>CM002525.2:18166908-19546908 GCA_000338895.3 Oryza meridionalis
GCGTCTCGAAGTGATAAAAATTCCTACATATTTGACCTTTGATTATAAAGTTTAAACATTCATCTTAAATTAAAAATATATAATTACTATTTTTTATTACTTGTAATATTGTTGAAGCAACTTTAAATGTGACTTGTAATTTTATATATTTACACTATCTATTATATTATTAAAATAGCTTTGAAAGGAGGCACCACGTTCGCTGTGAGGCTAGAAATTCCCACATTAATTGGAGAAAAAGAAAAGAAGAAAAACGTTAGAGTCCAAGTAGAAGTACAATTTAAAAATAACTGAAATTCGGAATTAAAAATAAGCAATATTGAAAAAAATTTCCATATAAGAACCCAAAACGAGATTAATCAAAATTCAAAATAAAAATAAAAAAAATCCAAAATTGGAAAAGGAAAGGAGAGTCCATGTAGAAATACAATTTAAACATAGCTGAAATTCGGAATTAAAAATAAGGAATATTAAAATAAGTTTCCATATAAGAACCCAATACGAGATTAATAAAAAATCGAAATAAAAATAAAATAAAATCTAAAATTAGAAAAGAAATTGAGAGTCCAAGTAGGAATACAATTTAAAAATATCTAAAATTCGGAATTAAAAATAAGGAATATTAAAAGAACAGTCCATATAATAACCCTATACGAGATTAATTAAAATTCAGAATAAAAATAATTCCCATATTAATCGGAGAAAAAGAAAAAAAAAAGAAAAAAGATAGTCCAAGTAGAAGTATAATTTAAAAATAACTGAAATTCGAAATTAAAAATAAGCTATATTGAAAGAAGAATCAATACGAGATTAACTAAAAATTAGAATAAAAATAAAATAATATCTAAAACTAGAAAAATTAGAAAAATTAAAAGAGAGTTCAAATAGGAATACAATTTTGAAACAACTGAAATTGAAAATAAAAAATAAAAACATTAAAATAACACAATACGATATTAACTAATTTTTTTTAAAAAAATTCTGAAATTAGAAAAAGAAAAATAAGATTTCAATTAGGAATACAATTTATAAATAACTAAAATTTGTGACAAAAATAAAGATTATTGAAAGAAAATACAATCTAAATCACATGACGAGATAATTAAGTAACATGCCTATAAAGGAGTAGAGTGGTGGCGGTTGATATGAGATATAAAAATTGTTAATAAACCACCAAATAGAATCCTAATGACGATTAAAAGGAGAGATGTCAGGCAGGCCGTGAAGCAAACGAGTAAGGCGATTGCCGGGACTTCTAGAAAGTAAAAAAAAAACAAACCCCATTGATAATCATATTCAATTTTTAAAATCTCAATGACAAAATGAGAAGCAGTGGGCGTGGTGTATAAGAGTATAGTTGCAGAGCCACCGACGGTTGACAGGACTTCTAGAAAATAAAAAATGAATTCCAACGATAGTTATGTTCAATTTTTAGAATCACAATGACAATAAAGAGTTGGCGACAGACGGGCTGTAGAGGGGCATAGTGGCATCGTTTGAAGGGACTTCTAAAAATTATAAAAAATGAAACTACAAGTCCAATTTTTAAAGGTTTTGAACTTCTAAAAAGTAAAAAAAACCCAATGATAATCATGTTCGATTTTAAAATCTCAATGACAATAAAAAAGGGAGGCAGCGGACGAGCCGTAGAGGAGTACAATAGCAAAGCCGCTGACGGTTTGGCGGGACTTCTAGAAAGTAAAAAATGAACCTAAACGATAATTATGTTCGATTTTTAAAATCTCAATAACATCAAAGAGAAGAGACGGTGGACGGGCCGTAGAGTAGTATAATGGCAACGTTTGATGGGACATCTAGAAATTATAAAAATGAAACCCAACATGACAATAAACTCTAAAAACTATAAAATCCAATTTTTAAAGAGAAAATTCGATCCATAGCACAGGAAAAAAAGGTACCAAAAAATAGCACAAAAAGTTTCCACTTTCGATCTATAGCATAGGCCACCGATTTTTCTTCGCCCTGTAGCACTTCCGTCACATTTTGAAGTAACGGCGTTAGATCGGAGTGGAGAAAATTTTCGTCGGACACATTTGCCCTTCGTTCCCCACGTTCCCCACCAGGTCTCCACTTCCGCTCCCTCATGGACGGCGGCGCGCGGCGCCCGCCACCGCCGAGCGAGCTGCGCGTGCGCTCTTCAACGACAAGGGTGTGTGGCTCACCATCGCCGCCGATGATGAGGTGGACCCCATCTGGCACTCAGCGCTGCTGATCGAGGGCGAGCCTCCCATGCCGGCGGCCGCTTGACGACGAGGACGAGGACGATGACGTGGGCGGCCGTAGCTTTGACGTGGATGGATGTGGCCCGTGGTGCCCGTACTTGGCACCGCAGAACAGCCTCTCCCTTGCCACGGCGCCGCGCCGCGCCAGCTTGCCGCTACTTCCACGTGACGATGACAACGACGACGATGAGTGCGACGGGGACGACAGCGACGGGGACTATTGTGACGGGGATGACAGCGATGACGACGACGGCAACGGGGACGATGACCTACCGCTTATGCAGGCGGGCTGCGGCGCGCACTGGCAGACGTTGGGATGATTCGTGAGCGGGCGGGCGGTGGGCTTTGTCGGCTCCGTGACCTTGGGCGGCGCCGCCGCCAACGAGTAGGCAGCCGGGAGCCGGTGGGCTGGAGGTGCGGCGTCTCCACCTCCTCCTCCACCGTCTTCCTCCCGGTGCTCCACCCCTTGCGCGTGAATCCGGCGGCGGTGCGGCGGATCTGGCGCGCGCAACGGTGGGAGGCGTGGTGGCGGGCGCCGATCGGGAGCGGCTGAGTGAGCGGGCGGGCGGGAAGCGCGGCTCCGTCAGCTCACTGAGCATCGGCGACACGGGCGCGGTAACATCGCCGAGGGAGAAGAGCGCTAGCTTGGGGAAGAAGGGCAAATGTGTCTTTTTTCATATCAAGTCACATGTTTGGATGGAAAATGTGACGGGAGTGCTATGAATCGCAAAAAAATTGGTACCTTGTGCTTTTAGTCGAAGTGGAAAATTTGTTGTGCTATTTTTTGGTACCGGATTTTTTATGTGCTATGGATCAAATTTTCTCATTTTTAAATGTTCCAAGAAGAATGAATGGAAATAGTGGTAGATCGAGCAAGCAAATAAAGAAGGAGATGACATAAGGGGTAACAACTTGTGTGACTTTTAAAAACTATATAATTAGAAACACGAGGATGATAAGGTTTGGTCTTTCAAAGTCTTAAGACAATGAGATAGCTAGATAGCTATTTAATAAATTTTAAGTAAAATCATACTTAAAAATATATATGATTTTGTTTAGGTGCTAGCCGCGCAATTGTGCGGGCCACCCAGCTAGTTTTTTTAATAAGATGAATATATAACTTAAACTTCATGAAAATCAACTGTGTTAAATATTTATGTCTTTTCAGAGGGAGTAGGTATAAAATTTAACGCTTTTAGTAAAAAAAAAAAACGTCTGTTGACAAGTAGCATGTACCGCCTGGTGCACATTTACGATTTAAATTAGGTCCCTATCAAATTAAACAAGATTGCAACGAGGAAGGCTGGAATTTTTTTTTCTTTTTACCTTTCCTGAATGAACGACTAGCTAGCTACCGGCGCCGGAGTGCAAAGGGCACATCGCTGCCTGCCCGGTGGCAAATGGTAGCGACGCCTCTGATGACTGATGTTTATGCATATATATATGTGCCGCACTCGCCGGCCGGCGTCACCCTGCGTTTCTAGTCAACATGCACCGATGTAACAGCAAAAACGCCGTCACCTTTGACATCTAGGAGTAGGAGTGTGTCCACGAATGCCACATGTAAATTCAACTCGGGAGTCGTTAACACGGTGAAGTAGACTTCTCTCGAGACCAGGCCTAGAGGGTAGAGACAACGGCGGATCGGCCTACTTAGTTATATTTTTTTAAAAATGCTAAGTTAAACAGTTTTAACTATAACTATTAGACAAATTTTTATTACAGAGCATCGTGATTTTATGGTTTTAGCAGCAGAATACGATGCGAAGTGCCCTTTTAGGAAGGCACTTTGTGAATATAGAAATTAACTTGTGGACATCATGCCCATCAGAATATTAATTTTTGATTAAATAGAAGTGAGAAACCGTATGAAAGTTTTAAAATACCTTTAGTCCAACTTGTCAGATCTCCCATTACATATCTGTTATAATTTGCGACTCTTTTCATTTGAAATAACTTATTTATAGTATTGTTGATTAAAATGCTATTTCAAACACTATGTCGAAGTCAAATATGTTTATATTTTAAGATGAAAGGAGCTCCGCTTTACAATAAGTGTATTTTTTTATAAAAATGCCAAAACTGACTAGTATACAGTAGTTTGAGATCATCTATGTTGCATCGTAAGTTTGTTTCTAGTAGTATATTGTTGTTACGACCCTATCGACATGAGGCATACTCCCTCTGTTTAAAGAAATACAATCTCTCATATTAAGATGTAACACATCCTAAAACAACAATTCTACTATCTAGCTTCGTTCCATTTTAAGTGTAACCATAAATTTACATGTTCAACATTTGATCGTTTGTCTTATTTAAAAATTTATGAATTTTTTTTTTAAAAATTAAGTCACGCATAAAGTACTATTCGTGTTTTATCATCTAATAAAAAAAATACTAATCTAGAAAAAATTCAAACAAGACGGACGGTTAAACGTTGGATACTGAAACCCACGACCACGCTTAATATGGGACAAGGGGAGTAAACATCTACTACCTCCGTAGCAACCTAGGATGGATGAGACTTATTCTAGGACTATAAAAGTTCTAGGATAGGTCCGTTGCTACATTTTATGATGGAGGGAGTATATTAGACTTGTACGAAGTTGGTTTTTTTTTTTTTTTACGAAGAGAGTAACTCCTAAGGACGTTTCCTGCTGGTTAGGAACGCTCTCACCAGCATAACCAAAAATGATTTATTCTAAAGATAAAAAATGATTTATTATATACACACGTAGCCTTAAATTTTGTCCTTACGGTCACTGCTCGATCATTTGCACGAAAAGCCCGGTCATTAACTAATGAAAAAACTTAAAAGCTTAAAGTGTCCACTCGGTTTCAAGCTTTTAAAATTGGCACAAGTATATTTATAACTAATTTTTTTATAAGCAATTATATCCGTTGATAGCGAGACGTATTAATTGTATTGTCTCCATCAACTTTAAATATGCCGGTTCAGTTTTTTTAATGGTGTTCGTAGGGGTAGAATCTACGTTTAGAGGTAAGTGTTTATACATCGGTACTTGGAAGTGCTTGTATTTGTATCGTGTCTTTTTTTTTAAAGAAAAAACTTAAAGCACAAGTTATAGTAGAAACGAGTACTCCCTATATTGACTACTTTACTCAAGACACTACTGGCTTTGTCTATATCTCAACTCTCGTAATATATCAACTTTTTACATACTAATTATTATATTTTAAAATGAAGGGGCCAGAAAGAAAACAAAAGTGGAAATAATGTGAAATGGGAAGACGCCGTACATACGGCAACTTGCTTGCTTACCCAGTGGATTGATCACCCGTCGCTGTCCTGATTGCTTGCTGCGGCCGGCGATCGATCCTTGCACCCATCGAGCCCTTCCTCATCTCGCGGGAAAAGCGTCCATCCGAACATGGGATCATATATACTTTCTTCGTCCTATAATATAAAAAATTTTAGGCGGATATGATATATGCTAGTACAGTGAATTTGGAGGGACGGAGGAAGTATTGCGGTAGTCGTATGTCGTCGTCGTCCATCTGAATGATCGATGACGATCACGCGTGTGACAGAACGAACGCTGGATCGATCAGCAGCAGAAAGTCCGGTGGTTTCAGATGTCAGTGTTTGTTAGCTCTGACTTGAGTTCGTACGTGCAGAGCAGTAGCAGTAGGAGTATGTAGGATCAAGTCCACTCCTCTAGTACAGTTCGGTCTCTCGATCGTTTTCAGCAAAAGAGAGAAAAGATCCTGATCAAGGCACGAAAATCTTGAAGATTTGGTCGCCTCAGGACAGGTTTCAGCTGTGGGGTCTGACTAGCCTTAACTGATTGACCGGCAGCATTAGCATCTCTGATTTTCTTCAGAGTGTTCAGACAACAAAGTCCGCCATGGATGGCTGCGAGAGGTACACACACCGGTCTGTCTCATCAGCAAATTTGGTGCTCCCTTCTGTCTGAAATAAAGCTATTTTTACTTTTAAAATAAAGTTATTTTTTCACTTATCCATGCATCTCAACTAATCACAATTATTCTCAATTTAATCTATTTATCTACTCTTTTTTCTTAATCAATCATAATTTTTCTCTGATTATTTTTTACTCTTTTTTGATGTCTATGTGTAACTTTTGAAATACTTGTATTTTGGGATGGGAGTACTCCTACTCCTATATCCATCTTTTTCTTCTTGATGTCACCGTGTGTGAGCTATATACACGTTTGCAGGGAGAATTAGTTCTTCTGATGCATTGAACTTGACCTTGACCTTGACCTTGACCTGCATCCGTTATGCTGACGATTTTTGAGTTCTTATTGGTGCGTATGCACATATAGGTGCCTTCAGTTAGCCCAAATTGCGCAGACAGATGAACAGGTGGTGGGTTTTAAATAATGTGTCCAATTATCTCTTGACAGGAGAAACGTCCAGAGATCTTCCGGCTAGCTTCACAGGGTGGTGGGCTAGACAATCTGGGTTTGAAGCCACACTCCTAATTATTTGATATTAGGTCATTCCCTAATATTCGCGTCTCTTTTTATTTCTTTCCTTCTAATTATTTGATATTAGGTCGTTTTCTAATATTCGTGTCTTTTTTTTATCTCTTAACAGTATAATAGAGCATGTATAGTTGCGTCTGAAAGCTGTGGTCACAGAAATGAAGCTGTCCACATCGAATTTGTTTTTTAACGCAAGAACAAGAATTTGAAAGGACAATTCGAATCAATTGTACAAAAGTTACCATGTAGCATTTACCTGGAAATAGAACTACAAATCGAACTAACTTTGACAGTAGCCCATAGAAAATAAGATAAGTTGGTGATGAACAATTGGCTAAAATGTTTATTGATAGATCGAGATGTTTGGGCTTTATAGATAATGGCTTTTGTGTGTTTCGTGTTGTCGTTGTGCTACTTTTAAGTCAAGTTAGCAATAATTTGGGCTGGAGATATGGTCTTGTTGATGTTTATATGCAGACATTGCTTGAGCTTTAGAGAAGCGTGATCGATGATGGGATTGGGACTAAACTCCGAGGGAATTAAGATCTAGCTAGAATGTTAAGATATATTAATTTGTGGAGTGACAATTACATTATGGTTTGAGGCTTGGGATTATAGTTCGAAATCCAAAGTGTGTGATAAATTGGATCCACCTGTGGAATTTTCTCTTGTTTTATGAGCTTCCTATAGTAATCTTCTTGATGCGTGTATGTGACTCTGTGAGAAAGGCATCCATGAGCCATTCCTTTTTCATGTCATCCTTTCTAAGCTAGAGTACACGTTTGCAGGAGAATGGGTTCTGATGCATTGACCTTGAACTTGACTGCAAACTGCATTCTTATCTGTTATTTAATCTTGATAGATGTTGGTCTGTAGCCATTAGCCCAAATTGCTGACCTCCACCCACCCCACCATATGCATGGTAGCGAGTTAGCAACCATCGATATGATACAATGATCTCTTCGCAGTGCACAGGAAATAAAAATCCAGTATTCCATCCGTTAAAAATTATAGCTACATAGTATTTGTAGGTCCTGTTCTTTTCTCCAACAAGAGTTGGATTAAGAATAAGATTTTCATGGCACACTTTTTAAACTGCTAAACGATGTGTTTCGTGCGAAAACTTTCTATATGTAAGTTGCTCTAAAATACCATATTAATCTATTTTTTAAGTTTGTAATAATTAAAACTCAATCAATCATACGTTAATACTACCTCGTTTTATGTAAAAAGTTAATCTTCATCTTCAGGAGATTCAAACACCACCGTATTGTTAAAATACAGCTATACAGTAGGTTCTTACATCTTACAACTTACGCCCCCATCTTAGAATAAATGCATTCATATAATTTCTCCAATTCAAATTTGAAATGAAGGAATGCACTTTTTTTTTAAAGATGAATGGAGTATGTTGGTACATAGACCGTATTACTCTTATTATTTTAATATAATCGAAGATGTTTATGAATGATGGATCTAAATATACTCTTGTTACAATTAAAAGTTGTCGAGCTTTAGAATTCGTGAAATTCTACAAAACCTGAGCGTGCATATACCGCGTAATCCGTTGCTCGAAGAACGAAACGCTGACCAACTTCATATAAACGGATGGGAAGTATCTAAAAATAATGTTAGAAAATCAGCAAGTTGATCGAGGGAATTAGTAAACAAAGTAAACATGATAATATTATAAGTTGGGAGGTTATTTAAAACTGCACGTACATAGCAGTTGTTTTCAGAACCTCCCACTTGTCACGAACGGGGATATAATTTCCAGAAAGTCAAACAAATGGTTAAATTCAAAATTACAATATTGTTAACTATCCTTTTCTACAGACTGCATGATTAGGGCCGAATTATAAACGTGTAAAGAAAAGCCAGCCTAACTACTAGTACACTAATTTTCGTGTCACCTAACTTTTGAAGTGTTTCTCATTGGCAATCAGATTATTTAATTTCCTCTCGAGAAAAAAAAAACCACGGATTCTCCTTGCAAGTACTCACTATGATTTTTAAATAGATGTATTTTATTTTTTTTACAAATATAAAAAATAAGTTATACTTGGAACATCTCTAATAATAAACTCATTAGTCATGACAAAATAAATGATAATTACTATTCCCTTCATCCTAAAATATATACTAGCTTTCAAATTTTACCATAAAAGTAACAAACTATGATATGCAAAAAGTAACTTTTGCACTAAACTACCATAGTACCCTTACTATCTCTTAGTTTTATTATTACTAGCTAAATGCATGTGCTTTGCTACAGATAAAATAAAATACACAATATTTTCTAAAATAGATAAAAATATATTTCTCATACCCATCTTTGCTCTATAGGGAATATTCACCTTAATTTGATTTTATTTGTGGTTATACATTTAGGTTTGATTGATTTTTAATATTAAGAAATTCAAAGGGTAATGTGCAAAATTCATAATGAAAAGAGGTGAGTCCGGTGACAGATTCACTGCCACCACCCCTATGTTGACCACCCCTATGTTGTTTTAAGTAGAGATAGGCCAGGCCTACATCCCACCTATCCTGAGAATGTAAACATATAGTATTTTTTGGCTAAAATTTGCTACTTGGAGGGAGAATTTTTTAATAAGATGAATGCTTAAGCGTATATTCACGATTTAAATGCTCCATGTATATAAAATTGGAAGCAGTTGTGGTATTTTAAATCAAAGTGTGTATCAAATCGAACAATAATGAACTCGCTGTATACATATCTACTCGTATCAATATCAAAGGCTTAGAGAAATACAATATATAATAAATTGACTTCAATCATTAACGGAGGTTAAGTCTGAGTCGTCATGTGTGATCGATCGATCTCATCTTACGTAATGAACTTTCTATAGAAATGAAAGCGTTCATTTCCTCTCAGCTTGAGCATAATTTTGTATTAACTAGTGCGTGGCCGGTTTCGTGTACTTTTGCGCTGCCTGTTGTTTATCTACGTCTACGGTGTACTAATTAATTGATGACGGTTGTCAGTTAGACGAATTGAAATATTGAATCAAGCAAACGATCCTCTCACGGTCTCGCCTAGCTACCCTGATTCGATCATGGGCTGCACGGCCTTGGAATATTATATAAATGATTTAATTCATTAATTGTTAGATTTTTTTCCCTCTTTAAAAAAGTAGGCTTTGAGATGGTTGACTTGGGCATACACTGGTGGAGAGACGGTTTGTAGTCCTGGTTGGTAACCCCTTTGTAGTCCCGGTTTTCCAACCGGGACTACGAATCCAGGACTAAAGATCACTATCTTTAGTACCGGTTAAAATAACCGGGACAAAATGCATCTTTAGTCCCGGTTGGTGTAGCAGCACAGTCATGAGTCTAAGAGATGCAGCTCATCTTGCAACACTAGGAGCACAAGCTCATCTTGCAACATCTTTCCATCAGAAGCATGCAAATCATGAGTCTAAGAGATGCAGATCATCTTGCAACACTAGGAGCACAAGCTCAACACAAGAACAATAAGTCTAAAGGACAAAGAACAATAAGATAGCTCAACCATGAGCATGTTGAATCAAAACAGCTCAACCAGGAGCATCTTGCATCAGAACATCAGCTCCAAGTTGGTGGTGGAAATTCTGGATGTAGTCCCACCAGTTCATGCCATAATCTAGCTGCTTGCAAGACCAAAAACCAAGAATGTAAGGGAGTGAACTAGCAGTGCAAATAAGCCTCTAGCAGTGTGCATAAACGAAGAACAACAAACTCTAGCAGTGAACTAGCAGTGCACATACCATTAATTCAATCAACTGGTCGATGTTGACCAAGCATAAGCTCAAGTTTCGCTTCCAAGTCAGTCTGCTTCTTCTGCATCTCCTCCATGTCCCTTAACCTTGCTTGTTCTGTTTCATAAGCTTTCCTTTCCAAATCATCCACTTTTGCACGAAGCTCAACATTTGCCATCTTCTCCACTTCAAGTTGTGCTTGGACATTTTGTACACTGGACCTCGGTCTCGCAGTCTGGATCCCCACGTTCTGAAGGAACATATTCTTCTTGGTGCTGTCATCTAGCACATCAGCTACAACTTCAGTCGCCGACTTGGGTTCTTCACCTTCTTCTGGTGGTGCAGCCAATTGTTGTTCCATTTGATTCTAGCAAGAAAGCAACAAAAGAATGTTCATGATCATGAAACCGTCTAAAACGTCATAAGAGCCGAATTTTTTTTATCTAAACACATGCAAACCACTAATTACAAATGTGAGCACACAACAATTACATTTAATTATTTAGGCAAGATGCTTATATGTAGCGATATGTTTCCCTCTAATCAGTAGCCCAACAAACTGGCCGCTGAACTGATCACGTTAGCCTAACAACCCACCTCTAAAATTGGTTAGTTGCATCATTACGGGTTGTTTTCTCCATTGTTCAAATCTAATTCATCCGGTAGTACATGAAAATCATAGGGTTTAATTAGGGTTGCATACGGTGAGTTTTTTTCATTGTTCAAATCCCAAAGAAAATACAAACAGCGCGGTATCATACTACTAAATTTTCAATACTAGTGATTCATATTAGTGGATCAATTGTTTGCTCCATGCTAGCTAGTTTGATTAGTCGATCACAGTGTGCTCAGAATTGATGAATTTTAGTTGCACTATGGCCACGCTAACACTGTCACTGTCAAAGGTTATATTGGATGGTTTATACATACACACACCATCATTGTGTCGAGGCTACCATCATGGCACTGAGCCAAAGCTAACAGGATAAGAAATGAGGAGCTCATATCATGGATAGTACAGCACCAGGTCAACCGGATTTACGGTGGTGACGTGGGCAGGTTGTTTAGAAGTAGAATTCCAACTTTTGCGTGCTCACATTTGTAATTAGTGGTTTGCATATGTTCGGATAAAAAAATTCGGTCACAAGAGAGTTGACTTACGATAGCCAATTGTACATTAGGCGTGTAGCCTTGTTTTTTCTTGCTGAAGTGGCACTTCTTGAACAAATCAAGCACGTCAGGTTCCTTATCCTCAAACTCACCTCCCTAAGAACAATGTTTATATGGAGCAAGATTACTTGATTGGTCAACACATTATAGCAAAAATTTAAAGAAACAATAAGTTCACATAAACAACAATATATGCCTCGGCAATGGAACCTTCAGGTCGTGCCCTGTTCCTCAAATAGCGCTTCAAAGTATACAACCGCCTCTCAATTGGGTACATCCACCCATATTGCACAGGTCCTCTCAGCAAAGCTTCATCAGGTAAATGTACAGCAAGGTGCATCATCACATCAACGAAGGCAGGAGGGAAAATTTTCTCAAGCTTCACCAAAATTACAGGGATCTCTTGCATCAATTCAGCCAACACATCCTTGTGAAGGGTTTTGCTGCACAGTTCCCTAAAAAATCTCCCTAACTCTGCTATTACTTTGTAGATATCCTTGTCCAAAATTCCTCTCATGGCAGCTGGTAAGATTCTTTGCAAAAGAATATGACAATCATGAGTTTTTAGCCCTTGTACCTTGGTCCCATCAGCATTTAGACATCTTGAGATGTTGGAAGCAAAACCATCCGGAAATTTTAGCTCTCGTAGAAATTCACAAAAGTCCTTCTTTTGATCATTGGTCAAGGTATATCGAGCACGAGGCATCTCACATGAATCTCCATCCTCTCTAAATTGTAGCTCCTTTTTAATTCCCAAATCTTTAAGATCAAGCCTAGCTTTAGCAGTGGCCTTTGTCTTCCCAACTATATTGAGAATGGTGGCAATCAGGCTCTCGCATATGTTTTTCTCAATGTGCATGACATCGAGATTGTGTCTTAGCTTCAATTTATGCCAATATGGAAACTTCCATAAACTAACCATCCGGCTCCAAATTTTCACACGGCCACGTTCCAGTTCAGAACGCTTCCTCTTCCCTGGTCTAACATGTTTAACTTTCTCCAATTCAGCTAGCAGCTCTTCTGTAGAGAATTCACTTGGTGGATCATTGCTTTCATGAAGTCCAGCTAATTCATTGTTTCTCCGCAAGGGATGTCCCTCTGGAAGGAAACGGAAGTGTCCAAAGTACCCAATTTTGCTCCTCAGGCCATAGGAAAGAGGGTGCTTGTCACAGTAAGTACATGAAAAATACCCTCTTGTAGTACGCCCTGAAAGAGTGCTCAAAATAGGATAATCATGGATGCACCACAAAACTGCAGCACGAAGCTTAAACATTCTGCGAGTAAGAGCATCATAAGCAAGCACACCGGTCCAAAACTCAAGCAAATCTTTCACAAGAGGCTCCAAAAATACATCAAAATCCTTCCCAGGGCATTTAGGACCTGGAATAAGCAAAGCCATCATGAAATTCGACTCCTCTGTGCATGCCCAAGGTGGGAGGTTGTATGGCACCACAAACACAGGCCACATGCTGTATTTTGTGTTCTTTTCTGAAAATAGATTGAACCCATCAGTAGCAAGGCCCAGCCTAAGGTTTCTTGCATCGTCTGCAAAATCCGGAAATTCTCTGTCAAAATCTTGCCACACCTCACCATCAGCTGGGTGGGTCATTTCCTTCTCACTAGGCTGCCGCTTCAACTTGTGCCATTGTGCTTGTTCCGATGCTTCTTTTGTCGCAGACATCCTCTTTAGCCTAGGTGCCAATGGAAAATGCCGCAACAACTTCTGTGGAATCTTCTTTCTTTCTTCATCTTTCCATCTTGACAGACCACAAACGGTGCATTTGTCAAGGTGGGCATATCTCTTTCTGAACAGCACGCAATTATTGTAGCACACATGTATTGATTCATATCCAAGACCTAATTCCTTTAAAAGATTTTTTGCTTCATTATATGATTTGGGGAGTGTATTGTGTTCTGGGAATGCTTCAGCCAATAGCTTCAGTATTGCAGAAAAGACAGAATTGCTTATCCTATATAGTGACTTCATATGAAGAAGCTTTATCACAAAGGCGAACTTGGAAAACTTGGTACATCCAGGATAAAGCTGATGTTTTGCCTCTTTCATGACTATTTTGAAAAATGACTCTTTGTCATGAGGTTCTGCATCAACATCCTCATTTTCTCCATCCCGTCTTGCTTCTTCTGCTGCTGCAGCATGTAGGTCCCCTAAAAGCCCTTCCAACCGATCAGCACTGTCATCCTCTCTCCCATTTTCCCCATGGCTGGAACCAACAAGATCAGTACTGCCATCCTCTCTCATATTTCCCCCATGGCTGGAACCAACAAGATCAGCATTGTCGTGGACATCAATAGGGTGCTCAACTACATCAACATTGAAGCTCTCTCCATGATGAATCCACCGAGTATAACTACTGTCCATGCCATTCATCAAAATGTGCTTCTTCACAAGGGACTGACAAAGATACTTCTGATTCAGGCATCTAGCACACGGGCACAAAATTTCAACGTTCTCACTAAATTTTCCTTGAATGAAGCTCATAAACTCTTTGACACCATCAATGTGTTCAGTGGAAAATAATCTGCCATGAACCCAACTCCGATTCATCTAAGAAAGCATCGCAGAAAAACACACAAATCAACAACTTTACACTAAATCAAATCTATACATTCAACAAATTCCAAAAAATTTCATACCCTTGAACGCCTAGGATGCTTCAGCCACTGCAGCCACCACCACTGGCACCAGTGACCCACCGCAGCGGCCAGTAGCAGGAGAGGCAGCAGCAATGGCTTGTGCTAGAGCCTGTCGCTGGACAACGAGACGCTCGGCGTCACGCCACGCCGGCACCACGCTTGGCGGCAATGGCGGGCAAGCTTGTGATGCCGTTGATGTCGTGGCGGCGAGATGTGGTGTGCGGCGACAACGGCGTGGCAGGGACCGTGGCCGGGATGGCGTGCTAATGGTGGCAACGGTGGCACGGGCAATGGTGCCGACGGCAAATGGCGGCGGCAATGGCGGGCGGCGCCGTCACGCACTGGAATAGATCTGAATCGGGGCAATGCCTGAATGTTGTTGTTTAACCAGCGATATTTTCAAGTATATAAAGGTTAAAATTCGGAGTACCAGCACAACCGTATTTGTACCTCAGTGGTAACGCAGCCGCCTCTTAACATGCAGGTCATGGGTTCGAGACCTGTCCGCCGATTTTTTTTTTTTTGCGCGTCGGATTAAATACCGGGCGCGGTTGACTGGGCGCGCGCGGGTGATGTGGCCGGGGAGCTGGCGCAGGTGACGTGGCTGGGGGAGCTGGGTTTTTTTTTCAGTAAATAAATGATTTGCTATAAAATAAATTTTTTTGCTACACACTACCACATCCTAACGCATTGTGTAGTGGTAGGTCACTTTATTGATGGAACTCAAGATCGGGGTTGCAACTTTTTTTTGGGAACATGATAATTTTTATCATTTTTAATTTATGTTCGCGACGGATTTGTGTAAACGTTACAGTGTTTTGGGCCGAATCGTGACGGAATTGATAAACGTTACGGTTTTTTGGGCTTAATATCCATGAAGCAAGTTGCTAACGTTTTCTGAAACCGTCGCTAAAATTCTGTCACGGAATAAATAGTATGTTATAGTGGGGGGAGGAGAGGGGAAGGGGAGGAAAGGGGAGAGGAGAAGACTCTGTGGTAGAATGCCAGATCCAATTTGAGGTTGCTATTTATGAGAGCTAGGGAGTAGAGAGAGAGGAAGGGGGATGGAACGATAAGATTGAGACTCTGTGGCGCGCGCGGGTGGTCTTATTTTTGGTCCCGGTTGGTTTATACCAACCGGGACTAAAGATAATTAGGGCCTGAATTTGACCCGACGACTTTTTGAACCGGGACTAAAGATCAAAAATTTTTTAACCAGGACTAAAACGATTTTTAGTCCCGGTTTTTAATGGAACCGGGATTATTGTGGAATTTGGTGGACCGACCAAAGATGGTTTCTCCACCAGTGGTAGTTTAGGATGTGAGCTTTTGTTTATAAATTATCACATGGATGAGACGGATTTTACTATAATTATTAAAAATAATGAATCAAAATATTAGATAGCTGATAACTTAAAGTTTTAAAAAATAGTTAAAGGAAATATGAGATAGCACCAAAAATTCATTGTTTTTGAATACCATTTGCTTTGATGAAAGTGTCTTGGTATGTTCTAGCTTATAGAACTATCTAGACATGAGTACTGATGTTGGACAAACGAGATGTTGTAGAGCTTAGCAATTTGTCAAGTCTCTTGGGATGTGTAACACATTTGGTCGCAGCCTTCGTGTGGTTTGATGGGTATGTCTCAGGCTGAAGTTGACTGGTACGCTAAGTCCCAGCAATATCTCTTTTGTTCAATATTCAGCACTATGTAAATTATATTGAATGGTGTTTAATTGTGATCATGGGGCACATTGAGCCTTGAGTGGCTATTATGCGTGTATGAATCCCACTCATCGGAAACTATGTGGTGATCACAAATGACACTTGACAATATAATTTTACAACATCTCAAATGTTCTCAACTCATACTCATGTAAGACTAGTTCGCAGGATAAGCACTAGTCCCACATTTTCATCTTAAGCAATGATACATAAAAGAAAATACAACTAAGACATGAGTAAGAATTTTGAGCAATTAAGATGTTGTAGAGCTTAAACGATTTGAGTCAAGTCTCCTAGATATGTACCATATTTGGTCGACGCCTTCGTGTGGTTTGACGAGCAAGTCTCAGGATGGAGTTGACTGGCACGCTGAGTCCCAGCAATATCTCCTTTGCTCATTATTCGGTATTACGGATTTTATATCGAAGTTGTGATCGTGGACACATTGAGATTTGAGTGGCTATTTATACGTGTATGGATCCCACATGGCTTAGATGAAAAATGCAAAGCTAGCAACTTCCTAGGGCTAGCTGAGCATGAGTATAACACGTTGAATTATCGCGGTCGACCAAATTAACCCCCTAGCTCAAATATCAGACATTTTACATTCTTAACTATTCATGTTGGACGATTAACACCCCCTCCTCTTAGCACTATTTTGGGCAGTTTTGACATGAGCTTACATCCATGGTGCCAACGCGACAATCTAGACAGAAAAAATTAAAAAAAAATCAAAGGGCCCACCTATTATCAGAACCTCTCCCTCAAACCAAACCCTCCCCTTCTCTGTCTGCACATATATATGGCTGAAGAAGAAGACAAACCACAACGAGCTCTACTATGTCATATGAGGGAGAAGGGTGTAGTATGTATCCTCCGCGAGCTTGCTAGCTTCCGTCTTCCATGTGAGAAGTTATGGGATGAGGGCTGTTGGCTCTGCCGCCCCAGGTCCATGCTAGAGGTGACGGTGGAGGTGGAGCTCGCTCGAGGAGGCGGTGGATTGAAGCGGATCTTAGGACCGAACTGTCTGATCCCCACTTCAGCAGACAATAAGGACAAATTTGCATCACCATCACATGCACAACAAGAATCCCGCAAGCCTATGTGTACAGTGAACTTGGTGTAATTAGAGAGCACGACGAGGCATATAGACCACCTTGAGTGCCGCCTTCACCACATACCTCCACGATGAGGGGACGTTTGGCTCGGACGAGTCCCATATGCATCTCGTAACCCGAACCAGTGGTTCCATAATCCCCCCCTCCCCCATCCCAGACCCCACCCCATCAGGATTAAAGGAGATGCCACTCTTGATGGAGAAGAATCCTCTTGCGTTGGAGGAGGCTTGGAGTGGCAAGTGTGGGTTAGGTGCGCGTGTGCCAGAGGATGGGGTCGGAGGCGGAAGGCGGGTGATGGATGGAGGTGGTTGTAGGGGTAAAAACTGTACGGAAATTTTCTGACCATTCCAGTACCCTTTTCTTTTTTTGCAAAACTAAAATTTAGTTTTTCTAATTTCTGTTAGCGCCGTATTGAAGTTGGCACTTAATAGTTAAATTTATAAATATGAAAATTTCCCAACCGTTTTGTCGACGTTTGATGTCTCGGCTACAGTATTTGCATGGTATGGGGATCGTCGGTACCAGGGTATATGGGAGATTGAGGTAAATGAGACAGGAACAAGAATTTATACATGTTCGGGCCCTTATATGACAGGTAATAGCCCTACTACTGTTGGCCAAAGTCGGTGTTTAGGCCGTAATTCGATCGATCATGATAGTTCGACAGGAGTAATTTGGACTACTTTTTCCACACCAAAATGCATTATTCGTCGTGAATCAACCGTCATGCATGATGGAAAATGTCGACGAGCCCGAAAGTTTAATACTAACTGGACTATGTGTCGACTTACCGACCGGCGGCGGCGCTTCTACTCAACAATTATGAGACCTGCTGGACCTGGACCGTCCAGCACCAGCAGTGGCAGGCCGGCACCGATACGTGTACACGTACACATATATACTTCAGCTCTATCGTACGCCTACACGGCAGCCGGCCGGGCGATCGACTGATCGACTAGCTACCAGTTTACGTACGACGGATGCAATAATCATGCAGTTGCACGTGCCTGGGCCTGTCGCCGCAGTAGGTTTTGTTTGTTGAATGAATGTACGACGACTAGCCACCATGTCGTGGTAGCACGTTTGTTGAACCAGTCGTCGTCTTCCGTTTTCTGTTTGGTGGTAAAAAAAAAAGAAAAGAAAATAAAGAAACAGAAGGGATCGATTCGATCATCGACGACGACGTGAGTTGGCTGGGCCCAGCGGAGCTTGGCGTTACGTTGCGTTGCGTTGGGTGCGCGAAACTGCAAAGGCAGCGGCAGGCGGCAGCATTGCTATCGTACGCGTACGTTTGCCGCTGTTTGACTGGGAAGTAATTAGATTCTTCGTCTCATCATGGTACCGATACCGGGCCGTGGGTTGGTCGCTGTAGGCTGTGGTTGTTGTAGCGCGGCGCTCGCTGATCGATCTCCTCGCGCGCATGCCGCCGGATTCCGCGACCGATGGCGGTAAGCAAACTAAGCTACGGTCAAGTCTCCCGCAGCCGCATGCGCATGCGCGCGCGCGTGATGAGCAAGCCGACGGCCGGGCGAGGCGCGCGCGCGCGCGCGAGGCCATGGCCGACACGAGACGGATCGCAGTGTTTTTGCAGCTGGTAAAAAACCAACCTAATACCAATAGCAAATGTGACTAATCCTACTACTATAAATCTGATATACCTTTATTAATTTAGACATATCTCTATTCAGATTTATAGTACTAGAATGTATCACATCCGATTCTAGATTCGGTTTTTAGAGTGGATGGAGTAAACTTGTACTACCAGAAAAATGGTTTTTCCAGGCAACCAAAAATGGTTTATTCAGGCGGGGAAAGGACCGCCTGCACGCAAAGGCCTGCGAAAATAGATGATTTTTGCAGGCGGTCAAGCAGTCCGTCTGCAAAAATCATTTTTGTAGGCGGCATCTATTTTCGTAGACGGTAGAACCACCCGCATGCAAAAATATTTTTAGCGAATAAGAAAAATCCGTCGCTACCACCCTGCCGGCAGCGCCGCCGACCTCTCCCTCTGGCCGATGGCGGCCTCCCCTCCCCTCCCCGAATCCAGGCGGCAGCGGCGTAGTCATCGTCGTCGTCGTCGCGGCCGGGCGCGGAGGAGTAGAGCTGTGGGAGAGGAGAGGGAGGGGAGGTGCGCTTCCCTCAGGCCACGCCGCCACCTCCCCTCCCCTCCTCGGATCCAGGCAGCGTCATCGTCAGTGTTGTCGTCGTCCCGGCCGGCCGTGGAGGGTAGAGTTGAGGGAGAGGAGAGGGAGGGGAGCCGCACCTCCTGTCCGGCCGCGCCGACACCGATGCCCTTCCCCTCCACCCACACCGCCGTTGACCCTTCCACCTGCGCCGCCGTCGACGTCCCTCCAGGGGAGGGAGCTGGAGGGAAATGAGAGAGAGGAGGGTGAGGAAAATAAGTGGTGGAGAGGATAAGATGCTGGAGGAGAAGATAAGGATAGGACTTAGATTAGATTTTTTTTTCTGTGGCCATGATTTTTACAGGCAGATCACATAAGGTTCCGCCTGCAAAAATCAATTTTTCCAGGCGGACCTCTTATGTGGCCCGTCTGGAAAAATTGATTTTCGCAGGCGGATGACGAGCTTTATCCCGGTTTATATTTTTGTAGGCGGTCATTTGGCTTCAAAAGTCATATCCGTCTATGAAATAAAACCTCACATGTGTGAAAATGCTTTTTCTAGTAGTAGTGTTGTATACTCCCTCTAGATATATTTCTATTAACTCATCCCTTATATAATATAACTAAAAAAATATATCCATGCATATAATCAGCAAATATTAAGATGACTACTTAGATTTAGATCAATAATTTAATTCAACACATGAAAATTACAAATATGATTATTTCATTTGAAAAAACTAAAAGAAATAAAACATGCTTAAAACTTTTGGATGAAGAGTTTGGGCAATTCAACCAAAAACTATAAGCACTGGTTTTTCACATTATATAGATAAACATTATATATCTAGTGGATGTTTTCTTAAAAATAAATTCTCATCCAATCACCTCTATTCTCTTTATTTTATCCACCTATATATCCCTTTGTCTCCATTTTTGTTTTATGCGTCGAACTGATATTTTCAGTAGAAACGGTTTCTTTCCCCCTTTTTTTTAGTAAATTGCACCCACGGTATAACAACTTGGCAGGTGGGTGTGATATAGTGCAAGAACTTGAGAATTGAACGTCCAAGTGCACTTGACAAGTAGGTGTGTTCTAGTACAAGAATTTGACAATTTAGTATTTTGGTGAATCAATTTGGCTAAGCATATGCTAGGTGAGGTTTTTCACGATGTCAATATGCCAATACACAGTAATCCTATGGATATTAGCTTATAATATTGAATTTAATCTTTAAGAATTATATTGCACATACAATTTACATTCAGTTACCTTTAAGAATTTTTTGTTTTCTTCACCTTCTCAAATATCAACCAAAATATAATAATTTCTATATCCAGTTTAATTGACTTTCAGTTATTAGTTATTGGGATAAAAATATAAATATGTTTATACAAATCCACGCTAGTATATTGTCAAGTACTTAAAAATTTGAATTTATATAAAAAATGCTCCAAATAATTAAGTTGTCACAACTTAATTTATTGTATCAAAATCGTACCTACCTTGCAAGTTGTTGCATTTATACGATCACTTATAAAGTTCTTATACTAAATTGCATCTTCTTGCTAGGTTGTTGCACTAGAACGCTCATTTTTCAAGTTACTACACCAAATTGTACCCACCTGCCAAGTTGTTGTACCGTGGGTGCAATTTACTCTTTTTTTTTCTCTTTCTTCGTTGACTCTCTTGTCATTTAGTTTTTTTTACGTGGCAACATATTTAATTGTATAAGAACTAGCTAGAGTTGAAGGTTGGTACTAACCAGTTCACCTTTTGTTCTTTTATAAAGCAAGATGATTTGTAAATGTACGTACTCTCCAAGAAAATGGATTTCGAGCACTCAAATACGCTCGCAATCGCTTTATGCATGCTGTTTTACTAAGATTTTGTGAAAAGAAAAGACAACCTACTAGGGCCGGCCCTAGGGGGTCAGCGCGTGCGGCCGCCCGAGGCCCCCAAATTATAGGGGCCCCGTGGCTGATGGGCCATGGCCCGTGGGGAATACCAAAACAACAAAACTACTACTAAGAATATTACGTTAAAGATAGATCATCATATAGGGTTGATTAGGGATAACTTTTGTTTCTCCCAACAGCTTAAAAGTTGTACGTAGGCTTTATGTTTCCCTAACAACAACAACAACAAAAACAATAATAATAAAACCTCCAAAATTAACTGCCGATACGCTCACATCAGCACCAGCGAATTGCGTCGAACCAACGACAGAAAACATCGAAGTGTAATAAAAGTCCCAACATCTTGAATGTCGCCATCGCTATTCTGAACATCCAAAACAAGGTTTGAATTGGAGAGTCTATCCCATAGCACGGATGAGCACGTAGGGGGAGGTGGTGTAACATCGCCTCTAGGGAGATGTGTGGCGCACACAGGTGCCAGCGATGTCGGTACTTAAGCGGTCGACTAGATCTATAACAGATCGGAGGTTTTATCTGCCACCGCCACCAAATCCGGTTGAAGTTAACCCCTGTCACCGATGTAGAAGCCCGCCACCACGTCTACCACTCCCATGTGCCACCTCTGGGATGTCTCCAGCGCTGATACCATTGAGCCTAGCCTCCCTGTCGATGGCAACCGAAAGTGTGACACCGAAAGTGTTGACCCATAGACACCATTGAGCCTCATCATCCACTAGCGCTAGTGGACTCGAGGGCATCAATGGTGTCCTAGTGTGAGTATGCGCCGTTGCCGTCTTCATTAAGGAACATTCGAATCTGATGCTCCCTTCCCGCCATTGTCGCAAGCTTAGCCAGATCTTGGTGGTCGACCTCCTGATGACTGATGACAGTGCCCACCACAACACATAGCAGCCCCGCCGCTCTCGTTTTTCCTGCAGCTACATAGAATTTCAGTGTTGGTGAGGCAGTAGGGTGGTTGAGGCAACACGGTAGGCGGTAGCTGTGTTCTGCCTATGCCTTGATCTAGATATTATGGAGGTTCTCTATTGGTGTTGTTCATGTGTAGCGAATGTGCCGTGATCTAGATATAACGGAAGTGCTCTGTTGGTGTTCTACATGTGTAGCTTAAATTTGAGCCTTGTGAATTAATGAACATGTGCCGTTTATGTTTAGACCTCATGAAAAAAAAATGAAGGCACACTGCCTCAAAGACTTAGTTAGTACTTTCTCTTCTAGGTAATACGTCATTTTACTTTGAAATTCCTCTTAATTTTTATAAGTCGATCAAAAACACTTTCTTTTACCCTTGGGAAGCAACAATTTAACTTGGTATTTGAAAACATTCCAATATCAAGAAACGATAGAGTGGAATAATTAAGATCCAAAGATGGCACCACATGATGATATGGTAGTGATGATATATTGATATCATTTGCGAAAGGTGACGATGTAAACGTGATTCACGAAGAAGATGATGTGTGTGCATTGAAACCGCGACTACGTATGAGTCAAGATAATATGACGATGTAAACACGATTTACGAAGAAGATGATGTGTGTGCATTGAAACCGCGACTACCTATGAGTCAAGATAATGTGACAAAACATGCTGATAGTTGAAAGGAACGATGACACCCATAGTTTTGGTTATTTATTGTATACAAGTTCACAACTATATTGATGTGACGACAATTTAAATAGGCTTTATAGATGATCACATGATGTAATGAGATAGTCATCGTGTACATTAGTTAAGAAAATTAATCGTGTATATGAGTTATGAAAATTACTTTGGATTATTTTTAAACGGAAAAAAATATAGCTTTAGACGAAGTACCACAATAAGTGTTTTATAGTTATTTTAGGATGCATGAAGTTTTTAATGTAAATTATTTCCATGTTTTATTTGTCCGAAGGTTATTTTATAAAAAATAAAAAAAATACCAAAGTTTGTAGAGCACAAATTTGACAAAATATTTAAAAGAATTAGGTTTATCGATAAGTTATGAATCAGCTAATCATAAAAAAAACCATAAAATTCATCAATGCCGATGGACACATCATCCTTAATAACACCTGACTAAAAATGTCATCCGGACTTAATCATCACATCATCACCATCATCTTCTCTAGCATAGCAAAAGCACTATTCACTCATCATCATCAAAAGGAAAGAATCATCATTAAAAAAAGGAAAAAAAAAAAGGAGAACTCGATGAGATCAGCCTACTACTCCCTCCGTCCAAAAAAAGACAAACCCTGATTTTCGTGCCCAACATTTAACCGTCCGTCTTATTTAAAATAATTATGAAAAAAATTAGAAATATAGGTCACGCATAAAGTATTAATTATGTTTTATCATCTAACAACAATAAAAACATAAATTATAAAAATATTTTATATAAGACGGACAGTTAAAGTTGGACATGAAAACTCAGGGTTTATTTATTTATTTTTTTGACGGAGAGAGTACGCCCTTCCATGAATTCGCCCATGGTCCCCACCGTGGGCTTTCAAGTTTCAACCCCAACCACCCGACGACCACCTCTCTCCTCCCCGGTTGCGGCCGCCGAAATACCCGCAGCCACCCGCCGCTGACGGTCAACCCGCCTTCGATCCACCCGGAACACCATCCGCCCGTCCACCGATTCCCCCTCGCCGCATCCACGCCGTCCCTTTTAATCCACCCGTCTCCGTTTCCCACCCCCCGCGTCGTGGGCCCCACCTGCCGCATTCCCACCAAACCTCCTCCCCCCGCCCCCGCCTCCTTCCTCCCTCCCTCCCTCCCTCGCGTAGTCAAACCTTTCCTTCTACTACTTCTCTTCTTCCTCCTCCTCCTCTCCTCGCCGAGGACGCATCGGAATTCAGGTGGAGGCAAGGATTGCATGAGCTAGGTGAGGTGTCCGGCGTCGCGTTCGCGTGCGAGGTGGTGGTGGTAGTGGTGGTGGTGGCTGTAGTGTGGAGGTGGTGGGGAGTGTGAGGGAGGGGATGGAGGTGGGGGAGAGGGCGGCGATGGCGCTGGGAGCGGGGTTCGACCTCACGTCGGACTTCAGGCTCAAGTTCGCCAAGGAAGGGCGGCTGGTGGAGCTCGACGAGGCCGGGGCCAGGGACGTGCCCGTGCCGGGTGGCGGCGTCGGCGGCGGCGCGGCGGCGGTGCTGCGCGGGGTGCCGCGTGACGTCGGCGTCGACAAGGGCGACCGCATCCGCTTCCGCTCCGACGTCCTCGAGTTCAACCAGGTACGCCCTTGCCTTGCCTCCCTGCTGCTGCAACCGCTCCAATCTTGGTTGACTCTGCTCTGCTCGGCTCGGGCTCTTGCTGCTGCCGCGTGGTGATTGGTTCGCGAGATTTTCTTTTCCGGGGACACACGATCGCGAGAGACGCGCGTGCCTCCTCTCGTGTTTTTTCGCTTGATTTCGCTGTTCTAGCGGGGTTGCGTCGTCGCAGATGCTTGGAAAAAGATTGGAGGTGTGCAGAACTGACCGTGCAGAACTCGATCAGCCGTTGCTTCGCTTGGTTGAATGAATCGGGACAAGGGGACTGGGATTACAAGCTTTTACCCTTGTTCTTGGTTACTTACAGTTCACCATTTCTGTTTCTAACGAGATCTTCTTTGGGAAGAAGGAGAAGAACTCTACGGACAGCGAGCAGAATTGGCAAAGAGTAAAGAAAGCCGCGGCTTCCGTGAAACGGTCACACAAATTGATTGACTGCTAATTTTATCCCATCGCTTGACCTGTGGAAATCTCACTTGAATAAGACGTGCAATTCCGTCTAATTTAGGCACATTTTGCCCAATTTTTTGGTTCCCATCCATCAGCTTAACTTCCATACCTATCAGTATTTTCCCTCATTAATGTTAGAGAATGGTCTTCACCTCATGCCTTGTTTGTCAGTTAAGTCGAGCCACAGATTTTGGCTTAAACATGCCTGTCTGGCATCAATCAATAAAATCTTGACACTAACCATTTTTTAATGTTACACTATGCTGGCATTCTAATGGTTGTACGTTTAAGTCCTTAAATAGTGGTTCTTGGGTGAACTTCAGCTGGCTAGAATTCAATATCATCGAAAATTTTCTCGTGGGGAAAACGAACACTTTTTTTTCTTTCCTGAAATATCCTATAGGATATTGAATGCTGCAGTTTGCGATTCTTGTTTCTCTGTCGAAAAAGATTCTGGGATAGCTAAGTGTAAACTGTTCGAGATCTTTCTTTTAGAGTAGATCTGTGGTCATCCCTAGAAAATCTGGTTGGAATCCCACTCAGTTTTTTCATTTCCAGACAGGAATTGAAACAGCTGTCTCTGTACATATGTTCACACATCTTTGGGGGGTTTTTTATTGTTGCATTTAGGAATTTATATTAGCAAAAAAGAACAAACAGTACTTCAGTTATTCCTCCCCGAAGTTTAGAAGGCTAGCAAGTGATGCATAATCCGTTGGCAGAAGAGGCTGGTCCTTGTCAAACTGGTACTATGTTTGTACCTTGTCAAAATATTGTCGACCTTTTGAATGTGGCTTCTTCGGACGAGACTAGCTGCACTGTCTTTCTAAAGCACGATCGCAGCATTTCATTGGACCACATGGCCTCTTAATTGTGTAGAACCTTCTTGCTTTTGAAGATGAAAAGCTGCTTTTCTTGATGCCTGTATTTAAATACAATTAACATGGTAGACGATGGATATTCCCTTCAAGGCCATGAGTAGAGTTAGGTGTTTTTCTACATGGCTTTCCAAATGTAAGTTCAGCTTTCGTGTATTAGAGATATGCTTCAGCTCGATCCTTCTATGCTGATATGATTGCATTTGATTTTCCTGACAGATGTCCGAGTTACTTAATCAGAAATCTTCAGTCCAAGGGAAGGTGCCTTCAGGCTATTTTAACACTCTTTTCGATTTAAGTGGAGCTTGGATGACAGATGCTAAAGAGACTAAACATTTAGCATTTGATGGATATTTCATCTCCTTGTACAAGTTGCACCTAAAAACTTCTCCATTGGTTCTTCGAGATGAAGTTAGAAGTGCTGTTCCACCGAAATGGGACCCTGCAGCACTATCACGGTAAAGCACTTTGACAACTGTTTTTTTGGGGAGTCCTCATTTTGCCAAATATCTGTGCTTTGATCTTGGGTTAGCTTCGTAAGTGCACTGTATGTGTATTTATTGGTTTGCCTACAATATGATTATTTAGTTTTAGCTAGCTTTGAGTTACATTTTTTTTTCCCCTGACCATATATAAAATCTATATATGTGAATAAAAGCAGCTAGATCTTGCTAATTTTCAGGTTTATCAAAACTTATGGGACACACATAATTGTTGAAATGGCAGTTGGGGGTCAGGATGTCATTTGTGTTAAGCAAAGTCCTTCTTCAACCATTTCATCAGCGGACCTAAAGCTACACCTGGAAGATCTTGGTGATTTCCTGTTTTCTGATGGGAGGAATCATTCCCCGATACATCGTAAGACCAGGGATGGAAAGAGCAAGGTACAAAATGGTTCTACCCTCAATTCATGTAGCAACATGCTGGAAGAAAACCTATCTAATCCGATTCATTCAATGTAGGTGCCTGATGTTTTTGTCAGGATGGAACAGCAGCCTAATAACCTACATCTTTCTAGCTACTCAGAATCATCAACCAAAGATGTGAGTATTTTTCTCAGTTTAATGTGTCAGTTGGTTCTCTAGCTGCGCTTTGCATACTGAAAGATAACTGATTTTCCAAACAGGGCCTGACAATTACATGCTCGAAAAGAGGTGGAGATGCCTCTATAGCCAGCCATTCCAAATGGTTACAAACCGTTCCAAGGGTTCCTGATGCTATAATGTTTAAATTTGTTCCTATCACCTCTCTTCTTACCGGCATTCCTGGTAGTGGTTACCTCAGCCATGCCATTAATTTGTATCTTCGCTGTAAGTTCTCCTATAAATTCCCTTTTCTGTTGGTCAAACTTCAAATGTTAGTCTGTCATTCTATAATTGCTTCTTCCGGATTGACTGCATTACTAACTTTCATAACCTTTATTCTGAATCGAACTGCAATTTGGAGAAATAAATCCTTATAAAGTTTGTGCTCTGTCAGATAAACCTGATCCTGAAGACTTGCAACATTTCTTGGAGTTTCAAGTGCCCCTACAATGGGCGCCTTTGTTCAACGAGCTTATCCTTGGGCCTCAAAAGAGAAAAGGCTCCTATCCTTCATTGCAGTTCAGATTTCTTGGTCCCAAACTTCAAGTTAGCACTTCTCAGGTACTTGATTGTTACATTGCCTAATCTTTTTTTTTTTTAAAAAAAAATGCTTCATTCTGTACCAATTCACCGTAACTTTTGAAACACCATTATGTCAGTAAACACGCGCTCGAAGGTGCGAACTAGCATAGTGGTTGTGTGTGCATGTGCGTCTGCCCGATAATCGCAAAGAAAAAGAAAACGTAAAACTCGAGGTTCAGTCTATTTAGAGCAAGTTTAATAGTATAGCCCACTACTAGCTCCAATTCATCTATAGCTGATTTAATAGCCAATTTATACAATAGTTGTTTACTATACTATTAATATATGGTCCCATCTGTCATATACACATTAGCTGGCTACATATTTGTAGCCCGCTGCTTTTCTCTCTCATCTTTTGTCTCATTAAAATATGTTTATAGCCGGCTAATAGTCTGCTATTGTACGTGCTCTTACATGTTCTTGTGTTGGGCATCCCCAGGTATCTAGTTCTCATAAGCCTGTGGTAGGCTTACGGTTATACCTGGAGGGGAGGAAGTGCAACCGGCTGGCCATCCATGTCCAGCACCTGTCCAGCGCCCCCAGCATGCTCGGTGACTCGCTGTCGTCGTCCATGTCGGAGTGGCGCGAGTCGGAGGACGTGGGCGTCGGGTACATCGAGCCCATCCAGTGGAAGAGCTACTCCTGCGTCTGCACGTCCAAGGTGGACTACAACCCGGAGTGGCTCAAGCGCGTCCGCGGCGGCGTGTTCGTCGTCACCGGCGCGCAGCTGGTGACCAAGGGGACGTGGTCGAGGAAGGTGCTCCACCTCCGGCTTCACTACACGCACGTCCCCGGGTGCGCCATCCAGCGCACGGAGTGGGCGGCGGCGCCCGCTGCGTCGCAGCGGGGTAGCTTCCTGACGACGATCAGCACGACGCTGAGCTCGCCGTTCACGCAGCTGCAGGCCGCCGCCGCGCCGGCGGCGCCGCCGAGGAACGAGCCGGCGCCCGCGGCGCTGCTCAACTCCGGCGTGTACCCGGACGGGCCCCCCGTGCCGCTCCAGTCGAGGAAGCTGCTCAAGTTCGTCGACATGTCGGAGGTAGTGAAGGGCCCCCACGACGTCCCGGGACACTGGCTGGTCACCGCCGCCAAGCTCGTCAAGGACGGCGGCAAGATCGGGCTCAACGTCAAGTTCGCGCTGCTCAACTACGACGGCACGCAGCCGGCGACGGCGACGATGGCCGGTGGTGATCAAGGGCATGGGCTGCTGAATTGATTCGGGGCGCCATTTGTTTGTACATATCACAGCAGTTCATCACAGCTTTGCTGGTCTTTGTTAGGTTTCATCGATCAGGATTTTGGTTTGGGACTTGGGAGCACATAGGATTAAGAGAATGAATTTGTTACAGATTTGTTTTTTCCTTTTTGGGCGTATAGGAAGTGTATAGAACAGGAGATTCAGGACATACAAACAAACAAAACCATCGAGCAGTGTGTTGGCAATGCTCCAATTTATTTTCTTTTCTTGCTGTGTAATTAGAGTCTTTTGCGTGTAAATTATTATGAGTTTTGTTTGCCTGTAGATTTGCCGAGCAGTAAGCCGATGTCAGAACGTCCAAACGGGTCGCGAAGTGCATGCGTTAAATGTAGGCCAACAAGTAAAATTGAATTGAATGTTTCTGATAGTGTTCAAGTTTATTAAGTGGGCGATATCAAAATATAAGGGCGTGAAGTGAGATGTATCTTAACTGGTTAGGTTTCTTATGGTGAAACTAGTCCATTCAATTTCAAGTTCTAGACTTAACACATAACACATGTATTTGTATTTATGGCTAATTATTATTTCAGTGATATGCAATGTACCCGTCGATAGCGCGGTGCCTATGGTGATTTTGTACTGGGCGGTCTTTTGGATGTGCTTATAGGGGGTAGTGTTAGTGTGCTTACAAGTCTTTCAGGTGCTCATAGGTGTAGAGCGTACAACATAGGGGTGAGTGTGCGCACGTTGTGAGCGTGTGAGTTTATAATGTTTCTAAAAAAAGAAGGTGCTCATACATAGGGATGGGGGTGTATTCATATGAGTTAGTGTGTGCCGTTACGAGCGTTTGCGTTTGTACTGCGTTCAGAAAAAAAATATAAGGTCATTTTCCCAACATCTATAGAAACAAAATATTCCTTTGGAACAGAGGTTAATTCAGAAAAACATACTTAAATTTAATTCAATTCCTTTAAAATTCCTCTAAAACAAGTAAAAGGAGCAGTGCCATCTCTATCCACTGACGTAGCAGCTCCCTTACTCTTCAGCTTATCAGCTATATCCAAATTTAAATTTTAAAACTTAATTTTAGAATTGATGTTGATATCTTGTTTTATCCAACTTAATTTTCCACAAAGTCACTAGAACATGTATATTTTTAGATCGTCAATAACCGTTTTGGTTTGTAATGATAGTTGATATATGGGTGTGATCGGCAGTGCTTACTGTTGCAGCCCCTACGGCTGCAAGAGCTAAAAAGGGCTGAAGCGGCAGCAGCTGAGAAACAGCTGCAGCCATAGTGGTGCAGTAGCCAACAGTTCTGACCAGCCCCTATATCATTTTCCAAAATCTATCGAAATTCAGGACTCCTTTGTATAGGGACCGTTTTTTCCCCAAATTTTCACACAATCTAGTCTATTTTCTTTTAAAATCCTCTAAAATCTCTCTGTTCAAAAGAGACTGCATGTCATGTCTGGCCAAATAGAAGGAGCAAAGTCATCTCCGTCCACTAACGCGCGAATCTACACTTGTCCTTCCACAAACCTTTTCCGTTGTGCCCCAGCTGTCCATTCCGCTGACGCAATTTAAATCACTCCCTAAAATCTAAAAATAAAAACCGAGCACTAAAATATTTAAAATTCTGAATTTAAAATGCTTTATTGGCACCGTTAAACAAGGCATCTCCCGGATTCTATCCTCGCAGCCGCGCGCACTCCCTCCCTCCCTCACCGTCCAATTCCATCCGCTCCTCCTCCTCCTCGCCGTCGCCATGGCCGCCGCGGTGGCGGCCTCCTCCTCCTCCTCCTCCAGCAGCTGCGCCGCCCTCGGTGCATCCACCGCCTCCCACCGCCACCGCCAGCCCCGCTTCGTCGTCTCCCCTCCCGCGCCGCGCGCGGCCTCCCCCGCGGCGCTGCTCTGGCGGCGGCCGCGGCGGGTGGCGCCGACCACGTTCTGCTCCGCGCCGTCGCTCGGCCGCGTCGGGTGGCCGCGGCGGGAGGGTGCCGCCTGGCTGCTGTCGTTCCGCGCCGGCCCGGCTTCTTCCCCGTCGTCGTCGGCGGCGGGCGACCCTTCCCAGGCGCTCTCCGCGCTGCTCCCGCTCGTCGTCGCCGCCACCGCCGTCGCCGCGCTCGGCAACCCCGCTACCTTCTCATGGTGAGTGGGAGATAGTCAAGTCAAGCCAAACCCCCTGGACACTTTCACGAATGTTCTTAGCTTGGAATCTTGGGGCAACTAGCACATGGTCAGCTTTAACTAATTCGATATAAACTATATCATTTGGTAGGGTCTCCAAGGAGTACTACGCGCCTGCACTTGGCGGCATCATGCTCTCCATTGGCATCAAGCTTTCCATCGACGACTTCGCGTTGGCATTCAAGAGGTTTACTTGCATTCTACTATACTATCCATCTCAAGATCACTAACTTGATTGTGTGCAGCAGGAAGATGTATGCATCTGTTTATCTGACTCAATGTTTCTTTTCTTTGTGTGTGCTGCATTCTGCAGGCCGGTACCTCTGACGATCGGCTATATGGCGCAGTACATTGTGAAGCCGCTGATGGGCGTGCTGATCGCGAGGGCCTTCGGGATGCCGTCGGCGTTCTTTGCAGGCTTTGTTCTTACTTGCTGCGTCTCCGGCGCGCAGCTGTCGAGCTATGCTAGCTTCCTGAGCAAAGGGGATGTTGCATTGAGTATTCTGTTGACAAGCTGCTCGACGATATCTTCGGTGGTTGTGACACCTGTTCTCACTGGACTGCTGATTGGCTCTGTGGTTCCTGTTGATGGGATTGCGATGGCGAAATCCATTTTGCAGGTAATGATATGCGTTCTTGCTTGGCTGCTTAGTGATGAAGCCATTCATTTTGTGGTATATATTTTCTTGTTACCCTGTCACTGTGTGCTAATGCTACTCTGCAATTTCCCATTTGCCAGGTGGTTCTTGTTCCTGTCACACTAGGTCTTCTTCTGAATACATATGCAAAAGCAGTCGTTAATGTCATTCAACCAGTAATGCCATTTGTTGCTATGTTGTGCACATCGCTTTGTATTGGAAGCCCTCTTGCTATCAACAGGAGCAAGATCTTATCTTCAGAAGGATTCCTGTTACTTCTCCCCATAGTGACTTTCCACATTGCTGCCTTCATTGTGGGTTACTGGATTTCCAAGTTGCCTATGTTGAGGTAGTTCTTTAAAACTCAAATCCTATTTTTATCTGTTATGAATGTCTTTCTTGTGTCACTAACAAAGTAGTCATTAAAACAAAATGGTGGAATTTGTTATGCATAAATAACTTCATATTCCCTTTCTTTGTGAGTCTCATGCCTTCTGAAGTTCTGGTTCTCCCTTGATGGTACAATATGGTTTACCGAAATTATTATTCCATCGACTTGAACTATTTTCATCTATCAAACATCTTTTGTTTCCACAACCATAATGATCAAACTTAGCATATTTTTCAGAAATCCGTAGTTTTGCCCCACCATTTTCCTAAACCATGGCATTGGTCCAACTTTAATCACTTTCCTGATTTATGACCAGTTATATATAGCATTTGGGTAACTTTATGTTCTTTATGGTAACATCACATGACCACCAGTTGCTTTTATTACATTGCATTCTGTAATTGACAACTAAAATCCAGAATTCTTGCAGACAAGTAGTACTTTGGAAGCGCCTTCATGACTTTTTTCTTAATTCTTTTGCATTGGTACACAGGCAAGAAGAGCCCGTTTGCAGAACTATTTCAGTATGTACTGGCATGCAGAGTTCCACCCTCGCTGGACTTCTTGCTACACAATTTCTTGGAAGTAGCCAGGCAGTTCCTGCAGCATGCTCAGTTGTTATCATGGCCATATTTGGTTTGACTCTAGCATCATACTGGGGAAACGGTTCGCGAATCAGAGATATTGCCTCAAGATTCATTCCACAAGCTTCTGCAGGTGTGAGCTCATGGTAAAGTTTTGGGGTGCAGCATTTACATTCGTTCGTGGGTCAAGTTCCAGATTTCCCGAGACATTGGAGACGGTAGTACACAGAAGATGTCCTGCTCCTGCTGTGTAAGCCTCCATTAGTTACAAGTGATCAGGAACTGCAAGCTGTGCATTTTTTAAGATAAGCAGCAATAAGAACAACCTTGCTAAGATCGAAGGATGCTGGGATGGCACAGCAGTCAAACTATACCGTAGTACCATACCATATACTGTAGATTTCAGGTAGTGCCTCCTCAACTCCTTGTAGAATGTAGATATTAGATACTGCACGCCCTCCGCATTCTTATACTTTAGAAAAAGATTATGTATGTGGAATATCATTGCTCGCCATTCCTATCAAGATCAACTGCGTAGTACCTTTTGTGGTGCTCCTTTTTCTCTTCACTATTTGTCCAAAAGCAATTCCGGTGTTTATTGCTCCATAATGACCCATGAAAAAACTCACCAAAAAAATTGGGGGTAAATATAGATGAAAACGTTAAACATGACTGCCGCACTGGCATGTTGTATGATGTAGTTCTGCTTCTTGTGCAGAATAAACCTGAAAACTCACATACATCTATTTTATTTCTGGCTGGACAAAACCAAAAGTTTCACATATATTTTATTCTGGTGAAAAGAAAAGAAAAGAAAAGAAAAGGAGAGATAAGTACATTTTGTTCTGTTCCTGAAAATATCTGACTATTAATGTTTGGCATTTCTGTCAAGAACAAGAAACATACAAGTGAGACATGAAGCCTTATTTCCCTTTTGTCCCTGTTTGAATTGCTTGTGTGGTGTACCTCGCTAGCAGAGTTGCACTCTGCGGTTGTATTGGTATCAGTTGCGAGTGCCACAGATTGCAGGCAGAGTCCAATTACGATTGGTCGATTCGATTGCCACTTACATCTAGAAGATGTCACAGTTGTTTCACATGGATCTCTTTCTCCGTTCCATTTCATTGTCGTTTTCGGTACACATGAGCAGTCCATTTCTTCAGTTTGTCGCTGTGTGTAGGAACCATGTAGATCGCGTGGGCAGTGAGCCAGTGACAGCAACGGCCGGTAAGGAAGTCTTGAGATATTTTTCAGCTGCCGTGCTGAATTTGTAGGATGTATTGGAAATCATGGTAAACCTTCAAGAAACAGAGTATTTCTTCAATGTTATTTAGGGTGTCTCAATACATGATTTTTAAAATAATGGGATACTAAGGAATGCTATTTTTAAAATCATGTACTCCCTCCGTCCCACAATATAAGGGATTTTGAGTTTTTGCTTGTAACGTTTGATCACTCGTCTTATTTAAATTTTTTTTGGAAATATAAAAAACAAAAAGTTGTGCTTAAAATACTGTAGATAATAAAGTAAGTCACAAATAAAATAAATAATAATTTCAAAAAATTTTGAATAAGACGAGTGGTCAAACGTTGCAAGCAAAAACTCAAAATCTCTTATATTATAGGACAGAGGGAGTATTGGAATACGTGGTGAGCACCTGAATTCGAACCCAGGCCGATGGCTAGCTCCTCCCATCTGAGCTCCGCATCGATCTCTCCAACACATGATTTTTATTATTACAACTTTCTAGACACGTATTCACTAACGAGACACAACGATTAAAATTATTTTTTTTAATGAAAATACTACTAATATCGTTTTCACAAGACAAATATGAGTATTTTGGCTGGTGCCAGTTGCCAAATTGAAATTTAATTGCATGCATTATGAAATTAACACTGGAATGTGAATAACTGGATATCGCTGAACCATGAACAAAGAGGAGAACCCAGTGTAGGCTTTGTATGGAAAAAGAACATAAAAAGAATCTGAACTCTCCACATGCTGCATCGCAACAACCTTGTGTGCATAAGAGGGTTTACAGTTCCAATGGGTTTACAAATCCCAGTACCTGGCTGGATCATTGGATTTTGCGAAAACCGACAAAATTCAACAAATTCCAGATGAATTGGAAAACCAAATTTTGATTTCAAATGGTTGAGTCGACCACTACAAACCAAGCGGTGTCATCGAATTTTTTTGATTGAAATTACCAAAATTCCACTAGGATTGCGAACCCTGTTGTGTAACCTCCCACCAGAGCTCGCAATATTCAATCAATGCAATATATTTTAATAAAGGAGAAAAGGATAAATGAAGTACATCAAACTTTTCATTATCTAAAAAAAGTATATCAAACTTTTTCTTCGTTTAAAAACTTTAAACTCCAGTTCTAAAAAATTTAATGAGACTGTCCTCTGAAATAGCTACACTCCATTGACATAGAATCATGTCGTCACACCTTGAGCACATTAGGATAACCTGCGGTGGCACCCGGAGACGCGCTACCATAGGGAGTGGGTAAATGCCGTCGAACAAACACCTAGGAGGGACCCCTAGGATGAACACATGCCAGTTTGTCCTAGGCTCGGCAGAGCAGCTAGGATGTCCTCTAACACCATAGAGACGAGATATGACGAGCAATTTGGGGATTTGAGGAGAATAGACTTGGGATAGGTAGCAAGAATGAGGAGATGTATAATATAGAGGATTTGGATACTAGATTGAATTCGATGATCAATTGGTTGTTCTCTCAATCGGCCTTAGCCCCCTAAGAGGGGTGGACTTGCTTCACAGGGTCTTTTTCATGTCCAATTAGGTGTAGAAACCAATTAGGACTCTAAAATCTCAGGCCTTAGCAAGAAAACCCGAGAACCGATAGATCGGACTCGGAGTCGGACTCTGCCGATCTGACCGGCCACACACCACTGGTCAGACCAGCCCCCTGCCATCGGTCTGACCGGCCCGATGGCCGTGGTCAAACCGGCCTCAAATGGCAAGTCTAGGTTCTTTCCAAATTTGACTATAGTATACTCTAGGAACCAAATTTGTGTGTTAACACATGTGCCCCTGCCTTTTTGGTGAACTTGTGAGCAGAAAAGCACTAAGCACAGGGTTATCTAAGGACGATATCCACTAATATCAACCATACATGCCTCTAAGCTTTATGTGTTCAATGATGATCCAAGAATACTACGAGAGGCTCCTTCTTATTTTAGATTGTGTTTTGTTTTGCTTAGGCCTCCACTCTTGCTTCACCATTTTTTTTCGTTGATTTTTTTGTAACTGATTCTTTTCTCTCAACTGGCTATAAGAAAAGCACGATAGATTATTAGAAATCAGTCTTTCTGGCAATGCCTATAATGGATAATAATACAATATATAAGTAGGCATCATCCACGTACTATTGAATCTCCATGGTGCATACCATGGGTAATACCATAAAGAAGAAGTAGGTTGCCGGTGGTTCGTCCTTGCTCGTCTCCCACCTCGCTTGGTAGGTGAACTTGATATCCTTGGTCACTTGTCATCTTTTGGTTCTCTAGCTTATCACCTTGCCCCCGAGCATTAATGTCTTCAAAGTGGTTGTTGGTATTTCTTAACGACATTACTAGAAATATGAATTCCCAGCAATATCGCGCCAGAAATAGTTCTGGTATATATATGGTTACAGAAGGGATCCGCAAGCGCACGGATATATCATTGTAGCATTTCACCTGGAAGTATTCCAAGGTATCGTATTTATTTAATTCCAAGAGAAGATTTATGAGAGAACTATGGTAATAATCTATATATACCACTTGTATGATCAAAGTCTATGATCAAAGTCTAAGCAAAGAACTCAGATCTTCTCATTAATAAGGGTAGAGTGACACGAAGCAAAGAACTCAGATCTTCTCAGGCCATTCCCAACCCAAAACACTAACATGGTTTCCATAAACTCCACATCATCAAGAAACTAGTACTAGACACTACTCTTCCAATGCAAACACTACTATTACATACTTAAATTTAATGCTCCTTATCTCACATGATGTCTTGGATGTTGTGTAGAAACCATGTCTCATGCAAGACATGGTTTCCTTCTCTTTCATTATTTATTCACTTGCCACATTATTTTTCATCCTAAGTGTCAGCTTATTTAATGCTATGGACATCATCCTAGTCATTGGGTTGGGAATGGCCTCATTAATTAATCCTAAGCTATGTGGAAGAAGAAATAGAAAAACAATCAATTCCTATACTTCTAGTATACACTCAATTTTAGTTTGCATCTGCTAGTATACAATTGTGCAGCCAATACCCTCTAACAGTGCCCTCCTGGTGTTTCGAGAGACCACCCCGGGTTGCTGAGTTTCTTACGACAACCTATTATGGCTGTCCAATCGAGGCTAAATACAAAGGAGTACCCTCCCTAGGAAAGTGTCTTAGGAATATATACTAACGTGGAGGAATACCCGTACTGAGCTGTCACCATCAGCGGCTCACCTCTACTGTCCCACAACATATATGCCAAAATAATGATAATAATCTAGACACCATGCCTACATTATTAAATACTACTCTATATCCCCTGGAATAACATAGAGCAGCCGAATAATCAGACATTAAACCCACACCATTGCGCATCTCTGGTAGGCTATAGCTACACAATTACAACGACACAAATATAAAGTAAAGCCGATACTTAGACAAATTAAAGTACCGAGAGTATATAAAGAAGGAAAAAGTACGAATTACCCCCCCCCCCCCGAACTATCGTGGTCGACTGAATTACCCCCTGAACCACAAAACCAGACATTCTTCAACCCCAACTATGTAAACCGGACGAATTACCCCCCTCCACCCAATCTGCGGTGGTTTTGGTCTACATTTTGTACACGTGGCAGTCCAGTCAGCATTCTATTTATAAAAAAAATATGGGACCCACATGTCATACTATTTCACTCTTCCTCTCTCTCTTCTCTCTCTCTGTCTCACTCTTCCTCTCTCTCCTCTCTCTTTCTCACTCTCTGTCTCACTCTTCCTCTCTCTCATGGTCACGGGTTGGCGGCGGCGGGGGACACGGAGCGGCGGCGGCGGGTGACGCGGAGGCGGCGGCGGCGAGGGACGAGGAGGAGGCGGTAGCGCAGCGGGGGACATGGAGGCAACGGCGGCGGGTGACGCAGGAAAAGGAGGCGGCTGCGGCACGGGACGGATGGATGGAGGCCATGATGAGGAGGCGGCAGCGGCGCGGGACGGACGGGCGGAGGCGGCGCCGGGGGGGGGGGGGGAGGGGGGGAAGAGGAGGCCGTGGCGGCGCGGGACGGACGGACAGAGGCAGGGGCAGGTTGTGGGCGGCGTGGACGGTGCCGGGAGATGTGCGCTGGTGGCGGAGCTGGTGCAGACGCAAGGCATGGTGAGGCAACTGGAGGCGGAGATGGGCAAGCATGGAGGCGTCGGTGGCGGGGGTGGGGTGGTGATGTCGTGTCGCCGCAAGAGCAAAAGCAACAGCCTACGCTGCCGCAGGAGTAGAACGCCATCTGGGTAGCGTTCACCTCCATGGCCGTCAACGCATCGTTGTCATCATCCTCCACTCCTCCGTCGCCATCCTCCACTCCTCATCCCCCGCCGCCGCTGTGGTACACGACATCGCCGCCGCCTCCGCATCACATAGAGTGAGAGAGAAGAGAGAGAGGAAGAGTATGACATGTGGGTCCCACTTTGTTTATAAATAGAATGCTGACTGGACTGCCACGCGTACGCCACGTAGACCAAAACCACGCAGATTGGGTCGAGGGGGGTAATTCGTCCGGTTTGCATAGTTGGGGTGAAAAATGTCCGGTTTTGTGGTTCATGGGGTTAATTCGGTAGACTGCGATAGTTCGAGGGGGGGAGGTAATTCGTACTTTTTCCTATAAATAATAATATTCTATTAATTCTGAAAGTCTTACAAAAGAAGAAAGAAAAGCTGCTAAAGCCATATCCGAACTCTTGCGAAGGCTCCGAGAGCTATTCTATTATACTCACTACAAGAGGTGTGGCTTTTTGACATTTTATTATGTCATAATATATGTGAAATTTATGTCAAAAATTACAATTTGTGACAAACAATTGACGTAATTTCAAACGTCAAAAAGCTGCCGTCATAAGTATGTGACGTTTGTACATTTATTGTCACAAGCATATGACATGCTTTATTGTCACGAAATCCTGGGGCTTGCCACGTGGCAGTTGGCAGTTGACATGTTGAAAAAAAAACATCACAAAATAAGATTCGTCCTGATTCACAAATTTTCAGCCCACACCAATACGGCCCATATGATTTTTCCAACCCGCATGACTCAGCCCATATGATTTTTCCAGCCCCTACAATTTAGCCCATATATTTTTTTCAGCCCACACAACTCAACTGATATTTTTTCAGCCCATACAATTCAGCCCAGATACAATATTTCAGCACATACAAAATCAGATTCAAATGAATTAACATTCCACAAATGATTGCAATGTCACATGCATTTCACATTCCACGAGTCTTAAAATGCAGTATCATTACATCCATCCACTAATTCAATACATATCCAAAGTCTCAAATTTCATCTTCCTGCTACATCGAGAGCAACAGCGGCACATCTGCAATAGCTTCACAGCAGCAGCAGCGCAATGACCAAAAGCACAGCAGCAACAGCACAACGGCCAGAAGCACAGCAACACCAAAATAACATCCCACAATCACAATGGTCGCAAGTTCAGTGTCACCAAAATATCATCTGGAACCTAATTGAGTATGAGAGCTTACTGCTGAGCATCTGATGATGCAAACTTGCTTCCAAACAAGGAGCGAAGGAAGCTTTGGATTTCACTTCCTTGCTGCCTTAGCTTCTCACTTTCTTCTTCATTCTTCCTTGCTGCCTCTTTCTGGTCCTCTAATTGCTTATGCAGATCAGCTATCTGTAATTGCATTCCGGCTGATCCCATCTTCTCAGCATGCAATCACTCTCTAGCTCACATACACGATCATTCATTGCAGCAGCTTTGGCATTTTTCTTCATCTCTGTGGACTGCATGCCAACATTGCGAAGAAAAGTTGATTTGGGCAGAACATGAAGTATAGAGAGAGATCTTGAGCTTGTTTGAGTGTACCGGAGAATGAATGAAGTGACCCCTTTATATGGCCTTGGAATGACGGTTAAAACGGTTAGAATTGTTGGAAACCCCGCAACTGCCATTGGGGAGTCATCTGGAGCGTACACGTGGAGGGCCGAGCTGAGCTGCCGCTGCCAGGGTTCGGCTGAACCCCTAGTTCGGCCGAACCTAGGCCGGCCTAGCAGGCCTCCAGCTTCGGTTAGGTCACTGTCAGGTGGGTCCCTTTGATGGTTGTGGCAGTTATGGCGGTTTCCAGGACGGTTACACCTGACACGTGGGCCCATCTTATCCATAAGCTTGCTTAAGGGTGAGTTTTCCTCATTTCTTCTCCTTTTTATTTGCTTAATCCCTGCAAAGAAATAATACTACAAGTACAAGTGGAGATATATTATTCTAAAATAAATATGCATTGCAAGCATAGCTAGTTCATCTTTATTTTAGTTATATTGATGGCCGAAATTGGTCTATAATGACTGTCAACAAACCCCTCAAGCTTGAACCTTTGCTCGTCCCGAGTAAAGGACTCACAAAAATAAACTTGGTTGTTGATCAGGAGTTACTACTATGTTATATATCTAGAATGTACAAGTGCAAAGTTTGAGTACTCTCTCTCTCGTATTAAGCAAGTAGGCACGATGGCTTACCAATACGCCCATTCCCATGGTGGAACATATGCTTCTCTTTGCCTTGGTGCGGTTGGAAGACAGAATAGATCATAGAGTACCATTATCTCATCCTTTATCTAACTCTTATTCCGGAGGTTTTCAAATGGTTTTGCAAATAAAAACCAAGTTTCTCAAATGATTCTCTTGATCACTCAATGTGTATAAATATTATTTCTCACCAAGATTATGCCTTATTGATTCCTACACTAAAGTTGAATATGTGTATTTTGGTAGGGATAAAGAACAAGGCATACTTGCAATCACATTTGTCACTAAGTCAAAAATCTTGACTAGCGCAGATAGCAAATCATACTTAAGATCAAGATCGTGCAAAGTGTGTGGAATGTGTAGTGGACATGGAATGAATATGACTACTCCTTTTTGTATACCTCTTCCTCCATTTTTGAAAGCTTTTGAGAGAGATTATTTTTGGCTAACTTTTTTTTCAAGAATATTTTTCGGAGAGTTCATGCCTTATAATTTGTATGAGCATAAATTCTCTCTCTCTCTCTCTAAGCCACTCTCCTCTTTTGTTTTGCTTTTGAAAAAGAGGCATAAATAACATGGAGTATTTATTTGGTGGATGACATATGTGATATGTGATGGATGGAATGGATGCTAGCTTCCAGTGTAGAAACTTAGCACATGTGCATATATGTGGGTGTATGATTTTGATCATAAAGTATGAAGAGTGTCAGGGTTACGGATAAGGTATACCCTCTACCCTTGGATATACGCTTTACATCGATATGGTGTATCTGCGCGTGTACGGACGTCCTCTGTATGCGCTAAGGAGATTCATCACGGAGTCCACAGATGGAGAGATTCCTACCCGGATAGGACTGGGTCGTCACTGTATCGTGTAGGGTCCGATGTCTCCGAGTCCTACTTGGAGACCACTCGACCTGCGGTATAAAAGGGACCCCCCGGGAGAACCTAAGGGATCGAATGTCATAACCAAGACAACCACCACAGCTTACGAAGCCGGAGCCTACAGGAGCCAAGTCGCCGGGTGATTTGGTCGAACCAATTCGACTACAATCTCGTCGGTATCATTGAGTTCTGTTATTCCCTTTGTAACTTGTGGTTTCCACTATATAATCCCATACCAACTGGATTAGGGCTATTACATATCAAGGGGCCTGAACTAGTATAGTCTTTGTCTCCTGTTTCCTTGATGTCGTACTACGTAGATCCTCGTACCAGCATACCCCAATACCCTCTATATCCGGTCTACGGGTATCCCCCGTCGATAGTGGCGCGCCAGGTAGGGGGACTTGGTGCTCAAGGTTATACTACTATGACATCAAGCCTCGTCGACAACAGCATCAACACCGGCCTTATCCAAGGAGTCCCTACTTCAACAATGCTGGTGTGCACTCAAGTCGGCGAAATCGTCTTCCCAGTTTATACCACGGTACCGATCTTGGCTGGTTCATCAATGACCGGAAGCGAGAACGCCGTGGCTATAACCCCGGGCGACTCCATGTCGAAGGATCCTCCCGCCGTAGCGGAGAACGGAATGTCGACGTCATACGAGCCTGAGAAGGATCCTAATGTGGCCAAACCTTGTCCTTCCGACAAGAACCACGAGCCGACAAAGACAACTTCCGAGGTAACAAAGCCCTGGTGTCCTACCCACAAGACCAGGAAACACAATTTGCAAGCTTGCTGGGTTTTTCTCAAAGTACAAGCTGAAATTCGTGCCTGCAAAGAGCATGGAATCCAACATGTTTCTCCAACTCGTGATGTCTATTGTCCTATTCACAAGACGAAGAATCACGACTTCTCAAGCTGCAAAGTCCTTCTCCACGTCATGAAGACGCCGCTTCCTAAGGTCCAGCAATCAAAAATCTCTCTTAGGGATGCAGACAAGGAACAAGGAGCAACGCTGATCTCGGATCGATTCGTTGGAGTGATCGACATCGATCCCCACGAGCCATCAGTCTTACACTTGCTCAAAGACTATGGCTCATCATCCTCCAGTACACCACGTGACGTATTTGCCATTGGTGGGACCAACACGTCCGCGCACGCTAACGCAAAGGCGGAGTATCAAGCGGTCACGCCGGCCCAACACCTCGGCACCATCAACGCAATACTGAGAGAAACCCCCTATGATCCCGTACTTAACCATGATCTCGCATGATGGACAGAACGACTACGGGAATCGGTAGCCAATCTCAGTAACGCGTTCGAGGAGGCCGCTACCAGAGCACAAGCAGAACATCCGACAGCTGGCGGTGCCGACGGCGAACCACCGGAGCAACGGACGTCGCCTAGACGAGCTACCCCTCCACCTCGCGGCTCCGGTGATCTCCGCGACCATCTGAATGGCCGCCGAGAAGCATGACGCGCGCGAGACAACGATAATCGTTCCCGACATCGTGTGTCTTCACGGCGTCGCGAGAATAAAGAGCGAGGAGGCCGCTCGAACGGAGATCGACACCATGATAATCGTCACAACCGCCACGACCGCGACGATCGCGAACAGCGGATGCCGGACGATACTGGTCGAGGATGCCGACATGACAAGCGATGATAATGGGGATCGGCGCCAGGATAACAATGGTGGATGACGACAGGACTCTCGAGAACCCGAACGTCGTCCTCGGAATCGGACACCGGAGCCGAGTGACCCATCGTCATCGTCATCATCCTCTTCATCCTCGTCATCCGATAGACATCGACGGAGGACATACGATCGCCGACAACCCACCGCCCCCAGCGCTGGGTGTAGAGCTTTCAACTGTTCCCTACGTGATGTCCGATGGCCTGAGAGATTCCGACCCGGGGCAATAGAGAAGTACGATGGGAGTACCGACCCAGAAGAATTCCTTCAGGTCTACTCCACAGTATTATACGCTGCCGGAGCAGATGACAACGCGTTAGCAAACTATTTGCCGACGGCGTTGAAAGGTTCTGCGCGTTCGTAGCTGATGCACCTCCCGCCCTACTCGATTTCTTCATGGGCAGATCTGTGGCAGCAATTCGTCGCTAACTTCCAAGGAACTTACAAGCACCACGCGATCGAAGACGATCTGCACGCGTTAACACAGAATCCGGGCGAATCTTTGAGGGACTATGTTCGGCGCTTTAATGAGTGCAAAAATACAATCCCCGAAATCACGGACGCCTCTGTGATTCGCGCTTTCAAAACCGGTGTCAAAGATCGCTATACTACCCAGGAGTTGGCAACAAGGTGAATCACAACTACTCGAAGATTGTTTGAAGTCGTCGATCGATGCGCTCACGCGGACGACGCACTGAGACGCAAGAACGACAAGCCAAAGACGGGGGGAGAGAAGAAGCAAGCCAAGGACACACCTGAACCGAGCAAGAAGAAAAGCGGCAAGAGTGGGAAAAGGAAAGCTCAAGCGGAAGTTCTCGCGTCGGAATACGAGTGCCCTCCCAAACACCCAGACCCACAAGGCAGTGACACAAAGAGAATATGGTGCCCCATACATAAGTCAGATAGACATTCTCTGGAGGATTGTGTCACGACTGGAAAAAACCCAACGGGTGTTCCTTACGTGCGTGTATTATTCCTTGTCCCAGGAGGCAAGGTACACCAAAAGTTGATACAATTCAGAGTTTAACAAGCGGAAGCGTAAATAGTTAATTTATTACATGGGCGGCGAAGGCCCAGCACACATGAAGACAAAAGAAAAACAGCGGAAGACTAGGGCGATGACCACAGGCGCTTGACGGCAGGCACGAGCTAGACACCAAAGCCTTCATCATCTAGGAACTCCTCTTCTGGGTTTGGGAAAAAATTGAGCAAGACTGAGTACAACCACCGTACTCAACAAGACACACCCACGAGTGCAGAATAAATGCAAAGGAGTACAATGGAGTAATAATATAGGGGGTTAGGGTTTGAAGTAAACAGCATTAGAAGACACTTAGTTGCTCAAAGCTACTTTTAGAAAACACGATCCTAGATCTATACAATATTATTAAACAAGGCCGTGAACCCACACGAACCTACCTTAACCCAAGGCCTACGATGATTCAGACCGAACTGGCAACCCGACCCTGGGTCCCAGCTCGTCCCAAGCCAACCCAGGCCAACCATTCCACATTTTAGTTGTTAAGCAGGTTTTTAAGAATTTAAAACACTAACTTGGGTACATTGCTAGGCTTGCCCATAACCGAGGGCGCGGCTATTCGAATAGGTTATACTTTGATCAGAGGTGTACATCTTTACCCACAAGACACGTCTTCCTCACGTGTAACCACGTGCCACATACCACCACGGCATATGGACGGAAGACATGACATAGTTTCCAACCCATCCTAGCCATAGACAAGAGTACCGACCCGACCCCACCTACGGCCGGAACCTCCGGGACAGGTAGGCAGGACTGAGCCCCTAGCAGCAGGACACCAGCGCTGTGCCATGACATCTCGACTACCGGGCCGCAGCTCGTGTAGCCTTCATTTGTCCTAGAGATGTCCATCGACCCCCGACTTCGTCCATCTCCATCCGTGTACTTTTGTTTATAACCAGACTGAGCCACAAACTAAGCCTTACCCACTAGACATGTGGAAGTACGGTAGTGCTTTGCAACAGAGGCCCGAAGACCGTTCCTTATGTGGCCGAGGTGCTACTATCAAAACCATGCACCCCGAGCCCAGCCTAAAACCATTTTGAGGGTTTTGAATAGAGGGGGAGGTGTGCATCCAATTCCATAATAATCCAACCATTCCACAATGTCCAAGTGATATGAATATTCCCAAAGTCTAGAGTTATAAAACCACCTAATGTTGCCTAATTAAACAGCGAAGCATCCACCTAAATTCATACTAGTGGAACCATGAATAGAGTACCCACTAGTTGGGGTTTTGTTTAATTTAGGGTGAACAAGGTAATAATAACAATAATAATAATAATAAGGTCATAACAAAGGTAAATAGGCATGGCTAAATAAAACAGTGATAACGCGGGAATTTAAATAAAGCGATAATGCATTAATTTAAATCAAAATAATTTCACAAACTGGGGTTCAATATGTTCAAAGACGATGTGACTTGCCTTGCTCGCTTTCCCAAACGCCAGCTTCAACCTCCACGCAGAGCGGATCTTCCGAAGCTGCAGCGTCTACACGACCAACGGAAAGGAAAAAGGCTTTTACTCTAATAAACTCTATATAACAATCAGGAACAAAGCACAAAAATGGGTTCTTGACTTCTTAAGGAAAAATTAGAGACTCGAACGGTCCAATTCCGAGTTCAAATGGCCAAGTTATGGCCATTTGAAGTTTATATGCTCTTTAAGTGAATATTTGCGAATTTCTTCATTTAAATTTTAATTTAAAAAGGGTTTATTGCGTCAGACGAGGGGAGGGGGCGCGCGGACCAGGTCCACGGGAGTGGGGCCCACGCGGCAGCCTCACGGTCCACGGTGGACCAGGCGCACCCGGGCTCACACCGGCCGGCGCCGTGGGCCCCACGCGTCAACCGCACCCTAGGGTGCGGGCGGCTGACGGCCGGGCCCCATGCGGCGGCCACACGGCGCGCCCGTAGGCGGCCACGTCGGCGCGGCCGGCGGGAGGCGGCGCTCGCGCCCCTATGGTCGCCGGCGGCGGCCATAGGCACGGCAGAGCGGCGGCCAAGAGAGGGGAAGGGAAAGGGAGAGGAGGCGGCGGTCCACGGCTCACCCCGGGTCGACGGCGACGGCAAAAGAGGCGGCCGGAGCGTAGGAAGGCGGCAGCGCGGCTCGGGTGGACGAGGACGACGGTGCTCCGGCGGTCGGCGAGCTCGGCGTGGTGGTGGACGGGGTCGGCGGCGGTGCGGCGAAGCCGGAGGAGGCGACGCTGAGGCGGGGGACGGTCCCGGCGAGCGGAGAGGACCGGCCAGAGGTCATCGGCGACGGAGGAGAGAGAGGGCGACGGCGCGAGCTCGTTTCCGACGGGGAGAAGGTGCGGCAAGTGGCGGAAACGGGCGAGGGAGGCACGGGGAGGGAGAGAAACCGGCCGGCAGGGAAGGAAACCGGTGCGGGGGATCCGGCCGCCATCAATGGCGCCGGCGAGATTTGCGGGAGCAAATCCGGTCGTTTGAATGCGGGAGAGAGAGGGAAAAATGGGGGGAAAGGGAGAGGAGATCACGGGGAATGATTCCCCCCACTTAATTGCACGCGGGAACGGCCGGAGGTGGCGAGATTCCCGGCGGCGGCGGCGCTAGGCGCGGGCGGGGCAGCGGGAGCGGCGGGAGGAAGGGGATGACGGGTGGGCCCCACCCGTCAGCGAGGGTGGCGGGCTGGCCCGCCTGTCAGCGGCGCGCGTGGGGAGAAGGCCGAATGGGCCGTGGGGGAGAGGAGAGAGAGAGGGGGAGGGAGATGGGCCGAGCCGGCCCATTAGAGGGGGGAGGGGTTTTTAGGGTTTTTCTTATTATAAAACTTTTTCAACTTTGTTTATTTCTTAATAATTATTATTTGTGCTCTGAAAATTCCACTAAAATTTATTTACACATTTTAGGCTTTTAGGAAATATACAAAAATCCCCCAAGCCTTATTTGACTTTTAGCTTTGCACATTTTAATTTTTGGAGGCTTTCACAAGGATTTTAATTATTCTAGGCATAATTTAAAGGATATATTTTAGGGTCGTTTTGGGACGTGACAGATTGCCTCATCTTCGAAAAGTCGCTGGAAAAGCAACTGGCATTGGAAAAGGGCAAGCGAGTACGTGTAGTCGAGAAAGCCGCCAAGGCTACCACTCATGACTCGGACTCGGCATACCCAGATTCCGATCTTCATGTTTCGCACATCTTCGGAGGTTCCACGGTGTACTCCTCAAAGCGAGAATAGAAGAAAGTGGAGCGTGAAGTTTGTTCGACATGGCAGGGGGCTGCACCCAAGATGAAGTGGTCTGAACAGAAGATCGAGTTTTCAGATGAGGACCACCCCAAGGCTGCTGTTATCCCAGGACGATATCCGATCGTGGTCGAACCCACTATTCGGAATATCAAGGTAGCGCGAGTCCTTATCGATGGTGGCAGCTCCATCAATCTTCTCTTCGCCAGCACCTTGGACGCAATGGGGATTCCACGAAGCGAGTTGACACCCACCGATCAACCTTTTCACGGAATCACTCCTCAGTCATCATCCAAGCCATTAGGCAAGATCACGCTTCCTGTGACTTTCGGCCAAGCGAGCAACTTCCGAACAGAGCAGATCACGTTTGATGTCGCTGAGTTTGACACAACATACAATGCCATCATCGGGAGAACTGCACTCGCGAAGTTCATGGCCGCATCTCACTACGTGTATCAAGTACTCAAGATGCCCGGGCCGAAGGGAACAATCACTATTCATGGGAATGCAAAGCTGGCAGTCCAATGCGACAAGCGGAGCCTTGACATGGTCGAGCACACTCCCAGCCCACCCGCCACAGCTGAGCCACCCAAAAAAGTGAGCAAAACAACAAAGACGCCGAAACCAGACGGCGCAATCAAAATCGTTCCACTCTCCAGCACCAACCCCGACAAGACAGTCAAGATCGGGGCATCACTGAACGAGAAATAGGAACTCGCGCTTATCACCTTCCTCCGCGACAATGCTGACGTGTTCGCTTGGCAGCCGTCCGACATGCCGGGGGTCCCCAGGGAGGTGATTGAGCACAAACTTATGGTGCGACCCGATGCCAAGCCAGTAAAACAAAAACTGCGGAGATTTGCACCAGATCGGAAACAGGCCATACGAGAAGAGCTCGACAAACTTCTCAAAGCTGGTTTCATCAGAGAGGTACTCCATCCAGAGTGGCTAGCCAACCCAGTCATGGTGCGGAAGGCCAACGGGAAGTGGAGGATGTGCGTCGACTTCACTGACCTCAACAAGGCATGCCCCAAGGATCACTTCCCCCTCCCTCGAATAGACCAACTAGTGGACTCAACAGTTGGTTGTGAGCTGTTAAGCTTCCTTGACGCTTACTCCGGCTACCACCAAATCAGCATGGCAAAAGAGGACGAGGAGAAGACAACATTCATCACGCCGTTCGGTGTATTCTGCTACGTTAAGATGCCGTTTGGACTGATAACCGCAGGAAACACTTTCCAGCGTACGGTCCAAGGGGCACTCAACGATCAGCCGGGAAACAATGTCGAGGCCTAAAAGATGACATTGTTGTCAAGACCAAGATAAGCGACTCATTGATTGACGATCTACGAGAAACCTTCGACAACCTCCGACGATATCGCCTCATGCTCAATCCTGAGAAGTGCACGTTCGGAGTACCATCGGGCAAGCTGCTCGGCTTCCTCGTCTCTGGCAGAGGAATAGAAGCAAACCCCAAAAAGATCAAAGCAATCGAGAACATGAAGTTGCCCACGAGACTCAAGGAAGTACAGAAGCTAACCGGATGCATGGCGGTACTAAGCAGGTTCGTCGCTAGGATGGGAGAACGAGGATAGTCTTTCTTCGCTCTGCTGAAGAAACAAGACAAATTTGTATGGACACAGAAAACCAAAGAGGCGTTTATCGCACTCAAGCGGTACCTGTCAAATCCCCCTGTACTTGTTGCTCCCCAACCTAATGAAGAATTATTCCTCTATATTGCCGCCATGCCCTATTCCGTGAGTACGGTCATTGTTGTCGAGAGAGAAAAGGTGCAAAGACCAATTTACTACGTCAGCGAAGCTCTCCACGACACGAAGACAAGATACCCACAGATCCAAAAATTGCTCTATGCAGTAATCATGACGTCAAGAAAGCTACGCCACTACTTCCAAGCCCACAGGGTCACAGTTGTCTCCTCCTTCCCCCTTGGTGAAGTGGTGAGAAACAAAGACGTTGTCGGCCGCATTGCGAAATGGGTAGTCGAGTTAAGCTAGTTTGATGTCCACTTTGTACCACGAACAGCCATCAAGTCCCAGGTTCTCGCCGACTTCGTAGCCGATTGGACTATGCCTGAAAACAGGTTAGACAGTCAAACAAACAACGAAACATGGACAATGGCATTCTATGGCGCACTCAACAACCAAGGAGCAGGTGCAGGGTTCATCTTGACATCACCTTCGGGACATCAGTTCAAGCATGCAATTCACCTTAACTTCAGGGTGACCAACAACATAGCCGAATACGAAGGACTACACGCTGGAATAAGAGCTGCGGCTGCACTTGGAATCAAGCGACTGATCATAAAAGGGGATTCCGAGCTTGTCGCAAACCAGGTGCACAAAGACTACAAATGCTCTTGCCCCGAGTTGTCCAAGTATCTCGCAGAAGTCAGGAAGCTGGAAAAAAGATTTGATGGGATCGAGGTCCGACACGTATATCGCAAGGACAACATCGAGCCAGACGACCTAGCACGATGTGCGTCCAGACGAGAGCCACTCGAACCCGGCATCTTTCTGGACATCCTGACAAAGTCATCAGTGGCAGAGGCCAACGACGAAGATAGCCCAGTCGCCCCCGACATCAGCTCGGGGGCTACAGAGGCAGAACGCGCCGTTGCCGACATCGAGACCACGGACGACTGGCGGATCCCACTCATTAAATTCATAAGCAGCGACGAGTTACCCGAGGACGATGCAGAAGCTGAGAAAATAACCCGTCAAACAAAAATCTACTGTATGATCGGCGGCGATCTATACAAGAAGGTGCCAAACCGGGTACTTCTCAAATGCGTCTCGTCCGACGACGGCAAACACCTCCTCCTCGACATACACGAAGGGATCTGTGGATCACATGCCGCCGGTCGTACATTGGTCGGGAAAGCCTTTCGACAAGGATTTTTCTGGCCAACTGCCCTCAAAGACGCTTGCGATACGGTACAACGGTGTGACGCTTGTCAATTTCATAGCAAACACACAAAGCTACCAGGACAAGCACTGCAAACCATTCCTCTCACTTGGCCGTTCTCGTGCTGGGGGCTCGACATACTCGGACCGTTCCCACGAGGACAGGGCGGCTACAAATTCCTGTTCGTGGCGATCAACAAATTCACCAAATGGATCGAAGCAACACCCACGGGGGAAATCAAGGCCAACAACGCCATCAAATTCATTAAATGGATATTTTGCAGATATGGATTGCCTCATCGCATCATAACAGATAACGGTTTCCAGTTCATCAGCGCCGATTTCCAGGATTACTGCAGTGGACTAGGAGTCAAGATCTGCTTCGCCTCGGTTTCTCACCCTCAGAGCAACGGACAAGTCGAGAGGGCAAATGGCATAGTACTACAAGGGATCAAGACCGTGTCTACGACAGGCTCATGTCACATGACAAGAAGTGGGTTGAAGAACTCCTCTCGGTACTCTGGGCCATGCGCACCACACCGACAACGTCCAACAAGGAGACACCCTTCTTTCTCGTGTACGGCTCAGAAGCCATGCTCCCTACCGAGCTACGACATCAGAGTACACGAGTACAGAAGTACTCCGACGAGGATCAGGAGGAACAGTGAAACGACGACGTGAATCTACTCAAGGAACATCGAGAACGAGTTGCCGTCAGGGCAGCTAGTTACCAACAGGCCCTTCGCCGGTATCACGAGAAGCGCATCCGAACACGCATACTTTCGATCGGCGACTACGTCCTCCGGCGAGTTCAAAGCCAAGCAGGGCGAAACAAACTCTCACCCAAATGGGAAGGACCGTACACGATCACACAAGTCTTGCGGCTAGGTGCGTTCAAGATTGCGGACGGTGATGGTCGTGAGTTAGCAAATTCTTGGAACATTGACCAATTGCGTAAATTCTATGTATATGTCAATAGTATCCATACTTGTAAGACATCTTACAACTTCAATAAAGCCTATTTTCAGGTACAGATTTCAATCAAAGTGTCCCTTCCTGATGATCCCTTACCCAGATGACACCTAGCGTTGAAACTGATCCTCATGTCCCTTTACGCCGTCTTGACAAGGCCTCCGAGGAACCTAAGGGAACTTTGGCTGGGGACGCCCAGAGCTGATAAGGCCTTGTCGGATCCTTTAGAGACGAAAGACCATGTAAGATCTGGTCGTGTAAAAGTTCTCGCTGTGCGTATTAACCAAGCCGTGTAATCGGAAATGGACTTTTCAACTTCACGGCTGGGGGCTAGGATCAGTGCTTGTTCAACTAAGGCAGGTCAAAGGTCCCAGAGCCTTTTCTTCCGAGAAGAATTCTCCGATGACAAGGTTTGAGGCTAGGGAGAGTGTATGACTCAAGTGACTGATCGAAGTCGCGAAGTGAGAAGACACTCGTACACACTCCATCTAGAGTAAGAAAGCTTAGTTAGATAGATTTCTTTTCTATTTCACAAGTATTTCTTACAGTCCACAAAAATTCAAAATATATTACACTCCACCCTGAGATACTTGTCACATGATACGGAGACTACCAAGAAGGCCAACGCCAGTCCATCGACTGGAAGACTTTCTCCGCAAGCGGCGCTATCGACTTCGCCAGCTGGTCTATCTCCGCGGGAGTTCTCCGAGAACGTGCAAACCCTTCGTGGAGGAACTCGAGGTGCAGCTGCGGGCGATGATCTCGTATACAGGCCAGCACGTGCCCTCCCGCATATCGGCTCGACCGACGACACTCCTGCTTCAAGGCCTCGTCTATACGCTTGCCGATACCTTCAAGCTGGGCGCAGGCCCCATTTAGCCACGAGATGTATCCGGCCGCAGATTCCTCGGGATCCCCACGAGGTACTCGGAGCTCTTTGCAAACTCCCGCCATGGCTGTACAACAACTCTGGAGGTACGAGTTGAACCACACCTCGCGGCCTCGGAGTGCTTCCACGGCCCGATCCTTCTTCACTTCTAACATAGTCCTCTCGAGTTCTGCCACCTCAAACTTCGTCCTCCAGTATTGGATGCGACGATCTCGGTCGACAAGCGCACTCTCGGGGTCTGCTCAGCATGGAAACGACTAAGTCAAGCTGTCTTCCTCTCTCAAGAACATGGTAAACTAAGTCAATCTAGATAGAAGAGCGAAGGGGGTGGAAACAAAAAGGACCAACCTAAGCAAGTCGTCGCCATGCCCGTTTTCACGGGCAGATTCTGGTCCACGTTGTCTTGAGGCACATACGGCTCAAGCGCAAGTGCCGGCACGAGTATAGGCAGCTCAGGCTGCCCGCGCTGCAGGACATCCTCGACATCGACATCTCTACACACAATAACAAGGTACTCGGAATCAAAATGCTAAAGAAAACCAAGGCAATAACTGCACACTCAAAGGCAGTTGGAACCGACGAAAGTTTTACAAAGCATGATTGCTTAAAGAGTACAGGCGAACTGGAGCCCTACTCTTCAAAAAGTGGGGAACGGACTCTCCCAAATCGCCAACTTCTTCCATCACGTCCTTACGCGTGTCGTTAGCAGCCCCCTGATCCAAGATTCTCTGGAGATCGAGTTCAGGGTGCGCCAACCTTACGCACGCAAGGACGTGGCACGCCCCGGTGTGGATCCCGTTGGACGTCTCCTCCCTGATCCTGGCCGCATGCTTGGAGGGGATCGCCTCCATCGCCGTCGCCAGGTCCGCGAGCGAAGTCGTCAGCGAGAACTCGTCAGGGTTCGCCGGGATGGTGGTCGTAACACCACACTCCCCGGTGAGCTGGTGTAGGCCGGTGTAGGTGACCCGCAGTGAACCACGGATTTCCGACAGGTTGTTCTCGAGTTCCGACATGCGGTTCTCGAGCCCCTGCCATTGCCGCTCGTTGCCGGCCACCAGCTCCCTCATTTTCTAGAGGTCCTCGCGAACCTCCACCAAGTCACGCGCCAGCTTGTTGGCGCGTTCGTTCGCCGACGACGCCGCCGCCGCCCTCGCCTCCGCTATCTCGCGACCTATGCCGTGAGCGCCGGCCTGGAGGATGCGCCCCATCTCGACTTAGAGCTCCTCCCAGGTGAGGATGTCAGCAGGAGGGCCTCGAGCAGGCGCAAGATCGCCGACAGGGCCGCTGGGCGTCGCCTCACGGCTCCTCGGCACGACCACGACATCTGTAGAGGCCACGGTAAGAGACGTGCTGGAGTTCCCTCCAGATCCGTCTTGCACCGCTTTCGCCCGCACCGCCCTGTGAGAGGCTGCCATCAAGAAGGCTGCGAGAGTTCGACGGAATAACAAAACCTCAAATTCATCCACTTACTTCTCGCCAAGCGTCACAAGGCGCTGCCGTCGCGGAGGCGGGGGAGGCACATCCGAGGCCTAGAGTAAAATGAGCATGATGTGAGGTCAAGGTTTTCCGACTACGCGATGAAGGACCAGGAGAGCTTACCGAGGGGGTGGGCGTCTTCCGACGATTTCCAAGCACGGAGGAGAACTTCCTCCCTCTTCTCGTAACGTTGCTGCCACTCGTTGTGGCAGCAGCGGCAGGAACATCGGACGCCTCCTTGGTGACGTCCTCCTTCAGCGACGCCGCCGCCTGATGGTCCACGAGTGGCCCGATGATATCAGTCAGAGGGAGAGCCCGCACTACATGAAGTCACAATGCGACCCGGGAAGAAAAAGGCAAAAGGGCCGCTGAGTACACTCATGTTGATTGCGGCTTCGTGTTCGGCTGCCCCCTTCTCGCAAAGAGGGACAGGGACGTTGCTCGCCGTTGTAGGGCCGCTGATCATCACTTGACCGACGCGGCGCTCCACGGTCTCGCTGTTCAAACCTGTAGATCGAGAACCAAAATCGATAAGTCAGGAGGAACACACACTTAAGGAATGGAGTCCAAAATACCAGAAAAATACCCCGAGGAGAAACCCGGGTCACGTCCTCCGGCCCAGAATAGTCAAAGGCTGGATTTGCTCGAGCTTGGAGCGGCTGGATCCGCCTACCAATGAAGTCGGCGGCGACTTCATACCCCGACAACCCTCGCACTCGGAGGTCATCGATGACATCGATGAAAGACTGAAGGGAAGGGGTTAAGGCGGGTTTGGCGGTCCAAGACGAAGTCTTGTCCGGTTGTTCCCTAGGAACAACAAAGACTGGATCCGAATTTTCTATCTGAAGATAGAACCACCTCGCCCGCCATTTGCTATGAGAAGAGGGGCACTGGAACGGGATGTAGCGCGACTTCAGGCCATCCCGAAGTCGGAAACCGATGCATCCAGATACTCTGTTGGATTCCATCCAACGCAACTCATAGTAGAAGTGAAAGAGGTCAAGAAACGGCTGTACCCCAATGTAGGCCTCACAAAGATGAGAAAAGATGCTAAGGAAGGCGATAGAATTGGGGATCAAATGGAGCAATGAAAGACTGTAGAAATTCAAGACCAAAAGAAGAAACTCGGAGGGAGGAGGAAGAGAACCACAGAGAATATAGTCCTCAACCGCAACCATGCGTCCCAGGACAGGTTCAGGTTTAGTACCTCCTGGTTCCCTCTCCATGGTTCCGCGACCAGGGAGAGCGCCTTCCTCCTGCAACTTTTCAGGGACGCACTGGTGGAAGTGGACTTATTGAGGTCCAATGCCGTCGAAGATCGCCGGAGAAGGGACCGAGATGAGCAAGCTAGGGTTTGTGCGGGAACGGCGGAGAAGACGAAGAGCGCTTGGAGGCTTGAAAGTTTTTTCGCAACAGGCGGACTTCAAAATGGATCCCCAAAACTCCCTTAAATAGACACACTACCGACGATGCGAATTCCAAGGAAAGGAGAGAGATGCCCGCCGGAAATTTCTGGGTCCGTTACCCGCGACAGTTTTTGGAATTCAACTTAAATTCACTCACGACCGTTGAACTTCACTTGGTGTTGTTGATTACTCCTTGTCTCTACGGTCCTCACGCCAAGATCGACTAGTCGAGAATGACAACAACACCGACATCAGAAGTCGTGATCGGTTATATGAGTTCATTTAAGCAGAAGTCAGGGGCTACTGTCAAGGTTACGGATAAGGTATATCCTCTACCCTTGGATATACGCTTTACATCGATATGGTGTATTTGCGCGTGTACGGACGTCCTCTGTATGCGCTAAGGAAATTCATCACGGAGTCCACAGATGGAGAGATTCCTACCCGGATAGGACTGGGTCGTCACTGTATCGTGTAGGGTCCGATGTCTCCGAGTCCTACTTGGAGACCACCCGACCTGCGGTATAAAAGGGACCCCCCGGGAGAACCTAAGAGATCGAATCTCATAACCAAGACAACCACTACAGCTTACGAAGCCGGAGCCTATAGGAGCCAAGTCACCGGGTGATTTAGTCGAACCAATTCGATTACGATCTCGTCGGTATCATCGAGTTCTGTTATTCCCTTTGTAACTTGTGGTTTCCACTATATAATCCCATACCAACTAGATTAGGGCTATTACCTATCAAGGGGCCTGAACCAGTATTATCTTTCGCTCCTGTTTCCTTGATGTCGTACTACGTAGATCCTCGTACCAGCGTACCCCAATACCCTCTATTTCCAGTCTACGGGTATCCCCCGTCAACAAAGAGCATCTACACAAGTCCCAAAAAATTTGACAAAGTTCAACGGAAATACAAGCAACCAAAATGTATATGGTTTCACAATGTGTAATATTTTTGGCTCTGGTAGGAATTCATATCAAATGAGGAACTTTAAAAGTTTTTCTTTTTGAAAATAAATCACCTGGAATTTAAGTCAAACTTGGAACAAGACTATAATTACTCTATTTCACTATCTCATATCTCGCAACAACTTAAACTCAGATCATGCAATGTGCAACTCACATCTCTCAGGTTCCCGGATAATGTTTGGCTTTCCTTACTCAAAACTTGAGAGAGTACTTAACTTATGAACCAATACATAAGAGATATAAAACAGAGCAACTATTCATCATTTCAACATGGAGAACTAGATTGTCTTACCTAGCATAAAAATCTAGCCTATATTTTTGGTATTTTCTATTTTGCAAATTTTAATATTGTTTTCAAGCTTATGAATGCATTGCAGAAAAGAAACATGCAATGTGATACAAGTTACCTTAGTGGGGGAGACACATCTCCCCCAAGCTTGCTTTTTGCTCAGGGCTCTTGATAGGGATTAAACTCCTGGAAGCGGAAGTAAGCCTGCAGGTCAGCTTGCTGTTGCTGCGTCAAATTGTTGATATTGGCGAACTGAGTATCAACATTCTGCTGCCATTCTTGTGTCTGAGGTATGTGTCCCTCGAGGTCGTGCTGAATCTCTCCCACTTGCAGTTCCAGCTTGTCCAGTCTCCGAGTGAGTTCTCCCAAGTCCCCTTGAGAGGAACTGGAGCGCCACATCTTGGAGAGTGGAGGTGTGCCGCTGGGGTTGGAAGAACGGGAGTTCCTCCAGTGCGTGTCTTGACGTCCTCTAACACCGTAGAGACGAGAGCTGACAAGCAATTTGAGGATGTGAGTATAATAGACTTGGGATAGGTAGCATGAAGGAGGGAGATGTAGAATATAGAGGGTTTGGATACTAAATTGAATTTGACATTGGATTGGTTGTTCTCTCAATCAGCCTTAGTCTCCTTATATTTAGAGTAGGGGTGGACTTGCTTCACATGGTCTTTTCCACGTCCAATTAGGTGTAGAAACTAATTAGGTCTCTAAAATTTCTGGCCATAGCAAGGAAACCCGAGAACCAACAAATTGGACTCGGAGCCAGACTCTAACGGTCTGACCAGCCACATGCCTCTGGTCAGACTGGTCCCCCGGTCCGATGGCGGCAGTCAGACCGGCCTTGCGTGGCAAGTCTAGGTTCTTTCTGAATTTGGCTATAGTTTCCTAATTCATACTCTAGGTGCGAAATTTGTGTATTAACACACTTAAGGAATGTAGTGGTACAATTCAAATAACAACAACAGTCTTTGAATTGAAAAACGACAACACAATAGAAAGGTAACACAATAGAAAGCACGCCAATTATTTCAACACAGAAACAATTCAGGTCACCGACAGCGCATGCATCGCCCAGGATGGTAAATAAACAACTATTATGAGATACATGAAATGGAAACACAAATAAGAATGGAGTACCACTATCAAGCTGGTGCCTCCTTCAGAATTGGATTGGTTTTGATTTAGGTTCTCCATGGATTTGCCGTAGTAGTTACCCTTGATCATCATACCTTCCCTGAGACTTGGAGGAAATGACAGATAAGGGAAGCCATCGTTGTCGACATACTTGTATACAATTCTCAACTTTTAGTAACTCAAGGCGAGGAATCGCTCCTTGAATCATGCTGAATGATTTTAGGACATCTAGATCAACAACCTCCAACACCGTAAGACTTGGGAAAATGCCCTGCTGGAAATGGAAAATATGTTGTTCACCCCCAAAAGAAGTGTTACATTGGTTGGTTTTTGCTGATAATCATAGAATAATAAATGAGGCAACAAAAAATAATTTTAGGGTAGGACTTTTATATTCATACTCTTTGTGGTATAAAGATAAAATAAATGCCTAGAATATTTCAAAATCAAGTTTGAAAATTCTAATTTTGGTTGCAAATTATAAACTAACAAGAAAACAATAAGGGCAGAATTCTTCGATGGTTGCAAAATGGCAAAATGTCGTAGCTTCCCAAGGACAACTTTTGTGGAACGAGCCATGCATCTCTAGCTTGATACTCAATAGCTTTAGCTTAGCTAGATGTTGGATTTGGGTAATCCGTTGTTGACGGTCCTTAAATCATAATATTTGATCCGTTAATACCGGCATATAATAAAATAAAACATGGTATCCAACTTAGTGGTAGCGATTATTACTAATAATCAATTCCACTACTGTTGGCAAAATATGTGTATGCAGGTAATTTGAGGAGAAAACACACTTGTCATGCGAGGAAACACACTTCCTGTCAATCAGACGTGAGCCCACAGATTGGAGGGCCCACAAGACAGGTGAAACCGCTATCGAATGGGTCATAACTGCCATAACCGCCATCAGGGCCCACCAGTCAGTGTCCCTGCCAAAGGAGAGGCCAGGAGGTGGGGCCCACGGTTCGGCCGAACCACCACAACCTCCTCTCATCCTAGCTTTCCACGTGTACGTTCCTGATGAAGTCTCAATGATGGTTGGAGGGTAGTTTGGTCGTTTCCCATACCTGTAACCGTGATATGGAGGCTATAAATAGAGCTCCTCTCATTCACTCACAACACACAACCTTGAGATGAATTACAAGAGGCTCTATTGTATCTTTTGTACACTAGAATAAGGTAGAGAGTGAGGGGAAGCTCTGGAAGAGTGCCCGGAAGGTTTGGCGCTCTCTCCGACTTCTTTTCTTTCAAAATTTACTTGGATTCATGCTTGCTTAAAGAATCCCCAGAGTCCTGTTCGATTAGTGTCGTGTCTCTGTGCAAGGACCACAACCACCTTCTGGTCCTCATTTCTAACATGTTTAGAAGGATGGTTGTGGATGCTTATATTTATCATAAATACTGCAAATCTCGTATTTGTTTGTGGCACTAATCTTGCAGAGCGATGTCCCGTTGGTCAAGCCTATGACCATAAACAAAGCACTGCCGGGAGATACCCCGGATTATCATGATAAGTTTTCTTTCTAATAAAAGCAAGAACCGGTTTTTCGGATAGTATGCACCTTCGGGTATTCTTGGTCGCTAACCATTTCAGGTTGAGATTAAGAACGAGGATCATGCAATGCCTAGGAACATGGTAGATACATCAACTGTACACTTTGGTGATCCTTGGTATTGGAACACACTCTATAGGAGAATTCGACATCACACACTTGGTTTTTGTTGTCTTGCGACACAAAAGTCCAAGTGTGGGGGGAAGGTCGACGAGCTTTTCATGACAAGTTCCTTTAACCATTGCTATCTTGGTCTGAAGTTGGTGTTAGTCCTAGCTTGCTAAAAAAAAGAGAAAAAAAGGAAGATAAAAAAAAGGAGGAGAAAAGAGAGACAGAAGAAAAGAAGAAAAAAAATGGGAGAAGAACAGAGCAAGAGAGCTGACGAGCTGCATTTGGATCAAAGACTGCATTATGTGCATGCCTTTGAAATATGGCTATACACCTCGCTAGTAGCAATGATGCTGCCGGGCTACACCTAGTCCCTCTCTCGAGCTCATGTGCGGCCTTGGCTTAGCCTTCATCCACTCCTAGCCATGCACAACTTCTCGCTCCCACAGCATCCACACGCATACAAGCAAGAGGAGTTTCCCTCTTCTTTTCTAGGCGTTTGCTGCTCCACTCCATTTGGCACTTGCACATTTACCCAAAAAGAGATGTATCCTATGGCATTGTGCCAACGGATCATGCCTTCAGGGCACAAGGTTATTGCACCCGAGATGTGTGCATAACCAAATAGCTCGCCTGAGTTGGTATGGTCAAAGTGCCTTCCTCCACTACAATCTACATTGAGATGGAGGAGAAATCGACAATCATATGTGACCATACCACCGCTCCAGAGATTTTGACATACAAATCATGCTGGAAGTAAGTGCACTCGGGTATACAAAAGGCAGAAAAATTCACCACATCTTTTACTCATACTTATCTCTTTTTGAATGAGACTTGAGTATACATGGCTACGTTTCTTATGTCTATTTGCATATGCTTTGGTTTGGGTATTTTCGCGAGACATCCATAGGCTTTTTAAATTAAGCATGGTGCTTAGGTTAAACTAGTCTACTTTAATCAAATTGGACATGGAGTCGAGTTTGATTAATGAACTTTTAGAGTTAATATGTTCATGGATATTGGATATATATCTTCTATGGACTAACCCCTGCAGGAAAGTTTTCAAACTGACGGGTGAGTCCTCAAGTTCAATTCACAATGGAGGTAGGCCAGGACCAGGAACAAATCAATTGCTAACATGCAAAGGAGAAACATATCACCTATCAAGGTGCACGGTGCGTATATTACTAATTGCTCCTTTAGCATGTTCATGCAAATTTACCTCAGCCCTATATGAGTTGTGCTTAAACGAAAATTTGGTGAATAGTAAAAATTTGAAAAAAAAATGTTTTTAGTATAAAATAAGTGTCTCTCAAAAAATAACAAAATGTTGGCAAACTTCTGGATCCACGCTTCTTAAGTTTTGAATCTAATTCCTTTTTAGCATGGATGTGAACAATTAATCTTGAGGCTACGATAAAATCATTTCAAATCTTTGTAGTGCTTCGAGTATTTGTTGTCCACTAACCTTTTGCAGGAAATAAAAAGGCAATCAAGGAGCAGTGTACAATAACTTCAAACACTTATATCATGCTCCTTATCCATGAGAAAAGATATGCACAGGGAACCAAGTAGAACAAATGCAAACTTGTTGCATTCTTGCATTCGGTTCAAATCTTGGTAAGACTTATCTGGTAAGAATCTCATACACCATGCGCATCCTCATCTCATGTCTCCATCCTGCCAGGAACCCACCATATCCATTGTTGCCAAAAAAAAGAGAAAAAAAGAAAAAAATAAAATAAAATAAAATAAAATAAAGTTGGCTCCTTGGACTTCCAACCAAGTGAGTCCTTTTTGCTTCACTGGTGTCTTTGTTTTTCTTTTTGTGTCCAATAAAGTGTCTTAGGTACAAAGATAAGTGTGGGGGTGATCTTGCACATCAACGACGTAACCAAAGCAAGATCACCCCAAAAGTGATGGGCCATGATAAACCACACAAGGGAAATTGATGCAGTCAGACCCAATGAAGGGCCAGACAAACCTCCTGTTTGGCTGAACCACCTCTACCATGAATCGTCTTCTGTTTTATACAGAGCGCAGGTTTGCACAATTTTTCCTTTGGACATCCATTCTATCTTGAGTTTAATTTGATTATCAGTTCTAAAATATCGAAGATAATTGAACCCAAGCTAGGGATGGTACAAATAAAGTTCATGGTCTCCCTGAAAATAACATGCATGCCTATTATTCTTTGCTCATTACTTGTCGCTTGTGGTAACATATCCAATAGGGACCCCATGCTATCTAGGTAATTGATGAATGAGATATAGTCTAATGATAGAAATCCTGCTCTTCATGTTGCACACTTGGGAATTTTATAAAAAAAAGAAAAAAAATAACGATGCTAAACTCCTCATTTATATTTTTATTCCCACTAGAGCCATAGGTTAATCAGTTATGATTAGCTTGCTACATACGCTGCTTGTCATTATATTGAGCATTGTCAAGTTTTGTGACCCTAGTGAAATACTTTTCATACTTTCATGGTCAAGATCACATACACTCCACTTACACGCACTTATGCTTGACATCTACACTGGAAATTAGCATTCCTCATTCGTCTTTCATTTTATCCATCGTCCACAAAATAAATACTCCATGTCATTTATGCCTCTTCCTCTAAAGTTCATTAAAAAAAAGAGAGAGAGAAGCATGGTTATGAAAAAGAAAGAAAAAAGTGCTCATACAAGTATGGAGTATGAAGATGAGAAAAAAAAGAGAAAAAAAAAGAGATAGCCATGCACTCTCCCAAATTTCAAAAGAGAAAAAAAAATGGAGCATGAGGTGTGCAAATGGAGTTATTTTTATTAGTAGTATTTTCCATTTTTCCACCCACAAATTTACCATACACATACACACGCACACTCTTGACCAGAAAGAATGTCTTGTATTTCCGTGGATCCATTATTTGACTATGCAATATATGTGATGCAAGTAATGCTCTACTCTTTTCCATACCCTGAACTCCACATAAGCCTTATTAGATGGTAGGAAAAGAAAAGGCACAATCATATGCCTTTGTGAGGAATCATACACTTTGAGTGATCGAGAGAATCAATAGAGGAGCAAAGCAAAGTTATAATTTTATGTTACTAAAAAAAACCCAAATTGTTCTTCATGAAAAGTTAGGGTGACTTGAGTCAAGATTGTTCCATTTCTCAATTGCCTAGGATCGCATGGTAGGCATTTCAAAGATCCACAAGTGCAGGTATGGCTTTGAATAATTTGTTTGCATGATTATTAGTAAGGAAGTCATAACTCTACTGTATAGTCCATAGACTTCACACGGGATGAGCAAAGGTTAAGTGTGGGGGTGTTGTTGACGGTTTTTAAATCATAATATTTGACCGTCAATACCTGCATATAATAAAATAAAACATGGTATCCAACTTAGTGGTAAGGATTATTACTAATCAATTCCACTAGTGTTGGCAAAATATGTGTATGCAGGTAATTTGAGGAGAAAACACACTTGTCATGCGAGGAAACACACTTCCGGTCAATCAGACGTGAGCCCACGGATTGGAGGGCCCACAAGACAGGTGAAACCGCTATGGAATGGGTCATAACTGCCATAACCACCATCAGGGCCCACCAGTCAGTGTCCCTACCAAAGGAGAGGCCAGGAGGTGGGGCCCACGGTTCGGCCGAAACACCACAGCCTCCTCTCATCCTGGCTTTCTACGTGTACGTTCCTGATGAAGTCTCAATAATGGTTGGAGGGTAGTTTGGTCGTTTCCCATACCTGTAACCATCATATGGAGGCTATAAATAGAGCTCCTCTCATTCATTCACAACACACAACCTTGAGCTGAATTACAAGAGGCTCTATTATATCTTTTGTACACTAGAATAAGGTAGAGAGTGAGGGGAAGCTCTGGAGGAGTGCCCGCAAGGTTTGGCGCTCTCTCTGACTTCTTTCTCGACGAGTGTAGCTTCCTAGGAGGAATTCGGGAGGAGTACCGGAGCTGTCGGTACACTCTGCTCCGGGTTCGGAGAACTTCTTCTATAAGTAAGGATCCGTGATCCTTTCTTATGTTATTTAATTACTTTGTTTAAGTAAGATAGATTTCCATCTTTGCGGGTTCATTGTTTAGTATTTATGCTAAGTGCTCTAGTGCTAGTGCTCCGGATAGAGAAGGAAGTTCCTGTACAAGTATTAGAGTAGTAATTAATAACATAGACGTGGTGTCTAGGTTAGAGATTACCTTTGTTTGTTGTGTATCCCATGGATTTGTGAGAGGTAGGCGACAGGTGGTGACAGCCCTGAATCTCGTTCCAGTAATCCTCCACGTTTGGATACATCATAGAGCTATAGCCGGAACCACGCTGGCAGACCAGCAGGGGTCGGTGCCCGAAGCAACAGATAGGAAATTACCTTTGCTTAGCTTAGATAATTAAAATATATAGAAAGTCCTCTCTAGCCTGCCTAGCCTATCTATAGTTGTTATCCTTGGATTTTCTTAGCCTTTGGTAGATTACACACGTTCCTGAGTTCGATATCCTTTTGGGGTCACCCGAAGGTGAAGTGCTACAGCGGTATTCCGTGCGCTTGCGGATTTATCTGTGGTCGTAAGAAATACCAACATCCGTGTTGGCTGCATAAATAGATCTCCACAAATCTTGAGGCTCTTAATTTTACTTGGAGGTGAGAACTTTTGATCCACACAGCCATGTAAACCAAGCTCGCACTCCACTCGAGCAATGATAATGAGTGTGAGAGGGAAAGGTTGGCAATGGCGGAAATAACATCTCGGTTATTTTTCTTGAGATACTGTCAAATCCTAACTTACGCTATTGGGTAAGTTTTTCAAATTCACCTAGGATGGCTTTGCCAAATGCAACATTAATGATACCTAGTGTGTGTACATGGCATTCAGTTTACCTAAACCATTAGGACATTCAACCATGCAGTTATAGTCCCAACATGATACTAGTTAGAAAGACTCTGCCTTTGTAGTATACGTCACTTCTTCAAATTGTTGATATGATTTTTTTCCTTGAGCGATTAGTTGCTACGTTGTCTAATGCAATTCAGTTGCTTCTTGCAACATTTTAGAAAGATCATTTGATTCCAACAATTTTGTAGATTACCAACAAAGAGGTACATACTACGATAACATCTTCAACTTGGTGATGGCATTTGGTACCTTGATGATACTTGTTCCACTGATGTCCAACATATGGAGGTCCCATTGGTTGACGTCCAACAGCTCTGACGAAACCCCAGAGTTGAACTGGTTTGCTCGAGGGCTGACAGAGATGGGGTGGCGTGGAGTTGCAGGAGATGTTGGAGATGACACAGTTAAAGGCGGTGGCGGACATGGCTTCGGTGGTGGCAGCTGGGTGAGCTCGATGCCCAGCTCTGGCCGTGCCTCGACGAGGTGGTGGAGACGTTCCGGGGATGACATGTAGACTTCTGCTTCCCTGACTCCTGGAATCTCGAGTCACGACTAGGTGGTTTCGCAGCTCTAAGAGCGGCAATCGCCGGGGGTGGCCGAGGTATCCCGGTGAGGGGTGGTGGAGGTGTCCTATCAAGAAGATAGGCCCCAATCAGGCAGCGATGCGATTCTAGGACCAGATGCTGTAGACGGTGATGGTGCGACTCACTGTCGCCAGTTCCCCTAGCGCGGATAAAAAAGATGGCGAAGGAGGTTCTCGGTGGCGGTAGCCCTAGGGGCATGCTGATGTGAAATTCGTCGTGACACACGAAGGCATGGGAGATCTGCTTAGCTCCAGTGCAGGTCCTATCAATCAGGTTGAGGGCGTGCTATTTAATTAGTTTGATCCTACAACTGATAAGATAGATGGATTGATTGTGTAAGATTAATGAACTGATCAACCAGTGAGTTGATGTGATGCAGCGAGACCAGCCGATTTCGATAGGGTTTTGATCAATCAACTATAGATTCAATATAGATTCAAATAATCAGATTGTTAATAGTGAAATTTTGTAAACACAGATTACCATCGGCTTAGAGTCAGTATCGGCTTCAAAGTTCTAGAATCAGCCGATGGGAGTCAAGTCGCCACGATGTCGTGTTCTTGGTGGAGTCGAATCAATCAAAGGAAGCTTATCTAGAGGAGTTCGAGTTCAAGAAGGATGCGATATGACATTTATCTATTAATTAGGCATAGTTTGTTAGTTTCCTTTTATCTTTAGGAAAGTGTGTTAGTGTCCGATAAGGACTTTATCTTTTCCTTTTTAGTTTCTTTCTTGTCCGACAAGGACTAGTATCTCCCTATGGGTATAAATATGTACACCCGGGGTCATTGTAATCTATCAATCTATCGATCAATAATACTCTTGGCGCATCGCCACCCTCTTCCTTGAGGTTTTTACTTATCTTCTAGCGGAACTTGGGCACCTGACGCAGGGCTGCATCGGCTTTCGATCTCCAGTGAAGGGGTAAGTCCTACGTTCTGTCGGGCCCTAGTGAATCTGTCGGCTACGTTGGTGTTGTTCAAGGCTGCATCAATTCGATCTCTTGGATCGCTCTGGTTTGGTTGATATATTTGCCAACCTAATATCTCAATTCTATCTCTAATTGCATTGTGTTTAGAGACACATCGGTTTAGTTGGGACTGTCTTGGTTAGGTCTGATCTTCTGTCTTAGCCGATATATCTCTATAATCATAATGCTGTTCTAAATAGATTTGTTATATCCATCACATTAGATAGATCTATCGGCTCATCAAGTATTAGATTATCATATACAATCTCGTGCTACATCGGTTAGGTTCGATCTACTAGATTGTTGTTGATAATATAAGTCTTGTTAAGCCGATAGGTTCATGCTAATGTTTTATCGGGGTGCTAGCCGATAAGTTATGTAGACGTTGCATCGGCTTGTAGGGATTGCATATACATATAAGTTGGATTTAGCCGATGGCAACAAAGGTTTCACTGTTTAATCTAATCTTGTGGATCTTATGACATCGGATCTCCAGCCGATGTGTGCTTTAACCTTCGGATCAATATTTGTTCTACTATTTCATATTGTTAGCCGATTGGTTTCTACTGGATTATATTGCTATATTATATTATCATCAGCCGATTGCCTTTATATTATTATCTACATTGGACATATAGCCGATTGCTTAAACCCTATCGCTATCGGCTGGTATCGGCATTGGCTATTATCGGCTATCGGCTGGAACTACTCCATTGGCTTGTCAGCCGATCGGCTGTTTGATCTATTATTTGCAAATCTTGTCAGTTGCAGGATCAAATGGACTGGCACGCCCGTATCTCATTAATCTTTGGACCTGCACAGGAGCTAAGCAGATCTCCCAGGCCGGTGTGTTCGATTTTTTCGTCAACACAGATTGGCACGCCCAGTGGGACCGATTAGAAGTCAGAAAGCAATTTTCCTCATGGCCGAGAAGCCGCCACCATCGCCGTCCTCGGCTAGCCCAGGTTATGTTAAAGAAAAGATTCAGAAGTTAGTCTTGACTGACGTCAACGAAGGGAATATCGTGACCATTGATCTAGAAAAGTTCACACTCGATCAGAAAAAAGAGTTCGAGGCAATGATGCAACAAGCACGAGATCAATTCTTAAACTCATTCATGCAGACTCGCAAGGGAATGCTCGTTCAGAAGTGCAAGATAAAAGTAGTTGCTGATGATCCTGAGACCAGTTCTTCTAAGGAGGGAGAAAAGAAACAAGCTCCAGATCGCTCGGCTCAACCGAGCGACAAAGGTGCTACAGATGGATCAGCTCAGGAAAATCAGGGTGACCACTCTCAAGGAGTACATGGAGTTCAAGGTGATAGCACTCAGGGACCACAAGGAGGAAGTCTTAATCAAGATGGCAGTGCGTCACAGGAATTTTTCAATAACTTTCAGGACCGGGTTGACTATGCTGTGCACAATGCTTTGATCAATCAATCTGGGGTATTAGTCAATACCTTGTTAAACATGATGAAGTCAATAGCCGATGGTTCAATAGCTGAACATCAGGCTGCATGCCCAGTTTATTTGCCAGGAGGTACCTTTCCAAATTATCGGCCTTTGATCACCGATATTCATCCACCTATTCAAGCAGTTCCTCCCATTGCATCATCAGCTCAGCCAACGGCGCCGGTATCGACTCCCCCACCTGCTTCATCAACGTCGGCACCAGGCCAGCTGGTTAATCCTCGGCTATTGATGAGAGAGCAGTCACAGCATAGTGGGTAGGTTGCGAATCGGCTAACGCAAGATCAGGTTGCTGCCATGTTTCTACCACCTCAACCCACTGTTGACCTAGTCCAGCAGCAGCCGATTCAACAAACACCCCCGATCCAATTGGTTGTACAACCAATTCAGCAACAGGTTGTGCAGTCAGTTCAACAAACGTCACCAAGGCAGCAGATTGTCCAACCGATTCAGCAACCGCCATCAAGACAGCAGACTATCCAGCCGATTCACCAGTAAGGCTTGATGAATCCATCGGCTGGGCAACATGCTCTGAATCAGGTTGTTCCAGAGCATTTGGTCCATCACATGCAGTCGGACCATACGGTAATTCCTCAGATTGTCCCTGAGCGCTTGGTGCGGAATATTCAAGCAAACTACTAGAGTTACCAGGGGGGCAATTTAAATTATCAATATCAACCTCCTTCCCCGCAAGACCAATATCAGCAAGGGGGGTTAATTCAGCCTCAATTTGCTCCTCAGTACAACCAATTCGAGCCCATGCAGCATCAATCGCAAGGAGCAGCTCAACAACAACCGTGGGCCTCATGTGATTGCTGACGTGATGAGGGAACAGTTCGGGCTTAAACCAAAAGATACTGGAAATTTATACCGACAACCGTATCCTAAATGGTTTAAGAGAGTCCCTCTCCCTAACCGGTTCAAAGTTCCAGATTTTTCAAAGTTCTCAGGGCAAGATAGTACATCAACTTATGAGCATATTAGCCGATTTTTAGCTCAGTGTGGTGAAGCATCGGTTGTAGATGCCTTGAGGGTTAGGTTGTTCTGGTTGTCTTTGGCTGGATCGGCTTTTACTTGGTTTTCTGCTTTACCGTATGGGTCGATTAACAGCTGGGCCAATCTGGAGAAGCAGTTTCATAGCTATTTCTATAGTGGGGTACATGAGATGAAGTTGTCCGATTTGACAGCAATCAACCAAAGACATGACGAGCCCATGCATGAATATATTCAGAGGTTCAGAGAGATGAGGAATAAGTGCTTTAGCTTGAGTTTAACTGACGCCCAGTTAGCCGATTTGGCTTTTCAGGGTATGATTGCTCCGATCAGGGAGAAATTCTCATCTGAGGACTTTGAAAGCTTATCGCATCTTACACAAAAACTACGAGGAATTATAGGAAGGTTAATCATGTCTGTTCTTATATGTGTGGATCGGATGATGAGGATGATGATTCTAAGATAGCTGCAGCCGAATGGGTAAGGAGCAAAAAGGTTATACCATGCCAATGGGTGAAGAATTCTGGAAAAGAGGAGAGGTATGATTTTGATATTACCAAGGCTGACAAGATTTTTGATCTGTTACTCCGAGAAAAGCAAATTCAACTCCCTGCTGGTCATACTATTCCATCGGCTGAGGAATTAGGCAAGAAAAGGTATTGCAAATGGCACAATTCTGGATCTCATACTACCAATGATTGCAAGGTCTTTAGGCAGCAGATCCAGGCGGCTATCGAAGGAGGCAAAATTAAATTTGATGATTCCAAGAGGCCGATGAATGTTGATGGCAATCCTTTTCCTGTCAATATGGTGCATACAGCTGGCCGAACAGCCGATGGGGACCGTGCAAGGGGTTTTCAAGTGAATTCGGCTAAGATCATCAATAAGTATCAAAGGAAGTATGATAAACCACTGGAGAAGCATTATGAGGAAGATGATGATGGCTTCGATCCTCATTGGAGTTGTGAGTTCTTTAGATTTTGTTGGAATAAGGGTATGAGGCTGCCATCTATTGAAGACTGTCCTGGATGCGGCAACATTGCAGAGAGTTCAAGCCGATCGTATAATAGAGGCAATCGGCTAGGGCAGACAAGGGTTCCAGTTTATCACAGATTGGGTCCAATAAATCAACATCACGGTCAGGAGGATAATGAAAACAGGAAGACTCAATGGTGTCCTCTAGGTATATTTACAAAGAATCAGAAGAAAAAGGTTCAAAGATTGAGAAACCGGGACCGCTTTCAGGAAGTCGAGCAGGAAATCAATCATCGGCTAAAGAAAACAAAGCCGAAGCAGGAATGGCGCATTAAGAAACAAGCTCCTGTAGCCGATGAAGCTGTGGCCGATGAAGCAAAGAGATTGACCAAAGGGAAAAGCATTGTGATTGCGTCGGTTAACATGGTTTTTACCTTGCCAGCCGAATTTGGGATTGATCGGGCCGATGTTGATGAAATAGAAGAAGAATCGGCTAAGTTGATTCTATCGTCAGAACAAGCAGTCTTTGAAAAGCCTGAGGGTATAGAGAATCGGCATCTTAAACCATTGTATATAAATGGCTATGTTAATGGGAAGCCGATGTCTAAGATGATGGTCAATGGTGGAGCTGCAGTAAATTTGATGCCTTATGCTACGTTCAGGAAGTTGGGCAGAAACGCCGAAGATCTCATCAAAACAAACATGGTGCTCAAAGACTTTAGTGGCAATCCATCAGAAACTAAGGGTGTTCTAAATGTGGAGCTTACAGTCGGCAGTAAGTCTATTCCTACTATGTTTTTTGTCATCGATGGGAAGGGTTCTTACAGTTTGTTGCTTGGAAGGGATTAGATTCATGCCAATTGCTGTATTCCTTCAACCATGCATCAATGCTTGATTCAATGACAAGGCGACAAGATAGAAATCGTGCCAGCTGATAGGTCAGTCAATGTTGCTAGTGCCGATTTAGCTCTTTGGGAGATGGACGGTCTTGATTGTTTATTCTGGCAAAGTTTGGGATGGAGATTTTCTAAAAGTGTCCGATTCTGATATAGAGCCAACTGAAGATGGAGAACCCAAGCTATTACTTTGAGGGCGTCGTGGAGGGTTCAAATGTCTACACCAAGGACACAGTAGATGATCTCGATGACAAGCAAGGTCAGGGTTTTATGTCGGCCGATGATTTGGAAGAAATAAATATAGGTCCAGGCGATCGGCCAAGGCCGTCATTTGTTAGTAAGAACTTATCTTCAGAGTTTAGAACCAAGCTAATAGAGCTCTTGAAAGAATTTAGGGATTGCTTCGCTTGGGAGTATTATGAGATGTCCGGACTCAGCCGATCAATCGTCGAACATCGGCTACCTATTAAGCCAGGGGTTAGACCGCACCAGTAGCCTCCGAGAAGATGCAAAGCCGATATGCTTGAACCTGTCAAGGCTGAGATTAAACGATTGTATGATGCTGGTTTTATTCGTCCTTGCCGGTATGCCGAATGGGTTTCTAGCATAGTTCCTGTTATCAAGAAGAACGGCAAGGTGAGGGTGTGCATTGATTTTAGAGATTTGAATAATGCTACCTCAAAGGATGAATATCCAATGCCAGTGGCCGATCAGTTGGTTGATGCTGCTTCAGGACATAAGATATTAAGTTTTATGGATGGGAATGCAGGATATAATCAGATCTTAATGGCTGAGGAAGATATTCATAAGACGGCTTTTAGGTGTCCTGGTGCAATCGGCTTATTTGAGTGGGTAGTGATGACTTTTGGATTAAAAAGTGCTGGAGCCACGTATCAAAGGGCCATGAACTATATTTGTCATGATCTGATTGGCTGGCTAGTTGAGGTCTATATTGACAATGTGGTTGTCAAATCTAAAGAAATAGGAGACCACATAGCCGATTTGAGAAAGGTTTTTGAGAGAACCAGGAAATAGGGCCTGAAGATGAATCCGACAAAGTGTGCTTTTGGTGTATCGGCTGGCCAGTTTTTGGGATTTCTTGTTCATGAGAGGGGGATTGAGGTAACTCAAAGGAGTGTTAATGCGATCAAGAAGATTCAACCTCCGGACGACAAGACAGAATTGCAGGAGATGATCGGCAAAATTAATTTTGTTCGAAGTTTTATTTCTAATTTGTCTGGAAGGTTAGAACCTTTTACACCATTATTGAGATTGAAGGCCGATCAGCAATTTACTTGGGGGGCAGAACAACAGAAGGCTTTGGATAATGTTAAGGAATATTTGAGTTCCCCTCCAGTTTTGATTCCTCCACAGAAAGGAATACCTTTTCAGTTATATTTATTGGCCGGTGATAAGTCAATTGGCTCAGTCTTGATTCAGGAGCTCGAAGGAAAAGAGAGGGTTGTGTTCTATTTGAGCCGTCGGCTCTTGGATGCAGAGACTAGATATTCCCCTATGGAGAAGTTATGCTTGTGTTTATATTTTTCATGTACGAGGTTTAAGACATTATCTACTGTCCAATGAATGTACTGTCATATGCAAGGCCGATGTTGTCAAGTATATGTTATCGGCTCCTATTTTGAAAGGAAGGGTTGGAAAGTGGATATTTTCATTGACTGAGTTTGATCTTCAGTATGAGTCGCCAAAGGCAATCAAAGGACAAGCTATAGCCGATTTTATTGTTGATCATCGTGATGATTCCATCTGCTCGGTTGAGGTTGTGCCATGGACTTTATTCTTCGATGGGTCAGTCTGTACTCATGGTTGTGGTATCGGTTTGGTTTTAATCTCCCCTCGGGGGGCATGCTTTGAGTTTTCCTATACTATTAAACCTTATGTAACTAATAATCAAGCAGAGTATGAGGCAGTTCTCAAGGGGTTGCAGTTACTCAAGGAAGTTGAAGCCGATACTATTGAAATCATGGGAGATTCTTTGTTGGTAATCAGTCAATTGGCAGGAGAAAATGAGTGCAAGAATGATACGTCGATAGTTTATAATGAGAAGTGTCAAGAACTGATGAAGGAATTTCGGCTAGTAACTTTGAAGCATGTATCTCGAGAACAGAATATTGAAGCTAATGATTTAGCCCAAGGGGCATCGGGATATAAGCCAATGATCAAAGATGTTCAGAATAAAGTTGCTGCCATAACAGCCGATGATTGGAGATATGATGTCTATCGGTATTTACAGGATCCATCTCAATCGGCTTCTCGGAAGTTAAGATATAAAGCGTTGAAGTATACATTGTTGGACGATGAGCTTTATTATCGGACGATTGATGGGGTGTTGCTTAAATGTTTGAGTGCCGATCAGGCAAAAGTTGCAATCGGTGAAGTTCATGAAGGGATATGTGGCACTCATCAATCGACTCATAAAATGAAGTGGCTGCTTCAACGTGCTGGATATTTTTGGCCGACGATGCTAGAGGATTGTTTCAGATATTATAAAGGTTGTCAAGATTGTCAGAAATTTGGAGCGATCCTTTGAAGAAAAATGATTCTGGGGATGCTATACAGTTTGTTCAAGAACATGTTATCTATCGATTTGGTATCCCTCAAACCATTACGACTGACCAAGGGTCAATTTTCGTGTCCGATGAGTTTGTTCAGTTTGCCGATAGCATGGGAATCAAATTGTTGAATTCTTCACCGTATTATGCACAAGCTAATGGGCAGGCCGAGGCATTGTCACGCCCTGAAGTTTCCCCTTTCTTCTTTCTTTAAAAATTGCTGAAATAAGTTGCCCGAAGAAATTGTTTAATTAACCTAGAGCTAATCCTCAATTAATAAATGCATTTAATAATCAAATTCGGCGTGGTGAAATTTTTTTTTGAGTTCCCCATGCTCCAATACATTAACAAGATTTTTTAGTGAAATTTTCAAAGCCTTGGAAATAATTTTAATCAATTAAAAATGAGCAAGTGCAATATTTTAACCCCAGGAAAATCCTTTTCCTTTTTCTCTTTTCTTTTCCTTCCTTTTTTCTCTTGTTGGGCCGTCGGCCCATCTCTCTCCCGCGCCCCCTCCCTCTTGCTGGGCCGGTGCAAGCCGCCTCCCTCCTCTCCCCGGGTCACCGACAAGTGGGGCCCACCTGTCGGCCCCGTCTTCCTCCTCCCGCCGGCGGCAACTGCCGCTGTTGCCGATACCGCCCACGCCGCCGCCGTTTCCCACCTATCTCCGCACCCCCACTCCGTCCGCACCTCGCGCCCACATCGCCGCCCTCTCCCCCGCATCTCCCGCGCGCGCGCCCGCAAGTGGTGGGGGATTTGAAATCCCCCAACACCCTCTCTCTCCTCCTCCACCTCTCCATGTCGTCGCCACGGAACCGCTGCTCCCGGCCACGTCTGGCCTCCCCACCTCTATATAATCGACCACCGCTCCCCTCTCCACCTTTTTCCCTCTTTCGCCGCCCGCTCCCGAGCTCCCTACTGCTCCCGCACCGTGCACCCACCCGCCGCCGCTTCTTCCACTACTCCAGCCGTCTCTAGCCGCCTCTAGGGCCGCCGCTGCACCACGCCGCCGCCGCCGTTGGGTTCGCGCGGCCGAGGTCCACCTCGTCCACCGCCCCTCCGTTGAGTTCCGCCAGCGGAGCCCGCTTCTCCCCGCGCGCCGGTGAGCTTCCACCATTGCCACCGCCTTCGGCCATGGTTCTCGTTCGTCACGGAGTCCCTCTCTCCCTCTAACCTCTCTCTTTTCCTCTCTTAAGGTATCCTGGATCCCGTCCGCCCGTCGCCGTCGTCCTCCCGTGGTTCACCATCGCCGTTCGCCGTCGCTCTTTCCCCGCACCGGCCGAGCTCTTGGTGGGGACCGGTCTCCCTCCCTTTCTCTCTCTCTCTCTCTCTTTGTCGCGCCGCCCGCCGCTTAGCGCCGCCGCTAGAGCCGGTTCGTGCCGCCGCTGTCAGCCGCTCGCCGTCGTGCGCCGCCACTCGCCGCCGATGGCCACGCGGAGCCGCCGCGCGCCATGGCCGGGCCGGCCATGCCGTGCCCGTGCGCCACCCGGCCGCAAGCCGCAGCCGCCGTCCGATCTACCGGATGGTAGATCGGGGTCGTCCAATCCACGCCTGCGTGGCTGTCCACGTGGCCGCCACGTCGGCGCCACGTGTGCGCCACGTGGTGCTCCTCTCCGCGGTCCCGTGGACCCGGTCCACCGTGGACCCGTGGACCCGGTCCACGGTGGATCGCCCGCCTCGTGCCGCTGACAGGCGGGGCCCGCTTGCCGGCGCCCGCCCCCCTTTGATGACGTCAGCCCTGGGGATTTATTGCGCACTAATTCATTAAGGACTTTTTCTTTATTAGTAAAAACACTGTTTATCTTCTAAAAATCATAACTAATTCGTCCGAGCTCCGTTTAAGTCCATTCAAGTCTTAGTAAATTCATAAAAATGCAAAGAATCCACTAAAATGGTTTTGTTTGTCGCGTAGATTTCGGCCGTTTTGTCGATCCGCGGTTTCTCGAAGACGTTGCCGAGGTCTCATCAGTGCGAGAGCAAGGCAAGTCATGCATTACAATTGATCATATTGTACCTAATTTACAAATATCCCGCATTTCTATTAAATGTTGCATTCTTTTACAATGTAATGTGGGATGGGTCCTATTACCTAGCCATATATTGTTTACCTTATGCCATTGATAACTTGGGTATCAAAATGACTAGATGTTGGTTTAGGAAATGCTTAGCCATGCTTAGCTCAACTACTACACAATTGGGGATCACATTACTACATAGACTTTGACTTCGAGCATAGTTTTGGGTTGGTGCCACCGCAATGGTGTTAGTTAATTAAAATACACTGAATGGTGGGCTGTGGGTGCATGGTTTTGCTGGTCGCACCCATGGCAATTAAGGACCGGTTCACAGGAAACCCTGGGAGACTTACCGTGCTTACCACAAGCGGGAGTGGGTAACTGCTTGATCTGAAGTATAGCTCAACCCTTTCCTAGGCACCGGTGGCGAGGGTGGGCGTGATGGAGTTGGGTCGGCCGGGGTGTCCGGTTGTCCAGCTGCTGGATTCACCGCGGTGCAAGAGGGGACTGCCCACTGCCTTTTGAGGGGTGGGGGTGAAACCTTAGCATGGTGTGGATGGTTAGGGGAGGGTTATGCGGAGGGTCTTGTTACGATTTCCCCCTTTGCAGTATCATGGTGATACTTCGGGGCATGGCGACATGTGTGGAATCATGTCTTGTGGGTACAGTTGTACACCTCTGGCCAGAGTAAAACTATTCGAATAGCCGTGCCCGCGGATATGGGCGATCAACCAGATTCACCGTGATTTGTCTCACCCCAAGTTTAGCTTAATGAACTGGTGTAGTTCATGTGGTTGGTTGGGCCTGTTGCAACGTGGTGTAGCGTTGGACAGTGATTGGTTAATATTGATTAATTGCTACAACTGTTTTTACTGTTTTCAACTACTGGTTTTAAATGCCTGCTTTATGCAAATGAACCCCTAGCCTCCTTTGGTTATATCCTGCATCATACCTCCTCTTCCGGTATGACTTGCTGAGTACAGTGGGTAGTACTCAGTCTTGCTCTCTTTTCCCCCACACCAGAGCGGAAGATCTTTCTAGTTGGAGCTGTCTTGTTGAAGTTGGTTTCGTCGCTGCCGTCAAGGGTTGCCTGTGGAGTGGAGTCGCCCCGCTGCAGAAGTCAAGCTTCCAAGTTTAGTTCGTTTTATCTTTTTCCGCTGCATTTGTAATCTTTTATATTTTTGTAAGACATGAATCTGTATGTCAATAATTGTCGTTTGTGTACCCTGGCTGGTCCTGGACAGGAGTCTAATGCACATTCAGCTTAGAAATTCTGGTTCCTGAATTTCTGGGCGTGACAAGTTGGTATCAGAGCCAACCTTGACCGTAGGATAAGCCAACTGGAAAACCCTAAGAGCTCTTTCAGACCTTTTCATCTGCATATGCTCTTTGCACTTGGTTTTGTTTCGGGAAAATTTGGGGGTTCATTCTTTGATTTTTGGGAAAAATTCTTAATTGCTACTTCAATTGGATTTCTCAACAAGGGACAGTCTAGAGTTTTAGTAAAATTTTATTTGGAGTTTATTCGACAGTCAGTCGGGAATCTATTGGGTGATATGCACTAAGTCGTGTCTAGGTTTGATGGGGCAGCTTCAAGCGTATCACTATAACTATGCATCTATTTTATGCATTAAGTTATTATTTAGTCAGTTGCATTAGTGTGTTTATTTGAGTTCATGAAAAATGTTCTCTGCATAAAAATCGTCATGCTTAGTTATTTTTTTGAGTCATTTGTTGCTTTGTTTATTTGGATTCGAGCATGCATTGGCTCCTATCCCTTGTCCATCTTTAGATGTCGGACCTGTTCCTCGATCACAAGCGCCGCTCTGAGCTTCAGAGTCGCCGCCCTTAGCTTTATCGTCTTCTTAGTTTTGTTTGCTTGCTAGTTTCCGTGCTTAGGTTTGTTGCTTGTGGGTTAGTCGGCGGTCGATATCATGTGTCAGTGGTATGGCTGCCTTAATTAGGAGTTGCGTGCCTCTTTTTCAGTGTTTTAATCAAGATTAAGATAATTTCACTTAAATTAATAAGAAAGATTGTTCACTTAAATTAATAAGAAAGATTAGTTTCTGAGCCCCCTGTTTTTCTTCCTTTTCTCATATTTCTACCTATCCCCCTCCAGATGGTGAAGACAAGGAATGGTTCCCGTGAATCCAACAACATCAGTGGCAGCGAAGAGCAGATCGGTGGAGCACGTGCCAGCGATGTATCTAACAACAGTTCATCTGCACCGCATAAGAACCCAACAATCGCTCAGGTGTTGAACAATCAGGCTCAGATGATGACAATGATGATGCAACAGATGCAACAACAGTACCATCAGGTGTTGCCGCAGGTGCAGCAGCAAGCACAGCAGCAGCAGCAGAACCTGCAGTTTGGTCTTCCACCTCCCCAGTCCAAACTGTTAGAGTTTCTCCGCGTCAAGTCGCCCACTTTCTCAAGCACCACCAACCCAATCGAGGCCAACGACTGGCTTCATGTTATTGAGAAGAAGCTGAACCTTTTTCAATGCAACGACCAAGAGAAGGATGCTTTTGCTACACACCAGCTGCAAGGTGCCGCTTCTGTTTGGTGGGACAACTACATGGTGACCCGTCCAGCTGGGACAGAAGTGACCTGGTCAGAGTTTTGTCAGAGTTTCAATAAAGCACAGGTTCCCGAGGGAATTGTGGCACAAAAGAAGAGAGAGTTCCGTTCTTTGCAGCAAGGGACCAGGACAGTTATAGAGTATTTGCATGAGTTCAACCGTCTCATGTGCTACGCTCCTGAGGACGTTCGCACCGATGCCGAGAGGCAGGAGAAGTTTCTGTCTGGTCTTGGTGATGAATTGACCAACCAGTTGATCTCTAGAGATTATGAGGACTTTGAGAAGCTAGTAGATAAGGCTATCCGTCAGGAGGAGCAGTGTAACAAAATGAACCGTAAAAGGAAGGCAGCTCAGTTCAGGACTTCCCAGGGGATTAGTCAGAAGCCTCGCTTCACGATGGGACATCAGGGTAGACCTTCCACCATGATTATCTGGCACCATCGTCCTTACCACCCGGACAATTTCAACAGCATCAACAACAGTGGCAGTCACAGAAATAGTGAGCAGCACAGCCTCAACCCTACTCCAAGTCCACTAATGATTCCAGCTCAGTCAGTTCAGTCAGCTCAGCCAGAACAGCCCAAGAAGTTTGGAGAAAAGCCTGAACTCTACTTCAATTGTAACGAGCCCAGACACATGGTTGGTAAGTGCCCGAAGCCAAGACGTACCGGACTCAAGTTCGTTCAGGCCCATGTCAATCATGCGTTTGCAGAGGAGGCGCAGTCAGCACCAGAGGTTATATTGGGCACATTTCCTGTCAACTCGACACCAGCAATAATATTGTTTGATTCTGGTGCAACTCATTCCTTCATTTCCAAGCGTTTTGCTGGTGCACATGGGTTATCTTTAGTGAAGCTTAAGATACCTACGTGAGTTCATACTCCTGGAGGTGGCATGACCACAACTCACTACTGCCCATCCGTGACAGTTGAAATTCAAGGGTTGATTTTTCCAGCCAACCTTATTCTTCTCGAATCCAAGGATCTAGATGTTATTCTTGGAATGGATTGGCTGACAAGGCACAGAGGAGTGATTGATTGCGCTAGCCGCACCATCAAATTGACCAATGCGAAAGGAGAAGTGGTAACTTTCCAGTCTCCAATACCCCAATACCGCAGAAGCCAGGGATCAGTCTGAACCAGGCTACTAGTGAAGAACAAGAGGTAGCAGTGGAGAAAACCACTAAGAAGTTGGAGGATATTCCCATAGTCAGAGAGTATCCAGAGGTTTTTCCGGATGATCTGACAACAATGCCACCAAAAAGGGATATCGAGTACAGGATTGACTTGGTACCTGGAACTGCACCGATCCACAAGAGGCCTTACAGAATGGGAGCCAACGAGTTGGCGGAAGTCAAGAAGCATGTTGATGAACAGTTACAGAAGGGATACATCCGCCCGAGCATGTCGCCTTGGGGTGCTCCGGTTATCTTTGTGGAAAAGAAAGACAAAACCAAGAGGATCTGCGTCGATTACCGTGCACTCAATGAGGTTACTATTAAGAACAAGTACCCTTTACCAAGGATTGATGATCTATTCGATCAGTTGAAAGGAGCTACTGTGTTCTCTAAGATAGTCCTGCGATCAGGCTATCACCAGTTGAGGATCCATGAAGAGGATATTCCAAAGACAACATTCATCACTCGGTACGGGTTGTTGGGTTGTTCGAGTGCACAGTTATGTCTTTCGGACTCACTAATGCACCTGCCTTCTTCATGAATTTGATGAACAAGGTGTTTATGGAATTTCTGGATAAGTTTGTCATGGTTTTCATCGATGACATACTGATTTACTCCAAGTCCGAGGAAGAACATGAGCAGCATCTTCGGTTGGTACTTGAAAAGTTAAAAGAGCACCAGCTATATGCCAAGTTTAGCAAGTGTGACTTCTGGCTCAAGGAAGTTTAGTTTCTCGGTCACATCGTGAATGCTCAAGGAGTAGCTGTGGATCCAGCAAATGTGGAGTCAGTTATCATGTGGACCCCACCAAGGACAGTCACTCAGATTCGGAGTTTCTTAGGACTTGTGGGCTATTACCGCCGATTCATTGAGAACTTCTCTAAAATTGCCAAGCCAATGACATAGCTATTGAAGAAGGAAGAAAAGTATATCTGGTCTACTGAATGCAATAGGAGTTTTGAAGAACTCAAACGACGGTTGGTGTCTGCACCAGTTTTAATTCTGCCTGATCAGACGAAAGATTTCCAGGTTTATTGTGATGCATGTCGCCAGGGGCTAGGATGTGTGTTGATGCAAGATGGCAAAGTGGTTTCTTATGCTTCACGGCAGTTGCGTCCTCATGAAGGCAACTACCCGACCCATGATCTGGAATTGGCCGCAGTTGTTCATGCTTTAAAGATCTGGCGGCACTAACTCATCGGTAACCGTTGTGAGGTATATACAGATCACAAAAGTCTAAAGTACATCTTCACTCAACCTAATTTGAATCTCCGACAGCGAAGATGGTTGGAGCTAATCAAAGATTATGATATGGGAATACACTACCATCCCGGCAAGGCTAATGTGGTTGCAGATGCGTTGAGCAGGAAGAGCTAATGCAATGTCGCATGGGTAGAGCAACTATGTGGTGAGGTTCAACGTGATTTGGAACATCTGAACCTTGGTATAGTTGAGCACGGATTCGTGGCTGCCCTAGAGGCACAGCCCACACTGGTGGAGCAGGTTCGCATAGCTCAAGCAAGTGATCCTGAAATAGCAGAGCTCAAAAAGAACATGAGAGTTGGAAAAGCCCGAGGTTTCATTGAGGATGAACACGGAACAATCTGGATGGGAGAAAGATTATGTGTACCTGAAAATAAGGAGTTAAAAGACCTGATACTGACAGAAGCTCATCAAACTCAGTATTCCATTCATCCTGGCAGTACCAAGATGTACCACAACCTCAAAGAAAAATTCTGGTGGGTAAGCATGAGAAGGGAAATAGCTGAATTTGTCGCACTCTGTCACGTTTGTCAATGAGTAAAGGCAGAGCACCAAAGGCCAGCAGGTTTGCTACAGCCCCTTCAGATTCCAGAATGGAAGTGGGAAGAAATTGGAATGGACTTTATCACCGGTTTGCCCAGGACGTCATCGGGGCACGATTCTATTTGGGTAGTCGTTGATCGGCTCACCAAAGTGGCTCACTTCATTCCGGTACACACTACCTACTCAGGGAAGAAGTTAGTAGAACTTTATTTGGCAAGAATCATGTGTTTACATGGTGTACCTAAGAAGATAGTGTCTGATCGAGGGAGCCAATTGACTTCAAAGTTCTGGCAGAAATTGCAAGAGGAATTGGGAACCCGTTGAACTTCAGCACAGCCTACCATCCGCAGACTGATGGCCAGACTGAGCGAGTTAATCATATTCTAAAGGATATGTTGAGAGTCTATGCACTTGATTTTGGTGGAGCATGGGACAAAAGCTTGCCGTATGCTGAGTTCTCCTACAATAACAGTTACCAGGCTAGTTTGCAAATGGCACCCTTTGAAGCACTGTATGGACGGAGGTGTCGTACTCTGCTCTTCTGGGATCAGACAGGGGAACGCTAGTTATTTGGTACAGAAGTTTTAAATGAGGCAGAAGAGAAAGTCAGAGCCGTTAGGGAAAGATTGAGAATCGCGCAATCTCGACAGAAAAGCTATGCAGACAACCGTCGAAGGGAGCTCACTTTCGAAGCAGGGGATTATGTGTATCTTCGCGTCACTCCGCTCAGGGGAGTACACCGTTTCCAAACCAAAGGAAAGTTGGCACCACGCTTTGTGGGACCATACAGAATCTTGGAACGCAGGCGAAGTTGCTTACCAGCTTGAGCTTCCCTCCAGCATGCTTGGCATTCATAATGTGTTCCACGTCTTTTAGTTGAAGAAATGTTTGAGAGTTCCTGAGGAACAGGCAAGTCCATATCACATTGAAATTCAGGAAGATCTGACGTGTGTGGAGAAGCCGACTCGCATCCTCGAGACTAGCGAGAGAAGGACCAGGAACAAGGTAATCAGATTCTGCATAGTTCAGTGGAGCCACCACTTAGAGGAAGAGGCCACTTGGGAAAGAGAAGAGGAGTTGAAGGCCGCCCATCCGCACCTCTTCGCCAGCTCTTCCGAATCTCGGGGTCGAGATTCCGTTTAAGGGGGGTAGGTTTGTCACGCCCTGAAGTTTCCCCTTTCTTCTTTCTTTAAAAATTGGTTAAATAAATTTCCCGAAGAAATTGTTTAATTAACCTAGAGCTAATCCTCAATTAATAAATGCATTTAATAATCAAATTCAGCGTAGTGGAATTTTTCTTGAGTTCCCCATGCTCCAATACATTAACAAGATTTTTAGTGCAATTTTCAGAGCCTTGGAAATAATTTTAACCAATTAAAAATGAGCAAGTGCAATATTTTAACCCCAGGAAAATCCTTTTCCATTTTCTCTTTTCTTTTCCTTCCTTTTTTCTCTTGATGGGCCGTCGGCCCATCTCTTTCCCACGCCCCCTCCCTCTTGCTGGGCCGGCCCAAGCCGCCTCCCTCCTCTCCACGGGTCACCGACAGGTGGGGCCCACCTGTCGGCCCCGTCTTCCTCCACCAGCCAGCGGCAATCGCCGCTGTCGACGAAACCGCCCACGCCACCGCCGTTTCCCGCCTATCTCCGTGCCCCCACTCTGCCCGTACCTCGCGCCCACGTCGCCGCCCTCTCCCCCGCATCTCCCGCGCGCTCGCGCCCGCAAGTGGTAGGGGATTTGAAATCCCCCAACACCCTCTCTCTCCTCCTCCACCTCTCCATGTCGTCGCCGCGGAACCACCGCTCCCAGCCACGTCCGGCCTCCCCACCTCTATATAATCGACCACCGTGCCCCTCTCCACCTTTTTCCCTCTTTCACCGCCCGCTCCCGAGCTCCCTACCCCTCCCGCACCGTGCACCCACCCGCCGCCGCTTCTTCCACTACTCCGGCCGTCTGTAGCCGCCGCTAGGGCCGCTGCCGCACCACGCCGCCGCCGCCGTTGGGTCCACCTCGTCCATCGCCCCTCCGTCGAGTTCCGCCGACGGAGCCCGCTTCTCCCCGTGCGCCGGTGAGCTTCCACCATTGCCGCCGCCTTCGGCCATGGTTCTCGTTCATCACGGAGTCCCTCTCTCTCTCTAACCTCTCTCTTTTCCTCTCTTAAGGTATCCCGGAGCCCGTCCGCCCGTCGCCGTCGTCCTCCCGTGGTTCGCCGTCGCCGTTCGTCGTCGCTCTTTCCCCGCACCGGCCGAGCCCTCGGTGAGGACCGGTCTCCCTCCCATCCTCTTTCTCTCTTTGTGGCGCCGCCCGCCGCTTAGCGCCGCCGCTAGAGCTGCTTCGCGCTACCGCTGTCAGCCGCTCGCCGTGTGCGCCACTGCTCGCCGCCGGTGGCCGCGCGGAGCCGCCGCGCGCCATGGCCGGGCCGGCCATGCCGTGCCCATGCGCCACCCGGCCGCAAGCCGCAGCAATGGTGTTAGTTAATTAAATGGGGATCACATTACTACATAGACTTTGACTTCGAGCATAGTTTTGGATTGGTGCCACCGCAATGGTGTTAGTTAATTAAAATACACTGAATGGTGGGCTGTGGGTGCATGGTTTTGCTGGTCACACCCATGGCAATTAAGGACCGATTCACGGGAAACCCTAGGAGACTTACCGTGCCTACCACAAGCGGGAGTGGGTAACTGCTTGATCTGAAGTATAGCTCGACCCTTTCCTAGGGACCGGTGACGAGGGTGGGCGTGATGAAGTTGGATCGGCCGGGGTGTCCGGTTGTCTAGCTACCATATTCACCGCGGCGCAAGAGGGGACCACCCGCTGCCTTTTGAGGGGTGGGGGTGAAACCTTAGCGTGGTGTGGATGGTTAGGGGAGGGTTATGCGGAGGGTCTTGTTACGATTTCCCCCTTTGCAGTATCATGGTGATACTTCAGGGCATGGCGACATGTGTGGAATCGTGTCTTGTGGGTACAGTTGTACACCTCTGGCCAGAGTAAAACTATTCGAGTAGCCGTCCCGCGGTTATGGGCGATCAACCAGATTCACCGTGATTAGTCTCACCCCTAGTTTAGCTTAATGAACTGGTGTAGTTCAGGTGGTTGGTTGGGCCTGTTGCAACGTGGTGTAGCGTTGGACAGTGATTGGTTAATATTGATTAATTGCTACAACTGTTTTTACTGTTTTCAACTACTGGTTTTAAATGCCTGCTTTATGCAAATGAACCCCTAGCCTCCTTTGGTTATATCCTGCATCATACCTCCTCTTCCGGTATGACTTGCTGAGTACAGTGGGTAGTACTCAGTCTTGCTCTCTTTTCCCCCACACCAGAGCGGAAGATCTTTCTAGTTGGAGCTGTCTTGTTGAAGTTAGTTTCGTCGCTGCCGTCAAGGGTAGCCTTTGGAGTGGAGTCGCCCCGCTGCAGAAGTCAAGCTTCCAAGTTTAGTTCGTTTTATCTTTTTCCGCTGCATTTGTAATCTTTTATATTTTTGTAAGACGTGGATCTGTATGTCAACAATTGTCGTTTATGTACCCTGGCTGGTCCTGAACAGGGGTCCAATGCACATTCAGCTTAGAAATTCTGATTCGTGAATTTCTGGGCGTGACAGGCATTGTCACATCCTGATTTTCGTTTCAGGATTTATAAATTATTTAATAAATTATTATTAGAATTTATATTAAATGTTCATTAATTTACAAGTGAAGTTAAATGTGGGGAAAAAATTTCCTAAGTATAAAGCATGGATGGATTTAATTTTTATTAAATTCTCCATGGTTAATTATACTCTCTGGAATTTTCTCGGATTTTTTCGGAGCTCAACTCTTAATTTTAATAATACAAAGAGCAGTTCAGCAATTATTTAAATATTAAATTAATCATTAAATGATCTGATTTTAATTTTGTTAAATACTTTGAGTGTCCAAGTATTTTTAGGATTTTTCTTGAAATTATTTGAGCATTGGAAGTATTTTTAACAATTCAAAGATCATCTCATTGATTAATTTATTAAATTGGAAGTCCTTTGTTGCTCCCTTGCCCAAAAAGTCTAGTTTCCCTCCCTGCTGCTATAGTGTCGTCTTCCAGCTCCAGACAAAGCCGAGCCAACCGTCGCCTCCTCCTCCATCAAATCCGGTGCATCCGTTGCTTCCCTTCCAAAATTGGTTGCAAAAACGAATTCCTCTCTATCTCCTCTACCTAATCCCGAAGAAACCCCCATCAAATTCGTTATCTATCTCACGAATTTTGGCCCTTTTTATTCGGGTGAACTCGCATAAATCCTAACTTCCTTCACCAAATTCATCCGTTCTTGGTCCGATCTCTTTAATCCAAGCCTATAAATAGCATCCCCTAGTCGTCCTCTTCCGTTTGCCCCAAGTCCCGAGCTCCCTCGTCGCCCGTAGCGCCGCCGCCGCGTTGCCCTAGCCGTCGTCGTCGCCTGCACCGTTCCAGCCGCGCCGCGCCGCCGCTTCCCGTCGCCGCCGTTGGGTGCGCATGGAGGAGAGGAACCCCGGCCGCCCATTCGCCGCCGTTGCAAGCCGCCGGAGCGCCGTCGCCGTTGGGGAGCCGAGCCGAGCCGCCGTCGGACCTCGTCGCCGGTCGCCGTTCATCGTCGTCCGTCGTAGTTTCTTGCACTGGTGAGTTCGCGTCATCGTCCTCTACGCGTAGACATCCTCCGTTAGCCCGGCCGAGCTCTCTATTGCCGGTAGTCGCGTGGAGCAGTGCCATGGCCGGCGATGATGTCAGCAATGACGTCATAAATCTTTTTTTAGTTTTCTTTATTAGATGCAAATCGATTAAAATTCGGGAATTCATAACTAAATCATCGTAACTCGGATTTGAGTGGTTCAAGTTGCTAAATTTTTCTAAAATCAAGATCTACATGTTAAAAATATCCACATGTACTGTTTACGCTTGTTTTTGTACTGTTTTGTTGATTTTGTTCATTTGCTTTAGTTTTCGACGTTCCGGAGGAGAGCGTTTTCGTTGAGGAAGGTTCGGAAGCATTTGCGGAAGCTCAAGGCAAGTCACACAGATCCCAAACAACCCTTTGAGCATGTTGAACCCGTTTAAAGCTAATGTTTTATTTCAACTTATGCATTATTTTCGAATGTCATCGGGTGGTGAGCCTTTCCCAATTAATTAATGGCCGAAGATGACTTTATTTTCCTATGGGTTATAATTTGATTAGCTTGAACCTTATATATTGGATTGGTTCGGCTAAATGCTATATATATAATTGCTTAGCCATGCTTAGAAACATAAGCTCATTAATGGGATGAATCATACTACATTATTACTTATGGTTATATTTAATGGTAGCTCACGATGGTTAATCGTGTTATGATAATTAATTGATAATTAAAACCTGATTAATGGTGGGTTGTGAGCACATGGTTTTGATGATCGTGCTCATGACAATTAAGGACCGGTTCACGAGTGTCACGCCCGGAAATTCACTAGTAATTTCCGAACTTATTTGTGCATAAAATCCTCGTCCAGGAATCAGCCGAGGTACACAAACTGACAATTTAATATACAAGTCCATCATAATAATAACGTTACACACTTACAAAAGAAAAGAAAACAGCAGCGGAATAACGGTCTAGCGATGGCTTCAACTCCACTCCCACAGGCAGCTCAACTGGGGTATAAGCCAAACGTCTTCTCCTTCTGTATCTTTTTTCTTCAACTGAGGTTGATTGATTATTGCAAGAATGAGCATATGACATACTCAACAAGCCACACAGCAAATATGCAAGTGCACAAGGATACCAAAGGATGGCATAATATAGGCTCATTTGCAAAAGCAGCATTTAGCAAAACATTTAAGAGAAATAAAACAGTGGAGTAATTAATCAAAAATTTTAATCAACACTGAACAACACACCCATGCTGCACAGGCCCAACCATCCTGAACAACCATACCCGGCTGTACAGATCTAACTCCAAACCAGGAGCTAAGCAAATTATTACCAATTATAGCATCAATAATTATTGTGAGAGGTATGAGACTAATCACGAAAAACATTGCTCAACTCGCCCATAACCGCGGGCACGGCTATTCGAATAGTTTTACTCTGGCCAGAGGTGTACCACTGTACCCACAAGACACAGCCTCAACATCATGTCTACCATGCGTCGCGATACTGGAAAGTACCCGAATAGAGGCTGTGACAATACCCTCTGCACAACACAACTCACCACAGTGCACCATTCCTGGATCATAATCACCCCCTTATAAAACAAGGCATGGACTCCCCAGCGACCCCCACGGACTTCTCGCCGCTTCTCAGTCTGGCACACCATAATGAATCATGCTATACAAAAGATAAAGCCGTTGCCCACGCTGGCTTGTGGTTGGCACGGTAAATGTTTCACAACAGTAGCTCGCGAACCGGTCCTTAATTGCCATGAGCACGACCTTCAAAACCATGTGCTCACAACCCACCATTAATCATATTTTAATTACCAATTAATTATCATAACACGATTAACCATCGTGAGCTACCATTAAATATAACCATAAATAATAATGTAGTATATATGATTCATCCCATTAGTGAGCTAATGTTTTTAAGCATGGCTAAGCAATTATATCTAACATCTAGTTGACCAATATATATAAAGCTCAACTAGTTAAATTATAATATATCAAGGTATCAAGGAATAGAGTAATCAATGCAAACAGGCCATAACAAAGGAATAAGTTCACACCACCCAGTGACATTCGAAAATAAATGCACAGTTGAAATAAATAGAGAATTTAAATATAGGATCAACATGCTCAAAGGATTGTGTTTAGGATCTGTGTGACTTGCCTTGCAATAATCGGTCTTCAATTAATCTTCTTGAACACTCCCGACGCACTCACGAACCTTCGCAACGACGGAAACGACAAGCTAACACGCAAAACGAAGAAAAAGACTAATAAAAACCAAATAAACAGTACAAAAACAAGCATAAACAATACATGTGGATATTTTTAACATGTAGATCTCAATTTTAGAAAAATTTAGCAACTTGAACCACTAGAAACGGAGCTACGGTTATTTAGTTATGATTTTCCGAAGATTTAATCTATTAGAAAGACGGGAAAAAGAAAAACCGACGATGACGTCATGATGACATCATCAATGGCCGGCCCGGGTTGGCGACCTCGCCGGAGATTGGATGGTCGGCTGCGACTTTGGAGGACATGTACACGTAGAGGACGACGAGACGAACCCAACGGTACTCACCCTCGAACCAAACGACGAACGACGACGGCCGGCGACGAGGTGGCGGCGGCGACGAACTTGGCGGCGGCGGCGACGAGGCTACGGGGCACGGGAGACCACGGGAGAGGGGGCAAACGAAAGAGGAGGACTAGGGGGTCCTATTTATAGCCTTGGATTGAAGAGATCGGACTCCTCCCGCAAGAAATCGGCCCGGGAAATCAAAACTCCGTTTTGGAGATAAACTCGAAAACGAGTTCGATTCGGATAAAAATACTCAACGATTTGCTCCGATTTTTGGGGGTAAAGATAGAGGAGAATGAGAGGATCAAAACCCCTCAAACAATCGGAAGAAACGGGGCCGAAATAGAGACGGATTTGAAAGGAGAAAGGGCGGCGGCACTGTGCACGGCACGGCTGGCTCGGGCTCTGCCTGAGCTGGAAGATGAACAGTAGCGCAGGGAGGTAAATCAGACTTTTTTCCGGGCTTTTCTTTTCTCAGCCTGATGAGAAGAGGGAGCAAAACCGGACTTTGGCTGAGAAGAGGGGAAGCGCTGGATCGGGCTAAGGGAGAGAGAGGTGGGCTAGATTAAGCCCAAAGCTAAGGAAAGGATTTTAATTACTTTTCCAATTAAAATAATCACTTAAATGATCTTTGAATTGTTAAAAATACTTCCAATGCTCAAATAATTTCAAGAAAAATCCTGAAAATACTTGGACACTCAAAGTACTTAACAAAATTATAATTAGACCATTTAATGATTAATTTAATATGTGGGTAATTACTGAAATGCTCTTTGTATGATTAAAATTAAGAATTGAGCTCCGAAAAATCCGAGAATATTCCAGAGAGTATAATTAACCATGGAGAATTTAATAAAAATTAAATCCATCCATGCTTTATATTTAGGAAATTTTATTTCCCACATCTAACTTCACTTGTAAATTAATGAACATTTAATATAAATTCTAATAATAATTTATTAAATAATTTATAAATCCTGAAACAAAAATCAGGATGTGACAAATCTACCCCCCTTACAAAGAATCTCGTCCCGAGATTCGGAACGGCTAGAAAGAAACAAGGGCACATGTAAACTGCAGTCTATCTTATTCCATAACTCCAATAATTATTCTAAGGCATTAAGGAAAACTACTGCTGCTTTGAGACTGGTGGCTGAGCTGTAACACTCGAAGACGCAACCCTTGTAGATGCAACTGGCACTGCATTTGCTCCTGTGAGGACAATGTTGTTGACTTGACCTTGCGGCTGCTGAGGCTTTGGCTTCGGACACTCTCTTGCAAAGTGACCTGGTTCATAACAGTTGAAACACACCTGCTGCTTCCTTCCATTACCGTTATTTTCTTGAGACTGGTCCTGCTGAACTGGCACCGACTGATTAGCTTGCTCATTGTTAACTTCATTGCTTTCATTAGTCTCTGATTTGATCTCACCACCGATGTTCAACAAAATTATAATTAGACCATTTAATGATTAATTTAATATGTGGGTAATTACTGAAATGCTCTTTGTATGATTAAAATTAAGAATTGAGCTCCGAAAAATCCGAGAATATTCCAGAGAGTATAATTAACCATGGAGAATTTAATAAAAATTAAATCCATCCATGCTTTATATTTAGGAAATTTTATTTCCCACATCTAACTTCACTTGTAAATTAATGAACATTTAATATAAATTCTAATAATAATTTATTAAATAATTTATAAATCCTGAAACAAAAATCAGGATGTGACAACGAGCTACTGTTGTGAGACATTAACCGTGCCAACCACAAGCCAGCGTGGGCAACGGCTTTACCTTTTGTATAGCATGATTCATTGCGGGGCACCAGACTGAGAAGCGGCGAGATGTCCGTGGGGGTCGCTGGGGAGTCCTTGTCTCTGGTTTTTGAGGGGGTGATTATGATCCAGGAATGGTGCACTGTGGTGAGTTGTGTTGTGCGAAGGGTATTGTCATGATTTCCCCCTTTGCAGTGCCGTGGTGGTACTTCGGGGCATGGCAACATGTGTGGAATCGTGTCTTATGGGTATAGTGGTACATCTCTGGCCAGAGTAAAACTATTCGAATAGCCGTGCCCGCGGTTATGGGCGGGTTGAGCAATGTATTTCGTGATTAGTCTCACACTACTCATTAATGATAATAATGTGATAATAAATTTGACTCCTGGTTTGGAATGGTAAATTCCTAGTTGGAGGTTTGATCTGTACGACCGGGGTTGGTTGTTCAGGTTTGGTTGAGCCTGAGCAGCATGGGTGTGCTGTTGAAGTATGTCATATGCTCATTCTTGCAATAATCAATCAACCTCAGTTGAAGTAAAAGGATCCAGAAGGAGAAGACATTTGGCTTATACCCCAGTTGAGCTGCCTGTGGGAGTGGAGCTGAAGCCATCACTAGATCGTTAATTCCGCTGCTGTTTTTCTTTTCTTTTGTAAGTATGTAACGTTATAATTATGATGGATTTGTATTTTAAACTGTCAGTTTGTGTACCTCGGCTGATTACTAGACGAGGATTTTATGCACAAATAAGTTCGGAAATTACTAGTGAATTTCCGGGCGTGACAGGCATCTAACAAGAGTTTGATCAAATTAATTAAGAGAAAGATTTCTGATTATCCTTGGCAAGGGCATACTCGGTTAGCTGAAGCATTGTGGTCTTATCGGATGGCTTGTCATGGATCGATTCAAGTCCCTCCTTATAAGCTTGTTTATGGTCATGAGGTCGTTTTTCCATGGGAAGTTAGAATCGGCTCAAGAAGAACGAAGCTGCAAAATACTTTAATTGCCGATGAGTATTATAACCTTATGGCCGATGAAAGGGAAGATCTGGTTCAATCACGGTTACGAGCCCTTGCAAAGGTTACCAAGGATAAGGAGCGAGTTGCTCGGCATTATAACAAGAAAGTAGTGCCCAAAGATTTTTCGGAAGGTGAACTTGTATGGAAGTTGATTTTGCCGATTGGGACTCGGGATAGTAAATTCGGCAAGTGGTCGCCGAATTGGTAAGGATCGTTCCAAATTCGTAAGGTGGTATCTAAGGGAGCTTACATGTTGCAAGGCCTCGACGGAGAAGTTTATGGCAGAGCGCTAAATGGCAAATACTTGAAGAAATATTACCCAAGTGTTTGGGTTAACGCATGATCGGCTGATGTTGTTGATGCATGATAGCCGATGTGTTTACATCGCCTTGAGATGGCCGATATGGTTATGTCGCCCTTAGTTCTTTCCATATTGTAATCAGTTGTGGTTTGCCGATGTGCAATGGCCGATATGGTTATATCGCCCTTAGTTGTTTTCATATTGTAATCAGTTGTGGTTTGCCAGTGTGCAATGGCCGATATAAATATATCGCCCTTAGTCATTTTTATAATTTTATCAATGTTTTTGACATTGTAAAATTAGGAGGGCACATACATGGAAAATTGCAAATTTTTTAGCGTATTTGGAAGTTATGTTAATCGGCACAAAGGATTATCAGGACAAGTTGAATAATAGTACTAGGGTATCTTAGCCGATTACAAAAATTTCGTAAGGTCTATTATACAAAATATCACTAAGACAAATATTGCTGGATAGCCGATATAGCCCTCTGCCTAATTTGTTCTACTTCTTCTATGGCTTGGGCATCTTGAGCATCGGTTCCAGGGATGACCTTCAAGGACTTGGTCATATCAGCGACATTCTTAAAAGCCGATTTCAGCCTTGCCTTATGTTCTTCGATAGCTTGCAGGAGATCGGCTAACTTCTTGTGCTCCATATCGAGCTCGGCGTTGCATTTTTGAAGTTGTGCCATGAGATCAATCTTACGAGCTTCAAGCCGATCAATATTTCACTTGATCGGGCCCTCAGACAGCTGATCAAGCTTGGACTTTTCTTCGTGTACAAGCTGCCGATTGTGCTGGATTGTAGCTTCAATGTTTTTGCGTTCCCGGCGATCGGCTAACCTCTGCTTGGCCTTCTCCAGCTTGAATTGTGTTGCTCAAGGTAGACTGCTGGAGTGAGGGCATCGGCTAGTTCATCCGGGAGTAGAGCTTGGATATCTTTGAACCTTGCCCGGATCGAGCCACAGTTGGTCACTAAGTTGTCTAATGATGCCTCTAGCTGATAAGAGATATCCTCAAGCGTTCTCTTCACATCATCGGATAGAGGAACTATGGCTTTACTGGTGGTGTCTTCCTCTGTTTCATCGAGATAATCCTTGATATCAAAGGAAAACAGATCAGCTAAGACCTGCAAGAGATAATATTATAGATGGTTAAGGATCAAAACATGATTGGCCGATCTCAGATTTGTGTCAACAAAAACTTACGGGAATAGCAAGAGCAGCTGGTTGTTCTTCCTCTTCGACGTTGTGACTGTCTGCAGCCGATGGAGTACAGTTGCTTGATTCTAGCTGCACAGGAGGTGAAGGAGGAGGAGGCTGTAAAAAAGACAAATGTTAGACATAATCGGCCGAGATCAGTTAATGAGAGGACTGAGAATATCTTACTGGTGGAGCCGGTTTGAGAGTTGGTGCTGCCGATTTCTTCCTCACGGCAGTTTTCTTCTTCTGTGATTATAAATTTATGAGTAATCGGCCGAAAGGTGAAGTAATTACAGAGGAAATCGAAGGGAGATGCTTACTCTCGAAAAATGAGCTGGGCGGAAGGAGTTGGAGGAGTCTGCTTGGGTGAAGCCGATGGTGTTCTTTCTGTATCGCTTACTTCGGCTGTAGCTTGATCAATGTCTTGTTCGATCTCTTCTTCGTCCAGAGCTCGTTCAATGGATGGATCTAGGGTAGGCAGATCATCAGTTGGCTTAATTTTCTTTGGCTTGGTTTTCTTCTTCAGAGCCTGTGCCGATGAGTCTGCAGCCGATGACCTAGTTTTTCTCTTCTAACCGGCATCGGCTAGTTCTCTGATGAGCCCTTGAAGAAGAGCTGAAGTTTTGTGGGCATTATAGCCGATGGCAGGAAGAAATAGTCCACCTCCATTTGGAATTAATCCCGGAGCATATTCAATATCCCTGCCACTATTGCTCTGGTGTGGGGGGGAAGAGTCTGTTGTCTATAAAACAGAAGATTAGCTTAATCAAGTGATGAATTGGCTGATAATTGTTCAAATACGATTAATAAAATAAAGACATACCTGAGGGACAACATCTGGAAATAGGTCTGTCATGTACATTGAAGCCGGTTGATGGAATAGATGCAGCTTCCATTCACCCCACCATATGTCGAAGTTTCTACTCCTGAATCTTGCCAACTCTATATTTTCAATGCTGCCCAATGGAGGTCCTTGAAGATTAAGCAGCGGATCCATCATTAAGGTAGATGAGATTTCCCCTCGGCATTGGATCTTATCGGCAAAGAATAAGCCGATTGGAAGTTGGCCCATTCCAAATTGCCTAGCAGAGCTCATTGGATGATAAAATTCATAGGAGACTTGGATGTTTCTTCCTTGATGAATGCCGACTGGAAGGACACATGGGCTGATTGCAGTTGAGAAAATTTCTCTAGGTTTCTGATATCTGTCATGGTTGATGTCTTCGAATCTAAAGTCCAAAGGATTTTCTAGAAGTGTTGAATCTTCATAGAGGAACCAGACTCGAGCTTCTTTTCGGAATCCTTCCTAAAAGCCGCAAAACCAATCTTTGAGCAGTTCGGCTGATAGCTTTGCTCCTGCATCGGTTGGTGTGGAGGCATATTCTCCGAAGGATGTGCATCTCCGATGAGTGCGTTCTTCTCCGTCACTGTCTTCAATCGGCTCCAGTCTTGGGAATTCAGCTTCTGTTACAGATGGCCGATTGACAAACTTCATGACTACCAAATTCAGCCAGGATTGCAGTAGCCACCATGGTCCGCCCACTCCGACTATTGAACCGATGGCTAACTTAGCCGATGCATTATTTAGCCTTTGGTACAAGTAGCCAAGGAGGATTTTCTCTAAAGGGAATTGTCTTTTTGTTTCCAAGGCTTCAGCTACAAACTGCCAATTGGTTGTAGGGCCACAGCTTGATCCACAGAAGAGGAGTTTTTCTAGCCACATTAGGAAGAAAGCCACATGTTCTCGAGGGGTGACCGGACCCTGGCCCATGTATGCTGCTATATTGCCTGACCAGCCGCCTATGCTCTTAGTCTTGAAGTCATATTGGTTCTTCGTATTCAGGCTCATAGGGTTAGCCGATGAGGTGACATCTAGACCCGTGATCATGATAATATCTATGAGAGTTGGGTTCAACGGCCCTTGGTTGAATTAGAAGGTGTTGATAGTGTTGGACCAGAAATAAGAGGCAGCTGCCATTAGGGGTTCATCCTTAGCTGAGTTGGCTATGGTAAGGTCGAGTGCTTGGCCGATTCCAATCTCATCTCAACGAACTATTTTGCTAGCCGATATGCGTTTGAACCATGTGATCCAGCTTTTCTCGGGTGAGGTTTTCTCTGGAGATGGCCAAGGTTTAAAGGTATTCTTCCAGTGACCTAGATCTGGGTTGGCCAATCTAAAAGGAATCCTATTGGTTTCGCCGTTGATGAACTCAGTAGGATCAAGACTTCCGATTGGACCAAGGAAGTAATGATTTTCATGCGATAAGCTTGGAATTGCTACCAGATTGGACAGATGCTACATATGCAAATAGGGATAGAGAGAAAGAAAACAAGATGAGGCGAGAGAAAATCAATCTGCTGCGAAAGAAAGAGATCAAGCCGATGGGAACTTACCTCTGCATACTCGGCCGATGGCGCGGCGGATGGATTGGCGGAGGTCGACATTGCCGTGGGCGGAAAATTGGCCGGGGAGGAGGTCGTCTTGAAATCGCTTGTGCACCGAGGGGATCGCCGGAGAGAGAGAGGACAAAGTTTTGCTTGAGCGGTGAAGACGGAAGTCACGGTGTGAGATTTCTCGAGGGCAACGATTAGTATTTAAAGCACCAAGGATAACAGTCTGAAAACGGCAGAGTGCGAGACTTACTCGGAGTTGATATGCGGCAAATCCGGAACATTACCAAATATCCCGGACTTGGGGGGCATGTGTTGATAACCAAATTTGGTAACATCGACATCGGAAAAGAAGATTAGATCAAAGTGGAATCAGAGGCGGAGATCGATTCGGGAATAGAGCAGGAATTGGCTAGAGTCCAGATCGGCTACGATTAGGATCGGCTGAGTCTAAGTCGGACTAGGTAGGCTGATGCAGCCGATTCCGACAATACAACTTGGTGTGTGACATCGGGTTGAATTAAGGTGCTTCAAGAAGATTGCCGTGCATGGATAGAGTCCTGAAAAGGCAATTGTATCTATTAATTAGGATATTTTATGTAAATTCCTTAGAGATAAATGTGGGCAAAAGTCTGCCGTAAAGACTTATGGTATCTTAGAGTTTCTTAGAGATAAGAAGTCGTGTCCAATATGGACATATCTTGTAATTCTCGGGTATAAAAAGACCCCAAGCCCTATGTAATTTTTTGAACACACACGTTCAATACAATTTCGGCGCATCGCCACCCTTTTTACTTTCATTTTGTTTCGACGAGTTCTTGCTTTCGGGTTGAGCTGCATCGGCTTCGATCTTCAACAAGAGGTAAAATTTGTTATGACGACTTGTGTTCTCGGGATTAGTGCTTCCATCTTCATGATACTCTAATCTTGTCTATGTAATTCGTCGAGTTATCATATATCTCACATAGTCTTTGGTAATATCGTCATTTAACCCATAATCGGCTAACATCTGTTAGTAGAAGGCAGCCGATTAGGTTAAATAACGACGTTGACTTGGATTAGGTGATATATCTACCACTCTATGAAACATCCAGCGGCTTGATTGTCTAGATATTGTTCTTCTTTTCATACTTAATGCTGCATCAGTTGAGTTTGACCTATTAAGTCGTGCTTAGAACCATAATATCTAGCATGCCTTCTGGTTGCCGATTAGATTAGTATCGGAGTTTCAGCCGATCTTACCTAATTTAACTTCTTTCATCTTACATGCTTGATCGATATATTAAATCTACTCTTTACATTAAGATCTTGTTGCATTTAAGTATATTAGGCTTCTGTTTGATATATTCTACTTGCTTTAACATCTTAATATAAAATAGTATCGGAGTATTAGCCGATACATGCTAGACCTATCTGATCGGCTATGCTATGAATATATATAGTTTCACTATTAATATATATTTCGATCTAAGTGATTTATACTGTCTCGGCAAGGTGACCGATCTATCCCAATCACTTGATTTAAATATATATTGATATAAGGATTGTATATCATTAATATCTACAGTCGATCGAGTAGATTTAGTTCTGATTTATCTATTAATACTTGCCGATCGATGTACACATGACATCGGCCTAAAATAAATGATATGTCATCGGCACCTAGCCGATCGGCTTTTATTTATGGATTTAATCGCGGTTTCTTTGTCTTTGTTTCTTGTTAATTGTAGGATCAAATCAACTGGCACGCTCACACATCCGAAGGCGAGTTTTGGACCTGCACTGGAGTTAAGCAGATCTCCCAGGCCTCGTGTTTTCTGTCAACACAGATAAACAATGAGATAGTATCATCGACTAGAGCTAAATGCATAATCATCAATAAACCATTCTTTATCAAAAGCAATCTTGAAAGATTAGACCAAATCGAGATAGTATAAGATTGAAGTTGATAAATATAGATTTAACTATAGATTATACAAGTTTGAGTATAAGCTGATGTAACTTGGAAGATGTAACGAGATAATATAATGTGAACTAATTGGTCAAAACTGATATAATGTGATAGATGTTAATCCAATGGTTAAAATATACATCAGCCGAAGATCTGATGTAAGTAAATTAAAGTTTATATCGGCTAACTAATTGTAACATCTGATAGCTGAAAACCAAAATAATGATAACATCGGCTAACACTCCGATGAATGTTGCATACATACCTTTCGGCATGCTAGAATTAAACTTATTAGCAGCAATCTAATAGATCGGACCTAACCGAGACAGTATAAGATTGAAGCTAATAAGAAAAACCTACTTGACTGATAGATCTATACAAACATGATGAATATAATTAATTTATCTAGAACAACAATACGATTAGAGAAATATCAACTTATCCAAGATATCAGACCTAACCGAGAAAGTCATAACTAAACCGATGTAACTCTAAACAACAATATAGTTAAAGATAGAGCCAATATATCAAATAGGCAACACTTGCGTCATCCTAGATAGAATATCGGACTTAATTGAGAAAGTTCTAGCCACACCGATACAAGCGAAGTTGATGGAACTTCCTTGCCGGAGATCCAACTTAACCGATGTAGCCCAACTCGAAACTAAGAACTTGCCGGAATAAAGGATGGCGATGTGCCGGAAGTAATTGTATTGCTTCGTGGAGATGGACTGAAGCATCTAGGCCCCCGTTGTTAGTTTTGGTAATTAATCACAAGCGCTAATTGTGGACTAACCGTTCTATCGAGTTATATGTTTTGAGTTAGGTTCACATAATGTGTGCACATGGATGATTATCGTGGGTTAAAATTGACGGTGCAAAGCAAAAGGAAAAGAAGACGGTTAACTAGTGTTTTAATTTTAAATTGATCGAGGAGTTGGGCGATCAAATTTGCTAGTTTAATTTTAGCTTCGCCGTACTATTAAGAGGGGTAATGACCTAAACTAAGAGATGATCATATTGCCACATTGGGTCATTGTGCACTTAGACTTAGGACTCAATTCTATCTCATGATCTTCTTTGAGAATCTGTCCAGGGGTGGTCTGACCGTGGCCTTAAGGCCGGTCTGATCGAGGTTACCCGGCCGGTCTGACCGGCCAGGCTGTTGGGGCCCAATATCAGCCCTGCAACGGCTAGAAAACTAGCCATTGCACAGTAGCACGGTCTTACCGGCCACACACCGCTGGTCTGACCGGCAGTACATAGAGTTGGGGGATTTAGCCCCCAACGGCTAGTTTTGGTTGGTGGGAGTATAAATACTCCCCCACCAGCAGCAAGGGGACTCTCTTGGCGCCAAGAGTCAAGTGCATTGCTTCCATTCATTTAAGCTTTGTGTTCATTCATCTGGTGTGTTTGAGGGTTGTTCTAGCCAAGAGTCAAGTGCATTGCTTCCATTGTAGAGCTAGTGTGGCACTTGATCATCTCCGAGCCGGGTTATCGTTGTTACTCTTGGAGGTTGCCGCCTCCTAGACGGCTTATAGAGGAGTTGCCCGGTGACCTCTCCGAGAAGATTGTGGAGGAGGCCCAGCGCCGGTTGTGAGTGGTTTGGAGTTCACCACCTTCGGAGTGAAGGAAGAACTACCCCTAGTGATCGAGGCTTGGGTAGTCCTCTCCGTGGACCAGCTCCCACCTTGCCCACCCCTTGATGAAGGGGGCATGCTGTGGCTTCGTGGTTGAGCGGTGGAGTTGGGCTCGCCTCAATGAGTATTCGGAAACCGGCGAGTTTCTGAACCTCGGTGAAAAATCCCTTATCTCCTTGACTCATTTATTTGTCGCATTTACATTTATGCAATTTACATTCCTAGAGACATACTTGAGCTCATATCACCCTAGGATTGCTAAACTTAACTTAGGAGTGTGATTTACTTTCCTAGAGATATACTTGAGCCACTATCACCCTAGGTTTGCAAAACATAATTAGTTGCTTAGTTAGACTTGACCCTCACCGAGCCTAGCAACTTAGGTTAGTTTTGATAAGGTGTCATTTAGTTTTTTAAATCGCCTATTCACACCCCCCTCTAGTCGATATCTCAATCCTACATAGATTACAAAGATCCTGGGTGTATATATTTATACCCTTAGGTTGATATAAATCCTGATCGGACACTAGATAAAACTTTTCTAACAAGAAAAGGAAAATAACAAATCATGCCTATTTAAGAGATAAACTAAGGAAATATGAAACTGCCTTGTCATGGTCTTCACGATTCCTCTTTGGATTTAGCTTAATTTGGATAAACTTCCATCTAGCAATCGAAATCTTTTCTTAACTGAATCTACTAGAGAATCTACTAAATTTTGGTGTTAACATGACGGCAACAGCTAGGAGATCTGAAGCGTCCTGTTCTGGCCGCAGCTATGCAAGGCCCGTGGTGGAGTGTCCCGTGAGACCAAGCGGAACAATGGTGGATCGGCTTGGCGGTGACATAGGCGGCTGTTTTGCTGGCGGCGTGCTAGGAGCGTTGCCAGTGCAGCTGCAGCATGACAGAGGAACTGAAAAAAAAGTAGCATGATTACGAGAGGCGCATACAATGTGGCAGGGGAATCATATTTTTATAGTGCTTATTCTGACCTATTTAAAGATAAGCGTATCAAAATAATAATGATTAATTATTTTATAAAAAAAATGTATTCTATCTGTCTCTATTACTTTCGTTCTAGGACTTAAGTTTTGTACCAAATTACTTGCCATTCTCATATTATAAAACATTTTTAGATATTAGGGCACGTTTGGTTGTTTGCTGAACTGGGCTATAGCTTGGCTAGGCGAAACAGCCCATACCAGCTATCTCTATCAGAAGCTTTGCCATGGCCAACTATTTGGTTGGTCTGCTTCGGAGGCTAGCTTTTCGCTCGGTGGTTGCGGAAATTGTGCATGCAAGACACGCTTGCCGTCAGAGGCGAGCGAAATCGGCTCTCCCACGCGAGCCTGGTTAAGCTAGATTATATTAGCGTTATCAAACGCCTCTCCTCGCTCGGTAAGGCTAAAATAGCCCTTGCATGGGATCCAAACGTGACCCTTTACTAATGTAATGCAACCACACATTAGTACATTCACAGTTCTCATTGGTTAATCTCAACTAATTGGAGATAATGACTGCTTTGAAAAAAAAATAATTGGATGTACTTAATGAGGGTAATAACAATTTAATTTGTCATAGCTTCTTGGCTATTAAGAGTGATATAATTTTATAAATAAACCCTCTTATTAATGTTTTGAACAAGAGCCCTTGTTTTAATCTTTTCCTAAATCTAGACCTTTATTAGGCTATTCCATCCTAGAAACAAATCCTATACACACAAGCTTCCTGTACACACTCCATACACATCAACTAGTAAATATCACAGAAAATTCTAGTAAAAATTGAACACATACTCCTAATAGTGTTACACATATCTGTAAAGTCTCATATTCAAATTCATTATATTTTAGTCATAAAAAAAAGTGAAAAATCTAACAGTTTTTGGGTAAAAATCTGTCAGAATTTTGTCTTTTTTGTTACTGCTAAAATATAATGAATTTGAAGATAAGATTTCACACGTTGATGTAATACTATTGGAAGTATGTGTTTAATTTTTTCTAGAATTTTCTGTGATATTTATATGGAAAGCTTGTGTGCATAGAATATGTTCCATTCCATCTTAGTGGCAGTTCACTGCCACAGGATCGTTAATCACACATACGGGACGCCCACATCTCTGGATCTGCATCTATGATGTGGACTTGTCACAAACATGGAACATAAGCCTCCAGGGAGAACTTTTACGGTGTTTCCATTCCAAAAAAGGTAAATATCCAGCGCTCTATAATAAAATGTACCACTTGAATGGTATTCAAGTATTGTTATAGGTATTTAGGGAGGAAGGGTAAAAAGATAATTGTTTTGGAGATGGAGAAGGGTATAATTGTCGCAATATTAGCTCTAGGTACATAGGTACCGCATCCGTACTTCATCTTCTATAATCCTCCATTGTGTTATTTACGTGTTTTTTGTGAGATTTACATTTGGTATTTAACAACAAGGTCCAATGCTATTCGTCTTCTTCCTCCCGTCCAAGCTTGGGCAAACAGGAGGAGTAGGCTAAGGGCGTTGAGGTTCCAGTGGCTGTATGACAACGGTGATGGCGGTAAACATGTCTCACGGCACAACGCACTTATGAGAAATGGAGGCAGACACAAAGGACAACAAGCGCGCTCAGAACACGAGCACTAGGGTTTGACTCAGGGAAAGAAAGAATGGCGGGTAGCGAGCTTTAGTTGGTATTTCGGCCACCTAAGGGCGTCACCACGCGTCCTAGCCGATAGGTAATCCGTTTTTCCGAAGTTGTTGACGAAAGTGGTGTGGGAGTGATTGGTAGCGGTGGAGCTTGATGGGATGGCGGAGGAATGGCCATGGACAAGAACGAGGCGGTGGAGAAGAACAAAGGAGACATCAATCTTCGCTTTTTGTCCCATGCAGATCAATTAAATCCACTAAATCTGCAGAAGATTTACTTTGTTTCTGCCAAACGATACAATCCACTAAATCTTAATTTGGAAGATTTACTCTAGTTCCTATTGAAAGATACCGATCATATATATGGAGCTAGCTATTCTCTATTCACTGAAAATACCGTATTTTACTAGTTAATTACCGCACTACCATCGTTTACGATAATTTTATTCCGTACATTGCCCCTCTCTTAATCAACGGTACATATTATTCTACCCCTTAGTACTTTTAAGTACCTCGCAAACACCGCAAAAGCTCTATTAGGGAAAGAGATCACACGCGCGCATTGTTTTCCTTCCATGTTCATTTCTATGATAAGAGACGCAGATGTATCAGGCATTTGTGAAAAAATGTCAGACACTTTTTTATTTAACCGCGTCCCTGATAATAGATCAATCACAAATGCGTGTTAACGTCTGTGCCATATACAAATCATAAATGTGTGTTCCTTGTCCTAATCTGTGACGATAGCCAGCAGAGATCCGGCTCGATCGGTGAGTTATCATATACGCTTTGATATTCAATGTATCTGCGATACTATCTTAGAGACGCATACGGTTTTTGTCTGTTATATTGGTCGGCTATTTGGTATTGTGCGGTAGTGGTTGGCATATCGAAATACCCACTGCCTCACAGTCACAGGTTAAAAACTAAGACTTACTGGAAATGTTTAATTAGAAGGCTACTCTGAACGTTTCAAAATAAATTAACTTATATATATATGAATAGGAACATAGGTTATATCCAGATTCAGATTCAAATTCATGTATAAAAATTGATTTTTTTTAAAGACGTAGAGGAGTACATAGATGGATAGGAAAATTGTTCGTTTCCATTGCAATAATTGCCATTGATAAAATTGAAATTGTAATAATTGATGTTTCACGTACGAGGAAAGGGAATATTAAAGGCAAAATTTAAATAGTACTGTATGCACTATTTAGTTTTATCAGGGCGACGCCAGTCATGCATGAGTGAACTGCTAATTAGCTACAAGTATACGACAAAGCTAGATCAGTTTTGATATCTAGGTCATGCATGCAAATTTTTCTTCTTATATAATTTTCTTTTACTTATATAATTTACAATCCGATCCCACTGTTATATTCGTTGCAATAAAATCTTTGTAATAAGATCCCACATGATTACTTTTGATAAAAAATATACGTATTAAATTACTTTTATCATATATATAAATTAGTTTTAGATCTGAATAAATTAAATTTTAAACATTTATGAAAGTAAATTCAATAAAGCATAAAATTAATTTATATAAATCATAAAAGTAACTTAGTATTAGAAGTAAATCCATTGTAGGGGTAAAAATATGAGTTTATCTAAAAGTTAAATTTAATCAACACAAATTATGTAATTGTAACTCATAACATTATGAACGGATAAGAAGTAATTTAATCAAATCTAAAAATTATTTATATATATGATAAAAGTAATTTACAACTTAGATATGTTATTTCATTAGAATATAATCATATATAATATTGTTATATAGATTTAATTACAATGAATATTAGTAATTTAAAAGAAAATTTTATTTGAAGGTTAGCTATTGGGAATTTTTTCTTACTAATCCATGCTCGCATACTCCCATGTGGGAAAGGAATGATGCATATTACCTTTTTTACCATTTTCTAAACTGGTAGTTGGTTAAGATTAATTAGTGCACCTGCACTAATTATTAATCATGTCCAATATATATTAAACCATACAAAAAAAATCTCAAGAGACTGACTTCAGCTTACACCTGACAGTCAACCACATAAGTAAACTGGAGTGAAGTTAATTTACATATATGCACATGAATAAAGTAATATAAGTATGTTTTCTTAATTACCATGGGCTGTGCAGCATCCGGACCAAAATTAAGCGCGTTGCAGTATATCCCACTGGTCTTGTTCACATGTTCAATTTCTTTCCTCAGTCTGCTGATCTGCTTGGTGATAATATCCAGTGGCAAGAGCAGCTTGGATTTGGCACGAGGCGGCTTCTCCGCACGAAGGCAAAACTCCTGGACGTCCTGAGACTGAGACAGGCCGCGGATGTGTCGCAGCCAGGTGCTCAAACTCTTGGAGGGAGTCGTCGTCGTGTGGTGGGTGTGGCTACGCTTCTCGGCGGCATCCGCCAGGAATGACTCCATGAACTCAAGATCCTTCTTGATGAAAGCCACGTCCTCCGCTAGCGTGTCGGACGCCTTCTTCTTGTCCCTCATCCGGTGCAGCTCCGTCAACACCAGCGCGGTCATGGCTATCGTGGCCTCTAACTTCCACTCCTGGCCGAGTACCATTTCGATTTTGGTGGTGGTGGTGGTGGTGCGTGTGTAATTTCTTTGTCTTCTGAACTGTGCTTGGATCAGGATGGCTTATATAGCTGTTCGATCCGTTGATCCCTTGGATATATCTCTCATTTCGATTAGCTGCTTAATGACGCCTTCTGAATAATTTGGTCTCTTGCTCGAGCTGGTGTACGTTTAGTGATCAATCAACTTGCTGTACCACACCATCCCACCAGTAGATCAAACTTTTTTTTTTTGAAGAATCAACGGTAGGAGTTCTACCTGATATTAAAAGAAGAAGAGAATTGACCCCGTTTATAATGAAACTGGGCCCAAAAACTATACAACTGCTCAATTTGCTGCAGGAGAACCCGCAAAACCCCACACAGAAGACAAAGCAAAAAGCCTGTGATAAAATAACTATGAACCACGAAAATGACCGAGGAAGGAGCACAGACCTTAAAGGCGAAGCCTCCAAGGAGGGTAGCAATGAAAGGAGCCGCTGCCAACGCCCGCCCATGAACCGAACTGGGTTTTCACCCAAAGGGGGAGAGAGTCAACGAGGCAACACCTCCAAGGAGGATACGTCACCACAGGCGTCGATGTCGCCGATCTTAGAATAACAAGCAGGGTTTTCGCCCAAGATTCCCTCGAAAGGGGCATGACCTCCAGGAAACCAAAGCGAAAGTGTTGAGTATTATCGTTGCCTAGCTCATCGGCTAAACCCGATGCAGTAGCTCCGACTCCGCCTAAACACTGAAACTCTAGCACAACGGAGGGCAAGCACACTGCTCCAAACTCAGCCCTACGACAGGTTCACTAAGACATAGGGCACTTAAAGCACCGGCGAGGCCAAAAAGCCCGGACCACAAACAAGCTGGACCAACTTCACGGATGAACACTTCTCCTGATCCACCGGAAGACTCCATGACCATGGTCTGGAAGCAGTCTGGCCAACAGAAGAGAGGAGCATCAAGGAGGGGAGGAGGTCTGGCCGGTCGGAAGAGGAACCGAAAGTTGAAGACAGGTGCATCAAAGACATCGGTGTCAACCATGTTTCCGACGAGATCCAAAAGAAGCTTTGTGGCAGAAGGCACATCTCCACCAAGGGCCGCCAGGCTTCGCAGCAAATCACCATTTACAACTGTGACAACAACCTCCAACCTTACCACCAGCACAGAGAGGAGAGCAGGGGCGAACAGAGCAGCAAAGCAATTAGCTTCAAGGAAGAAGAGGCGAGGGAGGAAGCGAGAGGAAGGGAGGTGGTGCTAGGTGGCAGCAGAGGTGGGGGTGGGGGTGGGGGGGGGGAGGGGGAGACGCAACGACAGTTGGAGGTCGGCGTCGCCCCGTTTGCGCCGGTGCACTGGAGTCATCGACGTGCCCCAACGCCGACGGCCCCACCGGAAAGAGCGACGATGGGCATGGCCTCGCGCATTCTTGCCTCGCATGCTGGCTCGCGCCGCGCCGCCTTCGCCGCTGGAGAGGGGGTGACAGTGGGCGCTGCCTCACGTGTGCCGCCCTCCGCCACCTTCGTGCCTGCTTCGCGAGCCATCACGCAGCGGCCCCCTTCGTCGTCGGCCACACCGCCTCCGTCACGCCGCGCCACGGCGCCGCCCGCATCGGTCGAATCGAGCCTGGGGCAGGCCAGATCCAGCGACGGCAATTGCGGATCTACTGCCACCTTGCCGGGAGAGCTCGTCGCCGCCATTCCCCGCCGTCGGCGTTCGCCGCCTCCCACGCGCCCGAGAGGAAACGCCACCATAGGAGAAGGCCCCGCCACCACCCTCCTAGCTCGCCGGCTAGCTTTCCGGTGGTGAGCTCCGACGGCAGCGCTAGTTTTCGCCCCCCGTGTCACCTGTGCGTGGCGACGCGGGGGTTGGTCTAGCTTCATAGAACAGTTTTACATATAGGTTGCAGACTAGTTGATCAAACTGGCCAAGGGTGAAGCCATGATTTGGATGGTTGCCAACTTGTATGGGGAAATCTATGATAAAAAAAAAGAGAGATAATACCATTGAACCCTTCCAAAAAAAAATAAACTATAATGTTTTTTCTAAAATACACCCCTCAGCTTGAAACCAGATGTGAAAACTCCCTCAACTATCTATTATAAAAAGTTAGTCGGTATAGCGGAATGACAACTAACTTTCCCAATCGCTTCAACCATTGATCAACTCATACATGTCAAATGACAACACAAGAACATATGATATTTGTTGACAACTTTTAGCCAATGCATACATCCCCGAGACACTGATTACGGGTGCTTCCCCTCCCCAACAATCAACATAGCACAGTTAGCTGCTAGGAGTACATGGCCTCACCACTATCCTCTCCATACGCACCCGCGCTACATTGTTGTCACTATGGTTACAGTATGGCGTCTCTCTCTTTATTTAAAAGGTGACGGGTTGCAAAGTCTGATGCTAACTCCATCCTTACCACCTATACAACTCCAAGTCCAACTGTAACATATTTGAGAAAATTCGATCAATAGCACAAGAAACAAGCTGGAACCCAAATAATAGCAAAAACATTCTAGCTTTCCATCAGAAACACATGCCACCCTTTTTTCTTGTATGCATAGCACTTCCGTCATATTTTAAGCAAACGGTGCTAGGTTTGAGTAGAGAAAATTTTCATCGGACGAATTTTCATGGTTGTCATCACAACCGAGGACATAGCCTGGCTTGACAGCTCCATCGTACCGTAACACGGCCTGTGTGTTCACCGCCGAGTTGTATGTGGCATACATCCTGGTGAGCACCTCAGACATGTCGTCGGGCGGTCACGGCTTGTCCTCCACGGGAGCAACGAGGGTGGTGACGACGGCGGTAGAAGGATCGCTCATGACGGTGCGCGGGACAAACCTAGCTTGATGCACTCGATGGAGTCAATGTGCCATCAACTTGTGGGTGGTGCGGTGACACGGAGAGGACATAGGGCGCGACGAGTGCGGATGTGATGGAGCCATCGAGCACGGAGGGCAAGGGAATATCGAAGGGGTGCTTCTAAGTGAGGAAGTGGAGCATCTCGTCCTTCAAGCAGCCCAGAGCGGCCTCGGTGAGGTTGTGTGCGAGCTATGGCTCCGCCAGAATGGTGGCGATCTTTTACGAACTAGTGGGGGAATTGGTTCAAACTAGGAATAAAAGCGGGTCAACCTGCGAACCTACTTATATGTTAAATAAAGGGTAATCCGTAGGTTTTCACGTTATGGCACAGCTTGCCACGTCGTAGAGATGCAAGTGGATCAACCCATAAACCCATTTATATGTCAAATTAATAGGTAACCCACGAGTCAACCCGCATGTTACTTACTAATTTTGCCTATAAGCGGGTTTGTGGGTTGGCCCGCTTGCATCCCTAGTTCGAATAGGTTGGGGGCAAGGAACAGTGTAAGAAACAGAGAAGACTTGGGAGAGGAGCGATAGTTTGGGATTGAGTGATTTTATGTATTTAAAAGTTGTCCGGCTTCTATTGCATAGGAGTACTTATAGATTCGTACACCCTGGCCTAGCTTTTACACCCATTCTGGCCCAATTACTTGAGAGCTGGGCCGCTTCAACCGACCGCCATGGCCAATACTTGTGACTGGGTTTGCCGCCAGTGAGGTATCCTTAGTAGTAACAGCAGTTGTAACATTCCTCTCCCCTTCAGAACCAGCTTGTCCCCAAACTGGTGCACCCGGGAAACGATGGTGCAAAGCCACTGCATCTTCGCAAGTCGCTTCATCAGACATGGCTCCCGACCAACGCACCTTGATTTGTTCCGGCACCGCTACTCCTCGCTTGCAACGCCGACATGCCAGAACTTGAACTTGAACAGGATCTTCATTTGGCATTGTAGGAGGAAGACGAACAGTAGAAAGGTCTCCAAAAGACAAAGCCTTGCAAAGCTGCGAGACATGGACCCTCAGGTGGATGGAGCAAGATGCAGGCAGCTGGAGACGACACACTACTGATCCCACTCTGGCTGTCACCTGAAATGTGCCAAAATAATGAAATGCTAATTTATGGATAGTGTGCACTGCCACTGATGATTGAGCATAGGGTTGGGCCTTGAGGAACAACCAATCGCCCACAACAAACACATGATCAGAGTGAGTCTTATCAGCTTGCAGTTTCATCCTCTACTGAGTGCAATTCAAATGTTGACACAGCAAGCTAGTCACTACCCTCCTTTCTTTCATCCACTCCTCCAGATTAGGTACTGCACAAGATCAGATATCTAGGACCCAAAATGGCGAGGTGGATGTCCATACAGCAACTAAAACGGCGACGTACCCAACACAGAGGGCCTGCTCGGATGGCAGGTATAGCAGCTGCTTGCAGCCAACCGTGTCCAGCCGCTGCTTCTTTTTGTACTTGCTTCACTGTTCCTACAGGCTGTAGCGCCCTTCCAGCCGAACAGACCCAGAATGATGGGCTGTGTTATACCAAAATTCCGCCAACGCCAACCATCGATACCACCTCTTCGGGTAAGCATGCACAAAGCAGCGCAAAAAGGTTTCCAAGCATTGATTGACCCGCTCAGTTTGCCCATCTATTTGCGCATGATACGCTGAGCTCATCCTCTATTGAGTATCTTTTAGCCTGAACAACTCAGTCTATAGGGTACTTGTAAAAATACAGTCCCGATCCAACACCAGCGATTGAGGTAACCCATGAAGCTCGTAGACATTGGATAGATACACCATTGCAACATCAAAAGCTGTAAAGGGGTGAGCTAAGGCAATGAAGTGAGAATACCGCGAAAATGATCCACCACCACAAGTATGCAACCATATCCGAAAGACCGAGGCAAGCCTTCTATAAAATTCAGTGATAGCATCTGCTACACATGTTTTGAGACCAGCAAAGGTTGGAGTAGACCTGGATAGCGCACTCGTTCGGCTTTAGCTTGTTTACACCACTACAGGAATTCTAGGCTTATGTGACGATTACATTATGACGATAGCAGCCTGTTTCCTGTCACTGCCTGCCTGCAGTGACGAAATGGCTGTCATCACAAAAGGTGGGTCACTAATCAGCTTCTGTAACCACCAGAGGACATCGTCATTGATATAGTACAATAGTTCTCCCGTCATTGATGAATGACGAGACAAATTCGTCATAACAAAATGAACCGAATAACGCCATGTGTATAATGACATGTGATGTTACAGATGACAAGGCGGGTGATGTGGCAAATGACATGGCAATTCACATTCGGCCCATATAGCATGGGCTTTTTTATTTTCAATTACAATTGGCCCAAATATTTTTTTTTGACCTAGCTACAAACTTGCTTTTACATTTTTTGTCATTATAGCCCAACAGTACAATTCTAGCCCATATTATGGGCTAGCCCAATTAAAAAGAAATCACAGAATATAAACCACAACCATTTTCATAATTATATTATAATGACATTCCAGCCATAACTAATTTCCCAGCCCATACAAAAGCAAGTTCCAAAATACAGTTTTCAACATGTTCCATACAAAAGCACAAAACATGAATACAAAATGATGCATCCACCATGTAATAAGACACTTGTACTGAGGCTGCGGAAGCAGCACTAGCTGCAGCAGCTCTTTTCGTTTGCCTTTTTAGAAGAACCACCCTTCCGAATCAAGTGTCATCCTTGTAGGCAATGCACCCTCTACCAAAGCATACCTGTCATGACAGGTGTTCCAAGAAAAGAGCTTCCCTGTTCCTGAATCAACAACTAACCAATCACTTGTTTTGTATATAGCATATGAAGGGATGTCTGGCCATATAATTGCAACATATAAGTAAACAAACAAATAGAGTTTGTCTTTTTAGAAAACTCATTAGAGAGCACATTACATCTAGGAAGCAATTAGCTAAGTTACATGCCCGATTCAACCTACACTGCCAAATGCCAATGCATAGTCATGTCAAAATGAGATTCTTCAAATGAAAAAAAAAAAAACCTAAGGGCAGAATTGCTGGTATCTCTGTATGCTAGTCATTTGCTAGCCAATAATATAGCCACTTACTTTCCAGAGCTGCTAACTGAAAGAATTGAATAAGAATCATGAGGAGCAGGCGTGCTGATATGATTCTTGGCAATAAGCATCAGAAAATGACATGGAGAGGATTGCATACTGCAGAAGAAACATGCTCTAAGTCAACAACCATAACTAATCTTAAGTTTTAAACTGCTTGCTGTGATTGATGTATGCTCTGTTGGTTACAACTTTACAAGATAAGCTGCTTGGGCAGACTAACAAGGAAAGAGAAAACAGGAGCAGCTCATTTGCTTTTCTTAATCTCGGCTGGTAATAATTCATTCATTCCCCTCACCGATTATAATACAGTCAAAAGGAGGAAATGCAGCTGCAGCAGTACCAGTAAAATGTGCATAACCGCTAGATTCACGCATAAGTTTGCATAGAACTACAATCATGGCAAGCAATGGAACCATTCCGTCATGAATGCCACATATGCACACATTAAGTCTCAGATATGACAATTTACACCATGATGCTCTATACTTTCAGAGAATACCAGGCACAGGCGCAATATGTTAGTACCACGAAAAATTCTTGGGAGCTAAGTACATTGCTGCTATGGTAAAGTAGAACATGTAGTTAGCAGAAACGGTCTTGTTAAAGAAGAATAGGATGGATATTCTGGAGCAGAGATAAGCCATTATTGCATCATTATAATATATCTATAACTTGATATTTCTTTCGAAAGTCCAAACTCAGGAACGTACCATATATGGGAGTCCTTGACACAAATCAGAATATCAAGGTTTGGTGCAGGAGGATGACACCACGAGGCAAGCAAATTTAGGTATTGTTTAATGCGCCTAATTTCCTGTACAGAAGATATGCTACTCCATAAGCTCCACCTTGAATAACAAAAAATAAAATCTTACTGAAATAGTGAATATACCTACCTTAAGTGTATCAGTTGATATAGCTTTTGCCGTACGCGAATCCGTGCACCCGTACGCTGCTGCCGCCTTCTTGGGTCACCGGCTCGCCTCCGTGGCCTCGTCGCGGTGGCACTCCGCAGCCACCCGCCGTCTCCACCTGCTACTTCTTGGCCTCCCGCGGCGTCTTCTTGACTCGGTGTGGTCGTGGACGAAAAATCCGCCGCCGTTTCTTGGGCCTTTCCCCTTCCGCCGTGGACGAAGAAGCAGCCGTCGCTTCTTCGACGAAGCCGTCGCCGCGGCCACTTCTTGGATGGAGCCTGCCACCGCGGTCGCTTTCAACACCCGGCATGGAAGATCGTTGCAGCCACAGGCGTCGTCGTCGCCGCAGCCGCCGCCACCGTAGCCGCTCGCTCCCGCCTGCTTAAGCCCGCCGCCGCCGCTCCGGAGGGCGGAGGCGGGCGGATCCACGTGCTGCCGGCGCTCCCGCTGACGCCAGGCCGCTCCCAAGGACGGAGGCCTCTGGATTCATGCGCCGCCGTCGCTCCCGAGGACGGGAGGCGGCGGATCCGCGCGCCACCGTCCTTCCCTGGCTGGGGGAGCGAGGCGGGGAAGGGCGAAGAGGTGGCTGGGGGCGGCGCGATGGATGAAGGACGAGAGGGATGTTGGCGATGGGGGAATGGATGGTGGCGGCGGCGGCATATGGATTTAGTTTGGGCTAGGGTTTGGGGAAGAGTTTATATGGATAAGAAACAATCCGATGCGAATTTACTAAACTGTCCCTGGTATGTTCAGGGTAGTTACAAAATTGTATGAACAAAATGGACATTTCACCTTAAATTTATGAGAACTTCAAATTTAATTTTAGGCTGATTTTTTGTGTTTCAAATGCAAAAATCATAAACAACAAAATTGTAGAACTCATCATGATCTACAACTATTATATTGGTCCTTTTTACAAATAAGTTCATTTAAACAATTCAAACTTTGAATTTTAAAAATTTGAGAAGTTCAAACAAAGATTGGGATTAATAAATGATTTCAAATGGAAAAGTAACCAAAACCAAAGTTGTAGAACTCATCGAGATGCAAAATTTTTATTTTGGTCATTTCTCCATCTAACTCTATTTTAATAATTTGAAATTTGAAATTCAAAGTTTGACAACTTCAAATAGAATTTTTTATTAGTGAATGACTTCAATTGAAAAAGTCATCAACATCAAAGTTGTATAATCCATCTAGATCTACAATTTTTATTTTGGTCATTTATTCATTCGACAAAGTAATTTTAACATTATTCACAAAATTTACATATCTCTTATATGGTTTTATAAACTATAAGATAGATATGTATATTTTGTGAACAATTTTACTATCACTTTGTCGGATAAAGAAATGACCAAAATAAAGTTATAGATATTGATGAGTTATACAACTTTGTTGTTGATGACTTTTTTAGTTGAAATCATTAGTATTTGAAAATATTGTTTGAAGTTGTCATAATTTGAAATTCAAATTCAAATTATTGAAACAAAGTCATATAGCAAAATGACCAAAACAAAAGTTGTAGATATTGATAAATTATACAACTTTATTGTTGATGACTTTTTCAGTTGAGATCATTTAGTATTTTAAAATGTTGTTTGAATTTGTCATAATTTGAAATTCAAATTTTATATAGGTCAATCAAACTCAAATAGAGAAATAACCAAAATAAGTTTGGTAGACCTTATTAAGTTTTACAATTTTGTTTTGGACAACTTTTTTACATAAGTTCATTTATTATGATAAAATTCTATTCAAAGTTTAATATTTTGAAATTAAAACTTCTCAGCGAGGATGAGCAAAAGGGCTGGCCCATAACAGGCCTTGTTTCAGTCCATATTTGTTTAACCTTTTTTTTCTTTTTATTTTATTTTACCATTGTGAAGTAACACATAAAAAATCATAATAAATGAACTTATGTAGAAAATTTGTCAAAAACAAAGTTGCACAACTTATTGAGATCTACCAATTTTATTTTGGTTATTTCTCCATCTGAGTTTGATTAAATTATATAAAATTTGAACTTCAAATTGTGACAACTTCAAATAACATCTTCAAATACTAAATGATTTCAAATAAAAAAGTCATCAACAATAAAGTTGTATAACACATCAATATCTATAACTTTTATTTTGGTCATTTTGCTATATGACTTTGTTCCAATAATTTGAATTTCAAATTATGGCAACTTCAAACAATATTTTCAAATACTAAATGATTTCAAATAAAAAGTCATCAACAACCAAGTTGTATAACTCATCAATATCAATAACTTTTATTTTGGTCATTTTGCTATATGACTTTGTTTCAATAATTTGAATTTGATTTTCAAATTATGGCAACTTTAAACAATATTTTCAAATACTAAATGATTTCAACTGAAAAAGTTATCATCAACAAAATCGTATAACTCATTAATATCTATAACTTCTATTTTAGTCATTTCTTCATACAATAAAGTAATAGTAACATTATTCATAAAATATACATATCTCTCTTACAGTTATAAAACCATATAAGAGATAAGTAAATTTTATAAACAATGTCAAAATCACTTTGTCGGATGAAGAAATGACCAAAATAAAAGTTATAGATATTGATGAGTTATACAACTTTGTTGTTGATGACTTTTTCAGTTGAAATCATTTACTATTTGAAAATGTTGTTTGAATTTGCCATAATTTGAAATTCAAATTCAAATTATTGAAACAAAGTCATATAGCAAAATGACCAAAATAAAAGTTATTGATATTGATGAGTTATACAACTTTGTTGTTGATGACTTTTTCATCTGAAATCATTTAGTATTTGAAGATGTTGTTTGAAGTTGTCATAATTTGAAATTCAAATTCAAATTATTGAAACAAAGTCATATAGCAAAATGAATATTACAAAAGTTATAGATCTTGATAAGTTATACAACTTTGTTGTTGATAATTTTTTCATTTGTAATCATTTACTACCCGAAAAGTTATTTGATTTGAGAGGAGGGACGTAAAATGGACTTGTCGGCGAGGAAGGAGCAAGAGGGCTGGGACGGCGGCCTGAAGAGGGAGGAGGTGGAGGGAGAGGGAGGTTGCGGGCCGAGGGAGGGAGAGAGTAATACTTGGGCCAAAAAAGGCCCAAGGAAAGAGAGAGGAATTTTAATTTGTTTTTCATTTATTTTAATATGTTAAATGAACTTTGTAGTATTAAAATTAGTTATTGAGCTCTGAAAATTCACGGACATTTTCAAAGAATAATTTAGACCACCTTATAGCCATTTTAGTTTGTTTTTTTAAGTTTTTTCATTCATTCATAAAATGAAATGCCATAATTCTAATTTTTTTTCATTCATAAAATGAGACTAGAGATGACTTCAATCCTAAAATCCTAAAATGAGAGACTAGAATTGATGTAGACAAGAAGAGTCCACCTAGGACAAATGATTTGTGGTCTAGTAGCAATCTAGTATAACAAGATTTTTTTTTTAAAAAAAATATAATAGTTCTATATTTTATGACGATCCACTACTATCATCGTGCTATCGTCACAGAGCCCATGCAAAGTATACTGTGACGATGATTATGACAGATACACGGTTTGGTCATAAACAACTGTCATCCTGTATGATAAATATGTGTTCTGTCATCAGGTAATCGTCATAGAAGCCCAGATTTATTGTAGTGCACATAGCATAATCTTCCACAAAGGAGCGAACTGTTTTCATCAACCCATGCCAAGCAAACAATTTGCGTACCCAACAGTATGCTACTTGTATACCAGAATGACCCACGATCACACCTACATGCAAAGCCTGTAACACCCGTTGATGCAATGCCAGATTACTGCCCAACCAAATGCACCCATGAAAATGCAATATGCCTTCTGACAGAGTGTAACTCGGTAAGGAATCTGGTTTCACTGCCAATTCCGAAATTAATTTGGATGTGATGGGATCCTGAGTAACCTACTTGCACCTCATCCAACCAAGCTAGCACACAAACAAAAATAGCAGCCAATTGCAAGGGGTCACAGTTTGACTGGTCACAGCGTGATAACGCATCCATTGCACGATTCTCCAACCCTTTTCTTATAAACCAATTTGTACAACAAGCCCAATAACTTAGTCATTGTTTTTGTTACCAAGGAGTAGCCAATCTTCGATACCACAAATGAATCATACTTCATTGATCAGTATGGATGATAAATTCTCCAAATTGCAAGTACGGCCTCCACTGATCCACTGCCAACAGTAACTCATGACATTCCTTTTCATAGGTAGAAAAATCTCTATTCCTTGGTCCCAATGTTTTACTAAGAAATGCCAGAGGATGCCATTCCTGCATGAGCACAACACCAACACCGTGATCAGAAGCATCCGTCTCAAGGACAAAAGTCTTTGTAAAGTCGGTCAAAAGCAAAGACCGGTGTAGAGGTTAAAGCCAATTTCAAAGGCTCAAACGACATCTGATGTTTAGTTGTCCATAAGAAAACTGTATGCTTTTTCAAGAGATCTGTCAAGGGTCAACTAATAATGCCGAAGTGTCTGATAAACTTGTGATAATAACCTGCGAGCCCAAGAAATCCACTTACTTTCTTGATATTAGATGGTACCGTCCAATTTATCACTGCCTAAATGTTCTTGGGGTCAGTTGAAACTCCTTCCCCACTAGTCACATGCCCCAAGTAATCAAGCGAGATTGAGCTAAAGATCATTCGGAGTGCTTTACTTTTAATTGATGTTCTGATAGTAACTGCGGCACCTGACACAACAGAACAACATGATCCTCCAAATTGCTGCTATATACCAGAATATCGTCAATGAAGGCTAACACTCCCTTGCGCAGAAGAGGAGCCAAGATAGTGCTCAAGCCGTTGGAAAGTTGCTGGTGCCCTAGTCAGACCATAAGACATCACCTTGAACTCAAAGTCTCATCCGAATTTGATGATAGCCTGCCCTGGGATCCAAACTGGTGAAGAGAGATGCCCCTACCATTTTGTCCAACAATTCATCAACAATTAGCAATGGATAACGATTCTTGACCGTGATTGCATTGAGATGACGGTAATCAATGCAAAATCTCCAAGTGAGCTCCTTCTTTTGCACCAACAAAACTAGGGAAGAGAAAGGACTAGAGCTCGGCTGAATTACCCCTTGAGCTAACATTTCAGCAACCTGATGCTTAAACGGGTGGCCCGTGCTTCTGGTCGAAATTAGAAATTTTTTGTTTTGTTTTTTGGTATCGTTCTGTTAGCTGTACTATAGATTGAATTTTCTCAACATATTGTAATTAGTATATTCGACACCTACTCTAACACTATTAATACTATTCAATTTTACACCCTCAGTCACAACGAGGTGGTTTTCTCACGCATGTTAATCCAGTCAACAATTTATTTTTTAAAACAACATTAACCCCACCTATCAGTATAAGCTCTTCTTCTTGCTGATCTCTCTCCCGCAATGATCTCCAAATCGCACGATTGCATAGGGGAACACAAACAATATGTGATGGGTTTGGATCCTTAGCACATAAATAAGTACTACAGAATAGGCAATAGGTGCCGGTTTTCCCAACCGACACCTAGATAGCGGCACCTTTGAGTTCTCTTAAAGGTGCTGGTTTAGGAACCGGCACCTTTAAGGTCTCCCAGATGCAAAAGAAAAAAGGGTCGGCTCGATGCATCGGCTCGGAATCAAGCCGATGCATCGAGTGCGAGTTCCCCCCGCTTCGGCCCCAAAATCACCCCTAAAATCAATCACATCAACAACATCATCATCACATAAACACAACAACACAAACACACAAATAACAAAAACACCCGCGGATCCACCCACCGTCGCCAATGTCCCCTCTGCCAGATCTGCCCGCGGGAGCCGCCAACGTCACCGCCGCTGCTGGATCTGCGCGAGAAGCCGCCACCCTAGGAATGTCGGATCCGCCACTGGAGAAGCTTCGGGACGGAGGGGGAGGTAGTAGAGGACCACTAGATCCACCTTTCGGAAACGCTACCGCCGCCACCTTTGCTAGATCTGCCTGTGAGAGCGCCGATGCCACCGCCGCCGCCGCGGGAGAAGCTTGGGCACGGAGGGTGAGGGGGAGGGGGTAGAGGACCGCCGAAAACACCTCTGCCGCGGATCCATCCACCGCAAATGACACCGTCGCCGTCTCCGCCGGATCCGCCAGTGGGAGCTGCTGATGCCACCATCACCGCCATTGCCACCGCCGGATCCGCGGGAGAACCTTGCAGGCGGATGGGGAGGGGGAGGGGGTTGAGGACCACAGGATCCGGCCCGCGGGACCCGCCGATGCCATCGCCGCCGCCTGCTCTGCTACCGGCAAGGGAGAGATGAGAGGGAAAGGGGGCGGGGACAAGAGGGGAGGAGAGGGAGTGACCACGTGAGAGGGTGAGAGAGACGGGTGAGAGGAGGGGGCGAGTGGATAAGGATGCCCCCTCACCTCCCACGCAGCGTCTTTATCCACTCGCACCCAGCCCATGGGCTAAAAAACGGCTTTCTCTCTCGGCTCAGCTTGGTTTGTTATAGGTGTTAGTTTTAATTAACCGACACCTATAATATATTAAAGGTATCCACCTATAGTATAGGTATCTGTTTTTTATAATCACTTAAAGTGCCGATTTTTTTTGTACTTTCAGCCTATGGAGGTGGGAAAAATAAAAAAGGTGCTTGTTCCAGCACCTATAGTGCCGGCCTGTGTGTATCTTTTTTTTTAGTGTAAACGGCATTGGAGTCAAGTTTGTAAACTTGTGGAGAATCTCTGGTGAACCTATGAATAGCGGGGCTGGGCCGAAGTGAGCAACTCAATATGTAATGGGTGGTTTAATCTCACATTAGTAATGGATGATAGGGAAAGCAATCCGATGTGTAACGGGTGGTTTAGCACCACATCGGCAATTGATGATAGAGAAGCACAACTTAATTGATCACATTATGGAAACTTTGACATTTGGACTGAAAATCCCCATGCCATCCATCAAATGGCTACAAAGGTACACCTTGGTTGCTTCCATGATACAAGACACTAGTACCGATGCTTCTTCTGCACTCGTCGAACGGATCCCATGATGTAAGACACACCCACACTATGCTCCTTCTGTACTCATTGACTCCCATTGTGACTTGCTCCATCGATCCCCATCGACCTCCATGTGGGACGGGATGCTCCCCACTGCCCGAGTACAACTAACAGGGGGCGGAGGTACTGCAATGATTCATTGTATTAAGTTGGAATACAATAAATTTTCTGTTGAAATATATTACATACATACGTACACACAACTTGTTCTTTCACAGTGGCTGTGGAGTGCATCTTTATCTCATGCACCTAGCTCAAAGCTTACGCTTTCGTACGTAGTGGTCCTTTATAGTGTTTCTTTCATGCACCTGGTACTAGGTTCAACTGGCTCAACCCTCACCCATTTATTTTATCCTTTTCGGTGTAGCTTTCACAAATACTAGAAAGTAACCGCGGCTTCGCGTGGAAGTATATGTAGGCCTGCCCAATTGGATGCAGCGTATACCCTATTAATTATTAAGCCTTATCATCAGCCAAATAAGACATTAATCTTGTTCTGATTGGCATATATGCTCATATTGCAAAGCCCAAAATCCCTCTGTTCCCCTTGGAAAAAAAAACTCAGTTCCATGTTTAACCATCATGCTGTTCTACAGAAATGATTCTTTTCCGTTTGATGGCCATTTTCAACAGATAGAAATTTCAGTTTATGGATGGTAAAACTATTCAGGAGACAGCCCCAGCACTGCATGAAATAGTGCCCAATCGAATCAGGAATTCAAGATCCAGGAACAAATTGTAATAACATGTTACATGTAAATAGATAAAGCTGAGTACAGTGAAATGAGTACAGTGGAGTACTTCAACATGTAAATAGATAAAGCTGGCCATTGATTAATCAATGATAATTGAACACAGTGGCGGAGACAGTGCCTGGCGACCCTGGGCAGGTGCCCGGGCTCCATCCAACGCAACACTAGTTACCTAATTACCATGCTTGCTTAGCTAGGCAGGTGTAGCAGTAGTTTGTTTTTTGGTTAGCCTTGCCTTATTGCCCAGGCTGAAGAAAATTTTTAGATCCGCCACTGATTGAACATCTAAACTGGAACTTTGTGAGAGCCATCTCAATAGTAGGTAGCCATAACTTTGCATTACTACTTGAGTCTAGTACTTAGCCATATTGTAGATTATTCAATATATAAATATAAATTGTCTATTATATAGTCATACATTGTTCAGGACCTGAAATGATCATAGCTTTTGATAAAGCCCTATTTCAATTTTCTGATAAATTAAGCTAGCTAGATTAGTATAGGTTTTGGATCACCACTTTTCTCGATGGACATGTAATGCATCTGTTATAAATACACCAAAAGTTAGTGTTGTGCATAATCCATATAACAAAAGTATGCGGTTTCTATCGGATATGTTATCAAGCAGCGCTTATTTTTACTGTTTGTTTGAATCAAATGATAATCAGTATCTTCTTCACTACTACTCCCTCATTACCTTCTTCACTACTACTCTCTCCGTTTCAGGTTACAAAACGTTTTGACTTTGGTCAAAGTCAAAATACTTTAAGTTTGACTAATTCTATAGAAAAAAGTAGTAACATTTACAACTCTAACATAGTTTCATTAAATCTATAATTGAATAAATGTTCATAATATATTTGTCTTGGGTTAAAAATATTACTACCTTTTTTCTATAAAATTAGTCAAACTTAGAGTAGTTTGACTTTGACCAAAGTTAAAACGTCTTATAACATAAAACGGAGGGAGTACTTTTCTGTAATAATAATAGTATAAATATTTATGTAATATATTGAATGATTATATGGTTGTCATGGAACATCTAAAGTAAAAACCAAGAAAATTAAGACAGTTAAGAATCAGTGAATCAGCATCCTTTATAATAGTAAATATTGAGAAAAGCAATAATATAAATAATGAGTAAATGGTATCATAAAACATTTTATTAGATGGATCACATTTGCTCCAATGTTTCAGAAAACTAATATATGGCTCCAAAGTATATAAATTGTACTGTATAATAAAGTTCTTCAGCATAATATATTTGAACTATGTAGAGAAGAAACTTTTTTTTGCTGCAACTGATGTTTTTTTTTTAATTTTGTAAAGATAGAGGAATCATCCTTTGTAAAGATAGAGGAATCACCCTTTGTAAGGTGATGTTGAAATTATAAGCACATAATGATTTAATTTATTCCATAAATAAATCATGACATTGCAGATGTAAACTAGCATGAACGCATCATTAGATCTACACATGTAAACTAAGCAGTAAAACATGAACAAACCAAATATGTGCAACATGTCGAACACGTACCGAGGTGGCGGAAAGATCAGTTGCTTGGCAGGAACTACTCGCGGTTGCGGGCGTCGACGAAGGCGCGTAGCACGCGAGCAGAAACGAAGGCGAGCCGTCACGGACGAACAGGGAGCAGTCGCACGAAGCGCTTCTCAAAAACCTTATTGCCGCCTTCTCCCGATGCAGGACGTCGAAGGCAGAGGTTCCGGAGACCTGCTCTCCCGATCGCCGGTGCACGCCGGCGAGCGGGATGGAGTAGTCTACGAGCGACGGTGCAGCACAGAGTAGGAGGCAAACCCTAGATTGATTTCGCGTGTGTTGCGTGAAGGCGGCGGCTCAGTTTATATAGAGATAGGTCGCTTGATCAGGGCGCCGCGTAACCGAACCGGATAGGTCGGGCGTAACTTATCCGGACTCCACGCCGTTTTCACACACCGGATTTTTCGGAATGTTTCCAAAACAAAACAAATCCGAATTTCCTGCAGCAAAACAAAATTGCAAAAGGAGGCTGCATCTGCGCAAGGGTGAGGAGCCAATTTTGCGGACCATTCGACGCGTACGTCGTGCATGCGCGCCGCCTGCCCTGCCAGGCCAGGCCAGGTGAGGCGAGTGAGCACGCGCGTGTGTTCCCCCTCTTCTCTCCACCACACATATCTCAAGTGGCTAGGAGGGCATCCTCCCTTTTAAGGAGGTCCCCCTCTCCTAGAATAAGCAAGGTGGTACTAAACTCCACATGAATGCCATCCCATGAGGTGGGATTTTGTGATTTTCCAAAGAATTAATCTTCGAATGGGCCTTAGCCCATCTATTAATTCCAACAATCCCCCACCAAATCTCAAAATATCACAGAGATTTGCCTTTTCCAATGTACTGTTTATATACCAGCGGTTCGATGGAGACCGATTAAGGTTGAACATCCACCTAGAACTCCAAGCTACACTTACTCACAACTTGAACAATGGACTATGCCTTAAATTGCAAGTCCTGTGCAAATAAGTTTCACTCAGAGTCTTATCTAGTACTAGACCGTCTGTAGACTACCCCTCGGGTGGAGCGTATAAGTCATACTCCTAGGTCTTTAGTAAGCTTCCTAGAAGATTCACCTAAAATCTCCATAGACTGCGACCAACAGTCAAGCTTACAAAGGTAAGTTCTTTCAAGAATGCTCTGCAGGACAGCATCTTCGCTAATTAAAGCCAACAGAACTCATTAAGGCATAGCCAACCTGCCTTGCAGCTCACGAGAGTACATGCATCTTCACTTAGAGAGGGTATAGATTGGTGCTCTCCTCTAGTTTACTAATGGTTTGTTCTTCCCAGGTTCTAATTCACGGGATCTCCGATCACATAGACTGGGTTACCACCATAGTATAACTCACATGGGTCTCAAACCCACCTCCTTCGATGCATTGTCTATCACATTTCGTGATAGTCCCTTCGTGAAGGGATCTGCCAGGTTTCCAGCTATTTGGATGTAATCCAACGTTATAACTCCGGAGTTTCTCAATTTCCTGACAGACTTCAATCGTCTTTTAACATGTCTAGACGATTTCATATTATCCTTAGAACTATTCATTTTGACAATTACCGTTTGATTGTCACAGTTCATAAGGATAGCCGGCACCGGTTTTTCAACAATAGGCAGATCCATTAATAGATCATGCAGCCATTCTGCCTAAACAGTAGCAGTATCCAGTGCCGTCAGCTCTGCTTCCATGGTTGACCTCGTCAAAATGGTCTGTTTGCAAGACCTCCACGAAACAGCACCACCACCCAGTGTGAAGACATATCCACTAGTGGCTTTGATCTCATCCACATCAGAGATCCAGTTAGAATCACTATAACCCTCCAATGCCGCAAGATACCCAGTATAGTGAAGCCCCAATTCCATAGTACCTTTCAGATAGCGCATTACTCGCTCAAGCGCACGCTAGTGATCATCTCCCGGATTAGAGGTAAATAGGCTCAACTTGCTCACAGCAAAGGAGATATCAGGCCTAGTTGCACTAGTCAGGTACATCAGCGAGCCAATGATTTGTGAGTATTCCAGTTGATTCCTAGCAATTCTCTTGTTCTTGCGAAGCAACAAGCTAAGATCATAAGGTGTTGGAGAAGGCTTACTATCAATGTAGCCAAAGCGATTCAAGATCTTCTCCACATAATGGGACTGCAAGAGTGTAATCCCATTCTCACCTCTAATTAGTTTAATGTTTAAGATAACATCAGCTACTCCCAAATCCTTCATATCAAAATTTTGAGACAAGAATGATTTAACCTCATTTATCACCTCAAGGTTTGTCCCAAATATCAGTAAGTCATCAACATACAAGCACAGAATAACTCCCTCACCCCCACCATGGTGATAGTACACACATTTATCTGCCTCATTGACTGCAAAGCCTGCAGATGTCAATGTTTTGTCAAATTTCTCATGCCATTGCTTAGGAGCTTGTTTCAGACTATACAAAGACTTCAACAATTTGCACACTTTGCCTTCTTGACCTTCAACTACAAACCCATAAGGTTGATCCATATAGATCTCCTCATCCAGCTCTCCATTAAGAAAAGCTGTCTTAACGTCCATTTGATGAACGAGAAGACCATGTGAGGCTGCTAGGGAAAGTATCACACGAATTGTGGTCAATCTAGCAACAGGTGAGTAAGTGTCAAAGAAATCTTCACCTTCTTTCTAAGTATAGCCCTTAGCAACAAGCCGAGCCTTGTATTTTTCAATAGTACCATCAGGCCTAAGCTTCTTCTTGAACACCCACTTGCAACCCACAGGTTTACACCCATAGGGTCGCTCTGTCACCTCCCAAGTCCTGTTAGCGATAATGGAATCCATTTCACTACGGACAGCCTCCTTCCAGTAGTCTGCATCAGGAGATGCATATGCTTCTGAAATTGACTTAGGAGTGTCATCCACGAGGTACACAGTGAAATCATCACCAAAGGACTTAGCCGTCCTTTGTCTCTTACTCCTTCGAGGAGCTTCACTGACATCCTCCTCAGTGACATGTTCATGAGTATGTTCAGTTTGTTCTGGTGGTGTGATTGAACTGGGAATTATTTCAGAGGGTTTGCTCGAACCACTATCTGTATCCTTCATTGGGAAAAAGCTCTCAAAGAAGGTAGCATCATGAGACTCCATAATTGTACCAACATGCATGTCAGGTACCTCAGATTTAACTATTAAAAATCTATAGACAATGTTGTGATGAGCATATCCCAGAAAGACACAGTCCACAGTCTTAGTTCCCAGTTTGCGCTTCTTTGTTATTGGTACATTGACTTTCGCCAAGCACCCGCATGTGCGCAAATAAGAAAGTGATGGTTTTCTCCCAATCCATATCTCGTATAGTGTTTTGTCCTTATTTCTGTTAGGAACTCTGTTTAACACATGATTCAAGGTCAACAATGCCTCCCCCCACCATGTCTTAGGTAGTCCCGCGGTGTCCAACATGGCATTCACTAAGTCAGTCAGTGTGCGGTTCTTCCTTTCAGCAATCCCATTAGACTCAGGAGAATAGGGAGGCGTCCTCTCATGTATGATGCCATGTTCCTCACAGAATAAGTCAAACTCGTTTGAGAAAAACTCTCCACCACAATCAGACCTAAGCCTTTTTATCTTTCTGTCAAGTTGATTTTCAACTTCTGCCTTATAAATTTTAAAATAGTCTAGAGCCTCGTCTTTCGTTTTCAACAAGTACATATAGCAAAATCTAGTAGCATCATCAATCAACATCATGAAATATCGTTTTCCACCCTTCGTCAACACCCCATTCATTTCACAAAGATCTGAATGTAGGAGTTCTAGTGGTGCCAAGTTTCTCTCCTCGGCAGCCTTGTGAGGCTTGCGAGGTTGCTTTGATTGCACAAAACTATGGCACTTAGAACCTTTGACAATGCAAAACTTAGGAATTAAACACATGCTGGAAAGCCGAGACATCAAGCCAAAATTAATATGACATAAACGTGAGTGCCAAACATTAGCCTCATCATCCACACTGCCACAAATATGGTTCACAGACTTACTGCAGAAATCAGAAAGGGAAAAGCGGAACAGGCCTCCGCACTCATAACCTTTACCAATAAAATATCCATGTTTAGACACGACTACTTTATTAGACTCGAAAACCAACTTAAATCCGTCTCTAGTTCGACGGGAGCCACTAACAAGATTCCTGTCGATAGAAGGGACATGCTGCATGTTCTTCAGCTGCACGATCTTTCCTGAAGTAAACTTCAGATCTACCGTGCCAACACCATGAACAGAAGCATGTGACCCATTCTCCATTAGGACGGTGGAACCAATGTGCGACCTGATAAGAAGAAAACAATGAGATGTCAGCACAAACATGTACATTGGCCCCAGTATCAACCCACCAATTAGTAGACTGATTAACTGAAAAAACAGTAGGTAAATTACCAACCCGCTTCCATCTCCAGTGTTGCCAATGGTCACATTAGCAGATTTAGAAGTCTGCCCTGCAGGTGCCTTCATCCCCTTGCGTTGTGGACACTTCCTGGCCAGATGACCAGGTTAGCCACACACAAAGCAAGTCCTCTCATCCTGATTAGGATTGTTGTTATTTTTCTTCTGCTTCTTGAAGTTGGTGGACTGTTGAGCTTTGTATTTCCCTTTGCTCTTGTTATGGGCCTTGTGCACAACATTGGCACTGGACTGCCCACCATCGCCCTTAGACGCAGCATCTTTTTCCCGAGCTTTCTCCTCAACATCAAGAGACGCTATCAACCCCTCAATGGAGTATTCCTGTCTCTTGTGTTTGAGTACAGTACCGAAACTTCTCCAAGATGGAGGTAGTTTCGCAATAATGCACACGCCCACAAATTTGTCGGGTAAGGCACACTTAAGGAATTCGAGTTCCTTAGCCATGATTTGTATCTCATGAGCCTGTTCGACTACAGAACGGTTGTCAGCCATCTTGTAGTCATGAAACTGCTCCATGATATACAGATCATTGCTAGCATCAGTAGCACCGAATTTAGTATTCAGTGCATCTCACAACTCCTTAGCGTCGGTCATATGCATATACACCTCGACCAGACAATCGCCAAGAATGCTAAGAATGCATCCCACAAAGAAAGTAGTGGCTTCCTCGAATTGCTTCTACTGATCAGCTGTAAGAATTCCTTCAAGTTTGCCAGTACTCACCTAGAAGCATTTCATAGCTGTCAGCCACAGAGTGACCCTGATCTGCCATCTCTTAAAGTGCACATCGGTGAATTTATCCGGCCTAAGTGCATCGGCGAAACCAGCCATAGTAAAATCACAGCGCCAATAATAAGGTTTTTGGATTGTTGAAATTATAAGTATTTAATTTATTCCATAAATAAATCATGACATTGCAGATGTAAACTAGCATGAACGCATCACTAGATCTACACATATAAACTAAGCAGTAAAATATGAACAGATCAAATATGCACAACATGTCGAACACGTACCGAGGTGGCGGAAAGACCGGTTGCTCGGCAGGAACTACTCGCGGTTGCGGGCGTCGACGAAGGCGCGCAGCATGCGAGCGGAGAGGAAGGCGAGCCGTCGCGGACGAACAGGGAGCAGTCGCGCGAAGCGCTTCCCAAAAACCTTATTGCCGCCTTCTCCCGGTGCAGAACGTCGAAGGCAGAGGTTCTGGAGACCTGCTCTCCCGATCGCCGGTGCACGCCGGCGAGCGGGATGGAGTAGTCTACGAGCGACGGCGCAGCACAGAGTAGGAGGCAAACCCTAAATTGATTTCGCGTGTGTTGCGTGAAGGCGGCGGCTCGGTTTCACAATGTTGGGCGCCCGCGTATCCGGACTCCACGCTGTTTTCACGCACCCAAAACAAAACCCTAAATTGATTTCGCGTGTGTTGCGTGAAGGTGGCGGCTCGGTTTCACAATGTTGGGCGCCCGCGTATCCGGACTCCACGCCGTTTTCACGCACCCAAAACAAAACTGCAAAAGGAGGCTACATCTGCGCAAGGGTGAGGAGACAATTTTGCGGACCATTTGACGCGTACGTCATGCACGCGCGCCGCCTGCCAGGCCAGGCGCTTCAAGTGGCTAGGAGGGCATCCTCCCTTTTAAGGAGGTCCCCCTCTTCTAAAATAAGCAAGGTGGTACTAAACTCCACATGCATGCCATCCCATGAGATGAGCTTTTGTGATTTTACAAAGAATTAATCTTCGAATAGGCCTTAGCCCATCTATTAATTCCAACAGGTGATTAATTTGTATCCATGTTGTTTGTTTTAGGGAGATCTTCACTAAATCAGATGGTGGATGTGATTTATAATAACTTAATCAGATGCTTGTACCTAATTCTAACTAGAACAATATTTTGCTGGAGTTTTCACGACTCAAGGACAACAAGGTTCTGCCAAACAGTGAAATTTCATAACGCTAAGATTATATAAAGAATCATCACAGCTTGCTTATGAAAGCTTCAATTTACTTTCAATACTACAAAATCATTCCAGTGAACACAGCAGGCAAACCCCAAACATCTTCTCTAGTCTGTTACTGCCATATAGTTGTAGAGAACATGCAAGGCACACTCGTGGTATAAAAAATAATAAAAAAAAATCTTAACATCGTTGATTCAAAGTACGTGTCAAATGAATTTTTTTTCTTTAGACCAACAATACAATTCTTACTCTAGAATATACCGTTATACTCTATCTCGAATAAATGCAATTCTTACTCTAGGCAGCCTATACATTACCCTGCTCGATCAGTCATGACTCAAAATTAGTTCCAGGTACATGTAATTAACGCAGCTATTAATCATGGTTTGTCATTAGTAAATCAAAGACAACATCAAACACAATGCTTAATTACAATAAGTAAATAGCTCTTTCTTTTTCAGAAAATCAAACATCAAGCTATTAAATAGGAGTAATAATTCATCGCAATATATATATGAAATATGTGAGAACTATTAAAAAGAGCAAGTGTGTGGAATTACCTGGTGCATAAAGGTGTAGTTATAAGGGTCATATATATGATTCTTTCGCTGAATATTCCAAATTTTGAGGATACAGATCAAGTCTACCATGACTTATTTGCTGAACATAATTAGACCACCACACCCGGCAATGTTCACTGCAGTAGAACTGTAGAAGAGAGAACTAAAGAGGAATCATGATATGTTAGTATACTTTTCCCAAAAGATAGCTACAGTTTACATGAATATTTTCCTTGTCTCGTCAGTATATTTAAAAAAGAAATATGTGCAGTTGTGTACCAGATAACCTGTTGTTTGGATCTTCATAGGTCTGTTTGCTTAAGATGTCCAAATGACATGGCTCAACTTACATGCTCTGAATATCTTGAGGTGACTCCATTTGTGAAGATGAGCTCTACATAAAAAAGTAAAGTATTAAATATTGTGCCATACTAACAGAAATATTTAAAAGAAATAGGGATACTTATTACCTCGTGCTTTATTTTATTGGATAATATAGGCGCTAATCTTCTCATCCTGAAATCTGATGAACTTGTAGGTATCATTGTGCACTGGAGACAGCAATAATTTTTCCAATAACATCTGCAAAAAGAAATCAATAGAACAAGACAATGATGTGAACAAATAATATCGAGAAGCAAAAGAAAGGGCAGCACTTAAGGAGGGCAGTAAATAATTCATCTACAGAAATCAATGACCATATGGTAATTGAATGACTTTGGATCGGAACACTTTCACTTTCTGCATTAGACACTGAAAGATCAGTAGGTACCTACAACCAAGGTCTGTGTACACTGTACAGTACCAGCAGAACATGCTTGTGGTAGTCCTGGATGATTTTGAGCAACAGATGAAGCTTTCTCAAGGTTCCTTGTCAACCGCAGTTATGGTTTTTCATATATTAATGGACTCACAGGATCAGCGAAGAACATAATCACCGAAGAACAATTCTAATTCTAGGATCAGCTATGGACATTAAACAATAATCGCTTAAAATTTGTCACATTTTCTAGAACCATAAAAAATATGCATTGTATTTGTACCCAACTGATTATGTATAGGTCATACACTCACATTCATGTCCACTCTAAGGGTGTGTTAACCGGGAACAATACTCACGAAACACGGAGCGGTCTGTTAACGCGTGATTAATTAAGTATTAGCTTTTTTTCAGGGGTTAGGAAAAGGGTATCCGAACATACCCTAAGCAACCGTCAGGGGAAGGGGAAGTGGACTCACGAGCTGGCGAGGACGTCAACCGAGAGAGGGGCGAGGGGTTAGAGAGGTAACGAGTGCAGCTATGTTGACGGCGACTGATAGGATTGACCACTAGGCCTTGAGTACAACATCGAAGTCCAACCCTGACACCTGGCCGGCCATCCCACTCGAGTGCTGCATAGGGTTGGAAATTTTGGACTGAAATTTCAGTATATCGGTGACCTTCAATAGAATCAGCCAAACCAAAAAGTTAAACCCACTGGTGGAGAAATATTTTTTACTCCCGGTTGGTAAAGATGAGATCTTTACTCCCGGAGGATAGCACCATGTCTCTGGTCCCTATCCTTCTCTTTTTTTTTTCATTATTCTTTGCATATTGATTTCACACCAATCTCACCAAAATCACAAAATCATCACAAATTTTAAATCGAGATGCTCCCTATATCCCCAAATCAAGTAACAACATCACAAATCAAAATATTTGCATCACATATTGTCAAAATAAAAAACATTACACATTCTAAAAAAAATTACATCACAAATTCATCACAGATCACAAATACATCACAAATCAAATAATACAAAAAAAATGAAATCCGGCCGCCACTGCATCCTGCCGCGAGTTGCCGCTGCCGCTTCCTGCCGAGGGCAGCGGCCGCCGCCTCCTGCCGCCGCCGCCGCTTCTCCCGTCGCCTTGTCCCGCCGGCTCCTAGCCGTCACTCCTTGGCGGTACACCGAGTGGATAAGACCGAGAGACTAGAGAGGAGGAATAGGAAGGTAAGGAGAGGATAAGAGTGAGGGAGAGAGGAGGAATAGGAGATCGAAATTTTTGAGGATAAGAGCCAGGGATTATATACTGTATATTGATTTTTAGTCCCGGTTGAGAAGAACAACCGGGACTAAAGTTAGAATTTTAGTTCCGGTTGATATTACAAACCGGGACTAAAGATCTCTGGGACCTGAGAGCCTTTGACACAAGGTGAACCGGGACTAAAAATTACATAGTCCCCTTACACTTATAAATAGAGACTAAAGATATTTTTTAGTCCCGGTTTTTTAGTGAACTGAGACTATTGTGGATTTTGGGCAACCGACCAAAGATAGTTTCTCCCGTAGTGATCCTGGTGCTGCACAAAGCTCGACCACTGGCCCGCTGGGTAGAGCGCATTGGAAAGGAAGGAGGCAGACAGACGGAAAGGGGGCGAGGAGGAGGCGGCAGCGCTCGGCTCGCGAGATGCAAACGCGCAGGAGAGGTGAAGTGAGGGCGGCGCTGTGGGCTAGGATTTCTTGGGGATGGGGATTGCCGGATCGGCGAGGGTAGGCGCTAGTGCCAAAGGGCGATGAGGGATGGCACTGGACAAATCGGCGAGGGACAGCACTGGATGAATCAGCAAGGGCCAACACTGATGCGGAGAGGCGGCGGCTGGCGCTGGAGATGGCTTGCGACTTGCCGGAGGAGCCGAGGAGGAAGAGGTGAGGAGAGACCGCAAGAGGAGACGATTTCTCTATAAGGTATGCCACCTTTTCCATTTAATCCCTTGGAAATCTATAATTTACAGCTAGGTTCATTGTTTCTTCTATACCGTTGATTTCTTATCCAACGGATGCGGTTGAGAGACAATTCCATCAATTGCATGATGCCACGTGGCGGGACTGTCCGGCTGCCCTGAATTCGGTACAAGAGATATTAGTGTTAGGTTTTCCAATAGGTATTACTAATACTCCCTCCATTTCAGGCTATAAGACGTTTTGATTTTGGTTAAAGTTAAAATGTTTCAAGTTTAAGTAAGTTTATAGACAAATATAGTAATATTTATAATACTAAATTAGTTTCATCAAATCAATAATTGAATATATTTTTATAATAAATTTGTCTTGGGTTAAAAATGTTACTAATTTTCTACAAACTTAGTTAAACTTGAACTAAAGTCAGACCGTCTTGTGACTTGAAACGGAGAAAGTATCATTTTGGGATTTGCTATCTGTCAGCCGGCTGTTTATTTTTGTGTTATCAGCTGAATTCTTGGCCGTCGGATGTGCTGGTTATATAGGGCCCGCACTAAAAGATCCGAACTGAACCCGTTTGCTTTTTTCAAAGCCCAAAATCCAGCAAGAGAAGCAACCAAGAGCAGCAAGGGTGCCGGTCCTCATCGGCAGTGACGCGCACGCAGCGTCCCCTCCGGTGTTCGGCGTCTTCACGTCTTCCCCGGCGCTGGGCTTCTCCGAGGTTAGCATCAGTTCTGGCGGCGGACGACGTGCATAAGTCATCGAGGATGTTATGGCATTTTTTTTGTTTTGCTTGGTGAAGCAGCAGCATTTCCCATGGCTGACGGCGAGGCAAAGCTAAGCAGGGCCGTTTCTGCCGCAGCTGATGATGCAGGGACGGCTGTTCCCATGGCCGCCGGCAAGGCGTCGATGGAGCGCTTTCTCTGATTCCTTGCTTGGTAATGGAATTTTTTCACAATCTGCAATCCACAATAACTTCAAGTTGACATGGATATTTTGAGCTGCATTAAAAAAAAACAAAACTAACCAAAGAATATCACTACTTGGATTAAAAACTGAAAACTAAACCAGGAACATTGAAATACTCTCAAACTGAATAAGTATTTGTATAATTTTTGGAAAAGAGTATCACGTGTTGTTAGACATACATTCTTGAATGAGCATAACTGATTTTTCCCAAAAAATAACTAAGAATCATTAGTATTTTGAAACTAGTTTGAACATAATAAATTCAAATAGTAAGCACAACTAAACAAATTGTAAGCCTTCAAGCAGCTATGCACCAAACTCCAAAAATTTCTTTCTGAAATAAAGTTGCAATAGTGAAATAAGTTATATGGTAGAGCAAAATGTTAGGGTATCAACCAAAATGGTTCAGTTTGAGTCGAACAGAAAGCGAGTTTCATGCCCTCATTGTAAAATCAAATACAAATGTTATACTTCCAATACCTGAAGAACATTTTTTTTTCCAAGGACGGTAATTAAACAGCCTCAACTTTTGCAAGATAAGGTGCCAGGTAGATACGATGTTACAATTTTTATTTTTGAACTTTGAAGAAAGATATGTATAACTAAAACCAAGTCATAAAACTTGATTCTTTATCTACAACTATATGCTTTGATATTTAATAATACCCCTCAATAAAACAACAATCAACAACTAAACACCGATAGATAATTCAGAAAGTTCTGCACTGTTCAGAATGGATTAAAAAATTCATTTTTCAATTAATGAATGTATTGTTGACTTGAATGACAGTGAAGGTTTACCCTCCACCCGAGATGAATTCCTAGAGCAGCTGCATCCAAATTCTTGAAAACTTCCACAAAATAATTCAGAGTAAGCGAATCATGTGACCATTTTAAGAGCGACTTAAAATACAGTTAAAATGAATACAAAATGTTAAAAGTATGAATAAGAGCCCAGGTTTACCATGTGCTTTTACCTCTCTAGTTGCTTATAAGATCACAAAGCTTTACACATGTAGAATTGTTTTTTTAAACATAATACATAAGCTTATTGCTATGATGGGGACCTATCCCTGTGTTTAAGACATTCATCATTAAATATTATAACATCATTAAATATGTAAGATGATCAATAAACTGGAAAAATAAAGAAGTCAAATATTCATAACAATACAACTCCTTGGTACCCACATCTCTGCAGATTGGATAAAGAGCACAAAGATTCCGCTGTAGTAAACAGTGTTCATCTGCAAACATTTGATGAGAAGATCTCATTATTGATAAGGACAATATGAAAAATATAAGTGTTAATTTTAAAGGTCTACAGTTCTAGAATGTCCAAATCAGATAACATAATGCAATATGCTATATATCCTAAGTGTGAGGTAATAAAAATAAATCAGATAAAACCATGGAAACTTTTGCTTGCTGAGAAAACCAACAATTCAAAATAGCATCCTTAAGCATTCATATCATCAATGATCCTGTAAAATGTGAGGCACATGATCTTCTAGTAGCAGATTATAATAGAAAAGACTGTTACACATGATGTAAGACTGCTTCTTTGTTAAAAAAATTGCAAATGTTATTTTGCACATGGTAAAAAAAAAGGTTTTAGCAGTTCTTTATAGGGATAAAAAATGAAAAAAACTACATTTGGCAGTTTTTAATAAATATTTTGCACTGAAGAAAATCATGAAGTTCTACATAATTTAGATCAATTAAGTAGACCAAATACAAATTCTTCTTGTTCTTCATGAACCACAGTGCAGTATACATGATAAAACCAATAAATATTTGAACTAAAATTGACACAGCTACAGTCAACAGGTATACTAAGCCCCTCTCTCACCTTTTCCTTTTGTTTTCCTTATTGCAACCTTTGCTTAGGATCTGTCTAGACCAGATCAAGAGAGCAACCTAGATTAATTTAACAGAAAAACATCCCACAACTGATGTAACAGAAAGAATAGGCAAGCAGATAATCCATCATTGATTAATGTCTGAAATCACCATGTTCAACCTGCAAAAAAGAATTTGTCAACAAGAATCGGAGATTCCTGAAATTAATTACCACACTGGCCATCAAAGCCAAGTAGAGATTGCTAAATAAACCAGCCACCGCCAAGTTGTGTTTCTGCTTCTGCAAAGTATATATGCCAAGTAACGCTTCTGCTTCTGCAAAGTAGAGGGTTCCTTCACAAGTGATTGGTCAGCTTTAGGGTCATTCCAAAAGACTGGAATGGTGTGTTTGAGAAAGAAACAAAGGACTGCAACGGTTACATTTTGCAAAAATTTTCAGATTAAACTGCAGGTTCATCATAATAGTTAATAGAGAAATCGTTATTGTAATTTACATACAGCTGTTGCAATCTACAGTCTAAAGTGTTAGAATTTCAATGGTTACTCTCATCGAGAAGAGGATGGCACTTAGAGTAGGGCAATTTTCTGGTTTTCTTCATTCACAAACTCAAAGCCATACCTACCCGAGGGAGGTTGGATACATATATATAGCCATAGCTGGTTGCTAGCCTATTGCTGCACCCTCCTAGTCTAAAATTCGAAATTTGAATGGTATGCTGTCCTAGAGGGCATCCAAACTGAATAACGCAATAAAGGAGGCATAACGGAGATGTTAACTGCTGCTGTTCTACTAACCGCAGCTGTCCTAGCAACTGAATATATGCTAAAGGAGTAGATGCTGTCCTGAAAAGGTGAAACTACCCAAAAGCAAAAAGAAGAATCACGACCAAGGACCACAAAGACTTATCCATCATTCTCCCCCTAAGTCTTGTGCGTCGTCTTGTGGGGAAGTTGGGCCATCCCGATCCTGAAGCAGAGCTCGCGGAACTTGATCCTCCCAAGAGGCTTGGTGAGCAAGTCCGCAAGCTGGTCCTTGGTGTTGATATAGCTCGCCTTGATGCTCCCTTCCTCCAAGTAGCTTCGGATGAAGTGGTACCTCACCCGGATGTGCTTGCTCCGTTCGTGAAAAACGGGGTTCTTTGCTAGAGCCAGAGCGGACTTGCTATCCACCCTGAGCTCCACCGCTCCAGTATCTCTGCTGAGAAGATCACTAAGCAGTCGAGTAAGCCAGAACGCCTAGGTCAAAGCGGCGGAGGCCGCCATGTACTCGGCCTCGCAGCTGGACAGGGCCACCACCTGCTGCTTGACCGACTGCCAACTAACGAGGCACTCGCCGAGGAAGAAGAGAATCCCGCTCGTGCTCTTGCTGGTGTCGATGTCGCCGGCGTGGTCGCTGTCGCTGTACCCGACGAAGTGTGCCTTGCCAAGACACCTCGGGTAGTAGAGACCGTGGTCGAGAGTCCCCGTAACGTAGCGGATGATCCTCTTCACAGCCTGCTAGTGCTCCGTTGTCGGTCGCTGCATGAACCGACTGACGTAGCCGACGGAGAAGGCCAAGTCCGGCCGTGTGTGGGTGAGGTAGCGAAGGCTCCCCACAAGATGCCGGTACTACGTAGCATCCACTTCCTCCGTCGTGCTATCGCGGCTCAGCTTCAGTCTCTCCTCCATCGGAGTGAGAGCTGGGTTGCAATCGGTGAGCCCAGCCAGCTCAACGACACGCTTGGCATAGTCGGTCTATCGAAGCGTGATCCCGGAGTCATCCTGGTGCACCTCAATCCCCAGGTAGAAAGAGAGAGGCCCCAGATCACTCATCTGGAAGGTAGCCTTCATCTCCTCCTTGAACGCCGCGACCTCCGCATCATTGGTGCCGGTGATCACCAAGTCATCAACGTAGACACCCACCAGTAAGGCATTTCCTCCATTGCCCCGCCAGTAGATGGCCGCCTCGTGCGGGCTTTGCTCAAAGCCCATCCTCTTGAGCGTGGAATTCAACTTGGCATTCCACGCCCTCGGTGCCTGCCGCAAGCCGTAGAGGGCCTTGTGCAGGCGTAGCACCCTGCCCTCCTTGCCGGGGATCACAAATCCCGGCGGCTGGTGCACGTAGACCTCCTTCTTCAAGTCGCCGTTCAGAAACGCCGACTTGACGTCCATGTGATGGACGCCCCAGCCTTCCTGAGCAGCCAGCGCAAGGAGTCGCACGGACTCCATCCGTGCCACGGGAGCGAAGGCATCGTCGTAGTCGATCCCCTCCTGCTGCACGAAACCGCGTGCCACCAAGCGAGCCTTGTGCTTGACAATGGCTCCAGCTTCATCCCTCTTCAGCTTGAATACCCACTTAAGGGTGATTGCGCGGTGACCATGAGGGAGGTCAGCAAGCTCCCAGGTGCGGTTCTCCTGAACCGCGTCCATCTCCGACTGCATCGCGGCACGCCATGCCGCGTGTTTCTCGGCCTCTGCGAAAGACCGAGGCTCACTGTCGTCGCACGCAAGGTGCAACTACGCCTCCAGGTCGCGAGGCACTAGTCCCGGCACCGACTGGTCGCCGAGAAGATCCTCCATCGTACGGTACCGTAGCTGCTCGCCGTCGTGGTACGCGTCGATGCGCTCTCCATCATGGGAGAGCGGAGTAGCGAACTCCACCGGGCTGCGCTCAACACGAGCTGGCGTCGGAGTAGACGTGCTCGGAGGAGTGGCTGTTGGTGCTGGGGCGCGTGGGGTCGCCGGCTGTGGTGGTGTCGGCGAAGAGCTCGTCGCAGTCGAAGTCGTGGCCCGAGGGTGTGTTGGTGTCGGAGTCGGTGGAGGCTCGGGGACTGGGGTAGACACGCTCGGTGAGGAAGAGCTGCCTACTCCCCCTGCTCCCTCGAAGTGGACGTACTTGACGGTGAAGTCGTCGTACGTCGGAGTCAAACCATCGTCCACCGCCTTGTCCCATACCCACCCTCGCCCTTCGTCGAACACTACGTCACGCGCTGTGCGCACACGCTGTGTCTCCGGGTCGAGGATGCGATAGGCCTTCGAGCCCTCCGCGTAGCCGATGAACACCCCTGGGGTGCTCCTGTCGTCGAGCTTGCCGATGTGGCCAAGCTCCTTGACGAACGCGAGGCAGCCGAAGACCCGCAGGTGGGAGACCCCCGGCTTGCGCCCATGCCAAGCCTCGTACAGTGTCATGCCATCGAGGGCCTTGGTAGGCGAGCGGTTGAGGATGTAGACGGCTGTCACCACCGCCTCTCCCCAGAAGATGGCCGGCATCCCCCTCTGCATGAGGAGAGCCCGAGCCATCCCCACAACCGTCTGGTTGCGCCGCTCGACGACGCCATTCTGCTGCAGGCTGTACGGCGCGGTGTAGTGGCGCTGAATGCCCTCATCAGCGCAGTACGACGCGAATTCAGCCGCCGTGAATTCGCCGCCGTTGTCGGTGTGCAGCACGCGTAGCTTGCGGCCGCACTCTGCCTCTGCAGCAGCCTGCGCGCGTCGGATGGCGTCCGCAGCCTCTCCCTTGCTGCCGAGGACCATCACCCATATGTAGTGGGAGAGGTCGTCGACGAACAGCAGGAAGTAACGTCGTCCTCCTGGTGTGGCCGGTGTCACTGGGCCACACAAGTCCCTGTGCACGAGCTCGAGCCACTCCTTGGCTCTGAACCTCGTCTGCTGGGGAAAGGGGAGCCGCCTCTGCTTCGTTAGGACGCAGACGTCGCAGAGCTGCTCCACGTGGTCAAGGCACGGCAGGCCTCGCACCATCTCCTTGGCGCTGAGCTACTACAGGGCCTCAAAGTGGAGGTGCCCGAAACGCTCGTGCCACTGCCACGCCTCGTCGTCCCGACGAGCGGCGAGGCAAACTGGTTGTGCGACATGCGCGCTGAGGATGTAGAGTCGATTAGTGCCTCTGGTTACCTTGGCAAGAAGGCGACGGCGGCGATCCCAAATCCTCATGACTCCGTGCTCGACCAACACGCGTGAGCCGTTCTCATCCAGCTGTCCCATGCTGATAATAGAGTTTCTCAACGCGAGGATGTAGTAGACTCCGGTGAGCAGCCTGTGCTCACCGGACTTAGCGGTGAAGGTGACGGAGCCGACGCCCTTGATCTCCACGCCGGAGGCATCCCCAAACTTGACGGAACCTCGGACGCTGGAGTCAAGCTCGGTGAAGAACTCCCGCCGGCCAGTCATGTGATGGGTGGCGCCGGTGTCGAGGTACCACCCATCAGCCTTGTCGTTGCTGGAGCTGTTGCAGAGGAAGGCGTGTACCTTTGGCTCCTCGAGGTGGAGGAAAGCCGTTGCGGCCGGTGCCGCTGAAGATAACTCGATGCTGGCGTGTGCCAGGAGCAGAGCCGGCTCTTCCTCCTCCACCTGTGCGACGTGGGCCTGGCCGCGTCGTGGCTGTCGACAGTTTTTGGCCCAATAGCCAAGCTTGCCACAGTTGCGGTAGGTGTCGTCTCGTGCCGGCTTGTTGCCAACGGCGCCGCCCTGGACGCCTCTGCGAGCGCCACCCTCGGCGCATCTTCGTGCCCACCGCAACTGGACGCCTCCGCGCGCCTTGCAGCCGCCTGTCGAGGGAGAGGACTCCCCCTTCCTCCCGTCACCCTGGCTGGCCTCCCACTACTCCCGAGTGAGATGGAGCTTCCCGCCAATGGTGATAGGCCCTGAGAGAGGCTGTGGCTCATCGCCGTCGACGACCTTGAGGCGACCTAACACCTCCTCGATCAACATCGTGGAGAGGTCCAGCAGAGACTCGATCAAGCGAGCGATCTGCCTTTACTTCTCTAGGACGCAGCGAAAGAGCTTCTCAACAGCTCTCTCCTCGTCGTAGGTGTCGTCGCCGTACTGCACCATCTTCTGCAAAAGAGTGTTGAGATGGAGGGCAAAGTCATCAACATCCTCACCTGGCTTGAAGGCCAGGTTCTCCCACTCCTTGCGGAGTGCCTGCAGTGTGGACTTGCGGGCGCGGTCGCTGCCGATGCGTGCCGCAGTGATGGCGTCCCAGGCCTCCTTGGCAGTCCGCTTCTGGGAAAACGAGAACTGCATCTCGGGCGGGACTGCAGCGATGAGGGCATCCAGTGCCCGCCGATCCTCGTCGTAGTCGACGTCGCCGTACCGGACTGCCTCCCACATGTGCCGCACCTGGAGCCTTACCCTCATCACCGCGGCCCACTCGATGTAGTTGGTTTTGGTGAGGGTAGGCCACCCACCGCCGGGACCAAAGTCCCTGACCACCGTCTGGACGCCGTGGTGGCCATGGCGCCGGTCAGGGGAGGGAGAGCCGCGCTGCCTGCGAGGGCCGCGCGTGGGCTCCGGGCTGCCGCCGGCACGCCCGCGCCCGTCTAGGTTCCCGTCGGCGGGCGCGCGGTCCCTTGGGCCGCCTCCGCCGCCGTGGAGGTGGGCTGCTGCCCACCGCTCTGCCCGCTCCCGTGCCCTACCTCTCGCAAGCTCCTCAAGCTCCCCGTCGGCGGTGATGTCGCCGGCGATGGAGCCGTTGATGCTGCTGCGCAAGGTCTCAACCTCTACCACCGCCGCACGTGCCGCATCTTCCGCCGCCTCTGCTTCCGCCTCTGCCCTAGCTGCTGCCAACTCCGCTGCCGCCAGTCTGGCCGCCCTTGCTGCTGCTGCAGCGGTGTGAGCTGTTGCTCGCCTGCGCTCTTCTGCTGCGGCGAGCTCGGCGTCCTGCTGACGCCGAGTGCTCGAGACGACCGAACGGCGAGACCGAACGTCAAACATGGCGCGCCTCCAGGGGGCTGCTGCGTGGAGAGGGGGAAGGGAAAGGGGAAGGAGAAGCAGCCGGTGCTGCTGCTGCTGCTGGCTGAGAGCTCAACCGAGCTTGGGAAGGAGTGGAACAAGAGATGTTTAGCCTACAAGAAAGTGTGGCTCTGATACCAGATGTTAGAATTTCAATGGTTACTCTCATTGAGAAGAGGATGGCACTTAGAGTGGGGCAATTTTCTGGTTTTCTTCATTCACAAACTCAAAGCCATACCTACCCGAGGGAGGTTGGATACATATATATAACCATAGCTGGCTGCTAGCCTATTGCTGCACCCTCCTAGTCTAAAATTTGAAATTTGAATGGGATGCTGTCCTAGAGGGCATCCAAACTGAATAACACATAAAGGAGGCATAAAGGAGATGCTAACTGCTGCTGTCCTACTAACCGCAGCTGTCCTAGCAACTGAAAAATATGCTAAAGGAGTAGATACTGTCCTGAAAAGGTGAAACTACCCAAAAGCAAAAAGAAGAATCACGACCAAGGACCAGAAATACTTATCCATCATAAAGTGAGGGTTCACCTGGGTGGGGGCAGATCCTCCACCATAGCCATGTCGCACACCCCAGCTGTGTTCAAAGAGAGGAAGCGAGTCGCCGGGCGATTGCTGAGAGAGCATCATGGTGCAGGCAAGCCGGTTGAGTGGGCTGGGCGGCCGAAGCGGCCAAATCCGCGCAGCCTCGAGCTCTCTACGGAGCAGGGCTTTGACTCCACGCTGCTCCTGCCGTAATACGGAGTGTCCCCAATGTTCCGGCTTGAGAAAATGGAGACGGTGAGTTGCATATCGAGATTATGTGTCATCACAATCATGCGAGCATCACGGTGCAGGTGCAGTTGCTGGTGGCCTTTGGTTGATGTCCGACGGTGTCAGGAGCAGAGAACGGGGAGGGGCCAGTAGGTGGAGCAGATGCTGGATCGGCTTGGCCTCCCTGGCAGGGGCAACCTCAACAGAGGAACCAATTGGATCGACTCGGACTCGGTAACAGGCGTGAGGAACCGGCGATGCGATGGGGTGCGATCGGCGGGGCAGAGGTTGCAGCGGCGGAGAAATCACGATGGAGCAGCGGATGGGCGGAGAAATCGCGGTGGAGTGCGCAGCTTATGGGGAAGACCTCGGCTCCGTGAGGGGCAGGGGAAGACCTCGCCTCCGGTTCAGTGCGTGGCGGCGACGGCAGAGTGTGTGGCGGCGGAAGAAGGTGACGACCTCGAGGGTAGCAGTGGATTGCGGCGGCGGCGGATGAGGATGACGTCGGCTCCTGCTGCTGCCGGTCACGACGGATGGGGAAGACCACGCGGCTCCGGCGGTGGCTGGGGAAGACCTCGCCTCGGTTCAGTGCGCGGCGGCGGCGGCGACAGAATGGGACAAGACGACGACGCGAGGAGGAGCGAGGCGCGCGTTGAGAGGGTGATGAGGCGTATTCTTTGCGCGGAGACCGCGCGTGGAGAGGGGTGAAATCGTGCGGTGGAGATGGGCGGATGATACGGATTACACCTGAGTTGTGAATGAACGGTAGGGATTTAACCTGTTGATTTGGCATGTAGGATTGCTAGGGGATGAACTTCTCCCTTTTATATTTACTAGTAACCATGCACGTGCAACGCAAGAAAAAGGCTAAAATAAATTCAATCAAATATATTGCTCTGTAAATTTACAAACAGGATAGCATTAAACATCATTCATTTGAAGCTACGCAAATGGACAAACCATATTCTTTAATCAATCGTACAAAATGCAAATCTAGCTTATACAATGTACCTAACCAAATCAAGAAACCCACTTCGAGTGCAGATTAAGTACCAAATGTGCAAAATTTCAAGTACATGACCAATTCATGTAGAGTATGAACATCCAATACCGAACTATAAAGTATAAACCATCAGAAGCAAATGCGGAGATAAAAAAAAGTGGAAAAAGTGGAGACAAAGTCTAAACCGTCAAAAATCATGGTGGTGTCCAAGACACCATGGTCTCTATGGACCATGTGATCGTCAATGGGGGATGACCATCATTGATGGGTCAAGGTTGATTCCGCCGGCGCCTAGGATCTGAGCAGGCATTCAGATTATCACTTGGGAGCTTGATGCGTACATGGGGAACATGGTCATAGTGTTTCTTCCGTCCTGCCCTGATTCCCTTAAAGCAAAAGAAACCAGCAAAATGACATGTATACAGTCCAAACTGCTACCGTCAGAAAAAGAATTGAGATCCAAAAATTTAGAAATGATTGCAGCTTCAATACAGTGACAGGAAGATATCTAAAGTTCATCACCAAAGTTTATCAAAAAAACAAAACCCTAATTCATGTATGGCCCTAATATCACTATACCAGCAAAATGGCCAGTGGTTTCACTGGAGCACAAGCACCTTTTGATAAAATCACAATCTATAGATTTGGAAAGATCGAAATGTATGATGCAGCTAGAGATAAAAAATTTCACCAGAACTTACATGCTTACTGTATGACAAAAGGAACATAAGTAAGCCTGCAATCTAAGACAAGCAAATTAAACAGACCTCATCCACCATTCATTTGAAGAGAGGAGATCAAGGCTATGGCTATGGCAGGTCCCATCCTAAAGAAAACTGCCAAAGCCTGCACTCTCTGAAGTAGCCATATGTGGTATTCTTTCCAGAAAACAGACAAAAAAAAAACAAACAAAAAGGCTTCCAAAAATAGACCTTTCATCGAATAGCTCAAAACTGAACATGACATGCACTGTGAATTTCAGTGGACAGATAGAGGACCATCCTGATCTTCTCAAGTACTCTTTCCAAGTGAAATTAATAACAACATTATAGCCCGCTTGCATAAGATTACTTGAAGCCACACTGAATATCTTTTTCTTGCCAAATCTGAAGGCAGAACTCCATGACTTAATATATGGCATGTTTCTCCTGTGTGTGCCTAATGTAATGCATATGCCCAGTACTGAATGGAATGGAATAGATTTAAAAGAAATAATCTATATATGAAAGAAGGTGCTGATCTGGAAGTGATGAAGCACCTCTAAACTTGGAACAAATGAGCAGAATGCATGGGAACTGGGAGCAATTGACCATCTTACTCCAGCTCAATTTTAAAAAACATAAATATATTTATAGATGAAAGAGGGGAAAACATACATACAAGAACAAAAATTGACGAGATCTTCATGTAGTTGATATGGTTTTATCCAAGGAATTAGACAACTGGTGCTTATGTTGTGTGAACTACACAAATCAGCTACCTCTTCTTCAGGAAAGTATACTCATACATCAGCTGCAACACATGCAGTATCTGCAATCACGTTAATAAATGCATCACCGAGAAATCAGATGCCTGTAAAAAGCAATAAATGGTCAGCAAGGTCAAAATTTCTTATCAAGGCAAAACACTATAACGAACATATAGTGGGCAGACTATTGTACATGTTGACCTACGCCTCCACACCATGCATGCCGCCTCATATCAAAAAATGTATTCATTTGTAAGACAATTGTGCACTACATTTTTGGGAACATCAATAAGATTAATATTACCCTCATTCAATTCATATCCATGCAAACAATAAATAATCTCTGCATCTCCATTTTAACAAAATGATTAGCTGCCTGCTCATCTTGTTCTTGTAAATAGATTATGAAATAGGACAACTGGAAGGTGATCAGACAACTGTTCTGAATTCTAATGCCAGCAAATCGAATGAGATATCCTCGACCCTTGCAACCCTGCAGACACAAATGCAAGCAGATATAAGACAACTGCTGGGTGACATCTTCAGAGTTTTTACAATGGTGATAAATATAAAAGGAAATTCCTGCTGAGAATGAAACGACTTTATAGTGTAAATGAAAATGATGTTGAACAATTAATTATGCTTGTTCCTCACAGCATACTTATTTACATGCAAAACTTGCTGACACATAAGTCATTGCATGATCAGTTTTTCTTGAGCTATCAGAAGGGTTCTCTGAAAAATAAGAGTACCACATACAACAGTAGTGGTGACCAATCATAATTTACAGGATCATTGACATGTAATTACAAGGGCTATAGACATGCTCTCTCATTTTCTCAAAAGCTTATGCCTGAAAGCTTTACAGATTATTCAGACCAACCATGTCCTTGCTCTGCAATGATTCTACCAGATCTGCGTGCGCAAGCATGTGTGCAAAATTTGCAGCGAATTGTAGAACCACTTAAAACTAAGCATTGACCATGAAAGAAATTCAATTTGTTCATTCAACTCATGGTGAAAGATAAAAAGAATTAAGGGTAAAGCACCCTGCTGAATAGACACTAACTGAAGCCTTGCTAAAATAATCAATCAACTCGTTTTATTGTAAAACAAAATCAAGTTTGAGAAAGAACCAAGTCTTGTGACTGACCATTTGGGAAACACGCACTGCTTCTGTGAATGCCTGGAAGAAAGAAATTCAAGAGGACAATAAGCAATATTTAATACTGAAACAGGTGGTCCTAGTAATATACATGCAGAATAAATTAAAGAAAACCAACTACCATACATTACCTATAAGGCTTTCTTCGGATGTCCAAAATAACAGTGCAAGTTACCTAAGCAGAGCAAAGCACTCTCATACTTCCCAACTATAATATCTTGGATTGGAGAGGCGGTACGACTGAAAAGTCCTTGCATCCCTGCACTACATCATCCACATAAATTAACTATGTTAGAACATATTTACAAGAGCTTCTGTTTTCAACATAGCATAAGCAACATGTCACTATCACATATGCTTACAGGTTACTCTTGCTTGCCGACAAAAGATTCTTAAAAAATCATGGTGGGCTAGTGGCAGCATTGAGTAAATATAATACATGTAGCAACAAGTCTAGACAGATATATCATGATTCCAAAACTTGTTGTATTATCCCATTCCAATTTTGATCCATCGTGATCATAGGGAAATAAAGACTGCAGCATTGCTGAATGCAGAAAGTAGAAACTGCTTTATAGACATCTGAAAACATGCTAGAGTATAGAGACTAACATGCCTTAATTCACAGAATACACCTACTGTATTAATTCACGGAATACCCCTACTATAATTGCCATTCATGTGTAGAGGCAATAACTAAAACACATGTGCCATCAATCATCGTAAATAAATAGAACATGTAGTCAAAACATCAAGCTCTCTCCAGCAATACATTTGGTACTATATTACACAAACCACACAGCAGAGGGGGAGGAGGATGGCAGTGAGCTGAAGGGGAATTGTTTGGCAGTCAACAAAGAAAGACCATCAAATTGTATAATTGAATGATGAATCGAAACTGCAAGATAGAGTCTGATTACCTAGGGTATAGGCACATTGGCCAAGTACAGCAGCATGACAGGAGATGAATGACGAGTGGAGCTGCGGCGAGTGAGATGGGCTGAGGAGTGAGGCAGCAGAGACAACGTCGACGATGGCGCCAAGGACTGCGGCGGCGGCGGATGGGGAGGACGTCGGCTCCGGCCGCGGCCGATGGGGAAGAGGTCGGCTCCGGCCGCGGCGATGGGGAAGAAGCAGGATCCGGCGGCGACGGCGGATGGGGCCGAGGTCGGCTCCGGCCGCGACGGTGGGGAAGAATCAGGATCCGGCGGTGGCGACTCCGGCGAGGATGCGGCGGAGCGGCGGCAGTACACGCGGGGAGGAGGAGGAGGAGGAGAAGCGATGGCGCGGTCGGCCTCGGCGAGCGCCGCGCGGGCGAGTGGGCCGGGGGGCTTCTTGGTCCCCGCGGCAGTGGAAGCGGCGCTGGTGAGGTGAGGCGGGCGGAGCGGCGGCGTGGGTTCGGTCTGGCGGCGTGGGGATGGCGCGGTGCGTGCGGTGCGGTTTCTATCCTTCGCAGGATTTTTTTTTTTCGTGCGCGGTGCCGCGGTGCGGTTTCTTTCGGTGATGACACGTGGGTCCCACGCAACAGTGGATCTGGAGCTGCTCGCCTCCTCGTCGCGCGCACCCGCCGGAGCCGGCTCACCCTACCCGCCGCTGCCTGCTTCCCTGCTTGCGCCGCGCCGCATCGTGATGGAGAGGAAAGAGAGGCGGGTTCTGCACTTCTGCTCGCCCTACCCCGCTGACTCCTCGCGCACGCGGGCCGAACATCCGGGTGCCGCCGCCGGAAAGGGGATATGAGGTGGCGGAGAGTCTTGCTAGGAGGAGAGGGGGCCATTGGAGGAGGGCTGGAGGTCGCTGATGCATGGCCCGTCGGCATCGGCGAGGTTGACTGGGCAAGAGGCGAGCGCCAACAGAGGCGCCGGGGAGGAGCATGCCCCCGGCGCGGTCGTAGGAGAGGGTGCCGACCGGAGACAGACCCGACGACCCCTAGGACCGCATTCGTGCCACAGCTGTTGTCATCGTCAACATCATGTATGATTTTTCATTGTTGTTGTTATCAGGGATGAGCTGGAACGAGGGCACAGGACTAGGGCCGTTGGACTCATTGATGCTAGCAGATAAGGACACCAGCAACAGGTGAGGTTGATGTTCTATATTCATGCTTGCAATGTGTTTGATGAAATGCTTAGCTAGCACTAGCATCATCTCCTGTTTACAATTTGACAATTTGTATAGATGTCATACTGACCAAATTTCTGGTTGATTGTTTGCTGCTTTCAAATTAACAATTCAATGGTTCTTAATGTATTCTACTTAATCTTAGCATTTGTAGTGCTGTAATTCTGAAGGTAGAAAACAAGATTTCTACTGAACTTCGTCGATTTAAGCAAACTTTTGAACATATGGTCATCCATTGAGGCTCCCGTAATTCCAGTTTGCATGTTTTCCAGTTTGCATGTTCTACCATCATTTTGGATCATATTTTCCACGCTTATGGAAGGACATAATAAACTGAAGTAGTTTGTGTTGGCAGTGATCTCCATTGGATGTCACGTCTCTTCAGTTGGTCGTCAATGATACAACCAGGTCACGCATGAGGTAGCAGTCCCCTCCAACCCAGTTGCTGAAGACTTGTCTCATCTGGTTTGATTGATGCGTGTGAGTGAGGCACATGCTATCCAAGTCGAGGTACAGGCAAGTCGGTTTCTTGCACTCAATTTTTTTTTCATGCTATTTTTGTGAATGTTGGGGATTTCTATTCATGGAGCAACAATGTTTTTATTTTCCTTTTATCAGTGTCATAGCATTCTTCAAATCCAGGTTAGTGTTATATGGATTTTATCTATTTTGCATACATTGTGCCTGTAAATTTTTGCATGAAAATGTATCCAAGAGTACAAGTAATTTCGAGTTTAGTAAATTAGTACAGGTTTCTTAGGAAAAAATAGAGAAAAGATTTTACTTCTCAAGAGAAACCTGTACTATATGTAAATTAGTACATATATATGTGTGTTTTCTTAGAAAAAATTTCATTTGTAATATAGTAGTAAAATCAATTAGGATTGTCAAATCAAGGCATAATAGTAAGATTTAGTTTGCACAGCTAGCCCTCTTAATTTCTACTAGTGCCACCTACTTCTTAATTTCTTACGCTGATGTCTGACAAAATTTTGTTTGGTTCCTTTCTGCAGTAGAACATCAGCTTATGAGATCTGAAAGCAACAAAAGGTTACCAACTTTACACCCATGTAAAATACAGTGATTTCAGTCCGTTCTATGTAGCTATTTTGATTTCTTCACCTTCACACTCTTATAAGAGCTTAAAGCTATAAGCAGGGTACCAACTTAATACCCATCAGAAATCCAGAGATTTATGTCCTTTGTTTTATCAACTTAGCCTTTGTTTCAATAGAAGACATCAAGTTTGTGCTAAAAATGATAAACACCAACTGGATGGCCATGTGGGACATCAAGAGGGGTTTACTAGAGACCTCACCAGCACATGGCTATGATCAAGAGGGGTTTGCTAGAGACCTAAAGTAAATCCATTGAACTTTGTTAAACTTTAATTTTCAATCCGCGGTGTACTGGCTCTATAAACAGTGAAGATGGATTTGTTGGACATGATCCTATTACACGGTTTGAGTTTTTCTTGCTCCTACTTACCATAATCTACCTCAAGTGAAATATTTCCTGAAATTTGCTTTTTGGTTGATAAAATATTGCAAGGTGACAAACTAGACTTCGAGTGGCCCCTGGTAATTACTTATGAAATCATTTAAAATTCGGGCTATTTTCATACTGCCTCTTGGCGTTTGCTATCTGTTTAATATGCTTGGCAAATGAACATGAATTAGTACAAGTGGATCTTTAAATTTGTATGTAAAAGGTCGAGATGTTTGCAAATGGCACATGAGTTCTATTTTGGAACATTACGTCATTACCTTGTCACTGTATCTTCTGATTGAATTGAGTGATCTAGAATTTAGTTCCTACTGTGGAATATGGATAGCTCAAGAAACTGATTTTTGTTTAGTCCATTTATTTTAAACTATTTGTTAAGTTTATTCTCAATATATTTAATTTATAGTAGATAATCCACAATAATAATTAGCTTAATAATCTAAATCAAACGGGGCCTAAATGATAATAATTCACACCGTGTAATGCATGCTCTCAACCACCTTCTTGTAAAATGCATGGAAGCTCACCAAAAGCTGTTTTCAAAAAAGATATCTCTTGTAGATGATCGTGATATTTATGTTTTTCGAGATGATGAATATAATTGGTGGATTGGCTCGAGAATGTTTTGTATTTCCTTTGACAGGAACAATCCGTGTCTTGCAAGGCAGGCACTACGTCAACAAGTTAAATAGTTTCCTTGGTGTGGTACTATTTGAAAACGTTACTCCCCCATCACAAAAGTTACACCTATTTTACATTTGAGTTTTTCCAAATAAGTTGTTCCTATTTGTAGTCTTCATGCATTCAAGACTTAAATAAAGAGATAAATTAAATGTTTTATTAGAACCCAAGGAGACATCTAAATACTCATTGGTTGCATGTTTTCATTCACTCCTTGATTTTGTAGTATGCAAGGTGATTTAATTTCTTCTTGGTCTTGGTGTCAAAAGTAATATGTGTAACTTTTGTAGGTGGAGGGAGTATTACTGTAACAAAAGATAGATGGGACTCCCTCAAATTTTGGTTCTTGTGTGATTATATGAAGCTAGAGTCTGACCGCCTCACTGATCGTTAATCGATCTTGAAACAAAAAATGAAATCTGAAAATTATTTAGCACTTGAACAATTATATTATGTGTTTTATTTATTTTATTAGCAACGTGGTTTCCACGTGCACACTTACTAGTATATATATAGATATTAGTATAGTTATAGATGGAGTTAGGGAGGTAAAGCCAGGAGTTTAGGGGGAAGGCATGGATGATTCAGTTATTCTCGTCGTCCGATTCTTCTTCGGGCTTGGGCAGAAGCAAAACAGCCTATAATTCCTTATGATTGTTCTGTCTTATACCATGTAGGTGGTTTTCCATTCCCTATGCTATGCTATATAGATAGATTATTGATATCTTTTTTTAAAAATAATTTCAGTACTGAAAAATCATGATGTAATTTCTCAGTAATTTGATTTTCTCAGGATGATAGCTCATTGGCCTTTACAATTAGTAATATCTTAAGAATAGATTCCAGACTAATAAGAGCTACTTAGCATACATGCAGTTTCGTATGATTAGTTTCGTTAACACAAATTTCAATCAGGTTAGTTTTGATAGAAAATTTTAGTCAATAGAGATTAGTTAATTTCTTAGTACATTTCAGCTGGTAAAGATGAGCTATGATGAGCGTTATCAACTAGCTCTGAGCATGTGAAGTTTTTATGCAGGGTTTTCGTTAAGTTCACTAGTGGTACTATTAGCAAACATATTTGTGAATTATTATATTTGTCAACAAATTTCAGAGAAAACTTGTAATCAGAAGAAAATACATTTTTTTCTGGTACTATGAGTACACATAGTTTTGTTAGCAATGAAGAGTATCTGTTATTTTTGTCATCTACTAGTCACGCAGTTCTGCTATCTAGTACTAGCTAGTTTTGTCATTTTGTCATCTAGTAACACTATCTACCCCAGTTTTGTTAACCAAATTAATTTTAGTTTTTGTTAGCAAATTTTAGTCAATAGATGTTAGTTTTGTTAGCAGAAGGTTCATCTAGCATAATTTGTTAGTTTTTGTATTTTTTTTTGGTTTTTGTATTTTGTATTTTGTCAGACCTTTTTTTCAGTCTGTCAGAATTTTTTTGTCATATTATTTACATATGTGCATGAAAGCAACTATGAAATCATGTTATTTAGGTGGCCATAACCTAATTCCTACAACATTGAATATTTTGTAACTCTATGTGTTCAGTTTTAAAATGCCTTGAGTAACAACAATTCTCCCCTGAGCTTGGCAATAGTTAGTGTACATTTCAAGTTCAACTAGTAGTTAGGTACTTTTGCTAGATGCACCTGAGAGTTTGTGTCTAGATAACAAAAGAAGCAAAAATGGACCCATCGTTTCGCTTATTCACTGAATAAGCCAAACGATATATTTGCAAATAAAAAGTAATTTGTGAATAAAAACTTTTATATACTTGTTCTTAGCAATCTAAAAGTAAAGGCTAAAAAATAAACTTCGATGAAAAAAACTTGAAAATCAACACCAAATTTAAGGTTGAAAATTCAAATTTTAGCCGATAAGCATAAGCATAATAAAAAGATGAGGCCCTTTGTAAGTTTTGTTAGCTTAATTATTATTGCTTAAGTCGGGGTAAAACAAGTAGAGTGCCAATCATCTAATGCAGTTATAGTGGAAATGTGAATAACCTTCCTGCCAGGAGAGCTACTAGTTGTCAATTAAATTGACAGGATGTAGCAAGCTTTCTGTCATTTAGCTATTTAGAGCAGTTACGATAGCAGACTATAAGCTAACTATAAATATATTTTAAAGAGATAAAAGAAGTGAGAGAAGAACAGCAGGCTATAGATCTGTAATGTGTTTATGACAGGTGGGACCAGGTATTAATAGTGAAGTAAACAACTATTGTCTGAATTAGCTATTAAATTGGCTATAGATAATTTGGAGCTAGTAGTTGGCTATACTATTAAACTTGCTCTAATCAATGTAATAAAACATACTATACTATGTCAAGTCAGTGTTCCTTGGGTGATCATCGATACAAATGTAATTAGGGAGCTAGAAATACAGAGCACTAAAATTTTCTTAATTTTGTTAGCTTAGTTATTACTGAGCTTGACTACTTGTTCTTTGGGGATTGGGCCGGGGGACATTTTTGTCAGTGCCATGAGTTCAGAAGTTTTATGATTTTTGTTAGTGCTTCACAAGCTGCGCAATTAAAAGTGTATATCTGAACATCTATCATCGCATTGTGTCAGGTTAGTTCTCCTGTAGGCTGTAGTGATCTTGAAAAAACATCTAGGGGTCGTAAGTTTCCAGAAAACAAACTTCCTTGGAACAACGTAACATCACATAGGATAAGTGGTTTATACATTGAGTTTACTAAAAAGATCACATTCTTCTGCACTTTCCAAATAAAATCATCATTATGATCGGAGAGTCGCACTGAGGCAACTCTAGCAACCAGATCATACCACACAAATTACCATTTGGGCGGATCTTTATAACCTACTTCCTCTGTTTCAAGTTATAAAACTTTATATCATTGCTCACATTCATATAGATGTTAATGAATCTATGCGCGCATATATATATATATATATATATATATATAAATTTATTAACATATATGTATGAATGTTGGTAATGTTAGAAATCTTATAACCTGAAAGTCTTATAATCTGTACATTCATATATATGTACAGATCAATGCACACATACTAGGACAAAGAATATGTATCTGTGGAGCACAGAACGTCCCGGTAAACATCTCATTTCGGAGGGCGGCGCACCACGGCGACGGCGGGACGTACGGGCCACGGACTTCTGCGAAGCAGGCGCACCGCAGTGACGGCAGGACAGTCGGCGTTCTCCGTTGAACGGAGGCCGCAGGGGCAGCGCAGTCCGGCGACAATGAGATCACGCGCATCGAAGCTTCGATGCCTGACGAGCACGGGTTCCGATTTCCGAATGTTCTCATATATATATATTGGCATTCTGTTGCATGGTTGCCAGCTGGGATGCTATATACGACTCTATTGATCAGTTGCACTTGTTATTGCCAGTGCTGAACTTGTTGTAGTCAGTGAATCTCTTGAGTTATATGCATGTGAACTTGCACTGTGTTATATTCTTGTTAATTCTAAAGTAGTAGTAAGCAGTATGTTAAAGTTAAACATCTTTTACTCCAAATATGTTACATTGAAATACTGATTAATCTCGTACTAATTAATGCACTAGTGAGCGTGCACGTGCAAGGCACGTCTGTATATACTAAATAGAGTAAATTAAAGAAAAATAGATCCATCGCTGATGTACGTCGATATATATCGATACATTAAAACTTACATTCACCGATAAAAATAGAAGTTTGTAAGCACTGCACTTGTAATTCATCAAATAAACCCGGTCGATGTGGGCCTCCCAAAGAGAGGATGAGCGACTGGGTCGATGTGGATCTTGAGCCGGCAGGCCTAGCGGGAGAAGAACATCACAAGAGATGTCAAACTGTTTCTACTAAGCTTACATAAAACAAAACAAAAGAAAAAAAATCCCAACCTTTGGAATCATTGTCGGGAATTCGAAGAATAAATCACATCTTTTTCTGTCTAATTTAAGTAAACAAGAAACCTTTGCAATTTCGGCACATTAATGCTTAAAACTTGTTCTTAATGATGCAAACTCAGTTACGGAGAAACTGAAAAATGTTTAGAACATAAAGAATAACCATATTTAACCAACAAGTGACAGGAATTTGTTTGATCATTGAGAAGGCACACCTTGCAAACAAGATATATATCGCTGCACAATTAAGCCTCCAAATGAACGTGCAATTAATGTAGGTGGCAAGGAGATCTCCTTCCAGGTGAAATCAGCAATGGCAGTATGTCTGTATGGTTTTAATGTAGACCCTGTAAATATTCCTTGTTGAGTTTTTACTCCTCCTCTATCAAAATGTTGGCCTGAAAAATTCAGAAAAATCCCCCCGTCACAAACAAGAACACAAGCATGTTTGTTAAGATTAGTAAACCAAATGCAAGCATCTGTTTTTGTGTTGTCAAGTTCTTCGTCAGAATTAAACAGGGTTAAACTTGACTTCCCATTAAACTTGAGTACTGAAGAACTCATCTGAACTATTCACTGTGGCTGAAAAGAAACGCAACTACATTTTCAAGCATGAGGCTATCCAAATAGCATGAGGAGTTGTTTTTCTATTAGCTGTGATGTAGCTTTTGCTTGCTTTTAGCATGTCGAGTGATTAGTGACCATCGATCTACATTCTGTATGTTGTAAGGCCCACAGGGATCGATGATCGTCGTAAAGTGGGCACAAACAAAATGGAAATTATATCCATGCCTAATAAATTTCCTATCATTTGACTTGATCATCCTGGCTGTTGTTAATGGTGAGCCTCCTTCCCCGGAGACGAACATGAAGACGAGGACAAAGACGTGTTTGGGCCTACTTAACGAATGCTCCCCCTGATCAACCGAAGGTCCACTGTATTCAATGTTGCAATAGTAATAGGCATTCATATATGGTGCTATCAGGTCAGCATGGTCTGCACAAACTTAATTTGTAGCATGTTGTACTCGATTCAGGTTTGATTTGAGCTCTCTTGTCGTTTTCGCATAGGTATTCTTAATTAGTTGTAGATGTGATCAAGCTAAAAAAAATTCGTGTTCATGGCCTATGGAAAGAAGCTCAAAATCTTTAATGAAAAATGATTAAGTAGCAGTTTTCTGAAATCTGAACCTCAAAATGGGAGTTTTCAGGTGAAGGTTGCCTTTCGAATATTTCTGATTTTCTATTAGCACTTGGCAGCCATGAAAAGGCTAATTCAAGATTAAAGTTCTGACCCATCTGGTTAATTTGCAGCATTTGAGATAAAAGAAACATGTGTAGCCCAAAGAACCAAGGACACTATTCACTTTTCAGCTAGAGCACCAATAAAAACATATGAACAAGTATCAGTATTACTACACGAATTTAATTTGGAATAAGCCATCTTCCTATCAAGGTTAAAGTGTCAACTGAGCATCTCAGCGGCGGGATTGAATACCTGGATCGAATCAGAGTTCATGCTGCCTGCCTTAAACAAATACTCCCTCCGTCCCAAAATAAGTTGATTCGTGGGTTTCCATGTACAACTTTTGACCGTCCGTTTTATATTTGAAAAAAATCATGTTCATGGCCTATGGTAAGAGGATATGGGGCTTCTTAGAGTAAGTCAGACAAAAGGGAAGGTTTATAGGTGCCTCATATGAGGCTATCCCAACAAGAAAGCAAGAAGAAAGTATTTTAGCCTTTGTGTCAGTATCGGTTAAATTCTATAAATATTGTTGTAATAAGGGACAAACCTGGTCAAAAAAGTTCCTTTTCTTGTCATCATCAACACCTGGCTCCGGCCAGTGTTCAAACAAATGGGACTGTCCTTCACTCAGCAGCAATTTTGCAAGCTCAACCTACAATCACCACCAGGCAGGAAGCATTATGGAAAACACAACTCAAATATGGTAAGTAAACAATTCATTACCCATTCCGAGTAAACTGTTGTAAGCAGAAATTTCAGGATTTGTTTTTTCAATACTTACTGTGTTCCCGTAGAACTTAGTAGGGTAGGGACTAAGTTGATATGAAATTGCAGGAGTAGAATCAAAGTAGTTAAGACTACGTTGTCGAACAAAATCCTAACGAACAGAGGTAGTTATTCGTTCTAGCGTCAAATCATCCGGTACTGGACCTAAACTGACGACTCGTAATCACCAAAAAAAAAACATTAAAACTTTCTAGCGTCACACAATGAGCAAAACTTTTTTAAAAAAAATAAAAAAAGGAATCAAATTTGCAGCCGCAAAGTCACAGCATCACCAATCGCAGAAAAACATCTAACACAGGTTGCAAGCCAATTAACCTCGTGGGAGGCGAGCAGCGGGAGATTCCGCCGCAACGGCGCCCAGTGGTTCCCGCCTCCGGATCGGAGATCCCCAGCGCCGCCACCGCTGCCGCGGCGCCGTCGCCGTGGGAAGCCATCTCGAACTCCGGGTGCGCCATGCGCGTGCGTGGCATCTGGAGTCAGAAGAGGGGAGCAGCAAAACCAAACCGTCTCCCTCCGCGTCCGTGCCCCAAATCGCGCACAAAGTCGCATGCTCTCTGGCGGGCGCGCGCGAGGAGGCTGCGCCGGCCGACGGCGACCCAGGCTCTCCGGCGGGCGCGGGCGAGGAGGCGCGGCGGCGGACGGCGGAGGAGGAGGCGCGACAGCGGAAGGAGGAGGAGGCGCGGCGGCAGAAGGCGGAGAAGGCGACGGTTTCTTTTTTTTTTCGATTTGGCGAAGAGAGGGATTGAGGAGCGCTAATCGCAGGGTTAATCCGGCGCTAATTGCAATTACGGTGTTAATTGTTAAAAAAACTCGTGATTTTTATATTAGTCTAGATAGATTGAAATTACTACCATTATTTAATTAGGAGCACAATTAGGCAATACAATCAGACACAATCAGTAAGGTGTGCCACAGCCATAGCTAGGTCTGGTCCAACCATGATGTCAATCTAGATCAAGGGCAAAACTGTTATCTAAAAAGTTCTCTCTCCTTATACTAAGATAGCTAGCTGGGTCGAGGGCAAAAATGTTATCGAAAAAGCTCTCCCTCCTTAGCTGGACAAAAATATTAAAGGGGTGTTCAGATCTAGGGGTGTTAAATTTTGGCACGTCTCATCGGATATTATATAGGGTGTCGCATGGGGTGTTTGAGCACTAATGAAAAAACTAATTACAGAATCAGCCAGTAAACCGCGAGATTAATTTATTTAGCCCAATTAATCTGTCATTAGCAAATGCTTACTATATCACCATATTGTCAAATCATGAAGTAATTAGGCTTAAAAGATTCGTCTCGCAATGTGTAATTAGTTATTTTTTAAGCCTATATTTATTACTTCACACAGGTGTTTAAACGTTCGATGTAACATGGTGTAAAATTTTGGGATAGGAACTAAGCAGGCCCTAAGATAATGCCTACATTATTTTTGACAAATGACACAAAAATAATGCTTTCTAAAATAATCCTAGTTTAATTAATATATTGTGAACCCAAGCAAAAGCCGAACATTATATTTATGGGTTAATGCCGATTGGAGAAATCGCCAACAAAATAAAGAAATCAATCTATGTTTGTTTTTTTTTCTTCGTTTACCTTTATATCCATGTGTAGATAATAGTTCTTTTTGCCGTTGCTTGCTAGCTATATCTTACTTGGAAGAATAACTGGTTTCATTTCTGGGTTTAAGTAGACTTTTCCATTAAAAAATAACCTAAGTCGATCTTCTATGTATAATTAGTATTAATAACCCATGTGAATGCACATGGTAATCAATAGTTGTACATACTGAAAATGGACTTGAAATATGCGGGTATACTATTGAGAAACAGCAAGAACCGGGAAGAACCAGCTTGATATTAGTTGAAGGTAAAGAAAAATGTCCTTTCTCTATCTTGATTGAAAAAAAAAAGAAGTTCCGAAAGGAGAAATGAAGTCTGCTTTAGAAATTCTAGGTCTGGTGAATTTAATGCAGTCTATATATATATGGTCTGAAACAACTTTCACTCAAGGAAGGAAACTGACAATTCATATCAAAGCAGCGGTCTTTGAATTGAACATGACTACATGTCACTAACATGTGGCAATGAAGGAGAAATCATGCCAATTAGTTCAACAGGAACACATAGAACCATTTCAGGTTACGCTGCAGCACGCACGTTACGTTGCTCAATTAATGCACCTTGCACCTGTTGGAGTTCAGCCCAAATCCCAGTCAAAAACCTTCGACCTAATAAACAGAGAAGAGCTCGATGCCAAAGATAATACTAAGAACTCAGAGAATTTGGTGCTGCCTCAACAAGCGCAGCGTTTCGGGTTTTCTTGCTACATATAAAACAAAGAAACTCCACGACTCATGAAACTTAAACTAAAGAACAGGAAAACAAAAATGACAGCCAACTAATTAACAAGCTTATGTGTGTGTAGAAGTACACATTAGCAGCAACACGCGTAACCTAAACTTATCAAACTTTAAAGAAACAAATAGAAGGAAGGGAAACGAGCAACAATTATAAGATACATGAAATGGAAACACAAAAAATAATAAACTACATTAAGTTCTTGCGGTCATGCCCCCTTTAGAACTGGTTGGTTTTGATTTAGAGCAAGCTGATTACGTAGGTTCTTCAAGAATTCGTCGTTGTAGTCACCCTTGAGCATAACTTCTTTTAGGCTTGGGAGAGATGACACACCAGAAAACCCATTGTTGTCTATGTGTATACAATTATCAGTATGCAACAACTCAAGCCTTGGCATCGCTCCTTGTGTGAAGCTTAATGATTTGAGGCTATCTATATCTTTAATCTCCAGCACTAGAAGACTGGGGAAAGTCCCCTGCTGAAAAAGGAAAATGAGTTCTTTGCTCTTAAAAGAATTCTTCCATAGCCGCAGAATGGCCAAATGCGGTAGCTTCCCAAGGACTTCCAAGGAAAGAGCTAGCTTCAACTGGGTGCTCCGTAGCTTCAGCTTAGCCAAATTCTGGAGCTGGGTGATCCATGTTGGCAGTGTAACTAGATTTCCATAAATCTTGAGGCTTTGAAGCTTACTTGGAGGTGAGAACTTGTGATCTAGACAGCCTTGTAAACCTTGATCCCCCTCCGCTCGCAATGATAATGAGTGAAGAAGGGAAAGGTTGGCAATGACAGACATGACAGTTTGGCTGTTTTTCTTGTTGACACCAGTCAATCCTAACTTGTGTAGTTTCTTAAGTTTTTCAAGCTCACGCAATATAGCTTTCCCGACTGCAACATTAACAACACCTAGTGTCCGCAGGTCATTCAGTTGGCCAATCCCATCAGGAGCTTCAACACCATACATGTCAAGTCCCCAAAGAATACTAGGTAACAAGACATTGTAATACTTGTGGAATATGTCACGCTTCTTTATATTGTTGGTATTTTGTACTATCTTTGTGCAATAAGCTGTTGTCATGTCCAATGCTGTCGTGCCAAATTGAACTGATTTAGCTACCACGTCTGGCAATTCAACACCATCAATTGCTTCGTGCACCATTTTTGAAAGATCACTTGATTCTTTCAAGTCTAAAGAAGAGAGTAGATCATCCTTTGGTACCTTGCCAGCACGAAGGTATTGCAGCATCTTTAGTTTGATGATGGTCTTCGGTAGCTTGATGATATTCGTGCCACTGACATCCAACACCTGGAGGTCCCATAAGTTGCCCAATGAATCAGGTAGTTGGTTGATATCAGCACATCCTCTCAAAGAAAAGTACTTGAGGTGAAGAAAATTTCCAATTTGTTCCAGGTCATGATCTTTCAAACCAGATGTGCCCTCTAAATCAAGCACCCGAAGCAACCTCATCTTGCTTGAATCTAAATATTCTCTCCACTCCCCAAATACGGTCACTGATCGTACATGGGACAAGTCAGCATCCTTCAATGTGTTCTTGTCTGTCTCACTTGTGTTGATTATTGACACATGACGTATTGTACCTTGGTCATTAGAGCTATTGTCAAGTACAAAGCCATGGTTTTCTTCCATTGATTTTGAGATACTAATCTTATGTATAAGATTATGTACTTGGCAATATTCAATATTGCCTGCATTGTGAGCTATTGTTTTTGATGGTTGAATGATGCTTCTATTGATAAGCTCTAAAAAGTAGTTCTCACCTACCTCTTCTGCACTCAAGTTATGTGTCTTACTTGTGTAACCTTCTGCAACCCAACGTCTTACCAAACGTCTTCGCCTAATATTGTGTCCTTTGGGAAAAATAGACAAGTACAAAAGGCATAACTTTAGATGATATGGCAAGTTATCATAGGATAGGGCAAGGGTCGTATTTATCAGCCCAAGACTTTTATTGCTCCTTGATCCAGCACTAAAATTATCATTCAATTTCTTCCATTCCATGGCTGTTTTTGGCCTTCTTGCCAAGAAGCTAGCAATATTGGTTAATGCAAGGGGATGTCCATCACACTCTCTTATGATAAGTTTTGCTTGGGTTTCCATGTCAAGATGCAATTCGATGTTTGAACTATCCATAAATACCTATAGTTGTTATGAAAAAAAAATTGTCAAAGCACAAACATTGAGATATATAAGGTTGATAGACTATGATGGAGAGTTGAGGGGAAATTGTTTCTAAAAAAACCAACTAATTAATGATAGAAGGAGTTGTTGCAGAAAAAATAGCATCATAGGAAATTCCTAACCAAAGCTAAAGAGGCTTCTAACAAAATGCACATATATACACTACAAGAGATCTTATGATAGGTGACGTTTCATTTATGTCACAAACATTGAATTTTTCGTCACATTTCATAATCTGTGATGCTCGCGTGACGAAAATTCATTCGTCACCTATCATGCGTCTCTAATGGCGTTATATGACGACACCTTATTTTGGCGTTATATGACGAAACCTTATTTTTTTCGTCATTGGCACATGCAGCTGTTAACTTTTCGGCATCAACAGCAGCTGGGTCCCAAAAAAAATTAACAGCTATGATAATATCCAACAACAAGTACTCGAATAGTTTAACCAATTGAGTATTGTATGTTGACTTGGAGCAATCTCTACTTCTCCAACGTATGATTTCGACAATTAATTTTGATTCTCATATGGACTACTAAAAAAAGAATTACAATCCTATGAAAGTGATTTTAATCATGAATATTCATGTGCCATTTTCTCATGGTCATTGTTAATGCATAAGAAAAGAATTTTTGGACTAGTGGGAATACCTTATTCTTGAAGAGTGCAAAAGCTTCATTTTCCTTAAGACTCTCTAGCTTATATATATATTTGTATGCTGTTGAGCAATGTTCAGCTATACTTGCATCATTTGTGATCACAACGATATGTGTGTTTGTCTCCTCAGGCAAATGTGGTTGTATCATGTTCCATTCTTCAATGGACAATACATCATCAAGGACAATGAAGCATCTTCTTCTGTTCGAAGCTTTGATTGCCTCTTCATTTTTCGTTGACTCATTTCCAAGCACAACAAAATTGTGTGCGTAAAGTTCCTGGGTTAAGCTTGTAACAAATTCATGAAGGTTAAAAGGATGCGAGATAGTGACCCAGGCACGTTGTTCAAACATGTTGCTTATCTCTTCACTTTCATAGACACGCCTAATGAGGGAGGTTTTGCCAATACCAATCATTCCCCATATGGAGATAATCTGACATTGCTCTTGGTCTTGAGAAATAAGTTGAATAAGGTGAGATTTTTCGCTTTCTCGTCCAATCAGTGGAGAACTCCTTGAAGCAGCTACTATTGTTCTTGTGTTTGACTGACAAAAAAGCAGAAGACACAGAACATGAGATGAGATGTGCATACCAAATTTGGCATGGGTCACACTTCCTATTCCATGAACATGTAGGGAAATGTGTATTAAGAAAGGGGAAAAGGTCATTGTTGTTGGGAGCTTTATTTGAGTGCTCCATCTAATCTCCATAAAAGCAATGCAAATGCGTTGAAATCATAATGATTGGTTTCTATTTACTTGTTTTATTTAATAAAAAAAATCTCCTTCCATGAAAAAAATTTACTAACAGACGTATCATCCTCAAAACTAGCCACATACGCTATAGGTATCCTTGAAAAAACAAAAATTCAGGGCCTACATGTCACTAAATTACCATAGTTTGGACATTAAAAAGTTGAAACGTTTTGTGCAAGTACTATGTTTTTCAAAACAAAAATATAGTTTATTATCCTTCCATAACTAGCCATGTATATATGCTACACATATCCTTGCATAAAAAAATTCAGGTCCTACATGTCACTAAATTATCATAGTATTGAAAAATTAAAATATTTTGTACAAGTACTTACATATGTTTTTTTCAAAAGCGTATTATCATTCCAAAATTAGCCATGTATGCTACATGTATCCTTGCAGAAAGAATTCAGGACGGCCATTGAAAAGTTAAAATATTTTGTGCAAGTAGCCAAGTACTATGTTTTCAAAACAAAAAAAAATTGTGTATCAAATAATTTAGTTTCTTCATATATAAGGAACAATGATTATTTTACATAGAAGTCTCAGACTGATTTATGTGAAACAAAAATTAAATATAATTCACACCATACACATCCCAAAACGTCCACTATAATCTGAAAGTTAAAAACCAAGTACTTTAATCCATTTTTACCAATTTACTAGTGTACTCAAATTAGGAAAACTAGTTGTTGACCCGTATGTTCAAATTAAGTGTATTGATTTTACATATATTTATATAACTAATACTCATACAAATTTGTTGGAATTTATCTGTACTTTATAGTTGAATGGTTTTCTTTGGATATATATTCATATATAAATGAAAACTCAATTAACTAATTAATTAATAACAGTTTTTATATGTGTAATATATATTCACCTATAAACAAATTATTGTTCAGCATATAAAGTACTAGTTGTTAAATCCTAAATAAATCAATTCATTTGTGTTAATAGTTTTAAATTCAAACAAGTAATTGCAAATGTATTTTTGCTTTGTTTTCGGAATCCATCGTAATATTTGTTTTCTCGCGAAAATGACTTAATAATTCCATATCAATAATATTAAATTATATTTTGAGTGTTGTTTTCATTTTAGTTTTTATCGATTAAATAATCTCAAAACATCAGAACATAGTGGGCAGTCTTAATTTTCATCTTAGTTTAGTGATATTATCAAGGAAAAGGTTCAAATACTCTCTAAACCTTGATGAAAGTCTTTTTGCACCCTGAACTTTAAAACCAGATATCTAACCCTTGAACTTTATAGTACCATTCGTATTATCCTCTAAGGTGGTTTTGGATGATAGTTTTACGTATTTTAGAAGCTTAAAGGTACAACATAGAATAACTAATATAACATATTTCTATGTCATCAAGTGTAAATCATCAATTTATACTTATACAGTGGTACCATACTATTATTATTATTATTATTATTATTATTATTATTATTATTATTATTATTATTATTATTATTATTATGTTCATACTTAGTAAGTGAGAACTAACAAACAGTAAAAATAAAGATTTAAGTGAAGTTTTTATCTATATGTCCAATGTATACGTCACGTTATCAAACCTATCCAACTTATATACAAATAAGATAAAAACACTATGTAAAACCACTTATGGATTATATAAATGGTATTGTGAATTTAGGGAGTTGAATGTATAGTTTTAAAGTTTAGGGTAGTAAATGGACTTCTATCCATAGTTTAGGATGGTATTTTAACTTTTTCCTTTTATTAATTAACCTAACAATTTCAAAATTTGAAACTAATCATTAAGTATGATTTTTTTATAAGGGAACATATCATGTGCATACAAGTCTTCTTGTGTACACACCGTGCACACCAACTAAAATATTTCACCAAAAACTCTAGAAAAAAATGTATAAGTATTTCCAATAGTATTACACTTACGTGTAAAGTCTTAACTTCAAATTCAGTATATTTTAGCAGTAACAAGAAAGATAAAAATTTTGACAGATTGAGTATAAATCTATCATAATTTTGTCTTTTTTTTTCCTCCTATGTATAATGATTTTGAAGATGAGACTTTATACATGGATGTAATACTACTAAAATTACATATACAATTTTTGTTGAATTTTTGTGATATTTTTTAGTTGGTGTGCACAGTGTGTACACGAGAAGGCTTGTGTCCATAGGATACGTTCCCTTTCTATAATTCGTTTTGAATTTTCATGTTATAATTTTAGACGTAATCTCTACATTCAACTTGCTTCTAAATTTGAACCATTATGTTACACCATCTCCATACGTCCGCATGGCAAAATCTTCTTGTAACATAATGCTGCATCACAGGTTATAAAAACTCTGGTGTGGTAAAGAAGTATCAGTAGATAGATTGTTTGTTTCCTCACAATAATGTAATACTCCCTCCATCACATAATATAAGTCATGTATTCCCTCCGTCATATAATATAAGAACTTCATACCGGATGAGAAATATCATTGTCCAGATTCGTAATACTAAGAGATGTGTCCCATTCGCTACTAAGTTCTTATACTCTGGGATGGAGAGAGTACATGTATTATAAATATTTAACCAACAATTAGTATAATATGAATTAAATTTTATTTGCTGAAAATAATATCCTTGAATTGACATTTAAATTGACTTTCATATGGTTATAATTTAATTTGTTGCTATATACAAACCTTAAAATATAGGAGAAATTAAATCTAAAGATTAGTTTTGAACCATGTAAAAAAAAATTACACTCGAAAGAGTGATTGTACCATACAGCTGACTGTCAGGCACAGAAGAAACTCATAAACAGAAGTTTACATATGCGCACATAAATTTTAGATAATGAAGTGAAGAAATATGAAGAATATATATATGTGTTGTTTCACCTGTGGTGGCACGGAGGCGGTGTGGAAATGAGAAATCATGTTGGCATATATCCCATTGCCCTTCACGTGCTCGATCTCGCTCCTCAGAGTTGCCATCTGCTTGGTGATGGTGTCCAGTGGAAGGAGAAGCTTGGAGCTGGTGGTGCGAGGCGGCTTCTCGACGTGGAGGAAGAACTCCTGGATGGTGTCCTCGGCGTCGTGGGCCAGGTCACGGATGCGTCGGAACCAGGCCTTGAAGCTCGCGGTCGTCGTGGCGGCGGACTCGGCGGCGGCGTCCACCAGGAATGGCTGCATCATCTCGAACTCCTTCTTGATGAAGGCCAAGTCCTTCTCCACCGTGTCGGACGCCTTCTTCTTGGCCCTCGTACGGTGCAGCTCCGACAACGCGATTGAGGTCAGGGATATCGATGGCCCTAACAGAGGTACTAACTCAAATCCTCCTACAGCCATGTTGCGTGCGTTTTGGTGATGGTGACTAGCCTAACTAAGCTACCTAGCTAGCTAGGAGTATTTGCTAGCTAGCTTTGTCTGAATTAGTAAAAAGTGTGCTTACGCCGTTGTGCTCATTCTAGAGACGGTCAGGATGTCTTTTATAGGCGTACGGGTACAAGACTGGTGAATAGCTTCAGCTCGCGAGCAGCTGTACTTCATCACTGATTAACAACTAGTACTGTTAATCCGTCATGCTATACGTAATCCCAATTAGTCAAAACTGACACATATCAATATTATGGCCTCCAATTTGCCAAGGTTCCAATTGAACAAGAGGTTCAATTGTTCAAGATGCTTACTATTTCCTTAAAAAAATAAAGATGCTTAATGTCACTCTAGAGGAAAATATTGGTTTTAACTCTTTGTGCTTGTTCCGTAAAATATCATTTATTATCTTTTACTTGTTCAGGATCCTGCTGTTTTTCGTAAAAAGAATAATCAACAAAACATAGTTAGGGGAAGCAGCTTTTCAGTGAATTTATGGTGCATGACCCCATCCATCTCCATTAGAGGCCATGTTTACGCCCAAGTTGCTGTGTTTTTTTTAACTCGCATCAGACAGCGCGAAGTTCATATTGATAGAGCATGAAAAAATTAAAGATTATAACCCTGGGAGGTCGTAACCAGGAAAAAAAAGAAAAAATAACCACCACCCACACACCGGCAGCACCAACAAACATACCCGAGAGAAGGCTAGCACTGAACCAGCCACCGCTAAGCGTGACCGAACGCCGCTAGGCCAACGAAGGAGTAACTGAGATCGCCCAAACCCTAGCCCTAACAACCAACAACAAACCACACTCTAGCCACCTTTTTGGGATTGAGGGAGAGAGAGGGTGAGAGAAAAGATGGAACTGCTCTCCCCCCTAGGCCCACCGTCATGGCCAACTTGCATAAACTAGGGCACCGACACAAGAGAACATACATCTAGAGAGCAAGCTTGCGTCAGTTGTCCTGGAGGATTCAGCAACGGGCTGCCAAGACGACATCTCCAGGGAGAGGAACGACAAAGAACTACCGCCGCCGTCCGTCAAGGCCAAGAGCCGAGACTGGATTTTCATCCGGCATTTCCAATCGAGGAGCTGGGACGACACGACAACGCCCTCAAGAGGGGAAAGATGCTTGAAAGCATAGTGGTTGTCGGCCCAGCCAAGGCCGGGCTAGGTTTTCACCCGCCGTCCACTGCCTGCAGGTCCATAGCTGTAGCACTGATGCTCTACCGCCGTCAAAACCTCCGCCGATGCGTGGGAACTGCTGTTGCACCGGCACACCCTGCCGGCCAACCTCCGCATGCCGCCAACGCTGTGTCGGCCTCTGCCGACTGCAGACCGTGCCTCCTCACGGCGAGTTGGCCTACACTGCGTCGACCGCGCCTCCTCGTGCCATGCTGACCTCCGTCGTAGCCGGCCGCGCCTTCTCGCGCCATGCCAGCCTCCGGTCACGCCACATCGCGCCGTGCAGGCCAACACTGCCATCGGCCACGCCTTCTTGCACCGTGCTAGCCTCCGGCCGCGCCTCCGGCCGCGCCTCCTCACGCGAGTCGAGCCGGCGAGCCGTTGCCACACCCGCTCATCTGTCAGTCGCGCCGGTCAATCATCGCTCGCGCCTTCCGCCAAGCCAGCCACAGCCGCCCACACCTCCTACCGTCATTGTCGTCACCTGCATCCCGCAGCCGCCGGTCTCTTCCTTCCCCACCTCCACATCCCGCCTCCATCGTTGTCGACGCACAGGCCTACCGCTGCCAGGAGCCGACGGAGGGATCCGACGAGGCCAGATCCGGACTGGGGGGCTCCGGATTCGGTGAGGGGAGTTGGGTCCGCCCTGTCTATGCCACCAGCGCCGCCTCCGTCTCATCCGCCACCGCCAGCACTACCTCCTCCATCCCATCGCCACCCAAGATCTAGCGGCACCGGGATGCCCCAGCCCCGGCGCCGCTTCAAGAGAAAGCCCCGCCGCCACCGTCCTTGCGGCCGGCCAGCTTTCTGGCAGGTCACTCGGGCGGCGGCGAGGCGGAGGGGACGGGGTAGGCGCGGCGGCGGCCGGCGCGTGCGGGGGTGCTTGCGTCGCCCCTGGGACTGGAGCGACATGAGACCTACTGCAACTCTATGCCTCTTCAGAGGAAATTAAGAGTATGTTTTCGCTACAAGCTGTTGGTGTGTTAATTCTGTTTCTGTGGCTTGAGAGGTTTTATGAATTATCCTTACCTGCATGTGTTGAGCTGAGTAAATGCTCATAGAAATGATGTGTTTTTACGACTTCAGCGGATAGGAAGATATGAAATATAGCTTGGTGGATAGATCAAAAGGTTCCAGTTTCTTTCGTTATCCATACAGCAAAAGAAATTCATGTTCCTCTTATTACCCAATAGTTAGATAATGTCTTGTATAATATTTATCCACGGTAGGACTAGGAGACTCTCCTGCAGTAACAACGACCACCCCCACCCCCCCCCCCCCAACAAAAAAAAAAAAACACCGATCGACCACTCATCCAAAAAAGTAAACTTCACAAAACTAAATTATGGATTTAAAATGTTATACTACAAAACTATAGAATTAAGGCTAATTTTATCAAAAAAAAAAACTACAAGTTGTATAGCTTCAATCCATAGTACTACCGTTATATTGCAGCTATAAATATTATAGTTTTATGATTAAATTAGCACTAAACATGTAGTTTTGTACTAAACATGTAGTTTTGTGATAAGTTTTGTTATTTTATCTATAGTTTTATGAAACTCTATCTAAAATCTGTAGTTGTATGATAAATTTGTTGTTAAATTTGTAGTTTTGTGAAACTCTATTTTAATTCTATAGTTCTATACGATTATTTTGTTGCTAATTAAGTCTGCAGTTTTTATGATATAACACTTTTGTGATAGTTTAGTCAAAGTATATATAGTTTTATGAACTTTATTAAAAAAGACCACATCCTAGTGGTTGGTTGCATCGCTTGGCTAAAAGGAACAGATCGAAGATTAATTAGACGCTGCTGCATTTTTTTTTAAAACAAGAGAGAGACAGCAGGAGCTCTGTCGTATATATTAAGAAGGATAGGGTTTACATACAGTTAGGTTACAGATTTATAGAGGGAGAAAGTGACGACTTCGGAAAATAGAAGGATAGAAAGGAGCGGAAAGAAAACAATCTTGGACCTTATTACGCCGCTGCAATCCTGCAACTGGTACTATGCTATTAATTACTATCTCCGTTCTAAAATATAAAACCTACTATTATATTATAATAGTACATATCATAATACTACGAATCTAAATGGTAGAGAGTACTGCGCTGCAATAAATCTTTGTTCACGGACACAGTTAGCAACTGTAACTAGTATTGGTGATGCGCCCACAGGAAATCTAGCTAGCTCAATCAACTAGCAAGAGATTAACTTAATTACTGATTCCAAGAGTCAAATCGGCAAAATATATATCTAATTCAACTGAAGATGCAGGCTATTTGGCATCTTGAAAGTACCCTTGAGTAGACTTAGGATCCTGACCATGTAAAACACAATGTTAATCCATCAAATTGGCACTGAGCACTGAGGTACTGCAGACACCGTTGGTTGCTTCAAATATAACCCCTCAACCCAATCCAAACACCTCCCTTCCCCCTCCCTCTTGCTTAGAGAATAGATATTTCCAATTTGGGAAGTCAACATCTTTACTTAAAATCCATGCTATCTAATTGTTACTAAATTAAAGCAACTCAATAGTCAACTTTTGTAATCATCTAGGTCACAATTCGAGATTTGATGATTAAGGGCAATGCAAGCACCGGTACAAGGGTCTTAGCCTAAAAAATTGGCACAAAGACACTCAATCCCACGGTGTAAGGAACCTATTTTGAGTGACCTAAATGGATGGAGGTACTATTGAAGGAGATAAACCCCACAACACGCAAATAGGGCACGGGGGAGCGGAAGAAAATAATTCCTCACCTACCCTTCCCAGCCCTTCATCTCGCTTTGCCTCTACCCACTCCGCCGCACCTCGCCGCCTCCGCACTGCCGCCGTCGCCGGGCGGAGCCTCCGCAGCACCTGCCCCAGCATCTGCACCCCCCCCCAACACACACAAACACACCATCCATTACCTGTCAGCAACCCCCCAATCACAGATCGAAACCCAACCGCACCAAAAACAGGGAAAACCGAGGGGTGCGTGCAGGCAAGCGAGCGAGGAAAAAACCGAGGAGGTCGTCCGCCGCGGCGGCACTCACGGGCCCGGATCTGAGTTGCCTCCTCGCGACGCCCAGCATCCTCCCTCCTGGTCACGATCGGCGGGCGGCGGTGGTCGTCAGCGCGGGGCCCTGGATTCACCGCCGGATTTAGGGGCAGCGAGAGAGACAGGGAGGAGGTGGAGACGCCGCCTAGCGAATAGGAGAGAGAGAGGAGATCGATGGAGCTCCGGAGCCTGAGGGCGACGAGGAGATACCTCTGATGCCTCCGAGCTCGGGCTACGACGAGCCGATGCAGTAACTAGTAGTAAGTAAGACTCTCGAATGGCTCTGTTATTCTCAGCCTAGCTAGCTGTGGGCATCGTGTGGGTAAAGCTGGACAGTCTCTGCAGAGGTGAAATTAAATCATTCGAATGTGTCGTACTCCCGATTCTAAAGTTGTGTCATATGGGTGATTACTATTACTGAAGTATAAGTAGTTTTAAACATAAAATCTTGATGAAGATAATGAGAATTTATTATTGTATTTTATTTTCTCTTTATTTCAACATCTTATGCTTAGAATGATTATACTCAAGTTTCCATGCATTTTAAGATAATTTTAAGTCGGCGGCGGCTGCGGCGACACGCAGCCGAGGAGGTGGCGCAGCGTCGTGCGGCAGTGGCGAGAACCGTGGGTGCCGGTGGAGAACCAGCGACGGTGGCGGCATAGCGGCGGCAGCGATGGAATAGCGGTGGTAGCCATGGAATGGCACTGGCGGCTTTGGCCTCGGAGGTGCCACGATGCACCCCCGGTTGTGGCAATGGCAGCGCGGTGGTGGCGTGGCAGCAACGGGTGGCTGGGGCGGGGCAGCAGGGCGGCGGCGCGCGGGATTGGGCAAGGTGGTGGCGCCGCCCATGGGAGAGAAGGGAGGAAGCGGCGCGGTTGGGCCGGCTCGGCAGGGCTTCGGCTCAGCTGGGCTGGCGGCCTGAGGAAGAGGGAGTGGAAGGGAGAGGAGGATGGGCTGAATAGAGGAAAGTTTGGCCCAGATGAATAAATTTTGGGGATTTTACGAGGTTATTTTGAATAGGATTCAAAGGAGATGAAATCTATGGGAAGATGTTTATGGACTTTTTGAACTTGACAAGGAGGTTTAATATAAGGTTTCTAGGTTACTAAGAAGATTTGAAATATTTTGAAATAAAAACTTAAAATTTTTATTTGGAGATATAAATATGAAAAGGATAAAAATATAAAATTCTCCAATTTAGTAAAATTCAACAATAACCAAATGGAAAACTTGTGAAAAATTTTCTACAAAACATTGAAATATTTGAGTATGTTACACCCTCCCCGTAGATGGTGAAGGGGGAGAGAAAGAGAGAAGGGAGAGAGAGGGAGGAGGAAGAAGGGATGAGAGAGGACTGACATGTAGGTCCCACCTGCATGTCAGTTAGACCCACAATATTTTTGTGTGTGAATGACAAATGGGTCCCATATATTTTTTTTAATTCTAATGGCACATAAGCGCCACATCAACACCATGTGGAATGAAAACCAAGTCAAAACCGCCATGTAGGCGTCATGCCAGTGAAACTACCGAGGGAGTCAAATCGTACCGATTTTAATAGTTGGGGGGTCGAGATATCCAGTACTCTGGTTCAGAGATACGAATCAAATTCGGCCACTAGTTAAGAGAGTCAAGGTGAACTTATCCCCGCGCCTTCATATGTTTGGAAATAAGTCTATTTGGCCTCCCTCATCTATTGTGCCTCCCTGATCTTTGGATCATGTCGTGCCGGGCCAGCCCACCATGTCGAGGCAGAGGCCCATGCCGTGCCTAGGCTGGGCCAAAACCTCATGCCATGGGCTGGGCCGTCAAGCCTTGGGCCTTTGGGCACCTATAGTGTGTGACAACACGGGGGTGGTGGCTGAGGGCTGAGGCAAAGAAGATTTGCAAGAAGAGCCTGACTCTAGTACTTTCTACTTCTAGTAGTAGAAAGTAATCTGAATCATTGATCGTATTTAATCGAAGGGTTGAAATCTACTTCTACTACCACCACACTTAATGGTAGTAGAAATATGGAGGGATATTTTTATCCTTAAAAAATAATGTGTGGAGGAGTATAATCGTAATTTTTCACTCACTAATATCTGGCAGCCGTCGCAAATTGCTCTTCCCACGCCTCCGCCGCCTCGATCGCCTCAGCCCTCAGGCACCATCGCCGCCTCCACCGATTCCGCCGCCGTTGTCGACTGAAATGGCAATTCCTCGTAGTTTTTCCCGTGTGCCTGGCGACGGAGCGCCAGCGGCGGTGACGCCCGGCTCACTCGAAGAACAAGGCAAAGCCACCGGTGATATATAATCGTCGGTGGGTTGTGGGTTCCGCCACCGCCGTCGACTGGCACTGACCACTCGCAGCAGCAGCAACAAGCGTCGTCGCCCTGTTGCTTCTCCTTTCGCCGCTGACTGTCCTCCCCAGTCGCAGTAGGCGCCGGCCATTGAATAAACACGGTGCTAATAGGCAGGCTTTGTTCTTTCACAGCCTAGATCTTCAGTCATCTCCTCCCTCCTGATAATCTTGCCAACCTGGAAAATGTTGGAGATGCCTAGCGCGTCGAAACCAAATACTGAACCTGCAGCTGTGTATCAAAGTGTTTGAGCTACTGTTCTTTGTCTGAAATTCACAGTACCCAACTGTACACGATTTGGAAATGAATTTTGAGGACTTCGCAATAGAATTATCATTAAAAAAAAACTTGAGACAACACTGACCGAACGAGAAAAAATTCAACTGAAAGATTAATGGTTCATCTCCTGGGTGAAGAGCAGATAAACTAAGAAAACACTGAGCTCGATAACTGACAGATTCAAATCATTGGTTTCTGATACACAACACATATAGATGAATGCAGAGAGGGTCTGGAGTGTTCCACCGTCGGCGGGAGGACTCCCAATCCACACGCGACGCCGGCGGGAGGACGCGCGCGATCCACAAACGACCGACGCATTTTCCTTTTTGCTTTTCCGTGGTCTCGGTGACGGGGACTTACAAACCTACAGACCGACCGATATGGTAAAAAAGAAATTACAAAGTTACCCCTAATTCGTATTAGTACTTTACTAATTTGCCCTTAAAAATAAACGGTTGAGATTATTTCTACTGGTAGTATAATACTACGAGCAGAGAGCACCAGAGCGTTGCCCTTGGTTCTAAAGTTTTTTTTGGATATTTTGGAATATGTATAACTGCCTTTTTCCCTAATTGAAACAGTCTTCAACTTGTCATTAATTGAAAGTTTGAAACTAACTTCCTAGGTGAAAATCTACCTTTCTCTATCTTGTTAGAAAATAACTCCGAAAAGGAGAAATGAAGTCTATCAAACTTTCTCTATTTTAAAACTTAAGTTCCGACACGTTTAATAAAGTCTATATAATCTAAAATAGCTTCACTAACATGTGGCAATACAGAAGAAATAATGCTAATTATTTTGATGGGAACACACATAAACATCTCAGGTTACCCAACATCGTGCGTGTTGCTCGGGGCACCTCTTGAGCAGTTGAGCTCATCCCAAACCCCCTGCCGAACACCTTCAACCTAATGAACAAGGAAGAGCTCCACAAAATGCCAAAGAGAAGAGAAACAGCGGACAGATAATTTGGTGCTGCCTTAACAAGCGCAGCGTTTTCTGTTTTTCTTTATACATATAAACAAAGTACAAACTAGAGATGGCCTCAGTGGCCTCCCGACTCCACACTCACAAACACATGAACTCCACAACTCATGAAATTAACTCGCCCACATGGTGTAGCAAGTCCAGCACACACACTTAATTTGCGTTCAGAATTATGCAACAGCAACAGCACACGTGACCTGAACTTATTAATCTCTAAGGAAACAAAAAGCATGAAGGGAATTGAGCAAAAATTATAAGATACATGAAATGGAAACACAAAGAACAATAGAAACCAATCCATCATTCAGCTCATATGCGGTCATGGCCCCTTTAGAACTGGTTGGTTTTGATTCAGAGTGATCTGGTCATGTAGGTTCTTCATGAGTTCTTCGTTGTGGTCACCCTTGAGCATAACTTCTCTCAGGCTTGGAAGAGTTGACACACCAGAAAGCCCATTTTCGTCAATGTGTATACAATTATTGATCTGCAGCAACTCAAGCCTTGGCATCGCTCCTTGCATGAAGGTTAATGACTTGAGGCCTTCTTGATCTTTCAGCTCCATCACTACAAGACTCAGGAAAGTCCCTTGCTGAAAATTGAAACTGCGTTCTTTGCTCTGAAAAGAGTTCATCCATAGTCGCAAAATGGCCAAATGCGGTAGCTCCCCAAGAACTTCCAAGGAAAGATCCAGCTTCAACTGGGTGCTCCGTAGCTTCAACTTAGTCAAATTTTGAATTTGGGTGATCCATGTTGGCAGTGTAACTAGATTTCCATAAATCTTGAGGCTTTGAAGCTTACTTGGAGGTGCGAATGTGTGATCCAAACAACCTTGTAAACCTGGTTCCCCCTCTGCTCGCAATGATAATGAGTTTAAGAGGGCAAGGTTTGCAATGGCAGATAGGACAGCTTGGCTATTTTTCTTATTGATACCCGTCAATCCTAACTTATGTAGTTTTTTAAGTTTTTCAAGCTCACGTAATATGACTTTCCCAGTTGCAACGTTAACAACACCAAGTGTGTGCAGGTCATTCAGTTGGACAATCCCTTTAGGTGCTTTAACACCATACATATCAAGTCCTTGTAGAATACTAGGTAACAAGACCTTGGAATATTTGTGGAATATGTCACGCTTCTTTATATTGTCAGTACTTTGCACTGTTTTTTTGCAATAAGCTATTGTCCTGTCCAATACCGTCGTGCCAAATTGAACTGATTTGGCTTCAACATCTGGAATTTCAAAATCATCAATTGGCTCATGATCCATTTTCGAAAGATCAGTTGATTCTTTCAACTCTATAGAAGAGGTGGCATCATCCTTTGGTACATTGCCGGCACGAAGGTAGTGGAGCTTCTTCAGCTTGGTGATGGTCTTTGGTAACTTGATGATACTTGTGCCACTGACATCTAACACCTGGATGTCCCACAAATTGCCCAATGAATTTGGTAGATGATAGATATCTGCACATCCTCTCAATGAAAGGTACTTGAGGTGAAGAAAATTGCCAATTTGACTCAGGTCGTGATCTTTCAAACCAGATGTGCCCTCCAAATCAAGAATCCGAAGCATCCTCATCTTGCTAAAATCTAAAGATGCTCTCCGCTCTCCAAATATAGTCACTGATCGTACATGGGTTAGGTCAACACACTTCAATGCGTTCTTGTTTGTCTCACCAACGTTAATTATAGATAAATGCCGTATTGTACCTTCATTATTAGAGCTAACTTCAAGTACAAAGCCATGATTTTCTTCCATGGATTTTGAAACACTAATCTTGTGCATAAGATTATGTACTCGACAATATTCAATATTGCCAACATTGTGAGCTACTGGTTTTGATGGTTGAATGATGCTTCTATTGATAAGCTCTGCAAAATAGCTCTCACCAACTTCTTCTGCACTCAAGCTATGAGTCTTACTTATGTAACCTTCTGCAACCCAACGTCTTACTATGCGTTTGCGCCTAATATTATGGCCTTTGGGAAAAACAGATAAGTACAAAAGGCATAGCTTTAGATGATAGGACAAGTCATCATAGGATGGTTCAAGGGCTGTACTTATCATTTCAAGATTTTCTTTGCTCACTAACCCAGAACTAAAATCATCATTCAATTTCTTCCATTCCATAGCTGTTTTTTGCTTTCTTGCCAAGAAACCAGCAATATTGGCTATTGCAAGGGGATGACCATCACACTCCTTTATGATGAGTTTTGCTTGAGTAGTCATGTCAAGATCCAAATCAATATTTGAACTATCTATAAATACCTACAGTTGTTATGAGAAGATTGTCAACATGCACAATTATAAGGTGGATGAGGTAGATTGTTTCTAAAAAAACAAATAATGACAAAAGAGTTGCTACAGAAAAAGAACATGATGAAATATCCCAAACCAAATTTAAAGAGGTTCTCATAAAAATGCGCAGACTAGTATCGGCACACATTTTCAAAAGACGACATCAATGCTCATAAGCCACAGTGAATACTCAAATAGTACAGTAAGATCTCCATATATAACTTTGACAGTTAACTAGAAAAAGTTAAGAGTTAGAGTACTATATGAAGGAATCTTAACCAAAAAACTTAATATCTACAGTTTTATGAAATAATACTAATCATGAGTACTCTTGATTATTTTCTCTTGGTCACTTAACAATTATTTTTTTAGATAATTAACACTTAATTACCTATATGAAAAACATTTAATGCTCAGAAGTTTGATTGCCAAGCATAAAAGAACAAAATTCTTTTTACGACTAGTGGAATACCTTGTTCTTGAAGAGTGCAAGTGCCGCATCTTCTTTAAGACCTTCCAACTTATATATGTTTTCGCATGTCATCGAGCAATGCTCAGCAATACTTGCTTCTCTTGTGGTGACTATGATCTTTGTGTTTGTTTCATTAGGCAAATGTGGTTGTATCAAGTTCCATTCTTCAATAGATAATACATCATCAAGGACAAGGAGGCATCTCCTTTTTGATGCCTTGATTGATTCTTCACTCTTCTGCAAGCCATTTCCAAGAACACTAAAATCGTGTGCATCTAATTCATGGGCTAAGATCGTAATGAAATCATGAAGGTTAAAAGGATGCGATATAGTGACCCAGGCACACTGCTCAAACATGCTAGTGATTTCTTCGCTTTCATAGACACTCCTAATGAAGGAGGTTTTGCCAATACCAATCATTCCCCATATGGAGATAATGTGACGATTCTTGCTGTTCTGAGAAACAAGTCGGATGAGGTGAGATTTTTCCATTTCTCGTCCGATGTGTGGAGCATTCCTAAAAGCAGGTCCTGTTGGTACTGAGATTGACTGAAAAAAAGAAATAGCATGATTACGAGAAGCACATACAAGGTGGCAGGGGAATTATCTTTATAGTGCTTCATCTAACCTCTTTATTAAAGATAAGTGTATCAAAATAATAATGATTAATTATTTTTTTAAAAAATAATGTAATCTACCTGTTTCAAATTACTTTCGTTCTAGGACTCAAATTTTGTACTCCTACCAAATTAATTGCCATTCTCATATTATAAAACACTTTAGAGATTAACTTCCCTCCCAACCCTTTATTAAGGCCATGTTTGATTCAGCTCAGGATTATTAGGTATAAACTGGAACAAACAGATAGCTTATTATGTTAGATTATTATAATTTATAAGCCAGATTACTATAATATGGTAATCCACTTTTAAAGGTGTTTTTTTAGATTATTAAGTGGCTAATAGCTAACAAACAGCTAATAATACAGAGAAACAAATAGCTACAACTTATTCTATATCGGCTTATAATCCAGTTTATAATAATCTAGCTCAATAATCTAGATTCAATAATCTTAAGCTGAAACTAATAGGCCTAATGCAACCACACATTAATACGTCTACGGTTCTCATTGGCTATTCTCAACTAATTGGAGATAATAACTGCTTTAAAAAAATAATTGGATGTACTTTAATGAGGGTAACAATTTAATTTGTCATAGCTTCTTGGCTATTAAGAGTAATATAATATTATAAATAAACCCTCTTATTAACGTTTTGAACAAGAGCACTTGTTTTAACCTATTTCTAAATCTAGATCTTTATTAGACCATTCCATCTTTGTGGCAGTTCACTGCCACAGGATCATCAACCACAGATACAGGATGCCCATGCACGTATTTGGATCTGCGCATCTATGAAATGGACTTATCACAAACATGGAACATAAGCCTCCAGGATGTGGACCATCAAATTAAGACATGGTCTTCCCATCCGCGTCTGTGATTTTTGCAATAATCACTTCTTTCCCATACGCGTTCATAACATTTCATAGACATTGCTTATGTATAGGTAGTCCCCATTAGCAATGGCCATAGACTTGGGTTTCCACAACCGACTGTTACCTTTGCTCGAATCACAAACTCCTTTTTTTTTTTTAACCATCTGTGTCTACGATTAGAGCAAAGATCGCATGCATTGTTTTCCTTCCATGTCCATATCTATGATAAGAGACGCAGATGTATCAAGCATTTGTGAAACATGTCAGTGACACTTTTTATCTAACCACGTCTCTCATAATGGACCTCAATCACAAATGTGTGTTAACGTCATATATCATAAATGTGTGTTCCTTGTTATAATCTGTGATGATAACCAGCAGAGCTCCGGCCTCGAGCCGGTGAGTTATCATGGTACTGAATGCGTCTGCGATGTCATCTCGGAGAGGCGTACAGTTTTTGTCTGTTATATTAATTGGTTGGCTTTTTGGTATATTGTGTGGTACTGGTTGCAATATCAAAATACCGCACTGCCTCAGAGCCACAGGTTAAAAACTATGTCTAATTAGCAAACTTCTCCTCCATTTCAAAATAAATTAACTTATGTATATAAATTTAAGCATAGGCTATATCCAGATTCAGATTAAAGTAAAAAAGTTAATTTTTTTAAGGCATAAAGGGAGTACGTATACTACTACGTATAGATGGATAGGAAAATTGTTCGTTTCCATTACAATAATTTCCATTAATAAACTTTAAATTGTAATAATTGATGGTTTACCACATGCGAGGAAACTGAATATTAAGGGTAAAATTTAAATAGTGCGCATGCACTTATTTAGTTTTATCTGGCGACGTCGGCCATGCGTGAGGGAACAGGGGGCGCTGATACGCGACAGGTCACACGCGCGGCCGTGCAATCAGCTGCCCCCTTAGTCTTATCTCCTCTACTGTATTTGTGTATATACGTATGTGTATACAATATATATATACGTATACTATATACATACGTATATATACAAAATATATAAGATTTTTTTTATATGTATACACACTTCAATATATAAAAATATATATACCCATATATATATATATATGTATATATATGTGTATATATATGTATATATATATGTATATATATATATATATGTATGTATGTGTGTGTATACATATATATAGGAAAATGTTGTTTTGCACTCGGGTTCACATGTATCTACAATCTACACCGTTGATGTGTTCCAAGATTTGTGCTACAAAATATACCTAACCTTAACCAAATGAATGCTTACTATAGGGAGAAAATATTAGGATTAGGTTGGTTCACAATATGTATAACATGTATGTTGTATTTTTTACCAAATAAATTTTTTCAATAACAATCATATATGACATTTATATATCTAGTGCATTGTATTTCTCTAACCCTTATTTTGTTTATAATATGATATTTAATCAAAATGAGAAAACAATATATCTACTATATCACCAAATTGTCATCTTGCAAAAATGATATATATCCTACCATCAAAAACTACACAAACAAGGTAATTTATATAAACAAGGTAAACTACATAAACAAGTTTTGCATACAAGAAATACAAAAATTACATAAATAAGGTATTCTACATTTGTAAAAAATATAGTATAACATAAACATATAAAATACCAACTTTGTTTATCTATATATACAAATATTATATATGTATAGAAAACCCGAAAAATACACATATATAAAGTTTATATACGTACGTATTTAAAAACCAGAAAAAAGGGAAAGAAAAAACGGAAAAAAAAGGAAAAGATGGAAAGAAAAAATGGAAGGAAACCGACTCGCGCCGTCCACCGCCCTTCTCCTCTCCACACGGGGGAGGGGCACGTGGACGCCCACGAAATAGCTTTTTGGGCAAGGGAACTACAATTACATGACAAGTGTTCAAGATCTATTTTGCTATCTAGGTCATGCATGTTATTTTTTCTTCTATAGAATTTTCTCTTAAAATACTTATTCGATTTATGATCCGATTATACCGTTGTTTTCGTTACACTAAAATATTTATAACAAGATTTTATATTATTATATTCTGATAAAAATATATGTATTTTTAATTACTTTTATCATATATGTAAATTAGTTTTAGATTTAATTAAATTAATTTTATAACATTTATGAAAGTAAATCCAACAAAGCCCAAAATTAATTTACATAAATCATAAAAGTAACTTAGTATAAAATGGAAGTTGTTACAGCGTTAGAAGTAAATCCATTGTAGGGGTATTAACATGAGTCTATCTAGATATTAAAGTTAATCAGCAGAAATTATAGAATTAACTAAAATCAACAATGAAAATAAACAACTCACAATATTATGAATATATAAGAAGTAATTTAATTAAATCTAAGAGTATTTTACATATATGATGATAAAAGTAATTTATGTATATAATATATGCTATGCACATGAATAAAGGAAGTACATCCCTCCGAGCTGATAATACTTCTCATTTTAGACAAGGGTGAGGTCAAACTTTAGAATTTTTGATTATAAATCATTTTTAAAATATTTATCTTTCAAATATTGTGATTACATGTATAGATTAGTCTTTAAAAGTACTTTAATAAAACATATATTTGTTAACACTTTTATACATATTATAATACTTCCTCCGTTTCATAATGTAAGTCATTCTATCATTGCCCATATTCATATACTTTCTCCGTTTCACAATGTAAGACTTTCTAGCATTGCCCACATTCATTTAGATGTTAATGAATTTAGACATATGTATGTGTGTAGATTCATTAACATCTATATGTATGTGGGCAATGCTAGAAAAACTTACATTGTGAAACGGAGGGAGTATGTGTTAAGGAATCTAAACATATATGTGTGTCTAGATTCATTAGCATCTATATGAATGTGAACAATGCTAGAAAGTCTTACATTATGAAACGGAGGGAGTAGAAAATAGTGGTTAAATTTGTTTTTTGAGACCGTACTATTGTCTAAAACGATAAGTATAATCAACCCGGAGCTGAGTATATATGTTTTCTTAATTACCATGGGCTGCGCAGCGTCCGGACCAAAATTAAGCGCGTTGCAGTATATAGCACTGCTCTTGTTCACATGCTCAATCTCGTTCCTCAGCCTCCTGATCTGCTTGGTGATGGTGTCGAGCGGCAGGAGCAGCTTGGATTTGGCGCGAGGCGGCCTCTCCAGATGGAGGCAAAACTCCTGGAGGCAGTCCTCGACGTCCTGAGACAGTCCCCGGAGGTGTCGCAACCAGGTGCTCAAACTCCTGAAGGGACGACTCCTCGTCGTCGCCGTCTGCCTACGCTTCTCGGCGGCATCCGCCAGGAACGACTCCATGAGTTGCAAGTCCTTCTTGATGAAAGCCACGTCCTCCTCCAGCGTGTCGTCGTCGGCGGGCACCTTCTTCTTGTCCCTCCTCCGGTGCACCTCCGTCAACACCTCCGAGGTTATGTCGATCGTGGCCTCTAGCCACTCCCACTCGTCGCCCATTTCGATCGATTTCGGTGGTGGTACGTATATATACGTGTTTCTTTTGTCTTCTAATTAAACTGTGCTTGTGCTCATTCTAGCTAGAGAGACGCTGATCGATCAGGATCGATCGCTTATATAGCTGTTCCGTACTTCAGTCCAACTTGAAAATAGCCATATAAAAGAGCAGTGCTGCAGGAAGCTTCACTCCAACTTGCTGCTTATAATAATAATGCTTTCTGAATATAATTTGGTCTCTTGCTCGACCTAACTGCCTAGCAGCTAAGCATTTGTTGTTTTTTTTTGGGGGGGAGGGGGGGAGTGTGATAGAAAACAAGAAAGAGAAAATACCAATGTACCCTCCCAAATAAACAATTATCATGCCTATCCTAAAATACGCCTCTCAACTTAAAAACTGGATATCGAACCTCTCTTCACTATCTATTAAAAAACTAGTTGATGTAAGGAAACAACAACTAACCTTTCCAATTGTTTTAGCTATTCAAATATCATATGACGATATAGGAAGACATAATATTTGTTACAATAACTATAAGCACTTCTCCCCAATCAATCAACACAACATACTAGGTCGTTTACATATGGCTACCACTACTGGAGAAACCATCTTTCGTGGGTCGGCCAAATTCCACAATAGTCCTGATTCAACCAAAAACCGGGACTAAAAACCATTTTTAATCTCGGTTGATAAGTGTGATGATCTATAGTCCCAGTTAGTAACCCCGGTTGGTGTTACCAACCGGGACTATAAATCATCTTTAGTCCTGGTTCGCTTTGTGTTAGACATTGGCAGGGCGCCCGGGATCTTTACTTCCGGTTGGTAACACCAACCGGGATTAAAGATCTTAACTATAGCCCCGGTTGGTACACCAACCGGGACTAAAATTCATTTGGATATATATAATCCCTAGGACTTATCCTCTCGTCCTCCTCCTCACTCCTTTATCTATTTTTCCTTTATCTCTGTTTTCTCTTCCTCTCTGCTTTAGATCGATATAGCTCTCTCTCTCTCTCTCCACACAGCACACCTGAGCGGAAGTCTGGGCGGCGGCGGGATGGCAGGTGGGCGAGCGTCCGAGGAGGTGGTGGGGCACTAGCGGCGGCCTTCCCTCCGCCGGATCCAGTGGGAGGAGAGGCGGGGTGGCGGCCGGCGGCAGCCCAGCGCACGCGGAGTGGCGTGGCGGAGGGCCGGCCGGCCAGGCGGCAAGCGGGTGGGCGTCCGAGGAGGTGACGGGCACCGGCAGCGGCCTCCCCTCCGCCGGATCCGGCGGGAGGGGAGGCGGTGCGGCGGCCGGCGGCCCCCGGGCTCACGCGGAGTGGCGCGGCGGAGGGCCGGCCAGGCGGCAGGGAGCACGCGGAGGGGTGGCCGGCGGCGGCCAAGCGCACGCGGATGATTTTTTCCATTGTTTCTTTTTTCCTTTTTTTCCCCTCAATTTGTGGATGGATTTTTGTTGAGTATATATATTAATATATATATTGTTGTGGATGATTTGGGATTGTGGATAATGATTTTGTTGTTGTGGATGATTTGGGATTGTGGATGATCTGTGCATGAGTTCGGCTGAAAAATCAAATACAAATAGCTAAAAACAATGATCCACAAAATAAATAAAAAAAGGAAAAAAATCTTTACTCCCATAGCTATCTTTAGTCCCGGTTGGTGAGTAAATATGTCTCTTTACTCTCGGGTATTTAAACCGGGTCTAAAGATAGTGATCTTTAGTTTAGGATTTGTAGTCTCGGTTTGCTACTCGGGATTAAAGGGAGTTGTAAACCGGGACTACAAACCACTAACCCAGCAGTCTACGCTTCTAGGCGGCATCCTTCTTGATGGAAACCACGTCCTCCGCCAGCGTGTCGGACATCTTCTTGTCCATCATCCGGTGCACCTCCGTCAACACCAGCGAGAGGTCATGCCCTCTAACCCAAACCACCACCTCGCTCACTTCGATTTTGGTGGTGGTACGTATTTCTTCTGTCTTCCAAACTGTGGACTGCACTGGTTGTGCTCATTCCAGATTGACGCCCTGATCAGGATCGAAGAGCAGGGTTGCAGGAAGATCTGTCCAACTTGTTACTTAATGATGACGCCTTCTAAATAATTTGGTGGTGTTTCGTGATCAATCAACTTGCTGTAATGGATTGCTTTCATCCAAGGTGGTCTTGTTGGCAGAAAAGTTAATGACCAAGTTGACTCTAATTTTCAGACTCGTATAAGACCATTTCTAACCCAATAACTAGGATGGTGTCTATAGCATTAAATAAGCTGCCACCTAGAATGAAAAATGATGTGGCAAGTGAATAAATGAGGAAAGAGAAGGAAACCATGTCTTGCATGAGACATGGTTTCTACATAACATTCAAGACACCATGTGAGATAAGTAACATTAAAGTTAAGTATGAAATAGTGATGTTTGCATTGGAAGAGTGGTGTCTACTACTAGTTTCTTTATGATGTGGAGTTTATAGAAACTATGTCTAGTGTCTTGGGTTGGGAATGGCCTAAAGGGTTACGTCAAAGGAATCCTCTGTCTCCAATTCTTTTAAATATAGTGGTCGATATGCTAGCCACTTTAATTAAGGGGGCTAAAGATGATGAACAAATTAATGGGGTAATTCCACCAGTCTCCAATTCTTTTAAATATAGTGATCGATATGCTAGCCACTTTAATTAAGGGGGCTAAAGATGATGAACAAATTAATGGGGTAATTCCACATTTGGTGGATGATGGTTTATCTATTTTGCAATATGTAGATGATACTATTATTTTCTTGGAGCATGATTTACAAAAGGCTAAGGATTTAAAATTGATACTATCTGTTTTTAAAAAGTTATCTGGCCTGAAAATAAATTTTCACAAAAGTGAATTATTTTATTTTGGTCAGGCTTAGAACTGTCAAGAACAATATTCCAATATTTTTTGTTGTAATCTTAGTACTTTTCATGTTAGGTATCTTAGTAACAAAGATTGAAAAATAATAGCAAATAATTGAAAAGAAACTTAGTAGTTGGAAAGGTAAGCATATGTCAGTAAGATGGAGATTGGTTTTGATTAATTCTGTGCTTTCGAGTCTAATTATGTTTATGATATCTTTTTTTAATTCCAAAGGGGTTCTTCAAAAAATTGACTATTATAAATCACGTTTCTTTTGGCAAGGTGATGATCATAAAAAGAAGTATAGACTTACAAGATGGGACATAATATGTCAACCCAAAGATCAAGGGGGTCTTGGTTTCCATAATTTAGAAGTTCAGAATAAATGTCTTTTGAGTAAATGGTTGTTTAAACTTATAAAAGAGCAAAGTGTTTGGCATGACTTTTTGAAAAGGAAATATTTTAATTATCAATCAATTTGTGGGAGATTCCCATTTTTGGTCGGGTCTCATGAAAGTTAAGACTACTTTCTTAAACATGGGTTCCTAGACAGTGAATAATGGTGAACAAATCAGATTTTGGGAGGATAGATGGATAGGTAATTATTATGATAAATTCTATAATTGCAAATGTTATGAATTTTGTCCCGCTGAATATGTCTTTTAGAAAAGCTTTAGTAGGTCGGAATCTGGCTTTTTGACATAATTTATTTGCATCAATAGTTCATATTCATTTGACAAAAGAAAGTATTTGACAAAAGAAAGTAATATTTTTAGATGGAATTTTCATCAAAATGGTCAGTTCTCCGTTCGTTCGATGTACTTAACTTTAATAAACAATGGTTACGTTGAGAGGAATAAGATTATATGTAAACTTAAGATGTCTCTTAAGATCAAGATTTTTATGTGGTACTTGCTTAAGGGGGTAGTGTTGACAAAGGACAATTTAGCTAGGAGAAATTGAAATGGTAGTTTGAGATGTTGTTTCTGTATGAAAAATGAGACTATTCAACATCTTTTTATGGAGTGTCACTTTGCAAAATTTCTTTGGAGAGCAGTTCAGTTTTCATCTGGTTTATACATTCCACATAGTATATCTCATATCTTTAAAAACTGGCTTGTGTGGGTTAATAAAAACACAGTAAACTTATTCTTATATGAACATTTGTTATATGTTGGGCTCTATAGTTGAGTAGGAATGATATTGTTTTTGACAAATCACCATCTATGTCCTATATGCGGGTTCTTTTCAAAGCAACATATTGGCTTCAGTCTTGAACACAACTACAAAAGTATAATGAAGACTGTAAGCTTTTGAAGTCTGCATGTCGTAATCTTGAGACGACAATTATGTAGCTTTTTTTCAACTTCGGATGGAGATTCACAAATAACAATAATTGTATACTCTTTATCTTGTGTTGGTGTTTATGAGTTTGTGTTCACTTTATGTTTGGAGGAGTTTTTTAAGTTCTCTTTGAGTTGCACTCGTTTCAAGTGATTTAGTGTAATAATTGGTTGTAGTCGTTTGAGCAAAGGCCAGGATGGATTTCTATTCCATTACCTAAAATAAATCAACTTGATGTATACCACCTGGCTGGCCAGTTGATCAAACTGGCCAGCGTCGAAGCCAGAATTTGGATGGGGGCCAACTTGTGACAAGCTGACATACCGTGATAAAAAAAGAGATAATACCATTGTACCCCTCCCAAATACACAATTATCATTCCTACTCCCTCCGTTTCAGGTTATAAGACGTTTTAACTTTCGTCAAAGTTAAACTGCTTTAAGTTTGACCAAGTTTGTAGCAAAAAGTAGTTACATTTTCAACACAAGACAAATTTATAATGAAAATATATTCAATTATTGATTCGATGAAACTAATTTAGTACTATAAATATTATTATATTTATCTATAAACTTAGTCAAACTTGAAATAGTTTGACTTTGACCAGAGTCAAAACGTCTTATAATCTGAAACAGAGTTAGTATCTTAAAATGCATCCCTCAACTCGAAAATCGGGTATATAAAACCTCTCTTGGCTATCAATTATAAAAACTACTAGTTGATATAGCGAAACAACAGATAACCATCCCGATTATTTTGAGAGAATCCCTTATATGCCACTGAAAATTGGCACTTCCCCTATATGCCATTGGTCCAAATTTGCACTCCCTCTCATGCCACTCTCATCTGTTGACTGTGTGTTAACTATTGTTAGGATTAATCACTTGTTAGCTTTTTGCAGAAATGACAAAAATAGCTTTTGGCCCAAACTTGAGAATATGGCCCAACCGCTTGTGGCCCAAGCCCAACATCCTTCTCCTCAACAAGATGGGAAAACCCTAGATCGGGATGATGGGAGGAGGCATGGTACTGTTGACGGTCGTTAGCGATCAGTTTCGACCGTCAATATTACCTAAATAGAGGAGAACTAATTATGCTTGCAATGCATATTCGTGTTAGAATAATAATATTCCACTAGTATTAGGTTTACTAACCATTTGCAGAGAATAACTATAAAGTGGAGGAGAATCGACATCAAATCAGACAATAAATCAATCGAACGGTGTCGAGAATCAGACATGCATGAATGAGCCAAGAACTCAGAAATAACATGACGAATTGGGCCAAAATTCACAAGTCTACGGAGAAGAGCACAAGAGGAGGCCACCAGCCGAAATATGGGGTGGTTGGGCCAGCCCCAGGTTCGGCCGAACCCTCCTCAGTGCCGTTTGATCCAGGTTTTTGCCTGGACGGTGTAGATGAGTCCCCAATGACGTTGGAGGGTATTTCCGACCATTCCAACCATCACAACCGTCATTGGGAGGCTATAAAAGGAGCTCTCATCCTCACTTCACTCACACACTCCAAGCAAAGCTCTCTCATATTCTCTCAAGTTTACTTTAGTGTTCTTAAGCTAGTGGAGTAGGAATAGAACAGAAATCGGAGTCCGGAAGCCTTCGGAAGAGTTCGGGTATGGCTCTAGTAGCTCTCATTTCCTCTTTTGTAAGCTTTGTACTTTATTTAGAATACTCTTCTTTATACATTTCTAGTATTGGAATACTTTCCGAGTATATGAATACCAACTTTACATTATGTTCATGTTATACTGATTATACTGCTAGCTTATCTGGGAGATGCATAGGTACGGATATAATGTTTGTTTATGCAATTACTCTATGCCATGACGATGATATTAGAGTAGTATCTGGTAGTTTAGGTGTAGTGTCTAGATTACAGGATATCATTATTTGGGGTTATATGCTACGGATGAGAGGTGGGTCGCTGATGGTGACAGCTCAGTACAGGTATTCCTCCGCGCGTGTATATAGTCCTAAGTTAATTTCCTGTGGAGGGTACCCCTCCGTATTTAGCCCCAGTTGTATGGTCATGACGGGCTGTCGTAAGGAACTCGGCAGTCAGGGGTGGCTTCTCAAAGTACCAGGAGTGCATCGGATAAAGGGTATTAGCTAGTTAATCATATAACTAGAATGTATGTATACTATGTATACTAGAAGTATAGGAATAGATTCTCTTTCTATTTTCTTTCCACTTAGCGTACATATTTTAGTATGAGAATGAGTACCTCTCCTGCTGTTTCCCGTCAAAAAAAAATGAGTAGCTCTATGCTTGTGTGTCACTCTACCCTTTGATTTATCTTAACCCCTGCTTAGACTATGATTATTACAAGTAACATATAAATTATTAGTACGGTTCTCTCCACTATGATCTTTCCACGGGATTAAACAAATACGATACCATTAGAATACTCTCGGGTGAAATGCTACAATGGTATATCCGTGCACTTGCGGATAAACTCTGTAACCATAATATACCAGGAGTATTTCTGCGCCATTGCTGGGAATTATATTTCTAGTAATGTCGTTAAGAAATACCAACGGGCACGAGAGGGAGGAGAGCATGTGGCGCGGCTCCCCTGAGCAGGCGGCGCGGCGAGGGCGGCAGTTCAGCGTGGTGAGCAAAGGCGGTGGTGTCAGAGAAGGCAGGCAGCAGGAGAGGGCGGCTGCCGGGTACGAGAGCGCGGCAGCCGGTCAGGGGAGAGGCGGCGCATAGGGGCGGCAGCCGGTCACGGGAGGGGCCGCGGCCAGTCGCGCGGGAGCTGCGGCGACTAGAGTAGGCAGGCGGCTGGAGGAGGTAGGGCGCACGTGGCGACCTAAGGAAAATGGAGAAGTCAAAGGCAATCTGCTCCCAAATCTTGTATGTATCAAAATTTTCTCCTCTTGTGATTGTTCTGATTTTTGCATATGGTGGTAGCACTGGTGAGGTGTAGTTTTGTAGCATGCAATAATTTTGTTGCATGCATCGTGTATAGGATGAATCATGGTAAAACATATTTCTTGAAAATCATGCTCCATGGGCATCATAGTAGAAAGAACTTCACCTATAAAACAGAGGAGGTGGTAGACAGTGACATGACAAACTTCAAGGACTTTAGTGATGACATTAGGGAGAAGTACCCATGGGGGGTGAATGAATTTATAACAATGAACTACTATGAATCTATGATCCAGTAAACAAAAATTATCCTCAAGTATGCTCAGACCAATGTATGCTAGAAATGTTTGTCAAGAAAATATCTATGTTGATTCAAGTTCATAGCAACAATGAGCTAGCTGTAGTTCTTCCATTTCCTGATTGAACAATATCTGAAAAGATAGCTAGTGGGATAGTACCTAATGTGGCTAACATACATAATGTGCCATCCACTCCATCTCTTGCAATGCCATCTCAGCCTACTATATCTCAGCCTAGCAGTAGCACACAACCTGTTGATAAGTACTTAGCAAATCCATTTAAACAAAATGAACATGTTAGTGTTGATGATGAAGGCATCTACTCTGATAATGAAATTGTTGTGGTTACTGTTGATGGTGAGCAAGAGCGTACTGATGTGCCTGAGGTGGTTAGTGAGGAGGGGGAGAAAGAGCAGGATGGTGTCGACGAGGGAGAGGAAGAGGACGAGGGGGAGGAAGAAGAGCATTGGGTGGTTGAAGATTTTATTCTTGTCCAAAATCCAGAGATAGCATATGATAGAAATGATCCCCCAATGACAAAGGATAGTATTTATGAAAACATTGTGCAATTTAGATTGACAATAGCTCAGCATGCAATTAAGCATCAATTCGAATATAACATTGTTAAGACTGACCCAGGGAGGTTCATTCTCATTCTTAATTCTGTCATGTTTAAAATATTTTCTTGTATGTCTAAAATATTGGCTGCAGGGGTCCTCCAAAAAAATGCAAAAGAAGGCTACTAGTGTTCATTGTGAATCTACCATTGTACATGTTCCTAGTGAATCTTTTGCACAAAATCCTTGTTTGGCTCCAACAATGTCATATCCATCAACCAAAAGTTGCCGATGTGAGAAGAAAGGACAGGACCTTACTATTACTTCATCAAATTCAATTAGGTAAATTTGATTATGTGAGATTTCATCTTCACTGATCACTTTGTTATTTGCTTACATTTTCCTTTCAATAATTATTGTCTAACATTTATGTCAATCTTTATATCAAGATCAATGATAGGATCCAACTAACCAGAACCTTTGAGTGTGGTGATGCCACTTCTAGCACCTGATAAGGGCGAGGCCAAGGCCAAATCTAAGGCAAAGACTAAAGCCAAGGTAGCCAATAAGAACAACAAGGAAGATAGCACTGCTACTACACATTTGCCTCAAATCAAGCGAAAAGACAAGGATGTTCATACATCTCTAGAGAGTCCAGCAGTGGGGACAAGAAGCAAGGAGAAGAAATCTCTAGATTTTAATTGAGACTGAACATGTGTTATATTATTTTGCTACTGTACTATTTGGGAGTTTGGTACTGTAATAATGTTCTAGTTAATTTGCATGTTAGCACTATGTCAGTAAGCATGGGAGTTTGGTACTGTAATAATGTTCTAGTTAATTTGCATGTTAGCACTATGTCAGTATGCACTGGGAGTTAGTTTAATGAGTGCTGATGCACTATGTCAGTAAGCCTGAACATGTATTTTGGTACTATGTCAGTATGCATTTTGGTACTATGTGGTCCTTGCTCCAGCAAACAATATGTTTGTTATTTTACCTATGCATCAGAAACAAAGCGCAATTACACATTATCTTAATCGTCTGTCAGAAGCAATCTATTATATTGCTTGAATGTTTTCTTATACTATGAAACACAGAGAAATATTGTGCTCCCTCAGAAATATTGTTGAAGCTTTTGTTGGAGAAGTATATGTTTAATGTCTTTGTGGAAAATATATTTGATGGTAGTGCCTAAAAATTATGTGACTCATATATTCAATATATAGATTAATGATGTATATTCATACATTAATGAATTCAAAATATATGTGATGCCTAGCTAAAATGTTGTGTATACATGTATAAAATTGCATGCCTATCAATTCAGAAGGGCAAATACGTCTTTTTACTTTAGATTTAACAGTCAACAAATGGGAGTGGCATGAGAGGGTGCACAAATTTTGACCAATGGCATATAAGGGAAGAGCCAATTTTCAGTGGCATACAAGGGATGTGACTAATTTTCAGTGGCATATAAGGATTTCTCTCGATTATTTTATCCATTGATCATTGTCGTATGACGATACAGGAACACATCTCTCAACTATCAATTATAAAAACTAGTTGATATAGTACAAATAACCTTCCCGATTATTTTAGCCATTGATCGTTGTCATATGACGATATAGGAACATATCGTATTTGTTAACGTGATTCAGCAGGGACATATATCCCCGAGATACTGACTATAGGCGCTCCTCCCTAATCAACACAACACACACTTAGCCACTACGAGTCCATGGCCTTGCTGGTATCTTCTCCTTGCATGTGTGCACTATATTGTCACCACTACGAATCCATGTAGTGATTTAAGCGAAAATATGGAATCTTTACTGAAATGCACGTTCACACCGCCATCATGAACCATAGCTAGGGGTGAAAATGGTACGGAAACTTTCCGGATTCCGAACCTATTTTCGAAAACGGAATCTGTCAGAACGGAAATGAATTTGGAAATATTTTCTCGGAAACGGAATCGAAAATGATAAGGGCAGTTTCCGTCAGAACTCGGAATTGGTCAGAAACTTTCTAGAAATTTTCTCGGAATTTTCGGAAATTTTATGACTGAAATACCCTGGATTTTTTTAAGTGAATACCATGGTGTTTGGCTGTTATTTTTTAAAAAAATATTTGTTATGCAAATCTAAAGCTACATAAGAATGTTTTTTTCATGCATTGGGATTTATCAACAACATTACTCTCTTAAACATAATTAATTTATTCCATAGATTATGTTTTGTGATGTACTGTGGCTTAAGAGTTGGGCTTATGTGATTGTATTTTATGATGAATTTTTGACCGTTGAGACTTGAGAATTGGATTTATCAATTTGAGGGGTTTTTGTATTCCGATAAATTTTTGTTACCGTATTCGCGCCGCTCGTTTTCACTCCATTTTCAGTTTCGATAATATTCGATTCTGTTTTCGTATCTGGGGTTTCCTATTCCAAAAGAAAATATGAAAACGAAAACGATAAAGGTGGTTTCCGTCCGTTTCCGTACCGTTTTCACCCCTAGCCATAGCAATGATTACCATCAAAACACTTGTCGGAGCTAAAGAAAACAAAAAACCACTCTAACCAAATCAGTGAAGGATAAAAAGCAAGATTTTTAGAAATACAACGATGTATCTTTAAACATCCCCTGTCCAGATTCGTAGTAATAGGTTATGTCACATCCCTCCAAAATCCCTTTTATAATGGAACGGAGAGAGTAGAAACTTTTGGTGGCCATATTAGTGGGTTGCCTACCTCCAGGCTCCAACACAACCTATCAACGGCCCTGGTGTGCTTAAGCACATATCGTAGGCAGTGAGTAGGCGAGGGGCTTAGGGCGGCACGCGTGGATCCTGAGCTCCAACCAACAGCTGGGAAGAGCTCGGGTGCACGCGCGCCATGTGCGGGTCGATGCGAGAGGAAACTCCAAATCAGATGCCCAATCGTCTTAAAGAAAATAGGATGCTTAAATGTTTCAGTTGGTCACCGCTAAAACATTAGTTTATACATAGTAAAAGAAAATCAGCCAATAAAACATTTAAAACTTTTTGTGAAAACAATGAAGACACATGTTGAAACATGTTGCTATCACATACGAAACATTGAGTTTTAATGTTTTGAAACATATATTTTTCTTTTATCAGAGAATATAATCATGTAATATATTGTTATAAAGTTTTAATTATAATGAAGGATTAATCCGTAAATCAGATAAATAATTTAGAGGAAAAAATATTTAAAGTAAGGAAAAAGGGAGAAGAAATTACTGTTTTTTCATAATTTGGTCCTTTTGAAAAAACTTATTTCTAAACTAATCCTCGCCAAAAACTTTATCCAAAAATAGGTGTGAGCTCAGCGCAACTGCCCTTGGTGCTGAGGTCCAATGGGTCAACGCTAGTGCCTTTGGTGCTGACACCCTTGCCCACGTGGATCCGCAGTCGATCCCCTCGCTGACATGGCATGGGGTCAGCGCCAATGCCTTTAGCGTTGACCATATATTGATATCAACTAGTAATGTGTAGTGCAGTGGTGAAGCCATCCCTACACTTGATGGTGACTAGGGTTCGAACCTTTAGCTTGCACCTTTTTTTTCACTTTTCTATCGGCAATAGATAAAAAACAGAAAAGAGTGTAGATATGGGGATCGACCGTGGGATTTGGTGACAACCAAATAAGCAATTAAACCGTTGCACTATGAATCTTGACAAAGAATAGCACGTCTACTTATTACGAACATGGGCCATGCCACGTCGTACAACCATAATTGCTAGCGCGGCAAATTTTAGCGCCATACTATCTGACGCTAAGATGTTGGAGCCCACGGCATGTTTTTGGCGAGGGTTTAGTTTCAAAATAAGTTTTCCAAAAATATTAGATTGTAAAAAAAAAAGGAGAAGAAACTAGCTTCCCTAAATCGGATCGTAAATCTTGCATGCATGCATGCCCCAGATTCGACGCGGGAATGGCCACACGCTGATGCATGAAAGCTCACGCACGCCGGCCGTCACCGCGCGGCTTCGCGGGCATATGACCCGGTGTGGTTGTTTTGGCCTTACGTACGTCATCGACGCCGAGTCTTGGTTGCGCGTCGATCGGAAACTAGAGCGGCGATATATTGTTCCTTGCACACTGCACCCAACATGAGACCAATTCATGCACGTAGTGGACATCCTTATCAGCAAAGCACACAAGTGGGCACACTTTTAGATAGTTTCGAAGTCTTTGACTTTGAGGACTTTGCTGATAGTTTCTAAGTCCACTTATGCTGTGTTTGTTACTGGAGTTGGAAACCATTTCCTCAAAGCACGGAAAACGGAATAGTCTATTAGTGCGTGATTAATTAAATATTAGCTATTTTTTAAAAAATAAATTAATTTGATTTTTTAAGCAACTTTTGTATAGAAATTTCTTTTGAAAAATAACGTAACCGTTTAGCAATTTAAAAAATGTGCACGTGAAAAACGAGGGAGAGGGGTTAGGAAGATGCTGAAACGAATGCAGCCTTAGAAACTATATTAAAAAAAAAAAGAAACTTAGAAACTTCTATGCACAAGTGGACATTTCTTGTGGATTTGGGAACTTAGAAATTACTACGAACTAAGAAAAGTCCAGACATGTTGTGGACTGAGAAACTTAGACTGCGGGTTGAGTCCCGTCCTGATCAGCATCTTGTTTTTGTCACTGTTTACACGGTTACACCCGTTCAAGCACGCGTATAGTACCCACTGTTCTTCATTTAGGCAAGGCTAGCTTTACTCGATGTAAGAGACAAATTTGGTGTGTCGTCCTGGAGGTTTAATTGGTGTAATTCGGTTTTTAATCAACAGAATTATCCGAACAAGAAGATATTTGTTCGCTGTTAATCTGGCTCTTAGCGATTAATTTCGTTGCATTGGTTTTGTTGGTCATCAAATGTGCTAACATATTGTCAGATGTTGGACGCGGATGCATGCAATTGGGATCATTTATGAAGGTTAAAACTAAAAGACAAAAACATATATCGAAGATAAGGAAATATAATCCGATCTCTACACGCAAACAGATATACACACAAATGACAGAAATAACCCAAGAGTACATAATCTCACTCATCATATTGAGGTCACAAAAATTCTGAAAGAGAAAAAAAAAGGAAAATCCTAAACTTTAATTTTTCTTTTTTAAACACGTACATAAACGCAGACGCTCACAATGCGCACGCACTCACTTTACCCCTATGAGCAGTGGCGAATCTAGAACGAAAATATAGGGGTGCTCCTTTCTAATGTGTTTTAGGAAGTATGATGGAAGCTTACATGTCATCTAAATAGTTCTAATTAATTTGAAAAAAAATGACAACATAGATTGATATGAAATATATTACTCCGTAAATATATAACTTCTACAAGTTACAACAAAAATAACAAATTAAATTGAAAATAGTTATCGTATATTCACAATTATATATTGTTTTTTCGTAACTTGTAGAAGTTAAAATTTAACTTGCATGTTTGTGGAGTGATATATTTCATATTAATCATTTTTTTCAATTTTTTGATGATTATTTAGATGACATGCACAAAACGATAGGATATCCTCTCGAGGGATGAAAACGCTTTCCCATTATGGAAGACAATACGACAAAGACACTGCCACAAATTCAATAACACAATTGTTGATAATTGTTGGATTACTTTGTGAGTAAAAACCACTCACTTCCCTAATCCCTGATCGTTCCATCCATTGAAGTAGGCAAAAAAAGAAAGCAAAAACTAATACAGTAGCTTAATAAGGAAGGTCTAGCAGCCAATTAGTCCACTTAATCACCCATGAATCGCGATAAGTTGTCTTTGTTTGCTCCTTCCTTGCGACCTGATTGATCTGCACTTATGCAATACGCTGCTTCTCTCCCGAAGCCATGCGGCTGCTGCTCTGCATGCAGGGCAGGGGGTTCTGCCGAGATGGAGCTGGCGCTCAAGCCCCAAGGAGCCCCAACGGTGAATCCGTCCCTGCCTATGAGCACCTTCAAAGAAGGTGTGGAGATTATAAATATCCCATACCTACACAGTATGGTTATCCGACTAGTGAATATGTGACGGATCATGACTTGGATATTACGTTTCCTTGTATATTATGGAACGGTCTAAAGTTCTGGTTTGATAAGATTGTAAAGTAGATTTAGAAAACCGATACCGTATTAGTTAAGATTTCCATCTTGTAATCCTGCCCCCCATCCTATATAAGGTGGGCAGGAGGCCCTCTAAGGGGCATGAGACACAACTAGATCGTCAGATCTAGAATACATTCGGGGATTCAAATCCCTAAACAGGAGTAGGGTATTACGTCTCATTGAGAGGGCCTGAACCTATCTAAATCCTTGTCTCCGCATCCATCCACTTTTAGGTCTCGTGCACTACTCCTTTTATTATTGCCGAATTCATGTTTCGACAATTGGCGCGTCAGGTAGGGGTGCGCCGAGTTATCTACGAAGAAGCGCGATGGAATCAGTATCGTGCATCAGCACACATCCAAAATCCCCGATCAACTTCGGCCGCCGGTTCACCTTCATGCCGTGTCCGTGCGACCTTGTTCGTGTCAGTGCGATTGATCCCCAGGAAGGTGGCCTTCGGCATAAGAACATGTATCGAGAATCACCGGTGGACGTGCCACCACGGGTCACACATGGGAGCAAGCCGACCAATGGCTTATCAGGAGAGAACACGTGCAGAAGTTGATCTACCGATCAACAAGCACCATTAATTTACTTAATCATGCCGTAAAGCATGTATATATTTTTATCATTAACCAAATTGATTTGTTGTCTTGTTCTGTAAGCATGCCGAGCTATGGATCGCTCGATTAGTCCTAGCGACACAGTGCAAGATCAACCACCAATCTTCTCTGTCTCGGAGTCAGTCCGGTCGAGGAGATCAATCTCGGCAAGTTCAACAATTTAATCTCCGACTTAGCCGGATTTTTTCCCTTCAAATTTATTGTTGTTTATTGAGTTGATCTCTAAATATCAGTTTAATCTCTTGATATTTTCTGGTGTTCACATGTAATGCCGCGACACTGCTTTTGCCGACTGGTGTCCTCGCCTACATGGTTGGATGGTTACACCACCGTTATTGGGCGTCTACGTCTTCACCGCCGGCCTACACCCGTCGCCGCCGACTGGTGTCCTCGCCTATATGGTTGGTTGGTCACACCACCGTTCATGGGCGTCCACGTCTTCACCGACCGGCTTGCCTCTGTCGCCGCCGACTGGTGTCCTCGCCTATATGGTTGGTTGGTCACACCACCGTTCATGGGTGCCCACGTCTTCACCGATCGGCTTGCCTTCGCCGCCGCCGACTGGTGTCTCCGCCTACACGGCTGGCCTATTATGCCGCCGTTGTTGGGCGTCTACGACTTCACCGCCGGTCTGCCTCTGTCGCCGCCGACTGGTGTCCTCGCCTATACGGTTGGTTGGTCACACCACCGTTCATGGGCGTCCACGTTTTCACCGACCGGCTTGCCTTCGCCGCCGCTGACTGGTGTCTCCGCCTACACGACTGGCCTGTTATGCCGCCGTTGTTGGGCGTATACGACTTCACCGCCGGCCTGCCTCTGTCGCCGCCGACTGGTGTCCTCGCCTATACGGTTGGTTGGTCACACCACCGTTCATGGGCGTCCACGTCTTCACCGACCGGCTTGCCTTCGCCGCCGCCGACTGGTGTCTCCGCCTACATGGCTGGCCTATTATGCCACCGTTGTTGGGCATCTACGACTTCACCGCTGGCCTGCCTCTATCGCCGCCGACTGGTGTCCTCGCCTATACAGTTGGCGGACTCTGCCGCCGTTGATGGGCCTCGTCATCTTCACCGGCTTGCCTTCGCCGCCACTTCCTGGTGTTTTCGTTGCTATTGATGGATGGCTTCGATCCTACATCGGCTGCTTCTATTGTCGCCGAGGGAATGCAAAAAGCTAAGTCATCATTTTTATATGATATTTTTCCTTTTCCTCTGCCTCACTACATCAACTGGTTCGCCGTTGCCTAGTGAGTCGGAGGCTACATATGTTATATCATATTTTTTCAACAGTTTTCATAATATTTATCTTGATTGTTTGCAACATAATCTGAGTACAAAAGTACCTATCGAGTTATGGAGTTCCATCTTCCTATACTTTCCGTTTGGTTCGCCAATGGATGGTTGCCTTTGGGCCGATTCCTAGCACCCGGGGGCTCGTTGGATGAACCGAATAACGCAAGATGCTAAGTATTACTCGGAAGAATCAAAAGCATAGAGATAAGATAATTTATTTTCTACTCTTAACAATTGCAAAAGTACCTGAGTAGTAAATTCTGATTCGTGAAACTTTGTTCCATTAATGACGAACTCATGTCACTCATATGCATGTTTGGGAAGTGCCTAGGCCAACTCCCGGTGCTTGGGGGCTATGACTAGTCGGGCAGAGTGTTTAAACATAAGGAGTCATCTGCTCGGGGAAACCAAAATTGACAAGAGGAGAAATAAATATTTATAAATATTTTAAAATACTTGAATTTTCCTCAAGTACTGTATTTACATCAGATACTACTCATCCTATATGTTTGTTCTGCAAGATCCATATCCGGATATGCATAATAGGGATTCATGGCTTTAAACTTATCTCCTATGCTTCAGGAATGGATCAATCAGAACATCATCACCGGCTCGCCGTCGTCGCCGCCGACTGGTGTTTTCGCCTGTACGGTTGGATGGTCACATCACCGTTGTTGGGCGTCTATGTCTTCACAGCCGGCTTGCCTTTGCCGCCGCCGACTGGTGCTCTCGCCTATACAGATGGATGGTCACACCACCGTTGTTGGGCGTCTACGCTTTCACCGCCGGCTTGCCTTCGCCGCCGCCGACTGGTGTCTCCGCCTGCACGGCTGGCCTATTATGCCACCGTTGTTGGGCGTCTACGTCTTCACCACCGGCTGCCTTCGCCGCCGCCGACTGGTATATCCGCCTGCACGGCTGGCCTATTATGCCGCCGTTGATGGGCGTCGACGACTTCACCGCCGGCCTGCCTCCGTCGCCGCCGACTAGTGTCCTCGCCTATACGGTTGGTTGGTCACACCACCGTTCATGGGCGTTCACGTCTTCACCGACCGGCTTGTCTTCGTCGCCGCCGACTGGTGTCTCTGCCTACACGGCTGGCCTATTATGCCGCCGTTGTTGGGCATCCACGTTTTCACTAACCGGCCGCCACGTCTTCCGCCGACTGGTGCCTCCGCCTGCACGGCAAGCTTATAATGCCGCTGTTGTTGGGCGTCTACGTCTTCACCGACCGGCCACCTCGTATGACGCCAACCGATGCTATAGTCTTCATGGCTGGCCACGTCGTCGTCACCGCTAATAGGCGTCATCATCTTCAACACAAGCTGTCTACGTTTGCTGACGACTGGTTTCTTCACTTCCATGGCCGCATGATTTTGCCAGTGTTGATTGGCCTTATCGTCTTCATCACCGGTCGTCTCGTCTGGTGCTGACTAGTGCCCTCACCTCTACGGCTGGTTTTACCGCAACCACTACTGATGGACGTCATCGTCTTCATTGCTGGCCGCCTTGTTTGACACCGACTGGTTTTTTCTGAAGCTGACCGGAGTATCTATCTTCACGACTACACGTCTTCGCCACCGGTTTGTTTCTGTCGCCGCCGACTTATGTTCACTTCATCACGGCTATGCAACATTGTCATCATGGTGGAGCTACTTCATCTTCATTGTCTTCGGCACCGACAAACTCTATTGTTGCTACTTCGCAAGTTTTGCTACTTCACTAGCCATGACGTCTACAAGAGCTTCGACATCTCGGTATGCGTCACCAAATATGATGCCGTGTTATTTTACTACAACAAGTGGTGTTCCAATATTCAAGATTTTTACCCGGACATCCCCAATACATATCTTCACTCAAGTGATGGCTACTCGACGATGAGAAGCTACAGTTCTCGACTCTATCTTCAATTGCTTTCCAACTAACCAAAGAGTCGGGGGCTACACAAGTACAAGACTCAAAATTCGACAAGTTTTTTGTCAAGATGAAGCAATCAATCAATTAACGAGTCAACTCTAGGAGTTATTATCTTCGTCTGCGCTTCAGAACCGGCATTTTACTTCAGCGACTCCAATTATTACACTAGCAGTTTCGATTTCTGGACGCTGCCAAAATTTACTCCAATTATTATACCGGCAGGTCAAGATTAAATTTACATGTCTGGGAGTTTGGAGTCATCAACCAATCAACTCAGATCAGATTCAATGAGTTGAACAACAGCATATACTTTCCTCTAAGTGAAGCATCTGCAACAGCTATAGCACCAAGTTCTACTGCCATCTTCATAAATCAAGAGGCGTTGCATCAATCTTCGTCACACACATGCCAACATTAATAAAATACTTGAGCATGGATTTCCTCTCAACAGTTTGATGCATTGTTGTTACTGACATCATCACCAGCACCTCTGCTTCATCGGCCCTGACATCTCCGCTGTTACTAATGGATGATTATGTCTTCGTCGACTTATTATTTCACCTTCATGGTTGACCTACTACGCAAATGCTGATGAGCGTCTTCGTCATTATCATCGGTTGCTACACCGCTATTGACTGGATCGCCGACATCGTCATCTTCATCAATATCCTGTCAAGCCTCTTCAACATAGCCCACACTGCTGCCGTTGATGGGCAACTTCGTCATCATAGTCGGGTATCTCTGTTGCTGCTTATCATCATTACTGTCGGTTGCGTTTGTCGTCGCCGACTATTTTCTCCATCTTCATGATTGATGGACTTCGCCATTGCCATTGATGAGCATCTATGTCTTTACTACTGGCTTGCCTCCGCCGCCTCCCATGGTGTCTTCGCTTTCACAGTTGGTTTATTATGCCTCTACTGATGGGCGTCTTCGTTTTCTTCACCGGGTGCCTCATCTGTTATCGACTGATCATTTCGCTGCCATGGCTGCACAACTCTGTCGCCGATACTGGGCGCCTTTGTCTTCACTTCTGGCTGACTTGTCTTCCGCCGACTGGTTTCTTCGCCTCCATGGCTATGCGACTTCATTACCTTTGATTGGTGTCATTGTCTTTACCACCACCAACATCTTCGTCAGCTTTGATGGGTGATATCATCTTCATGTTGGTCATTTCGTCTCCATGTCGACTGCATCAGCTATTGCCAATGGACAATTTTGACTATGACAGAAGGACAAGCTATATATGCTCAGGGGCTTATCAACTCAGGCACAAAGATCATACCTTCAAGTTTGATTTTGTTCTAGATACAGGCAACATGCACTCGTAGTCCTGAGATTATTTTCTATGCTCAAAGACTGGACCAATCATTATTCCCCGTAAGGGCTATCAACCGAATACTTGCGCCAGTCGGGATTCAATTTTTATATCTATTTTGGAGTATCCCATAAGAGATAATCACTCAGATTAGAAACAATTCATATGAGTTACACTTGGTCTATATCACCTGGAAGATTTATTACTCGGGAGCATGTTACATGCGTCATCCTTTAAAGGGTGTCGAAGGCATATTTTTTGGCCTAGGCCTAATATGTCTACAGCCCATATTTTTAGGTGTGGCCTGTCACGTTCTTTTAGGGACTTAGCCACTTTTTACTTAGGCCAAAGTGTGCGTGATCAAGTGCCCAATACTTTAAAATCATTTTATACCGCAGTTACTCAACTTTTTAGGAGTTGGTACAATGCATCTTAAAAGGTGTCAAACAATAAAACTTTATATAGCTGCCCCGCTGACTTTTTTATATAAGTCAAGGTGTTGTTTGGGTTTTTAAGCAATTGATTGGATACAATATCGTTGCTATTAGCCACGTAAGTGTGCATTTTTATTGACCAATATTATGGCTTAGGCTGATTATATATCTTGGTCATTTTCCAGGCGGTTGGTAAATCCTTTATGAGTTTATTTACTCGGATTTTACACCACATATGCTGTATATTTCTGGGTGTGGTGAAACCATGTGTCTTTTAGGGACTTAAGCACATCTGTTAAAGTAGTGTGCGCATGGTGTATACCTAATACTTTAGACATTTCTTTATTCACGGCATTCAAGTTTTTTTTTATAGCTGTTTTGCTATGCGAATTTTCAATGATGTAGTCAAATTTAGGTTGCTCGCATCAATTTTTACAAAGCAGTCGGTATATCACTTGGATCACGTTATTTGGGGGATTCATACCGCATATGCTATATATTGTTATCAAGTCTCTTGGTTGACTATAATTATCAAAACCACTCAGTTGGTCAGATTATTTATTCCCTGACTATATGCTTAGTTTATTCAATTAACCCCATAGTCGGGGGCTACACATATTAGGTGCATCTAATCGATGCACCTGACTTTATTTTTTAGCCCTCCACAATCTTCAGATTTGGTACAAGTACTCGGGAGACCATGGCAAAGATGATTGAAACACTTAGCTTTGGAGTAATCTAGTTCGAGAGAAGATTATCTTTTCGACTGTGAAGGTCTCAGGGGCTAATGTGGAGATTATGGGTACCCCATACCCACACAGCATGGTTATCCGACTAGTGTAGGGGGTAACTTATATCTATGGAATATGTGACGGATCATGACTTGGGTATTATGTTTCCCTGTATATTATGGAACAGCCTAAAGTCCTGGTTTGATAAGATTTTAAAGTAGATTTAGGAAACCGATACCGTATTGGTTAAGGTTTCCATCTTGTAATCCTGCCCCCATCCTATATAAGGTGGACAGGAGGCCCTCTAGGGGGCATGAGACACAACTAGATCGTCAGATCTAGAATACATTCGGCAGATTCAAATCCCTAAACAGGAGTAGGGTATTACGTCTCATTGAGAGGGCCTGAACCTGTCTAAATCCTTGTCTCCGCATCCATCCACTTTTAGGTCTCGTGCGGTACCCCTTTTATTATTGCTGAATTCATGTTTCGACAGAAGGGGCCGACATATCTTGAGATTTATAAAGTTATCACAGCCGTCTTGCTATTGACTGATATATCGCCTACCACTAAAAGAGTAATTAGTGTGAGCACTCGTGTCAAGTCTAGGACTTAAATTGACACTGGATGGGCTGGTTTTACCACAAGGAACCCAACCAGTTGAGTTACGCCCACTTCACGCATAAAGTATAATTACACTTCATCCATTCTAAAATATAGATATCTTAAGTATCTCTAAACGACCACTTACATTTAGCTCTGAGATAGTAGCTTCAACGATCTTCTTTAAGCAGAAGCGACCACTGCCAAGGCCATGATATTGGAGAAAAATACTCATCTGGTGTCCGATTCCTAAAAAAACGAATAATCAAATATTGCAGTTGACTAACAAATAAAAGATTAAGTTATATATAGTGAAACAAGAAAGTTAGCAACTGAAACATTTAAAAATTTTGTGAAACAAAGTGAAGATATACACTGAAACATGTCGCTATCACGTATGAAACAATGAGAGTTAACGGATTGAAATATATGTTTTTCTTTCATCAAAATATAATTATGCGATATCTTGTTCTAAATATTTAATTAGAACGAATACAGTGGTGTGATCGGATCATAGATTAGATAAGTAGTTTAGGATAAAAAATTATTTAAAATATCGCTAAAATGCATGCACGCAAGCATTGATGAAGTGGAGAGAGATGAGAGAGAGTAGTGGCATATTTCCGTGAATTTTGTTGAACATACTAAAGACACACATTGGAACAATTAAAACTCCTATTTTTATTTTATCAAGAATATAGTCATATGATATATTGTTGTAAAGATTTAATTACAATGAGTACAATGGTGTGATCGGATCGTAGATCAGATAAGTAGTTTAGAAGAAAAAAATATTTCGAATATTGATATATACATATATAGATGGATAGAGTAGAGAAAACAGTAGTACAATTAGTTATGATGGATCGGTATACCAATCCAGAGCATTTTCCCATGATATTACTTGAAAATCACCTTTAAAAAATCACCTGCAAGAGTGATTTAGAATGGGTTTCATTAAAACACCACATTATTTTTATTCAACCACCTAGCCCAACAACTCCCACTAATACGAATGGTATGTTTCAGCTTAGATTGGACACTATTAAGGCATGATCCACATAACTTTCAGACATCAGTTGGGAATTGAATTCCAATAACGAGATGAACTGCATTTCAAATGAATCTGGCAAGGCAATAATTTTTTTAAAAAAAGAGCTTTACTGTTTTCTTAACCAAACAAAAACAACATTTTTTAGTGCCCTTACAGTTTCTCCTTACTAGTATTAAGGCACGTACAAAGGTAGAGTCTAATATGAGCTCTCTATATTAATTAATGTCACTAGATACTATCCTCCTACAATAGTAGAGACAACAAGATTTCTAAACCATTAATACACTAAATGATTTTTGATTATACTTCTTTCCTTTTCTCCACTCATGCAACAAATTTTCCGTTAATAAATGCTAAGAGTCGACTCTAAGACGATGTCATGCGTAGCAACGATGTTTCTCCATTCCCCCTCTTTTTTCCACGTTACCAAATTTACTTACATGATAAAAGAGAGCCCGTTATTAGACATACATGATAAAAGAGAGCCCGTTATTAGACATCATTGTACATGCCTCCTTTGTTGAGATAGAAAGAAAGACTTTGATTGTAAGAAGATCCTAAGTTTCCAGAAAACAAACTTCCTTGGAACAACGTAACATACAGAGGATAAGCCAGGATTCGTGATTTTCCCTCCATCAAGGTAATCTTTGACTTTTCCTCCTTAAAATCAGTTTGTTTTGAGTTTACTAAAAAGATCACATTCTTCTGTACTTTCCATATCATGCATATGCTTAGGAAAAAGCTATACATATGGATTTTATTTCTTACAAAATTTTTGCTAACGCTAATGTTACATATTGTAGTAAATCAATCTAGATCTACTATGACATCGACCTAGTTAAATCAAACGGGTGAGAACTTTGTTAACCTTTGTTAAGAGTTTAATTTGTAAGATTTTCTTTTAATACATATAGCGTTGTTCATATTTTCAACAACGTTTGCTTCCTACTCTTAATTTCTTTTTTAATTACTACAATGTGACGTGTCTGAAGTTCACATGGTGTACAACGTGGTCGCCATCCCGGTCGCCGCCGGCGCGCTGTTCCTCTTCACGAGGCTGCAGATGCCGCCGTGGCTCGCCGGCGCCTGCATGGCGTTCTCCTCCGTCGGCATCTTAAAGAACCCCTTCATCATAGAATGTTTATGGCTTCATGACCGTTACTCAGTCAAATTGCCATTGAGGAAGTACTGCGGATACCTTTGGTTGCTTTGATTATATCAGGCTCTCACCCCTCTTGTCTATAGAAGAAAGATTTCTAACTGTGGAAATTCTAACATTTTGCTGACTACTAGTCAAATACCTATGCGTTACAACAGAATAATTTGACGTGTAATCCTATGTTTTTCTCATGGGACATAGGGAGCATGGTTTTATTTTTATTTTTTCCAAACTCCTTATCCCGTATTTTTTTAGAACTCATTCTTCTCCCATATTTTTCTCTCTTTTTCTCTCAATTGTTTACCATTTTTTTGGATGTGGGGTGGGGCAGGAATCAACTGGTTTTTTAGATAGGGTGGACCAGATTTATTGCCACTGCAAAAATCATGGCACTAGTGCAAAAATCATGGCAATATAGATACATATTACAACCATTTTAAAATCATTGCTAGCCATGGTAATAAGTTTGTATTTTGTGATGATAAATTTATTTACTGCCACAAAATTATCGTGGCAATAGAACTTATTGCAACAGATGAGAAGTGTAATGCAACCACGTTCGCACATTACGCATACCTAAGGTGGGGTCTAATATGTGAAGGCTCACACGTGTTGCGCTCCAAAGCCTACTTGCTCATCTAGTCATCCGAGCCCACGTACACAGCCCCACATGTTCAGAGACTATTTTGGCCTTTTCCCTTACTCATCCGGAAGCACTTTCTCATGTTATATGAAAATTTCCTTGGAGTTAGACTCAAAAATCGGCCCATATACATTCAAGTTTTCACGTAAAAAGTTTATCCATATAAAGCTTTTATCTAAAAAATAGAGCTGAATCATAATCGGACACATTCGTGCACGGTGTTGTTTGGAAATCTTATGTCAAAGAAAAAGTTTGTGTGTACAAAGTATCTATGTAAAAGGAATTTGTGTATAAAGTTTTGGTGGATGTGTTAACAAGGACAAACAGTCATGTTGCGCGCGAGAAAGAAAAAGGAAGAGCGAGGACATTCGCACGTTAGCCTTTTAGGCCAAAAGGTTGACCACCCAAATTTTCATGAATTTGTTCATGACCCGTGGAATTAATAGAGCCTCCTCATAGCTGTTAAAAATACTAGTGATGTTTTCTTTACAATAGGGGAGGGGGTGCAAGGAATGATGTCAATTTAGGAGGAATAATACTAACTACAAATGAATTGTCAGGCAAAGTTTTCAGCTACCTAGATGATTTTTCACAACACTGTACAACTGATAGTTAAACATCACAACCAAAACAAGTGGTGGAGCATATGTGGGAGATGCTAATCTGGGAGGTTGGGAATGTGTGGCAAGAGATTCTAATGGTGTACTGCTAGCAGCTGGAGCAGGAAGACTACAAAACTTACGTAGTGCTATGCATGCTGAGCTACCGGTAATACAGCTTTTATGCAATGTAAAGGATAATTTTTTAAACGGACTCACTAATTCAAGTGATAGTTAGGACATCGCGATGTTTGGTTCATTAATTCCAGGTGCATACTACTCGTAAATTTAGAACTTCGTTTGTTTCTTTCTCTGTTGGATATTATTGCCCAAGAGACTGTAATAGGGTCGTCAGCTCTCCACTGTAGTCGGCGCAATGCCGCGAGTCAGTCCTTACTGTAGCTTTCCCCTCTCCATTGTAGTCTTTCCCTTCCTTCCACAACAGCTCTTCCTCGATCCATCCACTAATCTCGTCATCCCATGACTAGATTCTCTCCTTTTCCCTTTCCCTTCCTTTCCCTTCGTTCTTTCTTTCCATCTTTCTCCATCTCTCTTCCTTCATCCGTCATGGCTTCCAATCAACCCACTCCCCCCACAGTCTGGTTCTCACTCTACGGAAAATGATCCTCCAGATCCTCTTCCTCAGATTGAGGCTTCTTTACAAGAAATGTGCCTCACCCCGCCAAAAGAAGCTTCGATTCAGCTGAAATATTCCCCTGAAGTTGCTCAAGTGGACGCCAATCACGACATGCTTATGAAGATGGGTCATTCAGGTGGACAGGTTAGAGCTATTCCCCTGGAACCTCTCAAGAAAGCCCTAAGCAAGGTATGGGGTAGTTGTTTCTTGGACATTTCTATGGTTGATACAAATTTGTTCGTGGCTCATTTTCGCACTTGGGAAGATCTTTTTTGGGTTTGGAATAAGCAGCCTTGGTCTTTTGGAAGTGAAAATTTCCTGTTTGAGTGGACAACTGTTGATAAGAAACTTAAGCCTCTATCTGCCTATACTTTTAAAACCATTATGGTCTCTGTCAGATTTTATGGTGTTCCTATGCCTCTTAGATCAGAAGATAGTGCCAGGAAATTAGTCAAAGAGGTTGGCGAACCATCTGCTGCTGCTCCTATCATAGAAGAAAATCTGAAAAAAGATCCCAAATTCATGACTGTCAGGGTGAAAATGGATGTTGCCAAGCCTGTGCAGGCCATTGTTTGGTTGAACATTGAAAATAGAGAGCCTCTTAAAGTCTTTGTGCATTATGAAAGAATTCATCGTATTTGCACCTTTTGTGGTCTGATGTTTCACATTTCTCAAGCTTGCCCAATTAAGCAGAGAATCATCATTCAACAGAAAGCAGATGCTAATGTTCAATTAACAGACAGATATGGCAAATGGATCACACAGCTATCTTATTTGCCACCTGAAGCAATGATGGATCTGGAAAGAGAGAACAAAAATTCTTTGGTGGAGAAATTCAGGAAGCATTTTGCCAATCCAAGTGCTCGAGCTAGTCCTTCACAGAAGATCCCCCCAACGCTCCCGACAGGACAGGTGAATAGTTCGGCAGAAGGCAAAGTCCTTGCTCTGGCGGGCCCAAAAGACAAGGAAGGACTGTATGTGATCCCTGCAAAGAAGAAGCTGCAGTTCCAACATCAAATGTCTGCTTCCCACCAATTTCAGCAGGAATTGAATTCCATTCCTCTGAGCTCCCTGCATTGCCTTAATCACACTGAGCCTAGTAAACTGCCCATGCAAACTGATCATTCAATTCAGATACATGCAGAGAAACTCAAGGCAAATGAAGCTAATCTGGCTGGTTGAAATTTATTGCCTTCCTCTTCCTCTCTATTAAGAAATGAGGCCGGCTCTAAACGTCCCCTTCCCACTGCCTCTTCTTCCTCCGCCAAGAGAAGGGTTGTCGGTGACAATGGCGATCCTTCAGGAGCTGTTGGAGGAAAATGGTCCCTTGATGCAGCATCATCAGTAGGAGGAGGTAGTGATTGGAGTTCCCGGGGAGGAGCAGCTGCAAGATGGGAGAGGGCTCCTTCCCCATTTTCTGTCTATGGTGAGGGAGGAGACACAGCATCCAGTCAATGCCGAAGCAATGGAACAAGAGGTGGAGCAGGAGGTTCCCTTCCTAGGAGAGAGATCAGAGTTAGAGGTAGAACTTCTCGTTGGGACAGGGGAGCAGCCCCTAGTGGATTTTGGTGATTAATGACAAATGTGGTTCAGGGACTAATAAGTTCATTGAGTAACTTTCAGGTGCATTAGTCCAAGGTGTGGAAGATGGATGCTTGGAGACCCCCCAAAAGTATAAAATCAAAGCGGACCGGAACTCGAGAAGTGCATAGGATAGTTTATTTATTGCAATCGAGTTTTTAGGAAAAACCGTACTATTAAGACGGGTTCCAGGTGATGCTCTGAGATATGTCAAGTGCTCTTAGTGTGAACCAAGTGTCAAGTTCCCCTAGGAGTTATTTTTCCAAATACTCCATCTGTCCAAATATGCAAGTCCGGAACTACCTGTCTTCCAGGTTCGGAAGTTCCGGTCTTGTGAAAAAGATTTTCCTAAGTGTAGTCCGGAAGTTCCTGTCTTACAGGTCCAGAACTTCCTGTCTTGTTTCCAGTTCAAAATTGTGAGTAACGGCTAGATGACGTCACCTAGCCGTTATACATATACAGCTCGTTTCCAGCTCGTTCTTTGGCCATTCCACTTTCACTTTTTGAACCTAGAGCTGTTGCTAGCCTCTCCCAAGTGTTTCTTGCCTTCTCCACTCAATCTAGAGCCTAATTCTTGTGAGAAAGAAAGATTGAGAGGGAGAGAAGAAGATTTGGAGAGGTGTGAAAACTAGGATCTTGGGTGAGCACTTGGAGTATCTCATGGGCTGTCATCTCAGTGCTTATTACTCTTGGAGATGATCTCCTAGACGGTTAGGTGTCGCCTGCGAGAATCCGTTGCATATTGTGGATGTCCCGGGTAAGTTTGTGAAGGATCTCCTCTCCTCCGAAAGGAAACGAGGTAAGTTAATGAAGTTCTTGTGTTGAGATTCTAGAGGTTTTCCAAATAGAGCAACCTACACTTGTGGCGAATTTCTAGAAGTAGGTTGAGTTGGATCTTGGTGGTCACTCAATTCTAGAAATTTGCCTAGGGGTGTTTATGGTTGAAGGCTGTGGATTTCCTCTGGGGTTTTTGCACAAGTGAGGCAAGGGGTTAATTGAGACCCAGCTCTTTGGAGCTCCTCAACGGAGAGTAGGATCGCAAGATCCGAACTTCGGGAAAAATCGCTCTTGTCTCTTTCTATGATGTTTCTGTGGATGATTCTGTGATCTATCTCCTGCTTAGAATACCTGTGCATCATCTTGAGAAGATTGGCTTAGTCTCCTATTTCGAAATTTGAATTTCATCTTTCATCTGTAGCCCAGAAGTTCCTGTCCTAAGAACACCAGAAGTTCCGGGCTTGGCAGGTCGGAAGTTCCGGAGTTCATTACCAGGAAGTTCCGGGTCTGTTTGAATTTTACCGCTGCGATTTGTTTTTAAGTTTTCAGGGACAGCCTATTCACCCCCCCCCTCTCTAGGCTTCATCAGCGCGTTCAATTGGTATTAAGCAAGGTGCTCTTGATTCAAGCTTCACCGCTTGGAGTGATCCACGATGTCGCATCTAGAGGGAACCGAAGGGTTGGATGACAAGGGAGACGCTTCTAGAACCAAGGATACTGGACCCAAGGGAGCTACTATTCACTTTGATTATAGCAAACTTAATGTTCCTCCTCATAACTTTGTCTCCGTGCCTTCCGGGCGTGCTCCTCAATTTGATGGGACACATTACGCCGCTTGGAAGCACAAGATGAAGTTGCATCTAATTTCTTTACATCCAGGTATTTGGAAAGTTGTTTGTACAGGTATTGATGTACCCCATGATGACATGGAGCTCACCTCGGAGCAAGAACAACTCATCCACAGCAATGCTCAAGCTTCCAATGCAATTCTCTCCGCTTTGAGTCCGGAGGAGTTCAACAAGGATGATGGACTTGAGGAGGCCAAGGAGATATGGGATACTTTGCAATTGGCTCATGAGGGATCACCCGCCGTTTGTGAGGCCAAGATTGAATTGTTAGAAGGAAGGCTTGGAAGATTTGTGATGGATGACAAGGAGACATCTCAAGAGATGTATGATAGGATGATGATCCTTGTCAACAAGATTAAAAGACTTGGGAGTGAGGACATGACAAATCACTTTGTGGTCAAGAGACTTCTCCGTGCTTTTGGTGCAAGAAATTCCACTCTTGTATCAATGATACGGGAAGGAAAGACTTCAAAAGGCTCACCCCAAGTGACATTCTTGGAAGAATTGTGTCTCATGAGATGCAAGAAGAGGAAGCTCGTGAAGTGAGGCAAATGGTGAAGAATGACGCCATGATCAAAAATCAAGAAGTAGCTTTGAAGGCAAAACAAGAAGAAGAGTCAAGTTGTGAAGAAAGTGAAGATGAAGAGATGGCTTTTATTGTCAAGAGATTCAAGCACTTTCTTTGCAAGAGTGGCTATGGCAAAGGGAGGAAGGATGACAAGGGAAAGAGGCAATCAAAGAGAGCTTGCTTCAGTTGTGGCGAATATGGCCACTTCATTGCCGATTGTCCTAAGTCAAATGAAGCTAAGGCTAAGGGAGGCAAGAAGAAGCCGGAGCGTCCTCATGTGGCGAAGGCACACATGGCGGAGGTGTGGTACTCCGGAGATGAAGAAGATTCCGAAGTCAAGCCCAAGCCCAAGCCAAAAGACAAGGTTGAAGGAGAAGGTGGTGTTGCTACCGTCACCTTCAAGTCATCCTCTTCAAGCAAGGAGCGTCTCTTCAACAACTTGAGTGATGATGACGACGACTCCTACCACTACTCATGTTTCATGGCACAAGGCTACAAGGTGATGACTCAAAAGCCCTCTCACACCTCTCTTGATGTTGATTCTAGTGATGAGGAAAGTGATAATGAATTAGATGATGTGCTTAAGAGCTTTAGCAAACACGCTATGCAACATTTGGCTAAGTTAATGAGAGCTTTGGATAGTAAAGAACAATCACTTGAAAGGCAAGAAGAATTGCTTATTCTTGAGAAGAAAAGAAACCTTACCTTAGAGGAGAGCCTAGCTAAAGAATGTGCTAAAAATGAACAACTAGCTAATGAGCTTAATTTGGCTAATGGTTCTCTAGCTAGCCTTAGGGATGTCAATGAAACTCTTCAAGACAAATTTACTAATTTAGACAAAAGTCATGAAGATCTTGAAGTTCAATTTGACACTCTTTGGAATAGCACTTCTCAACCAAATGTGGTTTCTAATCCTTCCAACCCATCTACTAGTAATGGTTGTGCTAGGTGTTACAATATTGATTTGAACTCTTATGCTACTAATGTTGATGCTATGCAAGCTCTTAAGAAAGAAAATGAAAGGTTGGACACACTCGTGAAATATGGATGCATGAAGACATACCATTCAAAAGATGCCCTTTACAAGACCATCACCGCTCATCCTAACAAAGATGGACATGGGCTCGGGTTTTCTGGTGGAAGTCCTGTGTCTAAGCGTGTGATGGTAAATGGGAAAGAATGCTTGATGTTTGTGAGAGAAGGTAAAGCTCCACAAGCAAGTGAGGTGACTTGTCCCTTCACTGGTCAGACACCCGGAAGTTCCGGGCAAAATGACCGGAAGTTCCTGCCCTGTAAGACAGGAAGTTCCGGACATTTTGTCAGGAAGTTCCGGGCTTCTGATAGGCCGAAGGGGCTGACCGGAAGTTCCGGGTATAATACCAGGAAGTTTCGGCCAGAGGGTCTTTACTATGATTCATATGTAATTTCCAAAAATTCAGAGGGCAAAGTGGTTGCTTATTTTAATGGGAATTACAATGATGATTACCGCACTTGTGTGTGGGTGCCAAAGGCTTTGGTAACTAACATCAAGGGACCTAAACTTAGACAAGTTTGGGTTCCTAAATCCCAAGCTTGATTTTTTTTTGTCCCAAGTTGGGTTGTGGACGTGGCTGCACCAATCATATGACGGGAGAGAGGAGTATGTTTACAAGTCTTGATGAGGAGGGTGGAAGTCGTGAAAATATTGTCTTTGGAGATGATGGTAAGGGAAAGGTAATGGGTCTCGGTAAGATTGCCATTTCCAAGAATCAATCTCTATCTAATATCTCCTTGTCAATTCCCTAAGCTACAATTTATTATCCGTGTCTCAATTGTGTAAGTTAGGATTTAATTGCTTGTTTACCGATGTGGATGTGACCGTTTTTAGGCGAGATAACTCTTCCATAGCATTCAAGGGTGTGTTAAAGGGTGATCTCTATCTCGTTGATTTTGACGTGGATAGAGTGAATCCGGAGGCATGCTTGATTGCTAAATCCTCTATGGGTTGGCTATAGCACCGTAGGCTAGCTCATGTTGGAATGAGGAATTTGGCATCTCTTCTAAAAGGGGAACACATTCTTGGTCTATCTAATGTTTATATTGAGAAGGATCGTGTGTGTAGTGCTTGCCAAGCCGGGAAGCAAGTTGGGAGTCCGCATCCTATCAAAAACATCATGACTACAACAAGACCACTCAAGCTTCTTCATATGGACTTATTTGGGCCCGTGGCCTACATAAGCATTGGAGGTAACAAGTATGGTTTTGTCATTTGTTGATGATTTTTCACGCTTCATTTGGGTGTACTTTCTCCATGACAAAAGCGAAGCTCAAGATGTCTTCAAGCGTTTCGCAAAGCAAGCCCAAAACCTCTATGATCTCTCTATCAAGAGGGTGCGAAGCGATAATGGTGGAGAATTCAAGAACACTCAAGTAGAGGAATTTCTTGATGAAGAAGGAATCAAGCACGAGTTCTCTGCACCCTATAATCCTCCTCAAAATGGCATTGTTGAAAAGAAGAACCAAACCCTTATTGAAGCCGCAAGGGCAATGCTTGATGAGTACAAGACTTCGGATGTCTTTTGGGCGGAGGCCATAAGTACCGCATGTCATGCCATTAACCGTTTGTACCTCCACAAGATCCTAAAGAAAACTTCGTATGAGCTCTTGAGTGGTAAGAAGCCTAATGTTTCATATTTTTGTGTCATTGGGAGCAAATGTTTTATTTTGAGTAAGAGACCTCGCTCATCTAAGTTCTCACCTAAGGTAGATGAGGGATTCTTACTTGGCTATGAATCAAATGCACATCTCTATTGTGTCTTCAACAAAACCTCCAGTATTGTTGAAGTCACTAGGGATGTGACATTTGATGAATCTAATGGCTCCCAAGGAGAGCAAGTTGTTGTACATGTTGTAGGTGATGTGGATCCAAGTCAGGCTATAGGTACTAAGGCTATTGGAGACATACGACCAGTCGAGACGCAGGATGACCAAGAAGATAGGGATCAACCTCCGTCATCGACATCCAATAGCCCTACAAGTGATGTGTCTGCTAAGCCGGAAGTTCCGGGTCCTATAGACCGGAACCTCCGGACATCTCCAGGCCCGGAAGTTCTGGGTTCTCCAGTCTGGAACCTCCGGACCAGTGGCAGTGAAGACGTGCCAACGGCGCAAGTGAATGGGATCGATGCTGCGGGCACTTTAGAGCATACTGATCAGGCTCAGGTCCCCCAGTGCACCATCCAAGGATACATCACACTGTCCAAAGAGATCATCCCGTCGACAACATACTTGGTGACATAAGAAAAGGGGTAACTACTCGCTCTCGTGTCGCAAGTTTTTGTCAACACTACTCCTTTGTCTCTTCTTTAGAACCAACCAGGGTGGAAGATGCACTTGGTGATCCGGATTAGGTGATGGCTATGCTAGAGGAGTTGAATAACTTCACTCGCAACCAAGTATGGACTTTGGTGGAGAGACCCAAGCAAAATGTCATCGGCACCAAGTGGATCTTTCACAACAAGCAAGATGAATATGGGGTGGTTGTAAGGAACAAAGCCTGGTTAGTTGCGCAAGGGTTCACCCAAGTCGAGGGTCTCGATTTTGGTGAAACCTTCGCACCTGTCGCTCGCCTTCAGTCAATTAGAATTCTTTTAGCCTATGCCGCTCACAATGATTTCAGGTTATTCCAAATGGATGTCAAGAGTGCCTTTCTCAATGGACCTATCTCGGAGTTGGTCTATGTGGAGCAACCACCGGGGTTCGAGGATCCAAAGTTGCCAAACCATGTGTACAAGCTCCACAAGGCGCTCTACGGGCTTAAACAAGCCCCTAGAGCTTGGTATGAATGTCTCCGAGATTTTATTTTGAAAAATGGTTTTGAAATTGGAAAGGCAGATACTAACTCTCTTCACTAAAAAATTTAAGAGTGATTTATTCATATGCCAAATTTATGTCGATGACATAATATTTGGTTCTACTAATGCCTCTTTTTTGAAGAATTTAGTGGTATCATGACTAAAAGGTTCAAGATGTCTATGATGGGCGAGTTGACCTTCTTCCTCGGGCTACAAGTGAAGCAAGCACAAGAGGGGACCTTCATCTCTCAAACTAAGTACGTGAAAGATATACTCAAGAAGTTTGGGATGGAGGATGCCAAACCTATCAAGACGCCCATGCCTACTAATGGCCACCTAGACCTCAACGATAATGGTAAATGTGTGGACTAAAAGGTATATCGCTCCATAATTGGATCTTTGCTTTACTTATGTGCATCTCGTCCCGACATCATGCTTAGTGTTTGCATGTGTACCCGTTTTCAAGCGGAGCCTAAAGAGTGCCATTTGATTGCCGTCAAGAGAATTCTAAGATATTTAGTTCATACTCCTAATCTTGGCTTGTGGTATCCTAAGGGTTGTGACTTTGAGCTTTTAGGCTATTCCGATTCGGATTATGCCGGGTGTAAGGTTGATAGAAAAAGCACAATCGGGACTTGTCAATTCCTTGGGCGGTCCCTTGTTTCTTGGTCCTCCAAGAAGCAAAATTCTATTGCATTATCCACCGCCGAAGCCGAATATGTTGCCGCCGATTCTTGTTGTGCCCAACTCCTTTGGATGAAACAAACCCTAAAAGATTTTGGCTACAACTTCTCCAAGATTCCACTCCTATGTGACAATGAGAGTGCCATCAAAATAGCCAACAATCTTGTTCAACACTCAAGAACCAAGCACATAGATATTCGCCACCACTTCTTGAGAGATCATGAAACTAAAGGAGACATATGCCTTACCCATGTGAGAACCGAGAGCCAATTAGCCGACATTTTCACCAAGCCTTTAGATGAGAAAAGATTTTGCGAGCTTAGGAATGAGCTCAATATCTTAGGCTCTCGTAACATTAGGTGATGGGTGGTTGGCTAATTCATTGCCAAACATGTATCACTAAAATGTAAATTAAAAAAAATAAGCTTTTGTGTCTTGAGATCGCTTCTTATGTAGAAGATGGTCTTGATACCAGGAATAAAGCTCAAACATTTCCCCTCTTATCCAAAAACCCTTTTTGTGAAAATTTTCGAAAATATTTGTGTGTGTTTTTATTGCAAAAATTTGGTTTTTATCCCCTTCTTGTGATGTATATTGACCATTGTTATATAATGTTGATTGTTGGCTGGTCATATGCATCATAAGTCTCTTTATATCCATAGGTTTCTATTTCTAATCGTTGAATTCTCATCTATTCCTTTGAACTTGGACCTGACTGCCCTCTGTTCAGTCAGGCCGGAAGTTCCGGTCACCCCAGTCCGGAACTTCCGGGGGTTGGGGGTATAAATACCCAGGGGGAGCCTGAGTGTGTTATCTCTCTCCTTACTTCTTCACCACCGATCCCAAACCCTAGCCGCCGCTACAGTGCTCCTCTCGGCGATTTCCACTTCCAACCGTGGAAATTTGATTCCTCTCCGTGGAATCAACCACATTGGTGGCTAGGAGGTTCTTCCTGCGATCGATTTGCGATTTCCTTTCTCAAGGTAGTACTTTTGATCTTCTCTTTTGGTTCATCATGTTTTTGCCCCGATCTCTAAATATGTGAACCTAGTGAGAAAACCTTTTGGATAGAATTGTTCCTGCTACCTTGTAGATTGCCGATCTATAGGATTTTATCACATGCACTAGCCTTTCATTGGACCTCTGTTCATCCTGTTTGCAGGCCAGAAGTTCCGGTGTTCTTGGTCCGGAACTTCCAGTCACCTTGATTCCTCCAATTTTTCTTTTAACCATTGCTCTCCAACCTTGTTGATTCTTGTTGCAGTGGTCAATATGCCTCGTGAGAAGAGACAGAAGCTTTCACAGGATGTTCCTGCTGACACGAGTCCCCCGGGTCGTGGTCCTAGGGGGAGATTGGGCAAAGAAAAAGTTGGAGATTTTTACAGTGGGAGTCAAATTCCGATCCATTCCAGGAGGGCTGGTAGCATTGTCATTCGTGATGCTCCCCGCTCTCCATCTCCAGTTGCATCTGCGTCAGATGATGGTGGCAATGAGGATGAGCCTGGTTCTGAGAGCAATCCTTTGAGGCTTTACAGGACAAGAGCTATTGATCCTGATCCTAGACATCCAAGGGTGAATTATCTGAAGAATCTGCTCAAGTGTGGAAAGGACGGAATGGTGAGTCCTGACACAATGCCTGTTAACTCTCAGGATGACAGATTCAGGACCTTGGTACAAGTTGATTGGTATAATTCTGTGATCATGGGAAGATCTCATCCAGTGGTAGAGATGAAGTGGCTAGACTGGCAGTACATGTCCTCAAAGAACAACTTAGTTTTCAATGAGGTGCGCAAGGTGTCTGAGTGCAAGCACGTGGCAGATTTGTTGGCCTTGCAGTATTCCTGGAATGAGGAAGTTATTGGTCAGTTCTACTCCGTCGCTTTCTTTGGCACCACCAAGAAGGGAATTGATTTTGTGAAGTGGACCATTGTTGATGGTCGTTATCGATCAGTTTCGACCGTCAATATTACTAAAACAGGAGAGAACTAGTGATGCTTGCAATGCATAAATATGTTAGAACAATAATATTCCACTAGTATTGGGTCTACTAACCTTTCACAGAGAATGACAATAAAATGAAGGAGAATCGACATCAACTTAAACGATAAATCAATCTGACGATGTCGAGAACCAGACTTGTGTATGAATGGGCCAAGAACTCGGAATTGACACGATGAATCAGACCAAAATTCACAAGTCTACGAAGTGAAGCAGCAGAGGAGGCCACCAGCTAAAATGTGGGCTGATTGGGCCGGCCCCAGGTTCGGCCAAACCTCCTGTGAAGCCGATGGATGCAGGGTTTTGAGGGAACGGTGGAGATTCACTCCCTATGGCGGTTGGAGGGTATTACCGACCTTTCGAACCGCCATAACCGTCATTACCTGCCTATTTAAGGAGTTCACTCTCTTCACTTCAACACACACCTCAAGCAAGAGCTCTCTCATTCCTCTCAAGTTTAGTTTAGTAGTATCTAGCTGGTGGAATAGAATTAGAATAGGAATCAGGAGTCCGGAAGCCTTCGGAAGAGTTTGGGTGTGGCTCTAGTAGCTTTCCTTTCCTCTTTTGTAACCTTTGTACTTTTATTAGAATACTCTTCTAAATACATTTATGGTATTGAAATACTTTCCGAGTATATGAGTACCTACTTTACATTATGTTCATGTTATACTAAATATACTGCTAGCTTATCTGGGAGATGCTTTGGTGCGGGTATAGTGTTTGCTTATGCAATTACTCTATGTCATGACGATGATATTAGAGTAGTATCTGGTAGTTTAGACGTGGTGTCTAGATTACGGGATATCATTATTTGGGGTTATATATTGTGGATGAGAGGTGGGCCGCTGATGGTGACAGCTCAGTATGGGTATTCCTCCGCGCCTATATATAATCCTAAGTTAATTTCCTGGGGAGGGTATTCCTCCGTATTTAGCCCCGGTTGGATGGTCATGACGGGCTGTTGTAAGGAACTCGGCAGTCAGGGGTGGCTTCTCGAAGTACCAGGAGGGCATCGGATAAAGGGTTTTAGCTAGTATACCAGTTAATTAGAATGTATGTATACTATGTATATTAGAGGTATAGGAATAGATTATCTTTCTCTTTTCTTTCTAGATTAATTATTATGAGGATGAGTAGTAATGCTTGTGTGTCACTCTACCCTTGGATTATCTTAACCCCTACTTAGAATATGATTATCACAAGTAATATTTAAGTTATTAGTTGAGTTCTCTCTACATGATCTTCCCACGGGATAAAATAAATACGATACCCTTGGAATACTCTCGGGTGAAATGCTACAATGGTATATCCGTGCGCTTGCGGATGAACTCTGTAACCATAATATACCAGAAGTATTTCTGCGTCATTGCTGGGAATTATATTTCTAGTAATGTCGTTAAGAAATACCAACAACCATTCAGGGGCAGCAGTATAGGGTCTCTATGGCACAGTTTGCTGCAGCTTTGGAGTTAGATGATGATGACCTGAGTCGTCCACATATCTTTGTAGAAGATGCTTTGTCACCGACTAGCACTACTTTCTTATATGAGAAGGATGCTCCCAAGGATTGTTTGGGGACTACTCGTGGGTTGCGTCCATACTATAGAGTGCTTTATTCTATCTTCAGGTGGTCATTGCTCCCCAAAGTGGGAGATGCTACAGCTCTTCCAGGTAGGCATGCGCTCCTCCTCAGTCGCATGCGCTACAACAAGCCAGATTTTCAGCATCATGAAGCTTATCTGGAGTGAGATCTATGAGACAGTGTGTGAGCCAAAGAGGGATTGCATCTATGCTCCTTATATAATGAAGATGATTGAGGCAAAGACTGGGATTTGTTATTTCAAGGACAACCAACACAAGCCTTTCTGTCCTCATGTTCCCACTTCTTCAGCTCCTCCTTCTACCAGTGCTTCTACCTCAGTTGCTCCTTCTTCCTCTGCTGCTCCACAGCGCTCTGAGTTTTCCTCCCCCATAAAAAAGGCTCTCCGGGCTATCTTTTGCATGTGTGCTAAGACAGCTAAGAAGGTGAAGAAGATAGAGAGGCGTCAGAAGGAAGATTGGCTTGCAGCAGGCAAGGATGTCTCTGATATTTCTGATGATGAGGAGTTTGTTGATCTTTTTGCTGCTTATGAGGCTGCTCGAGACATTGCTAGTGGTGAGGGTCCCTCTGGCACTTCTCATTTCTTCAATGAGGAGTCCTCCCACTCCGAGGAGAGCAGCGATGATGAGGAGTCCGATGCACCTACAGAGAATGTGCCTATCGATCTAGATGAGGCAGTGGACACCGTCGGGCAAGACATTGACTCACCTCACTCCGACGACACCGAGATCATTCCTTCTGATGGCGATGGTGATGAGGCTTGATCCTCTTCTTCCCTTGTGATTTTGTCTCTTTTTGGTGCCTTGATGCCAAAGGGGAGAAAATTGCAATCGAAGAGGGTCAAAATTTTGTTTTTGCTGCTTGTTGCCTGCTCTGTCTGTTTATCCAGAAGTTCCAGGTCCTCTTTTCCGGAAGTTCCGGACCTGGCAGCTCCCTCGCTATATATTCCTGTTAACTTGTCCGAAAGTTCCGGGTATTTTATCTGGAAGTTCTGGACCTGGCAGTCCTTTGGCCTCTACTCTTATGGACTTGTAGACATGTAATAATTCTCGATTTGTGTTTGGTCCTTTGTAATGACTGTTAGATGCTCTTAGCTGCTCTTTATATATATTGCACTTCATCTATGCTATGAGTGTCTTATTTGTTGTTTGTGATGTGATGTTGATTTTATTCTTTTTGAGTGCTCACCATGTCATATCATGTGCATATCATATCTATTCTTTCTGCTTATTTGCATCCCTCGAATGAGTAGGGATGAAGGAAACTCTTCTCGATTCATCCCTTATATATATGCATATGAGCTTCACTCATATCTTCCATATGTATACACTAAGGGGGAGTTTCATTCACCTCTAACCATTCAAAACAAAATTTATATCAATATTTTGTAAGCTTTAACCATGTTGTCATCAATCACCAAAAAGGGGGAGATTGAAAGTGCGTTAATCCCCCTAGTGGGTTTTGGTGATTAATGACAAATGTGGTTAAGGGACTAATGAGTTTATTGAGTAACTTTCAGGTGCATTAGTCCAAGGTGTGGAAGATGGATGCTTGGAGACCCCCCAAAAGTATAAAATCAAAGCGAACCGGAACTCGAGAAGTGCATAGGATAGTTTATTTATTGCAATCGAGTTTTTAGGAAAAACCGTACTATTAAGAGGGGTTCCAGGTGATGCTCTGAGATATGTCAAGTGCTCTTAGTGTGAACCAAGTGTCAAGTTCCCCTAGGAGTTATTTTTCCAAATACTCCATCTGTCCAAATATGCAAGTCCGAAATTTCCTGTCTTCCAGGTCCGGAACTTCCGGTCTTGTGAAAAAGATTTTCCTAAGTGTAGTTCGGAAGTTTCTTTCTTACAGGTCCGGAACTTCCTGTCTTGTTTCTAGTTCAAAATTGTGAGTAACGGCTAGATGACTTCACCTAGCCGTTATACATATACAGCTCGTTTCCAGCTCGTTCTTTGGCCATTCCACTTTCACTTTTTGAACCTAGAGCTGTTGCTAGCCTCTCCCAAGTGTTTCTTGTCTTCTCCACTCAATCTAGAGCCTAATTCTTGTGAGAAAGAGAGATTGAGAGGGAGAGAAGAAGATTTGGAGAGGTGTGAAGACTAGGATCTTGGGTGAGCACTTGGAGTATCTCGGTGCTTATTACTCTTGGAGATGATCTCCTAGACATTTAGGTGTCTTCCGCGAGAATCCGTTGCATATTGTGGATGTCCCGGGTAAGTTTGTGAAGGATCTCCTCTCCTCCGAAAGGAAACGAGGTAAGTTAATGAAGTTCTTGTGTTGAGATTCTAGAGGTTTTCCAAGTAGAGCAACCTACACTTGTGGCGAATTTCTAGAAGTAGGTTGAGTTGGATCTTGGTGGTCACTCAATTCTAGAAATTTGCCTAGGGGTGTTTGTGGTTGAAGGCTGTGGATTTCCTCTGGGGTTTTTGCACAAGTGAGGCAAGGGGTTAATTGAGACCTAGCTCTTTGGAGCTCCTCAACGGAGAGTAGGATCGCAAGATCCGAACTTCGGGAAAAAATCGCTCTTATCTCTTTCTGTGATGTTTCTGTGGATGATTCTGTGATCTATCTCCTACTTAGAATACCTGTGCATCATCTTGAGAAGATTGGCTTAGTCTCCTATTTTGAAATTTGAATTTCATCTTTCATCTGTAACCCGAAAGTTCCTGTCCTAAGAACACCGGAAGTTCCGTGCCTGGCAGGCCGGAAGTTCCGGAGTTCATTACCAGGAAGTTCCGGATCTGTTTGAATTTTACCGCTGCGATTTGTTTTTAAGTTTTCAGAGACAGCCTATTCACCACCCCCCCCCCTCTCTAGGCTTCATCAGCGCGTTCACCCCTGACCCTAGACCTCAAGAAAGGCTTGTTTGGAGGCGTGATGTTCATATCCCTTTCTCTCCCGGTGGATCTTTCCCTCAATCATTTGCTCAAGCTGGGAGGTCTGGTTCTGGGATTGGGAATCAGCTGGTGGGTATGGCTCAATCTGATCAAGAGTTGGCTTTCCAAGCGGCTGCGCTTACTTCAGGAATCCAGAGTTCGTCTACTCCGAGGGACATCAACTCCTCGCAGGGAGCGAGGTCAGAAGGTGGTGTTGTTGTTGTTGATTTGCCTCTTGAAACCACTGATCAATGGCGATCTGGTGCGTTCTTTCTGCTGCTGGGGATGGGACTGCTAAGTGGACAGGAGTGTGAGTTGACGATTTGGTTAGGGTTTCTGCATCAGCTGCTAGCTCTGGCATGGAAGAGGGTTTCAGCTCTCTTGGGCTTTCGGCCCAGCCCACAAGGCGCCGCGGGCGCCATGACGTTCCTTAGTTGGAACTGCCAAGGTATTGGCGGGAGCCTTGGCAGTAAGAAGATGGTTTATCTTCGTCGTATCTTAGCTTCTACTAATGCGCAGGTAACTTTTATTTCTGAAACAAAGAATGACTCCCTTTCTGTTAATGATCTTAATAATGCTTTTTGTGTAGATAATAGCTATATAGTTCCTGCTGTTAATACCTCTGGTGGTCTCTGGCTTTTGTGGAGCGATGAGATGGACATCATGGTTGTGAAGAGTAACCGTGAAGAGTAGTGCTAACTATATCTTAGGTGTAGGTGTTCATACCCCGAGTGGCACTCTTTTCAATCTTTTGTGTATATATGGTGATGCCTCTCATCAAGGCACTAGCAGAATCTGGCATGATGTTACTGCTTTTGTAGCCCAAAGTAGTCACAGGGTTTCTATTTGTATGGGTGACCTTAATGATATTATGAGCCCTAATGAAAAATTTGGTTGTAATCCTCCCAATCTTAATCGTATTGCCTCCTTTTGCAATTACACGAGGAATCTAGGTTTGATTGATATGGGGTACAATGGTCCTGCCTACACTTAGACTAATAAAAGGAAAGGTAAGGAGGTTATTTTTGAAAGATTGGACAGGTGTTTAGCTAATGTTGAATGGTGCCAAATTTTTCCCAACACTACTGTCTATCATTTGCCTCTCATCTATGGTGATCATGCTCCTATTCTTGTTTTACTTAACCCAAATTTCAGGAAGCCAAAAAAATCCTTCAAGTTTGAAAACTGGTGGCTTTAAGAGGAAGATTTCTCCAACTTTGCCAAGAACAGGTGGAGCAACTGCAATGGTTCTTTTGTGGTCAAGACTAAAATTCTAAGTAAGAATGTTTCAGTTTGGAGTAAAAAGAAGCCTCTTCAGCAACAAATAGCTACCTCTGAAGAAGAAATCAAGCAGATTCAGATTTCCCAGGACAGGCACAACTTGGTAGAGAAGGAAAGGGATTTAATTGCCAAGCATGACCTTCTCCTTGAAAAACTTTCTGATTACCATAGACAAAGAGCTAAAAAGGATTGGATAAAGGATGGTGACAGGAATACCTCCTTCTTTCATCAAGCAACAATCAAGAGAAGAAGGAAAAACAGAATTGCTTCCATTATCTGTAATAACAATTTCATAACGAATCCAGATGACATTGCTGAAGTGTTCATCAATTACTTTTCTGATTTGTTTAGCACTAACAGAACTGACAGACCAAACTCCTACATCCCTGATATGGCTAGATCCTAGGATATTGATTGGCAGGTCCCAAACGAAGAAGAAATTTGGCAGATCATCAAAGGAATGAGGAAGAATGCATCCCCAGGCCCAGATAGTTTGAATGCGGCCTTCTACAAATTGGTTTGGAATTGGATCAAAGATGACCTCATGGCTCTCATCATAGACTTTTATCAGACAGGTAATTTCCCTTCAGACCTTAACAAAACAAATATTGTGCTCATCCCTAAGAAAAGTAGGCCCATTTCTCCCTCAAACTTTAGGCCCATTAGTCTTTGTAATGTTCCCTACAAAATTCTGGCCAAGTCGATTGCCAATAGAATCAAAGGTAAGTTGCCTGACCTCATTTGCCAATCCCAACATGCTTTTATTCCGGGCAGAAGAATTGCTAATAATATCATTGTTGCTCAAGAGATTGTTCATTCTTTTGGTCTCAACTCTTATTCTCAAAAAGCTTTTCTTCTCAAAATTGATCTCTCTAAGGCTTTTGATAGACTTGAATGGGATTTTATTGCTGCTGCTCTTCAAAGAAAAGGTTTTCATCCTCACTTTATCAATCTTGTGTTGTCCTACATCAGCTCTTCTTCTTTTGCTATTAATATCAATGGTCAATCCTATGGTGCTTTCAATGCTAATAGGGGTATTAGACAGGGATGTCCTATTTCTCCCTATCTTTTTGTTTTGGCTGTCAATGAGCTCACTGAACAGTTAAATGAAGCTTTACAGAATCAAAGTATCGAGGGGATAAAATTGAGTGATTCTGGTCCAGTTATTCATTCTCTCATTTATGCAGATGATCCAATCATTACAGGTACAGCAACTATTGAATAAGCAAATCATATCAAGAGTATTATTGATGAATTCTGCAGGAAATCAGGACAAGCACCCAATTGGGACAAATCTGGTATCTTCTTCAGCAAAACCACTCCTGCTCATACCAGAAATACTATCAATCATGTCTTCCATGTCCCTGTCATGGATTCCAACACCAAGCATCTGGGCCACCCTCTTTTTGTCACTAACAAAAGCAAGTTCAGCGTTTATAAGTTTATTGTTGAGAAATTCAAAGCTAAACTAACCACCTTGAAGGCTAACAAACTTTCTCATGCAGGTCGTTTAACTCTTATTAAATCTGTTTTTGCTTCCTTACCTATCTATTACATGGCTACTATCCTTCTTTCAAAAAATCTTCTTAACAAAATTACTGCCATTATTAGGAAATTCTGGTGGACAGGTGTCAAAGAAAATCAGGATAAGAAACCTCTTTGTTTGAAATCCTGGAGAGACATTTGCAGGCCTATTGAAGAAGGTGGCCTTGGTATTAGAGATATTCAGGCTGTAAATAAAAGTTTAATCATCAATTCAGCCTGGAGAATTGTGTCAAATCCTCAAGACCAAATCTCTCAAATTCTCAAAGGTAAATATTTTCCTAATACTTCCTTCTGGGATGCTCCTAGAAGTATTTCCAAATCAGTTTATTAGAGCTCCATTCTGAATGTTAAGAAAACTTTAAAACAACCTTTATCTGGCAATTAGGGGAAGGCAACATTTCCATTTGGAATCAACCTTGGTGTGATCTAAAAGAGGACATTTATAATTCTATAAAAACTAATCCTATGCCTGAGGTGCTTCCTGTCAAAGTTGCAGATCTTTGGGATGAAGATAAGAAATGGGACCTTCAAAAGCTTAATTCTTTGTTTGTAGAAGAAACAGTTCACAAAATCTTGCGGGTACCTATCATTCAAGCGAACACAGAAGACAAACTTTATTGGAAACACACAAAGAATGGAGAATGCAACACAAAAAGTGCTTACAAAGAAGTCTACAAAACTGACCTCCAAAATCCTCAACATGTTGACTCCCAATCAATTGCCTTAATAAAAGCTGCTTGGAAAGATAAAAATATTCCTCCTAAGGTTAAAGTGTTTGCTTGGAGACTCCTTAGGGAGGCTCTTCCCTCTGCTCTTAGACTCAATCACAGAATTAAAGATATTTCTGAATGTTGTTGCAGATGTGGTATGCCTAAAAGTGATTTTCACCTTTTTTTTCTCTTGTCCTTTTAGCAGACTTACTTGGATGATTTCAGGTTGCAGAATTGATATTGACAGATTCCCCATCAATTCTCATATGGCTCTGATTATTGCTTTCATAATTAACAATGACCCAAACAAAACTAATCTGAGCAGGCTTCTTATAGTCTTGTGGCAGCTTTGGAAAGTTAGAAATGACTTTAAATTTCAGGGAATCTTCAAAGAACCTTCTCAGGTCTGTTTTCAAGCTGATGCCATGACAAGTTCCTATTCCCAAATTCTTTCTCAACCTGTGTTGCAGGATGATACTCACTCTGAGGTTTGTAAAAGAAGAATGGATAGCATACCAAATGGAATCAGGTGTTATTTAGATGCTGCTTGGGCTAACGACAAAGCTGGCATTGGAATTTTCTTTCATTTTCCACATAATCATAATGCTTTATTCATTAAGGCCACTACTGATATAGCCCAAAGTGCTCTTCAAGCTGAAATTCTTGCTTTCCAGTTATCTTTGGAAATTGCTTCATTTCTGAATTTCAGGAGTCGCCTTTTTAACAGATAATATTACCATTGCGGATACAGTGGCAAAGAGAAGCTTCAGGGAAGACCCAGGACACTGGAGTTTAAAACCCTTTTGGGTCCAAATCATCAATACTTTTCCCCCTGATTTGTTGCAGATTAGCTGGATCCCGAGAGAGAAAAACAAAATGGCGGACAAACTTGCAAAGGAAGCAAAATCCTCCCATAGCAGGGATTTAGCTCATTCTTGCCAAAACATTGCCACTTAGCCTACCCAGAGAGAATTTGTCATGCTAAGCACTTAAAAGACTATTTCAGAGCGCGTAATTGTATGCTAAACTATGTATTATGCTTCTAATGCTTAATCTATTCCCTGGTTCTAAAAAGAAACTGTAATAGGGTCGTCGACCATTCATTGGCCAGAACCAAAATGAACCTGGCGGAGACCACTGACCGAATTTGGTTAGAAATATACACAAAATGTGAAACTCGATCCCTAATATAACGTTCTCTAACATAAGCCCACGGCTTATGGGTCTGGGTCGATATGTTAGAGACTAACTTTAGAATGCAGGATGTGAGAGTCGTTTGTTGCACCGAGATCTCACATATATGTATAATGTTTCTCGTGTGCCCAGTGATTTACTCCATCCGTTGTAAAATATAGATTTTTAAATGAATGAGACACTCCCGTACTCTCCCTCCGTACCAAAATACAAGGGAATTTGAATAGATTTGACATTTTCCATTACAAATTTAAACAGGTTGTAATATTATTAAGTCTCATCCGTTCAAAATTAATTTATATTTTACGACCGAAGGAAATTAGAAAAAAGGACATGCGAAGCACGATGCCGGGCATCGGGCATGGGCTTGCAGTGACAGGCATACCGGTTCCACTTTCCAGGACGTGTCAACCGTAAACGACTAGCCCGGCTGGTCGGTCGGCCCACCACCCCCCGCACGACCCAGAGCCTCAGCCCAAACCTCGATACACGACGAGTCCACGACACACTGCTGCCTGCAGCTGCGCGAGACTGCGAGTCCTCCTCGCCTACCTGCTTGTGCCGGCCACCTCGTCCTCGTCTTCCCCTCCGATTTCCCCCCAATGGCGGATCCCGGCGACTCCGCCGCGTCCCCCTCCCCGTGGGACGACCTCCCCGACGACTTCTTCCTCTCCGCCTCCATCTCCTCCCCTTCCCCTTCCCCTTCCCCTTCCACCTCAACTCCCCCTCCCCCTTCCCCCATCCCCTCCACCTCCCCGCGCGCCACCCTCCGCTCCTCCTCCCTCCCGCCCGCCTCCACTCCCTCCCCCTCCCCCTCCTCCTACGGCTCCCTCCACCACCTCCACCCCACCCACTCCCTCCCGGCCTTCTCCACCTCGACCTCGGCCGCGGCAGCGGCGGCGGCAGCCGACGCCTGGCCCCCGCCTCCGGGGGCGCACCACTCCGGCTCCCTCCAGGAGTTCGCCGCCCCCGCGTCCGCCTCCGCGTCCCGCCCGCCCCCGCGCGCCGCCTTGCGCGCCGACCGCCCGCCGCCGCTCGACCTGCGCCCGCGCCCGCCCAGGGAGTCCCAGGCTGGCGCCGCGCTCCGCGCGATCGCCGTGGACGGGGCCACTGGCTCGCACCTGTGGGCCGTCGGCGATGCTGGCGTCAGGGTGTGGGGCCTCGCCGACGCCTTCCGGTCGCCCGCGTCTCGGCAGAGGTGGGGCGACGAGGCGGCCGCGCAGTTCCGCGAGTCGCGCAGGACGCAGCCGGCGCTGTGCCTCGCGGCTGACCCTTGCCGCGGCGTTGTGTGGAGCGGCCACGCCAATGGGCGGATCATGGGGTGGAGCGCCGATCCAGGAGTACTAGAGGCCGGGGAGTGCATTGCCTGGGAAGCTCACCGTGGACCAGTATTCGCATTGACCACCTCTCTATATGGTAATTCTTCTTAACGAAGTATGTTGTATGCGTTAAATTTTGATCATGTGCAGTAACAATACAACAACGCAACCGTTTAATGCAAATCCAAAAGTTCTGCAAAAAGAAAGAAGAAATGGATGGCACAAAACACGAATTGGTGGAGTTTTTCTCCTCATAAGGGACCCACTTTATCATACCTTACTGTAGAAAAATGAAGTACGTAGAGGAGTATCAGTTGGAAATTTTCCTTGTAGAAATCTTAGCTCCAACTAATCAATCCATTGAAAACTATTCCAGGTGTCTGAGCTAATAGCCATGTAGATGTTGTTGTAAACTCTCCCCTTTTGTTCTGCAGTCCACCATGGGATTCTGCTCCAAACTAATGTTTGTATTTGTGCTTACTCATAGTTTCAGTCTTGTACACGTCCGGTTTTGTCTTTTTTCACAATTTATGCCTTTTTTCTGGTTTTAATGCGATGCAACATTGTGTGTTAGTTAGATTCTTTTTACTCAACTTTCTAGATATATGTACTTCATATAAATCTATGTTCTGCAGGGCATTCTTGTAAAATGCAGATGGCAATCCAATGATTATGAGATAATTACTATAAACAGTACTGTATAATTCATCAACATCATCTAGAATATAGCAATCATGTTTATAGTGCTCATTATCGTATATAGAATATAATTATTTCATGGTGCCCAACGTTCAAGCAGGTAATAATAATATATTCTAACAATCAATGCACAAGGACTTAAATTCTTTCCATTTAGTAAAACCTAGGTACTAAGGTATGAACAGACAGATATCATATCTTTCTTGTCCGCAGTTAATATGTGGACAGCAATGCATTGTCGTCAAATTACATTCATAAGACATGAACCTTTCACTTAAGGAGCCTTTACATTTAAGGTGCAGACTCACTGCTTGTGTTTTGGCAGCTTTCCTTCATAGTTGTTGTCTTTTAAATGCAAAAATGATTATTTTTCTCTTTGCATGCATCATAGGTGATTTGTGGTCTGGCTCTGAAGGGGGAGTAATCAAAGTTTGGTATGAAGAAGGAATTGAGAAGTCCCTTTCTTTACAAAGAGAAGAAAAGCGTAAGACCTCCTTTTTAGTTGAAAGATCATTCATTGACCTTAGAGCCATGGTCAGTGATGGAGGGGCCTGTCCCTTGCCTGCCGTAGATGTAAAACTTCTGTTGTCTGACAATTCTAGATCAAAAGTATGGAGTGCTGGTTACCTCTCACTTGCACTCTGGTACACTTCGTGCATCCATTCATCTGTTAGTGTTGCGTTTGGCTGACATTAGTCCAGCTGTTTGTATATTTCTGTTATATTCTTATCTGTTTTGCCATATAGGGATTCTTGCACCAAGGAGCTTCTGAAAGTGATTAGCGTGGATGGCCAAGTCGATACTCGTTTTGATATCTTATCTTCTCAGGATCCATTTGGCTATGAAACAAAGCAAAACCTTTTCTCTGTGCCAAGGAAAGATAAAGCCCGCAGTCCTGTTGGATTTTTCCAGAGATCACGAAATGCTTTAATGGGAGCGGCTGATGCAGTCCGGAGAGTTGCTGCTAAAGCAGGATTTGGAGATGATTCTCAAAGAATAGAAGCATTAGCAATGTCAATTGATGGGATGATCTGGACAGGGTCTGCAAATGGATATCTTGCTCGATGGGATGGCAACGGTAACCGTTTGCAAGAGTTTCAGCATCATTCGTGTTCTGTTCAAAGCATTTTCAGCTTCGGGACAAGAATATGGGCCGGTTACATGGATGGTAGTATTCAGCTGTTGGACTTGGAAGGTAACTTACTAGGAGGCTGGATCGCACATAGCAGTCCAGTTCTGAGTATGGCTGTTGGAGGTTCATACATCTTTACAATGGCTGGTCATGGGGGAGTCCGTGGATGGAATTTGTCATCTCCAGGGCCTATTGACAACATTATGCGTTCTAGATTGATTGAGGCTGAGCCATTTTACAAAAAATTTGAATACATGAAAATGTTGGTGGGTTCTTGGAATGTCGGGCAAGAAAAGGCATCTTATGAGTCACTAAGAGCTTGGCTAAAGTTACCGACACCAGAGGTTGGGTTAGTGGTAGTTGGATTGCAGGAGGTGGACATGGGTGCTGGTTTTCTTGCAATGTCTGCAGCTAAAGAGACAGTAAGTCAAGTTTAAGTTCTATTTTTTTAATTAAAGTTATTTGAACACATGTTTTTGTTATTTACTTGCACTTAGTCATCTACTATTATTATACAGACCAAATCCTAGTAACACTGAACACGAGTGTTGTTAGACATCTTGCGCTTGTTGATTTTTTTTTTTGTTGAGTAATCATTGTCATTATGTATAAGAAACCTCATTGTACAAATGTACAATGTTATCTTGACCACAAAATAATACGTTTGACAGGCTGTACGCCTGCTGTACCTCTTCTCTATCAGTATGACTAGAGTTAAGCTATTTTTTTGCCACAGTTTTATTAAATGTCTACAATATAACACTGATTGGCACAGGATCCATGTGCCATCCTCGCAATGAGTGGCAGCATATGGATGAAACTCAATGACACAATGATTTAACCTTGTCTTGCACTCTTGCTAAAGATCATTCTGCTGTTAGACTTCCAAGAATATTAATAAAGGTTAACATGAAACTGGCATGGTTTTTGCTACTTCTAATCCTGATACTTTTGTACGTCCACTTGCTTTAGGTTGGGCTAGAGGGAAGCCCAAATGGAGATTGGTGGTTGGATGCAATTGGGCAGCAGTTAAAGGGTTACTCTTTTGAGCGTGTTGGCTCGAGGCAGATGGCTGGATTGCTTATCTGTGTATGGTAATCTGTTGAGGACTTATTTTATCCTGCAGCTTCATCTGCCTTTGGTTTGTGTATAAATTATTCAGTTTCTTCTTTTTCTCAGGGTCAGAACACATCTTAAGCAGTTCATTGGTGATATTGATAATGCTGCTGTAGCATGTGGATTAGGGCGAGCAATCGGCAACAAGGTACTTCTGTTACCTTATTGCCCTACTCTTTCTTGACGCAAGATGAGCTTGAAATGTTGTTTATGAGGCATTTGACTCATCAAACATGTCATGACAAATTTTGTTTTGATCTAAGCATTTCATGCTTTAGCCATCATATTTATTGGAGATGTGTTCATATTCTGGAACATTTGAGTTAAGGGAGGGAATACCTTTGCTGGCAACTACATGCCAAAACTCCCTTTCATGTTTAAGCACAATGCTGATTAGTTCATTCTAGAGAAAGGTAGCAAGGAGGATAAGATATACTATATAGGCATACAGTAATAATAAAAAGGAATGTATGCTATATGATGGAAATGTAGTGTGACAGCAAGTTCTATTTGATTTGTTTTCTTTCATGCGTTATGAACATCTTGAAGTTCTGAAAGTTCAAATTGTTAACGATGCACTAAGCAAAAAGATTATTCACATTTATCCCCATATTCATTTGGTAGCAGTTGTTGTGCAAAACCAATAAATCATTGTTACCAATATGATATCTGGTGGTTTGTGCATATAATTAATGAATGAGAGGTGTGCAATACTGATCAGAAAATGAAAAAAAAAAGACAAATTTTAAAACACATTATGGGCCTAAAATGTAACCACCCACTAGTTCTGTTATTTTTCTGGGGAAGTACAGATATTACTACAAAAGGACCGTATTCTGTCTTATCTGCTGCTTTGTTCATGTATGCCTATATTAGGGAGCAGTGGGATTGAGGATGAGAATACATGATAGGAGTATTTGCTTTGTAAATTGCCATTTTGCTGCTCATATGGAAGCTGTGAGCCGACGGAATGAAGATTTTGACCATGTCTTTAGAACAATGACCTTTGCCACCCCTTCGAGTGGAATAATGACAACATCAGGTGTTTGTTCAATCTTTTCCCATTATTTTTCAGTATTTTCCAATGGGCTTTCAAGTCAAATGACCTGTAAACTTGTTTTGATATTACAATCAGCAATGAGCAAATCTTATACACTGTTACTTGTTTTGGTGGTCTTGCAGTTTCTGGTTCTACTGGTCAGCTTCTTCGAGGAGCAAATGTATGGTGTATTGATGTTGGTTCATTACATTTTCTCGGTGGATAGGGAGTAGATTCTCATCTTGATATACTAAGTTGTTCCTATTATAATTTACAGGGATCAAGAATGCCTGAGTTGTCAGACACGGACATGATTGTCTTTCTTGGTGACTTCAATTACCGCCTTTATGATATTTCCTATGATGATGCTATGGGCTTAATTTCCCGGAGATGCTTTGACTGGCTAAAAAATAATGACCAACTGCGAGCAGAAATGAGATCTGGGAGAGTCTTCCAGGGACTACGCGAAGGGGATTTCAAGTTTCCCCCTACATACAAATTTGAGAAACATACAGCTGGCTTATCAGGTATCTTACTTTGTTTTTTATCCGTGGAATCCCAAAGTACATATAAAGATCATCACCTTTATTTGTCATATAGGGTATGATAGCAGTGAGAAGAGGCGCATTCCTGCCTGGTGTGACAGAATCCTATATCGTGATAGCCGAGTTAGTTCAGGGAATGAGTGTTCCTTGGATTGTCCTGTGGTTTCTTCAATATCACTGTAAGTTATTTGTTGTGCATGTTTTTTTTTAACCCGAAAAAGCTTAAAATATGTCAATACCTTGTTATTCTGTTTTCTAGGTATGACTCTTGCATGGAAGCAACAGATAGTGATCACAAACCTATAAAATCTGTGTTCAATTTGGATATTGCTTATGTTGACAAACAGACAATGAGGCAGAAATATGTGGAGCTAATGAGCTCAAATAATAAAGTGGTGCATTTGCTTCAGGAACTTGAAGCATTCCCTGAAGTAAATATAAATAATTCTAACATCATCTTGCAAGATCGGAATCCATCTGTTGTGAAATTGCAAAACAGAACAGAAGTCATCGCTTGTTTTGAGATCATTGGACAAGCACCAAATTTTTCCAGCACACATTTCTCTGCTTTTCCTGCATGGCTAAAGGTGAGTCAATGCTTGATCTGACTCCTTTTACTGTATTTTTATTAAAATAATCTAATAGCACCGTACACAAACTTTGCACGACCGAATTTCTCAGGTTTTACATAGGCCCAACTGCAGAGTAGTAGAAATATTAGTCTTTTCAGTATCAAGAGTGAGTTATGACAAAGAGAGCATATGGTTTCAGTTATAGTAGATTGACGTGTTGGCATTAGTAAAGACAGACTCCAGAATTTGTTATTACTAGTTTTATTCTTCACCATTATTAATTCACTGTTGTGAGCTTAATGTTTTGAAAACTGTGGGCATATATTCAATATAGGTCTCTCCAGCAGTCGGCATAATATCTCCAGGACAGACGATAGAGGTCACTTTGCAGCACAGAGACCTGCATAGCCAACAAAACTATAATGGAACTTCATTGGATATTTTGCCTGGTGGAGCTACCCAACAAAAGGCAGCAACTGTATTTGCGAAAATAACTGGAGTCTATTCAACAGTTGCAAAATATTACGAAATACATGTACAACACCAGAACAGCAGGAGCACATTGCCATCGAGAGGTTATAATTTAGGTGACCGGTTTTTTTAATTTTGAGTTTGATATCAGAAGTTAAACTTTTGGGTGCGTAACCGTACCTCTGCCAAAGTGAAAGCGTGCATAGGAATTTAGGAAATGTATGTTGTATCAAATGTTCTTTTTGAGTGAAGTCACAAAATCAAGGCTTTCTACTACCCTCAACATGTGTATTTTCAAGAGAGGAAAATTGTAAACAGTGTAACATACAACAGGTCAACAGCCCAAATTTTCTACTGGGTTTCGGTGTGGAAAGATGCGTCTTTCGTAGGTTTTCGTGTTTGACGACACCGACCAAACAAACATACTCCTATCTACTATAAATTTTGATTCTAACTTACAATAACGTGCATATATGTGCGTTATGCCGTTACAATACATCAACATGTCCTGAAGATCACTCAAGTCACCCCATGAGTGACAAAATACCTCCGACGGTCTTCCCATTAACTTTGTCAAAATATCCCGTTTCACTTGTACACGATTCCTTCTTTGGATTAGAGGATTTTCATGAGATGAGAGGAAGAAGACGAGCGGAAGAAGCAACACAAAGGGTACGGTGCTGTGTCTGCGGCGACGATGAGAAACCTGGTGGAGAGGAACAGGAATTAGGACGGAACAACGGCAGCCAGAGGTGGCACCTGTCCCCTAAGGGACAAGTTTGATTTGCTACCATACCAGATTGTCGGCAATGCCAAAACCTAGGTTAGGAATAAGTTCACTTTAGATCTCTCAATTTATCACCGAGTCTGAAACTCATCCCTAAAACGAAATACCATACATAATGGACCCTTCAATTTACAAAACCGGATCACCCAAAGTACTAGGCAGTATTATGTCCTGTTTTAGCTGACGTAGCAAGTTAAGTCAGCGTGGGACCCACGCGAACCCCACATGTTAGTGGTTAGCACTTTCTTCCTCCTCTCAACACCCCCCTCTCTTTCCCATCCTCACCAGGTCAAGCAGCATGCCACCGGCGGCGTCGATAGGGACAACGGCTAGCATCCGGTGGGGGGCAAGGAGAAGGGCGTTCGGCTACGAGCGGCATGGACAGGGGTGGCCAGTGGACCGAACGGTTGCTACCATGGAGGGGCACAACTAGGAAGCAGCCGTTGAGGAGATCTAAGGCGATGGCAACGAAGACGGCGCTATTGGCGGGAGCGCGCTTGGGCAGCGCTCCCTGAACCACTCTCGCGACATCGAAGAGCTCGTCCACCCAGAGATAAATTATTCGGTCTATGGCCGTATCTTACGTCACGAAGGACGCCTTTTGCCTGCCGCTGACCACACCTGTGAGGAGTGGCACCCTGAAGACAATAGGACGACAGCAGTTGCAGGGCAGTGGGGCTCGAACATGGCGTCCTTGGAGCAGCACAGTTTGTCGTAGGCGGCCACAACCTCGACATCGCCAACACCGACGCATGCTCTACGCACCGCCGTGACACACAGGCTTTCAGCATCACTCAATGGCCATTAGCGTCGCCTGTATCTCCAGGATGGCAAGGCAGAGCACCTCGGCAGTGGGCGTGGGGTCGTTGCAAGTGCCGCGTGGCAAGGAGGGGGTCGTGGCAGGATTCTCGGGGGAGCTAAGCTCGCTGTAGAAGTGCGACTCGGCGACACGGTGAGGATGCAGTCAAGGAGGGTCATGGCACGCGGGATTCCCACGAAGGCGTCCAGCCGACAGTCGAGCTGCTCTCGCCGACAGCGCTGTCTTCGTCACCGCTCGCCGTGACCTCACTGGCCCTTTCCCGTTCATGCCCCTCCCCTCCTATATGGCCCCACGCAGCCGCGTGCCGCCGACACCCTCCTCCTCGACCACCAATATCGCCGATAAAAAAAGTAGAGAGAAATAGAGAGGGAGAAGGATATGATGGGTCACTGACATGTGGGGTCCAATTTTATTTGAGTAAATTTCATAAAACTACAAACACTTTGCACGATCTATCACAAAACTACAAATTTAATAACTTATTTCATAAAACTACGGATTCAGTGTTTTCATTTATCACAAAACTACATGTACTTTGCACAATATATCACAAAACTACATATTTAAGAACTTGTTTCACAAAAATACAGATTTAATATCTTCATTTATCCCAAAACTACAAGTTTAGTGCCTTCATTATAACAAAACTACATGTTTTAGCATTGTTAAAACCTGTAGTTTTGTGATAAAGGACACACTAAATCTGTAGTTTTGTGATAAATGAAGACATTAAATGTGTAGTTATGTGATAAACGAATACACTAAATCTATAGTTTTGTGAAACAAGTTTTTAAAATCTGTAGTTTTGTGATAGATTGTGCAAGTACTTGTAGTTTTATGATAAACAGAGACACTAAATCTGTAAAGTTTTGTAAAACAAACTCTTAAATCTGTAATTTTGGGATAAATTGTGCAAAATAACTGTACTTTTGTGAAATTTACTCTTTTTTTATTTAGACCGAATCGCCTTGATATATGGATCCCACACTTACTCAGATACCACGTCAGTTAAAATTGGGCACTAAATTACCATGAGACCTGGAGTTCACCGGTTTTGTGAAGGGATGTATTATACCTGGTATTACGGTTTATAGATGAATTTACAAATTGTGGGACCTGTGAACTTATTCCTTCCATTGTAAACATATGGGCTGGAAGTGAGGCCCACCCAAAGTTCTGAAAGAAGGCCCGAAGAAGCCCACAATATTTACCACAAGTTTCTTTTCAGTCCAGCCCACTGGCTACGGTCGCCTGGAACTTGGCGGCGGCGGCGCCACCCCCCACTACCACCGGCGAGGCGGCGACGGCGGCGAGCTCCCCTGCGTATTAGTCATCGGCGCCGTCGCGAGCTCGTCTCGCGGTCCACTTGGTCGTAAGCGGCGGCGGCGACAGTGCTCCCAGGCAGGCCCCTCTAAAACCCTGGACGGCAAGATGCTGCGCTGCGTGTACACGCAGCGGCGGTGGGCGCACCGGCGGGGAGGCTTCGTCACCGGCGGGACCGGCTGGTCGCAGCGGCGCGCCCCCGCCGCGGCGGCGGCTGTGGGCGCGAAGAAGTCGGAGTGGTGGGCGGTGGACGGCGAGATGCACGAGATCGGGGAGGGCGTGCCGCACCGCGAGCGCTTCGCCATCCCGCGCGACAACCTCCCCAACCGCCGCCGGAAGCAGATGCGGGAGCAGTTCATGCGTCGCACGCGCCTCGTCCTCAAGGACACGGTAAGCTGCCGCCGCCGCGCGCCCGCACCTGTAGTTAGCTCTGCTCCTCCCCCCAATCCCCCCGCGTTAGAATTGGATTACCCATTCCCTTTGTTGAAACAATGATTGGATTGAGCTCGGCTGCTTGTTTCTGAACAATTTGGTTGAGCCCAAATGGAAACGAACTCTGCAATTTGATTTGTGCAGGCAAGTACTGATGTACTACCACTTATTATGCATTTATTAGTTTTCATTGGGAAGTAGGATAAATCTCCTTGCTAATAAGCTAGCAGAAATTTGGAAAAATGGGATAGGAAAAATTGAGAAACATGGAATGAAACTCAAGATGCTATTGTATCTTAATGCAGTCAGTAACAAGCAGCAGACATTGACAAAATGGGGTCTGAATTCAGTTTTTTTAGAAGATCTGAATTCGAATATTAAGCCATGTCTTCTCTAAGCGGATAATGCCCCCTTTTCCTAGATCCGAAGCCGCTGCCATTTTGTCCTATTAAAAATCATGGAAGTTCTGCAGCAATTCAACTTTGTACAGTAATTTTTTTTTCCTTTTCATGGTTAGTAAGATTTTTCTGCCTTGCTCTTTAAGACTAATTATGTTTTAGCCAACTTCAATCTGCTATTATCTGCACACTCGCACTTATATCTTTTCTACTTTTAGTCGGTCACACACTGAACATGTAATCTCTCAGATCTCTTCTTTTTGGCAATAGAAAGGGGGCGTATGAGCGTATCGATGCATGTTGCAAACAGAAGAACATGTTGATGCACCTTTGTTGTTAGTGTACGATTCAGGACAGGAAAAGGGCAAACCAAATTCACATTATTTATTCTTCATTTCTGAGAGCCAGTGTAACTGAGGCCATCCTAACCTGATTTTTGTGAGACCTAAGCACAGTTAGCTGTTTTCCTGTGGATTGCACATACTGATTCTTGAAATACATTTTAGGCATGTCGTACACTTTATATAACTATCGGTCCATTATTTTGTTCATTAGTCAGTGCCTAAACTTTGGTCACCAAAGCACTTTTCGCTGGTTTTGACTTTTGAGGTGAAGAGATACAAACTATGTGAATTGTGAAGGCTTTGATATGGAAATAAGATACCATGAAAATTCTGTCTTGCCATAGCTTAGGTTAGGCATTTCTTGGAATAAACCAGACAGGTGCATGTACTGTGTGAGAATTCATGATTTTGGATTCATGAAAAATCATTATTTCTTACTGCAAGAATTTTGGACTTTGGAAAACAACATCAAGTTCAGGTTTTTGTTGTATTTCATATCTCATGCCTACCTGTCATCAAGGTTTTTATCAAAAGCATTCATGTCAGTTACCTTTTTTAGTCGAACATTCTGTCTCTTCGTTAGTTTATTTGAGTTGCCCATGGTGTGCAATTCATGAGGACAAATTGCATTAAATTCTTTTGTTCGAACTTTGAAATGTTCCTTGTGGCCAACTGTAGTTAGGAGCACAATTAACTATTCAATACAGTAAATGGACTGTGCATAATGAACTGAATGGAAAATTTGCCCTGCTGATCCTCTATTTATAAAGTGCTATGTTTAATATCATGAGAGAACATATTATTTTATTATTCATGAACTAGTGTGCAAAGCCTCCATGTGCTTTATCGGCTTACAGATATCAGCATGGCCTTTCATTTTAGGTGACTGAATACCACAAAATTTACAGGAACATGAAGCTTGGTGTAAAAAATATATGGAACTATACCAAGAACTTAGAGAGAATTGGGAAAGGTTATATTGGGATGAAGGTTATTCCAAAAAGATTGCTGAAGATCATGCTAATTATGATTCTGCTGAAGAAGATGATCTAGACTTCTCACCTTACAGGTAGCAAATTTTGAAGGGATTTATTTTTTGTCGTGTTTATTTGCTAGTCAAATTGCTCAGTTTTTGTCAGAATAAACCTGAGTTAATTGTATGTGCAATTCTTTGATAAATGTTTGATATAATTGAAACTGCTTCCTCTTATTTTATTGTTTGTAGTATCTCTCCTTTTCATTATGTGTTATTGCAACTAAGATTGAATTGAATTGTTTTCCTCATATATATATATATATATATATATATATATATATATATATATATATATATATATATATATATTTCTCTTAGATTTCCAGCCTATAAATGTTTAGCAATATTCTTTAACTAGTTATCCTTCTGAAAGGGTCTTGCTCGAAATAGAGTGCCAATAATATTTGTCATCTATGGAATGATCTCATCTGTTGTTTTCAATTGCAGCAGGAGAAGGCACACCAATGTAGAGCCAAACAAGGTAACCTCATTGTATTTTTGATGGACCTTATATAGTATCATTTATTTATGTAGGAACCTGCCTGTAATGTTCCAATCTTGCTATGCTAAGGGTGTCGGCTATCCTTTCATATGGAAACACAAAATTTCTACCTAAGCTAGCTAGACTGAAGGGGAATTCTTACTAATCCATGCATAACCTATGGGTGTTCAAACTGGTTTTGCCAACCCATTTGTAACTGCGCCATGCACATATAGACTGCACCCCTGAAAGTAATATAAACAAATGAATGTTCATTTCTTCATGTCCATTCAGGTTGCCAAGCCCAGTTGACCTGGTATGAACAACCCTAGTGTCAAACTTCAGTGAACATATTTTCTTTCTACTATAATGCATGACATTAACTGTAGTCAAAAGTCTACAACCTCCCACTATTTTCTGGGAAAACTACTGAATACTGACCATGGGCAATCAGATTCAGCACTTGGCAGTATTGGAGATATGCCCTTAAGAGTTAGAGCTCATTAGCGTTACTTTAGTGGTGTAGTTTGTCTTTGCAGCTGCTTTAGTCAAAGGTTTTGGTGGCATTGTCTAAGTAGTATTTAAGCACACATCTTCATGAGTGTGATGACACTATGTAAACTTAGCAGCACAATCCTAAGTTAGCATTGACTTTATTTCAGGACATTGGTTTTACGGCAAGCAAACAAGGTGAAACATGGGAAAGGGTTACTCAAATTCGTGACAAGTTTGAATATGACAGAGAGAGAAGAATGAGGGAACGAGGTAAACATCATGTCTTCATAGTTCATACTGGAAATTTTTCTTTTTTGTCTACCATTGCTATTTGTACCCTCAGATAATGTATAGGTAAATGGTAAAAAATGTTAGGCATTTTCACTAACCCAGGATATAATTCTGTACCAAGTTGCTGATCCTTGGCTCGCCGGGCACTCCATTCCTAAAAAAATGCATTTCCACAACCTCCTGTCCATAAAATTATTGATACTACTGTTTTTATAGTAAACATGTCATGTTAAATGTGTTGCCCAGTAACTGTTTTTACACTGTTAGACATTTTGCACATGAAGTTCTGTTGGTATTACTTTCTTTCAGCCTCTATATGCCATGTTTAATTATGTTCTTTTTGTCTTTCTTTCTCTATGATGCAGCATTTGCTCCCATGAATATGGAGAACAACTTTGGGCAGCATGACTCGAGATGCAGGAACCAACATGATTCAAACTATGCCCCTAGAAACATGGAAAACAAATTTGGTTCAAATGACTCAGATTTTGGAACCCAATCTGGTAGAAGTTTCCGACATGATCCAAGTTTCAGGAACCAGCACGGTTTGAATTTCCAAAATGAATCGAGTTTCAGAAATCACCAGTATCCAAATTTCCAAAACCAACGAGACCCAAGAAACCGCGTGATGTCTTCTGAAGATCAGGAATTGATGTCTTCTGATGATCAGGAATTCTAATAAGCATGATCTTGCCGAGTGCGAGGTTGCCAGTGAAAATTGTACAACTGAAGCGTGCTGATCTTGTGACTCTGTTAAGCATAAACAGAATGAAATGCATTTTACGTTGGCAACTGTAGTATAATGTCAATGTGTCCCTTCATCGTTGAGACTTGAGAGAAGGGTTGAGTGTTGTAGGAATCATCACTGCCTTTTACCCGTCTCTTCATTTGTGATGATTCAGAATACTATATCTAGTATCTACAACAAATAGTTATACACTGACTGTGGCAAAGTACAACGACAACCTCAAAAAATGCTCAGATCCAGCGTGAATTTTGTAAGTGATCGAAAATAACGCTAATCCTAGAGTAGCGACGGTCTTGCAAGCGATAGAAAATGAGGGCTATCTTTGGGGTGTTGCTGGAGCTTCTCGCCTTCAAAAGCTCCTTAGTGGGACGGCTAACCTAGGCAAATAAGCTCTCCGGGTTGTCTAGTGTGTGGGGGTCTTGGTAGGAGAGCTCAGGCACTTCTACTTTGTTTTTTCTTTGTGTTTGTTGTATTGTTTTTCGTCCCCTTAATGAAATGAAATGCAGCTCTCCTGCGTTTTCGAGAAAAAAAACGTGAATTTTGTTGGTATTTTCTTTTAGGCAGGATCACCATTTCGATAGGGCTCACCCTACCTAAAATTTTCCTCGAAGTTCATATATTACCAAACCCTAAAAAGGGCAGAAAATTACATTTAAATTGTCGTCCATAGCTATAGCTTGGAGTCGTGAGTTAGTTTCTACTTCCTCTATTTCATATTATAAGACTTTCTAGTATTGCCCATATTCATATATGTTAATGAATATAGATTTATTTGTGTGTCTAGATTCATTAACATCTGTACGAATGTGGGTAATGTTAGAAAGTCATATAACCTGAAACGGAGGGAAACGGAGGGAGTACTATCTAACAAACATACTCGATGCCAATTTTCTAAGCTTTTATGTTTTTACAAAAATTCTCCAAAATAAGATTGTCAACAACTTCTGACATTGTTTTTTTTTTAAAAAAAAAACACACCCACTACAAACGCTGACAATATGCACACACTCACCCGGTCACCTTATGAGCACATCTCAAAAACACGAGCACTCATACTAAATCTATCTATGACTTTAATCGGGATGAGTAAGTCTCACCAAAATAGCTATTCGAACTATGCTGCTTGGCCCTTTATTTTTTTTTTCTTTTTAGTGATAAGACTGAAATAGGCTCTTTTATCGTTGGCAATCGCTTTCTGTCTTCTGTAAAAGAAGCCCAACGAAGCGACGGAGCCCGGCCCACAAAGAAGCAACCCCCCTCGTAAGCCCCAGATGAAGCGACAACCCGATCGGACGGTCCAGATTCACGCGATGCCAATATAAGATAGTTACCACGCCCACGCGCAAAACCCTCGAGACCTAGGGCTTCCTCCTTCCCCTCCGAGCACCGCCGCCGTCGCCGCCGCCGCCACCACCACCGCAGCCTGACCGCTCGGTCTCCGGCAACCAGGTGCGAATTCCTCCCCCCTTCCTGACCCCAGCTCAAGCGAGGCATTTCTCGTGTTCGTCAGTTCTATCCATGTGGTTGCGCCCTTTCGTCTGATCTATGAACTACTTGGTGTTCTTGGGTCTGCTGGGTTAGACAGTAATCAGTAATAACCCCCGACCATCCGGGTTAGCTAAGGGTTTTTGGTTGCTAGATGTTGAGAATGGCATCGCTGGTAGTTGGGTGGATCTCCAGTAACCATGTATTTGTTAGTATAGTATAACTGCGATTTTAGTTCTTGGTCTTGGTGAACAACTTCGAGTCCTTTCCATTTTGAATGATTCGCAACTAGGATGTTGGTGCTTTTGTACGGTTGATTTGCAATCTAGGGAGCTATCCATTTCAACAGATTATTTTACTACCTGGGGCTTTGTGGGGAAGAAATGTGTAATGTTTTCATGAAACACTTAATGTGCTGACTAACTATTGACACAGTGGGAGTAGTTTTGGTTTAAAGGGAAATCTGGTTTTCATGTTGCCTTGTTGGCATTTCAAAGTAGCAGCTTGGTATGGGCTTTTATTTAGGAATGTGTTCTTTCTGTTAGATTCAGAATGCTAAATGTAGCAGTTAGAAGTGTGACACTGATTTTGTTGGTTTTCTTAATGAAGCAGCTGACGGTTGCAATTTCTTCATTTGCTAGAAACTATTATGTAATGCTTGGGAAGTCCAACAGCCAATTAGTTTTAGACCATTGTTCTAAAATGGTATCATGTAGTCTGATGGATCCTTAATTGCATGCATTATGTACTTGTTCACATGTTACAAATCATGCATTCATCTGTGATAGTTGTCCGTACTTATGTTCATTTTCATATATAATGATGTTTGGCATCCTTGAGGTCATTTTTTATATAAAAAAGGCTATTTGCTATCTTCTGAAAGTACATTCAAATGTTTGTAGTTGAACTCTGTATTAGTGATATACATTTAGTCATTAAGTTGTCTTATGCTCGGTTTGGACAGATGCCTACCTATTTCTTTTTTTTCTTTGGTAGCTATTGTTTGTGTGTCAATTATTCAGTGTTTACCAATTGGAGCTATGCTACAAATGTGAAATGGTTTTACTACTGTCTTTATTGAAGCTTGTAGTTTTTTAAGGTGTGTTTGTTGCCCAACGGTACTTATCTTTTGCAGACAAAATGGTGAGAGTCAGTGTCCTCAACGATGCTCTGAAAACAATGTACAATGCTGAGAAGCGTGGGAAGCGGCAAGTGATGATCCGACCCTCATCAAAGGTTATCATCAAGTTTCTCATCGTGATGCAGAAGCATGGTAAGCCTTCTCTCTGTGCTTATGCTCACTAGTAATACGAGCTGCAAACCTATAGTTCATTTGTCAAGAGTATCGGGACTGGTGCCTTAACTGGTCATACTGTATATCCTCAATGTAGGCTACATTGGTGAATTTGAGTTTGTTGATGACCACCGCTCGGGTAAGATTGTTGTTGAGCTGAACGGACGCCTCAACAAGTGTGGTGTCATCAGCCCTCGATTCGATGTTGGTGTCAAGGAAATCGAATCATGGACTGCGAGGCTGCTTCCCTCCAGACAGGTTAGTAAAGAAGCTATAGTTTATTTGGGAGCATCAATTAGCTTCAGTTATTTCTTTTTTCTGTGAAATGTTACTAATGTTTATTGTTTGTTGTTCTCCAGTTTGGGTACATTGTCCTTACTACTTCAGCTGGCATTATGGACCATGAGGAGGCTCGCAGAAAGAACGTTGGTGGGAAGGTCCTTGGTTTCTTCTACTAGAAAGATATATCTTGTTAACACTCTACGGGGATTTCTTATACAGTAGATGGATTCTCCCGGTAGGTGTTAGTGGAAGAGCATTTTATTAGCAATTGAGTCGGAAACCTTGTTAAGATGATCCTCGAATGTCTGAATTGCCCCTTAATGTCATATGTTGTCTGTTTAATTTTGCTTGGCGACTTGAGTAAGCTGCTGTATTCTTGCTCCTTGGATGCCGCATGCTTGTTTTGTTAACTTTTTATAAGTTATTACTGAAAATTCCTGGAAGATATTCTATCATTTTTTTGGTCTAGCCACTTGCGCACTTGATAAACTGCATAACGTATAGTTCAGTAAATCCACTAATCCCTGTTCACTGGACAGGAAGTTTTATTGAAGTTGTAATATACTCCTACAAGCAGATAATAGTTCTAGCTAGCAGCATATTGCATGTTGCTAGTTACTCTGATGTCTGATCATCATTCGAAAAAGAGATGTTGCTCTGATCAGCTTTGCCGCTTGCATCATATATTCATGCAAAATACTACTGAGTCAATACTACTGAGTCGTGATTTGCATCACTGCTACTTGTGCGGTTGCCACCGCCCACCATCAACTTCTTTCCTACGCATTGATATCGAGTCGCACGTTTAGTTACAGTTAGTCATATATTAGTTGTAAAGTCTATCAAGCCACACGACTCCACCAAATAGCTAGTCGCATGATTAGTCATGCTTAGTCATAAAGTTGGTCATAGATTAGTCGTGATTAGTTGTAGAAAATCTCCAATTCATCCTGCTAATTGGTTTATTGTGTTTACTACTATACTTACTTTGGTTTTATTTCTTGTTGACTTATTATCTTGTTGGCTACTCCATAATCTATAGTTTTTATAATATACTAGCAAGAGTCACGCGCTACGCCATGTGCGTGGAAATTAATGTTTGAAGCTGGGATATCATAATCAAAATAGCACAAGATATATAGTGTAACTTTTAAGCATTATATCCAAACATTATCTTAAAAAAATCATTACATCAGAAGCATACTCACATATGCATACACATTACAACTATACATCACAAGATTAAAGGCGAATATAATCCATTTGCTCATATAATTATTTTTACAATCATGCACATTTACAGAAAAGCAGCAACCATAGAGGACAATGGTGCTTACGTGATGTGGGAGTATAGATTAGAAAAGTAGCAGTGTTACAACGACAATCATTAAGTGATCAGAGTAGCAACATTTTCTCAGACATCTTCATCATGAACTAATTGAATATATTCACATATAGAACTGCACCGCAAAGAAAATTTAGTGCTTTAGCTCCCAATAAAAACAACACCACATCACATTATGTACTTGCAACAATTTAGTAGATGAACTGGTACCTCCTTTGCATAGCGCCACTGAGTACTGAGGTATCCCATACATAATTATGTCTAAGGGCATGTTTGGATATCATCCATATATTGCCATGTGATAAGTATATATTACAGGTAGGACAAAACACTTGTCAAATAAACTGTGTTGAAACATCTATGTCTTCCAAGAAGGGGCAAACAGAACAATAATAAATTAAACAGAAAACAAATTAATGAAATCATATCTTGAAGTTGGTTGATAATGAAAACTCTGTAAGCATATTTACAAAGCAAATAATATAAATTCGGAAGGATGGGTCATTAGAAAATTCCAAAATCATGTCGAGATGGGAAAAAACAAAAGCAGGAATAACACTGGTATAGAAGAAAAATAATATCCCAGTGCGTCCCTATTGGAACATATGGCATGTCTCATCTAAAATTGTTTGAAGTGCATGTAGCTTTGTCACACACCAATGAACTGAAATAAAATTTTATGATCGACGCAAGAACCACACGGTATAGCCAGAGATATGGAGGCTTGGGTCATTTGGGGTGGCACATATGTACTGTCATCCTATATGGACTACACATATCAACTGAGGATGTTACTATATAGTTTAGAACTTATACCTGTGGCTTTAATCCTTTCGGGTAAGCAATAGTTCGCCCTGCAAACAACACTAACCTATGGAATCAATGTTATATTAAATATTAAATATTAATAGCTTATAAATGGTTATAGCGGAAGAAAAAATGTTAGCCTCTTATACAAAGTGCCTGAACCTATCGTAATTGTGGTTTACTAAATTTCTTGCCAATATTGAAATCTTCAATTGAGCCAATTAGATTTCTTTTTTGCTAGGTGTGCAACATACTTTGTGATCAATTACTATCTTGACTTATAGACCCAGCGCTGACCCACTTTAGTCGTTATAATATGATTCGTAAAATAATGTAGTCTCCAAATATGAGGCTAAAAGACCTGTGGCGGTCTATACTAAGCCCTAAAGACCATTGTGTCTCAGAAAATGAACTACATGATCCAAATTTTGGGGTCATATGCCAAGTTGTTAGGTTGACGGATAATTTTTTTATGATGTATGCATCACTATTGCGAATATAAAATTGTCCACAAAGGATATTATCAATGCATATGTATTTTCACTCTGTGTACAAATATAGAGCACAACAGATTAACAAATAAAATATGATTTGTTGCATAGGGAAGGAAATTGAGGAAAAACCTACTTGTACCATAAACATTATGCTATCATGACACTAAACCTAAATAATTTGATAAGAGATCTGAAGGCCACATATATCACCCAGATAAGACAGTAAGAAAACATATATACCTCCAAGCATAAGCACATAAAGGTGGCTGCAGGAAGATGCCATTGATAAAAGCACAGAAAGGTGGCTGCAAAAAGACCGGTATACAATGAATGAATATTGACATTACTTCAGAATTAACTCATTAACATCTACAGGAAAAGGGAAGCTAAGCCAAGAACATCAAAACTCGTACCCTCCAAACTAACTTAGTATATTTTCAAGTATATATCTTGGCAAATAAAATCACAACTTCCATGTAGTACCATGCCATATACTCATATCTACATTCTTGAATCAGTGTAACTGAGAATAATAAAAATCAGAATTTTTTTTCGAAGCATATGTTCTTTTAGACCAAATTTGTTTAAGATTCCAGAAACAATTGGCCTATATATGTACCTATGTACATCAGGATTACATTATGAAGGACCATGTATGAATCTTGAACCTGTACATATCTGATAAATGACATAGATGGTGTATGGCCCATCTTCAATATTTTATCATTATTAGTGAGAAGTTATTTGTGTAGAAGTTAACTGATACAAAAATTATAAGACATTATAATTAAGAAAGCTGCAGAAACAAATATATTTTGAGAGTAAACTTAGATATGCTTCTAGGAATTTTACCAAGCATCTAGAAGGCATCTGTTAAAGAGAAAAATTTACTGGCATCACCCCAATTATTTATCCTCCTCCTTACCCCAGATGCACAGGATCTGATTAGCCAAAGAGAACAAATTGAACAGGAGGTATTTAGGCATCCTACCTGGACACGGTTGGTGTTCTGGACGATGACGACGAAGCAGCGTATTGCTCCTAGCCGCAGGCCCGCAGCGTAGGTCCATCAGGCCGCAACGGCAATGAATCAATCCTGGCAACTTGCGGCGGCAGCGAGATCCAACTCCATGCCGGGGGCAAAGGCTGCGCCGGTCGATGATGTCACTGAATAATTAATATATCTAAGGTCCAAGAGAACTACAAACTCAACATTGAATTAAGCATAACAGGCACAACACGTCAGAGAGACTTACTAATCACCATTAACCTGTATACAAAACAGAAGGTTATAAATTTGCTTTATTAGTTACGAAATAATTTCAGCACATTTTACACTGGTACACTCCAGCAATGAAATGCACTCACCCAACACCTAAACTACTTTCCCCACGGATGGAAAGTATATCGGATATGCTCTGTGTTGCATATATTACGACTGAAAACTCCCTCCCTAGCAGTCATGCAACAGTAAAAGAAAAGAAGATTAGTTTATGATTGCCGATGACAATGATTTTGAAGGTTGACAAAATAAACAATGAATTTTACAATCCCATAGGAAAGTATACTACAGTTATCCTACATCCAGTCAAAATTATAACACCTTTGGGGAATTCTGTTATCTCTTTGTCATATCAAGTTATCAAAGTACGGTGAAAGGAACAACCATGCAGTTCCGATGCTAAAATAACTTTTCTTGCTCAAATTTTGAGGTGCTAGTGATAGTAAAAGTGTTTCCTGCATTAAAGGGAAGAAAATGGATGAGCATATGGTTGGATTGGAAAACTTTAACTATGGGGTCATTTATTCTACATATTTGAGAAAACTAATTAAGTAGCATTCGGAAAGAGCTGGCAATACACTGAAATGGGCTGAGTAGACCCAATGCATTTAAACTGAATATTCATTGATGCAAATAGGAGGCATTACTTGATTGGACAAAGATTCTTTTTATAGTTCAAGGTGAATCACCAGGATACATAAGAGCCACATCTATCCTGCCATCACTCCTTAGTGGGCTGTAGGAAATCATCTCTGTTTACAACGACAAATGCTCTGCTACTATTCTGAGCTCATAGCTAGTAATTCAGTTTTAAAAGACCAATAACTGAATATAATTATGAAAACTACAACAATTCCATCAAAATAGCTATTGCAGAAGGCCTGGATGAGTAAAATAAAAATAAAAAGTAATACCTCACAATAGAGAAGGATGATAGGGAAAGGGAAGGGAAAAAATCCTGCAGACAAATATACACCATATTAGCATACAACCCATAATTGACCATATTAACCATTCAATGATCTACCAGCTAAGAGAATTAAAAATGTAAAGAAGGAACAAATCCATTTGGTCCAATGATATGTATGTAACATTGCTAGGATAGGTATAACAGTCATACAACAAAAATACTGAAAATGGCATGTAGATAGTAGAGTATTGAAGCAAATCGGATCTTCCTGCATATAAATCATCTATTTAACTTAAAATCTAGTTCTCTTAGCGCCAAATCTAAGTCATCTAGAAATTACATGAAGAACCAAGTGGGCAGTGAGAGCAAATACACAAAGAAAAAAAAATGTTAATCAGTAAGTGACTGAAAGCCTACCTGATGCTTGAAATACTAAGAGCTTCAAAACACATATCGTCTGTACATTATCAATAAGAGCTCCTCTGACGGTACATAGCATGCAATTTGAGAGGGGAACGGAGGCAGAGATGCACATCGGAGCAGCGTTCTTGGTTGGCCACGATACCTTGATCGCTGGAGATTGAAACAACCTTAGAGGTTTGGGGTCGGGAAACTCAAATCCACGGCCGCGCATCGTAGACGAAACCCCCACCCCCTGCTCCAGCAGCGCCATCTTCGATGATGCTTTAGGCCAACCTAGGGTTTGGGAGGTGAGGCTGGGGATTGGAGGCATCGATTGGTCATAGTGGAGAGGGGCCGACGGAATTAGGGAGCGAGAGGGAGGATGGGAGGGCAGAGAAGGAGGCAATGCAGGCGAGAGGGCGGGCGGGCGAGCAGGTGAGGCGTCGCGCCTCCGCCGCCGTCTCTGCCTCACGCAAGAGAAAGGCGAGGAGCGCGAGGCCGGCGCCTGGGCGGAGACCGTGAGACAGCGAGGAAGAGGCCGCGTCTAGTATGCGGAGCGAGGGGAGCGGCACGACAGCAGGCGAGCAACGGCGACGGCGGCGACAGGAGAGCAGTGGCGGCGGCGGCAGGCGAGGTCACGTGCGCGCGAGCCTGGTAGTGCGGCTAGGGTTTATGAGCGGCACGGCGATGATGGTTGGAGGAGGGCGAGGATGCGCCGGCGACGGCGCGCGCAAAGGAGAAAGGCGACGGCGGCGGCGGCGTGGCTGTGGCAGGCTGCGGGCGAGACGGGCGCGGGGGCTAGGGTTTGGTCCGGCTGGACGAAATCTACGCCGTTCATTCGCGATTCGACGATCCCACGACTGAGAAAGGGCCGGCACAGCGGGACACGTGGACCGCCAGATCGACCCTACGGTGAGATCGGACGGTGGACAGCAGCGGGGACCGGCACATAATTAACCGAAAGCGCAGGGGGGTTTTTGTAAAAAATGCTGACGTGGTGCTCTAAATTTTCACCGCTCCCACGACGTTTAAGTAAATCAATATAGCGCTTAGTACACTATGACATTAGTAAAGATTATATAGTGTATCCATTGTTTTCACAAAACTAAGCTGTGGACTACTCACCAAGTCAGCTCAGGGGATGCCTTGACTCGATTTTATGACTTGACAATGCGGCAAGGAGCTCGAACAATGTCGAGGAGGAGCATGAAAGGGAGTAGTGGCAGCCGAATGAGGGAGACAAGGAGGTTTTGGGCATTTGGTGTGGGGGTATGAAGAGGATGAGATGGGAGAGGCGAATGGAGCTGAGCTAGGGAGGAAGCGGGAAAGGTAGGTTGGCAGCATGTAGGAGAGATGGGAGTAGAGTGTGGTCATGAAGAGGAGGTCCTCACTGACAAGTGGTGGGAGGGTGAAATATGATATCAAAAGCATGAGTAGTGGCGTGGCATAGCTTCTTGGGTCAAACTGGAGGTGAAGCTTCACGTAGGAACACCTGAAAAGGTATATAAGGAATATGTCCTTACGAGGCATGCATTGCGAAGAGTCCACTATGAGATAAACAAATTACTATGCATACAAGGCCTCCATGTAGGAACTAATGTTGCTACAATAAATCACTATCGTAGCTAAATCTGCTCTAGGGCTTATCTGGCAAATGGATATAGGAAACTATATCCATTCATTCATTCTTCTTACCTTCATTTAAACCTAACCGTTTATTCATTGAGTATCTAAAGCATGTTGTGGAAAATGACCGTACCAACTGTTTCCATCGGCGTGTACATGGCTACAATAGTAAAACCGTTCCGTTAACATTATACGTATACATTTATCATTCAACGTCAAAACTCTATTTTGGTGGTTAATTGACCATTTCCTGTTTAATTACTACCCAGGTAGTCATTCACATATTGTGCTCGATTATGATATAAAGTAGTTTATTTAGACTTTCTTTGTTATAACTTTTTGTTTTACTTATTCAATACAACCAAAACATATCACTATTTGAGTTTTTATTGTAAAAATGTGCCGTGTGAAGCTATATATTTTTAAAAGTGAAGTTATGGTTGTTCAATTAAGCAGCAACATGAATGTACGATTTATATATTTGTATACACTAGCATATTGCCTGTGCGTTGCAACGAAATTTTAATTGATGAAAATGATCATTAACCTTTGCTATTATCATTATTTTATTATCATCTCTTAAATATCACCTACAATATAATTCTTACTCCCTACAAAAAATCGAGGTGGTGGGGTGGTTGACATGTGGGACCTTGTCCTTTCTTCACTCCAAAAGGGTAAGGACTAAGGAGGTGGTGGGGTGGCAGATTCACCACCTACCACCACCACTACTCCTTTTCAAAGGAGTATATATAGATTTAAATCTCCAAAAAATACATAATATTAAAAAATACCTATATATATTTGCGTTATATTTCCAAATAATTCTGATTAATCTTATGCATTTCGATTAATCTGTAAACGATACTCTTCTTATTCTACAACGGTATTCCCTCTTGTACGACACTGGTGTAAAGTTAGATGATCCTTTTTTACCTTTGAAGTATGTTCAGTCAAAAGTGAAAGTGTTCAGCTGCCCGAAGGCCCAGCCCACGGGAAAAAAGAACACTGCCCAAAGGCCCAGATAACTCGACACCCCGATCAGACGGCCCAGATTCACCAGATCCAGCTATAAAAATCCGGACCACGCCCACCACCCAAAACCCTCCGGCTCATTCTCGCCCACGCCGCGCCGCCGCCTTCTCCTCCTCCTCCTCCTCCTAGGGCTTCTTCTTCTTCCCCTCCTCCGAGCGCCGCCGCCGCCGACGAGATGGTACGATCCGTCCATCCCCTTCACAGCCTCATGACCCTCAACCTCAAGCCGATACGATTCGAGTGCTCTCTCTCCTCGCGCCAGCGCCTCTGATCTGACTAATTTTTCCTTTTTCGTTTGGATGTGCGACGCGGTGCGCAGGTGCTCTCCAACGACATCGACCTCCTCAACCCTCCCGCGGAGCTCGAGAAGCTCAAGCACAAGAAGAAGCGCCTCGTGCAGTCTCCCAACTCCTTCTTCATGGTATGACGTGAATCCCCGCACGCGCACGCATCTCGTACCTGTGTTTTATTTCCTAGCTGCTGTTCCTCTTTTCTGTGAGAGACTACAGCTAAGTGTATTTTTTCTTTGTTTTCGCTTGGTCCTGACGTAGTTCTTGGTTTGATCTGTCTCGTGTGTGTTGCAGGATGTCAAGTGCCAGGGATGCTTCAACATGTAATAACTTTTAACCTCAGTAGTTTATTTTGTTCTAGATAATTGCATCACTATGCTTTGATTGTCCCTAGTCTACCATAGAGCCTTTATATCATCTTGCAATTCAGGTTAGCACTCTTAGTTTGGATTGACTGGTAGCTAGACAACCTGAAAGCTTTAGAACTAGATATCTTGTTCTTGCTGCAGTCCAATTGTTCTGTTGGCTGATTTGTACCACCATGTGCAATTCTGTGCAGTTTTGTTTAGTCTCTTGTGTAGTGATTTGCTGATGGTATGATATGTTGGCAGTAAATATTAACTAGTTGTAATTACTGTGTTGCTACATCCTGCCGCACTGTAAATCCCCTCACTCAAGTATTCTAGATTGCAATTATTTATGAACCGAAAGGCCTGCTTGATATGATATGTATTATTGATCATTTTAGAATTAGCATTTGAATAAAGTTGAAATATCATGCCTTTTAATATGTGCCGTGATGGCGTGATGTGACACCAATAACATATTTACTTCTTTGTGACTGTTATCCAATGAATTGCAATTGGTGTGAAACTGGGACAATGAATTCCTACTCTAGTAGGCACTGCAATTGCTCGTAGTTGTACAGTCTTGATTTTGAAAAGCAGATTTATAACTATTGTATAGCTTGCCGTTCTCACATTCGAAATGCAATGTTCATTTTGCAGAACTACCGTGTTCAGTCACTCCCAGACTGTTGTTGTGTGCCCAGGCTGCCAAACGGTGCTCTGCCAGCCCACAGGAGGGAAGGCCAGGCTCACCGAGGGCTGCTCCTTCCGCCGGAAGGGCGACTAGAGTGAGTCGTTCATTCAGAAGACGATGTTTTTGTGCCAAGCAAGTGTTCCACCTCCAAGGATGTAGTCTTCGAGTTTTGCTCTAGTTAACACAGAAATATCTATTTTGCAAGTGTTATGTTATGTATCCCGAGCTACTTCTGAACATTGTCATCTTGCCTGTCTAATTAATTGGGTTTATTTGAGATTGTTTCATGAACTAAATTGGTGGTTGATAGTCTCAGGGGCAAACTGTTTGAATTATAAGCTGGTGTGGATGATATTTTGACATCTCGTTTTGTGTTTGACAGTAGAAAGCTGTACCCATTCCTCGGTTTTTACTTCTGAAATGCGTCAGCATGTTAACCATGTTATTGTCATGCTATCTTACTGATTTCTTCGTAGCATTTCCGAAGCAATTAGGTAGTAGCATGAGCGTGGTTTTTAGACGATTCTGTATAATTTTCCCATGCCATAGTTTAGGTGATGCATGAACTACTCATGCTGTTCTGCTGTCTAAAACTTGTGTATAATCGATGATTTTGATTTTCTAGATAATATATAGCCGTCTGTTAAACTGAACATCAGTTTTCTCTTGTCTCCACGTGATTAAAATTTTATGGCATCACGCTGTTAATGTTTTAATTGTGTAATAATGTACTCATGGCTTTATACCTCAAAGAAAAATTTAAAATGGAACACGCTCTGACTACTACTCCGTCTGAAAATATATATTTTTAGAACGGAGGTAGCCTATCGAAATATATATTGTAGAACGGAATTAACCTAACGTAAATAAAAGAATAAGTGTTCTTTGTTATTTGTCCCCTCTAGCACATGCTAAAATCGGTGGATAGAGAGAGGATTACGTTGTGACACAAGACTTCCCTACCATTCCCTCCGTTTCTAAATATTTGACACCGTTGACTTTTTTAAACATGTTTGACTGTTTGTCTTATTCAAAAAAATTTAAGTAATTATTAATTCATTTCCTATCATTTGATTCATTGTTAAGTATACTTTTATGTACACATATAGCTTTACATATTTCACAGTCAAACATATTTAAAAAAATTAACGGTGCCAAATATTTAGGGACAGAGGGAGTATAAGTCATTATTGGCTCTCTGTGAGCTCGGACAATTGCTTATGGCGATTGGGCGCAGGGGATCTCACCTAATACCATCGCACTCGTGCGGGATCCAGGCTACATTATGGCATATGGTGGGGACAAGGGTCTTATTAGTTTGTGGCCATAAAGTTCTATTTAGGCGTTATATTTAACCCTAGCCCTTGAGAGCTTGTATGAGTATCTCTAAAATCCTCTTTCTTCTTATAATACAATGATGTGCAACCCTCCTATGCATTCAAGAAAAAAAATTAGCGGTGAATTAGATCTAATATATTGTACAAGCTACCCTCTAGACATTCCGGTGAATTAGATCTAATATATTGTACAAGCTACCCTCTAGACATTCTATAGATGACATGGAAGCATATCCTCTGACTTAATTGCACATGCAGTTGAGTCACTGACATGTGGGTCCCACTTTGCTATGGCCCGCATATCAGTGGCTCAACTGCACAGCAGTTAAGTCAGATGATCCCTTTTCAGATAACATGCACAAAAACAGAGCTAGCAATTGCTCTTTTATTATAGTTGCTCTTAGGCCCGACGTTAGTACAAATTGCGCGATGTTTCACTGCATTATAGAGAAATGTTTTAGTACTTAAAGGAAAATGTTTCAACTATTGAAATGGTGAAACGCAATCAAATCACTCTTGAATTTTTTTGCTACAACATATGTAACAATGGTTTCAAAGGTATTGAAACATCAATAGAACCGAATACATCGAAGAGAAGAAATAAAACATCATCAAAAGCTCATTACAACATTTTGATCCAACTAATAAAACATCTGGATACATGGGCTAAAGCATTCCCATCTTAGGCCACGGCAGGTGTAGCCATCATTACCAAGGAATTTTCATGCAGGGTTTAATGAGTTTCTCACGGTGGGATGATTGGAGAGAAAGGTGGCTGGCCTGTCAGCTAACCAAATCTTTGCTAGTAATTGTTAATTAGGCCTCACAACTCACTTGTCCATGGCATTGGTCTCAATTGCGCTCACAAGTACTCCCTCCGTTTCATATTATAAGTCATTTGACTTTTTTTTAGTCAAACTTCTTCAAATTTGACCAAGTTTATAGAAAAACATAGTAGTATTTTCAACATAAAACAAACATATTATTAAAATATATTGAACGCTAGATTTAATAAAACTATTTTAATATTTTATATGTTGCTAAATTTTTTTTCTATAAACTCGATCAAACTTAACAAAGATTGACTAGGGAAAAAGTTAAACGACTTATAATTTAAAACGGAGGGAGTAACTTATTAATGGAATTCTTTTCTTTTCATATTTTTAAAAAGGAAAAAGTATGAATTACCCCGAATTATCGCGGTCGACTGAATTATCCTCCCAAACTCGAAAACAAGACATTTCACACCCTAAACTTGTAAAACCGGACGAATCACCCCCTTACTTCAAACCGGAACGGTTTTGATCCTACGTGGGCGTACGTGTGACACTAACATGGCAATCCAATAAAAATAAAAAAATCATGGGCCTCACATGTCATACGGAGTACTACTAAAATCTCTCCTCTCTCTTTTTTCCCTCTGGCGGCGTGATGGGGCCGTACGCCTCCTTTGTTGCCTGGCAGAGCAAGAGGGGTAGAGCCGCGGTGGAGCGGAGGTGGCGGAGGAGCAACTATGCGGGGCGACGACGGGGATGGGTGGCAAACTTGTCGTTGTAGCCTGCCGCCTGTAATGCCCTCCTCGGCGCCGCCTGCTCCCCGAGGACTCATCGCTCGCCACTTGCCTGAGCCAACAAGGGGGAGAGAGAGAGAGAGTAGGCTATGGATCCCCTAACTCCTCGTTGGAACCGGAGAAGAGGCTCGACACCTTTTCCCTCCCCCCAACTTCGAGATCCAAGACGACGATGATGATGAGGGCTACCTCACCGCCGTCTCCAGGGAATTCAGTAGTGCCGTCGCCTCCGCCTCCGCCTCCGCCTCCGCCTGGAAGGATGACCTCGACGACGCCCACCACCCTAACCCCCTCGCCCCGTGTCGCTGTCGCGTCGCGGCCATGGACGACGAGATCGCGCGCGCGCAGGAGCAGCGCCGCAATGTGGAGGACGATGCCCTCGCGGCCGTATCCTCCGTGCCCTTCGACGCCGACCTCTACGGCGGCGTCTCCAACCCCGACCGCTTCGCCGGCTACGAGACCTCCATCGCGGCCACGGCCGAGGACGACGACGACGACGACGCGACCGAGCCGGTCAACCCCGCCGCCCGCAGCCTCGCCTCCTACTCGGGCCACGCCATCGCCTCCTCCTCCTCGGACCTCCCCCTCGCGGCGGATGAGGAGGATGACGGGCTCCCCGCCAGCATGTCCCGCCGCGTCGTCGGCCGCGAGGGCGAGTACCAACGCCGGCACCCGGTCCGCGGCATCTCGCCGGATCGCCACGACCCTTTTGCTGCCGCGGAGGCCACCCCGGACCCATCCACGCGGACCTATGCCGACGCCATGCGCGACAACCAGCCCGCGGCCGTGCACGCGACGAAGCGGCGGAACAGATGGGACCAATCGCCGGAGGACGGGGGAGATGGCGCCGCCGCTACTGGGGCCAAGAAGGCGAAGACTGCCTCCTCCTCCTCCTCACATTGGGACGCCGCCCCTGATGCTGCAACTCCCGGGATTGGGCGCTGGGACGCCACGCCTGGGCGCGCCGGAGATGCGACGCCCTCCCTGAAGAGGAATCGTTGGGATGAGACCCCGACTCCAGGGAGGATGGCTGATGCTGATGGAACCCCTGCACCGTCCGTGGCGTGGGATTCTTCTTCCACCCCAACGCCCAAGAAGCAGAGATCAAGGTGGGATGAGACGCCTGCGGGTGTGGTCAGCACGGCACCTCGCACTACCGATGCTGTTACTCCTGCTGGTGGTTATGCTCCTGGGCCGACCCCGTTCGACGCGGCGGACCTCGCCACGCCGTCACCTAGCCAGATTGCTCGTGGCCCGATGACACCGGAGCAGGACCAGCTCTTGCGGTGGGAGCGGGACATCGAGGGGCGTAACATGCCTCTGACTGATGAGGAACTTGACACCATGCTCCCGCAGGTGGGGTACAAGATTCTTGATCCTCCGGCTTCTTATCAGCCCATACGCACACCCGCAAGGAAGCTTCTCGCGACGCCGACACCGCTGTTTACACCGCTCTATGCCATCCCTGAGGAGAACCGTGGGCACCAGTTTGATGTGCCCAAGGAGTTGCCTGGTGGGTTGCCACAAATGAAGCCGGAGGATTACCAGTACTTTGGAACATTGCTGAACGAGGGAGAGGAAGAGGAGCGGCTGTCACCAGAGGAGCATAAGGAGAGGAAGATCTTGAAACTCCTGTTCAAGGTGAAGAATGGCACACCACAACAGCGGAAAGCGGCGCTTCGACAGCTCACGGACAAGGCGCAGGAATTTGGTGCTGGCCCGCTGTTCAACAAGATCCGTTGCTCATGCAGCCAACGCTTGAGGACCAGGAGCGTCATCTTCTGGTGAAGGTCATTGATAGAGTGATATACAAGCTGGATGATCTGGTTCGTCCGTTTGTGCATAAGATTCTTGTGGTTTTTGAGCCACTTCTGATTGATGAGGATTACTATGCTCGTGTTGAGGCTCGGCAGATTATCTCAAATCTTAGCAAAGCAGCTGGACTTGCTACTATGATTGCCACCATGAGACCAGATATTGATAACACTGATGAGTATGTGAGGAATACCACTGCTAGGGCATTCAGTGTGGTTGCTTCTGGTTTGGGGATCCCTGCTCTCTTGCCATTCTTGAAGGCTGTCTGCCAGAGTAAAAAATCTTGGCAGGCTCGGCACACTGGTATTAAGATTGTTCAGCAGATTGCTATTCTCATGGGCTGTGCTGTTCTGCCACACCTCAGGTCCTTAGTTGATATTATTGAGCATGGTCTGAGTGATGAAAACCAGAAAGTACGGACAATCACCGCACTGTCTCTTGCTGCACTTGCTGAGGCAGCCGCACCCTATGGTATAGAAAGTTTTGATACAGTGTTGAGGCCTTTGTGGAAGGGTACCAAATCTCACCGTGGAAAGGTCCTTGCTGCCTTCTTGAAAGCCGTTGGTTTCATCATCCCTCTTATGGATGCTGAATATGCCAGTTACTACACCAGGGGGGTGATGCCAATCCTGATTACGGAGTTCCAGTCACCAGATGAAGAGATGAAAAAGATTGTCCTGAAGGTTGTTAAACAATGTGTCAGTACAGAGGGTGTAGAGGCTGACTATATCCATAATGGCATCCTTCCAGAGTTCTTCCGTCACTTTTGGATAAGGAGAATGGCTCTAGATCGTAGGAACTATAAACAACTTGTGGAAACAACAGTGGAGATTGCAAACAAGGTTGGAGTTGCTGACATCGTTGGGAGGATTGTTGAGGATCTCAAAGATGAAAGTGAACCTTACAGGAGAATGGTGATGGAAACAATTGAGAAGGTGGTGGCTCACCTGGGTGCCTCAGATATTGATCGCCATCAGGAGGAGCTTCTTATTGATGGCATCGTGTATACTTTCCAACAGCAGACAAGTGATGATTCAAATGTCATACTTAATGGGTTTGAAACAGTTGCGAATGCACTTGGCCAGAGGGTTAAGCCTTATGTTCCTCAGATTTGTGGTATCATCAAGTGGATGCTGAACACCTCGAGTGCAAAAGCTAGGCAGCGAGCTGCTGATCTGATGTTAAGTATAGCCATTGTGATGAAGCTGTGCCAAGAGGAGCGGCTGATGTGTCACTTGGGTCATATATTATATGAGTCCTTGGGGGAGGAGTATCCTGATGTGCTGGGTTCAATCCTTGGAGCTTTAAAGGCTATCGTGAATGTTGTTGGTATGACAAAGATGACGCCACCAATCAAAGATCTTCTTCCTCGGTTGACCCCAATCTTAAAGAATAGGCATGAAAAGGTCCAAGAGAACTGTATTGATTTAGTTGGTAGGGTTGCTGATCGTGGAGCAGAGTTTGTGCCAGCCAGGGAATGGATGAGGATTTGCTTCGAGCTGCTTGAAATGTTGAAGGCTCACAAGAAGGGTATTAGACGAGCCACTGTGAACACATTTGGCTATATTGCGAAGGCTATTGGGCCGCAGGATGTGTTGGCCACTCTATTGAACAACTTGAAGGTGCAGGAGCGTCAGAACCGAGTTTGCACTACTGTCGCAATCGCCATTGTTGCTGAAACTTGCTCCCCCTTTACAGTTTTGCCTGCCCTTATGAACGAGTACCGAGTACCAGAGCTCAATGTCCGGAATGGTATTTTGAATTCTCTGTCATTTCTTTTTGAATACATTGGTGAGATGGGTAAAGATTACATATATGCTGTCACGCCATTGCTTGAAGATGCTCTGATGGATAGAGATCTGGTTCATCGGCAGACTGCTGCCTCTGCTGTTAAGCACATGGCACTAGGTGTTGCTGGCTTGGGTTGTGAGGATGCTCTTGTCCACTTACTTAACCTTGTCTGGCCCAACATATTTGAGACATCTCCCCATGTCATAAATGCTGTCATGGAGGCGATTGATGGCATGAGGGTTGCCCTAGGCTCAGCTGTGATTTTGAATTATTGCCTCCAAGGCCTTTTTCATCCAGCAAGGAAAGTGCGTGAAGTATACTGGAAGACCTACAACTCTCTATATATTGGCGCACAAGATGCACTTGTTGCTGCTTATCCTGCGTTGGACATTGATGGGAACAATATTTACAGCCGCCCAGAGTTAGCTATGTTTGTGTGATCAATGTGAGTATTGCTTATTTTACCCATCAACTTACTTTATGCATTAATTATCGGAAAATATGCTGCTAGGTTATGAAATAAGTTAATATTCATGTATCTTATAGTTCATATTTACTTGTTTGTGCTCTTTCACTGATATGCAACTGTTGATCTATGTCCTTCGTTGTGCTATTAGAATGAAATGACTTTGTAGTTAAGGATCATACAGTTCGTATTAAACTTGCTTAGGTGCTTCCCTTGATTTAGTGTTCTCCAACAATGCCTGCGTCATCTTTCTGGCTAATGGCTATGCTGTTTGGCCATAAGGAAGTTATTGACATGATGAATTGATGCGTTAGTTTTTTTCTCTCCACAAAAGAAAGGATCTGATGTGCTGGCATTGGCAGGAAGGATGTATGTGCATATCATCAGTTATCACACATGTCGCTTGAACTGGGATGGTATCTTCATTAGAGCTTACATTTAAAATTATGTTATTTGGTGTTCTTGTAACGTATGTCTTTATTGAAGTCATTTTATTTTGTTTGCAGGCTTGTTCCTTTTTGAAGGGGGTGCAATCTTTAAGAAATATCTATAAACTTCCTCTTTGATCTGATTGACTAATCTTTTTGGAATGTTTGTTTTTCAGGGTAATTTGATCCAAGTTCGATGCAGAGTTCTGGATTTAAGAACGATCACAAGGACATTTTCGCCACTGAGAATGGATTAGCTTATTCATAATCCTAGTATCACTGTTTTTCCTTTGGCCATAATTAGTAGTAATGAAGGTATTACTAGTAGTTATGAAGGTTGTGTTCATCTCATAGCTTCCTTTTGTCTCCAGTATATTGTTACTAGTATCTGTTATGATGCCTGGAACATGAGCATGTCTTCAACGTTTTTTTAGATCGTGTTCTGATTTCTGGAGATCTGGCCATAAAGCCATCGAATGTTTGAGTACTTGTGTTTGACATGTGGAGTCTAATTAGCTGTGTTCATTTTAAAAACCTTTGTTGAACTGAAATGGTGATTATTTGTTTCAGGGTTGGCCACAGCTTGTCTGTCTCTGGTTCGGAAGATATTGACTTGCATCGTTCGTATTTCGCGTCTAGCCTATGCTGTACTGATTCACCTTTTTTTTATATATATTTCAGTAATGCAGAAGGTTCTGAGATGAACTGGACTTGGATTTATCTGTTTGGTCAGTGCTCACACACTTCAAATGTTTTACTTCACCACAAGCCAAATAAATAAAGAAAGAAACAGATATCATACCATCGATATAATTTACAAGTTTGAACTCTGCTCCGTAGCATTTTTGCACGACAACAGATGCTTTTCTTTTTCAGGCAGACGATTTTCTTAGAAATTTCCCATCTCTATTTTTATTTTTTGCTTTCTAAAAGCAAAATTTTAATAACATATAAAAGTCTAAAATATTGAAATTGCCACGTACTCGTTTTTTTTTTTGGGGAGTAATTGTCATGACAATGCTTAAATTATTTTCGCAATTAACATATGTAAACAATATCAAATGCTCTTTGTAACAGAAAAGAGTCGATGTATTTCTGATGAACAATCCCATCGTTAATTTGCTCTGATTGGCATAAGAACATGATCCATTCATTCTTTACTTGTCCGCAGCAAAAGCACACGGGGGAATTCATTTACTTCTTCAAAAGAGATCATCCGAGCGCCAAAAGTGACAACTCGATCAATCGATCCGTGTGTACGCGACGCGATGCTTGCAAAGCGGTTGCAATCAACGTACGCGCGTCACGCGCCCGCCGCGACGGGGAAGCCGATGCCGCGGCGCGTCGACGGGAACATGGCGAAGAGGAAGCTCCCCGCCGCGCCGGCCGCCATGGGCACCGCCGCGAGCAGCTGCCTCGTCGCCGGTGACTCCACCGGGTAGAAGCACGCCACCACGTTGCGGTCCACCATGGCCACGGCCAGGAACACCGCGAACGACAGCGCGCCGTGCAGCACGTCGCGCGCGCCCAGCCTGTACCTGTCGTCCCTCGGCGGCGGCGGCTGCGAGCCGGAGTCGATGAGGCGGAGGCGGCCGCTGGGCGTGACGAAGCCGTAGCGCACGGCGCCCGTGGCGTCGCGGTAGCTGTCGGTGAAGCAGAGCAGGAAGCAGCAGAGCGCGCAGGCGCCGACGAGGCAGGCGGTGAGCGCGCGGTTGGCGGCCGTGCAGCTGCCGTCCGCGGTGAAGGACGGCGAGAGCACCTCGAACGCGAGCACGGCGCCGGTTGGGAGGTGCTTCGCGAGGTCGGCCGTGCTGTTCAGCGCCTTGCAGACGAGGCTCGCCTGCGTCGCCTGCGTCGTCTGGCCGTCGTCCGACGACGCGAGCAGCGGCGCCTTCGCCTCCGGGGTCTCCTCGTCGGCGCCGGTTGGACGCGACGCCATGATGAACAAGAACAATGCGTAGCTAGCTACCGTGCCTTAGCTGTTGGATTAGCTTGCTTCTAACTCGATCGGCATTGCATTGACACGACGTATTTGAACAAAAAACCATGGACACATGCAAAGCATCTGGATTCTGGAGAATACTTCAACACTTGCTCATGCTAAATATGTTTGAACACGCAAAGAACATTTGTGATTTTGCAACAACGCAAAGTATTTGTGATTTTGCAATAACGCAAAGTATCCTAATTCCTACTCCTACCAGAGAAATGAACAATGCATGCAGAAAGGCCAAGCCCATGAAAAGGGGGAAATAATTTATGCTTTGTAATTGGCGTAAGTTCACTTCAGGTTCCTCAATTTGTCACCGAGTCTAAAATTCATCCCTGTACCAGATATAACGTGTCTCTCAACTTGCAAAACCGGTGTACCGAGGACCCAGGGCAGTATATTGTCCGGTTTTGGCTGACGTGGCAAGTGGAACCCATGGTGGCCCCCACATATGAGCTGCCAACTCTTGCTCCTCTCTCTCTCCCTCTCCCCTATCTTCCGCATCTTTCATATTTTCAAGCGTTCGAGCAGCGGCCAATGGGAGGGCAGTGAGCAGTGGTTGATGGGAGGATAGCGAGTGGCAAGGAGGGGCAGCAACCAATGGGAGAGTGAAGACCGGGGGGGGAGAAAGGTGACCCCTGACATGGAGAGGGGCAGCAACCAATGGTAGGGCGCGAACAACGTGCGACAGGGAAAAGGACTATCGCCTGGAGAGAGGTGAAAGCACCAATTGTGGATGGCATCACGGATGAGCCACAAGACCTAGCTCACCGTCACCCTTTCCCACTAGCCGCTCGGGGAGCCATGAGACCTAGGCTCGAGGAGTCATGAGACCCGGCTCACATCGCCTGCTGCCACCTAACTCCTCTCCCGTTGGCCATCGGCCTTCTCTCTATCGGCTACCATGCAGGAGAGATGGGGAACCTAAGTGGCAGCCTGCAGGAAGCCCAGGAAGTGGTCCACCATGGAAGCCCGCCACCCGTCACCTTCCAATCCACCGCCAACCGTCCTTCCCACCTGTCGCCGCCTAGCTCCTTTCCCGCCTGTCTTCTCCCCGTCGCTCGTCACGGTGGAAAGATGGGGAATCGGATGTGCGACGGGAATCCGAGGGGGCGAGGTGGTCCACCGCGGAAGCTCACAGCCCACCACCTTTTTGTTCGGTGGCTGGTCCAGCTCGGTGATGCGTTGCTGCTGCTTCCCTTCTCCCCGTCGTCCACCGCCCACCTAGGGAGAGTTGGTGATGTGAGGTCAAGATGGGGTAGGAGAAGGTGGAAGGAGCAAGTTGTTCGCTGAAAATTTTTGAAAATTCCTCTGTCACACATGATTTTGTGTGCCAATTATATCTTATTTCTGTCGTACATAATTAATTTATCTCTGTATGTATAAGTTCTTGACTAGATAGGGGGATTTTTCTAGAATACTTTTAACTCCTTGACTAATTTTTAAAATTTAAAAACATTTTCATCCTTTGGTAACATCTTCAACTAATGAAAACCAATGTAAATCTAGGACAAGATTGAAATACACATGGTTTCAATAATGCTTGATTTTAAACTTAAGGGCTGCTTTTCAGACAATCATGAAAGTTAAGACTACAAAATATACTTTTTCCTCAAATAAGCAATTGAGTTTTCATTCTGTTGGCCAAGTTGGTCTCTGATATTGGTCTTTGATTGAAAGCAACAGCATCTTATGTACACCAGTAATACCGTAAAGTTTATCTCCTTTAGCTATTTACCATACCATTCATAATGATACTGTCATACTCCTCCGTACTCGTAAAAGAAGTCGTTTAGAATAATGTTTAAGTCAAACCTTAGGAATATAAATCATGAATAACTCTCAAGTTGTTGAGTTTAAAAATGTAAAAATTATATGAATAGATTTTTCTTGAAAAATACTTTTATAAAAGTATACATATATCACTTTTCAATAAATGTTTTTATAGAAATAAGAAGTCAAAATTGTATTTTGGAGACCGTGTCGCTGTCCAAAATGACTTTCTTTACGAGTACGGAAGGAGTATATAGACATTGTCTATTTTCAATAGAATTTTAGTGAGGTTACATAGCCTCAACTTTTTTGGCGTGTGTTAAGAGTGCTTGTGTCTTCCGTGCAAGTTAAAAAGAAACTTAGATATATGTTTGATCATTTATCTTACTCCCTCCATCCTAAAATATAAGGTACAACTATTTTTCTCTCATGCCTCATAATATAAGTCGTGTATGCATGCATACATTAAATAGCATCTCTTGGTCCTATAAAATTGATTTGTTTTAAATCTTATATCATCAAACCTCCCAATCACATTGCTTGCATGCATCAAGATGATCCAACCAAGAAGGTGATTAATGTTTTCTTGGTTTTTGTGTTATGAGTTGTTAGGGTATTCCCAACACAATGACTAGGATGATGTCCATAGTATTAAATAAGTTGCCACCTAGAATAAAAAATAATGTGGTAAGTGAATAAATGAGGAAAGAGAAGGAAACCATGTTTTGCATGAGACATGGTTTCTACACAACATCCAAGACATCATGTGAGATAAGTAGCATTAAATTAAAGTATGGAATAGTGGTGTTTGCATTGGAAGAGTAGTGTCTAGTACTAGTTTCTGGATGATGTGGGGTTTATGGAAATGTCTAGTGTCTTGGGTTGGAAATGGCCTTATGCCTTATATTTTAGGATGGAGGGAGTATTAAAAGTTAAGAAATTATCATTTGTTTTATTATAATTTATTTTATTATTAATGTTTTAAATAAAATGAATAGTTAGAAGTCAACTGCATTAAAAACTAAAGACAGGAGAAAGTAATAAAGATATTGTACATTATATGCAACCCCGTCGTAAGACATGAGAACTGCTTGAACACATGGCCTACAAAATCTCAAATTATACTACGCACGACAATGGCGCAGATGGTGTTAAATCCCCAACAAAACACGGCCTACTATGGTGTCAAATCCCAATAATCCACAGACTACTCCCTAGTACTCCCTCCATATCATTTTAAGTGCAGTTGTAGTTTTTCATCTTCAACGTTTGACCGTCCGTCTTATTTGAAAAATTTATGTGATTAGTATTTTTATCGTTGTTAGATGATAAAGCATACATAGTACTTTATGTGCAACTTATTTATTTTAATTTTTAAATAAGACGGACGGCAAAATTTGAACATAGAAAACGACAGCTACACTTAAAATAGAACAGTGGATGAGAAGCGGGAGAGATCTAAACTGAGATCTAACCGATATGACATGCAATGATCAGGTCCCCTTGAGCAGAAGAGAGCAGATAAGCTGGTGGATAACCCCAGGGCCACTTATGTCTCCCAAATGCCCTCACATCACCTCCATCGTTCTAGCTCTAGATATGGCCACTCCATGGATTCACAACTCTTGGCAGCAAACACACAAGAGGGCCCAGCATGTCCCCTATCCCAAACGCATTGCCTTTCTTACCAGCTGGATATGGCATGGACAGAAAGACAATCTATCTTTCTGTGCATGCTTAGAGGTCCAAATTTTGGATCAAATATTTTGGGTCCCATCGCGCCTGGCAGAAGAAAGAAATACAAAAAATTTAGATGCTAATGAACTGGTGCGTAATTAATCAAAACCATGCTTAGACTAAATGTTCACTACTAGAAAAAAATGATCATTAACGACATTGGTCATTTATTTTTACACGTGGATAGACAACTCCAAACCATAATTCCGCTTAAAACAATTGATCCCAGGTCCACAACCGTGTTCCGTCTGCGAAAATAGATCTTTACATGCGAACCACATAAGCGATCCGCCTGTAAAGATCTATCTTTGCAGGCGGATCTTATAGATCCGCATATGATTATCCCAGGCGGACTCCTTATGTGATCCGTCTACAAAGATCATCTTTCCACGCGGAGGATTTCGGTGCGCCTGCAAATTTTCGTACGAAATCACGCCATAGCCTTAAAAAAAATATATAAATCCCCATCCCTTATCCACTCTTCCTCCACTCATTCCCTGTCTCTACTCGGCGCACCTATCTCCTCCACTCGGCGGGCGGCTTCCAGAGCGGCGGGGGCGGCGTCTCAGCGATGAGAGGAGCGGCGGCGGTGGCTCCGAGGAGGGGCCGCGCGACCGGCGGCGGCTCTGAGGAGGTGCGGCAGGGGAGGCGGCTCCGAGTCGGAGGAGCGGCGGGGGCGGCGTCTCGACGACGAGGTCGAGGTGCGGTGGCGGCTTCGAGGAGGTGCGGCGGGGGAGGCGGCTCCGAGTGGGAGGAGCGCCCCCTCCCTTCCCGCCGCCTCGCTCCACAGCTCCACCTCGTCCTCTCCGCGAACCGCTCTCCCTCCTCCCCCTCGGTCCACCGGCCCCTCTCCGTCGAGCAGATCTGGAGCTGCACAGGTGCGCGGTCGTCGAGCTCGAGTCGCCGCCGCTTCCGCCCGCTGCCGCCGACCACGCCCGCAACTGCCGGGCCTTGGGATGGCGGAGGCCCACAGTGCTCAGCGACGGCGACCTCCCCTCCCCTCCCCTCGGCGACGGGGACCTCCGGTTTGGAGGAGGCCGGCAGCAGCACCAGCAGTAGCAGAGGGCAGCGGTGGAGGAGCACCGACGATAGATGATAGCGGCAGTAGCAACTCGGCGGTGAGGTGCGGCGGTGGCATCAAAATTCTTGTTTGCCTGTGATGTTCTTACTTTGTCCTGAATTTGTTCTACATATGCTGTGTGAAAAATCCTAAAGATGAATTGATATATTGATGTGAATATGAAGTTGAATTGATATATGGATGTGAATATGAAAATGCTTGATGCTGTGAAAATTGGTTTTCTTTTTTTTTTTTTGGGGCCAAAAATATTTTTGTAGGCGGGTGACGTAAGGATTCCGCCTGCGAAAAAATGATTTTCCCAGTCGGACCAACCGTCCTGTGAAGATCGGCAGCGTTTGCCTACAGGCTGAACGGCTGTCCGCCTGGAAAAAGGGATTTAGCCCGCCTACAAATACCTTTTTTCTAGGAGTGGTTGAATTGATCAATTTGTTGATGATGCATGCGTTTGGTTTGGGGAGTTTATACGAGGGATGGAAGAGGGGCAAGGTTATTAATTCCTTTGTTTTATTAGTGTGGGGAATTTAAATCGGCATATTTTAATCCAGAAAATTAAGATACTACAGATGACATGTATATAGTTGAATGATCTAGTGTTGATGTTAAACATGAGCATGCTTTTAACAATATAAGCATAAACATCAACAATATTCAGATAGGATGGTGAAGATACTAGGGACTAAAACATCTAGCAACATGTTTAAAACGAAGATGAAAGTATCGAACTACCCGGAGAAAGGTCCAGTATTAGATGAGGCATTATTGGTATGGTTGCCTCTGTCGGTGTTGCCGTTCTTGCCTTCTCCAGTGCCGGTGTAGGTGTTGATGTTGGTGTTGACAGTCGACATAACATTGGAGAGGAAGGAGAATCTGATGAAGAGGATGCAACGTAGTCGAAGCAGAATAGGAGCAGTCGCGCCGAGACGCTCACCAAAATCTTGATCGCCCGCCTATCCGTGCAGGTACGCAAGCAGACGGAGTTTCGGAGGCTTGCTCATTTCGAGCACCTGTGCCCGCCTACCTGTGCAGGTACACAAGCAGATGAAGTTTCAGAGGCCTGCTCATTCCGAGCATCCGTGCACGTAGGTGATCAGAACTAGGGACTGTAGAAGCTAGCAAAACCTTGATCACCCACCTATCTGTGCAGATACGCAAGCAGATGGAGTTTTGGAGGCCTGCTCATTCCGAGCACCCGTGCATGCAGGTGATCAAGTGCAGGAACAGGAACAGAGAACCACTAAGGTAATGGCCTAGCACAGGAACAAAGAACCACTAAGGTAATGAGTCTGCTCATTCCGAGCACCTGTGCGTGCAGGTGATCAAGCGCAGGAACAGGAACAGAGAACCACTAAGGTAATGGCCTAGCGCAGGAACAAAGAACCACTAAGATAATGGCCCATGCATGCAGGTGATTAAGCGCAAGAACAGGAATAGAGAACCACTAAGGTGATGGCCCGTCCGTTGCAAAATAATGAGAGACTACGCAAGCAGATAGACTCATTCCGAGCACCCGTGCGCGCAGGTGATCAAACAAAGGAACAGGAACAGAGAACCACTAAGGTAATGGCCCGTCCGTTGCAAAATAATGAGAGACTACGCAAGCAGACGGACTTATTCCGAGCACCCGTACACGCAGGTGATCAAGAGCAGGAACAGGAACAGAGAACCACTAAGGTAATGGCCCGTTCAGGAACAGAGAACCACTAAGGTAATGGCCCGCCCGTTGCAAAATAATGAGACTACACAAGCAGATGGACTCATTCCGAGCACCCGTGCGCGTAGGTGATCAAGCGCATGAACAGGAACAGAGAACCACTAAGGTAATGGCCCGTCCGTTGCAAAATAATGAGAGACTACGCAAGCAAGCACCCGTGCGTGCAGGAACAGGAGCAGAGAACCACTATCGAGAGCAATAAACAGAATTAATCCTCCGAGCACCCGTGCACGCAGGTGACCAAGCGTAGCAACAGGAACAGAGAACCACTAAGGTAATGATCCGTCCACGGACTCATTCCGAGCACCTGTGTGGCGCAGGAACAGGAACAGAGAACCACTGTGGAGAGCAATAAACGGAATTAATCCGTTGAGAGCAATAAACAGAATTAATCCGTCCCATGTGTGTAGGTGATCAAGCGTAGGAACAGGAACATAGAACCACTAAGGTAATGGTACGGACTCATTCCGAGCACCCGTGCGGCGCAGGAACAGGAACAGAGAACCACTGTGGAGAGCAATAAACAGAATTAATCCGTCCCATGTGTGTAGGTGATCAAGCGTAGGAACAGGAACAGAGAACCACTAAGGTAATGGTCCGTCCACGGACTCATTCCGAGCACCAATGCGTGCAGGAATAGAAAACCACTGTCTAGAGCAATAAACAGAATTAATCCATCGAGAGCAATAACGCCGGAACAATAAACAGGGAACAGAGAACCACTAAGGTAATGGTCCTTCAGGAACAGAGAACCACTATCGAGAGCAATAAACAAAATTAATCATTTATTCACTTACCACATCATTTTTCATCCTAGGTGGCAGCTTATTTAATGCTATGGACACTATTCTAGTCATTGGTTTGGGAATGACCTAAGGACTCTCTAATAGCTACTTATTTAAGTTAATATCTCTCCACTTAAATTTCTAAGGTGGTATTAATCCCTATAGTACATGTTCTCAGCGATAAAGTGAAAGCTGAAAAATAAATTATGATAAAAAACCCTAAAATCAGCTTCAAATTTAAGGTGAAAAAAATAAAATTTAGCTTATAAACGTAAACATGGGCGAAAAGATGAGCCAGAAAAAAAAAATCCCCACCGAGGCAATCCACCCAACCTGTTTGCTCCACCGAGTACCGCTCTTAATAGCCAACTTATCATGATGTCTCTCAAGAAATCTAGGCGTAATATGAGTTCTTTGATGGCTCTTTTATCACAGAAACCAAAAGAACAAAAAATCTATCACTATTTCGATTTGGGCTATTAATTACGATGAACAAAAGTATTTATATTTAAGATGTAATATAGTTATATTTAACATGTAATATGATACTATGGTACTCCTTTTAGTATTTATATATATTTTTTAAAAAAAGATGAGTGGGTCAAAGTTTCAAAATAAATAGTGCTTAGTGTTAGTTATTTTTTTTAAAAAGGAGCAAGTACTAAAATTTTTTGCATTTATGTTACTCATGTAAGATATGTGTGTCGGGGAGAGACAGAGCCTCTCCCTTAATACAAACAAGAATGACATGTGACAGTAGTTTTTCTTTTCCTTAAATTAAAGGAAGGCACCTTGGCGTCGAAAATGACTCAATTTGGATGGTGATTGGTGAAGCTATATACATCAAAACCTCCTTTCAAAGCCGTCATGATTTGCAAGTGATCATTTTCCGCCAATAATACTGACAAGATACTGGTTTCATACTACCATTGATGGCCAGCCTACTGAATTCGATCAAAATCTCCGGTCGTTGGTGTGACCTGGCTGAAAAATTCACGCATTATTCATTGTATTGATCCTACTTTCCAGCAGCATACAAATCATCCTGTTTTTTTGTTCGCCAACATTCTTGCGAGATAAGGTTGCATATGCTTCAGTGGGTCTTAAAAAGAAAAATTTTGAGAGTATATATTTTTTAAAAAGGGGCAAAAGCTTTGCCACTTTTATATTGATAGAGCATGAATAAAATCTTAGAGAATCTACGGGGCACGAGGCCAATGGGCCCGTAAAATAAGACAGCAAGGTACTACTCTCCTGCTGGGATTAACTCTATGATTTTTAACGCCCCAGCTGTGATCCAAGTACATATCTCCTCTTTGATCTTGGTGATGATGGTGATAGGAGTGGAGGCAACATGCCTAAAGATTCTGACATTTCGTTCGCACCATAATTCCCAGGCGATCAGGATGATCATCGACTTTAGGGCTTTCCTTGAGCAATTCGTCGTGCGCGAGATTTTGTACCACTATTCTTTAACTGTCACACATCTGTCCCACTCTTGCAACCAGAGGTCGGCTCCTTTCGATCGTTGTATTTCAACCCAGATTCTTCTAGACAGCCTACAATTTGCTAGCAGGTGTAAAGCTGTCTCTGGCACTATGCGGCAAAGGGGGCAAAAGATGTTGATTGGCTCACCCTCTCTTTTGTAGCTGATCTGTCGTCTAGACACTGTTCTGGATGGTGAGCTAGGAGAAGAACTTGCATTTTGGAGGAGCTCAACACTTCCAAATGGTCTGGTTATAAATCGTTCTTGAAAGAGTATGTTGTAGAAAGAGTAGGCTCCTAGAAACTGTAGCCTATACGCCAAACTGAAAGAGTAGGCTGCATTGGCCGTCAGCTTCCAGACGATGGAGTCCTTCTGGTCGGTTAGAGGGCTAACACGTTGAATCGTGGTCCATAGACAAACGTACTGGTGCAGGTGGTCCGCCTCTGTGTACTCAGAAGGTCGATATCCCGGATCCAGGGTTAAGGGCAAGGGCCTCATGCACTGTCCTGGTTTTGCGTTTGGAGGCCGCTTTTTAGAGTATGTAGATGCAAAAGATATGTATTAGTTATGTACCTTGATTTTCAAGACAATCTATAGAAATTCGGCCTCAATATCCAAATGTGGATATACACAACTAAATATTACAAAATATATATATAAAAAGACAAGACTAAGCTTTAAATCTTCGTTCATGCTTCAAACTTTCTTATATAAGGACAATCCAGCACACCTCATTTGAAACTTTGATGTCAGCATCGTATGTCATAATCGGCCTTCTGCTTCCTAAGGAGTGTTGCCGCACAAAAACCGCATTAAGACAATCTTGAGAAGCAGTTCGAACTCTTGCAAGCCCTCACCGACATCGACCTATCTATACCTTCTATATATACCTTCTATATGGTTGGTACCCGTTACGGCTAAAACTCAACATGCAACCATGACACATCATCTATAATTTACTACTCCAAGCATATCAAATCATGTCAATCATCCTCATATTATTTCACGTTTTCAACATATATATTCATCATTTCTATAATATATGAGCCCCATCTGTTGGCCTAATAAATCAAGGCAAAAGCCAAATTTTGAATTTTCGAACTTGATTTTAGAGTTGATTTTAAGAATTTTCAACGCAATTTCATTTTAGCGATGACTTTTAAGTCTCTATGAATAAATATATAAAAGTTTTACCTATAAATTAATTTCTATTCCCTAATAAGCCGTTTTGGCTTATTAGAGAAGATGGGCAACCGTTGAGGCTCTGTAGCATTCAATCATTCATGTATTCTGCAGCTAAAACACAATAAATAAATGACAACGCCTAGGGGTGAAAACGGTCCCGGAAATTTTTGATCGACTGAGCGCTGTTTCCGTATAAGTAAATTTTTGATCGACTGAGCGCTGTTTCCGTATAAGTGGTACCGTTTCCGACCATACCTTTTTGGCTATTTTTAAATTTTGTTTTTTTTAAATTTTTTTCTGCATCGTATTAATGTCGATACTTAGTAGTTCAAATGATTAATATGGTTAATTACCGGCTGATCGAGTGTCTTTTTCGAAGATATGCTACCAATTCGGACCCTTTTTACCCCCAAAGTTGACGCCTACAAGAACACGACCCGGCACGCTGCTACCGCCCGTGCGGAAACACAACGATGCCGCCTCCATGAAGGATAATGACACCCAAAAGTGTCGCCGTCACCTCCACCAATAAAGCTAGGCAGGGTTATCACGGTCACACAACTGCCACAAACCTCCGACCACTGCACCGAGTCCACAAACAAAATCTCGACCATTTGTTATAAAACTAACATAATATTGATCACGGAAGCCAAACACCAAAGAATACCATGGAAGATCCAAGATCCAAACAGACAACGGATCTAAGACACGATATTTGTCTTTATACCCAATGACTGACAGAATTATCATGAAATTTACACCAAAAGAATGGGCGAAATCTAATTATTATGAGCCACGATAGTGTAACAGAAGGTCCATTGGAGGCAGACAAACTGTCATCAGGTTACAGCAGTAGTGTCATCAGGTTACAGCAGTATTGTCAGCAAGTTTGCCATGTTGTACCAGAACAACCAGAAAGAACCAAAAAAGATTGTACAATAGACAATTGCTTTGGACTATTGGTCTATACCAGTAAGCTTCACACAGCACCACAAACATGCATCATTACTGAAGTTAAGGAACAGCTTGCTCCCTTTTTTCCAAGAATCAACAGCCTGCTCCAAGAAATATGGGCTGTGTTTAGTTGCAAAATTTTTCTTTAAACTTCCAACTTTTCTATCACATCAAAACTTTCCTACACACACAAACTTTCAACTTTTCCGTACATCGTTCCAATTTCAACCAAACTTCCAATTTTGGTGTGAACTAAACACAGCCATGATGAATCTAACCATATCCCACCAGAGCAGTCCATACCCTCCAAATCTCAAAATTTGAAGGGAACACTCCAAAGTAATTAGACTCCCCAAATCTCAAAATTTGAACATAGTACTACAGAGATGAATAGCCCATCGAACTATGCACATCATTTATGTGCACAACCTAGAGCAGCAAAGCAACAGAGTTCCTGCATGGATAAGGACATACAATTGAGCAGGTACAAAGAGGACGGTATGTTATCTACCCCATCAAAGTCCCCTTTTTCTGTTCATAATCCCAGGACCTGCAAAGAGTCAGAGAAGCTGACACAATTCAAGACATGAGAATAGTCCCTCACACTGCCTAGCTATCCATCCAGCCCACTGGTCCCCCAGCTCAGCTCCATGTAAATTTCATTGAGCTGATCAGAATCCTGATCAACACAAAACAGATAGGATGTGCAGGCAGGAAAAGATTTTCTAGAAAATCTTTACCAACACTTGCCGACAAAAATGCAAAAGCTTCCTGAATTTCATCCTGAGTGTGCCAGGTCCACTTGTCAGAGAGCAGCAAGTAAAGATTTGCATGATGTTTTTTTTTCTCTTCTTTCAATTGTACTGCTACTACCAATAGAAGGACTAGGACTTGAATGCTATTCACCAATTGAAGCCTCATCAATCTGTTCAAGAGCTCAGCAATGACAAAGTGGAGGCAAGTGAGACCACACTTTTGACTTGGTCCTGTGCTCCTGGCAGAAAGCAGTTTGGCAGCAAATGCAAGTAAATGCACACCAGTGCTGCAGCATATGCATGCAACTGGGTACTGAAGCTAGATAAGCAGAAGCTGGATACCATTTCATTAGCTATGTAGCTGGACCAACACTTGACTCTCTAGGCATCTAATTAAAGAGGGCAGCTAATCAAACACAACTAGATAAACTTGATTCTTTACCACCAAAAGAGATCAACGCCTAATCCCTGTATCGGCACATAATTAGCGAGGATCACTAAACGCAAGAACCAGCCAAGCTACCATCCAAGCTGCTCTATAAGTCTTAGACTCCATTGTTGTCGTTGTTGCTGCTGCTGTTGTTGTCATGCTCCTCTTTAGAGGTGAGATGGTTGGTGCCGTTGCCGCTGCCGTTACCACTAACATCGCAACCGGAGCTGTAGTAGGTATGCTTCTTGGACGAGCCCTTGCACTGGCCGGCTGGGTACTTGCGTGCATTGATCTCCAGCTTGCGTAGAGCAGCGCTGCCAAGATCGACTCCGCACATGTCCGACAGCCTGACGAGGTAGAGGAGCACGTCCGCCAGCTCCTCCCCCAAGTGCACCTTCTCCGCCTCGTCCCAGCCGGGGAGCCCCTTGGGCACCTCCCCTTTCCACTGGAATATCTCAGAGAGCTCTCCTACCTCCCCTACCTGCACAACGCACAAGAACCGGCCACAGATTATACACAAATTACAGAAGATAACTGGATGAGAAAAAGATTGTTGTGCTGGCTGCCAACTTGGCTAGGGTCATGGATTGAGCTAGATGCCGAGCTTATAGTTCCCACAATTGTTCTCTTATGGGCATCTCCTAGGTGTGGGCTGTGGGCAACACTTGGAAAAAAAGGGATTCTGCTCTAGTAGGCCTTTTGAGATAGCCCCCACCACAATGCAGAAGAGCACATTGTGGACAGGGTGAGGTGACGTGAGTGGGATCCTGCTTAAGTCCAACTCATGCAAACTATTGATATGGATAACCTAACAGTGCAAAGGCCAAAATAGGATACATTGCATTGCAACATGTGTATTTGGCAGTGTTCAATGTGGTCAGGATTAAAGAATTTTTGTTTTTCTTCCACTGTTGTACTACTGCACATATACCTTTGTCAGGAAATGGTTGGTGAGTGGATTATGTTGGTTTGAACGTAGGGGTAAGCATAAGTTGTTCTATGATATTATTTTTATTCCAATTTTACTTAGAACAAAACAAAAGCCCTTGAGTCCTTGACTAGATAGAACATTTAGAAAAGAAAATTGCATTCAGAAAATTCTAGATACCACAAACAGCGAGGTAGACAAAAGGTTAATTAAACCCAAACACTGCATATAGTCCCCAAACAGCGAGGCAGACAAAAGGATGCAATGCCAATGTTTACTGTCAAGTCAACACCACTTAGACTGTCATGAGACATCTCACAGACAAGGGGATCATAAAGCTCCTTTCTGTTCAGTAAAGCAGAAAAGAGTTTGTTCAAATTAGCCTCTCGAAATCAACATCTAAACTTTAGTGTTATATGATGCCCTCGACATACCTATTTCTAGTTGGCCTTTACCCTGACACAATCGTAGTAAGAATACATTACTCTGATAAACCTTGAGATCTAAAACTAATAACTGTACAATGCCCTTTTCAACACAATATGATGTAGGCAAATGACATATCCAATTAGAATAGGTGGTTTCCATCAAATTATTCTGTAAAGATCACAGCCATATAAGCTTCAAACAATGATATTTTAGAGCAAACATGATTACGCAAGCATAACAGTAAATATGTAGGCAAAGTCCCTTGCCTTAGGCACATTGGTTCAGACACAGTATTACAGCGGTACATTTGTAGCATTTAAAACGAAGTAATTAATGTAATAATCCGGTACTCCACTATGAACAGATCAAAACTATTACTCGCAATAGAGCGTAATCTACCTTTTACCCACATATAAACATCCATCTGATCATCAGTTCATCACTTCATCACCCACTGTGTGAGATGACAGTTTTATATAATCATATCGCACGATTAAATACTTCTTGGAACACTGCCTTTTTGTATACAGCCAGTCAGCCACTCTCTATACCTATCCATCTATCCCCATTTCACCCTCGTGCATGTCAAAGTCGAAATACCATAAATCCATGATGGAGTACTACTACTTGTATACAGTTGGCCCCAAAAGAGAAAGGCGCCATTAACCATTCAACCTTTGCAATTCCAGTACAGAAACCAACCTGAAAAGGATGGATGGACCAGTACGTGCAATTCATTCTCAAGTTCGGTCTTCTTTTTTTTTTCTTGGCACCAAGAAGCCAAGAAACCCTCCCTCCCAAATTGAAGTGAATGTAAAATGAGAGAAAAAAAAACAGAGGAATGAATTTGGGCGAGAAAAATGGGGAGGGTGAGGAGGGAGAGAGAAGACGAACCAGGGCGAGGAGGAGGTTCCTTGGGGAGTGGAACTGCTCCCAATCCCTCTCCCTGGCGAAGTCCGCCATCCTCCTCCGCAGCTCCTCCAGCCCCACCGTCGCCGCCGCCGCCGCCTCGACGCCGCGGCCCTCTCCGACCACCTCGACGCCGTTCATATCTGCGCTTGTTTGATCTGTGCGAGAGAGAGAGAGAGAGAGAGAGAGAGAGAGAGAGAGAGAGAGAGGAATAGGGCGGAGGAAGGGAGGGGTGGAGAGGACGCTATAAATAAATAAAGAAGACAAGAATGAGAAGGGATGGGAGGAGAGTGGCGCCATTGTTGGGCCGGCCCAGGTTGACGGACACTTGGGCTCTCTCCCCAACACGTACGTCGGCCCACACACGCACTGCTGCTGCTGCCGTGCCCGGTATCATAACCGCTTTTGCACCGGAAACCTCCGATAAATCCGTCCTCCGATCCGTTCCGCCGGTGATGCTCGTCTCGTCGAGTCAAGCTAATTAAAAGGGAAAAGTACACCCAAGGTCCCTCAACTTGTCATCGAGTTACAAAATCGTCTCCCAACCGCAAAACCAGATATCGGAAGTCCCTCAACTAATAAAACCGTTCGCTTGAGGTCCTCTGGTGGTTTTGGACCCGGTTTTGTCTGGTGGTTTTGTGAGTCAGCGTAGGCCCCACGTGGGTCCCACGTGTCAGGCTGCCACAACATCTTTCCCTTCCTTCTCTCTCTCACTCTTCTCTTCTCTGCGCGAGTGCGATGGCCGCGGCCTCCTCCTCCGGTGACGCCGACGCCGGTGACCGGTTGAAGGGGTCGGCCACGAGCGGCGTGACGGGGCTGAGGGCGGCGGCCGACGAGGTAGCGACGGCAGCTGCGACACGTGAGCAGGCCGCCGTGCTGGGGTCGCAGCCAACGACCCCCGCCCCATCTCCGCGCCGCCCTCGCCATTCTCGACCTGTCTCGGCAAGCCGGCCGGCGGGGCGAGGCGAGAGAGGAGGAGGTCGGGCGGCCAGCAATGGGCGACGGGCGACGCAGCGGCAGCGACGACGTGGGAGTAGGAGGGCTGCCCCCCCACGCCGCCACCGCAGCCGCCGACGGCGCGGGCGACAGATGTGCATCCATGGCGGCGGCCTCCTCGCTCTCCCGTCGCGCTCCCTATCAGTGCCGTCCGCCTCCACCTCGTCCTCCTGCGCCCGCCCTCCCACTCCGCCGGCCTCCATCGCCTCTCCACCCGCTGCCGTGGATGACGACGGCGGCCTCCTCGCTCTCCCCGTCGCAACTCCTGTTCCTCCATGCTCTACGAGGACAATGCCTCGTAGGGAGCGGTGGCGGCGGATAGGGAGCGGCGGCGCTGACGACTCCGCGCCACTCATCCTTATCGTCGGCGGCGGCTCTGGGTGCGGGCGGAGCAGAGAGGCGTCCTCTCAGCCGTGCTCCTCCCTCATCGGCCGCCGACCGCCGCCCATTGAGCCGGCCCTCCTCTCTGCCGCGCTCCCTCCTATCGGCCGCCGACCGCGCCTGCCATGCCGGCCCTTCTCCCCTGTTGGCCGCTGAACGCGCCCGCGGCGCCGACCCTCCTCCCCTGTTGGCCGCAGGACGTGCCCGTAGCGCCGGCCCTCCTCCTCCGCCAGCCGGTGGCGCGCCCGCCGCAACGGCCCTCCTCCCAAACCGGCTGTGCTCGTCGAGAGGAGAAAAGTGAGTGAGAGAGAGAGGGGGAAGGGCCTAGAGGAGTCCAGGTCGAGGCAGGCGGCGCGACACAGAAGTGGCCGGCGTCGAGGTCGGCCTCGGCCAGGGAGAGGAGGCGCGAGAGTTCGTCGTCGTCGTCCGCAACGGCGGTGCGCGAGGGACCGCCAGGCATCGGCGGCGTGTGCTGGGTGGTTGTAGGTGTGGGGGCCACCGACGCCCTCCTCTCCTCGCCGTCACCCCTCCGCCGCCTCGCCGCCGACGAGGTCTCCCCCACCGCCCTTGACTCGCTCCCCTCCCCTTCCCCCACCGTTCTCATCCCCACCCTCGTCGCCGCCACCGCCCTCCTTGCCGGCGCCCCTTGGCGGCCGCGCGCGCCCTGCAGCAAGTGAGGCGTGAGCGAGGAGAGAAGAGTGAGAGAGAGAGGGGGAGGGAGATGATGTGGCAGCCTGACACGTGGGGCCCACGCTGACTCACCTGCCACGTCAGACAAAACCAGATCCAAAACCACCAGAGGACCTCAAGCGAACGGTTTTGTTAGTTGAGGGACCTCCGATATCTGGTTTTGCGGTTGGGGGACGCTTTTGTAACTCGATGACAAGTTGAGGGACCTTGGGTGTACTTTTCCCTAATTAAAAACCCCATTAAGGGCAAGGGCCTCTTCGGATTGAGGGATTTTTAGAGAATTTTCAAGGGAATATTGTAAATAGGAAATATTTCCTTTCCTGTCATTCGGTTCATAGGAATCAACCCAAAGGAAAATCAGAGGAAAAATTCCTTTCCTGTGGAAACAATAGAGAAACAAAGGAAAATTTCCATCCACTCTTACCTCATTTTTTCCATTTCCTATGTTTTTATCTGCCTATCCGAACACATGTTTACCAATCCTTTCTATAGAATTCCTGTGTTTTCCAATTCTCCGTTTTACACATGCATTCCTATCATATTTCTACGATTTTCCTATTTCTACGTTTTTACAATCCCGTGATCCGAATAAGCCCTAATCTTCTGAGATTACTTTAACCAAACCAAGTCCAATCCGAGATTGATGACAAGGCCGGGTTGGTGATGAGCTGTTGCAACCCTGTCCCTATCCGCACGAACGACGACGATGGCCCCAAAAACCTGGAAGCTCTCGCTGCCCAAAGCATATGTAAGCATGCATCCATCCATGCCAATTTTTATTTTTTTTAATTAGATCCGTCTGGGTGTGCTTGTAGTTATTAACTAGATGATTCTACGAGCGTTACTTCGGGATATTTACATTGACATTTTAGTAAGATAGATGGAAATAAGTAAAGAAGGTAAGGAAAGGGAATATATCAGGAGTTATGTAATGCTAGATAATACTGTAACTGCTTTTGCAAGTTATTGACACAACACAACAATAAAATGCAAATGCACGGAGCGTCACTTGAGTGAAAAAAAAAATCCTTACATATAAAACCATAGGATGGTGCTTTAGGAGCTTATTCAAGCATGGAATTTTGTAGTATCTTGAGATATTAAATGTTGGATGATAAAATTGCTCTAAGATTAAAGCTAAGTAAACCTGTTCCCTCTTACTGAGGCAACAATTGAATGCTTATATAGTTTGTTGTAACTATCGTATGGTAGCTACGGATGACTAACTGATGTTAAGTTCATTGCCTGGTCACGAATCCCATATTTAATATACGTATCATCGATGGAAGTTTTGAATATAATTAGGACATCTAAAAACAACAAATATGAGACACCTAAGAAAAATACAGATTTATTACAATAAAAAGTTTTACGTAGACTGACCTGAAGCTATCTCCCATATGAGAAAATGGGACCGGCTAATTTTGTAGTTCTTTATTATATATTATATATGAACTATAGGAGGGCCATCATAGATTAAGGTGAAGGACAAAATTTTAAATTAAATCCCGATCCTGCATAGAGTAAGAAATTGTGACCATGTAAATCACTAGGCCATCTGAATGATTGAGTATATATCTTTTGATATATTTTTTAAATCAAGGAATCCGTAATTTTTCACCTGGTCGTTTGCCTCAAGATGCATCTTGTTTATAAAAATAAGCTGCATATGAAATCACTGTCAAGTTAAAAGAATTATCTACGGTGATTCAATGAAGCAAGTTTACTGTACAGTTTTCCATGTACAAGAAGAATGCTAAACCACTATAAAATATATATTTTTGGGAACAATTGCAAGGTCACATGAATGATCACAAAATGTAAAAAAAAAATGCAAAAGCATAGGAGCATACATGAAATGTATTGTTAGCAAAACAAAAAGAAGATAATCATAGGGGCATGCATATGTATACCGCGAAAAGAAAATTTGCCAAATGGTACAACAATATAGGGTACTAAAACTAGTAGACAATTCATGTAATCCTCCTGCAATAAACCTGCAAAGAAATTAGAGTAATCACTGGAAAAAAAAAGAAGATCAATATGGAATAGAACAACCTCCTCGCAAGCCGAGCAATGGATCCAGGAACATGCTTGTTTGGAAGAGCAGCAACATCAACCTTGGTTACTCTTTTTGAATGGTAATTAGCAGCACACAGCATGCTTCTGGTCATATATATAGGAAGAAGATGGGAAAGGGAAGAGACAAACCAAGTAATGCGCGATGGTAGATGGTTATTACGCCACACTGGAGGATTGTACGCTATTTGCGGAAGCGATGGAAGAGATTGATTCATCGACCTAGCCGTTTCAATGGAGATGGAACGTCCAGTTAATTCTAGATCTAGCAGCATTGCATGCACTGCTACTGATCGGTAACATAGTTCACGACGCTTTATGGGCTGGATCCATAACGCAAAGAGGAATATGTTGCCCAGTGAATGAAACTGTATCGGATGGTTGTAATGTATCCTTGGAACAACAATCGGATGGCTGAGGTTTTGATGGTGATGTGGCTGCACCAGGGATTAGAAAATTAGCACTAATTGTAGTTAGTGGCGATCAATTGTATAGGTATATAGGATAAGTAGATTAGATACAAACATGTTGTACTATATAAGTAGAATTGTTGTTTTATTACTTTTTCATCTTTCTTTTTTGCAGTAACCGTCAACGAGATTGAACCTTGTATGAGCTTTTCAAGTGGATCGATGGTGCCAAGATCAACAAGGTACATACACGCGGCGTGTGCATCGTGCATGTTTAACTAGATTATAAATGCATGTTGATTAGTACAATTATTGTTTGGTTTACACATACCTTGAAGCCTGCATGCATGCATTTGTTCGCCATGGATGATGATACACATCAAACGGAAATTAATTAAACACGCATGAATGAATAATGTCTATGTTTCTATGTTTAGTCGTTGCATGTGACGGCTCACTAATCCGGGTGGATTATGAAGCCCCAACAGTTCACTGATTCGTAACGTTACGAATAAATGATGTCTTTGATTTGTTGCCAAATTAATTAGATGGGTCGAAATTTAAGCTGCCTAATGAATGGCGAATTGAAGCAGCTCTTCAGCTATTTTTGCTTCACTCTGTTAGTTTTGAAGAAACACCCGTGCCTTGCATTTTCTTCGTGACATCGGTAGTTGCATTACTTTCTAACTAATAGTGTTTTAATTTAATCTGCAGAAAGAGTTCAACTTGAGAGTATTTGGTCCCGAAAAGGGAGGCACCCTATTTGCTGATCGGGTATGTGTACAATTGCATGCTTTGATGAGCTTTTTCTTTCTCCCTTAATTCGCCTACAATAAACCAGAGGATTTTTGCACTTTGATCCTCGTGTAAATAAACCAGCTCTTCTGTATGCCACATGTCATAGTCTAAAATGTGATACCTCATGACCCATATGATTTATTTTCAGTTAGGACTTAGGACACATAGGATTCATTACTAGTGTTTCAGAGGAGATGATCGAAGAATATTGACAAAGATACGTAAAATGCAATGAACCATTAACGTACGATTAATTAAATATTAATTATTGTAAACTTGAAAAATGTATTAATATAACTTTTTAAAATAGCTTTAGGATAGAATTTTTTAAAAAAATGCACCGTTTAGCGGTTCGGAAAGTGTGCACGTGGGAAACGAGGAATCTTTCCCTTCAATCCGCTAAAACAAACATAGATGATGTTGTCAATATGTATGTATGGACAAAGGAATGGACTGGCTGCTTTTCTCACTCCGGTATTTTTGCCATTTTGCTTTGTAGGTATTTGATTTATTTGACTTGAAGCATGAACAAGCTCTCGGATTCGAAGAGTTTGCAGTAGCTTTATCCATGTTCCATCCTGACGCTCCTATTGAGGGCAAGATTAATTGTAAGTTGATACTAGTTCCATAGTCTATGTCTAATGACTTCAGAAGGAAATGAACAACCTTAAGCAAAGACTATTGTGTCCATTCTCAACTGATTGACACTGTTTAATTTGACTACTCAGACTTCCAGTGCTAACAATTGTTGACTTGGTAACAAGAAGATGATACTACTGAATTCGAAAAAAAACTTTTACAGCTTGAGAAAATAGTAACTTGATTGAATTCTTGTAGTCGAGAGGTTCATGTATCCTATTTGAGTATATACACAGACACTCCAATTTGTATTATTGTCCACATTTTAAGCATGTCATTTTATTACGTGGAAAATATTTTCGAGTAATTGTCCAGTTCTAGATGCTATAGTTTGTCAATGAGTCGAGCTTAAATAATTATACTATTTTGCAGTTTCTTTCCAGCTGTACGATATTAAGAATCAAGGTTTAATTGAAAGAGAAGAGGTATTTTTCTTGACCAAGTTATCACACACCATATGTTACTACTAACTAGTTCATAGAAGAGCTAGAGCTCTGTTAGTACTTGGCTATTTCAATGTTTTGAATGTTTCAACCATCAGCACAAACGAATGCAAGTTTGACAATGAATTGAACTAGTTTTGTCACTGACTCACATTTTACTTGTGTGTAATCTTAACTGAAGCAAATGATGGTTGCCACGCTGGCTGAATCAGATCTGAACCTTACAGACCTGGTCATAGAAACCACCATTGACAAGGTGCGGATTCCATGGTTATTTGTCCTTATTCCTGAGTTTAGTTCCTTTGTAGTGTTAGAACTAATGCAGTTTTGAGACATGACACTTGCTGAATTCTCTCAAATGAAATGTTAACTGCAAATTTTTTTCCACTGTCGTCTGAAGACATTTGAGGAGGAAGATATGAACAAAGACGGGAAAATTGATTTTGAGGAGTGGCAAGCACTTGTCAACGCCCATCCATGTTTACTGAAGAACATGACTCTGACCTACCTCAGATAGTAAGACTCTCCTAAGTCGACCCTTTCTTTTGTTTTCCTTTCAATTCAAGTACACTCTTGTTCTTTTGAAAACTTTGCTCGAGTGAGTCATTTGATCGACTCTTTTGGTTGTGTATTTTGGTGGCGTTAACTTTTACTTCATGCTAATTGCAAAAGATGTTGCATGATTTGTTTGAGCAGAGATATCACCATGACATTTCCCGAGTTCGTCTTCCACTCTCAAGTGAAGGACTCATACTGAGAGTCCAGCTGGTCAAGCAAGCATTGTTCCGAAGGGATCGTATTTTCATTGTGTTACTCTTCTTATAATGATACTTTTGTAATGATACTTCGGCACAAGTGTACAACAACAGAGATCATATGTTGGCTGTTCATCCCTCCTCCCTAGCTTAGTTTTTAGCTTTCATAGATAGTTAATTTGCGGGCTTACCAATCTGACGTGGACGAAAAATAGAAGCAGCAAGTGGCAGCAGTTGTACATCCCTACCAGATCACCAGATATTTTATGTGATAATGTATAACCATGCTCATGTTAGGGCCTGTTTAGATTCCCTAGCAAAATTTTTCATCCTGTCACATCGAATGTTTGGATACATATATGGAGTATTGAATATAAACAAAAAAAATAACTAATTACACAGATTGCTTAATCTTTTAAGCCTAATTGCTCCATGATTTGACAATGTGGTGCGACAACAAACATTTGCTAATGACAGATTTATTAGGCTTAATAAATTCATCTCTCAATTTATAGGCGGGATCTGTAATTTATTTTATTATTAGTCTACGTTTAATACTTCAAATATGCGAGGAATAGGGCGGAGGAAGGGAGAGATGGTGAGGACGCTATAAATAAAGAAGAGAAGAATGCGGAGAAGGGAGGAGGAGGAGAGTGGCGGCCAGCGGTGCCATTGTTGGGCCGGCCCAGGTTGTTGGGTACTTGGGCTCCTCTGTGCGTGGCCCATCATGTGTATATGGTCCGGGAGCCTTGAATATTTTGTTTAGAAACACATTACAAATGCGCGTGCTTAGATTACATGCACACTCACCCATATGAACACACACACACATCATATCCTTATAAGCATCTCTGGAAGATTGGGCCGGCCTATCTTGAGATCAACGAAGTTAGCATGGACGTCTCAGCTATCGATGGGTATGAAGAATTGGTTGGCATATCATGAGATTGACAAAGTTACGATGGGCTCATCGCTATCGACGGGTACGTACTCTCCATGCTTGCCATTTGGTGATCATGATTGTGAAATAAACTGCTGTATCATGCGGTGGGAGAGCAAGATTTAAGGAGAAAGGAGCGAGAAGTTTTGAAAATAAGTTTAGGGGTAATGTTAGAGGCTGATTTTTTTTACTTACGTAAAAACACAAAATTATGGGATTGATGAAAGTAGTATAGGATATATTCTATGAGTTATTATTTACAATCGTCATCACGCGATAGCTTAGCTAGGAACATTATATGGACACGAACTCCCCAGCATAATCGGTGCGTACGTCGGCCCACACACATGCTTAAACATAATCAGGATATGTTTCATATCCAGATTACATTCATCATATTACAGTGTGTCACATCGATGTACGAGCTTAGTTTATTTTGGAACAGAGGGCGTAGTCGCACGCAGGGTAGTTTGTTGATGAGATCAATTCACGCCCATATCAAAGATTGAGGCACTTCAATCGGGCGGCTTGGATTCCGTCTTTGACTGTTCCTGCTTTGATTCACGGCCGGTATTATAACCGTTTGCACAAGATCCTCCACCCGCTGGAAATCTCCGATCCGCCGGTGTTCATCCTCCAAACCGGAGTCAATCTAGCTAGGTAAAAACCATCATCTTTATAAATAACAATTAAATTCGTCATGCAATGCTAACAAACAAAATTCATTAAAAATCATAATTTTGAAACGTTGCAGGTATTATTTCGCTGGTATACCGCTCTTATAAGTTTCTTAAATTCATCCTATATTTGGTACATTCCTACGCGAATGCGTGGGCTACCTTACTAGTTAGCCGTAAATACTTGAACCTACGTAGGCTGGTATCAGCACAAGGAACATAACCAGTTGAGTTACGCTCACCTCACAACCGCCAAATATTTTGGTTGCGAACTCCCGAAATTTTGACAAATCGATCCTTTTATAAAACTTATTCCAAAAATAACCCGTGTCAAAAATTAATTCTAAGAATGAGCCATGACCCCAGCGCCAACCCTGATGATGCTGAGATATAATGTCTTAGTGCCAAAATCTTTGGCACTGAAACTGTGTCCAACGAGGCGCACCACGTCAAGAGAGATCAGCGCCACTGTAGATTATATTCAAAGTCCAGATAGATAGAGCGAGGAAGAGACCTAGAACAACGTGTATGGCTTAGCATAGTGGTTGTTCCATGAGGCATGTCCGACTCTTACCCCTTCATCTTTGCATTTTGTTTTTCCATTTAGTTCCGAACTTGCTCTTTTAATTTTTTTTTGAAAGTTCAAGTGCATTTTAAATTTCTCTTATTTTTAAATTAAGACTGAAAAGACGCAAACTTATTATTTTTAAACTAATTTTTATTATTTTTTAAATTAAGGCAAATGTGTTGTCCTTCCAAGTTGAAAAAAAATACAAACTTTTAGTGAGTAAAATGCATAGGTGGTATCACAACTTGCGAGGTGGGTGCAGTTTAGTCACTCATCTTGCAAATTGCTCAAATAAGTCACTCATCTTGCTTCAATGGTACAAATCTTACCGAATATATTGTCACATGGATTGCTTGTTTTCAAATTGGAGGTTGTATTAGTTTAAAAAAAAAATGGAGAACGTATTGACCTAACATCTTGCATTTTTTTAAGCCATGTGGACAGGGCAAGCATTACAATTACAAATTAACACTCATATTTTTCATGTATGTGCTAATACTCCCGCTTTCAATGAACATGACCATATTATGCTTGACAATCAATAACAAAATTCATCTTTAATTGGATTTTAATTCCGGTAGTATTGCACGTTGGCTTATTTTTGGATCATGTGACCATGTTTACAAAACAAATTAACATAGCACATAACTTCATTGCGAACACCCCACACAACACATGTTTTGTGTGATTTGCACCCTAAAACAAGATGAGTAACTTATTTGAGCATTTTACAAGATGGTTGACTAAATTACACCCACCTCACAAGTTGAGGTACTAAATTGCACCCACCTCATCACTTGATAGATTAGCTAGGAACATTATACGGACACAAACTCCCCAACACAATTGGCGCATACGTCGGCCCACACACGTGCTTCAACACAATCAGGATATGTTTCATATCCAGATTACATTCATCATATTAGACTACGTCACATCGATGTACGAGCTTAGTTTATTTTGGAACAGAGGGCGTAGTCGCACGCAGGTAGTTTGTTGATGAGATCAATTCACGCCCCAATCGATGATCAAGGCGCTTCAATTGGGCGGCTTGGATTCCATCTTTGACTGCTGCTGCTTTGATTCGCGACCGGTATTATAACCGTTTGCACAAGATCCTCCGCCCGCTGGAAATCTCCGATCCGCCGGTGTTCATCCTCCAAACCGGAGTCAATCAAGCTAGCTAAAAATCATCATCTTTATAAATAACAATTAAATTCGTCATGCAATGCCAACAATTCATTAAAAATCACAATTTTGAAACGTTGCAGGTATTATTTCGCTGGTATACCGCTCTTATAAGTTTCTTAAATTCATCCTACGTATCGTACATTTCTGCGTGAATGCATGGGCTACCTTACTAGTTAGCCGTAAATACTTGAACCTAGGTGGGCTGGTATCAGCACAGGGAACATAACCAGTTGAGTTACGCTCACCTCGCAACCGCCAAATATTTTGGTTGCGAACTCTCCGTGCTTGGTATTTGTTGGAGGGTGGCATTCGGTGATCTGATTGTGAAACAAACTCCTATATCATACGATGGGTGAGCAATATTTAAGGAGAAAGAAGCGGGGATTTTGAAAATAAGTTTAGGACTAATGTTGAAGGCTGATTTTATTTAACTTAAAAGAACATGAAATTGTGGGATTGATGAAAGTAGTGTAGAACATGCTCTACGAGTTATTATTTACAATCATCATCACATGATAGATTAGCTAAGAACATTATACGGACACGAACTCCCCAACACCATCGGCATTTACATCGGCCCACACACGTACTTCAATGCAATCTCGGTATACTTCATATCCAGATTCATAGTATTATTAGGATGTATCACATCATTGTACGAGGTTGGTTTATTTTCGTACGAGTAGTCGCATGCAAGGTAGCTTGTTGAAGAGATCAATTCACACCGCGAGATCAATCGATCGAGGCCCTTCAATCGGGCGGCTTGGAATCTATCTTTGACTGCTGCTTGCACTAGATCCTCTGCCTGCCGAAAACCTTCGATCCGCCCTGTGCTCATCCTCCAAATGGAGTCAATCTAGCTAATGCCTTCATCTTCCAAGAGTACTTCAACCAAACCAAGTCAAGTCGTCTGAGATTAATTAATCGCGAGTTGGCGGTGGCCATAATAGCGCAGTGGCTGTTGGACATGGCTGGGTTGGTGATGAGCTGCTGCGACCCTATCCCTAACATCACCAATGACGGCACTGGAAACACGGAAGCTCTCGCCGCCCAAAACATATGTAAGCATCCACCAACTATTATTTTGTTAGATCCAAGTAGATTAGATACAAACATGTTGTACTAGATTAGTGGAATTAATGATTTATTACTTTTGTTTCTTTCTTTTTGCAGTTACCGACAACAAGATTGAAACCTTGTAAGAGATTTTCAAGAGGATCGATGGTGCCGTCATCGAAGATGGCAAGATCAACATGGTACGCCACGCGTGTTCATCGTGACAAATGCATATTGATTAGTAGAATTATTGTTCGGTTTACACATACCTTGAAGCATGCATTCGTGCATACATTTGTTTGCCCTTGATAATGCTACACATCAAACGGATATTAAACACGTATGAATGAATCATGTCATTGTTTACTTGCTGCATGCGATGGCTCACTAATCCCGATCAATTATGAAGCCTCGGCCATTCAATGATTATTTCTTCATGTTACCAATGAATAATTAGCCTTTGATTTCTAGCCAAACTAATTACATGGGTCCAAAGTTGAAGCTGCCTAAAGTTTTGAAGAAACACCAAATACATTTTCTAGTATTTCTCCATTATTTCAGTCTTTTTTACATCACCGTCTTAACTAATAATGTTTCAATTTGATTTGCTGGAAGAGTTCAACTTGAGAGTATTTGGTCCCGAAAAGGGAGGCACCCTGTTTGTTGATTGGGTATGTATACAGTTGCATGCTTTGATGAGCTCTTTCTTTCTCCCTTAATTCACCTCGATAAAGTAGAGGATTTTTGCACTTTTGCCCTCTTGTAAATAAACCAGCTCTTTAGTATGCCATATGTCCTAATCTAAAATGTTCTAAAGTGCAGAAATATCATAGGATTTATTTACAGTTGGGACTTAGGACACACGATTCAGTACTAGTGTTTCAGAGGAGATAATTGAAGAAGATTGACAAGATACGTAAAATGAGATGAACCATTAACATACGATCAACTAAATATTAATTATTGTAAACTTGAAAAATGGATTAATATGGCTTTTTAAAACAACTTTCGGATATAATTTTCTTTGTAAAAAATATACACTTTAGTGGTACGGAAAGCGTGCACGCGGGAAACGAGGAATCTTTGCCTTCAATCCACTAAAACAGACACATATGATGTTGTCAACATGTATGTATGGACAAAGCAGCAGACTAGCTGCTTTTCTGCCTTGTATTTTTGCCGTTTTGCTTTGTAGGTTTTCGATTTATTTGACGTGAAGCATGAACAAGCTCTCAGATTTAAAGAGTTTGCAGTAGCTTTATCCATCTTCCATCCTAATGCTCCCATTGAGGACAAGATTAGTTGTAGTTGATACTAATTCCATAGTCCATGTCTAATGACTTCAGAAGGAAATGAACAACCTTAACTAACCAAAGAACATCATCACAATCAGGATATGCTCTACAAGTTATTAATTATTTACAATCATCATCATTTGATAGCTTAGCTAGGAACATTATATGTACACGAACCCCCCAACACAATCGGCGCGTACGTCAGCCCACACACGTGCTTCAACACAATCAGGATATGTTTCTTATCTAGATTGCATTCATCATATTAGACTATGTCATATCGATGTACGAGCTTAGTTTATTTTGGAACAAAGAGCTTAGTCGCATGCAGGGTAGTTTCTTGATGAGATCAATTCATGCCCCAATCGACGATCGAGGTGCTTCAATTGGGTGGCTTGGATTCCGTCTTTGACTGCTGCTGCTTCGATTCACGGCCGGTATTATATATAACCGTTTGCATCAGATCCTCCACTCGCCGGAAACCTCCGATGCGCCGGTGTTCATCCTCCAAACCGGAGTCAATCTAGCTAGCTAGCTAAAAAAACCTTCATCTTCCGAGAGTACTTTAACCAAACCAAGTCAAGTCATCTGATATTGAGTAATCGCGAGATGCGGTGGCAATACTAGCGCAGTGGCTATTGGACTTGGCCAGGTTGGTGATGAGTTGCTGCAACCCTATCCCACTTCACCGATGATGATCCCGAAATCCTGGAAGCTCTCGCCACCCAAACCATATGTAAGCATCCAATCAATACACCAATTATTGGGAATGCTATCTCAGGTTGCTCAAATCCAACAGATACACCAATAAAAGAAGAGATAATTCATTATATGCCACTGACTTTGTCACACGTCTACGATTTGCCACTGACTTTATCACGTTCTACAATATGCCATCGACTTTTGCTTAACTTCTACGATTTACCATCGCCGTCCGGTTAGTCTCCATTAGTACTGTACAAATTTGTCGAAATGACCAAAATACCCCTGGGAGAAAAGGTTTCAAAATTTGGATAAAAATTATGAAATATCATATTTCAGTTTTTTGGTCAAATTTTGGATGTTAACAATCTTATGTTTATAATATAATATTTTGATAATTTTATCCAAATTTTGGAAGTTTTTGTTCTACGGGTATTTTGGTCATTTCGACAAATTTGTACAGTACTAACGGTGGCTAACTAGACGGCGATGGTAAATCGTAGAAGTTAAGCAAAAGTCGATGGCATATTGTAGAACGTGACAAAGTTAGTGGCAAATCGTAGACGTGCGACAAAGTCAGTGGCATATAATGGATTATCTCATAAAAGAAAATGGGGGAGAGGGGGTCTGCAGTGGTGTGCTTGTGGATATTCTACTAATAAAAATTGATTTCAGATATTTATTTGTACATTCTTTATTAAATTATCTAATCACTAGAAAAAAGGAACATGTTGTCCATGTAGTGAACAAATTGGAGGGCTTGCCAGTGCATCCCGGTCTGTGCATGCATGCTGGGTATAGTTTTTTTTTTCTCAGATGAAAAGAGAGACATGAGATAGTTACATGTATTGTGCATATACATGCAGGGCACTTTTTTTTTCTCGGTATGATGATGCGAGCATGCCACCAGAGGCACGCATTAACATGTCCACCATCCATGGTGAGGGAAGTAGAATAATTTGGTTAGTTGGACTGTGCAATATATTAGATCATCTGAATATCCAATGGTTAGAAATAATGGTCTACCAAATTATGTAAAAATCGAGGGTCATGTATTTTGATTTTTTTTCCTTATAACTTCTCCTATATTCTCTAATTTGTACCTCTATATTGTCCACATATTCATAATTTCCTATGTGGAATTATCCATAGATATGACCAATCGATGTTTGCCATCAAATAATAAAGTAATTATCAATTTTTCTACATAAATTGGTAGAACCATTAATTATATATGGTTTTCTCTCTTTCCCAATGGAACATCATGAGTCATATGTTACCAACCCCAATCTCCAGTAGGTAATTTTATAAATAACAATTAAATTTGTCATGCAATGCTAACAAACAAATTCATGAAAATAATCACAATTTTGAAACGTTGTTTGTATTATTTCGCCGGCATACCACTCTTATAAGTTTCTCAAATTCATCCTACGTACGGTACATACCCGCGCGATGCGCGGGCTACCTTCCTAGCTAGCCATAAATACTTAAACATGGGTGATTGATATCACCACAAGGAACATAATCAGCTGAGTTACGCTCACCTCGTAACCCTCCAATATTTTGGTTGCAAACTCTCCGATCTTGGCATTTGGCGATCGTGATTGTGAAACAAACTCCAATACCACGCGGTGGGAGAGCAATATTTAAGGAGAAAGTAGTGACGATTTTTGAAATAAGTTTAGGGCTATTGTTGGAGGCTGATTTTTATTTAATAATTTAAAAAAACACGAAATTATGGGATCTATGAAAGTAGTATAGCACATGCTATACGAGCTATTATTTACAATCATCATCACGAGATAGCTTAGGTAGGAACATTATATGTACGACACGAACTCCCCAACACAATCGACACGTACATCGGCCCACACACGTACTTCAACACAATCTCGATATACTTCATATCCAGATTCATAGTATTATTAGGATGTATCACATCGATGTACGAGGTTGGTTTATTTTCGTACACTAGCAAAATGCCCGTGCATTGCAGCGGGTGTTAAATATGGAGTAATTTGATCAATGGCATTGCATATTTACCGTATCGAAAAAAACACCATTAATATTCGTGATACCTACGGCGTGACGCCAATGAAAACACACCTTTGCGTGACGTCTTTGAAAAACACACAATTGCAAATTTACCGTATTAAAATAATACCACTATTAAAACCATGCTATTGCCGTCAAATATTTTGGGTCTTTTTGAAGGAGGCCAAGCTGGACCGAGCTAGTAGACGTCTACCTCGTGGGCGTGTGACGCGTGTCTGGCGACGTCACTAAGCGGGTGTGCGTAGGGAGGTGCGACCCGACGAGGTGACCATGCTCGCATGGTGACGACATCTTTCTCCTTATCTACAACGACCGGTAGCTCCGTGTGCTTGACGCAGCGTCTCCCTCGTCCCCGACGATGAGGACCACCCCACCAACTACTCGTTCGTGCTCGGCAGGGCTGCGTATCGGGAGAGCACAATGTGTTGCGCATCAGCACGACAGCACGTACACTGTTGTTGCATGAGCCGCAGGACTGCAAGGTCCTCACCCTCGGTGGTGGCCACCACTGTGCGTGGCGGAGCTAGGGAGGTAGAGGTACCAAGCCCACCTCACACCATGAGGACAAGACATGGGTACACGTGATCGTCTCTGATGGGGTGTCCTACTTCTTGTTGCCTCACATACGAGTACAACATGGACTAGATCACGGCATTCATCCTCGAGGAGAAGCAATGTCGATGGCACGCCACTCGCTGCATGGTGCCTAACAAAGACTGGCCGAACTGCCTCCACCTCCGCATCACACTGGCCGCAAGATGAGAGGCGCCTAGCTTGGTGGTAGCTGATCAACGACAACTACCTAGCTGCCACCCCGGACTTGTGTTTCCTCCTCTCCAGCTAACTCCGGCGATGGCATGGTGGGGGATGCACTGGTCGAAGCAGTACACCAGTCTTTGTCGATGACGACATGGGTGTCAAGGTTCTTCCTTATCGTACCTTCTGACTGGACCATGCCGCCGGCCATCATGGCAACCGTTTTTCCTTGCTAGTACAGCTGGTCCAGATTCAGGATCGGCAGTGATCGTCTTCAGTGCTGTGCTGCCTACCCGTGCGCCATCGACGCAGCCACCAATAGCACGACCAAGAGGATCGATGGTCGTCAAAGCTACCAATGGATGCCATCTCCTATTGCCATGCTAGCTGATCTTGCTCTTTTTTGGCCACATGCAACTGCAACAAATGCAATGCAAAGAGATGTAGCATAAGTGATATTAGACTAATTATATTGGGGATGTGGTGGAGTTAGATGGAAGAGATTAATAAGTGATTGTTGATCTCTACTAGCCAATTAAGCAATTATGTAGTCACCGAGGTTAGGCCGTTGTAGACACAGATGGCCGTGACCTCCCGGCATGTGCGGCATGCTCGACAGCAGCAGTCGTGGCCAAGTCCTCCGAGAGATCGTCGACCATGCCAGTGTCCACGACGTAGTCCGTGCCTTAGTGAAGGTCCCAGAAGAGGAGGCAGCACAGCAACCAGAGATGGGGCGGTGGGTGGGAAACTAAGAACAGATCACCTTCAGAGGCATCCAAGCGGTCGGCAAGAAGGGATCACCAACAGAGACAACGAATCGATCAGCAAGAAGGCGTGAGAGTGAGTTGGATTAGCAAGCGATAATCGGCACAGGCCATTTTGCCACCATCGACGTGGCTGTGGTGGCTGCGAGAGACCAAAAAAAGGATGGCGGGCCACTTCAACATGTGTTGCAAATAGAATCGGAACAGGGCAAATAGAATAAAAAAACATCTGGGAACATGGCTAGCGACATGCGGTCGCATGCAAATGGCAAAAGCGGATTAATGTGGACAACACTGCCTAGGTGACGCGCGGTAGTTATATAAGAAGGGACTAGTCGCACGCATGGTAGTTTGTTGAAGAGATCAATTCACACGGCAAGATAGATCGATCGAGGTGCTTCAATAGGGTGGCTTGGATTCCGTCTTTGACTGCTGCTGCTTCAATTCGTGGCCGTGCGCCCAGTATTATAACCGTTTGCACCGGATCCTCCACCGCCGAAAACCTCCGATCCGTCGTGTGTTCAATCCTCCAAACTGGAGTCATTCTAGCTAGCTAATAAAAACCTTCATCTTCCAAGAGTACTTTCAGCCAAGTCAAGTCTGAGATTGATCAATCGCGAGATGGCGGCGGCGATACTAGCACAGTGGCTATCGGACATGGCCGGGTTGGCGATGAGCTGCTGCAACCGTGATGAGTTGCTGCAACCCTATACTTAGCTACAGCAACAACGGCCCCCAAAACACGGAAGCTCTAGCCGTCCAAACCATATGTAAGCATCCAGCCAATTTTTATTTTATTTTTAGATCCAAGTAGATTAGATACAAACATGTTGTACTAGATTAGTAGAATTATTTTTTTATTACTTTTTCTTCTTTCTTTTTGTAGTTGTTGTCAATGAGATTGAAGCCTTGTATGAGCTTTTCAAGAGGATTGATGGTGCCATAATCGAAGATGGCAAGATCAACAAGGTACGCACGCGTGTACATCGTGTTTAACTAGGTTACAAATGCATGTTGATTAATTAGTAGAATTATTGTTTGGTTTACACATACCTTGAAGCATGCGTGCATGCATGCATGCATTTGTTCGCCCTTGATGATGGTACACATCAATCAGAAATTATGCATGCATGAATAAATCATATCTATGTTTACTCACTGCATGCGATGGCTCACTAATCCCGGTCGATTATGAAGCCTCCGTTGTTCAATGATTATTTCTTAATGTTACCAATGAATAATTAGTCTTTGATATCTTGCCAAATTAATTACATTGTCCAAAATTAAAGATCGCCTAATGTTTTCTTCATCGATCTTGGCCTGTTCACTCGGTTAGTTTTGAAGAAACACCAAACACGTGCCTTGCGTTTTCTTTGTCATATTAGTACATATTTTGCATCATTGTCTTTCAACTTGAGAGTATTTGGTCCCGAAAAGGGAGGGTATGTATACGCTTGCATGCTTTGATGAGCTTTTTCATTCTCCCTTAATTCGCCTAGAATGAACCAGAGGATTTTTGCAGTTTGGTCTTCATGTAAATAAACCAGCTCTTCAGCATGCCATATGTCATAATCTAAAATGTTCTAAAATGCAGATATCTCATGACTCAAATAGGATTTATTTAGAGTTAGGACTTAGGACACATACAATTCAAGATTCAATACTAGTGTTTTCAGGAGATGATCGAAGAATGTTGACAAGATACGTAAAATGAGGTGAACCATTAACGTACGATTAATTAAATATTAATTATTGTAAATATGAAAAATTGATTAATATGACTTTTTAAAACAACTTTAGGATAGAATATTTTTGAAAAAAAATGCACCGTTTAGCGGTTTGGAAAGTGTGCACACGGGAAACGAGGGATCTTTTCCTTCAATCTGTTAAAACGAACACAGATGAAGTTGTCAATATGTGTGTATGGACAAAGGAGTGGACTGGCTACCTTTCTCACTGTGGTATTTTTGCCATTTTGCTTTGTAGGTATTCGATTTATTTGACATGAAGCATGAACAAGCTCTCGGATTTGAAGAGTTTGCAATAGCTTTATCCATCTTCCATCCTGACGCTCCCATTCAGGACAAGATTAATTGTAAGTTGATGCCAGTTACATAGTTTATGTCTAATGACTTCAGAAGGAAATGAACAACCTTAAGCAAAGACTATTGTGTCCATTCTCAACTGATTGGCACTATTGAATTTGACTACTCATGACTTCCAGTGCTAACAATTGTTGACATGGTAACACGAAGATGAAACTACTGAATTTGAAAAAAAAACTTTAACATCATGAGAAAATAGTATCTTTATTTTACGATGTCATTCTTAGTTTCTTGTAGTCAAGAGGTTCATGTATCCTATTTGAGTATATACATGGACACTCCAATTTGTAATATTGTCCACATTTTAAGCATGTCATTTTATTACTTGATTTTTTTTCCAGTAATTATCCAGTTCTATAGATGCTATAGTTTGTCAATGAGTCGAGCTTTAATAATTATACCATTTTGCAATTTCTTTCATGTTGTACAACATCAAGAATCAAGGTTTTATTGAAAGACATGAGGTACTTTTCTTGACCAAGTTAACACACAACTTACTAGTTCATAGAAGAGCTAGAGCTCTGTTAGTAGTTGGCTACTTCAATGTTTTGAATTTTTCAACCATCAGCTCAAACGATCGGAAGTTTGAGAGTGAATTGAACTAGTGTTGTCACTAATCACACAATTTACATGTGTGTAATCTTAGCTGAAGCAAACGATGGCTGCCATACTGGCTGAATCAGATCTGAACCTTACAGACCTGGTCATAGAAACCATCATTGACAAGGTGTGGATTCCGTGGCTATTTGTCCTTAAATTATTTTAGTTCCTTTGCAATGTTTGAACTGATGCAATTTTGAGACATGACACTTACTGAATTCTCTCAAATGAAATGTTAACTGCAAATCTTTTTCCACTGTCATCTTAAGACATTTGAGGAGGCAAATACGAACAAAGACAGGAAAATTGATTTTGAGGAGTGGCAAGCACTTATCAACGCCCATCCATGTTTACTGAAGAACATGACTCTGACCTACCTCAGGTAGTAAGACTCTCCTACGTTGGACCCTTTCTTTTGTTCTCCTTTCAAGTACACTATCTTCTTTTGACAACTTTGCTCGAGTGAGTGATAATTTGATCGACTCTTTTGGTAGTGTATTTTGGCGGCGTTAGCTTTTACTTCATGCTAGTTGCAAAGATGTTGCATGATTTGCTTGAGCGGAGATATCACCATGACATTTCCCGAGTTCGTCTTCCACTTTCAAGTGAAGGTCTAATCATAAGAGTCCAGCTGGTCAAGCAAGCAATGTTCTGAAGGGATCGTATGGTCGGCGTGTTACTCTTCTTAGCTTTTCCTCTTTTGTAATAATAATACTTCAGCACAAGTGTAAAATAACAGGGATCATCTCTTGGGTGTTCATAGATAGTTAATGTGTGGCCTTACAATACCAACCTGACATGACCAAAAAATAGAAGCAGTGGCTATCATTGATACAACCGTTGCTCACATCAAGATCAAGTTGCCCAAGTGTTGGAATCAGTTCGGCCACCTGCTACAGTGCTGACTTCAAACGGACGCCACATGTGCATACGAGCTCCGTTTTGGGTCCATGAGTACTTGGTGGAAAGCTCTTGGAGTCCTTTTTCCAACAGTTCCAGACTCATTGCTTAATTCCATCTCATAGTCCATGTGTAATGACTTTAGAAGGAAATTAACAACCTTAAGCAAAGACTATTGTGTCCATTCTCAACTGATTGACACTGTTGAATTTTACTATTCAAATTTCCAGTACTAACAATTGTTGACTTGGTAACACGAAGATGATACTACTGAATTCGAAAAAAAAAAACTATTACAGCATGAGAAAATACTAACTTGATTTTACGATGTCCTTCTTAGTTTCTTGTAGTCAAGAGGTTCATATATCCTACTTGAGTATATACATAGACACTCCAATCTGTATTGTTGTCCACATTTTAAGCATGTCATTTTATTACTTGAAAATTATTTTTGACTACTTCTTCAGTTCTATAGATGCTATAGTTTGATGAGTTGAGCTTAAATAATTACACCATTTTTGCAGTTTCTTTCCAGATGCATGATATCAAGAATCAAGGTTTTATTGAAAGAGAAGCGGTACTTTTCTTGACCAAGTTATCACACAACTTACTAGTTCATAGAAGAGGTAGAGATCTGTTAGTACTTGGCTACTTAAATGTTTTGAATTTTTCAACCATCAGCTCGAACAATCGGAACTTTGAGAGTGAATTGAACCGGTTTTATCACTGACTCACATTTTACTTGTGTGTAATCTTAACTGAAGCAAATGATGGTTGCCACGCTGGCTGAATTAGATCTAAACCTTACAGACCAGGTTATAGAAACCATCATTGACAAGGTGTGGATTCCATGGCTATTTGTCTTTAATTCTGAGTTTAGTTCCTTTGTAATGTTAGAACTAATGCAGTTTGGAGACATGACGCTTAGTGAAATCTCTCATATGAATGTTAACTGTAATTTTTTTCACTGTCATCTGAAGACATTTGAGGAGGTAGATACGAAGAAAGACGGGAAAATTGATATTCGAGGAGTGGCAAGCACTTGTCAATGCCCATCCATGTTTGCAGAAGAAGATGACTCTGACCTACCTCAGGTAGTAAGACTCTCCTACATTGACCCTTTCTTCTGTTCTCCTTTCAAGTACACTCTATTCTTTTGAAAACTTTGCTCGAGTGAGTGATAATTTGATAGACTCTTTTTGTTGTGTATTTTGGTGGCGTTAGCTTTTACTTCATGCTAATTGTAAAGATGTTGCATGATTTGTTTGAGTAGAGATATCACCATTACATTTCCCGAGTTCTTCCACTCTCAAGTGAAGGACTAATCCTGAGAGTCCAGCTGTTCAAGCAAGCAATGTTCTGAAGGGATCGTATTGTCAGCGTATTACTCTTCTTAATTAGCCTTTGCTCTTTTGTAATGATAATATTTTAGCACAAGTGTACAATAACAGAGATCATCTCTTGGCTGTTCATCCCTCCTCCCTAGCACAAGTAATTAATATAACAATCCGGTACTCCACTATGATCGAACAGATCAAAGCTATTACTAGCAACAGAGCGTAATCTACCTTTTACCCACATATAAACATCCATCCGATCATCAGTTAATCAGCCACTTTGTGAGATGAAAGTATTATAATAATCACATCGCGCGATTAAAGAATTCTTGGAACAGTCTTTTTTTATACAGGCACTCTCTCTACTCTACCTATCTATCTATCCCCATTTCACCGTCGTGCATGTCAAAATCGAAATACCAATAGGCTGAGATATTTCCCCAACTTTCTCAGCTCATCTCTCTCCTTTTCCATAAGCACACTTTTCAAATTACTAAACGGCGTGTTTTTTAAATGTTTTGTATACAAAAGTTGCTTTAAAAATAATATTTATTTATTTTTGAAAAAAATAATATTTAATTAATCATGCGTTAATGAGTCGTTCCGTTTTACGGGCGCGAGGTATTGGTTCCCAATATGAAAGAACGAACACTAAATCCATGATGGATTATTACTACTTTTACACTTGGTCCCAAAAGAGAAAAGGCGCCATTAACCATTTAACCTTGCCATTCCAGTACAGAAACCAACCTGAAAAGGATGATGGACTAGTACGTGCAATTCATTCTCAAGTTTGCTGTGGGACAGCAAGACTCAAGAATCACAATAAATTACGTATAATCTCTCCTAAAAATTTTGTTTTGAAGTTTCCTAAACTTGGAAATAGGTAGTCGAAAAATTGATCTCTCTGAAAAAACCTAAATTTTATCCCCAAAATTAAAAGTGGGACTTTATGTTAAACTAACAACAAATTTTCCTGTTTTCCTTCATCTCGTGCACGCTGCTGGTGCTCCCCCGCGAGTGTGGTGCTCCCTGTGAGAAAAATCTCGCGCGAATAAACGAACGGGGACGGCAGATGCGCCTAAAATAAAGAGAGCAAAAGATGCGGGGAAAGGGTTTCCAAAAAATTAGCATCCGGGTAGGAGTTTTGTTGGAGGCATTTTTTTTCACCAAAATCCAAAAAAAAGAATGGGAATGAAATAAGGGGGCTGTTGGTGATGGGTGAGGATTTTGTCAATAAGTTTAGGACTAATGTAGGAGGCTGATTTTTTTATGTAACTTAAAAACACGAAATTGTGGGATTGATGAAAGTAGTATAGGGCATGTTAGTATGAGTTATTTACAATCATCATCACGTGATAGCTTAGCTAGGAACATTATATGGACACGAACTTGCAACACAATCGATATCGGCACGTACTTCAGCCCACACACGTATATGTAGTTTGTTGATGGGAAAAAGTGCATCGAAGGTCCCTCATCTTGTTATCGGATTACAAAATCATCCCCAACCACAAAACCAGATATATGTTATCCTTCATCTTACAAAATCACCGTAGTTTTAGCCTCGGTTTTATCCTACGTGACAGCTGAGTCAGCGTGGGACACACACGTCAGGGTGACCACGTCATCATAATCTCTCCCCTCCTCTCCCTTTCTCCTCTCTCTCTTTCTCTGGCACGGTGACGACGTGGGAAAAGAGGCGATGCAGCGGCGGTGGCGGAGGTGGGGCCAGGCGCCGCGGGTGGGAGTCATAATCTCCATCCTCTTCTCTCCCTTCCTCCTCTTCTCTCTCTCTTTCTCTGGCGCGGCAACGAGCCAGGCGCAGGCGGGCGCCGCAGTGGTGGGCGCGTCGTGGAGGTGGACTTGGCGGACTCGTACTCGGAGCCTCGGCCTGCTCGCGTGCAGTCTCCTCCCTCTCCTTGCGTGCCCGCTGTCGGCCTCCCCGCCCCCTCGACGGCCTCCTCGCCTTCTCCTTCTTCGCGCATGCGTCGTCGGGAGGCACGAAGTCTATGGGGACGACAGCTTCGCCCTTCGTCTTCTCCGAGACCAAGTGTGAAGCTGCATCGACGTTGAGAAGGGCATGGTCCGGAACGCCGCTTCGGCATCGTCGCTGACACCACTGACGCCACGGTCTTCCACAAGCTGCAAGCGATGCTGTTCTGCTCCACCCGCCTCGTTGGCGTGCCGCTCACCAGCCTCCTCCACATCCGCACCACATACGAAGCGTGGAAACTGGGGCGGGAGATTGACGCGCTCCTGCTCGACATCATCGAGTCGCGGCGGCAGCAGCAGGAAGACTACGATGGACTTGCTTTTGCTGCTGCTGGCCGGGATTCGGGGACGAGGTGAGCGTCGGCGCGGAGAGGAATTAGCTGACGATGCGGGAGCTGGTGGACGAGGACAAGATGTTCTTCTTCGGGAGCTGGTGGATACCGCGGGTGCGGCGGCAATGCCGAAGGCGTCGACGACAATGATGGTGGTGAAGCTCTGGTTCTACCTCCGCCTTCGCCATCGTCGAAGCTCGTCGGGGTCACTTCCCCAACCCACCGAGTCAATGGGCCTACCGATGTGGAAGGTGATACGGTCGTCATCTCCGCTTGGAGCTTCGTCGCTAGCGACCAACCGCTCCCCCCTGGCTCAAGCTCAACACCGACGTCGTCATGCCCTTCCTTTGCCACGCACTGGCCGGATTCCAACAGGGCCAGCGAGGGGGGAAGGGAGGCCGGTGAGCTCGCGCACTCCTTGGGCCGGCACTGACGAGGGCGAGCAGCACGGCTGGGCGTGGCCGTTGCACCCGCGCCGCCGCGCGAGGGCCATCTCCCTCCTCTATCCTTACTCTTACTGACGCAAGAAAGAGAGGAAGAAGAGAGAGAAAAAAAAGAGAAGGGTCCTTACCAGTGAACCCAACCGATTTTTATTAATTTATTTATTGCTTTTTCTGGATGAAACCGCCACGTGTAATGAAAACTTAGTCAAAGGAGCCATATAGGCGTGAACCAAAACCGATAACAATACCACCAAGGGACCTTATTTGTACTGGTTTTAAAAGTTGGAGGATACGTTGTACTCCCTTCGTCCCATAATATAAGGGATTTTAAGTGGATGTAACACATCTTAGTATAATAAATCGATATGTCTGTACTAGGTTGTGTCATATGCACCTAAAATCCCTTATATTATGGGACGAAGGGAGTATCTATTTTTTCAATTGAGGGATGATTTTATAATTCGTCTGTCCAGATTTATTGTAGTAGAATGTATCACATGCACCCAAAATCCCTTATATTATGGGATGGAGGGAATATCTGTTTTTTAATTGAGGATGATTTTATAATTTGGTGACAAGACGAGGGACCTCCGGTGTACTTTTTCCTTGGATCAATTCACGCAGCGGACCGCGAAAAGGCTAAGGGGCGATCGATCGCCCCTAGCGATCAGCCGGTCCCCCCTCCCCTCTCTCCACGTGGTTTCCGTTTTTTGGCACCGCGTTACTTTCCTATTTTAGTAAATTTATACACCTAAAGTTTGTACGCAATTTACACATCTAAAGTTTAGAGATCCAAAGTTTATAAGCCAAAAGTTTATATATCCGATTCAAATTTAAATTTGAATTCAAATAATTTTTTATATATAGTATTTCTATACATCTAAAATTTATACACCTAAAGTAACTAAAGTTTATAGACCCAAAGTTTATATGTCAAATGTTTACATACAAATATTTTTTATATATAGTATTTCTATACATATTTTTTTCCAATATTTTTTTATATTTTAAAAATTTATGGTGTAGTAAAAGAGAAAAAGAGAAGGAGGAAGGAGAACAGGAGGGAGCGTATACGGGGGAGGGGCGGATTGATCGCTCCCAGCGATCACCAGGCCATTAGACAGTCGCGCGCCTCCTCTCCCGCGCGACTGGACACGTGTCGGGCGTGGAGAGGGGCGCGAGCGGCGGCGCGGTTTTCTTTTTTTTTTCGGTTTCCTTTTTTCCCGCACGTTCCTTTTTTTTTTGTTCTGTTTTTTTTCCGCGGTTTTTTTTCACACGGTTTCTTCTTTTTTTTTTCGGTTTCCTTTTTCCCCGCACGTTCTTTTTTTTTGTTTGCTCTGTTTTTTTCCGCGGTTTTTTTACACGGTTTTTTTCTATCCATATTTTTTTCAATTTTTTCGGTTTTTTTAATATGTACGTATACAAAGTTTGTATATACGTATGCAAAATTTGTATACACGTATAAAAAAGATACGGATACAAAGTTTGTATACATGTTGTGTACAAAGTTTGTATACACGTATACAAACTTTGCATACGTGTATACACACGTTGTATATATACGTATATAAAGTTGGTATATTTTGTATACATACGTATATAAACTTTATATACGACGTATACAAACTTTATATTTGTATACATCGTATACAAATTTTATGTTTGTGTATATATTTTTTATATATATAAAAAAATATACATATATAATATATATACATATACATATATATATTTTATATACATAAATATAAACTTTATATATATACGTATACACTACACTACATATATATATGCAATGTAGATGAGACAGACTAGAAGGCCAACCGTGCGCCGCGCGCGACTGATCGCCGATCAGCCAGGCCCGCTTCAATCGGGGAGACCTTAATACGCGGGTGTTCGCGGGCCTCTAGCCCACGCGATAAGTCCAGGTGCATATGGCCCGCTGACACGCCTTCCTGTTTATTGCCCCTCCAGTGCGTGGTTCACTGTTTCGCCCCGTTCACACTTCGGTTAGATCGTAGTGCATGTTCATACTTCTTTCCCTTATATTTCTGGGATGGGTAAATTGGGGATAATAAATGGGTGGGGGAGCTCATAGAAGGAACTTCCAAATAAAAATACTTTTCTAGCTATGGTGATTAAACCAAAATCAAGAACTTCCAAACAAACAAAGTGAAACTTTCAACCGTCATTAGTATTTGATTTCATAAGCAAGTTCTACAACTTCCAAGTTCCAACTAAATTATATGCGACAACACCATAGAACAAAACTTAATCAATGCTTTGTACATCAAATTAAAAGCTTCTCCATATCGTTTCTCTTGATGCGTGAAACCGAAAAAAGGATCAAAGCTTGGAGATCCGTTGTATATTGCGATAAAACCTTAATTTCTCTATTCCAGGAAGGTCAAATGTTCTAGAGCTTGCTGCACCCAAAAAAAAAGTTGGGTTAAACAATAAATTTGGATTAAAAAAATTAGGAAACAAATATTGCTACTATAATTCATACATGTGTAGAAAAACAGAGAGATGGTTCTAGCTGGGATTATAGTGTTATCCTTATGAGTGATGTAAAATACATATTGGAAACAGACCTATTTGGGTAAACAAAACATGGCTAGTAGATGGTGCTGCTTCGCCATCTTATTTTGTCTGTAAGAATCTAGGAATATTAGATCATACAAAAAAGAGTATATATATACATATATAAACAAGAATGACCAAGGAAAAAAAGAAGCAGCAAAAGTGCACTTGTGCTTAGTTCCAAATCATACACGCAGTAATGACTTCTTATCTGCAGAATCTTTGTGTACAAACAAATTTACAGGGCTGGAAATCCTAATGATAATTTCGTCAGGGAAGTGAAGCTCAGGTTTATTGTTCAGTCCCTTTAGAGAAGATATTAGGAATTTAGGACATGGATCAAATATGAGTTTGTTCTACTTAATTCTATCAATATTGTCTTAAATATGCAGGATATATTCTCCTAAAATAATTTGTTGCCTGATCTTGTCCACATATCCTAATTATTAACAAAAATAGGCCTCAAGATCCAGGAAGGATAAATTTGATATGCATCTCATCCCGCATATACTGTCGAAGTACCAAACATTGACAAAAGAGTATAAAACATTGAGATAATACTTACACATGGAACTGCAATTTTTATGTCAAGAACATCATTCTCGATCATAAATCTTCATATAACAGTAGCATCAATTACTCACACAAAACCTTTGTGTTTCAGCTGCTTGTCAAAAATTCTGGAAAATATGCAAATCATCTGTTAGTCATAACTAATTGGCAAATGGTACATGTGAAAATAATTGATCTTTTACGCAATCAGTGACTTGTGAACAAAATTCTGCTTGAAGAAATTGAAACGGAAATAAACTTCAATTTTATCCATGTAGTACTTGCTACATGGCATACACTTTGTCCACAAACTTAACTTGGGAGCAAGTAGAGCCCGCTAGTAGGACAAAAACACATGGACTTTCACTTAAAGGAAAACAAAAGAAAATTATCTGGGTGAACAATGGTCTTTTCATTTGGAAGATATAAAACTTGGAAACTTTCCATTGAAAAACTTTTTGTAAAAATAACTTTCCACTAGAGATTGAAAGAACTTTTGCATGAAGAATGAAAACTTTATATTAAATAACTTCACTATCTTAATAAATGCAAATTTGTACTTGAATTAGAAAACATTCTACTCAAAACTTTCTACGAAAATCATAAACTTATTACTCTGAAACTTTCTACATGAAAACTTTATGTTGAAATAACATCACTATCTAACTAATATAAATTTATATGTGAATTATAGAACTTTCCTACTCAAAACTTTCTATGGGAATAAGAAACTTACTACTCTGAAATTTCCACAGGAACTTTATGTTGAAATAACATCACTATCTAAGTTATTACTCCAAAACTTTCTACATTAATAAAAAACTTTATGATTAGAAACTTTACACAAACGTTACGTACAAACTTTCTTCTGATACAACAAAAACAAAAGTTTCTACTAGGAACCACACCTATACTTTCTATACTTTAAAAAAACTCCTCTTTCCAATTTTGAAAAAGAAAACTTTATATTATAAAATTTGGAAGACATACTCATTGTTGCTCCTTGGGGGAATATCTTGACCATTTTTATAGAACTTCAAAAAAAACATTGCTTCTCTGTGCAACACATCTTGTGGTCTAGAGAATGAAACTGACCAAATAAATTATTTATTTCTTATAGAAAAATAAGTAAAGAGGAAAGATTCACAAGAGCATGAAGAAACGCCAAGATGGCTGATGGGCGAACGATTGCCCAAAGCGAACACCCCTGTTGCCATTTTTTGCATCCACGCGGTTTCCTTTTTCGGAAACTTTATACATAGTTCTGATTGGGACACAGATTCAGATTCAAATGTTTATATATAGAATGTTTTTTACATCAGTATAAAGTTTATAAGTGTATAGTTTATATGTATAAAGTTTGCGTTTAAAATATATATGTGAATGGTAAGTTCTAAAATTATGTAGCTGGACTTATGTGAATTGAAAGCCCAAAATCTAACTAAAAAATAGTTTCCAATTAGAGACATTTTTCCATAAAGTTTCTGAATACAGATAAATACTTGTATAAATCTGGTGTACATGTGGTCTGGCTGTTCGCTGCGCGTGCGTGGTCATGCGTCAGACCTTCCCATAAAAATGAAATGGCATTCAACAAACAAAGAAAAAAAGATACGCATATGGTAGTAACATGAAATTGCTAATGCAACATTTCTGATCGAAACCAATTATTAAGCAAAACCTAAAACACAAACCTTCGGATGCATAATTTTGTAGCAAGAGCAGGAGGGGCACATCAAGTCAATGTAGAAAGAGTTTCTGCAGCATTACCATGTACTTCAGGGGAATCCTGCTTGGTTATAGTAGTGTATGGTATATAAGCACTTTTTCAGGAAATATTCAATATATCTTATCATCTATTTCTAGTTGCATTGTACTGATAGTAGTAGTGACGTTCTATAATAGTTACCATGTCAGTAAGTGATCCAGCTTTGAAACTTAAGGATGAATTAATTTATCCACAATCATTTATTTTCCAAGCATGGCTGTGGGTGTGTTTAGTTCTTTGGGTGTAAAAACTTTGAAGTATACGGACACACATTTGAAGTATTAAATGTAGACTAATAACAAAACAAATTACAGATTCCGCCTGTAAACTGCAAGACGAATTCATTAAGCCTAATTAATCTGTCATTAGCAAATGTTTACTATAGCACCACATTGTCAAATCATGGCGTAATTAGGCTCAAAAAATTCGTCTCGCAATTTACATGAAACTGTGCAATTGGTTTTTTTTATTTCCCACATTTAATGCTCCATGCATGTGTCCAAACATTTGATGTGACGTTTTTGGCCAAAATTTTTTAGGATCTAAACAAGGCCTGTATTTTCCAAGCATTCTATCAGCACCTATCAGTCCAATCAAAACCTATTTCAAGCAGTATCATGTCATAAACAAATGGAATGAACTGACAAAAAAAGGCATGGAATGAATTTAGTTACTGCTAACCTCTGTTTATTGACGTGATGCCAATGAAATGAACAAGGTGGACAACAAACATATGTGTGCTCCCTAAGAATAGAACGGGGGACAACTAAAAGCACTCATAAATTTGAAAAATACACAGTTAACTGTAAGGTTGACCAAATCGCTGGGTTCATCAAGCTTGCTGCGGGATAAAGCTCGATGTGGCAGGAAATACATGCGACCAAGATGACGAATCAAACAAAAATCACAACCGAATGCGCAACTAATGTAATAATCCAGGAGAGGAAAACCAAAGAAACTACTGGAAGTCGACGAGATAGCCCCCCAAAGAAACTACTGGAGGGAGCTAGACGTTGAGGAAAATACCGGCGACAAAGGAACACGATGATGAGCCGTTGCCGCAAAACCCTAAACCTGTCCGTCTAACTTCACCATCCTCGCCTTCCCCCTTCACGTCTCCGAGAGGATTGTCAACGACGGCGATGGGGGGTCGTCGACGCTCCCGAAGACCTCTCCCCCACCGCCTGCTCCGCCACCGTCTATCCCCCCTCCGCTGGAGAGGTAGGAAGAAGGGGAGAAAAGACGGCAGCGAAGGAGGGGAATCGGACCTGTTAACAGATTGGAAAAGTAAAGGCCCACGCGCGAGCGTTCGCTAGTTAGAGATTTCGGCGTCGGAATCGGGCGGCTACTGGACTCCGTCTTTGGCTGCTGCTTCAATTTCGCGGCCGTATTATAACTGCTGCACCGGATCCTCTGGACGGCAGAAACCTCCCATAAATCCGTCCTCCGATCCGTTCCGCCGGTGATGCTTTGTCTAGTCGACTCAAGCTAGCCATAAAATTCTACATCTTCCGAGAGCAATTCCACCGACCAATTCAAGTCTTAGATTGATTAATTAGTGTGCGAGCGAGATGGCGGCGGCGGCGGCGGCGGTGATAGCGCAGTGGCTGTCTGATATGGCTGGGTTGGTGATGAGGTGTTGTAACCCTATCCCTAGCTACACCAACGAGGACGGCCCCAAAAACCCAGAAGCTCTCGCCGCCCAAACCATACGTAAGCATCCACGTCAATTTTTATTTTTTAATTAGATCATGTCCCGTCGAGGTGCGCTTATACTTAGGCCCTGTTTGATTCAGCTTAGAATTATTATAATCTAGATTATTAGAAATAAGTTAAAACAAACAGATAGCTTATTATGAGAGATTATTATAATTTATAAGCTAGATTACTATAATCTAGTAACCCACTCTAAAGGTGTTTTTTTTAGATTATTGGGTAGCTAACAACTAACGAACAGCTTATAATCCAAGAAAACAAACAGCTCACAGCTTATTATATGTCAGTTTATCTAGTTCAATAATCTAAATTACAATAATATTAAAACAAACAGGACCATATTAAATAAGTAGATTAGATACAAACATGTTATACTATATTACTAGAATTATTGTTTTATTATTTTTTTCTTTTTTCTTTTTAGTTACCTTCAACGAGATTGAAGCCTTATATGAGCTTTTGAAAAGGATTGATGGTGCCATCATCGAAGATGGCAAGATCAACAAGGTACGCGCGTGTGTATCATGTTTAACTAGATTACAAATGCATGTTGATTAGTAGAATTATTAATTGTTTGGTTTACACATACCTTGAAGCATGCATGCGTATGCATTTGTTCGCCCTCGATGGTACACATCAAACGGAAATTAAACACATATGAATAAATAATGTCTATGTCTACTCGCTGCATGTGGCTCACTAATCCCAGTCGATTATGAAGCCTCGGTCGTTCAATGATTATTTCTTAATGTTACCAATGAATAATTAGTATTTGATTTCTTGCCAAACTAATTTGAGAAAATTTCTTATATGCCACTCAAAATTACTCATTTTCCTTATATGCCATTGAAAATGCTACGTTTCCTTTTATGCCACTGAGTTTTAGTTTTCATCCTTTGATGCCACCACCGTCAAGTCAGTTGACCCTAGCTCCCGTTAAGTGAGTTAACATGTTAGATTTTTCTTCCTATACCTGTATTACCCTCACTCTTCTGTCCATGCTATCACTAATTAATGATCTGAAATGTGCCTAACATTCTCTTCATCCTTGGTCTCCCAGCGAATCAAGATGATTAGTTAAATGACTGCAAGCTAAAATCAAGAATAATTAAATGTGTGCCGGTAGTTAATTCATGGTCTAGTATATATGTGCCCTTGATGCAAATTAAATGTGTGCCAATGGTTACATCAAATGACTGCAAGCTTGCAATCAAGGATAATTAAATGTGTGCCTAGGGTTAATTACGGAAGCTTGTTTAGCAGAGCTTGTGGAGGTGGTTCACCGATATTAGCAACTTCTCTGGTATGCATGGAGAGGAGCAGACGATGTCACACAGTAGTGGGAGTGTGGGACTACAGGAGCTAGCTCAGTTAGTCAGTGTCTCGGTGATGGAATATGCACGATGGTGAAAAAAACATAAACGAGAGGGAGAGGAACCTGAGAAAAAAAAAACAGAGGGAACAAGGGCACTAGTGTCTTTTCATGGCCTACTTAACACCAACTTAACAGTAGTCTAATGGTAGTGGCACTAAAGGGATAAAAGTTGAAACCCAATGGGAAATGTAACTTTTTCAGTGGCATATAAGGAAACTGGGTAATTTTGATTGGCATATAAGAGATTCTCTCAACTAATTATATAGGTCCAAAATTGAAGCTGCCTAATGTTTTCTTCACCTATCTTTGCCTGATCACTCTGTTAGTTTTGAAGAAACACCAAACATGTGTCTTGCGTTTTCTTCGTCATATCGGTATTTAATTGCATCACTGTCTAACTAATAGTGTTTTAATTTGATTTTCAGGAAGAGTTCAACTTGAGAGTATTTGGTCCTGAAAAGGGAGGCACCCTGTTTGCTGATCGGGTACGTATACACTTGTATGCTTTGATGAGCTTTTTCTTTCTTCCTTAATTCGCCTAGAATAAACTGGAGGATTTTTGTACTTTGGTCCTCGTGTAAATAAATAAGCTCTTTAGTATGCCGCATGTGTCATAATCTAAAATGTTCTAAAGTGTAGATATCTCATACTCCCTCCGTTTCAATTATAAGACATTCTAGCATTGCCCACATTCATATAGATGTTAATGAATCTAGACACATATGTGTCTAGATTCATTAACATCTATATGAATGTGGGCAATGCTAGAATATCTTATAATATGAAACGGAGGAAGTAGTATTTATTTACAGTTAGGACTTAGGACACGTAGGATTCAGTACTAGTATTTCAAAGGAGATGGTTGAAGAAGATTGAGAAGATATGTAAAATGAGGTGAACCATTAGCATATGATTAATTAAATGTTAATTATTGTAAACTTAACAAAATGATTAATGTGACTTTTTAAAACAACTTTCGGATTTTTTTTAACAAAAATGCACCGTTTACCGTTTAGAGGTCTTTCTCTTCAATCGGCTAAAACGAACACAGATGATGTTATCAATATGTATGTATGGACAAAGGAGTGGATAGGCTGTTTTTCTAACTTTGATATTTTTGCCATTTTGCTTTGTAGGTATTTGATTTATTTGATTTGAAGCATGAACAAGCTCTCAGATTTGAAGAGTTTGCAGTAGCTTTATCCATCTTCCATCCTGACACTCCCATTGAGGACAAGATCAATTGTAAGTTGATACCAGTTCCATAGTCCATGTCTAGTGACTTTAGAAGGAAATGAACAACCTTAAGCAAAGACTATTGTGTCCATTCTCAACTGATTGACACTGTTGAATTTGACTACTTAGACTTTCAGTGCTAACAATTGTTGACTTGGTAACACGAAGATGATACTACTGAATTCCAAAAAAAAAAACTTTTACAGCATGAGAAAATAGTAACTTGATTTTACGATGTCATTCTTAGTTTCTTGTAGTCAAGAGGTTCATGTTTCCTATTTGAGTATTTACATAGACACTCCAATTTGTATATTTGTCCAATTTGTCATTTTATTACTTGATGCTATAGTTTGTCAATGAGTCAAGCTTAAATAATTATATACCATTTTGCAGTTTCTTTTCAGTTGTACGATATCAAGAATCAAGGTTTTATTGAAAGAGCAGAGGTACTTTTCTTGACCAAGTTATCACACACCATGTTACTACTTACTAGCTCATAGAAGAGCTAGAGCTCTGTTAGTACTTGGCCACTTTAATGTTTTGAAAGTTTGAGAGTGGATTGAACTAGTTTTGTCGCTAATCAGACATTTTACTTGTGTGTAATCTTAGCTAAAGCAAATGATGGTTGCCACACTGGCTGAATCAGATCTGAACCTTACAGACCAGGTCATAGAAACCATCATTGACAAGGTGCAGATTTCATGGCTCTTAATCCTTAATTCTGAGTTTAGTTGCTTTGGGATGTTAGAACTGATGCAGTTTTGAGACATGACACTTACTGAATTATCTCAAATGAAATGTTAACTGCAAATTTTTTTTCCACTGTCATCTGAAGACATTTGAGGAGGCAGATACAAACAAAGATGGGAAAATTGATTTCGAGGAGTGGCAAGCACTTGTCAACACCCATCCATGTTTACTGAAGAACATGACTCTGGCCTACCTCAGGTAGTAAGACTCTCCTACGTTGATCCTTTCTTTTGTTTTCCTTTCAAGTACACTATGTTCTTTTGAAAACTTTGCTCGAGTGAATGATAATTTGATCGACTCTTTTGGTTGTGTATTTTGATGGCGTTAGCTTTACTTCATGCTAATTGCAAAGATGTTGTCATGATTTGTTTGAGCAGAGATATCACCATGACATTTCCTGAGTTTGTCTTCCACTCTCAAGTGAAGGACTAATCCTGACAGTCCAGCCGGTCAAGTAAGCAATGCTCCGAAGGGATCGTATTGTCGTCATGTTACTCTTCTTAGCCTTTACTCTTTTGTAATGATACTTTAGCACAAGTGTACAACAACAGGGATCATCTCTTGGATGTTCATCCCTCTCCTCCCTAGCTTAGTTTTAGCTATCATAGATAAGTTAATTTGTGGCCTTACCAACCTGACATATCGAAAAATAGAAGCAGCAAGTGGAAGCAGTTGTACATTCCCATTAGATAACCAGATATTTTATGTGATCATGTATAACCATGCTCATGTTAATGTTTAAGCAAATAAATTCACTAACACCTAGATAGTACATCCATACAAGTCAGAGACCGTACGTGTAATTTATGCTAGCTTCAAAATTGAGCATGCCGATCTGATAACTCGGCAGCAGGTGGATGTTCAAAGTATGACAACTTAAGTATGTCGATGCAACGACATGGATATGCAAAAGTGCTTTCTTGGTCAAAGAAGAGGAAGGTGCCATTATGCGTGATTTTTTTTAAGAAACACATCATCAGGGCACACATCGATAAAAGAACCACCTCAGCCGCTTGGAACTTCCATGCAATTTTGTTGCAAAATTACGTAAGTTTGATATTCTTTCCTCTTTCTCTGAAAGACAGAAGTAGGAATGTGGGCCATTTATTTGCAAGAGGTATACATTTACTATCTAACACAGACATACTCCCTCCGTCCCCTAATATAAAGGATTTTGACATTTTGATTGTACTATTTGACCATTCGTCTTATTCAAAAAAATTAGAATTATTATTTATTTTTTTTGACTTACTTTATTATTCAAAGTACTTTAAGCACAACTTTTCGTTTTTTATATTTACATAAATTTTTTGAATAAGACGAGTGGTCAAACAGTGTAAGCAAAATGTCAAAATCCCTTATATTATGGGACGGAGGGAGTTCATGGAAGGAAAGATTTAAAAAAAATACTTAAAGTTTCAAAACACTTACATTTATGAAAAGGAAAAGAGTAAAGTGCGCGGGCGGTTCTTAAACTTATAAGGGTGTGTCATCTAGGTCCCTAAACTCTCAAAGTACATATCTAAGTCCCAGAACTTGTCATAGTGTGTTATTTAGGTCCCAAATCGCCACATGCCCTCTAGAATCCTACATGGCGCTAATGTGGCATGGCACACAGACATGACATGGCATTATTTTGACTGGCAAATGAGACCCATTTAAAAATTTTCCTTTTTTTCTTCTTTTCTTCTCTTTTTCTATTCAAAGAAAAGGACATGTCACATTCATGTGGCATGCCACATCAGCGCCACATAGGATCCTAGAGGGGCTGTGTCGTTTAGGGACCTGGATGATATACTTTAACAAGTTCTAGGACCTGAGTCTGCATTTTAAGAGTTTGGGGACCTAGATGATACAACCATACAAGTTTAAAGACCGCCTATGCACTTTACTCGAAAGAGAGCATTTGGAATGAGTCCAGAGAATGCAATGATTATTTTGGGTGGGCACAAGAATTTAAAAGGGCAGGAAAATAAGAGAGAGAAGATAGAATGCACCATCTACCTTCAACTTGCACCAAACCAACACCACTCTTCCTCTCTAGGTTTTCTCCAGTCATTTTTCTCTGGCAAAAGTAGCGCCACACTGCATGCTTTGTTATGCAAATCAACAATCAGGCAAAAAGGTAATTTGTGATCTTACCGCCCCCGTCAATCCATCACCATTCGTGGTTAAGCACACCAGTTTGATAACTTGGGCTGTTGGTCACAAAAGTACCAGCAAAATAACGTTGTATTAATTGTTTGAACTGAAACGAATGTTCCATACGATTTCAATCAACTGATGCGATTTAGATATAGCCTAAGTCGCGGGCATTTGGTGAGAGCTGAGGATGTAAACTTACAGCCCAATCGTTTTGCCAGCACCTGATTATAAACCTTCAAAGCTAATGCTAGAGAAATAAACTAAAATAAGAAAACATCGAAACCAACTCTGAAATTAAGTTCCAAAATTCAAATTTTTGCCGTGGCCAATAGGTTAAGTTTCAAAATTCAAATTTTAGTTGTGGCCAATTATCTGAAGAATAAACATCAGCACCAGATTTCTGAAACGTGTACTCATAAAAGGAGTAACGATCAAGAAGTAACAAGTGCCCGCCACGGCAAGCGAAGCCATCCGCTCACGAAAGGTGATGTAAACAGAAAAGATAAAGGCTATCGTTCCCATCCAAATCTTTTGCCAGACAAATAAATAAAACACGAATTTTACAAAAAGAGAACGGTCACACGTTTATGAATACCGACCATTTCAAGGGTCACAAACGACCAGCAATTTTAATTTACAACACCACGTCTGTGAAACAAATAATAATAAATCCCAGTTAACCTGCTTCATACTTGAGCACAGGTTGTGCAACAATGGCGTGCTCTGGCCTGGCAACACGCAGTTGGTGTTTTGAGATTTGAGATTATATGGCCACACTTCTTTTCATCCCAACAGCGGTCTGGTCTGGTTAGCATCCCTTTGACTGGGTATAGCTGCAACTTTCACAAACATGGCAGCGGTTCAAAATTTTCTACCTAGAAGTTTCTCCCTCTGTATTGTTGCATCTCCTGGGGAAAAAGAAGAAAGAATGTTAAACAGAAACAGGGGGCATTAGGTACAAAGCTTTGATGATTATACAGATATATTGGCTTACAGGTGCATAATAATAAACAGGACGAGTCTGCCCCATCATCATCTGCTGCCCATACTGCAACTTGAAAAAACATGTATAAGCCCAGCGATAAGTGAAATCAATATTTTCCATTGTTTATTTGACAACTAAGACCACAGATGCACACCATGCGAACTGATCAGACAAAACTTCCTCGTAGGTCAGTAGCGTGTAAAGAATGAAACAATAGTTGAAAGAAGCATAAAAAAGGTCAAATTTTTAAACAATGCACCGCATATAATCACAAGAGGTTGACAAGAGCTTCTTAAGCATGGTAGGGGGGGGGGGGGGGGGGGAAGACAAGAGCAGTAATCATTACAGTACATCGGATGAAACATTAGTGAACACATGGCATCAGGAGATATAAAGAAACTGAAATTGAAATCATAGCAACAAGATTCCTTACCTGTGGCCCAGCAGGATGCATGTAAACTTGGGGCGAAGGTCCAGGCTGAGCATTGTACACCATAGGCTGTCCACCATAGGCCGGTGGAAACTGCAGTTTCATTCATATAAATGCAGTAAGGAAACCGTATACATACAATTTTTAAGTTTAAAAACATAGCCCATGTAATGAAATATGTAAAGTGGAACTGGAACCACAGCCTTCTTAAGAGAATAAGAACATTATAGTATGTAGATGTTATCACACAAGTACACAACAGTATAAATGTGCCATCCATTAGATCCACAAACAAAAAAAAGAAACAGAAATATTAGCTATAAATCATTTCAGGGAACAATATGATCACATTCAGTGGAATCAGAGCATACTTCGAAGTATCTGAAACAATTGTTTCCCTTAAACCCACAAATCACTCATGTTGCTTCTGGACCAAAACTCAATGATTATACTTAAGGCCACAAAATCTAACTTAGTCAGCAAGAACAGTTCACGCGCTTCTTAAAATTAATGATGAGAAATGGTTGTTGCATCAAGAAAAGGAAATGAATCCAGTAAGGATTATTGCATCAAGAAATGGGTGGACTTGGTAACCAAACGAAGGTCAAATTAAATGCTTAAATGATGCATTCTGTCAACAAACCAGTGCCACAATGCCTTGAGAAAATAGACCATATATGCAATTACATCCATAATTTAAGTATTAAACCACTATTTGAATGTCTGAATACTGTTTTCAGTTCTTAAAAAGATAAAACAAAGTAAGAACTCACCATTGGAGGTCCAAGAGGTGCTGTAGGCATGTTATTAGCATAGTAGTACGGTCCATCAGATGCTGGAGGTTGTGGTGGCCTCACAGAAGTTGATGGAGTGAAACTCTTAGCATTAGGGTTCAGCTTGAATTCCTGGTTTAGAAATAACAGTTGTCAGTGACCTTGCGACGCAAATGATCAGAGGAATAGATGCCTATCAATATCCATGCACAAAAGCAGCCAGATGTAGTATACGATAGACCTTAGCATTCGGGTTCAAAGATGATTTTTCTGAGCTAAGAGAACCCATTGAAGAGCTCGGGGACAAGCCTGGAGCACATGCAACTGAGTTTGCAGCAATGCGCTCAGATGTTGATGATGTAGAACTACCAGGTCTTTGGGAGGAATTCACATATTCCCCCGAAGAAGGAACTTTTCTAGACAAAGAAGAATCTGCAGGTAGACTTTCTGAGGATTTCTTTGCTTGACCAGATGATGAAGGCTCAGAAGCGTGCGAGCTTGAAGATGGCACTTCCAAGTCTGACAAGAGTAGGACAGTACCATAACATCAGTTGAAGAACTTGTGTTAAAAATCATCAAGTGTAAGCAGATAACACAACTGAAAACACAACTGAAATTAATAAGAACACTGATTCATCTGTAAACTAAAGATCTTAACCATAAATCATTTTACAACACTAGATAGCACCTTTACATAAAGCAAACTTTTACTAAATTTTATAACATAGCTTTGAAAGGATTAGTGTTCAAAAAATTTTATAGGGCTAAATTGTTCAATTCAGTGACACCTCATTTGGTTCGAACTTCAAAAGTAACTAAATAATCATGAAACCTCTCATTCAGAAACATAGCAATCATCCAATTCCGTAAACTAGGGATGGATACCTAGTGAAGGAATTATTCTACTAAATCAAAGTGTTACTAGCTAAACACACATACGGATAACATTTGACTTCATAACAACTGCACTGTAACCAAGTATAAGCACTCAGTTTGGCTTTACATTCAAACTATACATAGAACTCATAGAAGGAATACACTACCACAAAAGGACACAAATCAGGATAATCAACAAAAAAATGTCTCTAGCTAATGACACATGATAACAGTAAATGCCATAAAGACAAATTGATGCATAGATCTATAACCAACCTTCAGAAATCGATGACCTGCCACCTTCAGATATCTGTAGAAAATAAAAAGGTTTTAAGTTGGATGTGAAAAAAGATGGTGTATGAATCATGTTAATAAGATAACACAGAAGGCAGCTTACAATATTCTCAGTTTGCAAATTTCTTGTGTCCCTATTACCACTGCTATCTTTGGTCAGTTTGTCATCCGACCTGTGGTTCACAATAGTGTGTCAAAAGTCTACCAATGATATTTCCATCACCATCACAATATCATCCTATTGCAATTAACACAAACTAAATAGAGAAGCTAGGAATAATGCATAATGGCCTCTTTTGGGGGGAAACAAGTACCAAATTTTAACCTAAACACAGAGGTTCAATTATAAGAAACTACTACTGTTGTCCTAAAATATAGCTACCTCTCCACTTACTCCCTCATCTCAAGTTCTCAACCAACCACAACAGTCTCATTTAATTTCTCCACCTTCTTCATCTCAACCAATCACAACCATCTTATTTAATTTCTCCACCTACTTCCTTGTTACCAATTACAACCATTGTTCATTTAAATTTCACATCAACCTTAATCCCTCAAGGCCTCAAAGACAGTCCAAAGGTAGCTATATCCACACACGTGGCAGGCCAGGAACTGGGAAACAGCACAGCGCGCACAAAAAAAAAATGCTTCCGAAGTGCCAATTAACATTTGCTCCTAGATCATGCCAAAACATGCATCCTGATGGAACTACTTGAGGTTGATCATGGAACTGAGGATTGTAATGGCTTGCTAAAATTATAGGTTAAGCAGTAAGGGTTATCATAAGGAATAAGCAAACTTCTTCAGTTTAAGATCACGATGTTCAATCTCTCAATAAAAAATGTGCTACTTAGTGCTAATCAGCTAGTAATTGTGATGGATAGTTTACAAACTACACTTTCTAGTGAGTTACTTATTGCGATAATATGTTTTAGCAGATGGGCTCAATTTGAGCTCTAGCCTGTTGAGTCCGTGCTTTTCTTTTCTTTTTCTGTAACCCTAGATGGAGTAAAGAACAGAGAAAAAGCACAACCACACCTGGAAAAAGATTAATGATACAACACAACTTCCGAGTGATTCAGCATTAAAAAGTATGCAAAAGTAACTCGTATGTCCAGCGAATAGCACGATTTTATGTTAGAACCATATCGCAGCTTGCAATGTATAAAGCAGATGTAACATGCAATTTATGTGTATGGATTAGATAGATGAAATTTGCAGCAAATGTGGAGAGAAGTATATATACCTGCTTTCATCAATGGGCAAAAGTTTATTCAGCTGGGACTGAGATGCTAACTGGCTAACATTGTTAGTGACAGGCAAATCAGTGCCAAATAAATGGGAAGATGATTCTTCATCCTGCGTGCCAAGAAGATTAGCAAAGTTTTAAACAAGATTTCATGCTTAAAAATACTGCATATAGTAGTAAGAAAATATATTTGTTAATAGAAAGAAAAGCTGACATACTCCCTCCGTCCCAAAAAAACCAAACCAAGAATTGGATGTGACGTAACCTAGTACAATGAACCTGGACAAGTCCAGATTCATTATACAGGTTATGTCACAACCAATGATTTGTGTTTTTTTTTTTTGGACGGAGGGAGTAGTAAGTAATTCTACTAAATATTGCTCTCAAAACTAATGGTATAACTCATATATTGGGGACGACCTAACAGCTCAAGCAGCACCTATTTAGAGATGGAGAATAGTACAGATAAGGCCGTTCCGCTCTCTTACCGCAGTTGATAACAAAGCCTTGGGATTAGTGTTGCCTGCCCTGGTGAGTGAATCAACTTGATTTGTATTGCTCAAGACATTTGTAGATGACTTAAATTTGATATTGTCTGTATCTCTGCGCACCGCTGAATATTTTATCTCTTCATCATGGTCAAAGTCATCATCCAAATATAAACCCCTCTCCTGCAAATACAATCTCATATTTTTATATATACTACGAAGATAACTGTTGCACATGTGTTTCTATTTTAATATTTATGCAGTCGCTAAAACTTTCTACACCCTCCACTAGTTCCACACACGCACGCACACACAGAGAAGCAATAAATTATAAGAATGAGCACAGAGTGAAACATTTTTTTACTTTTTAGCGAGAAGGTGTTTGTATCCGAAAACATGCATATTTTTACTAAACTGAAGGACCAGAAAGCCCAGTGACTAGAGGCTTACCTCAGCAAGATGAATATCTTTTGTATCTTCTCCCTCTATTTCTCTAGCTATTCTTGAAGCATGCTTTTCAAGCTCTCTCATGTGAGGCCCTTTCTCTAGCTTTGTGGTATAAAGTTCTTCATTGAAAGTACTCTTTACCCCAAACAAAGCTGCATTTGTTTCAAACTGGTCCCAGCTCCTAGCACCATATTAATTATTAATAGTCATGCTAACATGTATAATATATGAACATTACCCCCAGAGGAGCTAGTACTTTACAAGCAAAAATTTCCAAGGATCTAATAAAGAAATGAATCAGCAGAAAACTTCCAACATGATTTCAATCTTAGTTTGCAGTTCCTTGCAAGTTATGAAAAAGTTCAAACATGTTCTGGCAGAGTTCCCATTCAAACAGATGCAAGAGGATTATAGGACATTAACTTGACAAAAAGTGCTTACCATTGACAATCATATATTGACTCCCCATGTATAACCTTTTAAGTAGATTGACATCACATTTAGTGCTCACTATATCAGTGTTTTCAAAGTGGAAACTCAAGTCTAGTCGCCTCAGTACCAATTAGGGCGACTTTCCGATTAATCGCGGTTAGAACCAAGTCACCTTAGTACTGACTAGGACAACTAACCATGATGCCTCAGTACCAATTAGGGCGACTTTCCGATTAATCGCGGTTAGAACCAAGTCACCTTAGTACTGACTAGGACAACTAACCATGACTAATCAGGATTTGTCGGACAACTTGAAAACATTATTATGGCCCTTGTGAAACCAGCTACACATAGCATAAGTATGAAACAAGTAGTCGAAGCTGATGGTATTGCTAATGATCACTAAGTCATCAAACAATCTCTAAATGTGATTGATTATTTCACAACCACCTTGATTTAAATCCAACTTTCACTGATGTGACTTGTAAATCTTAACTTTGTAGCCATACCTGTTCCCCTTTCTGTCATATTTTTCCAATTCTATGCACTCTGAATCCCCTTCATCCGGTGCCCAGCGCTCAAGCTCCCTCTCCTCAGGATAATGAGAGCGAGAAATCGCAGAGTCTATCATTAAGTCCTTCCTTTTTTCTTGAGAAGGACCTTTTGGCAGCTCATCTCCACCAAGTGCTACATCCTGAAAGTTCATGACAAATAGTCACAACATAAGAAAGCATAAACTGGACAATGGATCATGAGAAATCGGATAGCAATCAAAAGGAACATATTTGCTACTCACAAAAACCAGTGATCAAACAAACTAAGTATCAATAATGGCAGTTATATAAATTTTTGGGTGAGAACATAAACAGAAAAGCAAGACAACGATGGGGGATAATACCTTGGCAAGAATTTGGACAAGCTCCCTTCCTGGTATTATCATAGTCTCAGGCTTCTTTACAACATCAGCTGCACTTTTCTGTCCCCTGGCAGAACCATCCTTTATCACCTGTGCCATTTTCATGATAACTCCTACAAAAAAACTCTCAAGAGTTATGACCAAAAAAAAAATATCACACTTGCTCCCTCTAATCAGTATAGTACCAGGATATGCCAAAAGAAAATAAAAGGATTCAAAAGTAATGCCAGATAACATATGGAAGCGAGATTTGTTACCTAAGTCTTTGTCAGAGTTTGTTGCATGTAGGATTCCGGAGATAATAGAGCCATTTTTCACATGCACATCCACATGATGTCCAATAAGTTGTGTCAAAACATATATTAGTCGATCCCTTGAAGGGCTTCCATGTCCTAGTTTGCCTCCATTTTCTAAACACAAATGAAAACGTCATCCATGCAGCATAATAACAAATACAAAACAAATAAAGTAAGACATGAGGTTTACCTGCACCACTAAAACCACCAGATGAAGATCTCAGCAACTGTGTTTTATTGTCATGCCTTCCACTACCCTCCCTGTCAAGCTTCCGATGGGGAAATCCATTGGCAGAAGCCCTAGGAGGCATAGTTTGCTGTGGGTGATTCATAGCTCCTGCATGAACCACCACAAAAGTTTAAATTTACATAAGGATCAAAAGAAATTCAAGATTGAGTTGAATGCAAAATGAACATGTGTAGATAGCACGCACAAACATTATATTGGTAACTAGTTACTTATCACAAATTGATCCAGCATGCTTAAAATGTTGATGTCCTATCTTCATGTTAAACTCTAAAAGCACGGTAGTAGTTAGTACTCTAGTATTACATCTAATCATCTAGAGATCATAATGAGCAATTTTCTAGAGGTTCCTTCCATTTTTAAGTGCCTCTGGGTCAAAAGTTAACATAATTCCAATCAAACTAACAAGATATGTAGCAGACAAGCCATGGCAAAGGGTACAAAATTCTAACTAAAATGAAATTGCCCATAACTCATTTGGCATCCCAAGACTGAACGTACAGGAACAGGGTGAGCTAAAAAATCAATAGGGCCCAACAATAAGAAATTCATAAATGATTGCAAATCCTACTCGATAACATGTGAAAAGTAGCTTCCTCTCCCAAACTTATTATTGTGAGATTCTGTTATGAATCCATATGATTGTGCTAGGTGAACGAATAATGAAGCAACGATTACAAATAGACCACCAAATCAGTAGTAGCCCAGGAAAGCTGGTTTCACCTCAAGAATGTATGACCACAGCTATTGCATACCGTAACAGTACAACATGCCAGTAAATGAATTGCGACGCACACTCTTGGGAAACACAAATATATACTGGAGCTCCGTTATTTGGATTGGCTAGAAGCTAACATCATAACAAGAGAAATACAAATACAAATCAAATATGTACTACTATAGCAACGCTTCTACCACGCTACACTTTGGGCGCTTAGCTGCAGCCGGGAAACCAGAACCACTTGCACGCAGCCGAAACAACACGTTGTCCCCCCCCCCCAACCGGCGATACAGCTACCAAATGCATCAGATGCGGACAAAATCAGCTCGCGGCAGGCGGGAACAGACGGAACCCGACCGGAGCAACGGCATTCCCGCGAGCCCCGGGGCGGATCGCGCCGCAGATCTACACGCCTAGGGTCCCACGCGGGGCGAGGCGAGGCGAGGCGCCCGCCCCATCCCCGATCCAACCGAACGAGCAGAGAGAGAGGGAGAGAGGGAGGAGGGCGGGAGAAGAGACGGTGGCTGTTACCTGCGCCGCGGAGAAACCCTAGGGTTTCGGGGGGGTTACCGCCGGATCGGCGCGCGTGGGGAACCGGAAGCGGCGCGCGAGCGGGAGAGCGGGAAGGCGGGCGGGCGGGCGGGCGGCGGCGACGGAGGGAGCGCAGGCTCGGGCGGTGGAAACCCTAGCTTAAGCTCCGGGCGGCGGGGGGGGGGGGGGGGGGGGGGGTGGGGAGGAGAGGGGTTGGGTGGTGCTCGCCGCCGCAGCCGCCGCGGTGAGGGAGGCAAAGGCAAAAGGGAGGAGGAGGCGAAAGACCGAGCGAATCGATGGTCCGCGCGAGGCGAGGAGGAGTTTTTTTTTTCTTCTGGTGTTTGGCTCCGCGGGCGCGAGCTGAGCTGACTCGTCGCGTCGCGTGGCTTGGTGGGGGTTGGGTGGGTCGCGTTGCGTTGCGTTGTTGCGTGCGGTGCGGGTGGGCGGCTAGGTCAGGTCGCGGTGGGTCGTCGGGCTACGCGGCTCGTGTCGTTCGGCTGTGGGGTGTGTGTGGGCGGCACGTGCCGGGCGCCTGGAAGATTCACACGCCGATCGCAGCAGCTTCTCTGTTTCCATTTCCCCTTTTCTTTTTTGGTTTTTTTTCTTTTTCTTCTGGAAGTGTATTCGGGTTCGTTCTGAAGTGGAATCTCTTGCGCTGACGATTCCGACACGTTTTGACCTGGAGTTCTATTTAGATGGGACTATAAAACTTTTAAAGATACTATCACATCGGATGTTTAGACATTAATTATAAATATTAAATATAGACTATTAATAAAACATATTTATAATCTTAGACTAATTCACGAGATGAATCTATTGAGCCTAATTAATTCATGATTAGCCTGTGTGATGCTACAGTAAACATTATCTAATTATAGATTAATTAGGCTTAATAAAATTGTCTCGCAAATTAGCTTTCATTTATGTAATTAGTTTTGTAAGTAGTCTATATTTAGTACTCTAAATTAGTGTTTAAATAAAGAGACTAAAGTTAAATCCCTATATCCAAACACCACATTAGCCTTGTCATTGCACATGATAAAAATACGAAATATATACTGTATTCGTTTTTTTTTCTTTTGAAAATTTGCGAAAACCACCCATGGCTCACTAAAATACTCATCCGTTTTCAGCAAAACCACTACTTCTATCATGTCAAATTCAACACCAAATAAACTATGCCTCAGGGAATTGGACTAGTTGGGCATATTTATTAAACAAAAACAGTACAAACATAAATGTTCACATAAACTCGTGTACTTGTCCCTATAAACACACGCCATATCCCTTATAAACACCTCTAAAAAGACATAACTTAAATTTGACGAAGTCACCACAAGCGACCTATCTTAAATTTGACGAAGTCACCACGAGCGACCTATCTTAAATTTGACGAAATCGCCACGAGCGGCTCGCTATTGATAAGTATATCGTCTACCACTAATAGAATTATCAAGCATGCTAATACAAATATAATCTAAAATAGACTGAGCCATCCCATGGCTTATTCATGGATGGATCCACCCTGGTTTTGACTAGTGGTACACTCGCGATCAACGTTGGTTCATATTGTACCATGTTATTTCATATGGCAGTACTCTTTCTTACCGTTTAATATTTTTTTCTTGAATGTTTTTGCTCCCTTTTGCATGTTGAGCTAAGTTGCCTCCCTTGAATTCGATTTTTAGTAAAAATCAGGGGTTTCATTCATCATTTGTGGTGCCTTCTTCTAATTTGATTGCTAATAAGACAAGTAAAAATCCTCAAGCTTTAAAAATTAAAAAATGGATTTGGCTTATAATTCAAAGTTGAAACAAGTAGGCCATTTTGTCACCTTTTTGTGCTCATCCTCTGTATCTCACCACACAAAATTTCGCTGATGTCCATCTCTCCTGCGTTTGTGGCATACTGTTTTGATGAAAAGAAGAAGATGGCACTTGTTTTCTCAGAGCTCTAAAATTCACATGATATTATCCAACCTTCAATTTTCATAATGGTATATGTCAAATCCCCAACTATTGTGATGAATTAACCCAATGTGTCTTCTTTTCAAGGAAATTAACCAAATATGTTAGCTGCGATACAAGGTACTCCCTCCGTTCCATATTACAGATGTCTTGGGTCTATCCTAGGTAAGACCAAATTCATAGAAAAATGTAGCAAATATTTTCAACACTAAAAAAATATACTATAAAATATATTCAATGGTGGTTTAATATAATTAATTTGATATTATAGATGATACTATGTGTTTCTACAAACTTGCCCAAACCAAAAGACATATAAATATGAAATGTAGGAATACAACACAAGCCTCAATTTGGTGAGCATAGATGGATGAGCCCCTTAACAACATGTTGGTTTCTTTAGACATGTTTGGCAGTACTTCAACTCCTTAATCTTACTCCAGAAGCGAGTCTAGAGTGGAGTTGTTCATCGCTCTGAACCCCAGCCTCACCCCTCTCGTTCAATTTTTCATAATACTCTAGCCCACTCCACTCTTTATTTCTTGTGTGTGTGTGTGTGTGTGTGTGTTTTGCTAGAGGAACTATAACATCGCATTGACACCCCCCCCCCCCTTTAGTTCATTCTTTTCAAATCACTCCAATCGGGAATGGGAGTCCCTAGCCCTTCGGGGTCTCCGGGGCAACTAAGGTTGTGTATTACTTCAAGAGACCTGCAAAATCTATATCTTCGAGAGACCTACAAGATCTATATCTCCAAGGTACCGAGAAGAGGGTGGAGACCTACAAGATTTATATCTTCAAGGTGTTGAGGAGGCAGCTAGCAGCTTGGTGCATTTTCCACGGAGATGATCATTGAGAACTTGTTCATCAACTACATCTTCGAGAAGCTTGTCCAAAGTAACAAGAAAACTTGTGAATTAGCGAGGGGAGAGGTCTCAAGTGCCCTGGGACAACTTGGTGCCTCAGGCGCGCAACATGCCCAGGGTGTGCGGCTGCCCTGAGGTGTAAGGGCTACCCCCGGAGCACAGTACAGGTGACTAGAGCTGCCCTCGAGGTTCTCCGCTCCTCTGAGTGGGCCTGAAGGTTTGACTTCAACCAAACATCATGATTTCCGTTGCATGAAATAACCATTTGGAGAATAGCTCATCCGCATATGTCTAAGGACGTGGCGCCGCATGCAGCCTCCTGTGCGCCCACGTCAACCAAAGGAATAGGAGGGGCGTGACATGTCGCGCCCGCATCAACTCCCGCACGGTCCCACCTCGCTACCTCTCAAGGGTTGGCTGGTGGACCCAATGACCAGACAGAGATTTCCTTGTCTCCACCACCACTTGTTAAGCTAATAAGAGAGGCAGTCACTTCCGGTCAGCTTGCTAGGAGAGACATTGACAAGTCTAAGCATATCAAACTCTTTGAAGTGGGTCATGTTCTTACATTCATGTATTAGCACCATGGACTCCTCTTTGCCTATAAAAGGAGGATCCATGCCAACGGATAGAGGGCTGGATTTTATAGTAATTAGAGCCCACACAAGTCCCATATCTCATTATAACACTTGTTCCTCATCGATAATCCACATACACATAGAAGTAGGTTATGCATCCGTACGCCCCGAACCTGTATGGGGGTACTCGCTTCTCCGTTGAAGGAGTTCCGTACTCCAACTGTTTGGTTAGCATCCAAGCAGAGGTGGAGCTAAAGCTACAGTCCTACCAAATAACCCCTCCAAGTTGTAGATATTGGTCTCCAACAATTTAATCTTAATATTTACTAGTTCTTTGGTTTCTTTTAAATCCCCAATTGTTGGGATTTGGTTTGTAAATGCAACCAATCTAGCTTCATCATGTTAGTAGATATGGGTGGCAATTTCCTCGTTGGGGATAGGGGCCCACCCCTACGAGGCTAGGGGCAAGGGAGAATTCTCATCCTCGGGTAAGCAGGGTAGGGGCGTAGGGCCCACTAATTTTCGATGATGGGAACAAGGATAAAAAGAAACCCATGGTGCCCAGCAAGGCGGGTATAAGCTACTTCTCTAAGAGTAGCCAATTTCCAAAAATATAGGCCCAGTTGGCCCATTCCAAGTGGCCGATATATAAGGCTAACCCTAATCCCCATCTACCCTTACCTAGCCCCCCTCTTCCCAGCCACCAGCCACCACTCCTAGGATGCCTCGTCGCTGGCCATTGTGCTACGCCCCATCATGACACCCCCTCTCGTCGCTTGTCATCTCTTTGCGGCGCCCCGTTGTCACCAGCCATCTCATGCATCATTGCAGGGACTGATTGCACCCCGTTCATCCCTCCTGGGCAAAGGGTAGGGATATCCGCAGGTGAGCCGAAGCAGGGGTGTTCCAGCCCAACCTAGGGACTGATTGCACCCCGTTCATCCCTCCTGGGCAAAGGGTAGGGATATCCGCAGGTGAGCCGAAGCAGGGGTGTTCCAGCCCAACCCGTCCCCACCATACCCATGGTCACCCCGATAAATATTAGAGGATGCAATAAGTGGGGTGCATATAAACTAGAAATAGCATTGTGCAATGTGGCATGAGAATGCCCCTATAGCCCTACAACAGTTGGTTAAAAAGACTAGAAAAGACGGTTGGCCAATCCCAGTTTATAGGCCCATGCAGCTTATCATCATATAGCCCCGTTACAATACATGAGTATAGTACTAGTCTTCTCTACTATTATAAAAATTGAAGATGTTTTTACCACCTTACCGGTGCTTCAGTACGTCATTCGTGTATGAGTCGGTTTTTAAGTCCATTCGCTTTTGGAAATTCAAATCTGTATTTGAGTCGGGTTTTAAGTTCGTTTGCTTTTGGAAATACAAGAGGAGTCGTATAAGAAATATCTTTTAAAAAAAACTTGCATGTTAATATGAGATGATCGGACTCCTAATTGTAGTTCATGATTTTCTAGAAAATAATATATCCAAGCGAATTCTCAGTGAAATTACACCTTAACTAAACCATATAACGATAATAAAATTAAAATAGCCTTCACCTGTTGCAACGCACGGGCATTTTTTCTAGTATTAATAAAATCCTTCTCCCATAATCCCGTAAAAGAACATAGGTAGTTCGACAAAATCAATGTGCATTTTTTTAAATTGCGTTTTTTTCCCCTGCGATTACCAAAATCTTTAGATCGGACTGCTCTTGCAACAATTAACTTGAACAATGCTGCAACAGAGTTTTCACAACAGCAGCAGAAACCTAGCTGCAGGTTAACACTTCCAGTTTCGACTGAGATGGCATGCATAGATTCTTTCAAGCAGAACAGATTAACAGTTAAGTATCAGAGAGTACATGTGCCGATCAATGATCCCAACAGTTTAACACCAGCCCAAAAGTTCAGGTGTTACCAGTGGACATCAGTCTGAATGTCCAGCCCCTTGTAAACATATGACAGAAACAAAGATGAATTAGAAGACTACAACTACATGCCATTGTCACTAGTTTCCAAGTGCATTATGGAAGTGAAAAGAAAAGGATATCAAACACCTTGGCAAATTTAATCATCATCGATCAACCAAAAGGAACCCGTCCATTCTACAGTGGCGCTCTGTTCATCTGGCAACAGCCATCTAAAACACTTTCAGCAGTGAAGACAAGCAAGACATCCCCAGTTTCAGCTTAAGCAGTGACTGGCGTTTCTACTTTGGGGGTATCTTGTAACTTCTTCTGCGATTCTTTTATATACTTCCACCCACGCTTGTTTACCCCACTGATTTTTGTTGGTGCTTCAGCAGCTTGAACACCTGGACGAGAATCATATTAGAGAACAGATAATAGAAATATTGGGATACCAGCATTTACGGTACATCAACCATGTATATTCTAACTTAGTTTGAGATCCAAGTATGCCTATTGACATTGTTAGCTGTGGCAGGTTTCAATATCTTGCTTCAAATCCAAAAAGCCTTTGGATGGGGCCAGACAACAGTAACTAGGTTGTGGCCTGTCACAACAGAACATAAAAAAGAGAAACATGGCAGAAAAAACAGTAAAATGTCGCCTGGTTTCCATCATGGTATCAACTACTTAGGGAAAATAATAGCTAGGGAAACTAAAGCAGCATATAAGCACGAAAGCAGAGAACAGTGTTATTGGTGAGAAATCATCTATTGATCTAATGTACCAAAAGCTACCTACTACAATTTTCATATCATTGAAAAATAGAAACTAACACATAAAAGCTCTCTTTGAAGAATTGATTGGGAGTGAAAAAGAAACATTATGATGTTGTAGGAATTATATTATTCATGGATTCAAATACTATGGATGCATTCAAAAAAGATTAACACATTACCCGTCTTTACTCAATTGTCACAGATAGCACATGGAATTTGAATCAAGTAACAACCAAATCAAACGAGATTTAAGGGTACAGTTCTACGGGACTCCTCTACTTGTACACAACTAACAATGCCTGAAGAGATATAAAAATCACACATAGATATAACTGAAAGCATCAGAAAATTACCAACTTTCATTTTTACAACCAATAGAACTTGATCAACTGCACTTTTATCGACTCAATAACCCTTTTCCATTGCCATGTTTTTCTTTTGTGATTGTTGTTTGTTACAACCTCAGTGTGGCCACAGAAAATGCATCACACCTTCCAGTTTCTAGAGTATTCGTTTATAATTTTGCAAAAGCATACACCTGGATATTTAATTTTTAAGTTGGCATGACTACGTGAAGCAGCAGGTTTATCTTTTTTCAAGGTTCATACCCCTATAGAAACTTAGGTGAACTCATATCATATCAGAACATCAGCCCAAGCTTGGTCCATGAGACGCTGAATTATATGCAATAACCATTTGGGGGAAGAGCACATTCTCAAATTAAGGGAACTAAAACTGAAAACAAGTTTGGAAAAGATCTATTAGATAATGAAGGATTGTGAATCTTTTATCAGTTTCTAGAAACAATGGATCCAGCCCTGTATGACACAATGTATGAAAAAAAGTAAAACCTTAAACCAAATAAGCACAGGTTGTTATTCCCATTGTTCTAAAAGGCAGCCTAGTCCTGAATAGACCTGCCTAATCACTAACTGGGGTGTTAAGCGTTCGTTGCTGCCTGACTAGCACCTAGCGCCTTGGTGAAATTCATTAGCATAATCAAATTATTTCCAGGCTGACAAACAGCAAACAGAATTAGAGGCTATCATGTGCAACTTCACAGATTGATGTCAAGCATGATTATCAGCAGGCATGTGAAGCATGATTCATTTATGCCCTCTGCTGCACACTCATGCTATACCAAACTGCTGATACAAAAGCAAATCGAATATAACACACACAAATCCATTGGCAAACAACAGCCATAGTAAACCAAAGACTAACCGGCCTTGTAGCGAATCCCCCACGCTTTCCCATGACGACCATCCTGCATTCCAAAGATCACAAAATCACAAGGAGGCAACAGAAATGATTCGAAATGTGCTCGAGAAAGGGGGCGCTAACCTTGTAGAGGTTGATCTTGGTGATCTGGTAGGAGACGTCGCGCCAGGTGGTCTTGGCGACCTTGTACCCCACGCCCCACGACGGCAGGAACTGCACCACGTCGAACAGGTTCTTCTTCTTCTTCCTCCCATTCGACTCCTTCGCCGCCGCCGCCGCCGCTCCCCCCTCCGCGGACGCCGCGGGGCTGGTGCTGCTCAGGGCTCTCTGCGTGGACAGGGGCCCGAGCCCGAGGGATCGCCGTAGCAGGCCCAACCCCCTCTGCGCCATAGCCATCGGGAGCCGAAGAAGATGGAATCAATGCGTTGCTGATAGAGGAGGAGGAGGAGGCGAGCTCCGGCGAGCGGAGGGGAGAGGCGGCGGCGGGCTAGGGTTTTTGGGTGGAGGGCGCGCGGAGAGGCCGGCCGCTCAGGTGGGTTCGGGAAGATCTGGGCCGCTCACACTGATCGATCGGACGGTGGCAGCAAAACCTCTTGTTCTCTTCTCGTCGTTTTTATATATAAATGTGAGTTGAAAATTCACTCCCTCGAGTGGTTTTACGAGTTTCTAAAAATTCAAAAGAACCGATAAAAACTGCTCCAAATCAACCGATAAAAGTTTGAATTTCCTAGAGGAAACCGGCCCGTTTCTTGCGATAAATCGATCAGGTTTGATTGTGATTGGATAGATCTATACTACAAACTTATTACAACGGCAAGAAAAATTATCCGGTTTAAACGGAAAACCAATAAATCAAAAAAGTGTAATTTTTACTAATGGTACTAATTGAAGGGTGAGACAGCGTAAAACATGTTCTCCAAGGAATTTCGACGCTAACATCAATATATTTTCTTTTTTGATTCTCACATTTCCAATTTGAATTTCCTGTAATTAGGGTTGAGTTTAGTTCGAAACTTTTTCTTCAAACTTTTAATTTTTCCATCACATCAAAACTTTCCTACACACATAAACTTACAACTTTTCCGTCACATCGTTCTAGTTTCAAGCAAACTTCTAATTTTGACGCTAACACGTCAGTTTTGGTCTAACATTCATAATGCGCATCATAGTAAATCAGGAAAAAAACTGCTACTTTTTTTAGAATTCATTGCATTTGTAAACGCATTTTAAGTTTTTAACCGATATATCTATGAGTACACCCATTTAGCGTATACCTAACTCAAACCATAGATTACAATCTAAACGAGTGACTTCTCTTTGTTTTACTCTGCTCTCAATTATCTTTACTCCTGCTAAAAAAATATTTTAAGGCTGAAACACCAAGCTAACTACTAACGGTTTCATATAATGGCATGCAAACCTCATTGATGACAATTTGGACATAGGAAATTCTGAGTGGTTCATCCTATAGATACATGGAATAAGTTCATCTAAGTTCCCTTAACTTGTCGACGAATCCGATTTTCGTCCTTCAACCGTAAAACCAGATACAATAGGTCCCTCAACTATCGAAACCGGTGCAGATTAGGTCCCTCGGCGGTTTTGATGGTAGTTTTAGCTGACATGGTGCCTACATGGCTAATTTGACTTGGTCTTGATCTGACGTGGTACTGATGTGGCGCTTATGTGGCGACCCGGAAAAATAATAAACCTCATGGGACCCACATGTCAGTTTTACACAGAAAATTAATTAAAAATGGTGGGGCCCATGTGGGCCCCACATGTCATTCTCAACCCACTCTTTTTCCTCCTCTCTCCCCATCTCCCTCTCTTCAACTCTATCTCCCCTCTCCTGTCTCGCGACAGTGGCACGGGCGAGCAGGGGCGGTGGGCTGAGCGGTGGTCGACGGCGGGCGGAGTAGAGGGGTGGCAGGTGGAGCAGAGCGGCCGGTGCTTTAGAGCTCGAAGGCGCAGACGAAGTCGGCCACGGCACAGTCGAGTTCGGCGCTGAAGCCGCCGTGTGGTCGGGGTCGAGGTCGGCGCAAAATCCGCGGCGCTGGTGCTCGACGATGCCGCCGGGAGGGACAAGCCGGACACCAAGCATGATGTTTTCGTGGATCTTGGTTCGCCGGTGTCGTCGCTGCAGCTGCGGCCTGGCACGGCGGCCACGCTGTTGTCGTCCTCCTCGTCCACTGGCTCGGCCAAGTCGCCCGCGCTGTGCAATGCTGGCGCGGGGGTGGGAAGGGTTGGAGGCCGAGGAGCCACTCGGGTGAGCTGGTGGCGGAAGGGAACCCGCCACGGCCACCCGGGCATCGCCGCTCCAGATCGGGGCACGAGCGGCGAGGTCAGTAGTGGCAGAGATCGGGGGCGGACTCCCACCGGTGGATCCAGGGGTGGACTCCCACCGGTGGATCCAGGAGCAAGAGATTGCCGAGGTGCGGACAACGTCGCGGAGGGAGATGCGGGAGACGATGTTCTCGAGGAGCTCCACCGAGAGGGATTCCCGGTGCGGCGGGTGGAGCCGACCACCACGCCGCTGGTCTCCTCCAAGAAGACGCCCGCCGCTGCGTCGACCACCCCTGCCACTCGGCCCCCGGCTCGGCGCCCACCAACCCAGCTCCGGCCATACTGCCACCCGCCAAGGCACCCGTGCCGGCGCTCAAGGCCAAGGCCACCCCGCCGCCAGCCTCCTCTCCCCCGGTCGAGGTTCCCGTCACCTCGCCTCCTTCCCCCGTCGCCAAGTTCCACATCCCTGCCGCGGCACACACCGAGTCGCCGTCACCGGAGCTCGGACAGCCCGCCTCGCTCGGCTGCTCCGCCGCCCACCCGTGCCGTCCGCTGCCCGGAAAGAGAAGAGAGAGAGAGGGGAGAGGGGAAAGGAAGAAGAAAGGAGTGAGGGAGGCTGACATGTGGGGCCCACGTGGGCCCCATCATTTTAAAATTATTTTTTGTGTGTAGCTGACATGTGGGGCCACAATTTTTATTATTTTTCCGAGATATAATTGCCACGTAAGCGCCATTTCAATGCCACGTGGGACGAAGATCTAGTCAAATCAGCCACGTAGGCGCCACGTCAGCGAAAACCGTCTTCCAAACCGCCGAGGGACCTAATATGCACCGGTTTTGATAGTTGAGGGATCCGATGTATCTGGTTTTCTGGTTGAACGACGAAAATCGGATTCATTGACAAGTTAAGGGACCTCAGATGAACTTATTCCTAGATACATCACTACACACGTTCTTTTACGAATTTCGGTTTTCCTTCCTGTTCATGGGCTCAAAAGGAGGCACCCCACAGGCCTAGTAAGAAAGCCCATCTGCATAACTAGTGGGCTGCATTAGCTAATTTATTAAGGAATAAGTTCATTCTTGGTCCCTCAATTTGTCGACGGGTCCGAAATTCTTCGCTGAACCGCAATACTAGATATGACAAGTCTCTCAACTCTAAAAACCAGTGCTAATAAGTTTCCAAAGTGGTTTGAACGATGATTTTGACTGACATGACGCCTAGTGGCATTGATAAAGTCTAATGCGAGTGTTTGGTTAAAAATAAAAAATACACCAGGACCCATATCACCCATTCTTTTTCCCCTCTTCTCTACCTTCCTCCTGTCTCTCTCTCTTGTGTTTGGATGAGAGCGGCACGACCAGTGGAAGCATGAGGCGGCGGCTCGTCACGGCAGCGCTCCGGCAGGATTCACGCCACAGCTTGCGCTCGTGCCGCCGCAAGAACCCTGAGCTGCCGCTGGAGCCACGGCGCTTTTTGTCACGGCATGGAGTGCCGGAGTGATGCCACCATCGACGACCTGGCTGGGCCACGCCTCGCCCCGTCGGACGAGCTTCCGGCGGATGCTCGTCCCAGCGGCCGATGTCTATAACTCTATATATATGTGAACTGACATGTCTCGTTCCAAACCAAGAGCAGCAGCATCAGCTTACCAACTCTTCGTTCTCACTGCTATACGCTTGATCGTCATTTGCCACAAGTTAAAATTATCAATACAAAGCTAGCTGCAGTGTCCAGTTCTTCAATATCCACCTAAGCTCTAGCTAGCTGCAGCATAATTCAGAGCTAGCGGCCGAAGCTAGTAGTACTAGCTCGATCCATGGCAACGGCGGCATCACGGGCGAGAGACCCGGAGTGGCGGGTGACGGTGCCGAAGCTCCAGAGGGTGCGACGGTGAGGGTGGAGCACAAGGCCGGCTTCCAGGCCACCGTGGCAGCACTACTAGAGAAACATCTTTGCTAGGCTGGCAAAAACAACTTAAGTCCCGGTTACAGGTTACAATAGGAACTGGGACTAAACATTGTTTTTTTTCCCGGTTGAAAAACCAACACCACTTTTATGATCTTTAGTTACCAACCAAGACTAAAGATTATTTTTACTCCCAGTTCAAAAAGTGTCAACACCTTACTATCTTTAACCCTGGTTGGTATTACCAACCTGGACTAAAATTCAACGCTTCGTATATAATCCCTCCACTTATCCTCTCTTCCTCGATCGCAAACACTTCCTCCTCCACCCTTTCCTCCTCTCTCCACTCTTTCCTCTCTCTTATCTTCCCCTTTACTTTTTCTTGCAGCAGCAGAGGGAGCGGCCGCCGGCGCGCGGCGGGGGGCGGCGGCCCCCCGCACAGGAGCGAGCAGTGGTGGCCTGTACGCGGTGGGCTGTGACGGCGCGGCGGTGGAGGAAGGCTGCACGAGAAGACGGGGCTAAGTCCCGGTTGATTTAGTTGTTAGATTTTGTTGATTTATCTGTGAATTTGTTGATTTGTGATGTCTTTGAATCTGTAAATTTGTGATGTGAATTGTGACTGTGGATGTGGATGATTTTATGATGTTTATGTGAATGTTGATGATTTTATTGTTGAGTTTGGTTAGAAATCAATATGCAAACAAAAAAAATGAAAATAAAGAAATAAAAAGGGACTAAAGATGGCTATGGGCATCTTAAGTCCCGGATTCGGGGTCTCGGTTACGTACCCGGGATTAAAGGGGGTTACAAATCGGGAGTACAGATGCATTCTCCAGCAGCGTTAGTTTGGAAGATCGGCGCTGCCGACCCCCAGAGGGCGGTGCATGGTGTCAAGGTCGGCCTCACGCTCGCCCTCATCGCCATGTTCTACTACACCAAGCCCCTCTAGGATGGCATTAGCGCCGCCGCCATGTGATAATTTTGTGAGTTGTCGTCGTCGTCTTCGAGTACACCATTGGTAATTCTGTGACCGATCGATCACTGTCAGCGTCATACGTACGCGTCGCAGAGGTAGGTGGATTTCTAATGTGGCACGTGCATGCGTTGCAGGTGGCTATGTGTATAAGGGATTCAACCGGGCCACCGTGACGGTGAGCGCCAGGACGGAGAGGGAGTTGGCGTCGAGGAGGTGCAGGCCCCTCGGGGGCCTGAACGCGGAGGCGGTGGAGGAGGGCGGCGGCACGCGAAAAGGAAGAAGATCGTTGTCGTGGCGGAGACGGTAGAGGTGGCGCGAGTGGCGGCCGGAGTCCCACGGGAGCGTTGTCATGCTTTCACTTGCTCGCCGTGCAGCTCCCCTCCAAACCCAAGAGGGAGAGAGAGGACAGAGGAGGATGGGAGAGAAGAGAGAGGGCATGGATAGAGGCGAAGACGTGGGTCCTATAGTTTTTGTATTTTGTCAGCGCGACATCAGCCGAAATCGTCATCCAAACTACTTGGGATCTTATTTGCACTGGTTTTAGGAGGAGTTGAGGGACTCGTCATATCTGGTATTATGATTTAGGAGCGAAGTTCGGACTCAACGAAAAATTAAGGGACCTAAAGTGAACTTATTCCATTTATGAATCCGTAGTTTACTAACCCAACACCACTTTTTCTAACAGTCACATTTCCGGATCGTTAAAGCTTGATCCAACTGTTACTTGTGCCGCTCGACGGGAAGAGTGGCTTGGGCAGCCTGGCCTGGCCGGCTCCGGCTCGGCTAAAAAGAAGTCTCGGGAGGCAGCAGGAGACCGGACACGCGTCGCTAGTTCGCGTTTTGTTGCACGAGAAGCTGCGTGTGGCACTACCGCAGATAATTTTTTTTCCTTCTCTATTTGCTAAAATTCAATCTTCTCACGCCAACCCCTGCCTTCTTTAAAGACCACCATTCTACGTACAGCCTATCCAAGTAATGAGCTATCTCCCTCTACACATCTATATATAGCTCAAACTCACTCTGCTTGCAATTGGCTACTCGATGGCTTAACGTTGGCTGAACAACTCTTGCATGCTTCCATCATAAGCAAGTACAGTAAATGCAATACTGCATGTAGCTAGGGAGGTCGACGTACATGCATGTGCATATGATTTGCCCGCTGACTCACTGAATATATATCATGATCTTCCTCTTTTTTTTTTGTTGGCTCCTTGGTGCTGTCCTAGTCATAGTTGGTTTGGCATGGGAAGTGTCTGGATTCGCAAAGATGCGAGGGAAGCGGATCCTCTGACTTAACTACACATGTAGTTGAGTCACTAACATATAGGTCCCACTTTAATATGGCTCATATGTCAGTGGCTCAACTGTACAACAGTTAAGATAGAGGATCCCTTTCCGATTCTGTCATTCCTCAGGAGTCGATTTGAAATATGGTGTTTGTGGACGAGTCCGTCATTCCCAGCAACTCTACTAGTTCTACCATCTATTCAGTGAAGATTGGCATCTATGGCAGGATGGTGGCTAGGTGAAGGGGAGAAAGATAGAGGAGGTTAGCCATGCGCTAGAGGATTTTTCACAATTTTTTTTTTGTTGGTTGGTATGGAAGGACAGTGGCGGGCCCAGTTTTTTAAACTTGTATATTCGAAATAGGGAAGGGGTAAAAAAATTAGTTTATATACCTAAAAGCCTAAAAATTAGCTTGTATAGTATAACACACTAATAATTATAATATATAGCGTATACAACATAAAATTGATCATAATTTCACACATTAATATAATTGTAGTTGTTAGTTGCTATGATAAAGTTATGCGGAAAACATGAGTATGAAATTACCTAGGTCCTCAGAAATGACAATATCAGTAACAAATAGCCAATCAGCAACATCTCCTAAATCTTAATTGTGTCACCGAGAGTGTGATAGCCATGTGAACTCAGACTCAGCAAACTTTCAATCTGGAGCAACATGCTTCCCAGCATTCAAAATGGAAAGAGCAGAATGGCACTATGTCAAACTTGCATAGCAAAGTTTTTTCAATAGGACATACATAAGCCACATGTTTACTACATATATTATTATCAATTCAAATCACTACCTAGCGTAGGGAAACTAGCCAAATAAAATGGTGAATCGAGCTTAGGTGTGACAGAAAATGAAAATGTAAATTGCATTCAGGACTTCCTCGGTAAGCCTGTAGTAGATAAACAAACTAACGATAGTTTCAGCTTTTAACCTTCAACCTTCAACCTTCTAGAAATATTTACCTGTTGGCTGCCTGGCTGCTGAGTGCTGACGAGGTGGCCGAGAGCGAGATGGCGTGCCGGCGTGGTGGCACTGCGGCGCCGCCCAGGCCGCCGACGCGCCGCTGGCAGCTGCCGCCTGCCCTGCGGCCTGCCGCCGGGAGCCTGCGCCGGACCGCCGGTGCGCCCCTGCTTAGGCCTGGCTGCCTCAAAGTATGGGCCGAGAGGAAAGGGGGAGGGGAGTGGGAAATTTGGGCCCAACAGAGAAGAAATGGTGAAATAAAGCCCAAGATAAGTAGTTTAACTCTTTTTCTTTAACTTTTTCATACATATATGAACTATAGAGTATATATACCTATTTTTTTGAAAAATTTTAGGTATACATATGAATACTCTTGAATTATAGCTGGGCCCGCCCCTCGGAAGGATACGCGTTCTCTTCGACATAAATGATTGTTTTGGCTGATCAGCTGCACATAAATGAGAAACATGATCAGCATATGATTAATTAAGTATTAATTATTAAAAACTAAAAAATAGATTGATTCGATTTTTTGCGAAGCATCTTCTATATATAAAGTTTTCGCACGAAACACACCATTAAACATTTTAAAAAGCGTAACTCTTTCAAGCCTCTTTCAAGACATACCGTTTTAACAAATAATGAAAAACGAGAATTAGCTAAGCTCCGTTAGCTCTTTCAAAAGAGCCCACATGTCGGTGGATTAGTTGAGGAAAGTATATACGGCCATGTGTTAAAACGGGTTTGTTCCAAAGAGCTGCGAGCAATTAGCATTGGGATGTGATGTGAACTAAGTTAGTTGTTTTTTTTTTTGCGAGGAACTAAGTTAGTTGTTGAAGCACTCGTTCCACATTTGCTTCTGGTGGTGAAATTTTACCAATTTGTGTGTTGATTAAAGATTAACTGCAGCACATGTCATCTGGTTTTCAGCATTCACTCCAGGGTTGATAGCTGGACTTGCCTATTTATTCCCAGTCTCCCTATTCTTTTGCTCTCTTGTACTATGCATCCCCCTTCAGAGTTCAGATAAGTCTGACTCTTTCAACCTCTTATAATGCACAAGGCTATCACTTCTTCAATTTCTTCCTTGAACCACTGTGAATTGTCCATGTCTGCAATGTTATTCCTGAATCTCTCCCCTTCCCATGATAACAAAAACTATATTTAAATGTGTGGTTTAGCCTAGCTTCCTTTTGCTAATTACTCCTAAGTTCATTGGCCTGATGAATAAGTTCGGAATGGGAGGTATTGGGTCATGCAAAGATTTACCACTGGAAGTAGCATGATATCCTGAATCTACGAGCCCAACTGAAGTAAAAACTTTTCCTTCCAGAACGAGGCACCACGGTGATTACCCTGTTCCAACAGAGAAATCAGAAGAAGGATAGTAACTATATGAGACTTCCAACTGTGGCACATGTTTTGGACTTTGGATCTTGAACTCTATTGACTTTTTCAAGAAACATAAACAGGTGTGCATATTAGCCATATTGCTGGGGAATAGTTCTCCTCAGTGATGTACACATCTTGTCTGAATTTTGAACTGTCATAACTCTAAATCTATTCTCTAATCAAGATTACGCCAGAGATAATCAGACAATCGAAGGAACAAGATTGTCTGATTAAAGAATAAGGGGGGCATAAATCAGGCACATAAATGAACTTATTAGCAGTGGTTTATCTTATTAACAATAGCCGTGATTATTTATATTTCATAGCTGTGATTCATTTGTTTCGTCACACAACTAGATCTCTATATATATCAACTTAGGGAAGTACTATGCCAAATGCTGAACTAGGGGTGGCAAAGGGGCGGGTTGGGTTGGAATGCCCCGCCCTTGCCCTCATGCGGGTATCCCTGCTCCCGGCCCCGGAAAGGAAGTCGGGTGAAAAAATCACCCGTCCCCGCCTCCACAGGGGACCCGGCGGGTGACCGGTGCCCCGCATCACCCGGATGGAGTTAATACTCTATAAAATTATTGCAATACACTGAATAAGAGTATGATAAATTTTTAATAGCCCCCAATGGTGTGGGTTGGTTGAAGGAAGGAAAGAGATTACGGTTGGGGGGAACTAGGGTGTTGAGCTTTTATATGCCAATTTTGAATGGGATTGTTTGGTCTATATTATTGCAATGGGCAATTTTTAGAGAAGTAACTCACATCCGGGGCCTTTCCGGGTCACCCACGAGTTAATTCAGATCCCCGCCCCCATCCCCGGAATTTTGTGGGGGCCGTCCCCACTCACCCACAGGTGAGAATTCTCCCCCACTCCCATCTGGGATAATCGTAGGCGGAGCACCAAGAGGTCCACCTGCGAAGATGTATTTTCGCAAATGACACCTTATGTAGTCTGCCTGCAAAAATCCGGCTATAAAGCCTTCTTCTTCCCCGAGCACCTCACCCGAAGTTTCTCTCTCAATAAACAACTAAAATATAGGGGGGGGATTGAACTTCAAATCTTCAAGTGGTTAGATCCATACATTTCTAGTCTTGTTACACCTTTTTTTAGGCCTTAATTGTGATGGATCTATGCATTCAAAATAGTAAAAAAAATATGACCATGTGTTTTTTTTTTGCTTTTCGATCATATGATTGTGATGGATCTATTTATACACCTTGGTATTATTATGCAACCCCTGTGCTACATCCGTAGTCTAGAGGGGTTGAATAATGTCTACAGAAGTGGATATGGGGGTGAGACTCTCTTCTCATTCATTCATTCTCTTCTCCTCAAGCACAAGTGTACACAAATGAGCAGCCCCCTCCTCTTTATATAGCCATCTTGCATAGATGGAAGGTTTAGGTGTGAGCCCAATTAGTGTATATATGGAAGGTTTCCATATTTCTTATATGGAAGGTTTCCTAACACTTCCCCTTGGGCACTCACCGCGTGATGTCTATGCCTCATCAAAACTCCAGAAAAACCCAGTTGGAAAAAGTTGGAGAAAGAGTACATAGCATACGCTTGCAATGTCGCACGAATTGCCTCGTTAAAAACCTTGATAAGAAACTGTTGGGAAAACTTATCCAAAGGAAAAAGAGTAGAATTCACCCAATTCTTCGTTCAATCTTTCTAGATTGATTTTGGGTACTTGATTTTCTATATCAAGATTCTTGAGTGAGTCAGCGAAATTCTCCCCTGAATTTTGCATTTATCTAAGTCTCATTATTCCGATTTCTCGGGCACACCTATTCAAGAGAAGATGTAAATAATGAGTTAGTGGATGAATCTGCAAGAATTCCACATGACTTAATTCGTTGCTTCTATGCAATTCATGTACATAGAAGAGATTGGGGTTCATGTGCTTACTGAGTTTGCTTCTCATGTAACTCATTTGCATATGTGCGACATATGCTGCTTAAATTTCACAAATGGTGGGGGTTGAGATAGTTTTCAAATCGTGGGTAACCATCTCTCGAAACCATGCCAAGGTTATGAATAGTTCGATGATGCTTAGTTTGGTTTAGTTCAATAAGCCAAGTATTTGTGTACTGCTATGACACACTTGAGTTCAGGATTTCCATCCCATTTTAGTGATAATCGACTATTCCAAAACCATGCACCATGAACATTTCTAAGTGCAGTTGGACTGATATACTAGACTTCCATCTGTCGCATGCCTTTAGCTGCAAGCGTAAGCACGATTTTGATTCGGCAAAATATTTCAAATCAAACTCAAATTCAAAACGAACGAGTTTGTTTCTTTAATTCTTTTCTGGTTTATTCTATTCTTTCTATGTTGGTTCAGGACCTAGTACTTCTTCATATACTATTATGCAAGTGTCCGATCCAAGCTCCTGAAATGCATTCATTGATTCTATCTTCAATGCTTATTAACATTTAGGTTGAGTTCTTTTCAACTTCTAGTTCATTAATTCCATTCAACTCCTGGTTGGCTGCCATTGAGTTTTGTTGTCTAAAAGAGACATTGCCCATAATCGGTCTCATTGCCAACTTCTATTGGTTGCATGAGACTCTATGCGAATATCCATGGATATACGAGGAGATGCATTTTCATATGCTTCTTCTTCTTCTTTGCTTAATACTTCTTGATGTGGACATGTACCAGCGTTAGTGTGCACTCCAACAGCTGGTTTTCTTCCTTGATGGGAAGGTGCGGTACGCCTATTCTGAGGTTCTGTACCACTTGCTAGATCTCAACTGGCCCCCTTCTATTCGGTGGGGTACTTTTTGTGACTTTGAGTTTGATAGTCCCTCTTGCACTGTTTTCACTAGACGTTTTCGGTTACTTTAGGGGCGTGAGGAGCCGGAGTTTGTTGTCCAATTGTTTTTGTTCGAGGCCTCTGGACAAGATGAGGGATACCTTTGCTTTCTTCGGTATTTCACCCTCCTCCAGTGCATTCATGCAACTTAGGCAAACTCTTCGAAATCACAAAAGTATTTACAAAGTGATTTGGTAGTTTTTAATTATTTATGTAAACTGCATTCACTAGTGCAGTGAAACATGCATTAGTCCCTTTCTACTATTATATTTCCTGACATTTCTTATCTAGGGGTTCATTCTCTCCCCCTAAATGACTGGAAATAATTCTTATTTGTCAAGGAATTCAGGCTTCACAGCTATCTCCGTAAAAGGTTTCCGACTTTCAGAGAGAGCCTTTTGCAACGCATTATGATAGTGGGATATGCACATAAACCAAGCAGATGCATCAACACTAGTTGCAGGATGGATGTTCATGCCGATAGTCTGAATTTTCTTTCAGAGTCCGCAGCTTTGAGGACTACATGTCCTTTTCTACTGCGGGTATTACAACAATGACATAGCAAATATTGCAATTCATAGCTTATACTTGGTCCGTTCATGCGGATATTTGATACTTCGTGCTGCCAATTCACCAATCATCAAATTCAATGTTAGCATTGTCCTCGCGGACTTCTAAAGATGATTTAGTGAGTTCAATTGGTATTCACGTGATCTTGCTGGATCAATCTTGGCAAAGACACGGTGTCTAAGAGACACTGGATGTTCACTGCTTCGGAAGCGCATCTATCCATACAGTACCAAATGGGACTGCAGATATTCCTTGCAATCCAGTTTAGGGATGTTGGAACTATATGCGGTTTATGCATTAATCTCCTGTTGGTGCATACTGGCACACAAATCTTCATGATTTAGGAAAATTATGCATATATGTGCTACAATCATACGAGTTGTAATGTTTATTCTTATAATTCTAAGACCGAAATGGCTGAATATCCGTTGCTAAAAGGTGTAGCCCAAATCATCACACTTTTAGAAAGTTCAATGGGGTTGACGGACAATAGATGCTTCTATAAAGTGCATCATTTGTTCCATAGGTAATATGACTATGGCACTTTCTAGGCCGACAAATTCAGTTGTTGCTGCTAGCAACGGTCATAATATTTCCAGTTCTATGAGTCTAGAAATACCTTTTTCTCTTAAAGTGTTATTTGTGGTTATGCGGATCACAGTTCGTTCTTTTTCTCTTATGTTTGGGCGCTATACAAAATTCAAAGCATTATAACTATGTGCTAAAAAAAGAGCAACAAAATAGTAAATGCCTTAAATATGCTATTTTATACTAGAAATAATTCTGTATTGCTGGGAAAATGTGTGCTCTACTTGAGCAAGAACCATTTTTTGATGCAATAAATTGCAACATGTGATGATGAAGTATATTGATTCAATGAAATATTCCGGTATATCGGATTCAATTAACTTCACAGCGAGCTTCTTGCTCAACAGCTATAGCAGTGCTTTACTATTCTGACATAAATTTTAGGGCCGATCCGATCTAGCATAGGAGATTCTACGGCTATAGTCATGAAAATAGGCTAGGAGTTCTCCCCCTCAATTCATGATGAGTGTGCTATTAGGATTGTCCTTTTCTTTTCATGTTCATAGATCGTTCACCTTGACATGTGTTCTACTTTCCCTTGTCCTCTTCTTTCATTGAGGTAAGTGCACCGGGCTGGCTGCTCGTTGTGAATTCACTATCAATTGTGCTAGGTGGTTTGGGAAGACAATGTTCTTCTAACAAACACTATGCCGAACGATACGCAATTCTATTATCAACTAGTTAGGTATACTTCTTGTATGTGCACCAGTGATGCTTGCATGCGACTTTCGTCGCGTTTGTGTAGAACATCAAGAGTTTCCGCAGTATTTGGTGCAAATTCGGTGCACCGTGTTACCGCACTCTCTGGGTCAACTGCTGAGTGAACCATAGTCGAAAAAATACCCACTCTTGCTCATAGTCCTTGCTCTACAAGAGATAGGGTTTGCACCATAATGTTCTAAGTTGCTTCTTCCATGTAGTCAAAAGAGTATCAACGCGCTTATCCATCTAGCATACTCATTACTTAGAGTAGCTTGGAGGCACCGATGAGAGATTAAAGTGCTTGATCAAGCTCGTCGAATCAGTAAATAAAGCGCTAGGTTTAATGATGTCATGGAGCTACAAAGTCCATTATATGGTTCACAAAATTCCCGCAAATAATTCCAATATGTACTATGCAATTCTGTACATTTTATTGCAACGATATTAATTAAAAGTAATAAAACATCACAAATAATCAATAATCGTAAATGCGATAAATAAATTTCATAATCATATATATCAGCAATAAAGGTACCTGAAATGCGAAGTCCAGGTAAAAATTCAATGTCCCGTGGTTCCCTTTTATGAAACAATATGAATTCTCAGTGGACTTTGCAATTTCCGAATGCTATCCCAAGAAATAATCCAATGCAGAGGATTATATGTGTATTTTCTAGAAATTTCAGGGTTTATATTGCAAATTTTCCAATACAGAGGAACATGTGCTTAATTTCCAGAAACAGGGGTGTTTTTGCAAAATCACAGGATTCTTTCCATTCTTTCCTTTTTCTTTCCTTTTCCTCGTCCTCTTTCCTTTTCTTCCCTTCCCGTTGACTTCGCTGAGAAGGAGGGACGTCGGTTGGAGAGGCGCCGGCCGCGCGGCTGCCCGTGTGGTGGGTGGAGCTGCGAGGCGCCAGCGGTGTGGTCGAGAAAGGTGGCCTGTGCGGAGGCCGAGGCGAACCAGCAGCCGTGGTCGGTGCGGCTCGGCATCGCGCGACCGCAACGGGTGGCGCGGTGGCCAGGCGGCGATGGCGCGAAGCGGACGAGCGGCGGCGACGCGGCTGTGGCTGCTGCCAACCTTCTCCTTTTTTTTCGTCTTCCTTTTATTTCTCTTCTTTCCATTTTCTTTATTTTCTTTCCTTTCTCTCTCCTTCTTTCCATTTCTGAGTTGTGGCGGGACGGCGGCTGCCGGTGCCGGTGCGGGCTCGCCGTCTGGATGCGGTGGCGCGGCAGCCCGGCCGGTGCGGCTGCGCGGCGGCCCATCCTTGGTGCGACCATGGCGTGGTGGTGTGCCTGGGCGTGCCGCCGGCGCGTGCTCGCGACCGGGTGCATCGCCGGCGCGGGTGCGCGGCCAGGCGTAGCCACGGTTCGGGCGCACGGCCTGGCATGTGTCCGGGCTTCTGCCGGCGACTCCTTGTCTGCGGTGGTGGCAAAAACGGAATGAGTGTAGAGAGAGGATTTCAGTTTTGCAATTCAATCAAGGGGATTCAAAGAGTTCTCTACCTTCTTCTTCCTCGGTCTTCGGTAGAACGTCGTGCTGATAACTGTTGGTATTTCTTAACGATATTACTAGAAATATAATTCCAGCAATGCCGCAGAAATACTTATGGTATATTATGGTTACAGAGTTTATCTGTAAGCGCACGGATATACTATTGTAACATTTTACCCGAGAATATTCTAAGGGTATCGTATTTATTTTATCCCGTGGGAAGATCATGTAGAGAGAACTTAACTAATAATTTATATATTACTTGTGATAATCATATTCTAAGCAGGGGTTAAGATAATCCAAGGGTAGAGTGACACACAAGCATTGACTACTCATTCTCATAATATATTGTCTAAACTAAGTGGATAGAAAAGAAAAAGATAATCTATTCCTATACTTCTAATATACATAGTATACATATATTCTAGTTAACCGATATACTAGCTAATACCCTCTATCCGATGCCCTCCTGGCACTTCAAGAAGCCACCCTTGACTGCCGAGTTCCTTACGACAGCCCGTCATTGTCGACGGGTGATACCCGTAGACCGGATGTAGAGAGTATTGGGGTACGCTGGTACAAGGGTCTACGTAGTACGACATCAAGCAAACAGAAGACGAAGGTTATACTGGTTCAGGCCCCTTGATAGGTAATAGCCCTAATCCAGTTGGTATGGGATTATATGATGGAAATCACAGGTTACAAAGGGAAAGATGAAACTCGATGAAACCGACGAGATCGTATCGGGTTAATCCGACTAGACCTCTCGGCAATCTGGCTTTCGCAGGCTCCGACTTCGTAGGCTGTGGTGGTAATGTTGGCTATCAGATTCCTCCTCTTAGGTCCTCCCAGGGGGTCCCTTTTATATCGCAGGTCAAGCAGTTTCCAAGTAGAACTCGGAGACATCGGACCCTGCACGATGCACTGACGACCCAGTCTTGTCCAAGTAGGACTCTTTCCATCTGTGAATTCCATGACGGATTCCCTTAATGTATGCAGAGAGCGTCCGTATACGCGCAGGTATACCATACCGATACGCGGCATGTATCGAATGGTAAAGGGTATACCTTATTCGTAACCCTGACAGTAGCCCCCGACTTCTGCTTAAATGGACTCGTGTAACCGACCGCGACTTCTGGTGTCGAGGCTGTTGTCGTTCTCGGTGTGTGAACCGTAGAGACAGGACGCAATCGACAACACCATGTGAAGCCCAACGGTCATGAGTGAATTTAAACTGAAGTAACGGACCTAGAAATTTCTGGCGGTAATCTCTCTCTCCTTTCCTTGGAATTCGCACCGTCGGAAATGCGTCTATTTAAGAGGATTTTGAGGATCCATTTTGAAGTCCGCCCGTTGTGAAAAAAGCTCTCCAGCCTCCAGGCGTTCCTTGTCTCCTCCGCTCCTGCAAAGCCCTAGCTTGTTCATCTCGGCCCCTTCTCCGACGATCTCCGGCGGCGATGGATCTTGTCACGCCCGGAAATTCACTAGTAATTTCCGAACTTATTTGTGCATAAAATCCTCGTCCAGGAATCAGCCGAGGTACACAAACAGACAATTTAATATACAAATCCATCATAATAATAACGTTACACACTTACAAAAGAAAAGAAAACAGCAGCGGAATAACGGTCTAGCGATGGCTTCAACTCCACTCCCACAGGCAGCTCAACTGGGGTATAAGCCAAACGTCTTCTTCTTCTGGATCCTTTTTCTTCAACTGAGGTTGATTGATTATTGCAAGAATGAGCATATGACATACTCAACAAGCCACACAGCAAATATGCAAGTGCACAAGGATACCAAAAAATGGCATAATATAGGCTCATTTGCAAAAATAGCATTTAGCAAAACATTTAAGAGAAATAAAACAGTGGAGTAATTAATCAAAAATTTTAATCAACACTGAACAACACACCCATGTTGCACAGGCCCAACCATCCTGAACAACCAACCCTGGCTGTACAGATCTAACTCTAAACCAGGAGCTAAGCAAATTATTACCAATTATAGCATCAATAATTATTGTGAGAGGTGTGAGACTAATCACGAAAAACATTGCTCAACTCGCCCATAACCGCGGGCACGGCTATTCGAATAGTTTTACTCTGGCCAGAGGTGTACCACTGTACCCACAAGACACAGCCTCAACATCATGTCTACCATGCGTCGCGATACCGGAAAGTACCCGAATAGAGGCTGTGACAATACCCTCTGCACAACACAACTCACTACAGTGCACCGTTCCTGGATCATAATCATCCCCTTATAAAACAAGGCATGGACTCCCCAGCGACCCCCACGGACTTCTCGCCGCTTCTCAGTCTGGCACCCCGTAATGAATCATGCTATACAAAAGATAAAGCCATTGCCCACGCTGGCTTGTGGTTGGCACGGTTAATGTTTCACAACAGTAGCTCGCGAACCGGTCCTTAATTGCCATGAGCACGACCTTCAAAACCATGTGCTCACAACCCACCATTAATCATATTTTAATTACCAATTAATTATCATAACACGATTAACCATCGTGAGCTACCATTAAATATAACCATAAATAATAATGTAGTATATATGATTCATCCCATTAGTGAGCTAATGTTTCTAAGCATGGCTAAGCAATTATATCTAACATCTAGTTGAACCAATATATATAAAGCTCAACTAGTCAAATTATAATATCCCAAGGTATCAAGGAATAGAGTAATCAATGCAAACAGGCCATAACAAAGGAATAAGTTCACACCACCCGGTGACATTCGAAAATAAATGCACAGTTGAAATAAATAGAGAATTTAAATATATGACCAACATGCTCAAAGGATTGTGTTTAGGATCTGTGTGACTTACCTTGCAATAATCGGTCTTCAATTAATCTTCTTGAACACTTCCGACGCACTCACGAACCTTCGCAACGACGGAAACGACAAGCTAACACGCAAAACGAAGAAAAAGACTAATAAAAACCAAATAAACAGTACAAAAACAAGCATAAACAGTACATGTGGATATTTTTAACATGTAGATCTCAATTTTAGAAAAATTTAGCAACTTGAACCACTTGAAACGGAGCTACGGTTATTTAGTTATGATTTTCCGAAGATTTAATCTATTAGAAAAAGGGAAAAAGAAAAACCGACGATGACGTCATGATGACATCATCAATGGCCGGTCCGGGTTGGCGACCTCGCCGGAGATTGGATGGTCGGCTGCGAATTTGGAAGACATGCACACGTAGAGGACGACGAGGCGAACCCAACGGTACTCACCACAACGTCTACCGATGACCGACGACGGCCAGCGACGAGGTGGCGGCGGCGGCGAACTTGGCGGCGGCGGCGACGAGGCTACGGGGCACGGGAGACCACGGGAGAGGGGGGCAAACAAAAGAGGGGGACTAGGGGGTCCTATTTATAGCCTTGGATCGAAGAGATCGGACTCCTCCCGCAAGAAATCGGCCCGGGAAATCAAAACTCGGTTTTGGAGATAAACTCGAAAACGAGTTCGATTCGGATAAAATACTCAACGATTTGTTCCAATTTTTGGGGGTAAAGATAGTGGAGAATGAGAGGATCAAAACCCCTCAAACAATCGGAAGAAACGGGGCCGAATTGGAGACGGATTTGAAGGGAGAAGGGGCGGCGGCACTGTGCACGAGCACGGCTGGCTCGGTTCTGCCTGAGCTGGAAGATGGAGTACTGTAGCGCCAGGGAGGTAAAGTAGACTTTTCTGCCGGCTGAGAGGAGAGGAGGGAATGGGCTGAATTCGGCCCAGGCTGAGGAGGAGGACGGGGCGGCGTCGGCTGGGCCGGCTTGGGCCGCGCGGAGAGAGAGAATGTTGGGCCGAAATTGGCCCAACGGCTTAGGGGAGGATTTTTAAAACTTTTCCAATTAAAATAATCACTTAAATGATCTTTGAATTGTTAAGAATACTTCCAATGCTCAAATAATTTCAAGAAAAATCCTGAAAATACTTGGACACTCAAAGTACTTAAAAAAATTATAATTAGACCATTTAATGATTAATTTAATATGTGGGTAATTACTGAAATGCTCTTTGTATGGTTAAAAAAATTAGGAATTGAGCTCCGAAAAATCCGAGAATATTCCAGAGAGTATAATTAACCATGGAGAATTTAATAAAAATTAAATCCATCCATGCTTTATATTTAGGAAATTCTATTTCCCACATTTAACTTCACTTGTAAATTAATAAACATTTAATATAAATTCTAAATATAATTTATTAAATAATTTATAAATCCTAAAACGAAAATCAGGATGTGACAGATCTCGGCAAGTCTACCTCCACCAGCGCGTCGCTTAAGAAGCTACAGGAGGATGGCGCCCTCCCCGGCCACGGAGTCATGGAGAGGGACCAGGAGGTACTGAACCTGAACCTGTCCTGGGCCGTATAGTTGCGATCGAGGACTATATTCTCTGTGGCTTTCTTCCTCCGCCTTCTGAGTTTCTTCTCTTGGTCTTGAATTTCTACGGCCTTTCTCTACTCCATTTGAACCCCAATTCCATTGCCTTCCTCAGCATCTTTTCACATCTTTGTGAGGCCTACATTGGGGTAGAGCCGTTTCTCGTCCTCTTTCGCTTCTACTACGAGTTGCGTTGGATGGAATCTACCAGGGTATCTGGATGTGTGGGTTTCCGACTTCGAGATGGCCTAAAGTCGTGATATATCCCCTTCCAGTGCCCTTCTTCTTGTAGCAAGTGGTGGGCGAGGTGGTTCTATCTTCAGATAGAGGATTCAGATCCGATCTTTGTCGTTCCTAAGGAACAACCAGACAAAATCCCATCTTGGACCACAAAACCCGCCTTGACCCCTGCTCTTCAGTCGTTCATCGATGCCATCGATGACCTCCGAGCGCGAGGTTTGTTGGGGTATGAAGTCGCTACCGACTTCATTAGTAGGCGGATTCCAGCCGCTCTAGGCTCGCGCCCACCCAGCCTTTGACTACTCTGGGCCGAAGGACGCGACCCGGGTTTCTTCTCGGGGTATTTTTCTTGTGTTTAATTTGATCCCCTTCTGTGCATGTTCTCCCTAATTTATCGAACACTGTTCTCGATCTGCAGGCTTGAGTGACGCCACCGTGGAGCGCCGCGTCGGCCAATTGATGATCAGTGGCCTGACAACGGCAAGCGACGTCCCCATGCCTCTTTGTGATAAGGAGGCGACCGAGCGCGAAGCCGCAATCAACGTGAGTGTACTCGGTAACCTCGCTATTTTTGCTTCCCGGGTCGGAAAATGATTTCATGCGGTGTAGGCTCTCCCTCTGACTGACGTTATTGGACCGCTCGCGGACCACCAGGCGGCGGCCTCACTGAAGGAGAGCGTCGCTCGGGAGACGCCCGACGTGGCCGTTGCTGCTGCTGCCACGACTAGTGGCAGCCGTGTCCCGAAAACGGGAAGGACGTTCACCTCCGTTCTCGGCAGCCGCCGGAGAGCATCCTCCCCACCGGTAAGTCCCTTGGTTCGTTAATCTCGTATTCAAGAGATGTCACCCTCAACTCGCGCTTGATTTACCCAGGCCGTGGACGCGTCTTCACCACCTCCGTGGCGGAGAAAGCTGGTGACGCTAGGCGAGAAGTAAGTAAGCGGAAGTCGAGATCCTCTCCTCGTTTATCTTCTGGCGGCTTGATTTGAGGATCTTCTGCAGGTCGGCATAGGCAAGGGCGGCGCAGGCGAGAGCGGCGCAGGACAAGTCCGAAGGGGCCTCCGGAGCATCTCCTGCGGCAACCTCAACCGATGTTGTTGTCGCGCCAAAGAGCCATGAAGCGACGCCAAGCGGTCCGTCCAGTGCCCTCGGACCTACTCGCGGGCCATCTGCCAATGTCCTCACCTGGGGGGAGCTCCAAGCTGAGATGCAACGCATCCTCGAGGCTGACGCTCGCGGCGTAAGTCGCGAGATCGAGGAGGCGAAGACAGCGGCAGCGTCGTCGGCGAACGAGCGTGCCGACAAGCTGGAACGCGACCTGGTGGAGGTTCGCGAGGACCTCCAGAAGATGAGGGAGCTGGTGGCCGGTAACGAGCGGCAACAGCGGGGACTTGAGGACCGGATGTCGGAACTCGAGAACAACCTATCGGAGATCCGTGGGTCGCGGCGTGTCACCTACACCGGTCTTCATCAGCTCGCCGGGGAGTGTGGCATCACGACAACCATCCCAGTGAACCCCGACGAGTTCTTGCTGACGTCCTCACTTGCGGAACTGGCTACGGTGATGGAGGCGATACCCTCCAAGCATGCGGCCAGGATTGTGGAGGAGGCGTCAAACGGGATTTACACCGGGGCCTGTCACGTCCTAGCGTCTGTCCGACTGGCGCACCCCGAACTCGATCTTCGGCAGATCTTGGACCGGGGGGCCGCCAACGACGCTCGTAAGGGCGTGATGGAGGAAGTTGGCGAACTGGGAGAGTCTGTTCTCCCGCTTTTTGAAGAGTAGGGCCTCAGATCATTTGTAATCGACTACACTTTGTATAACAGTTGTCGGCTTCAACTGCCTTTATTCGTGCAATCGCTGCCTTGATCTCTGTTGGCACCCTGGTCCTGAGTACTTTTGGTTGTCGTTTGTAGGGATGTCGATGTCGAGGATGTCCAGCAGCGTGGGCAGCCCAAGTTACCGGTGGTCGCCCCGGCGATTACCCTCCAAACGCCTGTGTCGCAGGACGATATGGGACGAAACTCACCCGTGGAAACGGGCGTGGCGATGACCTCCTTAGGTTGGTGATCTTTGTTTTCATCTCCTTCATTCTTCTTCCCGGAGTAATTTGGTTTTTATGTTCTCGGAATGGAAGAGCAGACCTCGAGAATAGACTTGCCGGCCAAGACCGTCGCATCCAATATTGGAAGACGAAGTGTGAAGTCGCGGAACTCGAGAGGGCGATGGTGGAGGTGAAAAAAGACCAGGTCGTGGAGGCATTCAGGGGTCGCGAGGTGTGGTTCGACTCTTAACTAAAGAGTTGCTGCACGTCCATGGGCCATGTTTGTAGGGAGCTCCGGGTGCCCCATGGAGATCCCGAGGAATTGGCGGCCGGCTACATCTCGTGGCTGAATAGGGCATGTACTCAGCTCGAAGGCACCGGCAAGCGCATTGACGAAGCCCTGAAGCAGGGATGCCGTCGGTCGAGCCGATATGCCGGAGGGCATGTGTTGGCTTGCATACGAGATCATCGTCCACAGCTGCACCTCGAGTTTCTCCGTGAAGGGTTCGCTCGTTCTCGGAGGACTCCGGCGGAGATAGACCACCTGGCGAAGTCGATGGCGCCGCTTGCGGAGAAAGTTTTCCAGTCGATGGACTGGCGTTGGCCTTCCTGGTAGCCTTTGTACCCTGCGATAGACATCTTAGGAAAAATATAATATAATTTTGGACTTGTGCGGACTTGTAAGAAGTATCTTATGAAATAGAAAAGAAATCTATCGTAACGAGTCCTTCTTACTCTGGATGTAGTGTGTAAGAGTGCCTCCTTAGTTCTCGACTTTGGGCAGTCGTTTGAGTTGTACACTCTCCCTAGCCCCTAGCCTTGTCATCGGAGAATGGTTCTCGGAGGACAAGGCTCTTGGACCTTTGACCTGCCTCGGTTGAACAAGCACTGATCCTAGCCCCCAGCCGCGAAGTTGGAAAGTTCATTTCCGATTACGCGGCTTGGTTAATACACACGGGGAGAACTCTTACACGACCAGGTCTGACATGGTCTTTCGTCTCTACAGAATCCGACAAGACCTTATCGGCTCTGGGCGTCCCCAGCCAAAGATCCCTTAGGTTCCTCGGAGGCCTTGTCAGCATGGCGTAAAGGGACATGAGGATAGGTTTCAACGCTAGGTGTCATCTGGGTGAGGGATCGTCAGGCAGGAACACTGTGATTGTAATATGCGCCTGAAAATAGGCTTTGTTGATGATGTAAGTTGTCTTACAGGTGTGGATGGTATTGACTCATACATAGAATTTACGTAGTTGGTCAATGTTCCATGAGTTTGCCAACTCGCGGCTATCGTCGTCTGCAATTTTGAATACGCCTGGTCGCAAGACTTGTGTGATCGTGTATGGTCCTTCCCATTTGGGTGAGAGCTTGCCGATCGAAAGTATGCGTGCTCGAATGCGCTTCTCGTGGTAGCGGCGAAGGGCTTGTTGGTAGGCGACTGCTCGAACGGCAACTCATTCGCGATGTTCCTCGAGTAGATTCACATCATCGTTTCGCTGCTCCTCCCGTTCCTCGTCGGAATACTTCTGTGCTCGTGTACTCTGATGTCGTAGCTCGCTGGGGAGCATGGCCTCGGAGCCGTACACGAGGAAGAAGGGTGTTTCCTTGTTGGACGTTGTCAGTGTGGTGCGTATGGCCCATAGTACTGATGGGAGTTCTTCGACCCATTTGTTGTCATGTGACATGAGCCTGTCGTAGACACGGGTCTTGATCCCTTGTAGTACTATGCCGTTTGCCCTCTCGACTTGTCCGTTGCTTTGAGGATGGGAAACCGAAGCGAAGCATATTTTGACTCCCAGCTTGATGCAGTAATCCTGGAAGTCGGCACTGATGAACTGGGAGCTGTTGTCGGTAATGATGCGATGCGGTAGTCCGTATCTGCAAAATATCCCCTTGTTGAACTTGATGGCGTTGGCGGCCTTGATTTCCCCCGTGGGTACCGCTTCGATCCATTTAGTGAATTTGTCGATCGCCACGAATATGAACTTGTAGCCGCCCTGTCCTCGTGGGAATGGCCCGAGTATATCTAGGCCCCAGCACGAGAACGGCCAAGTAAGTGGGATGGTCTGGAGCGCTTGTGCAGGTAGCTTTGTGTGCTTGCTGTGGAATTGACAGGCTTCACACTGCTGGACCATGTCACATGCGTCTTTGAGGGCGGTTGGCCAGAAAAACCCTTGTCGAAAGGCTTTCTTGACCAATGTGCGACCGGCGGCATGTGACCCATAGATGCCTTCATGTATATCGAGGAGGAGGTGTCTGCCGTCGTCGGACGAGATGCATTTGAGAAGTACTCCGTTTGGCGCTTTCTTGTATAGATCGTTGCCGATCGTGCAGTAGATTTTTGCTTTACGGGTTATTTTCTCAGCCTCTGCGTCGTCCTCGGGCAAATCTTCGCTGTTGATGAATTTGATCAGTGGGGTGCGGCAGTCGTCTGTGGTCTCGATATCGGCGATGGCGCGTTCTGCCTCTGTGGCCTCCGAGCTGATGTCGGGGGCGGCTGTGTTGATCTCGCTGATTGCCTCTTTCACTGATGGCTTCGTCAGGATGTCCAAAAAAGTGCCGGGCTCGAGTGGTTCTCGTCTGGACGCACGTCGCGCTAGGTCATCTGGCTCGATGTTGTCCTTGCAGTAAATGTGTCGGACCTCTATCCCATCGAACCTTTTCTCCAGTTTCCTGACTTCTGCGAGGTACTTAGATAACTCGGGGTTAGAGCATTTATAATCTTTGTGTACCTGGTTCGCGACTAGCTCGGAGTCCCCTTTCACGATCAGTCGTTTGACCCCAAGTGCAGCTGCTGCTCTTATCCCGGCGAGTAGTCCTTCGTACTCGGCTGTGTTATTGGTCGCCCTGAAGTTGAGGTGGATTGCGTGCTTGAATTGATCTCCAGAAGGAGATGTCAAGATGAATCCTGCCCCTGCTCCTTGGCTGTTGAGTGCACCGTCGAACGCCATTGTCCACGTTTCGTTGTCGATCTGGTTGTTTGATTGATTATCAGGCATGGTCTAGTCAGCTACAAAATCGGCGAGTACTTGGGACTTGATGGCTGTTCGTGGTACAAAGTGGACATCAAACTGACTTAGCTCGACTACCCATTTCGCAATGCGGCTGACAACGTCTTTGTTTCTCATGACTTCACCGAGGGGGAAGGAGGAGACAACTGTGACTCTGTGGGCTTGGAAGTAGTGTCGTAGCTTTCTTGATGTCATGTGGGCGACTTCATGTTCTCGATTGCCTTGATCTTCTCGGGATTCGCTTCTATTCCTCTGCCAGAGACGAGGAAGCCGAGTAGCTTGCCCGACGGTACTTCGAAGGTGCACTTCTCTGGATTGAGCATGAGGCGATATCGTTGGAGGTTGTCAAACGTTTCCCGTAGGTCGTCAATCAATGAGTCGCTTTTCTTGGTCTTGACAACAATGTTGTCGACGTATTCCTCGACGTTGTTGCCGAGCTGGTCGCTAAGTGCGCCCTAGACCGTGCGCTGGAAAGTGTTCCCAGCGGTTATGAGTCCGAATGGCATCTTAACGTAGCAAAATACCCCGAACGGCGTGATGAATGCTGTCTTCTCTTCGTCCTCTCTCGCCATGCTGATTTGGTGGTAGTCGGAGTAAGCGTCGAGAAAGCTCAGCAGCTCACAGCCGGCTGTTGAGTCCACCAGTTGGTCTATTCGAGGAAGAGGGAAGTGATCCTTGGGGCACGCCTTATTGAGGTCGGTGAAGTCGACACACATTCTCCATTTCCCGTTGGCCTTCCGCACCATGACTGGGTTGGCTAGCCACTCTGGATGAAGTACTTCTCTGATAAAGCCAGCTTTGAGAAGTTTGTCGAGCTCTTCTTGTATGGCTTGTCTTCGGTCTGGTGCAAATCTCCGCAGTCTTTGCTTTACTGGCTTGGCATCGGGTCGCACCATGAGTTTGTGCTCGATCACCTCCCTGGGGACCCCCGGCATGTCAGACGGCTGCCAAGCGAACACGTCAGCATTGTCGCGGAGGAAGGTGATGAGCGTGAGTTCCTATTTCTCGTTTAGTGATGCCCCGATCTTGACAGTCTTGTCGGGGTTGGCACTAGAGAGAGGAACGGTCTTGATTGCGCCGTCCTGGGATAACGGCGGTCTTGGGATGGTCATCTTCCAAAAATTGTATCTTCTGTTCAGACCACTTCATCTTGGGTGCATCCCCCTGCCACATCGAGCAGACTTCTCGCTCCATTTTCTTATGCTCTCGCTTGGAGGAGTACGCTGTAGAGCCTCCGAAAATGTGTGAGATCTGGAGGTCAGAGTCTGGATACGCTGGGTCTGACTCCTGAGCGGTCATCTCCGTATCCTTCTTGACCACGTGTACTCGTTTGCCTTGTTCCGATGTCATGTGCTTCTCGAGCGATTTTTTGAAAACAAGGCAGTCTTCCAAAGAATGTCTGTTCGACTTGTGTATGGGACACCATGCTTTCCTTGCGTCACTACCTTGTGGGTCTGAGCGCTTGGAAGGGTTAGCATATTCTGCTGCGAGTACTTCTGCTTGAGCTTTCCTTTTCGCGTTCTTGTGATTTTTCTTTTTGCTTGACTCAGGTGCGTCCGTGGCTGATTTCTTCTTGCCCCCGGTCTTCGGCTTGTCGTTCTTGCGTCTAAGTGCATCGTCAACGTGGGCGCATCGCTCAACAATCTCGAACAGTCTCCGAGTAGTTGTGACGCGTCTCATTGCTAACTCCTGGGTAGTGTAGCAATCTCTGACACCGGACTTGAAGGCGCGAATTACAGAAGCATCGGTGATTTCGGGGATTGTATTTCTGCACTCATTAAAGCGCCGAACATATTCCCTCAAGGATTTACCCGAGCTCTGTGTCAATGCGTGTAAGTCATCTTCGATCGCATGGCGTTTGTAGGTTCCCTGGAAGTTGGCGACGAACTGCTGCCATAGGTCTGCCCACGAAGAAATTGAGTAGGGCAGAAGATGCATCAACCATGAACGCGCAGAGCCTTTTAACGCAGTTGGCAAATAATTCGTCAACGCGTTGTCGTCCGCTCCGGCAGCATAGAGTACTGTGGAGTAGACTTGAAGAAATTCTTCTGGGTCAGTGCTCCCATCGTACTTCTCTATTGCTCCCGGTCAGAACCTCTCAGGCCATTGGACATCGCGCAACGAACGACCGAAAGCCCTACACCTAGCACTGGGGGCAGTGGGTTGTCGGCGATCGTATGTTCTTCGTGGATGTCTGTCTGACGATGAGGAGGAGGAAGAAGATGAGGACGACGATGGGTCGCTTGGTTCCGGTGTAGGATTACGAGAACGCCGGCCGGGTTCTCGAGAATCCTGTCGTCGCCCTCCGTTGTTGTCCCGGCGCCGTTCTCTGTTGTCTTCGTCATGATGGCGGCGTCCTCGACTGGTATCGCCCGGCGTCCGTCGCTCACGATCGCCGCGAATATGATGGTTGTGGCGGTGATCACGGTCTCGGTCTTCGTTCGAGCGGCCTCCGCGAATATGTCGTGAAGAAACGTGATGCTGGGAACGGTTCTCGTTTTCCCGTGTGCGACGAGCTTCTCGGCGACCGTTTAGGTGATCGTGGAGAAAAACATGAGGGCGATTCCCGCTGGGGCCGCGAGGTGGAGGGCTGGCTCGATGGGGTGATTCCCACTGTTCGGGGTTTTCGCTGTTGGCACCAGCAGTTGGTTGCTGTTCCGGGTGGGTTGCAGCGGTGACCTCTTCGAACGCGTTGCTGAGGTTGGTCAGTGACTCCCGTAACCATTCCGTCCATTGTGCGAGGTCATCGTGTAGAACGGGGTCATAAGGGGTCTCCCTCAGTATTGCGTTGAGGGTCCTGATGTGCTGAGCCGGTGTAGACGTTTGATTTTCTGCCCCGGTGTTAGCGCGTGCCGATGTGCCTGTCCCGTCGATAGCCAATACCTCACGTGGCGTACTTGTTGACGACGAGTCGTAGTCCTCGAGTAGATGCAGGACTGACGGTTCGGAAGAACCGATGTCGATAACACCGACGAAACGATCTGGGGTCAGTGTTGTTCCTCGTTCTTTGTCTTCGTCTCTAAGGGTCTTGCCTGGCTGTTGGGCCTTGGGAGATGACATCTTTGTGACGCTGAGAAAAACTTTACAGCTCGAGAGGTCGTGGTTCTTTGTCTTGTGAATAGGACAATGGACACCACGAGTTGGAGAAATACGCTGAATTCCACGCTCCTTACAGGCGCGAATCTCGGCGCGGATGTTGAGGAAAACCCAGCAGGCTTGCAAAGTATGTTTCCTGGATTTGTGAATAGGGCATCAGGACCCTGTCGCTTCGGAAGTTATTCTTGTCGGCTTGTGTTTCTTGTCGGAACGACAAGGTTTGGCCGCATTAGAATTCTTCTCGAGTTCGAATGTCGTCGATGTTCCGTTCTCCACTTCGGCGGGAGGACCTTTCGACGTGGAGCCATCTTGGGTTACAGCCACTGCGTTCTCGTTTCTGGTCATCGATGGCCCAGCTGAGATCGGCATCGTGGTGTAAACCGGAAAGACAATTTCGCCGACTTGAGTCCACGCTAGCATCGTTGAGGCAGGAAGCCCGTAGTTGAGGTTGGTGTTGACGCTGTTGTCGACGAGGCTGGATGACATAGTAATAGAACCTTGAGCACCAAGTCCCCCTACCTGGCGCGCCACTGTCGAGGGTGATACCCGTAGACCGGATGTAGAGAGTATTGGGGTACGTTGGTACAAGGGTCTACGTAGTACGACATCAAGCAAACAGAAGACGAAGATTATACTGGTTCAGGCCCCTTGATAGGTAATAGCCCTAATCCAGTTGGTATGGGATTATATGATGGAAATCATAGGTTACAAAGGGAAAGATGGAACTCGATGAAACCGACGAGATCGTATCGGGTTAATCCGACTAGACCTCTCGGCAATCTGGCTTCCGCAGGCTCCGACTTCGTAGGCTGTGGTGGTGATGTTGGCTATCAGATTCCTCCTCTTAGGTCCTCCCAAGGGGTCCCTTTTATATCGCAGGTCAAGCGGTTTCCATGAAGAACTCGGAGACATCGGACCCTGCACGATGCACTGACGACCCAGTCTTGTCCAAGTAGGACTCTTTCCATCTGTAAACTCCATGATGGATTCCCTTAATGTATGCAGAGAGCATCCGTATACGCGCAGGTATACCATACCGATACGCGGCATGTATCGAAGGGTAAAGGGTATACCTTACCCGTAACCCTGACAGTCATGACCATACAACTGGGGTTAAATACGGAGGAATACCCTCCCAAGGGAATTAACTTAGGATTATATACCGGCGTGGAGGAATACCCGTACTGAGCTATCACCATCAGCGGCCCACCTCTCAACCGCAATATATAACCCCAAATAATGATATCCCGTAATCTAGACACCACGTCTAAACTACCAGATACTACTCTAATATCATCGTCATGACATAGAGTAATTGCATAAGTAAACATTATACCCGCACCAAAGCATCTCCTAGATAAGCTAGCCGTATATTCAGTATAACATGAACATAATTTAAAGTAGGTACTCATATACTCGGAAAGTATTTCAATACCATAAATGTATTTAGAAGAGTATTGTAATAAAAGTACAAAGCTTACAAAAGAGAAGAGAAAAGCTACTAGAGCCATACCGAACTCTTCCGAAGGCTTCCGGACTCCTGATTTCTACTCTATTCCTATTCCACCAGCTAGATACTACTAAACTAAACTTGAGAGAAACGACAGAGCTATTGCTTGAGGTATGTGAGTGAAGTGAGAAGGTGAGGGGTTTATATAGCCTCCCAATGACGGTTGTGACGGTTGGAACGGTCGGAAATACCCTCCAACCATCATTGGGAGCTAATCCACACCGTCCAGAAGAAACCCTGCATCCAGCGGCGATGAGGAAGGTTCGGCCGAACCCCCTGGTTCAGCCGAACCTAGGGCTGGCCAACTAGCCCATGGTTTGGCTGGCGGCCTCCTCTGTCGTTCTTCTCCGCAGACTTGTGAATTTTGGCCCAGTTTGTCGTGTCAATTATGAGTTCTTGGCCCATTCATACATAAGTCTGGTTATCGACATCGTCCAATTGATTTATCGTTTGAATTAATGTCGATTCTCCTCCACTTTATTGTCATTCTCTGCAAAAGATTAGTATACCTACTATTAGTGGAATATTATTATTCTAACATATTTATGCATTGCAAGCATCACTAGTTCTCCACTATTTTGGTAATATTGATGGTCGAAACTGATCGATAATGACCGTCAACAAAAACCCCCAGGCTTGAACGTTTGCTCGTCCCGAGTGAAGGACGAAAGGGAACAAAGACTTGGTTGTTGATCAGGAGTTGCTACTATGCTGCATATCTCAAAGATACAGGTGCAAGGTATATGTACTCTCTCTCAGATTAAATAATCTTTGGCACGGTGGCTTATCCTTACCCCTGATTCCCACGAGACACTGCTTCTCTCTGCCTTGGGCAGTTGAAAGACAGAACAGCAATTTAGAGTAACAATCACCCAATCTTTATTCAACTCTTATTCCGGAAGTTTTCAAATGATTTTGCAAAAGAAAGCCTAGTTCCTCAAATGAATCACTCAGTGTCTCCAAGTATATGAATTCCTCACCACCGTGCCTTTTTGATTCCTACTCTAAGGTTTGATATGTGGAGCTCGGTAGGGATCAAACATGGCATACTTACACTCACATTTATTACTAAGTCAAAAACTTAGACTAAAGCAGATAACTAAACATACTCAAGATCAAGATCGTGCAAAATGTGTGTGTGGTAAATGATGAAATGGCACATGAAGGAAAATAAAGAAAATGCTACTCCTTTGTGCTTACTTTCTTCTCCCAAAAAATCCTCTTTTATTGATTAGGAGAGGGCATAGTTACTTCTTTTTTTTTAACATCATGCTCATGCTTGATGGAGCATAACTTTATTTTTCATAACCATGCCTTTCCCTCCTTTTTTTCTCTTTTTTTCAAAAGGATTTTTTCTCTTTAGGGGAAGAAAGCACATGAAAGCATGGAGAATTTATTTTGGTGGTAATACGGAAATGGAATGGAATATTGCTTAGCTCGCAGTGTAGGAGTTTAGCATGTGCATATATGTGGGTGTATGATCTTGATCATAGAGCATGAGAAGTATCTACACAAGTCACAAGAGTTTGACAAAGTTCAATGGAATGATAAGTAACCAAATGTATATGGTTTAATCTTGATAGCGCATTTTTGGCTCTGGTAGGAATTTCTATCAAATGAGGAACTTTCAATTTATCATTTTGAAAAACAAAACATCTGGAATTTAAGTCAAACTAGCATCGGGATCATAGCAACTCATATTTACTATCTCATATCTCGCAACAACCTAGATTTAGATCAGCGAGTGTAGCTCATTTACCTCAGGTTCCCGGATAATTGTTGGCTACTTATATTTGACCTTTGAGAGAGCATTTACCATGAACCCATATATAAGAGATATAAAACAGAGCAACTATTCATCATCTCAACAAAGAGTACTAGCTTGTCTTACCTAGCATGACTCAAACCTACCCTATCTTTTTGGTATTTTCTATTTTGCAAATTTTTATATTATTTTCATTTTTATAAGATGCAATTGGAAAGGGGAAATATGCAATATGATACAAGTTACCTCAGTGGGGGGAGCGACGTCTCCCCCCCAAGCTTGGCATTCGCTCAGGGTCCTTGATAAGAATTGAACCCCTGAAAACGAAAGTACACCTGAAGGTCATCGTGCTGTTTGTTGGTATTTCTTAACGACATTACTAGGAATATAATTTTCAGCAATGGCACAGAAATACTTCTGGTATATTATGGTTACAGAGTTCATCCGCAAGCGCACGGATATACCATTGTAGCATTTCACCTGAGAGTTTCCAAGGGTATCGTATTTATTTTATCCCGTGGGAAGATCATGTAGAGAGAACTCAACTAATAATTTATATATTACTTGTGATAATCATATTCTAAGCAGGGGTTATGATAATCCAAGGGTAGAGTGACACACAAGCATTTCTACTCATCCTTATAATAAATAATCTAAGCTAGGTGGAAAGAAAAGAGAAAGAGAATCTATTCCTATACTTCTAATATACATAGTATACATACATTCTAATTAACTGATATAATAGCTAATACCCTCTACCTGATGCCGTCCTGGTACTTCGAGAAGCCACCCCTGACTGCCGAGTTCCTTACGACAGCCCGTCATGACCATCCAACCGGAGCTAAATACGGAGGAATACCCTTCCCAGGAAATTAACTTAGGATTATATATAGGCGCGGAGGAATACCCGTACTGAGCTGTCACCATCAGCGGCCCACCTCTCATCCGCAATATATAACCCCAAATAATGATATCCCGTAATCTAGACACCACGCCTAAACTACGAGATACTACTCTAATATCATCGTCATGACATAGAGTAATTGCATAAGCAAACATTATACCCGCACCAAAGCATCTCCTAGATAAGCTAGCCGTATATTCAGTATAACAAGAACATAATGTAAAGTTGGTACTCATATACTCGGAAAATATTTCAATACCAGAAATGTATTTAGAAGAGTATTCTGATAAAAGTACAAAGCTTACAAAAGAGGAAAGGAAAGCTACTAGAGCCATACCCGAACTCTTCCGAAGACTTCCGGACTCTTGATTCCTATTCTATTACTATTCCACCAGCTAGATACTACTAAAATAAATTTGAGAGGAATGAGAGAGCTCTTGCTTGAGGTGTGTGTTGAAGTGAAGAGAGTGAGCTCCTTATATAGAGGTTGGTATGACGGTTGTGAAAGGGGAATTGTCCGAAGTGCCCTCCAACCGTCATTGGGATGCAATCCTGGATGTGCACGCCAAAACCTGGATCCAACGGCGCCAGGATTGGTTCGGCCGAGCCACCAGGTTCGGCCGAACCTGGGGCTAGCTCAATCCAGCCCAATTTCGGCTGGTGGCCTCCTCTATTGCTCCACTCCGCAGACTTGTGAATTTTGGCCCAATTCATCGTGTCAATTCTGAGTTCTTGGCCTATTCATACATAAGTCTGGTCCTCGACATCGTCTGATTGATTTATCGTTGGTGTTGATGTCGATTCTCCTCCACTTTATGATCATTCTCTGCAAAAGGTTAGTAGACCTAACACTAGTGGAATATTATTATTCTAACATATTTATGCATTGCAAGCATCACTAGTTCTCTCCTGTTTTAGTAATATTGACGGTCGAAACTGATCGATAACGACTGTCAACGCTGTTGCTGTATCATGTTGTTGATGTTGGCGATTTGAGCATCAGCAGATTGTTGCCATTCTTGCATTTGAGCTATGTGTCCGTGAGGTTGTACTAGATCTCTCCCGTCTGCATATCAAGGGTGTCCATTCTCCTAGTGATTTCACCCAAGTCCCAACTAGAGGAACTTGAGCGCCATTCACTTGGGGATGGGGGCACACCACTTGATCTGGGAGGTTGATTGTCCCCCCATTGGATGTCATGAGGCGCATTCCACCGGTCCTCACTGGCACTTGCCTAGGTTGAGACTCCGATGCTATGGCATGGAGCTTGGGTCCATCTGGGTGCATCCCCAGTTGGTGCCCAATCTGCCTCATACATCTGTACGGGTGTCGAGGATGATGAACTTTCTTGTTCATTCCTTGTCATGTTGCGCGTCTCCCTGTATGTTCCACCTGCACGAGATTCTTCTATGGTCTGCAGGGGAATGGTTAGTTCATGGCAGTTGTACAAATGATACCCCGTATTTGGCAACGGGATTTCATTTGTACAACCGGGGAAAAAGTATATCAATGATCCATCTACTCCATGTTTCAGAATATGTCCTTGCACTAGATAAGCCTCATCAATACGCGGACGAGCGGCTGAGGTAAAAGCAATTTGGTCGCTAACGACCCCTAGCCCTTTTGCTATCCGAGTAATCAGAGAAGTGCACTCAACAGGAGCAGAGAACTTTGCACTTTCTAACCATTGCCTTATCATACATTTCACAGGAGCAATTTTGATCTTTCTAACCAATTCATCTCCCCTAATGGGTCTCAGATCACCTCTAGGAAACAAAGTCATAGCAATCCATTTGTGCATGAGCCTAAGTGTAGGATTATGGATATCATTCGTTCTAGGTTTCTTGCATATTGGAGCACCAGAAATGTCTTCCCAAAACCTATTTTTCTCGAACCTAGAAATTCCTTTCTGGAGAAGATTTTGCAGGAATCGTGAAAACCAAGAAGTGTACTTAAGCCTTCCATGTAATTGTGTACTCCTTATGGAAAAAGCGAAAGGAAATTCCATCATCTATTTCTTTCAAAGTGCATAGAAATTGCAAAGTAAGCAGACGAGAACCAGGCTCATCTACCACAGCAAATCTCTGCCAACCAACAGCTTTCCAAATAGCACAAAATTCAACTTCCATACCTATCTTTTTCAGCAGCTCCGGTGAGTATTCTCGCGTGTGAGCATACTCCCGGTCGCTCAGCATGTAGTAGGCTTGTCTGTCCCGATCACTGACAAGGTCGAGGTCGGTCTCGTTCAGGAGTTGTCGTGGAGCTTCAGCATCTTCCATCGAGACATCAGCTGATGAACGAGTACTAGACTCGTGATGATGACTCGATGAAGAGCCGGACCCCTTGAACAGTGAGACGGTCGCTTCCTCATTCTGCAAAATGGAGCAAAAATGGACTAACTCGGCGAGGGTTAGGAATGACAAGAATTTCACCCGCCGGTTAGTTTCACCAAAGCAACTTGTGTATATGCAACTAAGTGTTGAATTTGAGGGAAACTATCAAAGCTTGAATGAACTTGAGAGCAAACTTTGGAGAAGGAATGAAAAATGTGTTGAAATGGAGTGCAATTCCCTCTCTCGGCCGACTGGCTTTTATAGGGTACCCACAATGGTTAGAAATGACATGTGGGGCCCACTAGCCATTACCCTGCCAAAAGTGGCAGGTAACCGTTGCCTGGCCGGTTCGGCCGAACCAGGGTGTTCGGCCGGCCGAACCCCTGGTGGGCCCAACCGGCCCCACTTTCGGCCGTTGGATTCCAACGGTCAGTGTGGTCGTGGCACAATGAATTTTCGTTGAAAATTTTTTTAGTCTGCTCTGAAAAATTCATTTGAAGAAATTTCCTCGAAATTCAAAAATCCTAAATGCAATTTTGAAATTCAAACATGTGGTGATGCAAAAATTCAAATTGTTGAAAGCAAATATGCGGATACATACCAATTTACCTGTTGTCGAAGGTCGCGTCATATAAAGTCCGACGTGCAAGACTGTACCTCCTTCTGATTTTGTTCACGGATTTTTCACCCGTCTCCGGAGGTGATGGACCGGGCGTCATTGGCTTCTCCCTCCACATCTTCCTTGATTTTGGAGCGGACTGCGGCTTCTTCTGAGCCGACTGCTCTAGCTTTTTGGCCGGTATTGGGGATTTTACCGGCGTCTTCCAATAATGGTTCCTGGGCATCGTTGTTTCCTTCTCCAGGAAATTCTGCATGAATTTCACCAGGCTGTCCGTTTTGGGTGGCGCCACTTCGACCACTTGAATATTCTGTGGGTTTGGCCCGTACTTAATTCTGACCATGGAGCATTGTTCCGTCCTCGGTTGAAACTCAAACTTCTCTTCCTTGCCGTTGATGTGAAAACGAATACTCCCTGTTCCCACGTCAATGTTGGCTCCTGCGGTGCTAAGGAACGGACGCCCCAGGATGAGCGGCGTCTCCTTCCCCGTGTCCATGTCTAGCACCACAAAATCAACCGGGATGAAGAAATCCCGTATCTTGACTGGCACATCCTCCGCTATCCCTGCTGGGTAACGGACTGAAGAATCAGCCAGTTGAAGGCGCATCGGAGTTGGTGCCAACACCGTGAAGTTGAGCTTGTCAAAGACGTCTTTTGGCATGACACTGATATTGGCTCCAAGGTCGCACAAGGCCTGGTCGAATTGTTGTGCTCCGATCGAGCAGGTGATCGTAGGATACCCCGGATCTTTCTTCTTCTCCGGGAGCTTGTGGAGTATGACGTTGCTGCATTACTCCGTCAGCTTAACCACCTCCATTGTTGGGAGCGGTCTCTTGTTGCTGAGTATGTCCTTGAGATAACGGGCGTATGTTGGCACTTTCATAGTGTCCAACAACGGCACGTTGGTGTGGATCTTCTGGATTACTTCAACAAATGAGCGAATTGCTCGTCTACTGACGGTTTCCTAATCCATTGAGGAAACGACAGCAACCGTGTGTCGCAGTACTCCTGCGGCACTGTCTTTTCTGGTTGAACTTCCTTGTTAGCCGATTCACTAGATGGCGCTTCCTTTGATATCCCGTTGGTTCCTGCAGGGTTAGGATATGGCGGATCACGAGTGGACTTACGTCCCCTCGTCGTGATCACCTTGACATTTTCAATGGAGGAGTCGGGTTGTCCCGGAATCCTCCCAGTTTCATTTGTAGGGACTAAGGATGCCAACTGAGATAGTTGGGTTTCTATCATTTTATTAAAGCTCAGCTAATTTTGAAAACCAGAAGCAAAGCCATCTAACTTCACATTAATATTTTCTAGGATCTTATCATTGGCCGCAAGCTTTTTGCTTGGTGCATCAGTGGTTTTGGCTTGCGCGAAAACGAGATCCTTCAAGGAGGGCTGGTTAGAAAAGTTACCGTTGTTGTTTCCTCCTTGATAATATGGGCGTGGTTGGTTCCACCTCTGACCTCCTTGTGGACGATACCCGTTGTTGTTGTTGCCCATGTACATCGCCTCCTCATGGGTTTCCGGGCAGTCATTCCCAGAATGGCCCGTGTTGCCGCAGACCTCACACGTGACGTGAGAGTCCAAGGCCTTGACAGTACCTTGTGGCCGTTTCTCGTGGTCGTCCAAGCGTTTCATGAGGAGGTCCAGCTTGGCAGCAAGTAACTCCGCCTCCTTGATGGTGTGCATGCCTCGCTGACGGGTCTGGAGTCGTTCCTTGCTACAACCCATATTAGAGACCATCTTCTCTATTAGATCAACGGCTCCTTGAACCGTTTTAGAGAAGAACGCTCCTCCAGCTGCCGCGTCCAGGTGATCGCGGGACATCGGGGTGAGTCCATTATAAAAGTTTTGCAGGATTAGCTAGTTGTCCATCCCATGATGAGGAGAGGCGGCCACGTACTCCTGTAGTCGTTCCCATGCTTCCGGAATAGACTCATCCCTTGTCTGTTGGAAACTGGAAATCCTTCCACGAAGGGCATTGGTTTTGCCCATCGGGAAGAATTTCGAGAGGAATGCCATAGAGCATTTGTCCCAGGTGTTGACAGCAGCATGGTTGGCATAGAACCACTGCTTCGGTCTACCGAGACTGGAGAACGGAAACAGCCGCAGCCTGACAGCGTCGGGACTGACGCCCTTGATGGTGTACGTGTTACAGATTTCCAGGAACTGTTGCAGATGAGCATTGGCATCCTCGTTAAGCTTGCCACAGAATGGGCTAGCCTGCGCCATCGTGATAAGGCTGGACTTCAAGTTGAAATCCACGTCCCCTGTGTTGACCTGTGGCCCAATGGCCACATTGTCAGCAGAGGGAGCGGCGAACTCGCGAAGAGTCTTGTTAGCCATGGTCTTGAAGGTCGGTGGTGCTGGTACGGCTGGTTTCTCTGTCGGTAGAGTTTTCTGCGGAGCAACGACTCGCGGTCTGACGCTCCGGAAGAAAGCTTCTGGATTTTCTTTGAAGTTTTCCGGCAAGTTGAAACCAGTCATGCAATACCCTGTTTTCAAAACAAAGAGTGAAAACAAGCAAGGTTAGCCTGCAAAGAAAAATGATTATACAAAGGTAAATATAAAGTATTAGTTCAAGTAATCTCTATTATGAATCTTCCCCGTCAACGGCGCCAGAAATGCTTGTTGGTATTTCCTAACGACATTACTAGAAATACAATCCCCGGCAATGGCGCCAGGAATGCTTGTTTGTATTTCTTAACGACATTACTAGAAATATAATTCCCAGCAATGGCACAGAAATACTTCTGGTATATTATGATTACAGAGTTTATCTGCAAGCGCACGGATATACCATTGTAGCATTTCACCCGAGAGTATTCCAAGGGTATCGTATTTATTTTATCCCGTGGGAAGATCATGTAGAGAGAACTCAATTGATAATTTATATATTACTTGTGATAATCATATTCTAAACAGGGGTTAAGATAATCCAAGAGTAGAGTGACACACAAGCATTGACTACTCATTCTCATAATATATTGTCTAAACTAAGTGGATAGAAAAGAGAAAGATAATCTATTCCTATACTTCTAATAAACAAAGTTATTGATGTAAAACACGAGGCCTGGGAGATCTGCTTAACTCCAGTGCAGGTCCAAAACTCGCCTTCGGATATGCAAGCGTGCCAGTTGATTTGATCCTGCAATCAACAAGAAACAAAGACAAAGAAAACGCGGTTAAACCTATAAACGATAGCCGATCGGCTAAATGCCGATGACTTATCATTTATCTTTGAGCCGATGTCATATATGTATCGATCAGCAGTCATGAATAAATAAGAAGGAACTAAATCTACTCGATCGGCTGTAGATATTAAATCAAGTGATTGGGATAGATCGGTCGCCATGCCGAGACAGTATAAGTCACTTAAGATCGAAATATATATTAATAATGGGACTATATATGTTCATAGCATAGCCGATCAGATAGATCTAACATGTATCGGCTAATACTCCGATATCACTCTATATTAAGATTTAAAGCAAGTAGAATATATCAAACAAAGGCCTAATATACTTAAATGCAACAAGATCTTAACATAAAGGGCAGATTTAACATATCAATAAAGCATATAGAGTAAATATAGTTAAATCAGGTAAGGTCAGCTGAAACCCCGATACTATCCTAATCGACAACCAAGAAGCAGGCAAGAGGTTGAGATTCTAATCACGACTTATAAGATCAAACTCAACTGATGCAGCTATAAGTATGAAAAGAAGGACAATATCTAGACAATCAAGCCATTGGAAGTTTCATAGAGTGGTGGATACCCTATATAATCTATGTCAACATCGATATCTAACCTAATCGGCTGTCCTCTACCGATAGATGTTAGCCGATTGTAGGTTAGATAGCGGTATTGCCAGAGATTATGTAAGATATATGATAACTCGACGAATTACATAAGCAAGATTAGAGTATCATAAAGATGGAAGCACTAATCCCGAGAACGCAAGCCGCCATAACAAGTTTTACCTCTTGTTGAAGATCGAAATCGATGCAGCTCAACCCGAAAGCAAGAACTCCTCGAAACAAAACGAAAGTAAAAGGGTGGCGATGCGCCGAGATTGTATTGAACGTCTATTTTTTTGATTACATGGTGCTCGGGGTCTATTTATACCCGAGAATTACAAAATATGTCCATATCGGACACGACTCTTATCTCTAACAAACTCTAAGATACCATAAGTCTTTGCGGCAGACTTTTGCCCAAATATATCTCTAAAGAAATTACATAAAATATCCTAATTAATAGATACAATTGGCTTCCTAAGACTCTATCCATGCATGGCAATCATCTTGAAGCGTATCAACGCATCCCGATGATGTATACCGAGTCGTATCGGTTTACCCAATTTGACTCGGACTCAGCCGATCCCGATCGTAGCCGATTTGGACTCCAGCCGATTCTTACTCTGTTCCCGAATCGATCTTCATCTCTGATTCCGCCTCGATCTAATCTTCATCTCCGATGCTGATATTACCAAATTCGGTCGTTAACACATGCCCCCCAAGTCCGGAATATTTGGTAATGTTTCGGATTTGCCATATACCGACCTCGACAGAAATCTGCTCTTGCCGTTTTCCGACCGTTATTCCATCGCTTTAAATACTAACCGTTGTCTCCGAGAAACTCACACCATTTTCCTCTGTTTTCACCGCCGAAGCAAACTCTGTCCTCTCTCTCTCCGGCGATTTCCCCGTCGTACAAGGCGACCCCCAGGCGATCTCTGGCCAGACCTCCACCCGCGGCGATGTCGTCCTTCGCCAGTCCATCTGTCGCACCATCAGCCGAGTATGCTGAGGTAAGTTCTCATTGGCTAGATCTCCTTTTCTCACAGCAGATTGGTTTTTCTATTTCTCATCCCATTTCCCCTTCTCGATTCTGCTGGATTTGTGGCACCTTTCCAACCTAGTTGCAATTCCAAGCCTGTCACATGAAAATTACTACTTTCTTGGCCCAGTCGGCAACCCTGACCCTACTGAGTTCATCATTGGCGAAACCAATAGGATTCCCTTCAGATTGGCGAACCCAGATGTAGGTCACTAGAAAAATACCTTCAAATCTTGGCCATCTCTCGAGAAAACTCCACCCGAGAAAATTTGGATCACATGGTACAAGCGCGTATCGGCTAGCAAGAAAGTTCACTGGGACGAGATCGGAATCGGCCAAGCGCTTGCCCTCACCATAGCCAATTCAGCTAAAGACGAACCTCTGATGGCTGCCGCCACTTATTTCTGGTCTAATACCATCAATGCCTTTTTGTTCAACCAAGGGCCGATGACTCCAACTCTGATCGACATCACCATGATCACAGGATTAGATGTAACCTTATCGGCTAACCCTATGAGTATGAACACCAAGAACCAATTTGAGTATGAACACCAAGAACCAATTTGATTTCAAGACCAAAAGCATAGGGGGTTGGTCTGGCTATATAGCGGCATATATGGGCAAAGGGCCTGTCACTCCTTGGGAGCATGTAGCTTTCTTGCTAATGTGGCTAGAGAAGTTCCTCTTCTGTGGTCCTACAACCAATTGGCAATTTGTAGCCAAAGCCCTAAAATCGAAGAAGCAATTTCCTCTAGGCAAAATCCTCCTCGGCTATCTATACCAAATATTGAATAATGCATCAGCCAAGATAGCTATCAGATCAGTAGTTGGAGCAGGTGGACCATGGTGGCTGTTGCAGACTTGGCTAAATTCGATGGTCATGAAAGTTGTCAATCGGCCATCTGTGACAGAAGCCGAATTCCCAAGACTAGAGCCGATTGTAGAAGATGATGGAGAAGAGCGCACTCATCGCAGATGCATGTCATATGGAGAATATGCATCCACACCAGCCGATGCTGGAGCAAAATTACCGGCTGAACTGCTCAAGGACTGGTTTTGCAGTTTCTATGAGGGCTTTCAAAAAGATGCTTGAGTTTGGTTTCCTTATGAAGATTCAGCAAACCTTGAGCTCCCATCGGACTTTAGATTTGAAGACATCAATCATGAAAGATACCAAAAGTCCAGGGAAGTTTTCTCAGTTGCAATCAGCCCATGCATCCTTCTTGTCGGCATCCATCAGGGAAGAAACATCCAAGTTTCTTATGAATTCTACCATCCGATGAGCTCAGCCAGACAACTTGGAATGGGTCAACTCCCAATCGGCTTATTCTTTGCCGATAAGATCCAGTGCCGAGGGGAAATTTCATCAGCCTTGATGATGGATCGGCTGCTCAATCTCCAAGGACCTCCTCTGGGCAGCATTAAAAATATAGAGCTGCCAAAGTTCAGGAGCAAAAACTTTGACAGATGGTGGGGTGAATGGAAACTGCATCTATTCCACCAATCGGCTTCTATGTACATGACAGATCTCTTTCCAGATGTTATCCCTCAGGTATGCCTTCATTTAATTAATTCCTTTTAAATAATTGCTTAGCCGATTCATAACTTAATTAATTTTCTTTTCTGTCTTGCAGACAACAGAGTTCTCCCCCCTCACCAGAGCAATAGTGGCAGGGACATAGAGTATGCTCCAGGTCTTATTCCAAATGGAGGTGGTCCATCTCCTCCTGTCATCGGCTATCATGCCCCCAAGACTTCAACTCTTCTTCAAGGGCTCATCAGAGAACCAGCCGATGCTGGTAAGAAGAGAAGAACCAAACCATCGGCTGTGGATATATTGGCTCCTGCTCCAAAGAAGAAGGCCAAATTAAAGAAGCCTAAACCAACCGGTGATCTGCTTGCCCTAGATCCATCCATTGAACAAGCTCTGGATGAAGAAGAAATCGGCGAGGATGTTGATCAAGCCGCAGATGAAATAAGCGATACTGAAAGAACTCCATCGGCTTCACCTAAGCAAACTCCTCCGACCCCCTATGGTCCAGCTCACTTCTCTAGGGTGAATATCTTTTCTTTTATAACTATTTATCCTCAATCGATTACTCACTAATCTTGTCTTTGCAGAAAAAGAGAATTGCTGTGAAGAAGAAATCGGCATCAACAATTTTAAAACTGGCTCCACCAGTAAGATTTTCTCAATTCTTTTACTAGTTGATCTCAGCCAATTTTGTCTAACATTTGCCTCTTTTTACAGCCTCTTCCTCCTCCTTCTTCTCTTGTGCAACAATCATCAAGTGACCAAACTCCATCGGCTGTAGAAAGCCATCATGTTGAAGAAGAAGAACAACCAGCTGCTCCTGCTATCCCAGTAAGTTTTCTTTTGATACGTGAATTTAGATCGGCTATATCTATTTAGCTCTAACTCCCTTTAAATCATTATTTCAGGTTTTAGCCGATATTTTCTCTTTTGACATTAGAGACTATCTTGATGAGACAGAAGAGGATACCACGAGCAAGGCTTTAGCCCCCTTATTTGATGATGTGAAGAAAACTCTTGAAGATATCTCTCATCGGCTAGAGGCCTCCTCTTTAGACAGCTTGGTGGTCGACTGTGGATCGATTAGGACTCGGCTACATGAAGTTCAAGCTCTGATTCCTGAAGAATTGGCTGATGTCCTTATCTTGAACATCATCAATTCAAATTGGAGAAAGCCAAGCAGAGACTAGCCGAACGCCGAGAACGCAAAGAAATTGAAGCTACCATCCAGGCCAATCGACAACTCGTGCATGAAGAGAAGTCCAAACTTGATTAGCTATCTGAAGGCCCGATCAAGTCTAATATTAGTCGGCTGGAAGCTCGCAAGATCGATCTCTTGGCACAACTTCAAGAATGCAACGCCGAATTGGACCTGGAACACAAGAAGCTAGCCAATCTCCCACAGTCTGTCGAAGAACAAAAGGCGAGGCTGAAATCGGCTATCAAGAATGTCGCTGATATGACCAAGTCTCTAAAGGTCATCTCTGGAACCGATGCTCAAGATGCTCAAGCCATTGAAGAAGTAGAACAAATCAGGCAGAGAGCTATTTCGGCTATCCAGCAATATTTGTGTCAGTGATATCTTGTGTAATAGGTCTTAGAAATTTTTTGTAATCGGCTAAGGAACTCTGACTCTTCATGTAACTTATCTCAATAACTTTCATGCCAATTCAATTTAGCTCCATATTTTGCTCAAAAATCTGCAATTTTATATATGTGCCTCCCTAATTTTGCAATGTCATAAGCATTGATAAAATTATAAAAACAACTAAGGGCGATATAACAATATCGGCCATTGTACATCGGTAAATCACAACCGACTACAATATGCAAACAACTAAGGGCGATATAACAATATCGGCTATTGTACATCGGCAAACCACAACCGATTACAATATGAAAAACAACTAAGGGCGATATAACAATATCGGCCATCTCAAGGCGATGCAAACACATCGGCCATCATGTATTGGCAATATCAGCCGATCATGTGTTAACCCAAACACTTGGGTAATACTTCTTCAAGTACTTGCCATTTAATGCTCGTCCATAAACTTCTCCATCGAGTCCTTGCAACATGTAAGCTCCCTTAGACACAACTTTATAGATTTAGAATGGTCCTTCCCAATTCGGCGAGCACTTGCCGAATTTCATATCCCGAGTCCCAATCTTGCACTCATATTCTCATGCCAATTGACTGATTACTAGCAAAGAATCCCCCATAATTTCGATAGCATAGGCTTCAACTCCCTTGAGTAACTGCAACCTTTTAAGAACTGCTTCATACTCAGCTTGATTGTTGGTTGCATAAAGTTTAATAGTATAAGCAAACTCAAAACATGCCCCCTGAGGGGAAATTATAACTAAGCCGATACCACAACCATGAGTACATACTGACCCATCAAAGAATAAAGTCCATGGCACGATCTCAACTGAGCCGATTGAATTATCACGATGATCAACAATGAAATCGGCTATAGCTTGTCCTTTGACCGCCTTCGGTGATTCATATCGAAGATCAAACTTGGTTAAGGAAAATATCCACTTTCCAACTCTTCCTTTCAAAATTGGAGCCGATAACATGTATTTAACAACATCGGCTTTGCATATAACAGTGCATTCGTTGGACAATAGATAATGCCTTAACCTTGTACATGAAAAATATAAGCACAAGCACAACTTCTCCACAGGGGAATATCTAGTCTCTGCATCCAAGAGCCGACGACTCAAGTAGAATACAACTCTTTGTTTCCCTTCGAGTTCCTGAATCAAGACCGAGCCGATTGACTTCTCACCGGCCGACAGATATAACCTAAAAGGTATCCCCCTCTGTGGAGGAATCAAAACTAGAGGAGAGCTAAGATATTCCTTAATATTATCCAAAGCTTTCTGTTGCTCTACCCCCCAAGTAAACTGTTGATCGGCTTTCAATCTTAATAATGGTGTAAAAGGCTCTAACCTTCCAGACAAATTAGAAATAAACCTTCTAACAAAATTTATCTTGCCGAACATCTCCTCCAACTCTGTCTTGTTCTCTGGAGGCTGAATCTTCTTGATTGCATTAACACTTCTGTGAGTAATCTTAATTCCCCTCTCATGAACAAGAAATCCTAAAAACTGGCCAGCCGATATGCCGAAAGCACACTTTGTTGGGTTCATTTTCAAGCCATATTTCCTGCTTCTCTCAAAAACCTTCCTCAAATCGGGGTATGTGGTATTCTATCTCTCTAGATTTAACAACCACATCATCAATGTTGACTTCAACCAACCAGCCGATTAGATCATGATATATATATAATTCATGGCTCTTTGATATGTAGCCCTAGCACTTTTCAAGCCGAAAGTCATTACAACCCACTCAAACAAGCCGATTGCACCAGGATACCTAAAAGCTATCTTATGGATATCTTCTTCGGCCATAAAGATTTGTTTGTATCCTGCATTACCATCCATAAAGCTCAAAATCTTGTGTCCTGAGGCAGCATCAATCAGCTGATCAGCTACTGGCATTGGATACTCATCCTTTGGGGTAGCTTTATTTAAATCTCTGAAGTCAATGCACACCCTCACCTTGCCGTTCTTCTTGATAACAGGAACTATACTAGAAACCCACTCGGCATATCGGCAAGGACGAATAAAACCAGCATCATATAAACGTTTAATCTCAGCCTTGACACGTTCGAGCATATCGGCTTTGCACCTTCTCGGCGGTTGTTGCTGTGGTCTAACCCCTGGTTTGATAGGTAGCCGATGTTCAACAAACGATCAGCTGAGTCCGGGCATCTCATAATACTCCCAAGCGAAGCAATCTCTGAATTCTTTTAATAGCTCTATCAACTTGGTTCTGAATTCCGAAGATAAATTCTTACTAATAAATGTCGGCCTTGGTCGATCACCTAGACCTATGTCAATTTCTTCTAAATCATCGGCCGACATGAAACCCTGTCCTTGTTTGTCATCGAGATCATCTACAGTGTCCTTAGTGTAGATGTTTGAACCCTCCACGACGCCCTCAAAATAATAGCTTGGGTTCTCCATCTTCAATTGGCTGTATATCAGAATCGGACACTTTTAGAAAATCTCTATGCCAAACTTTTCCAGATAAACAATCAAGACCATCCATCTCCCAAAGAGCTAAATAGCATTGGCAACATTGACTGACCTATCGGCTGGCACAATTTCAATCTTGTCGCCTTGCCACTGAATCAAGCATTGATGCATGGTTGAAGGAATACAACAATTGGCATGAATCCAATCCCTTCCAAGCAACAAGCTGTAGGAACCCTTCCCATCGATGACAAAGAACGTTGTAGGGATAGTTTTGCTGCCGACGGTTAGTTCCACATTTAAAACTCCTTTGGTTTCTGATGGATTGCCACCAAAATCCTTGAGCACCATATTTGTCTTGATGAGACCTTCAGCGTTTCTGCCCAACTTCCTGAATGTAGTATAAGGCATCAAATTCACTGCAACCCCACCATCGACCATCATCTTGGACATCGGCTTCCCATTGACATAGCCATTTATGTAAAATGGTTTAAGATGCCGATTCTCTGTTCCTTCCGGCTTTTCGAAGACTGCTTGTTCTGGTGACAAAATCAACTTAGCCGATTCTTCTTCAACTTCGTCAACATCGGCTTGCTTGACCCCAAATTCAGCAGGCAACGTGAAAATCATGTTAACCGACGCAGTTATAACACTTTTCCCTTTTGCCAATCTCTTTGCTTTATCGGCTGCGGCCTCATCGGCTACAGGAGCTTGATTCTTAACGCGCCACTCCTGCTTCGGCTTTGTTTTCCTTAGCCGATGATTGATTTCCTGTTCGACCTCCTGAAAGCGTTCCCTGTTCCTCAATCTTTGAACCCTTCTCTTCTGATTCTTTGTAAAGATACCAGAAGGACACCATTGAGTCTTCCTGTCTTCATTGTCCTCCTGGTTACAATCTTGGTTCACCGGGCCCAACCTTTGATGAACAGGAACTCTTGTTTGCTTTAGCCGATTGCCTTTATCATACGATTGACTTGAACTTTCTGCAATATTACCACACCCAGGATAGTCCTCAATAGATGGTAGCCTCATACCCTCATTCTAGCAAAATCTAAAGAACTCGCAGCCCCAATGAGGATCAAAACCGTCATCACCTTCTTCGTAATGCCTCTCCTGCTGTTTGTCATACTTCTTCTGATATTTGTTAATAATTTTAGCCGAATTCACCTGAAAACCTCTTGCACGTCCTCCATTGGCTGTTTGGCCAGCTGTATGCACCATATTGACAGGAAATGGATTGCCATCAACCTTCATCAGTCTCTTAGAATCATCAAATTTGATTTTGCCTCCCTCAATGGCTGCTTGGATTTGCTGCCTGAAGACTGTGACATCCCGACCTAGGGCTTAATAGGATTAATAGAATACTCATATCAATAAGTTGCAACTTCTTTTCTGGAAACCGATCTCCAAAGAACTCCAGGGTTAAGCATGCTTGGCCTGGAGCAATTTGGGATGGGTGACCGACCGGGAAATTCTTCCCGGGTGCGCACGAGTGAGGACAAAGTGTGCAGAAAAGACTTGTGTTGGTTTGTGAGGGCAGTCTATGACCTATGAAAGCTGCCAGATGTAAGCGGGCCCGGCCTGGGAGAGGCGGGACGTTACAAAGTGGACTCGCGGTTTCACGGGCGCGTGTGTCGCAGTTGCGCAGGCACGTTACAAAGTGGTATCAGAGCCGACTCGCGGTTTCACGGGCGCGTGTGTCAGGTATGGTGCGCATGGCTGGTGTGGACCGGGAGCGGTCACACAGCATGGCACATGCACTGGCATTGGACACACGGACGTGGCCAAGAGGGGACGTTCCTGGCCTGGGGTTGATCGACGTTACAAAGTGGTATCAGAGCCGACTCGCGGTTTCACGGGCGCGTGTGTCGCAGTTGCGCAGGTGTGGTGCGCATGGCTGGTGTGGATCGGGAGCGGTCACACAGCATGGCACATGCACTGGCATTGGACACACGGACGTGGCCAAGAGGGGACGTTCCTGGCCTGGGGTTGATCGACGAGGACGTCGATCCTCTAAGGGGATGAGGATGTGACATCCCGGCCTAGGGCTTAATAGGATTAATAGAATACTCATATCAATAAGTTGCAACTTCTTTTCCGGAAACCGATCTCCAAAGAACTCTAGGGTTAAGCGTGCTTGGCCTGGAGCAATTTAGGATGGGTGACCGATCGGGAAATTCTTCCCGGGTGCGCACGAGTGAGGACAAAGGGTTAAGCGTGCTTGGCCTGGAGCAATTTAGGATGGGTGACCGATCGGGAAATTCTTCTCGGGTGCGCACGAGTGAGGACAAAGTGTGCAGAAAAGACTTGTGTTCAGCCGATGGACTTGTATGACCAGCAGGAAGTTGAATCTGTTTCTCTCGGAGTAGCAAATCTATGACCAGCAGGAAGTTGAATCTGTTTCTCTCGGAGTAGCAAATCAAAAATCTTGTCAGCCTTGGTAATATCAAAGTCATACATCTCCTCTTTTCCAGAATTCTTTACCCATTGACATGGTATAACCTTTTTGCTTCTCACCCATTCGGCTGCTGCTATCTCAGAGTCATCATCCTCATCATCATCCGATCCATATATGTCAGGACAGACATGATTAACCTTTTTGAAGTTCTTCCTAGCTTCTGCAAACCTCTGTTCATGCAAGGTTACCTTCTGTGCAAGATGTGACAAGCTATCAAAATCTTGAGATGAGAACTTCTCCCTGATCGGAGCAATCATACCCTGAAAAGCCAAATCGGCTAACTGGGCATCAGTTAAACTCAAGCTGTAGCACTTATTCCTCATCTCTCTGAATCTCTGAATATACTCATGCACAGGCTCATCATGTCTCTGCTTGGTCGCTGTTAAATCGGATAATTTCATCTCTTGAATCCCACTGTAGAAATAGCTATGAAAATGCTTCTCCAAATCGGCCACCTCTCCTCTTTTCCAGAATTCTTTACCCATTGACATGGTATAACCTTTTTGCTTCTCACCCATTCGGCTGCTGCTATCTCAGAGTCATCATCCTCATCATCATCCGATCCATATATGTAAGGACAGACATGATTAACCTTTTTGAAGTTCTTCCTAGCTTCTGCAAACCTCTGTTCATGCAAGGTTACCTTCTGTGCAAGATGTGACAAGCTATCAAAATCTTGAGATGAGAACTTCTCCCTGATCGGAGCAATCATACCCTGAAAAGCCAAATCAGCTAACTGGGCATCAGTTAAACTCAAGCTGTAGCACTTATTCCTCATCTCTCTGAATCTCTGAATATACTCATGCACAGGCTCATCATGTCTCTGCTTGGTCGCTGTTAAATCGGATAATTTCATCTCTTGAATCCCACTGTAGAAATAGCTATGAAAATGCTTCTCCAAATCGGCCCAACTGTTGATTGATCCACATGGCAAAGAAGAAACCAAGTGAAAGCCGATCCAGACAAAGACAATCGGAACAACCTAACCCTCAAGGCATCCACAGCCGATGCTTCACCACACTGAGCTAAAAATCGGCTAACGTATTCATAAGTTGACATACTATCCTGTCCTGAGAATTTTGAAAAGTCTGGAACCTTGAACCGGTTAGGTAGAGGGACTCTCTCAAACCATTCAGGGTAAGGTTGCCGATACAAGTTTCCAACATCTTTCGGCTTAAGCCCAAACTGTTCCTTCATCACATCTGCAATCATATCGGCCCATGGTCGTTGCTGAGGTACTCCTTGAGGTTGTTGTGGCATGAGCTCAAATTGATTGTATTGAGGAACAAACTGGGGTTGAGCCGATCCTCCCTGCTGATATTGAACTTGCGGTGAAGGAGCCTGATACTAATAATTCAAATTGCCCCCTGGTAATTTTGAAAATTTGGCTGAATATTGTGCACCAAATGCTCGGGGACAACTTAAGGTATCACCGTCTGATCTGGCTGTACATGATGAACCAAGTGCTCTGGAACAACTTGATTCGCAGCATGCTGCCTTGGCTGATTATCAGGCGTTGCAAACCCAGCCGATGCATTCCTCAAGCCTTTCTGTTGAATCGACTGAATAACTTGTTGACTTAACGGCGTTTGCTGAATCGGTTGCAAAACCTGCCGTCTAGGTGGCGTCTGCTGAATTGGTTGCACAACTTGTTGGATTGGGGGTGTTTGCTGTATCGACTGTGCAACCTGTTGCCTTGGTGGTGTTTATTGAGTCGGCTGCTGTTGGGTTGGATCAATAGTAGGCGGAGGTGGTAAAAACATAGCCGCAACCTGATCTTGAGTTAGCCGATTCACATTCTACCCACTATGTTGTGGTTGCTCTCTCACCAACAATCGAGGATTCACCAATTGACCCGGTGCTGATGATGGTGCAGCAGGTGCAGGAGCCGATACTGGTGCCGTTGGCTGAGCCGATGGTGCATTAAGAGGAATTGATTGAACAGCTGGCTTATTATCAGTGACTAATGGCCAATAATTCAGGAATACTGCTCCTGGTAGATAAACCGTTCCTGTAGCCTGATATTCAGCCATCGAACCATCAACCATTGTCTTCACCATGTTTGACAAAGTGTTGACTAATATTCCAGATTGATTGATCAAAGCATGGTGCACGGCATAGTCAATCTGATCCTGGAAGTTGTTAAACTGTAACTGTGCTGCATTGCCGTCTTGATTAAGACCTCCACCTTGAACTCCCTGAACACTATCACCTTGAATTCCTTGAGAGCCAAAACCCTGAACTCCTTGAGAGCCATCACCTTGATCTCCTTGAAAGCCAACTGCAGCACCCTTATTACTCGGTTGAGCCGCGTCATCTGGAGCTTGTTTCTCTTCTCCATCCTTAGAAGAACCTGTCTCAGGAACATCAGCAATTACTTTTACTTTGTACTTCTGAACAAGTGTTCCCTTGCGGGTCTCCGTGAATGAGCTCAAGAACTGATTCTATGCTTGCTGCATCATTGCCTCAAGATCCTTTTGCTGTTCGGGTGTCAATTTGTCCATAGTGACGGGCACAATGTTGGCTTCATCAACCTTAGATAAGCCCAGCTTCTGGATCTTTTCTTTAACAGAGCCAGGACTAGCTGAGGATGGCGATGTTGGCGGTTTCTCGGCCATGGGGAAAAACTGCTGTTGTGATTTTGACTTCTGATCTGTCGCACCGGGTGTGCCAAAAGCGTGTTGACGTAAAACACGAGGCCTGGGAGATCTGCTTAACTCCGGTGCAGGTCCAAAACTCACTTTCGGAAATGCAAGCGTGCCAGTTGATTTGATCCTGCAATTAACAAGAAACAAAGACAAAGAAACCGCGGTTAAACCTATAAACGATAGCCGATCGGCTAAATGCCGATGACATATCATTTATCTTTGAGCCGATGTCATATATGTATCGATCGGCAGTTATGAATAAATAACAAGGAACTAAATCACTCGATCAGCTGTAGATATTAACAATATATACTCCTTATATTGATATATACTTAAATCAAGTGATTGGGATAGATCGGTCGCCATGCCGAGACAATATAAATCACTTAGATCGAAATATATATTAATAAAGGGACTATATATGTTCATAGCATAGCCGATCAGATAGATCTAGCATGTATCAGCTAATACTCCGATACCACTCTATATTAAGATATTAAAGCAAGTAGAATATATCAAACAAAGGCCTAATATACTTAAATGCAACAAGATCTTAACATAAAGGGCAGATTTAACATATCAATGAAGCATATAGAGTAAATATAGTTAAATCAGGTAAGATCGGCTGAAACCCCGATACTACCCTAATCGGCAACCAAGAAGCAGGCTAGAGGTTGAGATTCTAATCACGACTTATAAGATCAAACTCAACTGATGCAGCTATAAGTATGAAAAGAAGGACAATATCTAGACAATCAAGCCATTGGAAGTTTCATAGAGTGGTGGATACCCTATATAATCTAAGTCAACATCGATATCTAACCTAATCGGTTGCCCTCTACCCATAGATGTTAGCCGATTGTAGGTTAGATAGCGATATTGCCAGAGATTATGTAAGATATATGATAACTCGACGAATTACATAAGCAAGATTAGAATATCATAAAGATGGAAGCACTAATCCCGAGAACGCAAGCCGCCATAACAAGTTTTACCTTTTGTTGAAGATCGAAATCGATGCAGCTCAACCCGAAAGCAAGACCTCGTCGAAACAAAATGAAAGTAAAAGGGTGGCGATGCGCCGAGATTGTATTGAACGTCTGTTTTTTTATTACATGGGGCTCGGGGTCTATTTATACCCGAGAATTACAAAATATGTCCATATCGGACACGACTCTTATCTCTAACAAACTCTAAGATACCATAAGACTTTCCGGCACACTTTTGCCCAAATATAGCTCTAAGGAAATTACATAAAATATCCTAATTAATAGATACAATTGCCTTCCAAAGACTCTATCCATGCATGGCAATCATCTTGAAGCGTATCAACTCAACCCGATGATATATATCGAGTCGTATTGTCGGAATCGGCTGTATCGGTTTACCCAATCTGACTCGGACTCAGCCGATCCCGATCGTAGCCGATTTGGACTCCAGCAGATTCTTACTCTGTTCCCGAATCGATCTTCATCTCTGATTCCGCCTCGATCTAATCTTCATCTCCGATGCTGATATTACCAAATTCGGTCGTTAACAATAATATACATATATTCTAATTAACCGATATACTAGCTAATACTCTCTATCCGATGCCCTCCTAGTACTTCGAGAAGCCACCCCTGTCTGCCGAGTTCCTTACGACAGCCCGTCATGACCATACAACCAGGGCTAAATACGGAAGAATACCCTCCTCAGGGAATTAACTTAGGATTATATACCGGCGCGGAGGAATACCAGTACTGAGCTGTCACCATCAGCGGCCCACCTCTCATCCGCAATATATAACCCCAAATAATGATATCCCGTAATCTAGACACCACGTCTAAACTACCAGATATTACTCTAATATCATCGTCACGACATAGAGTAATTGCATAAGCAAACATTATACCCGCACCAAAGCATCTCCCAGATAAGCTAGCCGTATATTGAGTATAACATGAACATAATGTAAAGTAGGTACTCATATACTCGGAAAGTATTTCAATACTATAAATGTATTTAGAAGAGTATTCTAATAAAAGTACAAAGCTTACAAAAGAGAAGAGAAAAGCTAATAGAGCCATACCGAACTCTTCCGAAGGTTTCCGGACTCCTGATTTCTACTCTATTCCTATTCCACCAGCTAGATACTACTAAACTAAACTTGAGAGAAACGAGAGAGTAATTGCTTGAGGTGTGTGAGTGAAGTGAGAAGGTGAGGGGTTTATAAAGCCTCCCAATGACGGTTGTGACGGTTGGAATGGTCGAAAATACCCTCCAGCTGTCATTGGGAGGTAATCCACACCGTCCAGAAGAAACCCTGCATCCAGCGGCGATGAGGAAGGCCGAACCTGGGGCCGGTGTTGATGTAAAAACACGAGGCCTAGGAGATCTGCTTAACTCCAGTGCAGGTCCAAAAGCTTGCCTTTAGGTGTATGAGCATGCCAGTTGATTTGATCCTGCAATCAACAAGAAACAAAGGCAAAGAAACCGTAGTTAAATCCATAAACGATAACCGATCGGTCGCCGATGTCATATGTAGATCAATCGGCAGTCATAAATAAGTAAGAAAGAACTAAATCTACTCGACCGGCTGTAGATATTAACGATATATAATCCTTATGTCGATATATACTTAAATCAAGTGATTGGGATAGATCAGTCGCCGTGCCAAGACAGTATAAATCACTTAGATCGAAATATATATTAACAACGAGACTATATATGTTTATAGCATAGCCAATCAGATAGATCTAGCATGTATCGGCTAATACTCCGATACTACCTTATATTAAGATATCAAAGCAAGTAGAATATACCAAGCAAAAGCCTAATATACTTAAATACAACAAGATCTTAATATAAAGGGCAGATTTAACATGTCAATCAAGCATATAAGAGAAAAGTGGTTAAATCAGGTAAGATCGGCTGAAACTCCGATGCTACCCTAATCGGCAACCAAAAGCAGGCTAGAGATTGGGATTCTAATCACGACTCATAAGATCAAACTCAACTGATGCAGCTATAAGTATGAAAAGAAGGACAATATCTAGACAATCAAGCCGTTAGATGTTTCATAGAGTGATAGATATCTTATATAATCTAAATCAACGTTGGTATATAACCTAATCGACTGCCTTCTAGTAACAGACGTTAGCCGATTGAAGGTTAGATAGCGATATTGCCAAAGATTATGTAAGATATATGATAACTCGACGAACTACATAAACAAGATTAAAGTATCATAAAGATGGAAGCACTAATCTCGAGAACGCAAGCCGCCATAACAAGTTTTACCTCTAGTTGAAGATTGAAACCGATGCAGCTCAACCCGAAAGCAAGAACTCGTCGAAACAAAACGAAAGTAAAAGGGTGGCAATGCGCTGAGATTGTGTTGAATGTGTGTTAGATTGATTACATGGTACTCGGGGTCTATTTATACCCGAGATTACAAAATATGTCCATGTCGGACACGATTCTTATCTCTAACAAACTCTAAGATACCATAAGTCTTTGCGGCAGACTTTTGCCCAAACGTATCTCTAAGAAAATTACATGAAATATCCTAATTAATAGATACAATTGCCTTCTCAGTACTCTATCCATACATGGCAATCCTCATGAAGCACATTAACTCAACCCGACAACGTATGCCGTGTCATATTGTCGGATTTGGCTCAATCAGCTAACCTTGCTCTGTTTCCGAAACAATTTCCATCTTGAATTCCACTCCGTTCCTATCTTCATCTCCGATACTCAGATTACCAAATTTGGTTGTTAACACATGCCCCCCAAGTCCGGAATATTTGGTACTGTTTCAGATTTGTTATATCTGTGTCTCCAAGAGTATCGCTCGTTGCCGTTTTCCCGACAGTTACCGCAGCGCTTTAAATACTAACCATTGCCCCTGAGAAACTTCACACCGTCACTTCCGTTTTCACCGCTCAAGCCAACTCCGTCTTCTCTCTCCGGCGATCCCCTCGGCGCACTAGGCGATCTCGAAGCGATTTCCCTTCCAGCTGAATTTCCGCCCGCGGTGATGTCAACTTCCGCCAGCCCGTCGACCGCGCCATCGGCCGAGTATGCAGAGGTAAGTATCCATCGGCTAGATCCCTCTCTCTCACACTGTAGATCAAGTTCTCCTTGTTCTCATCTTGTTTTCTTCTTCTCTATTCTCATTTACATTTGCAGCACTTGTCCAATCTGTAGCAATTCCAAGTCTATCGCATGAGAATCACTATTTTCTTGGTCCGATTGGAGATGTCGACCCCACTGAATTCATCATTGAAACCAATAGAATCCCCTTTAGATTGGCCAACCCTAATCTAGGTCACTGGAAAAACACCTTTAAGTCTTGGCCATCTCTTGAGAAGACCTCCCCTGAGAAAAGTTGGGCTACGTGGTACAAGCGCGTATCGGCTAGCAAGCAGGCACACTGGGATGAAATTGGAATCAGCCAATTACTCGCCCTCACCATAGCAAATTCGGCTAAGGATGAACCCCTGATGGCCGCTGCCACCTATTACTAGGCCAACACCATCAACGCTTTTTTGTTCAACCAAGGGCCGATGATCCCAACTCTGATCGACATCACCAAGATTACTGGATTAGATGTAACCTCATCGGCTAACCCTATGAGCTTGAGCACCAAGAATCAATTCGACTTCAGGACCAAAAGTATAGGTGGTTGGTCTAGTTATGTGGCAGCATACATGGGCAAAGGACCTGTCATCCCCCGAGAACATGTGGCCTTTCTACTAATGTGGCTTAAAAAGTTCCTTTTATGTGGATCCAGTTGTGGCCCTACAACCAACTGGCAGTTTGTAGCCGAAGCCCTAGAATCAAAAAGGCAATTCCCTCTAGGCAAGATCCTTCTCGGCTATCTATATCAAACACTGAGCAATGCATCAGCCAAGATTGATGTCGGCTCAATTGTTGGTGCAGGAGGACCGTGGTGGCTACTGCAAACTTGGCTAAATCTGGTAGCCATGAAAGCTGTCAATCGGCCATCTTTGACAGAAGTAGAATTCCCAAGATTGGAGCCGATCACAGATGAAGATGGAGAAGAACGCACTCATCGCAGATGCATGTCTTATGGAGAGTATGCCTCCACACCAGCCGATGCTGGAGCAAAATTATCAACCGAATTGCTTAAAGATTGGTTCTGTAGCTTCTATGAAGGCTTTCAGAAAGATGCTCGGGTTTGGTTCCCTTATGAGGACTCGGTAAATCTTGAACTCCCAGCACATTTTAGATTCGAAGACATCAATCATGAGAGATACCAAAAGTCCAGAGAAGTCTTCTCAGCTGCTATCAGCCCATGTATCCTTCCTGTCGGCATTCATCAAGGGAGAAACATACAAGTTTCTTATGAGTTCTATCACCCAATGAGCTCTGCCAGACAGTTTGGAATGGGACAACTAACAATCGGCTTGTTCTTTGCCGATAAAATCCAATGCCGAGGAGAAATTTCATCAACCCTGATGATGGATCGGCTATTCAATATCCCAGGGCCTCCTTTGGGCAGCATTGAGAACATAGAGCTGGCAAGGATTAGGAGCAGAAACTTTGACAGATGGTGGGGAGAATGGAAGCAACACATATTCCATCAGTCGGCTTCTATGTATATTACAGACCTATTCACTGATGTTGTCCCTCAGGTACATCTTTGCTTTGCCAATTCTCTTTTCCTTGCAGACAACAGAATCTCCCCCCCCCACACACACATAAGCAACACTGGCAGGGATATAGAGTATGCTCCAGGCCTCTTGCCAAATGGTGGTGGATTAACCCCTCCAGTCATCAGCTACCATGCCCCCAAGACCTCAAGTCTGCTTCAAGGGCAAATGAGAGAACCAGGCGATATTGGCAGAAAAAGAAAGCTCAAGACACCGACAATTGATCCATCGGCCCTGGCTCCTAAGAAGAAGGCCAAGAAGCAAAAACCCAAGCCAGCCGATGACCTGCCTACCTTAGATCCATCCACCGAGCAAGCCCTGGATGAAGAAGAGATTGAAGAGGATGTTGACAAAGCTGCAGCCGAGGTAAGTGATACAGAAAAAACTCCACTGGCTTCACCCAAGCAAACTCCTCCAACTCCTTCTGCACCGGCTCACTTTTCAAGAGTGAATATCTATCCTTAGTTCCCTTTTGCAGTTACTCTATCCATAGCCGATCACTTATAAATCTCATCTTTGCAAAAAAGAAGACTGCTGTGAGGAAGAAATTGGCAGCAACAACGCTTAAACCAGCTCCACCAGTAAGATTGTTTTGTATAAATCCTTTCACTAATCCGATCATAGCTGATTTTTACTTAACACTTGTCTTTTTGCAGCCTCCTTCTCCTCCTTCACCTCCTGTACAACAAACATCAAGTGATCGAACTCCATCGGCTGCAGGAAGTCATCATGTCGAGGAAGAGGAACAACCACCCGCTCCTGCCATCCCAGTAAGTCTTGCCTATAAAAATCTCGAATCGGTTGAATAACTCATCTTGATAATCAACTGTCTTCAAATTTCTTCTTGCAAGCCTTAGCCGACTTGTTCTCCTTCGATATCAAAGATTACTTTGATGAAGAAGCAGAAGAAGAAACCACAAGCAAGGCTCTAGCCCCCCTGGATGACACTGTCAAGAAAACACTCGAAGACATATCCCTTCGGCTAGAGTCTTCATTGGATAATCTGGTGGCTGATTGTGGTTCAATCCGGGCACGATTTGCTGAAATCCAAGCCTTAATTCCGGACGATCTAGCAAACACTATTACTCCAGCCTTGTACCTTGAGCAACATCAATTTAAGCTGGAGAAGGCTAAGCAACTGTTGATGCGAAAAACACACACTGGCCTGGGAGATCTGCTTAGCTCCAGTGCAGGTCCAAAGGTTGATGAGATGCGGGCATACCAGTCAGTTTGATCCTACAACTGACAAGATATGTAAATCGTAGATCAAATAGCCGATCGGATGACAAGCCGATGTAGTGATTCCAGCCGATGCCGGTACCAGCCGATAGCGATAGGGTTTAAGCAATCGGCTATATGTCCAATGATGTAAAGGCAATCGGCTGATGATAATAAAATATACCAACAATATAATCCAATATAAACTAATCAGCTAACAATGACATGATAGAATAAGCACTGATCCGAAGGTTAAAGCATACATCGGCTAGGGGTCCGATGCCATAAAATCCATAGATTAGATTAAACAGTGAAACCTTTGTTGTCATCGGCTAAACCCAACTTGTATATACTCCTTATAAGCCGATGCAACGTCTAGATAACTTATCGGCTAGCACCCCGATAAAACATTAGTATGAACCTATCTGCTTAGCAAGACTTATATTATCAACAACAATCTAGTAGGTCGAACCTAACCGATGCAGCACGAGATTGTATATGATAATCTAATACTCGATGAGCCAATAGATCTGTCTAATGTGATGGATATAACAAATCTATTTAGAACAACATTATGATTATAGAGATATATCGGCTAAGACAGAAGATCGGACCTAACCGAGACAGTTCCAACTAAACCGATGCGTCTCTAAACACAATGTAATTAGAAATAGAATTGAGATATCATGTAGGCAAATGTATCAACCAAACCAGAGCGATCCAAGAGATCGAAGCGATGCAGCCTTGAACAACACCAACGTAGCCGATAGATTCACCAGGGCCTGACGGAACATAGGACTTACCCCTTCGCCGGAGATCGAAAGCCAATGCAGCACCGCGTCAGGTGCCCAAATCCCGCCGGAAGATAAGTAAAAACTTCGGTAAAGAGGGTGGTGATGCGCCGAGAGTATTATTGATCGAGAGTGATAAATTACATAGACCCCGGGTGTACATATTTATACCTATGGGTTGATACAAGTCCTTGTCGGACAAGAAAGAAACTAAAGAGGAAAAGATAAAGTCCTTATCGGACACTTTCCTAAAGATAAAAGGAAACTAACTAACTATGCCTAATTAATAGATAACTGTCATGTCGCATCCTTCTTGAACTCGAATTCTTCTAGATAAACTTCCTTTGATTGATCCGACTCCACCAAGAACATGACCTCGTGGCGACTTGGTTCCCATCGGCTGATTCTAGAACTTTGAAGCCGATACTAACTCTAAGCCGATGGTAACTTTGGGCTTACCAAATTTCACTGTTAACAGCAACAGATAGCCGATCAGCGAGAGCAAAAGGACATTGAAGCCGCTATCCAAGCCAATCGGCAGTTTGTGTATGAAGAGAAAGTCAAGTTAGATCAACTCTCTGTTGGGCCGATTCAGTCGAATATAGATCGGCTTGAAGCTCGCAAGATTGACTTAATAGCTCAACTCGAAGAATGCAACGCCGAGCTGGATCTTGAGAAACAAAAGCTAGCTGATCTTCCAAGTGCTATTGAAGCACAGAAGTCCAGATTGAGATCGGCTATCAAAAATGTGGCAGACATGAGCAAGTCCCTCAAGGTCATCTTTGGGGCCGACGCCCAAGACATCCAAGCCATCGAAGAAGTAGATCAAATTAGGCAACGGGCTGTATCGGCTATCCAGCGCTACTTGTCCAGATGATTGATCTTGTAATAGGACTTAGCAAATTTTGTAATCGGCTAGGAAGACTTGAATCCCCTTTTGTTACTAAACTATTGTGCCGATTTATCTAACCTTTCATTTTTGCTCAAATATTTAGCAACTTTTTGCAACTTTTGCATATATGTGCCCCCCTAATTTTACAATGACAAAGGCACTGATAAAATTATAAACTAAACTAAGACGATATAACAATATCGGCCATTGTACATCGGCAAAACACAACCGATTACAATATAAAACAACTAAAGGCGATATAACCATATCGGCCATTGTATATCGGCAAAGCACAACCGATTACAATAGAAAAACCACTAAGAGCGATATAACCATATCGGCCATTGTATATCGGCAAAGCGCAATTGATTACAATATAAAAACAACTAAGGGCGATATAACCATATCGGCCATCATGTATCGGCAACACCAGTCGATCATGCATTAACCCAAATGCTTGGGTAATATTTCTTTAAGTATTTGCCATTGAGCGCTCGTCCATAAACTTCTCCATCAAGTCCTTTCAAAATATAAGCCCCCTTAGACACAACATTATAGATTTGGAATGGCCCTTCCCAATTTGGTGACCACTTGCCAAATTTGTTATCTCGAGTCCCTACCGGGAAAATCAATTTCCAAACAAGTTTACCTTCAGAAAAAGATTTGGGCACCACTTTCTTGTTGTAATGTCGAGCAATGCGTTTTTATCTTTGGTAACCTTTGCAAGGGCTCTCAACCTTGATTTAACCAAGTCCTCCCTTTCATCGGCCATGAGATTATAATAATCATCGGTTGTCAACTCATCTTGCAAGTCCGTTCTTCTTGAGCCGATTCTAACTTCCCATGGTAGAACAGCCTCATGTCCATAAACAAGCTTATAGGGAGGAACTTGGATCGAACCATGACAAGCCATCCGATAAGACCATAATGCTTCGACCAATCTAGTATGCTATTGCCAAGGATAATCGGAAATCTTTCTCTTAATCAATTTGATCAAACTCTTGTTAGATGCCTCGGCCTGCCCATTGGCTTGTGCATAATACGGTGAAGAATTTACAACTTAATACCCATGCTATCAGCAAACTGAACAAACTCATCGGACACAAAGATTGAGCCTTGATCGGTTGTAATTGTTTGAGGAATACCAAATCGATAAATAATATGCTCTTGAACAAATTCGATAGCATCCCTAGAATCAACTTTCTTCAAAGGAATCGCCTCTACCCACTTAGTAAAGTAATCTGTTGCCACCAATATAAATTTATATCCTTTGCTCGATGGTGGATTAATCATGCCGATCATATCAATTCCCCAACCTCTGAATGGCCATGGCTTGATGATAGGATTCATGGCCGATGCTGGTGCCCTTTGAATTGCTCCAAACTTTTGACAATCTTGACATCCCTTGTAATACTTGAAACAATTCTCCAGCATTGTTGGCCAAAAATATCCTACACGTCGAAGTAACCACTTCATCTTATGAGCCGATTGATGAGTTCCACAAATCCCTTCATGTACCTCACCGATTGCAACCTTAGCTTGATCGGCACTTAAACAGTTAAGCAATACCCATCAATCGTCCGATAATAAAGCTCATCATCCAACAAGGTATACTTCAAAGCCTTATAGCGCAATTTCCGAGAAGCCGATTGAGATGGATTCTGCAAATAACGATGCACATCATACCTCCAATCATCGGCTGTTAATGTGGCAACTTCTACTTTGACATCCTTGGTCATCGGCTTATATCCCGACGCCCCTTGGGCCAAATCATTAGCTTCAATATTCTGTTCCTGTTAACGACCAAATTTGGTAATATCAGCATCGGAAAGGAAGATTAGATCGAAGCGGAATTAAAGATAAGGATTATCGTGGAAACAGAGTAAGAATCGGCTGGAGTCCGGATCGGCTACGATTGGATCGGCTAAATTCGAGACAGACTTGGTTTGGTGATGTAGCCGATTCCGACAATGCGACTTAGTGTACAACATCGGATTGAGTTGATATGCTTCAAGATGATTGCCACGTATGGATAGAGTCCTGGGAAGGCAATTGTATCTATTAATTAGGATATTTTATGTAATTTCTTTAGAGATATGTCTGGGCAAAAGTCTGCCGTAAAGACTTATGGTATCTTAGAGTTTGTTAGAGATAAGAGTCGTGTCCGATATGGACATAGGTTGTAATTCTCGAGTATAAATAGACCCCGAAGCCCATGTAATTAGACAACACACACGTTCACTACAATCTCGGCGCATCGCCACCCTTTTTGCTTTTGTTTTATTTCCACAAGTTCTTGCTTTTGGGTTAAGCTGCATCGATTTCGATGTTCAACAAGAGGTAAAACTTGTTATGACGGCTTGCGTTCTCGGGATTAGTGCTTCCATCTTTATGATACTCTAATCTTGTTTATGTAATTCGTTGAGTTATCATATATATTGCATAATCTCTAGCAGTATCGCTATGTAACCTACAATCGGCTAACATTTGTTGGTAGAGGGTAGCCGATTAGGTTAGATATCGATGTTGACTTAGATTATATAGGATATTGTTGGTGAAGTGGGTCCAGGGGTATGTGGAATGAGGGGAATTTACCTTCCCATCCTGGCGCATGACCTATAGCCTGGCCCTACCCCTGTACCCCGCGGGTCGTAGGAGCGGTCGGGGGGCCTCGGGGTGCCATGTCGTGCCCCCTCGGGCCCTCGCACCGTTTTGCCCCGAGGCCTCGGGGTGCCACATCATGCCCCTCAGGCCCTCGCGCCGTTTTGCCCCGAGGCCCCCGCCTGTCCGCCATCTGGCAGGGGGAGCGAGCGGGGAGGGAGCCCAAGCCGAGCCTCCTTTAATGAACGCAGCGCCCCAACTGCCCCCTGCCGCATTCAATGCGGTAGGGGCAGACGTGCGGCGTGCGCGACTGGCGCGCGGCGGACAGGAATGACCGGTCTGTGACCGGCCTGTCACCAGTCACATCTGACTGGACGGACAGCTGTGAACCACGTCGCATCTGCCTCCGGCGGAGTGGAGGCAGGTATGACCCGTTCCCTCGGGAGGGTCATTCGAGATCCTCCCCGTCAGAGGACGGCCACCACAATTCTTCATCCATTAATGGGAGATTGACAGGGGTGTCCCCGTGTCAGGCATGGGACGGCGCTGGGCCCCACTCAAGGACAAATCATGGCTTAGCTTCCAGGCGAAGGCACGGGTCGAGATCCGGTCAAGATAGGGTGGGCCCCCACCCGAGAGAAGAGTAGGTAGAGGCGGTGCATGTGGTATCCCCTTGAGGTATAAAAGGAGGACCTTGCCCGCCGAGAAAGGGGACGACTCTGAGGAACCCTGAGCTCTAGGAGAAGAGAAGCAAAAGCCATCTCCAGAACGAAGGGACCTTTGTAACTTTGATCTAAATCACACACACAGGAGTAGGATATTACGCTCCTAAGCGGCCCGAACCTGTATAATCTTGCTGCGTGCATACTAGCTGATAATCTAGGGGGCAGATATGTGTTTTCCAGAGGCGAGCCTTTTCCCCTGGCCGAACTAAAAAAGGGGGGTCTCACGATCTCCCGCTCGAGAGGATCACTCCTCAACACATATCATCTCTCAAATAACTCCTTTGAATCCGATTTAATTCTATCCCGAATGTCGAACTGTCTAAATTCCACATCAATTCAAATTCTATCTATTTTAATCTTTCCCATAATTTTCTTTTCTCTATTTCACTCTAATTTTCCTTTTCCATGTTATTATTTTGTTTTCCTTTCTCTTTCCCTCTTTCTCTGTTTTTCTCTTTCTTCTTCCTCTCTTTGTTTTTCCTTTTCTTTCTTTCTCTACTCGGCTAGGCCAACCCAGGCCGAGCCAGCGCTCGTGTTGCCTGGGGGAACTGGTTGCAGGGCCTTCGTGGCGAGTCTCCGGAATGTCCGGTGGCCCCCGAAGTTTCGCTCCAATCTCACGGAGAAGTATGATGGCAGCATCAATCCCTCCGAGTTCCTCCAGATCTATACCACGATCATCGTGGCGGCGGGAGGGTATGACCGGGTTATGGCGAATTATTTCCCCATGGCTCTTAAGGGTCAGGCGCGCGGATGGCTTATGACCCAGCCCCCAGACTCCATCCACTCCTGGGAGGACCTGTGCCAGCAATTTATCACAAACTTCCAGGGCACATACCCCCGTCCGCGGGAGGAGGCGGACCTACACGCTGTGCAGCGGAAGGACGATGAGTCCCTTCGCTCATACATACAGCGCTTCTGCCAGGTCCGCAACACTATTCCGCGCATCCCGGCCCACGCGGTCGTTTATGCGTTTCGGAACGGCGCGCGGCACAACCGCATGCTGGAGAAAATCGCCTCCAAGGAGCCTAAGACCACCGCCGAGCTCTTCGAGCTAGCGGACAAGGTGGCTCGGAAGGAGGAGGCGTGGGCTTGGAACTCCCCCAGCCCCGGTGCGGCGGCGGCGGCCGCCCCCGAGACTGCCCCCCACTCCAAGTGGCGGGACAGAAGGGGCAAGCGGAAGTCAGCCCGCTCTGATGACGAGGGCCATGTCCTTGCGGCTGATTTGCCCTCGCGGGCCCCACGCTAGGAAAGGGCCACCAACGGCAAGCCGAGCTCTACCGCCCCTTCCGGTGAGGGTCGGTCGGTGGACAAGTTGTGCTCGGTGCACAATACTTATCGGCACAGTCTTGCCGACTGCTACTCGGTCAAGAACTTGGCCGAGCGGTTTCGGAAAGCCGATGAGGAGAAGCGGCAGAGTCGACGGGATGGCAAAGCCCCCGCCACCCCCACCAATGATCGGCGAGAGGAGTCTAAGAAGAAAGCCCTCGCTGACGATGGCGATGACAGCGAGGGTCTGGAATTCCAGATACCTCAGGGAACTGTCGCCACTCTCGATGGGGGGGCTTGTGCTTACACATCCCATCGTGGAATCAAGGCCATGAGGCGTGAGCTTCTGGCCGCCGTCCCGACTCACGAGGCGGCACGGAAGGCGCGTTGGTCGGAGGTGAAGCTCACCTTTGATCAGAGCGACCATCCGACGGTGCTTGCTCGGGGTGGGAAGTTGGCTCTTGTGGTCTCCCCGACCATCCACAACGACAAGATGAAGCGAGTCCTGGTCGACGGGGGGGGGGGGGGGGGGGGGCCGGCTTGAGCATCATCTCCCCGGCCGCCTTCGATGCGCTCAAGGCCCCAGGGATGAAGCTCCAGCCGTCCTTGCCGATCATCGGCATGACCCCGGGGCACACGTGGCCTCTCGGCCACGTTGACCTCCCGGTAACCTTCGGTGACTCCACCAACTTCCGCACCGAGCGGATCGACTTCGACGTGGCGGACCTCAATCTGCCCTACAACGCGGTCCTGGGCAGGCCGGCATTGGTAAAGTTCATGGCTGCCACCCACTACGCCTACCCCCAGATGAAGATGCCGGGCCCTAGTGGTCCCATCACAGTCTTTGGCGAAGTCAAGGTCGCCCTCGCCTGCGCGGAGCTGCGCGCCGACAACCTAGCGGTGGCCACGGGGCAGCAGGCCCCAAAGGCCTCCGCGTCCCGCGCCTCCAAGAAGCGCCTCGCCTCGGCTGACGAGGTACCCGTCAAGGAAATCCCCCTTGATGGTGCTCCGTCCAAGACCGCCAAAAATGGCGGGACTTTGGATGCCGCATAGGAAAGCGCGCTCGTCTCCTTCTAGTGCGGGCAAACTCCGACGTCTTCGCATGGAAGCCGTCGGACATGCCCGGGGTCCCCAGGGAGTTGATCGAGCACCGCCTCGCCGTGCGGCCGGACACGCGGCCCGTTCGGCAGAAAGTGCGGCGTCAAGCCCCGGAGCGGCAAGCCTTCATCCAAGAGGAGGTGGCGCGGCTCCTGGAGGCTGGCTTCATCCGCGAGGTGATCCATCCAGAGTGGCTGGCAAACCCGGTGGTTGTCCCGAAGGCCAACGGCAAACTCCGGATGTGCGTCGACTACACGGACCTTAATCAGGCATGCCCCAAAGATCCTTTCCCTTTGCCACGCATAGATCAGATAGTCGACTCCACTGCGGGGTGCGACCTTTTGTGTTTTCTAGATGCCTACTCTGGGTATCACCAGATCCGCATGGCTAGGGAAGATAAGGAAAAAACTACTTTCATCACCCCTGTGGGCACCTTTTATTATACAACTATGCCTTTTGGTTTAAAAAATGCAGGCCCTACCTTTCAGCGTATAACTCGTATTACTTTGAGTAATCAGATAGGGCACAATGTAGAGGCATATGTTGATGACCTGGTAGTAAAGACGCGCCACCAGGATACGTTTTTGCATGATTTGGCCGAGACTTTTGATAGTCTTAGGTCCACGCGCATGAAACTGAACCCCGACAAGTGTGTGTTCGGTGTGCTGGCGGGCAAACTCCTTGGTTTTCTAGTCTCTTCCCGAGGCATAGAAGCTAATCCCGAGAAAATACGCGCGATAGAGAGGATGCGCCCCCCCAGCAAGCTCAGGGATGTGCAGTGCGTCACTGGATGCATGGCCGCCCTAAGTCGATTCATATCGAGGCTGGGAGAGAGGGCGCTGCCCCTATTCAAGCTCCTCAAGCGCCCCGGGCCGTTTGTATGGACGGAGGAAGCAGAGCAAGCTCTCAATCAGCTGAAAGCTTACCTCACCTCCCCCCCATACTAGTAGCCCCAGGACTAGAGGAGCCGTTGCTGCTCTTCTTGGCTGCAACACCCCACGCGGTGAGTGCCGCCCTAGTAGTCGAACGCGATGAGAGTAGGCCAGGGGCCCCCTCAACTGGTGATGGCCCCTCGTCCCCCCAAGGCCTGATGTCCGAAGCCCCCAACCCCTCGGAGGGCCCCGAGGCCCCCGTGGGAAGGGGAGAGGCTCTGGCAGGCGCCTCCGAGGCCTACAACCCCTCGGAGGGCCCCGAGGTCCCCGCGGGAAGAGGAGAGGCTCTACCAGGTGCCCCCGAGGCCTACAATCACGACATGGTCCGAGATCCCCCCGGGGCTCCCGAGCGCGAGTGCCCCGGACCAGTTGCCCCTGACACCACGGACCGGCCCCACTGAAAGGTGCAGTGGCCCGTTTACTTTGTCAGTGAGGCGCTCCGAGACGCGAAAACCCGATACCCACAGGCACAGAAGATGCTTTATGCAGTCTTGATGGCTTCAAGGAAATTGCGCCATTACTTCCAAGCGCACCGGGTTTCCATCATAACGTCTTACCCTCTTGGCCAGATATTACATAACCGAGAGGGCATCGGTCGGATAGTGAAGTGGGCCATCGAGCTTGCTGAATTTGACCTGCACTTCGAATTGCGGCACGCGATCAAAAGCCAGGTCCTGGCTGACTTCATCGCAGAATGGACGCCAGTGGATGACCCTCTCCCATCCGATCTCCCCTCCCTCCCCGGAGACGGTAAAGACCCGAGCGCCGACATTCACGCCGGGCACTGGGTTATGCACTTCGATGGCTCCCTAAACCTTCATGGTGCGGGGGCTGGAGTCATACTAACTTCACCAACTGGGGATGTCCTCAAGTATGTCGTTCGGCTCGATTTCCGAGCCACGAACAATATGGCGGAATATGAAGGACTCCTCGCTGGGTTAAGGGCGGCGGCCGGAATGGGCATCCGCCGCCTCCTAGTCTTAGGCGATGTTGGTAGTGAATCAGGTCTCCAAGAAGTACCAGTGCACCGACCCGCAAATGGAGGCATACGTACGTGAAGTGCGGCGTATGGAGCGCCACTTCAACGGACTCGAGCTCCGGCACGTGCCCCAACGCGACAACGCAACCGCTGATGAGTTGTCACGTATTGCGTCGGCGTGAGCCCCACTCCCCCCGGGGACCTTCGAGGAAAGGCTCGCGCGGCCGTCGACACATTTGGGCCCCCCGAAGGACCCCGACGCCACATCCTCCGCTCCGAGCACCGATAACCCGTGGGCCTCGGGGCCCGAGGGGGTCGACCCTGACCCCCCTTGTCACGTCGCATAGATGACTGACATCCGGGCGTACCTCCACAATAATACTCTTCCCAAGGATCGCGCAGAAGCTGAGAAGCTTGCGCGCATCTCTAAGCGGTACGTGCTCATAGAGGGGACCCTCTACCGATGTGCCGCCAACGGGATGCTCTTGAAGTGTATCTCTCGGGAACAGGGCGTCGAGCTCATTGCCGACGCCCATGAGGGTGAGTGTGGGGCGCATTCCGCCTCGCGTACCTTGGTCGGTAAAGCCTTCCGGCAAGGTTTTTTCTGGCCGACCGCGTTGCAAGACGCACAGGAATGGGTCCAGCGATGCAAGGCGTGCCAGTTCCACGCCAAGCAAACCCACCAGCCGGCCCAGGCCTTACAGGTCATCCCGCTCTCTTGGCCCTTCGCAGTCTGGGGGTTAGACATCCTTGGGCCGTTCAAAGCGGCTCGAGGCGGGTATCAGCACCTGTATGTCGCCGTCGACAAATTCACCAAGTGGCCCGAGGCTTATCCGGTCGTCAAAATCGACAAGCATTCTGCCCTCAAGTTCATCAGGGGCATCATGTCCTAGTTCGGGGTGCCCAACCGTATCATTACGGATAATGGCACCCAGTTCACCAGTGAACTGTTTGGCGACTATTGCGACGACATGGGTATCAAGCTATGCTTCGCCTCGCCCGCCCACCCCAAGAGTAACGGCCAAGTTGAGCGAGCCAACGCAGAAATCCTCAAGGGCCTCAAGACTAAGACATACAACGTCCTGAAGAAGCACGGAGATTCGTGGCTTGAAGAGTTGCCCGCTGTGCTCTGGGCAAACAGGACCACTCCAAGTCGCGCCACAGGAGAAACCCCCTTTTTCCTGGTGTATGGCGCCGAGGCGGTCCTGCCATCGGAGCTTTCCCTGGGTTCGCCTCGTGTCGCGCAGTACAATGAGGCCACTCAGGATGTCCTCCGCCGTGATGATCTTGACTACTTCCAAGAAAGGAGGAGGCGCGCGGCTCTGCGGGCGGCACGTTATCAGCAAAGCCTGCGGCGCTATCACCAGCGCCACGTCCGGGCCCGATGTCACGACCGAGAAAAATACATTTTCCCGAACGCTAGTGTATTAATCCCCGTCCCAGGAAAAGCCGGGGTACACCACACAAACATGATACAAAAGACACATCTTTATTATATCGATAATATTTACATTATTACAAAGGCACTTAAGGCCTGACAATAAAAAATAAACAGCAGCGGACTAGCGGGCCTTCGGCTCCATCTTCACAGGCGCTCAACTGGGGTATAAGCCAGGACTCCACCTAAGACTTCTTCTCCAAAGCTTCTCTTACTGAAGGGGGGAAAGATTGAGCAAGAATGAGTACAACCACAGTACCCAGCAAGCCACACCGGCAGATGCATGATTAATGCAAGGGGGTACAAGGGGTAATAATATAGGGGTTAAGTTTTGCAGTAAACAGCATTTAAAAGTCACTTAGTTGCCCAAAGCCATTTTATAAAGAGGATCCTAGAGCTACACAGTGTTATTAATCAAGGCCGTGAACCCTCACGAACCTGCCTTAACCCAAGGCCTACGATGATTCAGACCGAACTGGCAACCTGACCCTGGGTCCCAGCTCGTCCCAAGCCAACCCAGGCCAACCATTCCACATTTTAGTTGTTAAGCAGGTTTTAAGAATTAAAACACTAACTTGGGTACATTGCTAGGCTTGCCCATAACCGAGGGCGCGGCTATTCGAATAGATTATACTCTGATCAGAGGTGTACATCTTTACCCACAAGACATATCTTCCTCACGTGTAACCATGTGCCACATACCACCACGGCATACGGACGGAAGACATGACATAGTTTCCAACCCATCCTAGCCATAGACAAGAGTACCGACCCAACCCCGCCTACGGCCGGAACCTCCGGGACAGGCAGGCAGGATTGAGCCCCTAGCAGCTCGTGTAGCTTTCATTTGTCCTAGAGATGTCCATCGACCCCCGACTTCGTCCATCTCCATCCGTGTACTTTTGTTTACAACCAGACTGAGCCACAAACTAAGCCTTACCCACTAGACATGTGGAAGTACGGTAGTGCTTTGCAACAGAGGCCCGAGCTTAATCCTTATAGTACCCGAGGTACGACTAACAAAACCCAACCACGCACCTCGAGCCCAGCCTAAAACCATTTTGGGGGTTTTGAATAGAGGGGGAGGTGTGTGTCCAATTCCAACATAAGCCAACCATTCCATAGTATCCAAGTGATATGAGAATTCCCAAAGTCTAAAGTTATAAAACCACCTAATGTTGCCTAATTAATCAGCGAAGCATCTACCTAAATTCATACTAGTGGAACCATGAATAGAGTACCCACTAGTTGGGGTTTTATTTTCCTAGGGTGAACAAGGTAATAATAACAATAGCAATAATAATAAGGTCATAACAAAGGTAAATAGGCATGGCTAAATAAAACAGTGATAACGCGGGAATTTAAATAAAGCGATAATGCATTAATTTAAATCAAAATAATTTTATAAACTGGGATTCAATATGCTCAAGGATGATGTGACTTGCCTTGCTCAGAGAGAACGGCCTTCCGAACCTTCGGCGACGACCGCGAACCACGCTTCGGGAACCTCCGGAACGACAGAAGCTACGCGAAGCGCACAAGCAAAGCTACAAGCCTATAAAGAAGCAATAACAATACATAAAAAGAAAGCACAAGGTTCTTTAGGTTATAACAAACATTAAGAGACTTGAACGGGTCGATTCGGAGCTCGTATGACCAAGACATGGTCATCCGAAGTTTAATGTTGTTATATGGAGATTTGCGGATTATTGTAATTAGGTTTTGCAACTATAAAACATGTGTAAGCGCTAGCCTGGAAAAGACAGGAAGACTGCGCCGTTGACATGTGGACCCCACATGTCAACCTATGGGACCACGGTAGACCGAGTACACAAAGACAGTCCACGGGTCGACGGAAGCGGACCCCGTGTGTCAACCGAGGCGAGTGGCCGACAAACGGACTCCACTAGACATCACGCGGGCTGCACACGTGGAAACCACGGGGCTACCGAGCGTGCACACTAACACGGTCACCACACGCACAAGCGAACGACTACCGACACCGATACATGGGTACCGGGGTCGACAACCGCACAACGGGCATGGGCGACACCGAAAGGACGAGGACGGGGCAGTGAGAGGACGGATCCTTACCACCACGCGACGAGGCGAGGGAACGACAACGACGAACAGGCGCGGCGGAGACGGACGGCGAGGGAACGACTTCGGCGGCGATCCTTGGACGAAGGCGAGACACGGCCGGCGCAAGGCTTGACGACGCGGAGCCAAGGACGAAGACGACGACGGGGCTGCCACGGCTCGCTTGACGGACGCGGACGACGGACGAGAACGGCTTGACGGAGGGACGAACGCCACGACGATGAGGACGACGACCGGGACCAGCGAGGAGGCAACGAGGGCAGCCGGCGGCAGCTGCACGGAGACGAGGACGGCGTGGAACACGCCGCTGCGAATCCGACAACGGAGGCGGCGCAGCGAGACGACGAGCTGGCGAGGAGGAACGACCGACCAGAGGAGTCGTCGACGAGGACGAACGGAAACGACGATAACGAACACCGGCGGGGTTCAGATGGAGGGGAGGCGAGGCCGAGGGCGACCTTGCCGCTGCGATGCCGGAGGTGGAGATGGCGACGTCGGCCGGCGCACTGGCACGGCGGACGGGGCTGCCGGAGGAACTCCGGTGAGGCGGAAGGCGAGACCGACGCGGGCGACGGCGTTCCGGCGAAACCGAGGGCAGGCCGGGGTGGAGGGCGACGCGGCGACGTCGAGGGAGGATGGCGATGACGACAGCCGCTGCACCGGCAAGGCGGCACAGGCGGCTGGAGGCGGTACAGTGGCGGCAACGCCACTGTTTTGCCGGCGAGGACGCGTCTCCGGTGGTTTCCCCGCGAAACGGAGGGCTGACCGAGGGAGAGGAGGCGGCTGCGACGTCGACGGAGGAGATGGCGACGTCGGTCGGCGTACCGGCGAAGAACAGCAGCCGGCCGAAGACGGAACAGTGGCGGCAACACCACTGTTGCCGGCGTGGATGCACTTCCGGAGGTCTCCGCGGACAACAGAGGGCAGGCCGGCGAAGAGGAGGCGGCTGCGACGTTGGAGGAGGTGACGGCACGGCCGACCGGCGCTCGGGCAAGGCAGTAGGGGCGGCTGGAGGGTGGCCGTGTCACGCCCAGAAATTCACTAGTAATTTCCGAACTTATTTGTGCATAAAATCCTCGTCCAGGAATCAGCCGAGAAACACAAACTGACAATTTAATATACAAATCCATCATAATAATAACGTTACACACTTACAAAAGAAAAGAAAACAGCAGCGGAATAACGGTCTAGCGATGGCTTCAGCTCCACTCCCACAGGCAGCTCAACTGGGGTATAAGCCAAACGTCTTTTCCTTCTGGATCCTTTCTCTTCAACTGAGGTTGACTGATTATTGCAAGAATGAGCATATGACATACTCAACAAGCCACACAGCAAATATGCAAGTGCACAAGAATACCAAAGGATGGCATAATATAGGCTCATTTGCAAAAATAGCATTTAGCAAAACATTTAAGAGAAATAAAACAGTGGAGTAATTAATCAAAAATTTTAATCAACACTGAACAACACACCCATGCTGCACAGGCCCAACCATCCTGAACAACCATACCCGGCTGTACAGATCTAACTCCAAACCAGGAGCTAAGCAAATTATTACCAGGTATAACATCAATAATTATTGTGAGTGGCGTGAGACTAATCACGAAAAACATTGCTCAACTCGCCCATAACCGCGGGCATGGCTATTCGAATAGTTTTACTCTGGCCAGAGGTGTACCACTGTACCCACAAGACACAGCCTCAACATCATGTCTACCATGCGTCGCGATACTGGAAAGTACCCGAATAGAGGCTGTGACAATACCCTCTGCACAACACAACTCACCACAGTACACCATTCCTGGATCATAATTACCCCCTTATAAAACAAGGCATGGACTCCCCAGCGACCCCCACGGACTTCTCGCCGCTTCACAGTCTGGCACACCATAATGAATCATGCTATACAAAAGATAAAGCCGTTGCCCACGCTGGCTTGTGGTTGGCACGGTAAATGTTTCACAACAGTAGCTCGCGAACCGGTCCTTAATTGCCATGAGCACGACCTTCAAAACCATGTGCTCACAACCTACCATTAATCATATTTTAATTACCAATTAATTATCATAACACGATTAACCATCGTGAGCTACCATTAAATATAACCATAGATAATAATGTAGTATATATGATTCATCCCATTAGTGAGCTAATGTTTCTAAGCATGGCTAAGCAATTACATCTAACATCTAGTTGAACCAATATATATAAAGCTCAACTAGTCAAATTATAATATCCCAAGGTATCAAGGAATAGAGTAATCAATGCAAACAGGCCATAACAAAGGAATAGATTCACACCACCCAGTGACATTCGAAAATAAATGCGCAGTTGAAATAAATAGAGAATTTAAATATAGGATCAACATGCTCAAGGGTTGTGTTTAGGATCTGTGTGACTTGCCTTGCAATAATCGGTCTTCAATTAATCTTCTTGAACACTTCCGACGCACTCACGAACCTTCGCAACGACGGAAACGACAAGCTAACACGCAAAACAAAGAAAAAGACTAATAAAAACCAAATAAACAGTACAAAAACAAGCATAAATAGTACATGTGGATATTTTTAACATGTAGATCTCAATTTTAGAAAAATTTAGCAACTTGAACCACTTGAAACAGAGCTACGGTTATTTAGTTATGATTTTCCGAAGATTTAATCTATTAGAAAAACGGGAAAAAGAAAAACCGATGATGACGTTATGATGACCTCATCAAAGGCCAGACCAAGATGGCGACCTCGCCGGAGATTGGATGGTCAGCTGCGACTTTGGAGGACATGTACACGTAGAGGACGACGAGACGAACCCAACGGTACTCACCCTCGAACCAAACGACGAACGACGACGGCCGGCGACGAGGTGGACGGCGGCGGCGGCTTCGGTCGGCGGCGGCGACGGGGCTCCGGTGACCGGCGGCAGCGGGGAGGGAGCGGCCGAGCTTGCCCACACCTCGGCGCACCTTACGGCGGTGACGGCGACCGGCGGCAACGGCGGAGGCTACGGGCACGAGAGACCACGGGAGAGGGGGCAAACGAAAGAGGAGGACTAGGGGGTCCTATTTATAGCCTTGGATTGGAGAGATCGGACTCCAACCGAGAGGAATCGAAGCCGGAAAATCGAAATTCGGTTTTGGGGATAAACTCGAAAACGAGTTTGATTCGGATAAAATACTCAACGATTTGCTCCGATTTTTGGGGGTAAAGATAGAGGAGAATGAGAGGATCAAAACCCCTCAAACAATCGGAAGAAACGGGGCCGGATTGGGGTGGGATTTGGGGCGGCAAGGCGGCTCGGTGTGGACCCCCATTTTTATAACAGGAATCAATCGTGTAAACAGTACCATTTCCCTGGATCAAGTAGTCTGGTACACACGAATTCATAGCTGAAGTAACCAGTGCACATACACGAGTGTCTAATACGAATTATTACATCAATAGCCCGCAGGCATAGTCTTAAGTCATCGGACCGAGCAGTCCAGAATACATCCAAAAACAGAAATAGGTAAGGCAGCGGAGTTAAGGCAGCGGCACGCCATTGCCACAGGCAACGACCGTAACTAAGACCTATTGAGCGCCTTCGTCTTCATCACCCTCCTGGTAATAGGCATAGGGATCCTCCGAAGCTTCATCTTCGGCCTCTGATTAAGTTTATGTTTGCAAGGGTGAGTACCAACCGTACTCAACAAGCCACCACAGCAACAATGCATATGATAAGGGTATTCAAGGAATGGCTATGGTTCTTTTGCACAAAGTAAGTTTTGCAATTCTTTTCACAAGCCTAAGACCTAGCATAGACTGATCAAATTTTAGTACCAGTGTTCATATTAAACAATGACGGTTCTGTCCGCCATCCATTGTGATCCCAAGGATAGCTTCCCGCCATCGAGTCGTCATGGTTTTCTGAGGACGTCCACCTTCCCTCCTCTCAGGAAGTGGCTCCATCAGCATAGAAATCATCATGCAACATCCCATCCCACACAAGTTAAGAATTTAGAGTCTAGCCAAGTGTAATACACGTCCCGATGCTCAATAACCGCGAGCACGGCTATTCGAATAGATTGGGTTTACTCACACTGCAGTGGATGTACACTTTACCCGCACTCCGCGACTGCCCAACACATGAGCCTCGTCCCAACACATGAGACATGTCACGGCAACGCTTTTCGATAACCTCGCATTGGCAGTACCCGCTCCATGAACTTTACATCCTCATGCACTCTAGGCGTACACAGTTTCTAGCAGTGAGAGGAGTTCTGGCGCACCCGGGAAGGAAAGACTCACACAGGCATTAAGTTATAATTATGTTTAAATTCTCACATGGCAGTCCTACCGATGGCGACACCACTGTAGACACCCGCCTCGCGGTTCTACCAATGGCTGCCCCACCGTAGAGCCCCTGCCTCACACATCAAGAAACCACTATGCATGGATACTGCCTCTGCTCAGCTATCTATTCCGCTAGGTCTATACCCATACGAGAAGTGCGGTTGTACGGGGGTCGTTTCATGCTTAACTTCATGGCTCGGTCCTTAATTGACCGGGAACGGTACTTGCCTTTTCCCGGATACCACCCAAATCCTCCGTCCGCCCCAGTCCAAAACAGTTGTTTAATTTCATTTCTCTTTTCATAAATCATGTCATCAACATCATGGCAATGTGGCGCTCATGTCTCCACATGCCGCATCTCAATTACCTTCCCAAAGGCAATTGCCCAAGCATAGAGCATTTTGATAATTATGAGTATGCATGATTCTAGAATAGCGTTGCTAAGCAATTGTCATAGTTGACTAGGGACTCATACGTAAACATGGTTACGAAGGAATATGGGGTAAACAATAATCAAGGCATGGCATAATCACAAGTAGGATGTTTATCATTGCATGCAATTTTATTTGTAAACAAAACAATTTCGCAATTGGGATCAACATGTTCAAAGAGTAGTGATGACTTGCCTTGCTCAAAGTCCTGCGGGTCTTGACCTTCGCTTGGATCAGCAGCTTACTCGGGCTCTATAGTTACGTGCGAAAATGGATTTGAATTCGGTTAGAATTCAATAAACATCCAAGTAAATCCAAATGAAAAATCGAGTGCGAAAGTCGATTCTTTTATATTAACTTTACTATTCGCGAACTACGGCAAACCCATTTTCGGTGTAAATTATTTATGAGTATAATTATTTTATTGTCTTAAGTTTTTAATTTAATATTCCCGAGTATTATATCCATGTAATAGGTTAGAAATTTCTACCACGAGCTAAATTTCGGACAAAATCCTAGAGATATCATACGATTTAACTTAGTCTATGACTAACTGATTAAGTATTGTATATGTCTAAAATTACTAGTGATCAAATCCGAACTTCTATCGTGAATCGATTACTTATAGGGATTATCCAAAGTAATCTTTAATAATTTATAAGATTTCGTTTATTAGTTGTTGATTACATTTAAATTACTACCGCAAATTGATTACTTATAGTGATTACCCAGAATAACCCATAATTTATATTAAATTTTTGCAATCCTACGACGAGAAATTAATCTATAATTTAAATTCTAATTTTTAAATCTTCTAAACTCTCCTAATTTCCCTCTATTTATACTATTACTATCATTTATATTTATTTATTTATTATTATTATTATATTATATTTATTATATATATATATATTTTTTCTTTATTTATTTCTCCCTTTTTTTCTCTCTTTTTTTCTCTCTTTTTCTTTTTCCCTCTTTTTTTTTCTTTTCTCTCCCTTTTTCTTTTTCTCTCTTTTCCTCTCTCTTTCTTTCTTTTTCTCTCTCTCTCTCGGCCGACTCTCTCTTTTCCTCTCCCTCTCTCCCTCTCAGCTCTCTCTCTCCCTCACCCGAGCGGCGGCGGCGGCGGACGCGAGGGGAAAGAGGGCGGCTCACCGGCGATGGCAGCGGCGACGACGGCGGCGGCGACGGCGGCGACGGCGACGGCAGCGACGTCGGCGTAAGGCGAGGCGTGGCGCGGCTGCTTCGTGGCGGCGGCGCGGCGGCTCTATGCGACGACGCGGCGGCGTGGAGGCGGCGGCGCGGCGGCGTGGAGTTGAGGAGAGGAGGTGAGGATGGGGGGAAGAATGGAGAGAGGGGGAGGGGATTTATAGGGGAGGGAGGGGAAGAAGAGGGGGAGAGGGGTGGCGGCAATGGCGATGGCGACGGGCGGCGCGTGGCGCGGCAGGCGGTGACGCGGCGTGAGGCGCGAGGCGGCGATGCGACGGCCGAGCGGCTCGGCAGGTGGTGACGGGGCGCGTGGGGCCCGAGGCGGCGACGGGACGCGCGTGCGGCAACGGGACGGGCGGCGACGCGACGGGCGATGGCGCGGGGCGCGAGGCGCGAGGGCGACGGCCGAGCGGCGACGGGACGGCGGCGCGGCGGGCGAGCGGCGCGGCGGGGTGCGGGGCGCGAGGCGCGAGGGCGACGGCCGGGCGGCGACGGGACGGCGGCGCGGCGGGCGAGCGGCGTGAGGCCGTGATGGCGACGGCGCGCGGCGGCTCGGGGCGCGAGGCGCGGGACGGCGACGCGACGGCGACGGGACGGCTGCGCGGCGACACGACGGCGACGGGACGGCGGCGTGCGAGGGGAGGCGGAGCGGCGCGCGGCGCGCTGCAGGGGCGGCACGGTTAGGGCTAGGGGACCCCGTCAAGCACCTTAGGTGCAATGAACAGTGCCCTTCTCATTTTTCCTATTTTATTTTTTTATTATTTTTTTTATTTTATTTTTTTTTATATTTTTATTTTTTTATTTATATTTTTTTTATTATTATTTATTTATTATATAAATTTGATTCTAAAATTCCTAATATTTGCATATATGATTCTTACCCAATATTTGTGTTATTCCCACTTATAAATTCATCCTAAATTAATATTGCTCACATTTTTATATGATTTATTTAAATCTTTATTTAGTGTTAATTCCATTCCATCGCATTTAAATTTAATTGATACGAGCATGTTTGCGATAATATCGATGTAAATTGATTGATTTAGTTCTTTATTCGAAATCTCCAAACTCCGAAATCGAAATTCAATGGAACGGCGAATAAAATCGGCATGATGCAATTTATTTTAAAAAGTTTTTGAAAATCCGAATTTTTGGAGTTTTGATTTGTCGGTCGAATTTTCAGGGTGTTACAAACCTACCCCCCTTAAATAAATCTTGTCCCGAGATTTCTTACCAGGTTTCGAATAGATGCGGGTATTCCGTCCTCAAGAATTCTTCGCTTTCCCAGGTGGCTTCATCCTCAGTGTGATTACTCCATTGTACGTTGTACATACGCCACTCTTTGCTCCTAGTCCTCTTTTTGGCTTCATCCAATATCCGGACCAGGTGTTCTGGATACATAAGGTCATGGCTAATGTGAATCTCTTCTAGCGGAGCTTGTTCTTCCGGCACTCGTAAGCACTTCTTTAATTGAGACACATGGAAGACTGGGTGCACATCGGCGATATTCTCTGGTAGCTGTAACTGATATGCGACTTCTCCTCGTCTAGCCGTGATTTGAAAGGGTCCCACATACCTTGGCGCTAGTTTTCCTTTGACCTTAAACCTTTTCGTGCCTCTCAACGGAGAAACCTTCAGATAAACATAATCTCCTTACATAAATTCCAGGTTTCTTCTTCGAGTGTCGGCGTAACTCTTTTGTCGTGATTGTGCTACTTTTAGACGGTCTCGAATCAGGCGAACCTTTTCCTCGGCTTCTCGGATAATGTCAGGTCCAAATACTGCCCGTTCTCCAGTCTCAGACCACATTAGTGGAGTTCGACATCGTCGACCAAACAATGCCTCATTGGGTGACATCTTTAGGCTTGCTTGAAAGCTGTTGTTGTAGGAGAATTCGGCGTAGGGCAAGCATCTCTCCCAGTCTTTGCTAAAATCCAAAGCACAAGCTCTCAACATGTCTTCCAAGACCTGGTTTGTTCTCTCTGTCTGGCCATCCGTTTGTGGGTGATAAGCTGTGCTAAATGCTAGGTAACTTCCTAGGGCTTCATGTACTTTCTCCCAGAAATGCGAGGTAAACTGTGTGCCTCGATCAGATATAATTTTCTTAGGTACACCATGAAGACATACTATCCTGGTCATGTATAACTCGGCTAGCTTGGCACTGCTATAATTTGTCTTAACGGGGATGAATCTCGCCGTCTTGGTGAGTCGATCCACAATCACCCAGATGGAATCGTACCCTGTTGCGGTCTTGGGCAATCCAACAATAAAATCCATACCTATCTCATCCCATTTCCATTCGGGAATCCTAAGGGGTTGCAACAAACCTGCCGGTCTCTGGTGCTCAGCCTTCACCTTTTGGCACACGTCACAGAGTGCTACGTATTCTGCCACATCTCTCTTCAGATTGGGCCACCAGTATCCTTCCTTCAGATCCTGGTACATCTTCGTACTTCCGGGGTGCAATGAATATGCTGACTCGTGAGCTTCCTTTAGGATTACTCCTCTCAGTCCACCCTGTTCGGGTACATAAATCCTCTTTTTATACCATAGGACATCTTTTTCGTCGGTCGAAAATTCCTTTGCAAGTCCTGCGGCTAGGCGTTCCTTCACCTCTCGGATTTCCTCGTTGTCCTTCTGGGCTTCTTCTATTTGGGTTCTCAGAAGAGGTTGAATGTCCAAGGTGTTTACCTGCCCATGAGGTATTAAATGTAGGTTTAGTTGGGCTATTTCCTCCCTAAGCTCAGGAGCCATTCCTTCCGTCCTCAGATGATTGCAATGGCTCTTCCGGCTCAAAGCGTCAGCCACAACGTTTGCTTTGCCGGGGTGATAGTGAACCTCTAAGTCATAATCCTTGATTAGTTCTAACCATCGCCTTTGCCTTAAGTTTAGGTCTGATTGGGTGAAAATATACTTCAGACTCTTGTGATCAGTGTAGATATCACAATGGTTTCCAATCAAATAATGTCTCCAAATCTTTAGCGCATGAACCACAGCTGCAAGTTCTAGGTCATGGGTAGGATAGTTTTCCTCATGTGGTCGCAATTGTCGCGATGCGTAGGCTACCACCTTTCTGTCCTGCATCAGTACTCCTCCTAGTCCTTGCCTTGATGCATCACAATATATAACGATGTCTTTCCTGATGTCGGGAAGAACTAAAATAGGTGCCGAGGTCAATTTTTCTTTGAGCTGCTCAAAGCTTTCCTGACACTGTTCTGACCACACAAACTTCTTTTCCTTCTTGAGTAGTTGTGTCATCGGTCGGGCTATCTTAGAGAATCCCTCAATGAACCTTCGGTAGTATCCGGCCAAGCCTAGAACACTCCGAATTTCAGTCACAGACTTGGGTGCTTTCCATTCCGTAACAGCCTCCACTTTAGCAGGATCCACTGCTACTCCACCGGCTGAGATTACGTGGCCTAGAAAGGCGACTTCTTTTAGCCAGAACTCGCATTTACTAAACTTTGCATATAATTTATGCCTCCGTAATTTCTCGAGTACCAATCGCAAGTGTTCCGCATGTTCCTCCTCATCCTTGGAGTAGATCAGAATATCATCGATAAATACTACCACAAATTTGTCCAAGTAATCCATGAACACTTTGTTCATAAGATTCATAAAGTATGCCGGGGCGTTGGTTAACCCAAACGACATTACTGTGAACTCATACAATCCATAGCGTGTTGAAAACGCGGTCTTGGGTATATCCCCGGTCCTAATTTTCAATTGGTGGTATCCTGATCTAAGGTCAATCTTAGAGAACACCTTAGCTCGTTTGAGTTGATCAAAAAGATCATCAATCCGTGGTAGTGGATATTTGTTTTTTAATGGTTACTTCGTTCAGTGAACGGTAGTCTACACACATCCTCATGCTACCATCTTTCTTCTTGACGAATAATACTGGGGCTCCCCATGGTGACGAACTGGGTCGTACAAATCCCTTTTCTTGCAACTCTCTAATTTGCTTTTTAAGTTCCTCCAACTCATTAACTGGCATCCGGTAAGGTCTCTTGGATATGGGGGCAGTTCCGGGCATCAGATCAATAATGAACTCTATGTCACGATCTGGTGGCATCCCAAGTAAATCTTCTGGAAATACATCGGAAAATCGTTGCACTACAGGCATTCCTTTCAGGGGTAGCATGGTAAATATGCCTCCGGCATGTTCGGTCAGTCTAGGATCTTGATCCATGGTTGCTCTCATATCCGATCCCCAGGGTGTGGTCAGGGTAACCTCTCTACGTCTACAGTCGATTACCCCTCTGTTCTTTGCTAACCAATCCATACCCAATATGACATCCAGGGTCTGGGGTATCAACACCATAAGATTGGAGGGAAACACCACATCCCTAAGACGAATAGGTACGTCTATGCAAGCATGACTCACAGTTATCTCGCCCCCAGGTGAGTGTACTATCATAGGCTTTCTAAGCCCCACTAAGGTTAAGTTGTGTTTTTGACTAGCCTTCAATAATATGAATGAATGCGATGCTCCTGAATCGAAGAGAACTTTAACTGGAGTGGAGTTGATAGAAAACGTACCCATCAGTACGCCCTGATCCTCCTGGGCCTCTTCAGCTCGCACATGGTTCACTTGTCCGCGGCCAAATCCGGTAGCAGCCTTGTTAGTCTGCGGAGTCCTGAATAGTCCTCGTCCGGCAGCAGGGGTAGCAGTCCCACGAACAGCCATTGTATTAGCGCCAGTACGGACAGGAGTTTTGCGTGGATGAGGGCAGTTGTTGGCGTAGTGCCCATACTCTCCGCAGTTGAAGCAGTCCACATTCCTCTTGGCTCCAGGGGCAGCCAGAGTTGGTGTAGGGGTGCGGTTCTGAATCACAACCGGCCTATTAAAATTGCTAGGCGCGGCGGGTCGGTTAGTTGCCACAATAGGGGGCTTCCACCTAGACGAAGTGGCTCCCTTGAGTCGCTGAGGCACTCCCTGAGGTGGGCGATTCATAGCAAGCCTCCTCTTGCGGTTATGCTCTACAGTCCTTTGATCGTTCTCCAGCCTAACGACTTTGTTGATCAGGCTCTGGAAGCTCTCATGGTCTTGCCCAATCATAGGTCCACGTAATTCATCATTCAGCCCTTCTATGAACTTGTCGATCTTCTCCTCTTCATCTGCGAGGTCTCCAATTGCATAGCGGGCCAACTGAGTGAACTGGTTCAGATATTCCTGCACCGTTGTGTTCCCTTGTCGCAACCTTCTGAACTCGTTCTTCTTCATACGCATTACCGCAGCAGGCACGAAGTTCTCGCGAAATGCTGCAGTGAACTCTTCCCAAGTGGGTTCTCCAGCATCCTCTTCTCGAGCTTCCTTGTAGGTATCCCACCAATCACCAGCGGGTCCCTCCAGTTGGTTTACTGTGAAAATCACTTTGTCGGCTTCGCGTACCCGGAAAAGGGTCAGTTTCTTCTCTATGATGCGTAGCCAATCTTCTGCCTCCATAGGCTCGTCTGCCGTAGCGAACGTGGGTGGCTTGGTTCTCATGAACTCTCCAAAGCTCGATCCTCCGCGGTTGCCTTGGTTGTTTGCAATGGCTTGCAAGAGTTGGGTTTGAGTGGCCATAACTCCGGCCAGGGTGGTTAGGTCAGGTATCTGAGTTTCTTCATTGCTGGTTGATGCCCGACATCAGCTTGTCATCTGTGTAGGATGATGGAATAAGTATCCTAATTTTCTAACTAGCTTCTATGGTTTCATCCCATTAAGGGAGTTGTTTTGATGTGAACTTGTTTTGCAAGCATGGTGGAATAAACTCATTTATAACACAACAGCAACAACATCGTGAATAACATCACAGAGTTCCACAAATAGTACATAAATCATGATGCAATTGACTGCGCACACATGCAGTCCAAATAAGGTTCATCAAAAGATACATCGTACTAACCATCAAGCTACTCGTCAAACTAGGTAAGGGGGGTGTGTCTTGCATACTATCCAAAAACCATCTGACACGAGATCGAAGCTGCAACAATCCTCCAGTCTAGTCATCCAACCATCCGCAGGATCCTGGGGCAGGTAGAGTGTGGTCGCCAGCACGGGCAAACCTGAGTCCCCATGGCTCGGAAGTAGCGGCCTCAGAATCTGGCTTGGGCTTCTTGCCCGGAGGTCGGGTGCTCTTGCGGGCAGTGCTGAGGGTGCGGGGGCCTCCGAGGAAGGTGATGCGGGGAACAGGGGTCTCATCCTCTGAGGGGTCGGTGAGGTCTGGCTCGCTCTCTGGCTCAGTGTTAGTCCCCTCTGTCTCGGAGTCGACCTGGATCGGAGTCTCTAAACTGGAACCCAGCTGCGGAGAAGGTGTAGAGATCAGTGGAGTGTGCACAATCTCCGGGGCAGGTGGCTGCGTCACTGTCGGGTCCACCAAGTAAGGTGCTGACTCAGTAGCCAGCATACCAACCTCTCCCAGAAGAGCGTGGAACGCTGGTGGGTACGGCGGGGTGAGGAAAAAGTAGCGGTCACGCCCTACTGCTGTGGAAGTAGAAGCCCCTGTGGTGCTGACCGTGGCTGCTCGAAGCTGCTCCTCCAGCTGACTGACGTGCTCCTGACTCTCTCTCAGCTGCTCCTCAAGTGTATCCATCATCCCGCGGCGGTCGTTGTACTGGTCAGATAACTGCTGGAACTGGTCGCCGTAGACCTGAAGCTGTGCCTTCAGTGAGTCTATCTCACTGCCCCAAGCCTGGTGCTCCTCCTCCAGCTGAAGCTGCTGCGCTGTGAGGTCAGTCACCTCGGTCTCTAGCTCTCCCACACGTCTCTGTTGGTCGTCGATCTCTAACAGAGCCTCCTCGTAAAAGTCATCCGCTACCTCAGCCCATCGTGACAGTCAGGTCACTATCGGGTTGTAGCAGCAAGGTGTGTCCTGAACAGTGCAGACGGAGTTGCTCTCCTCTCGAAACGGGTGGTGAGCAAACTCAGTACTTGCCAACTCAGCTCGGTGAATAGAGCTGAGTCGGAGGAAGGCCTCCCGTGCTGCATCCTGCATCGCGGTCTCTGGCAAGTCGCGACGGTGGCGTGTCGGGAAGCTGTAGTCTCACTCTGATGGGACTCGCGTGTGAACCTCGACTCGAGCCTCCCAGACAGACTCGCACTGTCTCACTCGGTAGATCGGAGATCTGGGGTATCGCAGACGCCTCATCAGTCGGTGTAGCTCGATGACGTATCCCTCTGAGCGGGGTACTCCCATCTCCCAGGCAGCGGGTGAATCCTGATCTGCCATCTAATTTTAAGAAAAACCCAATGTCAGCTAAGAATAAAACTTATTTTGTAAAGAAATAGTTAAGAGTAAGATAAAAATCATACAGGTTTTGTAAACATAGCATTTTTATTTTTGAAATTATTACTAAGTGGGAATTTTCTCCCTTGGCCAACTTAGAAAAGGGTGGGGCGCCTTTTGGTCTTTTCCTACAGTCGTATGGCTCTGATACCAGCTCTGTGGACCCCCGTTTTTATAACAGGAATCAATCGTGTAAACAGTACCATTTCCCTGGATCAAGTAGTCTGGTACACACGAATTCATAGTTGAAGTAACCAGTGCACATACACGAGTGTCTAATACGAATTATTACATCAATAGCCCGCAGGCATAGTCTTAAGTCATCGGACCACGCCCGGAGTTAAGGCAGCGGCAACGCCATTGCCACCAGCAACTGGCCTTCCTGGCGAGGGGTCCATCTGGCTCGATCGCGACATTCCAGGGATATGAGATCAATGGGTACACATTCTACACAAGAGCCCAAGACATGAAGAGCACGAACCAGAACAGTGCTGTTCGTATCGATGCCATGGGACACGATGGTACAACTGGCACGTATTACGGTGCCATCGAGGAGATATGGGAACTTGACTATGGACCTCTCAAGGTCCCTCTGTTCCGGTGCCAATGGGTTAGGTTGACTGGTGGAGGCGTAACGATTGATGACAGTGGGATGACAACGGTTGACCTTAACAAGGTTGGATACTCGGACGAACCTTTCGTCCTTGCCAATGATGTAACGCAAGTTTTTTACGTGAAGGACATGTCTAGCAAAGGAAAGAAGGGCAAAGGGCCTGACGAGCCGAAGCGCCACGTGGTTCTCCCAGGCAAAAGAAAAATCGTCGGAGTAGAGGACAAGACTGACGAGGATTACGATCAGTTTGATGGGCAACCCCCTTTCACGGTGATGGTTGACCCTAGCATCCTCCTATCAAACGAAGACACCCCTTACTCACGTAGCGATCACAAGGAAGGAACAATAGTGAGGAGAAAGTACGTGCGGACAACCGTCACCGCCGATCTATTGCCGTAATTGTTGTAAACTATTTTGGATGTATTGAATATGCTAGTTATATATGATTAATTACAATTTTTAACAATTTAATATCATGCATATGCTAATTATATACGATTATTAGAATTTTTAAAAGTTTTAAATCATGCATGTGGGATTTACATATGTTAGTTACAATTTTTAACAATTTAATATCATGCATATGCTAATTATATACGATTATTAGCATTTTTAAAAGCTTTAATTCATGCATGTGGGATTTACATATGTTAGTTACAATTTTTAACAATTTAATATCATGCATATGCTAATTATATATGATTATTAGAATTTTTAAAAGTTTTAAATCATGCATGTGGGATTTACATATGTTAATTAGAATTTATAATGCATTATTTATATTTTAGAAACATATATGCAACGAAATTCAATATTCAGTGCTATTAACTTTAGTCCCGGTTCTTAATCCTAACCGGGTTTAAAAAAAAATTTGGAAATAGCGGGAAAATATCTTTACTCCCGGTTGGTGAGAAGAACCGGGAGTAAAGATATCTTTACTCCCGGTTCTTCTCACCAACCGGGAGTAAAGATCTGGGGGTATATATATTCCCGGTGCGCCCTCGTGTTCTCCACCAGTACTTAGACGTTTTTCCATCGAGATCGAGCGTCGGCTTTTCCTTCGCCGCCACTGCCTAGGGCAACCCCGCGCCGACGCCGCCGTCATCTCTCACCGTCGCCTAGCGGTCCTCGCCGCCTCCGCCGCAGACGCCGCCGCCGCGTCTCTTGGGTGAGAGCCCCCGCCCTCTCTCTCTCTCTCGATGTAGCTTTGTCTCTCTCTCTCTCTCTTTCGCCGACGACGCCGACGACGCCCTCTCTCTCTCTTATGCCGACGACGCCGACGACGCCCTCTCTCTCTCTTACGCCGACGACGCCGACGAACGCCGACGACGCTGCCGCCACGATGCCACGATGCCGCCGCCGCCGCCCCCACGCCGCCCCCACGCCGCCGCCGCGCCCCCACGACGCCACCGCTGCCACGATGCCGCCGCCGCCCCCACGCCACCGCCGCGCCCCCACGCCGCCGCCGCCACAATGCCACCGGCGCCACGATGCCGCCACGATGCCGCCACAACGGTTAGGCCGCCACGCCCTAACGCTTAATGAACGAACGCGAACGAACGCGAACGAACGAACGAACGCGAACTAACGCTTAGCGAACGCTTAACGAACGTGACCAAACGCGAACGAACGCGAACAAACGTGAACGAACGCGAACAAAACGTGAACGAACGCGAACGATTAGTAGCGAACGTGAACTGTCAGCAAAGGAAACGTGAACGAACGCGAACGAACGTGAACGAACGTGAACGCTTTACGAACGCGAACGAAACGTTAAAGAAAGCGAACGAACTGAAAGACATGTAGTATGCACGTAGCTTGCTTGTAGTAACCTACATTGTTTTTTTTCAAAAAAAGAAATGTGACCCCCTTGGTCTTGGAATATTATCAATGACTAACCTATTAAACATGAAACCTGTAAGTTAATACCATACCGTCTATATAAAACTGTCGGCATATGCATTGATGTACTAAATACTCGTAGGCCATTTACGTGAATGGTCTACAGTTCACATGGAACCATCGGCAATTGATTTATTTTTTTTCTCTACACATGCCGTAGGCTATTTGGTTCCAGAGCTGACCTTGGTTACAATTGTATTAGTGACTTGTAGTCCACTAACTAAAATGGTATAGGAACCTTAACAATTAATTATTTATTTCTTCTTAATTATAAAATGTGTACAAACTTAGCATATATATATGATTATATATACTTGAAAACGTGAAATACATTATATGTTCCTTTGCATTTAGACTAATACATTTTTTTTGCATGTTGCAGAGAAGACGTCGTCGTCGTCGTCCGTCAAGCCGAAGTGGTAGCTAGCCCTCGAAGGAATTCGCGCAGGCAAGTGATGTAAAGATGTGATTGTTAGAGATATAATATAAGATTGTTAGATTTCTAATATAAGATTATTAGATTATTAGAGTTAGCATATGTGAGTGTTAGAGATTATTAGATTATTAGACTTAGCATATTTGAGTGTTAGAGATAGTTAGAGATTTAATATAAGATTATTAGAGGTTTAATATACGAAACTTAATTAGACTTAGCATATTTGAGTGTTAGAGATTTAATATAAGATTATTTGAGATGTAATATTCGAAACATATTTGATTGTTAGAGATTTAATATAAGATTATTAGAGATGTAATATTCGAAACTTAATTAGACTTAGCATATATGATTATCTACCGTACAAATACACGACACTTAGACTTAGCATATTTGAGTGTTAGAGATAGTTAGAGATTTAATATAAGATTATTAGAGGTTTAATATACGAGATAGTGAGGAGATTGTTATACTTAGCATATATATATGATTATTACAATTTTAATATGAGATTAGTAGCGATTTAATATAAGATTGTTAGAGTTAGCATATATGATTATTACAATTTTAATATAAGATTGTTAGAGATTTAATATAAGATTGTTAGACTTAGCATATATATATATATATGATTATTACAATTTTAATATAAGATTAGTAGCGATTTAATATGAGATTATTAGAGATTTAATGTAAGATTATTAGAGTTTTAATATTACGGTTAGCAAATACATCCTATAGACCTAACATATATTTTTGGTATGCACAGATGGCTGATCGTGATGAGGAACAGATATTGTATGATACAATCGCAGAGGGAAGCAGCCAGTACTGGAACGAAGAAGAGGGGAACGAGGATCCAAACCAGTACTTGAACGTGGAGGGGAACGTGGAGAGGGATGCGGAGGAGAACGAGAAGGGGAACGATGAGGAGGAGGCTAGTGGAGGCATGCAGAGTCACTGTGTACGACTCAATGAATAAAGAGGAGAAGGTTTTTGACAAGGTCTTCCAACTGATAGACAGGTAATATAATGCCATCTATTCCAAAGTCGCGGGACTCTGTTGATATTATGTTGATCTCGGGTAATATTTAATTAATCATAGCTTGCAACTGCACATGTAGGGCTTGGGATCGGTTCCGTCAATTGGTCCGCGGGACTTGGAAAGAAAAACTTGGACGGAGGTTTCATTTTCCAGTGAGTACATGCATGATCCAAAATTATATTGAATTGAATCTCTAGTTACAGTTAATATAAAGAGTATATTAAATCTCTCATCGTTTCTCATGTAGTGTGCAAAGCAGGACAAGGGAACTAACTTATGCGGCTACTACGTATGCGAGTATGCCCACTGCCTATCAAACCAAATATACACCAAACGAGAGCTCGATGTACGTATACATAAACCGTTCAAAATTTCATTGCGTATCGATTTGTTAAGTTGTTTATTAATTTCATATATTGATATGTCATTATTTTCCGAATGATAGCGTATTCACATGAGGGAAAAACTCCCACACAAGGATTTTATCACGGCTGTTCAAGAACAACTGATGGGGTTCATCAACGAAGAAGTCCTTAATCCCGATGGTGAATTCTATTACGACGGATCGACAATTCGTAACGTCGGTCCTTCCTCTTCTGACGTAACGCAGGCGTCGAAGTCGTAGCTATAGCTAGCGAGCAAATGAATTGTACTATACATGCATGTATATATATATATATATAAATTTATATATGTACGTACATTTACTTTAGTGTTAATATATATTTTGGTAATATATATGTACATAAAATGTTAAGTGCTTTAAATTATAAATGTGTGTAATATATGTATTTATACATATATACATTCGCATATATATATATATATATATATATATATATATATATATATATATATATATATATATATATATATATATATATATATATATATATATATATATATATATATATATATATATATATATGCATGTATTTTATATACATGCATAATATATATATTACAATGCATATATATGTATTGTAATATATATATATATATATATATATATATATATATATATATAATCAACCATGCAGCAAACAGGGCCATGCAAATAAAAAAAATGGTATATGGATCTTTAGTCCCGGTTCGTGTTACCAACCGGGACTAAAGATTGATCTTTAGTCCCTCTTTAGTCCCGGATTCATAGTCCCGGTTGGACAACCGGGACTAAAGGGGGGTTACGAACCGGGACTACAAACGATTTCTCCACCAGTGATATCAACCTCGTAGGGTAGAGAAATGTGCAAGAAGCATGCAGGTTATTGCCATGTCTTGGTCTCCTTCCTTCACCTCCAACACTTCATCTTTTTTCCATTGCTAAGACGTCGGTCTAGCCTTAGTTCGGCATGGGAGACATTGGAAGAAACTAGGGTGCGGCATTTAGCGTATGAAGGAGATTCAAGAAAGAGATAATCAGCTGTTTGATATATGTAGTCACATGGAAGGATTTGTATTGTATCAAAAGGAAGACATCCTTTTGGTTTGACAATTGGACAGGCACCTATATGCTTGCATGGTGTTAAATGAGTCGTTAGACATTGTGCCCAGTTGTTTTAGCCTAGCAAAGAGAAAGCAAAGAACAGTTCAGATGGAAATGCGAGATAATAGATGGCTCACTTCCTTCAGACAATTCACTTCCGTGGAACAAATTCATGATTTGGTACAGCTTGGTGGCTTACTCCAATTGGTCTCGCTTTCTCAGGATCCTGACGACATCACCTGGAATTGGACCGAGTCTGGCGTCTACACAACAAAGAGTGCTTACCTTTTCCAGTTCGAAGGCTCATTTGCCACCAATGAGTTTGATTCTCTATGGAAATCCCCGACTGAACCAAAAATAAAATTCTTTGGTTGGCTAGTTCTCCATCAAAAAACTTTAACTGCCCAAAATCTGCTACGCAGGCATTGGCCTTGCAATTGGATATGTTGCCTTTGTGGTTGTGCCTTTGAAGATACAAATCATTTGTTCAGTGACTGTGTGTTTGTCAAACAAGTGTGGACCCTAATTTGTCAATTCCAAAACTTGTCTTCGGTTGGAATAAATCCTGTCCTGGATGTATCAACATGGTGGTCTGGAACCAAATTTGCAGGCTCTAAGAAGGTTGTGCAGCTGGTCAGGGGAACTCTTCTAACTACTTGGTGGAATATTTGGTTGGAAAGAAATAGAAGAATTTTCCAAAACTCTTCCTGTTCAGAGATTGAAGTAGCTTATTTTATCAAGCAAGTTATTGATATGCCCTGCTTGGCCTTTAAACCCCCATGAATTTTTTTTAGTTTTTTTCCTACAGCTGTAATTCTCTTTTCATTCCTTGGCTTGTTACCTCTGAACCTCTGTGCTACTTTCTTTTTTTCTCTTCTAATGTTAAATTCCGGCAGATCTCCTGCCGTCGTTCTCCTCAAAAAAATTTGTTCCTCATCTAAATGCGCAAGCTAAAATGCAATATAGAGAACTCCATACAATAATCTTGCAGAACCTATCCTTGAATGAAGAACAAGGCATAGCTCTACGACAGATAAAATAGGAATACTCCGCTCTGTGATCTATGACATGAAGATGAGCAACAACAAAGTAAATAAAAAATTGAAAAGTGATCTGGCACAACTCTGCCCTCCCTGCATTCGAGTTGCATGTACAAACTTCATGTATATTGAGATATATTGGAGATCAAAAAGAGGAGAATGATCATGGTCATGATCAAAAGGAAAAGTTCAATTGGGAGAAGTTTCAAGTGTTGTCAGAGGATTTTCTTTTGTGATATACAAAACTTGTCTAAAATGTGGGTTGCTAGAAAATTGGATAATTTTATTCACTGATCAGGTGATGGCGGAGAGAATGACCTACAAAGCATGAGTAACATAGGCATACATGGGTACGTGCCAAATGGCCACATCAGTACATGCCAAATGCATCACTTGTCTTCACTCCCGTCTGCTCCCTCTCATCATCTTTGATTTGCTGCCATAGCTTTAAACCACAATCACCAAGCCACCCAACCATTTAACTTACATAATTATTCTTCCCTATCGTACTCTTCTTCTTACTACTCTTCTTTGGCGAGCTCATTAGCTCTGGTTCGGCATGGGAGGTGTTAGGAGATATAGATGCACATAGATGGCGCATCCAACTGGGAAGTAGACCAATCTTAGCCATGATTTGTTTCCTTTCTATTGGAGGGCACTCAAACAAGGTAGTAACACCACCATTGCCCTAGGCTTTTGAATACAAAAATGCACAATACTGTCACTGCAAGAAGATAGAATTGAGTTCATGATTGTGGATGGTGGACTGTTCGCTTACTCCGATAAACAAATACGTGGTGTTGATAAAAAAAAAACCGGTTTCTGAGATTTACGTGGTGTTGATCATATTGCATAATGAAGCTAGAGGAAATGGTCGCGTGTAGAATCCATTTCTTGTATGTGCTTGGCCTTTTTGCTGGTACACAGTCAGACTGCTTAACCATATCGCCAACCGTACTATTAAATAATTTAGCCATATGAGTCTAATATATTAGCCCGTATAGTGCATACATGTGTGAGTCATATGCCATGATAATTGTATGTGATATTAATTTCCACCCTATGCTCTTACCAGTCACTTCCAACTTTACTTAAATCATTTAAGGTTGTACTACTGTTGTGTACAGCTAGTAAAAGTATTCTCAGTTGTCTGCCTCGCAAGTTGCTATCTTCATTTGCACTACCTCCTCATCTCACTCACCCCTTTATTTACGAGGACTTTTACAGGACATTCTACTTAAAATATATACTACCAGTATATTTGATCTAACGGTGCGAATTTATCCGATCTTCCTCCTAATTATTCTGCAGTATAAATTGAAATAGGGTATATTTATCTTTTTATCTATTTGCGTGAGGGGTAATTTTGTAAATTCGCGTTTCTCACTTAGTCAGATCCGGCCTTTTGCGCCTAGTCAAAGCGAATTTTCTCGAAGCCGCGCGCATGGGCGACCGCCGTCGTCGCTGACTGCCTCTGTGAGCACGCCGCGCCGCGCGGCCATCGACAACCACAATCGGCGCCGCCGCCATCGGGAATCGATTCGATTTCCCTCCCCCTTTCTTCACCCAAAACCTAGTTCTTCTAAAAATCCCCAAATCGTCGGGTCTACGGGAGGCGGCGCCGGTGGGCTGCATGCGGAGGTTTGCGGGAGGCGGCAGGCGACGAGCAGTTTGTCTTCAACGGGTTCACCGGCGCGAATCTCAGCTTCGATGGCATGGTGACGGTGACCCCGAACGGGCTGCTCATGCTGACCAAAGGCACGAACTAGCTCAAGGGCCACGCCTTCTTCCCGGCGCAGCTCCAGTTCCACAGGGCGCCCAACAGCACAGCGATGCAGTCCTTCTCCACGGCCTTCGTCATCGGCATCATCGGCGCGTTCGGGGACCAGGGCAGCCCGGCGGCGGCAGCTGGCAACGGCAGGGCGGCATAATTAGCATAACTAATGTAATTAGCATGGTTACATTCCAATATAACTAATGTATAAACAATTCTGTGACTACTATCCATTCAACTCCCATGTTCCAGTCTTCCAGAGAAGGCCTTGAAAGAAGAATGTACAGACTCCAAAACCATTAACATCGTTTCGAACTTAGATGATATATTAGAGAATCCAGTTTAACAGCACAAATTTTTGGAGCAATGCAGTATAGAGTTGGGCTGAAATAAACAGCTGTTACAAACTCAAATTACAAAGCAAAAAAATTGCTCAAATTACGCGGATGATGAGATCCAGAAAAAAACAACCGAAGGAATTAGAATTCATCCAATGAAAATAAATCTCTATTTTAAATGACTAAACAACCCTTTTTAGATTTTTAACAAATACCAAATCTACCCTATCATATACTGGTAGTATATACTTACAGTATAATGTACCGTAAAAGTTCTCTTATTTACACCACAGGCCTTGCCATCCTACCATATATATGCAGCTTAGAATGCATATCAACGTTGCAGGTAGATCAGCAATGTGCATGCGAGTTGCATTACCATGTCTTGTTCTTCCTTCACCTCTGATTATTCTTCGTGATCTTGTTCCTCTGTTAACTTGTCGACCAGTCTAGCCTTAGTTTGGCGCATGGGAGACATAGGGAGATACGAGGTCATGATATTTGGTTTATGAAGGAGAGTCTTGAAAGGCATTGGCCACAGGATTTGAATTGTACGTGAGTTGTTTGATATATTCTGGACATGGATTCAACCGAAGAAGCAGTTGGGTGAAATCATAAAGTTCGGGGCCGGCTTTACATAATTTATACATAGCAGGAGCAGCGTTCAAGCATTATTCGAATTGCATACACAACTTTAGGGATATAATGAGATGTATTGAAGATTAGTAGAAGAGAATTAATTACCATCACTTGTTTGTAACTAAAAGGAAAAATCGACTTCTAAAGTATCAACTATATTGCCAGATAATTTTGTTGTGTGGTGTACAAAACTTGTCTGAAATTCGGACTACTAGAAAAACATACACTAATATGAAAACTGCTGGTGACAAGAGAATTAATTAGTCTATCAAGGAACTAATAAAAGGCATGACTAACTAAGGCATCCATGGACAACCGACTAATCTTGTCACGCCAAAAAATTCACGAACCAGAATTTCTAAGCTGAATGTGCATTAAACCTCTGTACAGGACCAGCCAGGGTACACAAACGACAATTGTTGATATACAGATCCACGTCTTACAAAAATATAAAAGATTACAAAAACAGCGGAAAAGGTAAAACGAGCTAGACTTGAAAGCTTAACTTCTGCAGCGGGGCGACTCCACTCCACAGGCAATCCTTGACGGCAGCAACGAAACCAACTTCTTCAAGACGGCTCCAACTGGGAAGAACTTCAGCTCTGGTGTGGGGAAAAGAGAGCAAGACTGAGTACTACCCATTGTACTCAGCAAGTCATACCGGAAGAGAAGATATAATGCAAGATATATACAAAGGAGGCTAAAGGCTCATTTGCATAAAGCTAGCATTTAAAAGCAGTAGTTGAAAGCAGTAAAACAGTTGTAGTAATTAATCAATATTAACCATCCACTGTCCAACGCTACACCATGTTGCAACAGGCCAACCATCCACCTGAACTAATCAATTCCGTTAGACTAAACTAGGATGAGACTAATCACGGTGAATCTGGTCGACCGCCCATAATCACGGGCACGACTATTCGAATAGGTTTACTCTGATCAGAGGTGTACAACTGTACCCACAAGACACAGCCCCACGACACGTTTCCGTGCGCCGACATGCCACCACGACATACCGGAAAGAGACCGTGACAAGACCCTTCGCATAACCCCCTCTAACCAATCGCACCACACCTCAGGTTTCACCCCACTCCTCGCAAGGCAGCGGGCAGTCCCCTCTCGTGCCACGGTGAATCCGGAAGCCGATCAACCGGACACCCGGGCCGACCCAACTCCATCACGCCCACCCTTGCCTGGGTACGTCGGCTAGAGGAAAGCTACACTACAAGCCCAGCCGTTGCCCACGCTGGCTTGTGGTAAGTACGATAAGTTCTTCTAGGGCATCCCGCGAACCGGTCCTTAATCGCCATGGGCACGACTAGCAAAACCATGCACCCACAGCCCACCATGTAGTGTATTTTAATTAACTAACACCATTGCGGTGGTTCTATTCCAAAGCTATTGCCAATAATCAAAGTCTATGCATTAATGTGATTTCCCCCTTTGTGTACTAGTTGAACTAAGCATGGCTAAGCATTCCCTAAACCAACATCTAAGAATTTTAATACCCAAGTTATCAATGGCATAAGGTAAACAATATATGGCTGAGTAGCAGGACCCATCCCACATGATATTGTAAAACAATGCAACATTTAATAGAAATGCGGGACATTTGTAAATTGGGTACAATATGATCAATTGTAATGCATGACTTGCCTTGCTCTCACACTGATGAGACCACAGCAATGTCTTCGGGGAACCGCGGATCGACGAAACGGCCGAAATCTATGCGACAAACAAAGCACACGAGCAAAACATGCTATAAGTCTACTGAAATAGGAAACAAAACTATTTTTAATGGATTCTATGCATTTTTATGAATTTACTGAGACTTGAATGGACTTAATCGGAGCTCGGATGAATTAGATATGAATTTTAGAAGATTATCTGTGTTTTTACTATAAAAGAAAAACCCTTAATTATTTTATTGCGCAATAAATCATCCCAGGGCTGACGTCATCAAGGAGGGGGCGGCGCCGACAGGCGGGACCCACGGGTCAGCAACACAAGAGGAGGAGGAGGTGGTACCTGGCGGGTGGGTCCCACCAGGCAGTGGCTCAGGGGGAGGGGTGGCACCGGCCGGGCTCGGCTCGGCTTCAAGCCAGCCGGCCCCCATGGCGAGTGGCGGCGGCGTGCGGTTGCCGGCGACGGCGACCGGCGGCGGGAGGCGGCGGCGGCCGGCACGAAGGCGGCGGCGCACGGCCGAAGCGGCGGCGCGGTACGGTGCTAGAGGGAGAGGGAGGAAGGAGGGAGACGGGTCCTCACCGAGGGATTCGGCCGGTGTGGGGGAAGACGACGGTGGACGGCGGCGGCAAGCGGCGGACGGCGGGGCACGCGGGATGGACGAGACGGGCCTCGACCTCGCGAGGCCGACGACGGCGACGGAGTGGCTCGACGGTGGCCCTAGCGGCGGCTAGCGGCGGATGGCGGCAGCAATGGGCGGTGGCGCGTGGTGAGAGCGATGCGGCGGCAGCGCACGGCAAGCGAGCAGCGGCCGGGATAGCTCCCGCGACGGCGAAACTAGCGGCGGCAAATGCACAGCGTGGCGGCGGCCCTAGCAGCGACGGCGTGCGGCCGGAGCTCGGCGGCGAGCGGCGCGGGCGCAGTGGAGAGCACGAGAGAGGGCGGCGATTGGGGGAAAAGAGAGAGGAGTCTCGGGGGAGGCTTTTTATGGGCGAGGAAGGGGCGGACGAGGCCGGGAGGCGGCCAGATTTCCTTAGGAAAACTAAAACAAAAAGAACAACTGAACAAAACTCTATCTGATACACTTCCAACTATACCTACTAGAATTATGGTGTCAATATCTTTCCAATGACCTGCCTTGCCTTGACTAATGGCATTTGCCAAATTTCACCATTAACACCAGTCGAGGGTCATTGCTACCCTGATACATTGCAATTTTGTTGGATAAGGGAGGAGTGCACTAATCAGCGTCGGAGGATGTAGGCTTTGGTTGTTCGGTTAACAAGTATCGTTCCTCAATGTCATCTGCAAAATCGGATCACTTATGGTGTTCTTCCACTTTTGCTAATGAGATCTATATTGCTGACGGTTTTATAACCTAAAATCTTTAGAATCCAAGAACAATGTCCAAAGTTCTAAACTAGACTTAGCCTTTAAACTGAAAAAATATCACACTGACCAGGCATCACTAGCCTCAACTTTCATCTACATGTTTGCAGCCTGAAGAAGAGCAGCTGCCTACACCTAGGCTTATCCATGCTCTCTGTACCAAACACATCGATTTTATTTTACTCCAGAATTTTGAGTACTGGGATTTTAAGAATCCACCCTCCCCTTATTTACACAGCCTGATCATCTCGTTTTGCCTCTTTATTTACCGTTCTTCCTTGCCATCCTACCATCCATCGTTGCTAGGAGGATTCATTCAGTCACAAGAGAAATGTGCAGAGTCGTTGTTCTGTCTCTCCTTCTTCCTCCTCTTTTCTTTTCACTGCTCGATGGCCAAACCTAATTAATTGTTTGGCTTAATGACATGGGAGGTATCAGGAAACAGGAAAGCCTAAAACGCTTGCCCCCAAGCAGCTTGAAATACTGCAGCGGCCGAAGCATACAGGGAGGTAGTGGTCTGGCTGAAGAAGTATACTTTGAAGCTTTGATATTGTGGCCTTGTGGGTGTTCCAGTTTAAGGTTTGGGTGCGTTTTGATTTCATGACCTCAACAGCAATCGAGTTGCTCAAGCAGCATAATATTGCTTGAGATACACAAGCACAGCAGGATGACGATTCCGAATTACTCCCTCAATATTTGACGCTGTTGACTTTTTTAAATATGTTTGACTGTTCGTCTTATTAAAAACTTTTGTGAAATATGTAAAACTATATGTATACATAAAAGTATATTTAACAATGAATCAAAATGATAGGAAAAGAATTAATAATTATTTAAATTATTTGAATAAGACGAACGGTCAAACATGTTTAGAAAAGTCAACGACGTTAAATATTTAGGGATGGAGGGATTATGTGTTAGAGTGCGTAGCCCGGCCCACCAACCGTGGGCCACCCAGGTTACATTGGGCATGATCCACCACAGGCCCAACCGGAGCCACAACTTTAGGTCCTGGGTCTACACAACCCAAAAGACTAGTTTGATGGGTGAGGACCGCCCCCACCTTTTAAGTCATATTCCCCCATCATCAATTACCGATGTGGGACTAAACCCAACAATCTCCCCCGTTACACATCGGGCCTAACAATCTCCCCCGTTACATCAACCTATGTGACCCCGAAGACTTGTTATTTTGCCTTCCCACCATATGACCAATGGAAATTGTTCCGGATTCCAAACCTTGGGTTCTAATACCACTTGATATAACAGTATGATGTATCAACTGCATGTGTAGCTAAGCCAGCTTTATAGGTAGTACTAGCATGGAATCAATCCAATCATTCAGCTAGCTAGCTTCTGCATCAAGAACTGAACACATGAGAAAATTATGTGCAAATACACAAACAACGAAAATGGTTATGAGAAAATTATGTGCAAATACACAAACAACGAAAATGGTTACATGAACGATCAACCCAAGCCAGGGTGGGGGTGTTCGGTCTAGCCCCCAAATGTTCGCAAGGAGGGAACCTCATAAACCAACAGCCTTCCATCCTTCTTCAAGCCTAGTTATTGGCTTAATTACCTGCCTAATCAGGATTAGCACTTAACTTTGGTTAAAAACCAAATCCACGCATGCTTTATATTTTATATTTTTCTGTTACGAGGTTTGTTCAAATGCTAGATTCTATTTTTTTTCCCAAAAACATAGACATTATATATTAAACTAAACTTTCTAAGTTCGAATATGATCAGCATTTTTTATTTATATACATAAAGTATGTCTATATATAGAAAGTTTCCAAGAAATAATTCATAGAAAAAAATTTCTACAGATAAAATTTAATTTATATATGCAATAGAAAGTTTAGTGTATAAATTTCACAATCCAGGAGACTGTCACAACCCTACTGTTGGTATAATTAGGTTTACTTGTCTGTGTCTCTGTTTGTAGGTTGCATATTTAATATATTTGCATTAGCTTCTTCATACAAATAAAAATTGGAACAAAATATAATCCTAATCGGTAAAATAGAACAATTTCTAAACGTGCATAAAGTAGAATAGAAAGGAGGGGTTTCATAATTTATTCAAATACTAGATTATTTATCATAATAATATATTTTCCAGAATTTATGCAATAAATTTTGAACCGTTAAAAATTAAAACAAGTTTCAGCCTCAGTCCTTGTCTTTAAATTTCTGGGAGAAAATGTTTCATATTTTGAAATGCAATCCATTAAAATGGAATCTAGGTGTACTGGACTGCCTACTCACAATTCACCATATTTATATCACTTCAATGACTTGGTCAAGTCGAATTTTCAAAGAGAGGGATTAATAAAATGTCGGAAAAATTCCTGAAAAATCTGAACTCTGTGCTCTGATTGGCCCTGATCCAGCAAGTGTAGTACAAATTGGTACTACCGACCAAAAGCTAGCATTCTTCACTCCTATTTGCTCCCTCTCATCTTTATTTTGCTCCCGTCACTTAAAACCTGAACCTCCAAGCCACCAACGTTTTCTCCTACCCTCCGTCACTAGGAGAATGCTATCAGACATGCATGTCTTTTTCTTCCTGATCCTCTTTTTTCTTGGCTAGCTAGCTAGGTGATCGGCCAAAACTCACTGGTTAGGCATGGAAGGTGTCATGAGATACAGATGAACTGGAATATCACCCCAAAGGAGGAAGGGGAACAAACATTGCTATGATTTGTTTGCTTTCTCTGATAAGCCACTCTAATAGGGAATTATGCCTACGATTGCTCGAGGCTGCAAGGAAGACAAATCCACGGGAATGCAGCCATCAAGATAGAATTGGCTTCATCGCTGTGATTTGTTCGCTTTCTCCTAGAGGCTGCTCGAATACTGTCAAGGCTATTGGAAGCTAGCCACTGAAGATATGGAGGTTTCATCTATGTGGTAAATACCTTTGAATTGTCCCAAGGATCTTATCATCGTATCAGTGTCGAAAATTCCAACTATGAAGAAAACTTTGTTGGATTAAAATTTCTTTCGCATCATGTGGAGTGAGTCCACTTGTTCCCTAATCAAGGCGCTGCTCGATTTATCACTTATTAGATATGAATTGCGAAATGGCCCATGAAAGTCAAGAACGGGACACGTAGAAAACTCTAGGGCTGGCCCTATTTATTAGTACATGACGTGTTCCATGCCCAACCGTCTTCAATGGGCTTGAGCCGTATCTCCTTGGAGATGAATAGTCTGATTAGAACATGTGGCATACTGACATACATGTGGAATAGGACATTTGACATAAAAGCCCTGCGTTAGCGTAATAAAATTAAGATATATAGCTCTAGCGCGTGGTAGATATATATATGGGCGATAACAGCTTTGCTCTGTGCTTCCTACCTACGCTGTTCTCTATTCCTGTTTACACCATTGCTGTTGATTTTGAGCTTCCCTCAGGCTCCAAATTTATTATTCCATCTTGTCTTCTTGCTATCACTGGCGTCTAAAATTACCACCTACATCCAATCTCTATACCAATTGGAAGTGTTGTAAACCAACTTGATCTTCAATGTAAATGGAGGGGTTCCACAACATATATATAATTGCATAAGTATGGATTCCAAGCTTTCTTGGAGGTTGTTGGCTCCTCCTCCCCTCTTCATTTTTGCCATATGTAAGTAAAGCATAATTGCAAATATGTTGGTTTCACACATGATGGGATATCCATCACCAATAAGAGGAGAACACAGCTGTTTTCTTTTGTCAGTTCACTTATGTCCGCATCCTTAGTTGGTTCAAAGCCCGCAAATTATACTACCTTTGTCCAAACACTGACGGACCTAATGATTAACTAGTTTGGCATGGGATGCACCAAGACATGTAAATATGCTAGCAAGCTGATTTTCCTCACTGGAAGGAAAAGTTTTTCCTTTGGATTTTTTAGGGTCAATTGTAGGAAAAAAGAAGTAGCTAGAGGCATAATTGCTAACCCCCTCATAGCTTATGTTCTCTTCATGTCGGTGACGAAAGATTTGTGATTGCAGCAACGAAATAAGGGGAATATGGTTTGTCACGTTGGTATAGGCGTGTGCAAATTATAAGTAGTTGCCACAACATTTTGTTTTCTCATCTTTCAAGCCTTAACTAGCTGCATGTACACTCTGAAGTATGATCTCTCCACCTACCCTTCATCACATAACAACCTTGCCTCAACATTATTTAAACTTGCACATGACTTGAGTAAGATGTGCAATAGGATGCTGGGTCTTCTTTGGCCTCCTCAACTTCTCCGTCTTCTCCTTCGCAGCTTCATTTCTTCATTGCTCTAGGTCTTAAGGTCATTAGTTTGGCATGGGAGGTATTGGGAGTTATCAAGTCACAAACATCAAATCTGATAGAAGATGCGAGGACATACCAAGTTCGTGGTTCTTCAATATGGACATTCAGCAAATCTGCTAAAGCAGAGGGATGAAACTTAAATGGTCCGTAGGATCGTCAGCCACAGAACCATTTTAGGTGCACATGCAGATACAAATACATAAAGACATATACATGGTATGAACCATCACCAATTCATCGTGATATGGTTGGTGGCTAGTATGGATTAGAATATATGTTTGTTTGTTTTACGCTGCATGCCCTTATAAATCTCAACTCTAATCTACATGAATGATGCATGCTCAGATCGATCTGCAATTATGCAACTTGGAAAGTTGTATACTAGTAACTTCAATTACTACATCTAATCTTGCCAGAGGAATACGATAATAACGTACATACCATTCTCTTTACTCCCCTATGATGTCCATTCTTAGTTCTTACTCCTACCATTTTAATTAAACCTGAATCAGTCACTTAGCTGCCCGCACATTAAGTATGTGTTTAGTTAGATGGTTTTCCTACGTTGGGGGGTTTTTTTTTTCGAGAACCTTCTAGGTTGGGTTGGGTTGGGTCGAACCCCTTACCTTAAATGTTTGGTTATAGCACTAGGTGGGATGGGTTGGTTCCAAAAGCAAATATTCTATTGATATTTGGGTTGGTTTGGCCCATGAAGAAGAAAGGTCTCTCATGTCAGCTACTTATCCAAGGTCAACGACAGTAGATGGATGAGATAGGTTATGCGCATGTATTATGCTCTTTGTGGAAACATATTTTCGTAAGTTTGTGTTACCTTTGCATTATATGCACAGTTTAGTTTTTTTTTCTTGTGACGAGCTCACAAGTTACCTTTGCATTATATGCACAGTTTAGTTTTTTTTTCTTGTGACGAGCTCACAAGTATGAAGGATATTGAGAATTGCAGAAATAGGCATTGGTAAGTCAACTGAATCATGTATAGAATTGTATGAGTATATTTGGTCTTGAGGAGTAGTTTGTTGGGCAATTTCAGTGTGTATTGTCAAAATCGCACATATGTACTTGCATATTTCAATACGTCATTGATATCTTTATTTGTAGATCTGTCAGAGTCATTCCATCCTCTTCTATCCCACAACCCCCCACCCCCCAAAAAAAAGCTCACTCCATCCCTCCAACCTAATAGAAATAGGACCATCCTATCCCAAAATCAGGGATGGATACAACCCATCCCACCGTGTTACTACACCAAACACATTCTAATATCTTTGCAATTCAAACAACCTCCTCTTCTTAAGCTAGGCTCGTCTCTCTATTTAGGGTCTTCCTTCCTTCTCTATGCTTCATTGCCAGGAGGATGCATGGTTGCATGCCCACTTCTTTTTTTTTTCCTCTTTGAATAGCTCGTTGATTTAGGGCATTAAATTCGGCATGGGATGCATTGGAGGTATTGAGAGACACGAATGAACTATCTTATCATCAACACAGAGACTATAATGGATTAATGGTTCATTTGTGTGGTCTATGACCTCTCTATAAGACAATTAGGTAGAAGAAGTACATGTAAGTCTAGCAGAAGCTTGGAAGGTCAAAATATTTGAAGATCACACAAGAGAAGTGATAGTCGAAATGTCTATAATACTAGAGAATCAAATATCTTGAGATACATAGAGGTATACATTACGAGAATCATTCGAATAAGTTACACGAGTTTCCACGTGATTGAAATAGTTTTTTTTTCTCTTTCCCTTTCCTCCCCGGCACATAATTTCTCTCTTTCTCTGTTCTGTTTTCTTCTCTCCCAGCTTTTTACCTGTTGGTGACTTGCTCTTTTCTCATTTATAAAAAGCTAGCACAAGTTTTCCCATTAAAAATATATATATATACTCACTAGTTCAATAAAAAAAAGTTATTTAAACTTGGTAGGATGAGGACTTAGCTCCAGCTTTTCTGTGCTTAGATAGATGGTTGATCTATGTGTCAAGCCAATTAGTTCGGCATGGGAGGTATCAGGAGTAAGGATGTGCTTATATCAATTTGACGAAGGATATGCGACCATCAGAATTGTTGTGTGTTGTTAGCTTCACGTAGACACAACTTCCGCCATAGAAAGAGATCAAAGCTTTAAACATCAAGGTGGTTGGGGTTGTCAGATAATCAATTTTAGTTGAACACACAACTTCAAATGTATTGAGCTACATATCCTGATAGCATGAGTGTGGTGGCTAGCATATCCTGGAGCAACATTTAAATTTTCTGTTTTTTTTGTCTGTAACTTGCTCTTCTACTTATAAATAACAAGCACAAGTTGGCCCCGCTCAAAAAATATACTGAAATAAAATTAGTCACTAGTGCAACAAGAAAAATAGTAAACAATGTTGGGGAAGAATGTTTTTTTGTGCGATGAATAACACTTTTTCTTGAAGGAATTATCCCTTCCGAGAAGATTCGTGAATTAGGACAGTGGCATACACGAGAAACATTAGTGAAAATTGAACCAAGGGTTATGAAATGTAAGAAACAAAATCTGAAGGGATCCCAGGAACTTAGCCAAATTCCTAAACTGGAACTCAGCCTGGTAAACTGAAAATTTATCACTGCTGACTCAGGCTTCACTAGCCTGAACTTTCATCTGTAACTTGCTCTGACTCTTTGTACGAAATGCATCGATTTTCTTTTGCTCCAGAATTTGAGTACTGGGATTTTAAGAATCCACCCACCCGTATTTACACAGCCTTTATCGATCGTCTCGTTTCACCTCTTTATTTACAGTTCTTCTGCATTCTTCCATCCGTCCCAGGGAGGATTCATGTCATCAGAGCAATGTGCAGATTTGTTGTGTGCCTCTTCTGCTTCCTCCTCTTTACTTTTCGCTGCTCGACGGCCAACCGAGTCATGTAGCTTAGTGACATGGGAGGTACCAGGAGATAGGAAAGCCCAGAAAAGTCGCCCCTAAGCAGCTTGAAATGCTACTGAAGCCGTCAAGTACAAGGTGGTAGCTTTGAGACTTTGATGTTCTGGGTGTTCCGCTTCGACCTTTGGGCGTGTTTTGATTCCACAGCCTCCACAGCACCGGGTTTCTCAATCAGCTTAAATTGCTCCAGAATTCGTTCCCCTGTCTCAGCTTGGACGGCCATAACAGCTTCTGCTATATCTCATACCAGGACTTTACTACAGCATTCTTCGGTTTCAAGCAGCTCACAGAGGGCCTGCTTTCAACCAGCAAGCTCCCTCAGTACATCATCAAGGTTATGATGTTGGTTGAAGCATCCGGAAGATGAAAATCCCAATCTTGCACAGCTCCAATTCTGTTGACCTCAGTTTTGTCAATTCTAATTTAGAGAGCATTTTGACAAGCCTGTGAGGCCTGCATGAATCCATGGGCCTTCTGATTTGCCCTCATGCCATTCTTTAATCTTATCCGCAATTAAATTCCAAATGAACAAATAGAGAAGATAAAATGCTGCTGACCTCAAAGTATTGCACCTCTGAATCCCTTGCTTTTCCAGCTGCCCACCTCTCCAGGTCATCAATGTCAGGTTGTTCCACTAGGAAGATATCACTCTTAACAATTGATCTATGTCTTAAAATATTTTTCTTAGATAATGAATTTTTCATTAACCAGGTCTCTATATCTACAAAAAATATACAAAGAGGAATAAAAATATTAAAAGACTTCATCGACAACTTATTCTTTTTCATCGCAGCGTGAGAGGACGGAAGAGGAGAAACAGAACTAGTCCATGCTACCCGTCGCCACACCATCTCCGCCCCAATGAATCACAACCACCATTTGTTGCCAACTGTTACATTCGCTATCCGTCCTTGCCCTCCAAATCCCCTTACACTGCCGGTGCATTGCGAATGTCCCTAGCGCGCCGTGAAGTTGCTCTGTCGCACCAGCACCACCACCATCTTCCGCAAAACATCGAACTCCCCGCCACTCCTAAAGCGTCACAGAGCCGTCCAGCACGACATGCACCTGCCTTTACAGTTGTGATGATCTCACCGGAGATACTCAACTGCACCGTTCACACCTATCCGTAGCTAGGCCTTGCCGTCGACGCTCTCTCTGCAGCTGCCGCCTCTAGGATGCCGCTGTTGTTTTCATCTACGTGGCCGAAGCGACCATCCACCGTCGTCTCCCTACACATCAACTGACATGCCGTCGCAGGGAAAGGGCTAGCCCCCACCACGCTATCGGACCGTCGACAGTGACAGAGGAAGGACGGAGGAATAGCGCCGTCTCCACTCAATGCTGACAACACCGACCAGAGCCCCGCCCATCCAAAACCCTCGCTGTCCGCTGCCACTGCTACCGCTGCCGCCATCTCCATCGACGATCGATCAGAGATGATATATTTAGTGTTGATTTTGTGTCAGCTGGCGTATCCAAAAATGGAATACTAGCTGCGTTACATTGGAGTCATCGAATCAAACAAGGGGCGAAAAAGCTACATATTCAAAGGGGCTGCCCAGCAACCCCGTGAAGAAAATTTTTTTGGCTATAGTTTATTTATTTTCACTATATGTGCACCCTCTCAGTGTAAACTTAAACATCTACATCAGCTTAAATTTGGTCTAAAATAGAGTAAAGCAAGCATATGGCACCTCTCTCCATTTCGCTCTAGCTCCACCCCTAATTTTAAAACAAACATCAATATATACTACTAGTACATTCATATATTTAGCTAGGCATATATGCATACATTTTCTTAAATTAGTCGTTGATTGATCAACGCGTTTAAGCAAGCATTCGTATGAACACGAATAATTAAGGACGACAGGTTTGTGCCGCTAGTGTGAAAATCAAATTAATTTCGTCCTAGTTTACTTTATTTTTGTATTTTTGATACTCTATACAAACCAAGCTCTAGTGCATGAGTCGGGGGTGCTAGTGACGACGACGATCGACCATATATGCATATATATATATATACATGCATCAATCAGAAAAGTCAGAATAGTCCTCATCATGTTATTCATAGTAGTCATCATCATGTCAACTAACAAGTTTGATGCTGCTGGTGTGCATGTGATACTAAATTCTTCTAGAAACTGGAAATTAGACATCAACCGAACAACTCCTTAGTTCCACGTACACATGTACATGCATGGATCATGGATGGACAAATCAAATTCCTAGCATCCGTAAAGGAACAGCAGTCCCATTCGACTTCACATAATTAATTTAATTACTCTCCTATATTCTTAACGACTAAGGAACACATGGACGAACAAATAATTCAATTAGCCATCCTGACGAACAAGTTTCCAAGCAGTGTCGATTCGCGTTGAATAAACTACGTATATTCTAGCACGTGAGCATGATGACGCCATACATATATACAGTATGATCATAAGCCGGTATGATGCCTAATTGCAATCATCATCACCTGAACGATCATACAGATTATGTATCATGTGCATGATGATGTATCACTGGGTTCACTAGCAACCCATTAACCTTGGGGAGCAAATTAGTGGCGCGCGCCACCACAGTAATCTGGGTTTCCAATCCACCGTTAACGTGGGGTGTAAAATTGCGCGAGTTCAATAAAGAATTACAAATGAAGATGAAACTGGCTTGTCTGACAGAGATCAAAGACTATACTTAACAGCGCCATCTTAAGAAAAGATGCATCGCTAATATTAACCTATTCTATACACTGCCAAATGTGGCACTATGCTATGGACTACCTATATATTTATGGTGCACTAACCTCTTTTCTGTGGTCTACACTAGAGCCTTGTTCCAGGCATTCCTCAGTCATACAGGTGCATATATGGGCTAACTATATGCTATTATTGTAAGTTATAAATAGGTGAAAAGAAAACGATGAAGTAGTCATGGCTTCCGGAGAGCTGACGCAGCTCCCATTATTACAGCCATTACAACCCCGAGTCCGGCACCAAGTGATGCACCTACGGCAGCAGCTGTAACAGAGCCATCTCTCTTCTGGGGCTTCCGCTTCCCTTGCAGAGATGCTGCTCTCTCTCTCTCCAGCTCCAGCGACAATCTCTCACGAGAAAGCTCCTATGCAAGCATGCAGTATCCAGTCAGCTATGTGACAATTGTTGAAATGGCATACATTGGATAGTCTGTCAAATGGTATGCTATGGCAAGCTGATATTCTTTCGGATTTTAACCTAAAACTAATGTCTCATGAGGTAGATAATCAAACATGAAAATTTATGTAAGGCCTCTATAAATACATGGATTTATGCTTCCCTTACCTTCTGAAAATTAATGTAGAAGGAAAGAGAGAAGTACCTCAAATGCTGGCTCTTCATTGCTGTGAATTACTTGATGTACAAGTTGACGAAGGGCAGTGACACCCTCAACATGCATAACAATGTCCTTCCTCTGAAATGGTGAGAGTGAAAAGTTTACTGGATAAAAAGCAGCTCTGCCTGAAGGATTCTCGTTCCTCAGACTGCCACTAGCTGAACTGATGGGGCGCAAACTATTTGTGGCACTTGGCATTAGAAATGGGGAAGAGTTAACAACTTTAGTCATGTCAGGAGAGGCTTGATAAGCTTCCATTGCTGAAGTGATCAATGCGTTCTGTTCATGTGCACTGACGGAGAATTTATTAGTTATTGCAAGGATCCATGGAATGCCAAGAGCCTTGGCTTCATCCAAGAGAAGTGAAAGCGCTGGCTGTGGTTGAGAAGTGTTGGACTGGTGATACTGAGGAATTCGATGAGCAAGGTTATGCACAACAATAACTAAGTCAGTCTTCCTGCTGAGATCATGTATCCCTAACTGCAATTCTTCTTTGAACTGCCTAACTTCTAAAGGTAGTTCCTGTTAGAACAAAAACATACTATGAGCATTTTCGGGGTTCAATAATCAGGGAAAGGAACCACATTGCTATATATGCCCTGTAAAAATGAATAGGTAAATTTTTGGTCCAGGAATTATGGTTGGGGAGACCAATTTTCACCCTGAAAAAAAAAGAAGCTGCTTTTCACCCCCTACATCTAAATCTTGGCAATCAACACACCCCATACTCAATTTCACAATGTTTTTGGATGGCATGGTGGTTTTCACAGACATGAACTTCCATTAGGCAAGTTCAGTTGAGTTGGCTGACATTTTGATGATTCCACTTACACCTCAAAAAAACTTTCTGAATAGAAGATGTCAGCAAAAATATACTCGTTTCTAAAATAATTTATTGGATAAGAACTATGAACTAATTGTTTCAGATAACTGCTAGGGTGATATATCTTTAAACATATATAAGCTTGTACAGTCATTAAGTAACTGATATACAATACATTAGGCCTACTGAAGTACCATAATTGTTATTGGATATAATGGAAAAGGGCAACATTTGTTTTCTATATAGTTTGAAAACTGTCAATGGAGTTAATTTCATGGTAAAAAAATGTACCTGCAAGTTCACTGTTGCCGAATCTACGTAGCACAAACCATTTGAAACTCCTTTTCCATGCAAATCTACATGTATGCACTCAAGAACTGCTTTGCTTCTTTCTTTAAATTGTCCTAATAATGCTTTTAGCAAGGAAGTTTTACCTGCTCCCTATACGAAATAAATACATACCCAATTTAGTATTCCCATGGAAAAAAAAAGAAGAATATTCAAGATATGGGGGTACCTCTAGTCCAAGCAATCGCACCCTCCTGGTCCTCACATAGACCTCTTTACATATAGTTACAAAATCACTTGTACCGTATATAAGAAATTCATTCAAACCCTTGCAACAACCTTTATCTTCAAACAATGAGTCAAATCCATAATCTGGATTTGACCCTGTACCCGTGGCCACAGAAACCATAAAATCTTCACTGATATAATTTGGAGGCTGCTTTAGTGGCTGACCAACTAGAATGCACATTTTTTGCAATGTAGGCTGCACTTCCTGATCTGATGAATATGACACCATTGGTAGAGTTTCAATGACTGTTGAATACCTGCACATGTTGAATTGTAAGATGGAATACTAGCAAATAAAATGGAGGGAACTTTGCTAGCCATAAGTAAAAACAAAAGAGCAATATTGATCAAATACAGCATGCAAACATGGAACATGTTTTTTAAGAATATATTATTCTAGCTGGAGTTCTCCAAGATAAATCCAGTTCATGTTCCGGGTGTACTTATATGGGTTCAAAAATCAAAATTCACAGACTCTCAAATATCAACACTACATCCATACCAAACATGTTCAAATATAACAGATCTTTCGTCTATTGTGGATATGTGGATGCTAAGGCATACCTAAATGAAAAGAATACGAAAGGTACCCTCATATCTTGACCTATTTTGTGGTTAATGCATCATGCCAACAAGATAAGTTACTCATATATGTAGGTACTGTAAATCCGTAACAGCAACCTGGCCCATCAGACACCATATGAGGGATATTAAAATCAATAAAGGAAGAGCCTTCTTTATTCTTTACTTGGTGCCTGATGAAACAATTGCCTTGGAATATGGCGGCTAGCTAATCAACTAACCAAAACTCCAAAAGATAAACAACAGACTGATTTAAGGTAGCCTAATAAGTGAAGTCAGATCCAGCTGCCTAATCTGTTGCAGCTGTTGCTCCTTGTGCTGGTTGTGTCTTGTCGTAGGTGATCCCCAAAATAACATATATTCCTTTTTCTGTTTGGTGCTAGGAAAAACTGTTTTGTTCTTGTCCTACAGCTGGTTCAATAGGTATAAATAGTGGCTCATTGTGTTCACAAGAGTTCCTGTTTATCAGGAAAAGCCTCAAGAGAAAAATGTGACACATAGTGTTAATTTGTATTCTTACCGTTCCTTCTTTTTTTTCACATGCATCACATAAATTTTGCACATTAGCATAGTAGTACCTCATTCTAGTACTAGTTTCCTAAAATTTGCGCCTACAGAATTATGAACATGGTATTCTTGCCGAGATGAAGATTGGTGCCTCAAAGGGCAAGATCAAATATTTCAAAAAAAAAAGAAAAAAGGTGTCAAGAAAAGCTTATAGTGCAAACTAAAGCATAGGCCTACAATAGATTATGTCAAATTTGGTGAGCTTTCCTTCTGTAGCGTAGGACTCAAAATTTGTTTATAAGAACTAAAGCATACCAGTTTCCATTTATCTGAGCCTGGAAAAGAGTGCACATATGCAGGTCATGTCCAATTATATCAACTTTCAGGGGTTCAGCACTTTTATCACCAGGGTAGCCATTCCATCCAAGAGGAAGAATAGAAGTGGCAGTTCGAATAGTAGGAGGCTCCACAATATGGCCAAGTTCAACAGAATCAGCAGCTGTTAGACCGAGTAGTTCTTGTAGATGTGAAAATTGTGGCAATTGTTCAATGCCCGTAAAAGGCTGGGCATTTGCAGACATGCAGATGTCATATATTCTGCACAAATAGGACAAAAACATTCAATGGTAATAAGTACTTTTCCCCCAAAAAAAAACATGTGCAATTTAAACTGGATAAATTAATCTAATGCAACAGAGTTATATTGTGTATGCCAAGCTTCATGTCGGTTTAGTATGCCTTTCTTGTTTCAATTTAATGAACTAACAAGAGATGTATGTATGCACAATATGCACATTCACAGTTCCATATAGAAGATCACTTCTCAATATTGTGCTATGCAGAAAAAGTTCATTATTCTCAGAGCTTCTGCACTACTAAAATAAGTTAATGAACTATTTATAAAAGCCATGTTATATAGGCAGACATGGATAGGTGCACTAGGAACTAAAGATCCAATAGGCATACACTTCTAACAATTATACTTCTACACTGAGCAGAACCATGGATACTTAATATAACCCTATATGGCAAACTAATGTTCGGAGAAAGCATTTACCACAGCAAACAATCCATATTTCCTTTGTTTTTGTTCGTCATACTTAGGTTTGATGCATGAGCCACACAAGGTTTAAAGTTGGATGACTAGTTAGAAAAGAACATTATTTATTAATAGCCATGTGTAACTAAAGGTGAAAGTTGATCTTACTTCTGGAAGCGAGCCCTGTAAGATTTCATTGAGTGTGATTGCAAACGCTCTCTTAATTCCGTTATAACTGACTGCACCTGCAAATGCCTTTGCCAGAACAGAGCAAGATAATGAGTATATCCAATATTATTAAACAGTCAAAACAAAAGAAAATAAATCATGTTCCTAAATAGTTCAGATTTTTTTAACAAATACAAGAGGATTAGGAATGAACTAAAAAGCTCACCGATGTCATCTTGGAGTACTCTGAATCTGAAAGTGTATTGACTGATGAATCTCCCAACAGGTATAGCTGGTAAGCATGAAAACTTTTCTTAGTGTTAACAGATGGAACTCCACTCCATTTATTAAAAAGAATAAATTGTTTAATACATCGCTAATGATTTTCTCTAATCTTATTATTGCTTGCTTTCTCAAGGTAGTATGATATATCATACACATCAGGTAAATGACAGACAATAGCAGCATAAAAATTATGGAACAGCTATGTTACTGCAGAAGTCATATTTAAAGCAGCAAGATCATAAATTGGAACAAACATACACAGAATACAAGTAATATTCTTGTAACCAAGTCTACACAAAATACAGGAAATATGACTTCAAGCATCAAAAAGTTTTCATGCAAAAGATGACTTGTCCACATGTATAGATATGCTCCACACAAATGGGGATATGCATTATGCAAATACTCATTGGTAGAGTTTGAAACATAAAGGCTTAAAGGGTTAGAAGATATGATACCAAAAAGGAACTAAAAATAGGTGCCAACAAATGGAGTAAATAATAAATAAATAATTACTAACCTCACCAAATGGAACATATGAAGGCAAAGAAGGTACTCTGTTCCACCGTTTTGAACCCCCAACTTCAGATACATTAGTTTTATCAGTCTTGTTATTTTCTTCAGTGAGCCCTCCATCTTTACCAGATAAAGGGGTAAGAGCAATTCCTTCTGAACCTTCTTGAATCTCAAGAGATTGCAGCCCCTCTTCTGATTCATCAACCTTTGATTGCAAGAAATTATCCAACTGTGATGGTGCCTTTCCAAAAATATTTGTTTGTTTCTGAAGCACACTTAAACTTTTTCGCACTCCTTCCAAAGGAACAAGCTTTGAAAGTCTCCAGAATGACTTTTGAACAGGACCAACACCTAGAACAAGTTGCTCCCCATTGTTCTCTTTTGAACTTACAGATTTTGTGTCCTTTTCTTCATCAGATTTTGCGTTAGTGTTATCAGGTGTTTGGGCATTATAGTGGTGAAAGTATGCCGGTGATAAAATACGTGGCACCAAGTCCTCTGGAATACAGTAGGATTTGAAATAATCTTGCCATCCTCTTCGATGAACGTAGCTAGTAAAAGGAAAAAGGGAAAAGATAAAGAAGTGTTTCCAATTTTATCAACTCTCTAACACATATCTGAAGAAATATACAATTATATTAATTTAATTAAAAATTAATTGAAATTACAACAAACCACACAGGGTATTATGCATATTTGAAATTACAAGAAGCCATGTGGAGTCTTCAGACAAACTTACTCTCTCAGTGCAGCATTCCCAACTGGTGGCTGAGAAAACGTGATACACTTCACCTGAAGCCTGTTAGGCTCTTTAGATGGAGATGAGGATGCAAGTACTCTTAATATTGCAAGGGTAGCCAAAGCAGCTACCTGTAGCATAATTTGAGGTGTATAAGCAAATAGAAAGGATGAGATGCTATGCTGCAAGTTACGCATGCCTACATACCGCTCCACCAAGCGAATGTCCGCACAGAACAAGTTTCCTGTTCTTTTTCTGAGCAAGTTTGTATAGCTCCAGAGCAGGAATTCCATTGGCACGTGCTAAGAAACCCTACATGTTATACTGACTTAGGTAGATCCAAGCAATGATAAATCGATTCTAAGAAATTAATAAGTAATAACAGTGAGCCAATGTTCAACAAATAGTTGCATTTATTGCGTACCCGGTGTGCAGCAGGTTTTGATTTTCTCAACTGTTTTGATTTCTCTCGATAAGATGTCCCGAGGTTTTCTTCACCCTTCTGGTCATCATTTTGCACACACTCAGCCAAATCCTGTGCAGTATCCTCATGAAATACGGTTCCTTGGAGTATATTCACATCAGCAATAATATCTCTATAAAGGAGAGCATAAGAAAACTTAATGAAATTGCAAATATGATAAACATTTCATACTTTAGGATCGCAAGAAATTCTTACTTGTATTGTTTTGTACCGATAAATGTAGCAAATAATGTATCACCAGCTTCTGCTAACACATACCTACAGGATTTCACCAATAAAAAAAGACAATATAATGAGGAGATTTTCAATACTTAACCATGAAAGCATAGTCTGAACAGTGCACTTTTTCATGAATTTCACATAATTACGACTTTACTGCCAAAACTACAAAAACCTGAAACTTTTTGTTTCACATTTCACGACACTACAGCTTTTTGAAAGATATTTATCAAAACCTACAACTCTGTTCAACTGTTGCTTCTGGGTTATCTGACAGGTAAGGTCCCACCTGTGCCCTGTCAACTCCACAACAGCTAATGGGAGGGAAGGATGTGAGGATGATGAGTGGGTCTACCAATCAGCTAATGGGGGAGACAACATAATTATATGTTTTTTATAATTATTCCTCTTAAAGTTGTAGTTTTATGAAATGGGATAATAAAGCTGTAGTTTTATTAAATTTACTCTTTTTTATAGTTTTTATTTAAAGAAAAATCTTAGGCTTATCTCCATGGTAATGGCTGGGTGGGATGGATTATATTCCCTAGTGAATGCACCAGTTCATGCTGTTGAACCATTTATGCAGGTCATCATCAATTCTTATGTATCTTTTTTAATAGGTGAAATTCTTGTTGGAACTTGGAAGTTGATACAGAGATGGACATGAGGGTGGATGGCATGGGAGGTGATGTTGGACAAGAAACTACATGGCCAAAGCTTGTGTGACTTGCCGATAGAGCATGAGAAAAGGAATTAGTTGATACTGTTACAGCATTTGTGAGAAAATATCAGCAAGAGAATACATATATTATAAATATGTCTGTGTTCTAGAATGAATATGCTTAAACCTTACCTATGCGCTACATGATCCAAGGATGGCTGAACACGCTCAAGGGACACAATGTTTCCACCAAAATCAGATTTGAACTTATTAATATATCTCATCATCTCAGAAACAGGCCTCTGGCACACAAAAAAAAAAGGAGACTAAGTAAAAATAAAATAAACAGGCCTCTTGCAGAGAGAATAAGTAAAAATATTCTAGATAGTAATTTTCTGATTTATAGGGGAAGAGGTGAAGGTAGTCAAAACACATTAAAAAGCATGGAAGAGTAGGTTAACTGAATCTAAACAGTTACATGAAAATTGGAACAACGAAAATGCACTTATTATGAAAAATCACAGTAGTTTCTCTTAGGTTGGTCATTCCTTTTCATGGTTCCAACGTAATGTCATATGAATAGAATAACACAAATAGAGATATAGTTCGACTGAATGTACATGAATGAATAAATGATTATACGATAGAAGGTGCTAAAAGATTAACTACCATCAAGCAGGCACCACAGAGACGTTGCTGTTTTTATTCTACTTAGAATGCTACAATAACATTATAACGGCACATGGTTGTCCTCAGTCTAAGGGGCTTACATTTGCTAGAAGTTTTCGTGATCGTTTAGGCATTTCCCAGGTGGATTCAACATCACTAGAGGCTGGCAATATTTACATGAAACTACTGGACAGAATGTTCCAGTTTGTTACTCCTACATAAGAGCTACTAAATGATCGATCCCTTTGGCCATCAATCAGAGTTCACCACAGCCGCGCATGTCCAGGTCTCTACCTAAGCCAACGGAACCGGATCGACCAGAATCGCAAAAGGCGGGGGTTCGGATTAGGTCACCTTGTAGACGCACTCGGCGAGGACGACGGCGCAGAGCAGCTCCTGGAGCTCGGCGACGGTGTCGACGCGGACGGCGCGGCAGAGCTCGCGGAGCTGCCGGCGGCGGCGCTCGAACTCCTCCCGGAACGCGCGCTCCCGCTGGCGCCTCCGGTCGCCCGGCCACGCGGGCGCCCGGGGCGGCGGGGGCCAGGACCAGGACCAGGGCCAGGGCCAGGGCCACCGCAGCGCCGCCGCCGCCGCGGCGGTGGGCGGCCTCGGCCGCGCCCACGCGGGCAGCCGCGCCGCTTGGTCCCGCGTCCACGACTCGACGCGGCTCGCCAGCGCCGTCGCCATTGGCGTGGCGGGGCGAGGCGGGAGGAGAGGAGGAGGAGGAGCGCGCGATCTGGTGGCGGAGGGAGGGAGAGGGGAGGAGGAGGAGGAAGGGGAAGTGTGTAGGATTGGTATATTATTATGCTTCCGCGGCGGGTAGATCCGTTCGTTTTCGTTGCGTCTCGTCTCGTCTCGTCTCGCCTCCTCCCGGTTGATTGGAACATGAGCGTTATGATGATTTTATATGAAAGTGAAACGATATTTTTCCGAATATAACTGTATTCCGACCATCGTATTCTTCCTCTATATGTCAGTTTATAAAATTTTAAACATCATTGTTAAAACAAAATATAGTTGTAATGTAAATATAATCAAAATCACATGGCATTTAGTGTGCTTGCAATAGCCGGGTCGCGAGTACAGCCACATACAAATAAATTTTTAAAAACATTCATATTTTATGGTCAAAGTTACATAAACCCATATATATATTGACTTGTGATATACTTCATTACCGTAGGTTTTGTCGCGTAAATATTTCATAAAACCTCACTTTTATTTAAAATTTAATCAATTTTAGCATATGTGAAACAATATTTTTCAAAGTAGTGGGAGTTAAACTATCATTTGAGAACTCAATAATTAAAAAGATCATATACACTATATTGTTTAAAATTTAAAGTAAATTTATACTCAACGTGTATAGGGAAGGGGTTCGACGGTTCATTTCAAATTCTCAGTATTCATTCGTTTGCTACCCATATTTACTCCAAAATTTTCTTGAAAATAAGCACAACTCTTCAGGATGTTCCCATTCTCCAGTACTGATAATTATTTGTTGTCTTTGACATAAGCAATTATGCAACATAATTTCCGTTAAAAACATCTATTTTAGAGTACTATTTAGGAGTTCTCGGAGCAATGCACAGCACAGGGTATTATCTAGCATGTGAAACTTCCATATAAAATATACGTTCTAGAGAAGCCATATATTATTTCAAACAATCAACTGTTGGTTTTCATTTTGAATGAAAATCATCTTAAATCCACTTCAGGTTCTATGTGTGGACAAGCTAGCCTAGTCATTAACACTTTTCAGCTTACGGTGTGTTGGCTTCTATTCTTTCGTTTCTCATCAGCATCCTTCTCAAACTGCTAAAAATATATCTTTATTGTAAACATTTTCTATAGAAAATTTGCTGCTTTTGAAAATGAAATTAATTTATTTTTTAAATATATTAGGTAATACTTAATTAATTATATGCTAATGAGTCGCTTTATTTTATATGTGTAGTAAAGAATATCCAACTTCAACAGCAACACAGCCTTAATCTTATTGGTATGCTCACCAAGATGGATTTTCCTTTTTCTTTAAAAAAAGACGGATTTTCTCATGTCACTGCAGATGTCTCATAAAATAGAAAAGAAAAGAGTGAAATACAGTAAAGTGAGTATTCCATGGGCGGTGGCCCCATAGGTTGCTTACTGGAGTGCACATGCATCTAGTACTTTTCTTTTCTATATTTTCGTTTGAATTTACATCAGTTATATTTCTACTCAAGACATGCTCTTGTTTTGCTAAACAATATGCTAAAAGATTTTCAAAAAGGAAAAACTTGAAAGACTTGAATGGACAAATAAATCTCTACTATTATAAAAATTAAAAATGTTTTGCCGGTATTTTGGTACGTCATCCGTATTTAGTAAGTTTTTAAATTCATTCGTTTTTGGAAATATATATTTGTGTTTGAGTCGGTTTTAAAGTTCTTTCGCTTTTAGAAATACAGAAGGAGTTATATAAGAAATCTCTTTAAAAAAACTCGCATGCTAACTTGAGATGATCAGACTCCGCTCAAATTTTGTAGAAATAAATATCCAAGCGAATTCCTATAGTGAATTTCACCTTAGCTAAACCGTATAGCAATAATAAGATTAAAATAGCATTCACCTATTGCAACATCCTATCAAAAATATTATCATCTCTACTGGTAGTAATATATACTAGAAGACTAATTCGCGTGTACGCGTGAGATATCTTACCAACGCACGGACACGTGTCACTCGTGAAGTGTAGGAGCGCACGGTGCTACCGGATAAAATCGGAAACCAAAAAACGATTAGTACGGTGATTAGAACGATTAGTACGGCAATTTAGGGGATTTGTGTGATTAGTTCAGATCTTTTTATTTCTTTTCGAATAATTATACCGTATTCAGCGTTGCTTCTTTTTAACTTTTCAAATATAAGTTAGATCTTTCAATTAAAATTTTGAAAAACTCTACCCAAAATTTAAGACTTCATATCCCAAATTTAAAACTTTCAACTCATATTTGAAAACTTTCAATTTAATTTTTAATATTTTATCAATATATTCTTTTCATCTCAAATTTGAAAAACTTTCAACTCAAATTTAAAACTTTTAGTTCAAATTTGAAAACTTTCAATCCAGATTGGAAAACTTTCAAGTCAAATTTAAAAACTTTCAACTCAAAAATTTAAAAACTTTTATCTCAAAATTTGAAAACTTTCAACCCAGATTTAGAAACTTTCAACACAAAATTTGAAACTTTTCAAGTCAAGATTTGAAATCTTTTAAGGGAAAATTTAAAACTTTCAATTCTACATTTGTAAAGAGGTGTGCAAAAGATTAAAAAAATCGGAAAGAAGGGGAAAAAAAAGAAAGAAAAACACCAGGCCAAAATCGAACGAAGAAAAAGGAAACGAGTGAAGAAAAAAGAGCGCCACGAGGTGGCCCAGCTGACGCGCGCCCCAGCTAAATTGCTAGCGCGTAAGCGCGTGCTAAGGTCCCCCTAATATATAAGGGGCATAGTCCACCTTTTCTCCTTCCTTTCCTTCTCTTTCCCTACGTTGAACTTCCTAATCTGGCCGAGCTGGCCCAAGCCAGCACAGGCCGGCCCGGCCCAGCACCGCTCCGCCTCTCCCGGCCTCGAGCGAGGCACAACACAGCCGCTCGCGTGCCCATGCCGATGCCACGCAGCTGCTTCTCCCGGCCACAGCCGCAGCCCAGCAGAGCCAACACGCCAAGCTAGCCGCTGCCGATGCCATCACCACGCACGACCTGCTCCTTCCGTCCCACTAAAATAAAGCCATCTTAATTATCGTGAATATGGATAAAGATTATACAATCCATATTTATAGTTTTAAAATATGTCACATTAGTCTAGTATTAGTTTGATTTTTATACACCCCATCTCTCTCTCCTGACCTCCTCTTGGCTGCAAACCAACCGGAAACAGAATGCCATAACCTCAATCTCTGTTCGATGCTGGCCAAAGCCGCACCAATAGCTGTCACCGGTGTTAATTGGCCGGAGTTAAGGGGGTTCTGGCCACCAGTAAGAAACTCCGAAATTCGCCACACTTAACCATCCTTGTCTAAAATTGAAGCCACACTCGTTTTTTAAATGTCTTTGAGCTACTAGCTGATAACTTGAAACATACCCACAGAGATAATATATAAAAGAATAAATAAATACAAATTGACTGTTGGATTTGTGTTTTTTTCCTGATGTAGATTAAGCCAGCTGGGCCGATTCACGTGGTGGACGTTGTCGTTAGCACTTAGCAGCGTCCATGGAGGACGTCATCACTCATCACTCATCACTCAAAGCGTCCACAAGCGGATGCTATTGCTCCCAGAGTCTTTCCTGCATTTCGGTAATTATTGGTTTGCATTTACTTTTTTTAAGATAATGTAATAGAATTCGGCCTAACGCAATCACACACCAAAGGGTCCACACACTAAAACATTAAGATATAACAAAGCATAAAGACCAACTAATAAGCACCAACACTTACTATTTATTTAACTTTGAGGTTATTAATAAGAAAAATTCGGTTTAGTGGAGTAACTTTGTGATATGCTTTTCTCAAATCGGTCCCAAACTAAATAAAATAAAGCACCGCACCATCGCTTTTCTTTGTTCCAAGTCATGGATTGTATTATAAGAGAGCAGCACAGTGTCCATATACTCCATAGTAAATATATAGTAATACTCAAAAAGTAATACTCTGTTTTTTATTATAAATTATTTGACTTTTTTTCTAATCAAACTTATTTAAGTTTGACCAAATTTATAGAATAATATAATAATATTTTTAACTCAAAACAAACATATTATCAAAATATATTCAATGATAGATTTAATGAAACTAATTTAATATTTATGTTGCTAAATTTTCCTTAAAGAAAGTCAAACGAATTATAATATAAAACGGATGAAGCACCTCTTATATGTAAAAAGCGGTGTGAATGGAATCAATAGCTTTGTCAAAAGTCTATCATATTCCTCATCACCAAAACTTTCCTGTCGGTCATCAATCTCATCAGCTACATCCCAAAGGGGAATCAAGTGAAATGCAGGTAGCTAGCTAGCCCGAAGTTATCATCAAACTGATATCTCCTCATCCGATCCTCTTCTTTGCTTCACCTGCTGCCCTCTGCTCCGGTCGATATTATTGATTGCATATTGCATATTTGCATGCAGAGCGGCCATGGGAATACCTTCCTTCTACAGGTGGCTCGTGAACAGATACCCAAGCATCGTCTCCCCGGCAAAGGAGAGACGCCCTGCAGATGGCATCGTCGTCTACGACAACCTCTACCTCGACATGAATCAAATCGTCCATTATTCCTTCCACCCGCAGGACCAGATGAACGCCGGCGCAGATGTATGTATAGCTTATCTAGCTACTGCAAATTTCTAATTAATCTGCATATGAATCTGGCCGGTATTGATATGAGCCTTGATCAGGTGTGCGCTCCGACGACGGTCAGCGAGGTTTTCGAGTCCATGTTCGACTACCTGGACCGCTTGTTTCGCATCGTCAGGCCGAGAAGGCTCCTCTACTTGGCAGTGGGTTCGTCGTATATACAGCAGATCGATCGTTGGATCCTTTCTCTCGTCAAATTACCTAGGGCATGTTTAGATAAATTTGCTATGACAAATTTTTTTATCAAAAGTTTTGGTGGCAAAAGATTTGGCATTAAAATTTTACTAGTAAGTGTTTAGATGTATGGTAAAGTTTTGCCATTTACCAGTAAAGACAGAAAGAGCATGGCTCTCAACGTATTTTTTTAGCAAAATTTGCTACTCTAGACTCTAAAATGACAAATGCCAAATTAACAACTTTTGTTACTTTAGATCCATTTTAATAAAAAGTGCTCCAAAACAGCAAAATTTTTGCCATTTTGGAGGAACTAAATAGGGCCTTAAATACCATATTGTCGTTTCAAGAATTAATCATGGATTTGTTTTTGTTGGTTGGCTTAGCTTCAATTATTTCTGCAGTTTATGTACTTCTTTTATTATTCTCTCTCACTGCACGCTCTTTTTTTTTTTAATTTGGTTTAATTCCCATGTGCAGATGGGGTTGCTCCGTGCGCCAAAATGAACGGAATGCGAAGAGGACGACGTTTCGCCTGGGTAGCCAGAGTCAATCCTTTGCATTTATTTATTTTCTTGCATGTCGATCAGCTAGCTAGCTGCTGAACAGCTGAAGCAATTGATCGATCGAGAAAAAGGCATCCATGCATGCTTTGATACAATTTTACAGGCGAGTGAAGAGGAGGAAATGCAGAAGATATCAGAAGAGGTTTCTGACCCCAATGTCATCACGGCAGGGACTGAATTCATGGAGAAGATATCGCAAGCGCTCACGTACTACATTCGTGCCAGATTGAATAGCAGTGATCCAGGGTGGAAACACATCATGGTTAATTAGTTTTCTCTTGCACTTCTTCGGTATAAATGTAGCTCATATTCTTTCGTAATTTCCTTTTCATTTTTATCGAAGGAGAGTCCATGCATGTTCACTCAATTTCAACGGTTTCGCATATAATTGCTGGGAGTTTAATGGGCCTCTGTCCTCCCTTGCTCTAGGAGTTTTTATCTTTTTTTTTCCTTGTCCTGGCAATGGCACTTTAGCCCTTTGCGATGTGTAACCAAAACTTTGTTTTCTTCAAATATATTGATGTGCAATTCTTTCTGCCCGTTCGCGAAAAAAAAGATGTATGTAGTCGCAAGATCTACATGTATAGTATTGACAAATTAACTGTTAATTTACATGCATGCTTTTGGTTACCACAAAGTACGATCTTATTATGCTTTCCAATTTGATGCAATACGTCTATTCTGAAGGTAATACTCTCTGATGCAAATGTTCCTGGAGAAGGAGAGCACAAGATCATGTCTTTCATCCGTGCACAGCGCAGCATGGAAGGCTATGACCCCAACACTCGACACTGCTTGTTTGGGCATGTAGGGAAATTAAATATAAATCCGTTTTATGAAAATCTCATTATTTCAAATTAATCCTAGCTCTGTAGCTCAGATTCAGTTCACACCCCTGTCTATTTATTTTTGTACTGGAAGCTAACTGTGAACGGTTTATTGCAGGATGCGGATTTGATCATGCTTGCTTTGGCATCTCACGAAGTCCACTTCTCTATTTTGCGTGAGGTCTGATGATCCCTTGTTAACGCTAAATTCATACTTAAATAGATAAAGTGAAGTATTAAGCATGTGACCTTATTTTTATTATATCATCATGTAACCTACTCCCTCGTTCCAAAAGACTGTTATTTTAAATGTCAAAGGCATATCAAGAAAGAGACCAAAAAGACTACCATATGTCCTCCATTAATGCGGAGAGAAAATGAGGAGGAGAAGGGAGTACTATTAGTTGGATGGCCAAACCAAGAAGAAAAAGTTAAAAGTGGTATCAAAAGTTCTAGTGGACCTCACAGCTTAAATAAAACTCTTTTTAGATAAATCCTAAAACTAAAAATATGTTTTTTTAAGGACGTACGAAGGGAGTAAGTATGTAAAGTCTTAACAGTCGAAGTAACTAGTTCAGCATTTATAATGGTGCAGTTAATAATACTCTTATGTTAACTTCAACAGGATAATTCCCAGTTAACAGAAGCGGATCCAGAGAAACAATATCTGGTCGTCCTCAAGCCCAGCCCCAGATAATAATGCTAGTAGTTAATCGTTTTGGTTATGTGAATAACACCATCTTCTTTCAGTTTTTGAACATATGGGTTCTGAGAGAGTACTTGGAGATTGAATTAAAGATACTGGACCCAGTTTGTGAGCCTGATATTGAGAGGCTGATTGATGACTTCATCTTCATTTGTTTCTTGATGGGAAACGATTTCATCCCCCACATTCCGTCGCTTGAGATGAAGGAGGTATGTGTTTTAGAGTATACTCCACTATGGATTAGGTTCGTATAGTATCCGGTTTATTACTGCAGATAGATAGGATTAGTTTCCATATATATCTCTAGGCTTACTTGATATCTCAGTCTAATATTCACAGTGTATCTCTCTTCCTATACTATTTAACAATGTGCATGTGTACGCCTTTAACAAAAGCTCAAGGGAAAGTTAATTTTGTTATTAGTATTTATATAAATCCTTTCACTTAATTTGTTCATCACCGTGAAAACGTACAGCTGTTTATTAATTCCATCTATTCCATGTAACAGTATGCACTTGATCTTCTCATCGAGGTATACAAGACAACCTTCAACAAAATGGGAGGGTATATTGTCAACATAGAAAAGGTACCTGACGGATTCTATGACCGTTAATTATTTTTATCAATGAAAGATTATCCTTTAGATTATGCCCGTGATGCAGTTACGACACTGCTACTGAAAACAGGTAAAAGATAAACATGCTGCATATATGGAAGTCTCAAGGTTGGAAATATTTTTTCATCAACTGTCCATGTATGAAGAGAAAATTTTTCTAAAACGATACGAACTGGAACAGGTATGTATATACTGTCATTAGTATATACATGTCATGCAAAATGGGACTTATTGTCATTATTGTCGATCGTTTAATTTGGCCTTTAGGAATCCCTGAAGAAGTCATGTCGCGATGTGTTGCGTGAAGCTTCAGAAAGTGAAAGATTAGAGCTGAGCCGAAAACTAGAGGACCTCTTTTTTAATGAAGAACGTCCATATGACAGAGTTAGTGATATCCAGTTTGATAATATTTCTCCTGCAGTCCCAGTACAATTTTTGACATATCGACTGCTGAACTACTGCAGCTAAGACTTGGATTGCCAGGATGGAAGTCCCGGTTCTACAGGGAATATTTCGGTGTCGAAACTTCTTATGAAATTGGAAATCTTCAAAACGACATGGTTATATTTTCCCTTGTTTATTTACTTATCCTAATGAATCCCTTTTTCCCTTTCCTTCCCCCTCCCTCCGTCCAAAAAAGATTATCGTTCTACTTTATTTAGTAAAAATAAAGGTTCAAGATGAAAATACTATTCATGATGTGTAGTTGGGAGTGGGACGATGCCTAGGGGCAGTATGTGAAGGAATTTAAACGGGAGTTGATTGATAAGACGGGTAGTATATTCTAGTGTGACAATCTTTAGAGATAATTTGAATACTAGAGTGGCAAATCTTTTCGAACGAAGATAGCATCTGCCTATTACTCTCTCCATCCCACAATATAAATGTTTATATTTTATTTCTTGTGAAAATTAAAGAAGTAGCAAAAGGACAAGTCAAGGTACAAAATGTGGTATTTGGGGGAATAAACTACTAGAAAAGTTGGTAGATGAGGAATATATTAGTATAGAAGTCGATATGTGTGGGGCATACTATCTCGGAATCATAAAATCTCTTATATTATGGAACGAATAGAGTATATTACTCCATCTGTTCCAAAATATAGCAATCTAGTACTGAATTACTAGTATTACGAATTTGGACAATCTCCTATATAGATTTGCAGTACTATGATGTATGTGTATCTAATCTAGCACTATGTTACTATATCTTAGGATAGAGGGAGTACTAAAGTTTCATTAAATATTCTAGAGCACTCCTAAGCTGTCACATGTCCTCTTTATAGGAAATTCCATTTAAATTGGTGGGTTCAATATTATAAAATAGGCAAAATTGCTTCCATAGCATTGAAAGTTCACTTTTTTCGTTTTATAGCACCAAAAGTTACTTGGTTGTGTTAATAGCATCAAAATGTACCTGCCGTTACTGTAATTAGCACTCCTGTCAATTCTCTCACATTTTGCCGTTAAAGTTGGCTGCGCCAAACCTATCTCAATCAGATCGAGCAGCAACCTATCAAGAAAAAGAAAGATGAAGCTACAGCCCGAGCCATTTCTATCATTGCCGATGGCCTGACCCCGTGCAGATCTCTCAGCGGCAAGCTGAGCGAGCTTCCAATCTCTTCCAACTATCCGCTCCCCATCTCCCTCTCACCAGCCTGCTTGGCAGCCACCTCATCTCCATCCCGCCTCTTTCTACAGCTCATCGTAACAGTCTCGAGAAGCAGCCAACACCTCCTGAAAGCACGAGACACCACGAAAGCTTGGGTGTTGCTGCTGCCAACCATTGCTGTCTCCATCACCAGCAACGCGGTCGGCATGGTTGGTTGGGCAAACCGCCATCACACCAAGCTCCAGCTAGGAGTAGTAGAAAGGGGAACGATGGAGCCATCGAGGCACCCACCCATCGGGCTTCTGCAATGTCACTTGATTCAATCTCCTGGGCAGATTGTTTGGGCTATAATGATGACTGGGTCAGAGAATGGTTAATTTTGACGTCAAAGTATGGAGAAGTAACGGGAGTGCCAAAAAATATGAACGGAAGGGAACTTTTGAGTGCTATTGATGTGATCAGGTAACTTTCAGTGCTATAAAAACAAAGACGTGAACTTTCAATGCTATAGAACCAATTTTGCCTATAAACTAATAGATTAGATTAGGTTGATGTAAAACAAGTTGAAGCTAGAAGCTCCAGAGCCCCAGTTGTACTCCTCGCTATGTGTACAAACACCTCCTTTCCTCAGGCCTGCTGATTTTCACCGTTGGATCCATAGCTTTCTTTCATATCGCTCGTAATAGGCATGGTTGTGAGAACTATAAGGGTGGATAACAAGCCAGCTTGGGTTAGCTTGTTAACCGTAGCAAGCTAAAAAGCGTAACTTGGCTTGCGAGCTAGCTCATTAACTTATTCATATCACCTTTAAATTTGTCATTTTATCACATATTAGCATAACAATCAACATTAACTAATAAAACTCACTACACACAAGTAGTTTGGATTTAATTAAATAACTATACCCTTGCTAAGAAAAACTATGTTTATGAATAAACGGTGAAATGCGGGAAGGGGTGAGCGCTTTGGAGGGAAGGAGTGGAAGGACTTGGGATAGGGCGAGGTAGACCCAACGGTCAGCGAGGAGGAAATGTGAAGTGGGTGCTCCTAAGACAATACTTTATTCCTTCACAAAATTCTTTATATTATGGAATGAAAGCCTACAAGGGTGTGGGCATAGATGTGCGCTGGAGGGATGTGAGGTGGCCGCAAGCCGTGTAGGGTGATGGGGTTGCTGGGCCACCCAAGAGAATAAGAGGTGTGCTAGCCTGGTTAGAGAATAAAAGAAGATGGCCTGAAGGACAGGATTTTGGGTTCAGGACGAAATAGGGAGGGAGAGTTGGGTGAGGAAGAAAAAAGGAGGGAGCTAGGCTAGAGAGGCCAAACACCAAGCGGTGGAATGGGGGAAGAAAAAGAAACATGACGGTTTCTTGTGGGCATTGATGTGCCAGCCCATGTTGGAAGATGAGGGGAGGCCCAGCTGGGCTTCTTAACGAAGGAAAAATAGAACGGCGATGAAACAGTAAGGTTTGGTATTTTTTCATAGATTTGTTTCAAAGGATACTTGGATGATGTGACTAGATATGTGAATTATAGTTTGATGATATTGGATTCAAGTAATATCTTGAAAATTCAAGGAAGGACATTTGACCTTTAGATTTTAAAGAATTTTAATAATTTCAATTGGACGGAGAACAAGGGATCCTAAAGGAGGATTTTATTTTGAAATTCAAATTCTGAGAGTTTAATTGGGAAGTGTTTTTAGAGTTACAAGGATTGGTATAAATGAAAATTTTTGGCACTAGATCAAGAACCAAATTTCCGAACTTACGATTTTATTGAAATTGTTTTGGACAGTTGCACGGAAATCAGAGTGTTAGTGTGTTACTCCCTCCGTTCCCTAATATAAGGGATTTTGGGATGTGACACATCCTAGAACAAAATACATAATGGTTGCACGGAAATCGATGCGCAACAAAATGCAGAATGGCGTGATGTCGGACCAAGTCATCATAGATGGATATAATTTTGAATTAAATATATGATCGATTGTTAGGGCTTTATCTAGGATAACTAATACTACATTATATTGAAATGAACTCAATTTTAAAAATATCAAACATGCATTTTCGAAATAAAAAATATGGTTGTCAAATTTCAAACCACATTAACACTACGCGGGCATAATCCTTGTTGGTTTTTCCTTTTTTTTTTGACCGAATGAAGCATCATCCTTATCATTATAATCTCCCCCTCCTCTTTTGTTTCTCCCTTTGAATTTAGGCTCAGAAGTATTTAGAAGGACTTTGTTGGATGCTTCAATGCTATTCTGCGGACGTACCATCGTGGAGCTGGTAAGAATAATAAAATGTTGACATATACTGAACAACAATCGATTCTACTCCATCCGTTTCATGTTATAAGATGGTCAAATTGCTTCAAATTTGACCAAGATTACAGAAAAAAATAGTAATATTTTTGACCAAGATAAATTTATTATAAAAATATATTTAATTATTAATTTAATAAAACTAATTTAGTAATACAAATATTACTATGTTATCTATAAACTTAGTCAAACTTGAAGCAGTTTGATTTTTACCAAAGTCAAAATATCTAATAACCTGAAACGGAGAGATTATTTATCTAATTAATTCTCATACATAAATGCTTCGATTCTGCGTCTTATGGTACAAACTTAATTGTTGCAGGTACTACCCATTTTATGTAGCTCCTTTCGTATCTGACCTCAAAAGTCTTTCTCGGTTCGAGATATCTTTCACCGTAGACAAACCACTGCGACCATTTGATCAGCTCATGGCAGTTTTACCACTACGAAGGCATGCACTTTCACCATTCTCAGGCCCTGTTTCATTCAGCTTAAAATTATTATAATCTAGCTTATTAGGAGTAAGCTGAAATAAACAAATAGATTATTATATCAGATTATTATAATCTAATAAGCTGCTCTAAAGGAGCTTTTTTCAGATTATTGAGTGGCTAAAGACCCACTACCCCTACATACTTGAAAAAAATACCCACCTATGCCATCAACTGAACAGATAGCTGAGGGCATTATAGACTTTAGCCTTTCAAACTAAATAATCCATACCTCCAATAATTCAGACAAACAAACAACTCACAGCTTATTTTATATCAGCTTATTATAATCCAGCTTATAGCAATCTGGCTTAATAATCTAGATTATAATAATCATAAGCTGAAACAAACAGGCCTTACTGCTGTACCGCATGTTGCTTGTTGGGATTTTTATATAATATATAAGAGTTAATTAACCATTCCCTCCCTTTTTCCAGTTCGTGTGCTCTCCCAGAATGTTACAGAAAAGTAATGGGCTGTAAAGAATTTGACCATCCGAAGTTGCAGACTGACACAAATGGAAAACGTTTCTTGTGGAATGTGAGCAATTCGTTCTGTTGTTTATACTCCCTCTGGTTTTTATATATAATGTCATTAACTTTTCTAAGATACATTTGACTATTTATTTTACTAAAAAATATATAATTACTATTTATTTTATTATGACTTGATTTATTATTAAATATTATTTAAGAATTACTTATATTTTTTCATTTGTCAAAAGAATTGAATAGAGCAAACATACGTTAAAAGTCAGCGACGTTGTAAATTAAAAACCGAAGGGGGTTTATGCAATAGATCAACGAACTGAATCAGCTGATAAATTCAACATATGCTGCTCAAGTAGTCAAGTGGCCATGCACTGGGCTAATCTATATTTTATAAAAACATGTATATACCCTTGAGGTGCTATATTTTTGTTGATCTATAATAAAAACGGGAGTCAGATGCTAATTTTCAATGAAAGAAAATGTTTCAGTGCATCTCTGAGGAAGAACTGCTTCAGGCCACCAAAGAGTTAGATAAAGAGCTATCGGTACGTGAAAAAATTGCTTGGCTGCGTTCATGTTAAACTAATTTTTACTGCTGTTGCATAATCATAGGTAGTTTGCCCATTGCCTTGCTATAAATTAGATGCATGAGATGAGACGGAATACTCCCCGGCAAGAGAAGATCTTTCTGCAGAGGAACTCAAATGCTCAGGCACTTGTCAAAGTTATTGTGCAACTGCAAACATCATCATGTTCGCCGGAGCAAAAGCTTCCAATAGATTCAGCTATAAGGTACGTAATGTAAAGTCTGAACTGAAATGATGAATTTTTTTGAAGCTGGTATTTAATTCAGAGCAATGGTCTATTTTCTTTCTTCATTTTTAATTCCATAGTGGACTTGGAGGTTGGTTATCGCCTGATGGCTTGAGCAATGGTTTCTTTCGCTCACCCCTACAAAATCTGCAGGACATCATGAATGATCAGGCAATGTATGTGTTTCCATTCTAGCCTTTCACTGTACCGAATTTTATTCACATCTTTGGTTGGGTGTACATGTGTTCAGATCAGCCATGTTCTTCAACCCTGAGGCAGTTAATCCAATCCCAAGACTACTTAGCAATGTCAGAGTACCTGATAAGGTTGGATTAATTAATTTATGTTACTAAGTTACTACGATTAAGTTTCTTATTCCAATTAATTTACATTGGAGCTAGCTCATCACCATTGCTGCAGACGGTTACGGGAGCTGACATCTCAAGGAGGCTGCTCTGGCACACGTACCCGGGCTCGAGGCCGCCACCGCCCATGTAAACTAACTAAACTTCCAGCCTTCTCTTTTCGCTTATGCTTATAGCGAAAATTTAAATTTTCAATATTAAATTTAGAGTCATTTTTTGGTATTTTTCAGCTTAGTTTATATTTTTCAGTCTTTATTTTTAGATAGTTAAGAATATATAAAAGTTAAATTATTTTTTATTTATAAATGTACCGTTTCTTTTTTTTCCTAAATCAACCAAACAATGGGGCTGTCCATTTCTGGCACCACAGATTCTTGCAATCGATCGATGGATCGACCTTGTATATATGTACTGTTTCTGATGGAGTTGATGGGCTTCATGCAGCGTTGAGAGGCCGGACACCATCTGGAAGCCGATCTGCAGGACGCCGTCGACGCCACGGGAGGAGCACAAGAACGCCGGAATCGGGTGGATGGGGCGGGGGAGAGGGAACTCCCTTGCCGCCGACGAGACGACGCAGCTCACCAGCAGCAGCTACGGACATGGGGCTGCAGGCAGCCGCACTGCCGCCGAGACGCAACGGAGCAGCAGCAGCAACAGCAGCTACAGGAGAGGTTCCCGTCGTGTGGACATGGTGGCGGCGCAAAGCCGCAACAGCAGGTTTGATGACAGCGACGGCGGCGCATATGGTTTCCGACCGCTCGGGAGTGCGCCGTGGACAGGAGACGGCAGCGGCCGCGGGAGTGCGCGCTGGTAATTAAGACACTGGCTCCGGGAATCAGTCAATCAGAGATGTACATGTTACTAGTATGTACTCTCTCTCTCCGTGGTGTTAGGATTATAGGTTGTTATATTTTACAACGGAGAGAGAGCATATGCTTTCCTATTTAGTCGTCGATTTTATCTTTACCGTACGTATATTTTGTGCCTACGGTATGCATGTATACTTTTCTTTCTTGCGAATGTACTGGATACCTACGTTGATATAGAACTCCCATGCCTATCACCTCGAGGAATGAAGAAGGACGAATAGAGGCCCGACGGGGTGCTCGCCAGGTGCCTGGGGCTGGACATGGGGCGGAAGCTGTGGCGCAGCACCTGTATTTTTTAAAAAATAAAAGGTAGGAGCTCTGCTATAATACATTAGAGCAAATATATTATATAGAATAGTATATGTTATATGTTGTCTTTAAAAATAGTATATCGAATTAGATGATAAGACCAAGAAAAGTGAAGAGAAAGGATGATGAGTTACCTCCTATGAAAAGGACAACCTCTTAACAATCTTAAAAAAGGGAGTGAGGTAGCGTACTACACCATGTACCAGAATTCGCGACAGACATTTATTGGGAAATATTGCTATTCAACATCATATGTTCCATCGGGAAAGCATTGTTATAGATGATCTGTCGGTAGTTCTCCAAATAAGGACAGAAAGTCTGTCGGTAATGTTACTAATGTTACTGATAAATTAGAACCAATAAAAGAATTTTGGGGTGCATATACTAGAGGTAATATGTTGCTCATGTTACCTATTAAATGAAATAGTTATTTTTTAAACAACCCGTAAGATAGCGTGATGTTTCTATTGATATAGCAGAAAATAAATCCAAGTCTATAGTCCTGGAGACTATAATCAGAAAAAAGAAAATGACAACCACCACGCGTCCATATTTTCCGGGTCTTCACCTTTTCCATAGAAAAAGATCTCTTTATTTGATGAATTCTCTTGATTAACCATTTTTGAAAGGGCAAAACCATTAGGTACGAACAACGAAAGCTTTGCCAGTTTTCATGGGAAATGCGGTAGCAGCAGAGTAGCTCCTGGAGGTCGATGCTGGAGGTCGATGTTACGACAGGAGATTGGAAAAAAATCTCCCTTTTTTTTTCTAGCCCTTGCATTAGCAAACAAGCCAAGAATTACGACGAGAGCATCCAGTTCTGTCTTGCAAGGCATGACAAAGATAACTACATCGTCTGCATAAACAAAGAAACTATACCTTCCAATGTATTGACTGACCGGTGAAAGAATGGACATACTCTCAGCTGCTTCAGTCAGCTTCTGCAGTGGTTCCATTTCTAACATAAAAGGCAACGGTGAGAGCGGGTCTCCTTGGCGCACACACCCCTCGCATGAAAGAAACTATTTCCCGGGAGCCATTCAACAAGACCTTGGAGGTGAAGGTCCGGAAAAGGTTTATAGTCCTCCACCTGAGACCGATACTTGGAAGACTTCCAACATGTATGGCCATCTGACACTTCACACAACCAAAAGCCTTGCTATATCAAGTTTAATGAATAGGCGAGGTTCCTTCCTTCTGTGCAGGCTTTTGATCATATTGTGAGCAAAAAAAAAAAAAAGAAGTTATCATGAATGGCCCTTTGGCACATCACACTTTTTTTTAATAACCATTTTATCCTATTAGCAAAAATCTTAGTGATTATCTCGGGGAAGCTATGCATAAGGTTTATGAGGCGAAAATTATCTGCTTGGGAAGTATCCCCTTTTCTTGCAGGAGATAAATGTGGGCTGAGTATAGGGGTGCAAGTAGGAGTTTTGGGATGGGTGGAACCATTGGATCCTCTTTGATTATATCCCTATGAAGAATATGGGTATTGCCTTCATATTTGACTACAGATAAGAGGTGGGCCAGATCCATATATTATGTAATAGGACTCGTGCAATGTTGCCTTGTGTTCTATGGCAGGATCTAGAGTCCCGACTGTGTACTATCATGTAATAGATTAGGAAACTGATGGCATATTCGGCTAGGTTTTTCTCCTTGTAACTTTGCCCCACAACCTATATAAGGTTGGCATGGAGCCCTCCAAAAATATAGCTATAGTCAGATCGTCAGATCAATATGCACCCGGCAGATACAACCTTCAAACAGGAGTAGAATATTACCTCTAGGGCCTGAATCTATTTAAATCCTTGTCTTTCACATCCATCCACTTTTAGGTATAGTGCGCTACCCTCTTTTATTATTGCCCATTTTATCTTTTTTTTTTGGTAAAATACTCCATTACATCCACCAGCCCATGGAGCCTTTTATGATGGTAGGCCGAAAATTGTCTTCTTTACTTCTTCAGAAATGGGACTGTCTAGGCATCTATCGTGTGATTTTTGAGAAAAAATCACCCAAATTTTTTCTCTCCTCATATCTTCATTCAACGGTAAAAAAAATAACAGTACAGAGAAACCATTCAAATAGCCTGTGATTGTGCTTGTTAATAGAGTAGTATTTAGTAAAGATTAACACAAATGTTGCATTTATAACTAAAATTACAGTGTTTTATAACTAAAATTACATTTGTAAAAACAGTACATATGGCATGTAAGTGAATTGTAAATTTAGTATAAGTGCACTGTAATTTTTGGTAACTAGAATATTTGTCGTTTTAGAACAAATACATTGCTTGAGAAACCGTGTAGATATCTGAAGTGTTAAATGTTGCATTTATAACTAAAATTACAGTGCTTTATAACTAAAATTACATTTGTAAAAACAGTAAATATGGCATGTAAGTGCATTGTAATTTTAGTACAAGTGCACTATAAATTTTGGTAACTAGAATATTTGTCGTTTTAGTACAAATACATTACTTGAGAAACCGTGCAGATATCTGAAGTGTTAAATGTTACATTTATAACTAAAATTACAGTGCTTTATAACTAAAATTACATTTGTAAAAAACAGTAGATATGGGTATGTAAGTGCACTGTAATTTTAGTACAATTGTATTGTAAATTTTAGTAACTAGAAAAATAAAGAAAGAAATAGATAGAAGAAATAAATGGCTACTGACATGCGTGATGTACAGGAATCCATCGATATATACAAAGTCAGGTCGACTCGGTCATGGACTCAACTGACCCTGCTTTTGCACAAATCTTGGAAAACATCATGCGGCTAGAAAAACGTCAAATACTATGAAAAAAATCACCCGACAAATATTTAGCAAAATCGTCAGAAATATGTTCCTCTTGGTCTGAATTAAGATCAAGGTCTGACAAGTTGCTCAGGAAAGAAGACAAAAGTTCTTTGTGCAGGCAATCCCAATCTCTGCTGTGAGAAAGAGTGAAAAAGTCCCTCTTATTTTTCTTTGGTCATTACACTGGTGGAGAAACCATCTTTGGTCGGTCGGTCGAAATCCACAATAGTCCCGGATCCATTTAAAACCGGGACGAAAGATCATCTTTAGTCCCGGTTGGTGGCTACAACGGGCATATGTGATCTTGTTACCAACCGGGACTAAAGATGATCTCCGGGACTAAAGATGATCTTTAGTCCCAGTTGTAGATATGTCAGACACTGTCAGGCCCCCCGGATCTTTAGTCCCGGTTGGTATTGGTGTTACCAACCGGGGCTAAAGATCGCCGGGACCAAATGGGGCTAAAGATCCTAACTTTAGCCCCATTTGGTCCCGGCGATCTTTAGTCCCGGTTGGTAACACCAACCGGGGCTAAAGATCCCCCTCTTTATATATGCCTTCTTCCTCCTCCAGCCCGAAAGTAATCTTCAAAATTTCTCAAAGAAAGAGGGGAGGTCATGCCAAAATTTATTGTGAAATTTTTTTAGTGATTATATACAAATCGGAGGTGTCTAAAAGGTTAGTAACTTCATCCTCCAATGTTTTTTGTTGTTATATTAGTTTTGGAGCTATGTTTCACACATTTTTTTTCTCTAAAACTTTGTTGTAAGTTGATGAGAGAGAAAATTTGTGTGGGGAAGAAGAATATATAGAAATTTTATTCTCATATTTTAAAATATGATGAAAATTAATCTTTAAAAATAGAAAACAAACTAAATTGAAAATTAAGAGAAGTACAACATTAATATTAGTTTAAAACTTCAAAAATTGTTAATAAGAATTGCTTGTCGAAAGAGTTTTTAATTATTTTATCATTTCTGTTTTATTGTCATTACTGTACGAAAATTTATTTATGTACGATTTTTTTTTATTTCATGTAGATGGATCAGCAATGGATGTATGCTGACCGGCGGTCCAAAGAGTTTATCGAGGGCGTGCATTATTTTTTGAGAGTGGCCGAAGCTAGCAAGTGTAACGGTTTTATTTGTTGTCCATGCAATAAGTGTAAGAACCAGAAGGAGTATTCTGCATCCAGGACTATTTATTTCCACTTGTTTGAGTCGGGGTTCATGCCAAGCTATAATTGTTGGACATCCCACGGTGAGCAAGGGGTTAAAATGGAAGAAGATGAAGCGGAGGACGAGAACATTCCCGACTGGGCTCAGTACGCTGGATTTGAAGGAAATCAAATGGGCGAGGTGGATAGGGATGCTGGCGATAACGACGCTGTGGATGATCTTGGTCAGATGTTGCAGGACGCAAAGGAGGACTGTGAAAGTGAAAAGGAGGCCCATAAATTGGAGCAGATGTTAGAGGACCACAGAACGTCGTTGTACCCAGGTTGCGAGCAGGGGCACAAAAAGTTGGATACCACTCTGGAGTTCTTGCAATGGAAGGCAAAAAATGGTGTTAGTGACAAGGCATTTGGCGATTTATTGAAACTCGTCAGGAACATTCTTCCAGAGGGAAATAAATTGCCCGAGACAACCTACGAGGCTAAAAAGATAGTCTGCCCTCTAGGACTTGAAGTTCAGAAGATTCACGCATGTCCGAATGATTGTATCCTATATCGCGGTGAGGAGTACGAGAACCTAGAAGCATGCCCTGTTTGTAAAGCACTACGATACAAGATTAGACGAGAGGATCCAGGTGAAGTTGACGGGCAGCCAACAAAGAAGAGAATTCCTGCTAAGGTGATGTGGTATTTCCCTATAATACCACGGCTAAGGCGTTTGTTCAGAAATAAGGGGAATGCTAGAATGATGCATTGGCACGCTGAAGAACGTCAACAGGACGGGATGCTGAGACACCCCGCCGATGGTTCGCAGTGGCGAAACATCGACAGAAAATTTAAAGACTTTGGAAAGGACGCACGAAACATACGGTTTGGTTTAAATGCGGATGGCATGAATCCTTTTGGAGAGATGAGCAGCGGCCATAGCACTTGGCCCGTTACGGTGTGTATCTACAACCTCCCCCCTTGGCTATGCATGAAGAGGAAGTACATAATGATGCCGATTATTATTCAAGGCCCCAAGCAACCTGGTAACGACATTGATGTGTACCTAAGACCACTGGTCGAAGATCTTAAACTGTTATGGAAAAAGGAAGGTGTCCCCGTATGGGACGAGGACAAACAGGAGGAGTTTAACCTACGAGCGTTGCTGTTCGTAACCATCAACGATTGGCCTGCACTTAGCAACCTTTCCGAGCAGTCCAACAAGAGGTACAAGGCTTGCACTCACTGTATGGATGAAACAGAAAGTACGTATCTTAAGCACTGTAGGAAGGTTGTGTACATGGGTCATCATCGATTCCTTGCTGCAAACCACCCGGTACGGAAGAAAGGCAAGCACTTTGAACATAAGGCGGACCATCGTACGAAGCCTAAACATCGCAGAGGGAAAACAATGTTTGCTATGGTTAAAGATTTTAAAGTAGTGTTTGGAAATGGGCCTGGAAGCCAGCCTATAGAGAGCGAAGATGGTCACACGGCGATGTGGAAAAAGAACTCTATATTTTGAGAGTTACCCTATTGGGAATTCTTGGACGTCCGCCACGCAATCGATGTGATGCACCTCACTAAGAACCTTTGCGTAAACCTTCTTGGCTTCCTAGGTGTATATGGAAAGTCGAAAGATACACTGGAAGCACGTAATGATCTGAAGCACATGGAACAACGCGGCGACCTTCACCCGGAACCAAAGGAGAAAGGAAGCCATTACTTGAGTCCAGCCAGCTACACTCTTAGCAAGGCAGAGAAGGAAAGTATGTTTGAATGCTTGGAGAGCATAAAGGTACCGTCTGGATACTCCACGAATATAAAGCGAATAATAAGCACGAAGGAGAAGAAGTTCACAAACCTAAAGTCTCATGACTATCACGTGTTGATGACACAACTGCTACCAGTTGTAATAAGGGGTATCCTTCCAGACAATGTCCGGGCAATAATAACAAAGCTATGTGCTTTCATGAACGCAATTTCGCAGAAGGTCATCGATCTGGATAGATTAGAAGCCCTTCAGAATGATGTGGTGCAATGTCTTGTCAGTTTTGAGTTGATATTTCCACCTTCATTTTTCAATATAATGACGCATCTGCTTTGTCACGTTGTCAAAGAGATCGGTATTCTTGGGCCTGTGTACCTACACAACATGTTTCCTTTCGAGAGGTACATGGGCGTTCTGAAGAAGTATGTTCGTAACCGTGCTCGTCCAGAGGCAAGCATCGCCAAGGGGTATGGAACAGAGGAGGTCATCGAATTCTGCGTAGAATTTATTGAAGACCTTCGCCCAATCGGGGTACCTGAATCACGCCATGAAGGGAGACTACGGGGAAAGGGGACTCTCGGAAGGAAAGCAATAATGACGGTAGACAACAATTTATTCCGTAAAGCCCATTTCACGGTTCTGCAACAATCTTCGTTGGTGGCTCCTTACATCGAGGAGCACTTGGCTCTAGTTCGCACCAGAAACATCGGTAAGTCCGATGCATGGATTACACGGCATCAAATTGATACTTTCCTCACGTGGCTACGACAACATCTCATGGGTAACGAGATGATTAACCTACAACTGGCCTTCCTGGTGAGGGGACCATCTGGCTCGATCGCGACATTCCAGGGATATGAGATCAATGGGTACACATTCTACACGAGAGCCCAAGGCATGAAGAGCACGAACCAAAACAGCGTTGTTCGTATCGATGCCATGGGACACAATGGAACAACTGGCACGTATTATGGTGCCATCTAGGACATATGGGAACTTGACTATGGTCCTCTCAAGGTCCCTCTGTTCCGGTGCCAATGGGTTAGGTTGACTGGTGGAGGCGTAACGATTGATGACAGTGGAATGACAATGGTTGACCTTAACAAGGTTGGATACTCGGACGAACCTTTTGTCCTTGTCAATGATGTAACACAAGTCCTTTACGTGAAGGACATGTCTAGCAAAGGTAAGAAGGGCAAAGGGCCTGACGAGCCGAAGCGCCACGTGGTTCTCCCAGGCAAAAGAAAAATCGTCGGAGTAGAGGACAAGACTGACGAGGATTACGATCAGTTGGATGATCAACCCCCTTTCACGGTGACGATTGACCCTAGCATCCTCCTACCAAATGAAGACACCCCTTACTCACGTAGCGATCACAAGGAAGGAACAATAGTGAGGAGAAAGTACGTGCGGTCAACCGTCACCGCCGATGTATTGCCGTAATTATTGTGTACACGATGCAAACTATTTTGGATGTATTGATTATCCATATAAATCAATTGTTGTATGGCATATGTTAATTATGTATAATTATTAGAATTTTTAACAATTTTAAATCACGCATATGCTAGTTATATGCGATAATTAGAATTTTAAAAAGTTTTAAATCATGCATGTGGCATTTACATATGTTAATTACAGTTTTTAATAATTTTAAATCATGCATATGCTAATTATATATGATTATTAGAATTTTTATTAATTTTAAATCATGCATGTGGTATTTACATATGTTAATTAGAATTTTTAACAAATTTAAATCATGCATATGCTAATTATATATGATTATTAGAATTTTTATTAATTTTAAATCATGCATGTGGTATTTACATATGTTAATTAGAATTTTTAACAATTTAATATCATGCATATGCTAATTATATATGATTATTAGAATTTTTAACAAATTTAAATCATTCATGTGCTTATTACGTATTATCCACTTAATTTACTACATACAACAATAATTTTTCGAAGTAATTGTCATTAATTTTTCGACTTCAAATAATTTTAATGCATTATTTACTATTTTAGAAACACATATGTAATGAAATTCAATATTCAGTGCTATTATCTGTAGTCCCGGTTCTTAACCCTAACCGTGTTTAAAAAGAATTTGGAAATAGCGGGAAAATATCTTTAGTCCCGGTTGGTGAGAACAACCGGGACTAAAGATTTTGGGGTATATATATTCCCATGCGCGCCCTCGTCTTCTCCACCAACACTTAGAAGTTTTTTACCCCGATCTCGGCTTCTCCTTCGCCGCCACTGCCTAGGGCATCCCCGCGCTGACGCCGCCGTCGTATCTCGCCATCGTCTCGCGGGTGTCGTCGTCGCCGCCTCCGCCGTATCTCTGGGGTGAGAGCCGCCGCCGCCTCCCTCTCTCTCTCGACCTCGATCTCTCTCTCTCTCTCCAAACCGCCGCCGCCTCGTTGCCGACGCCGCTGCCGACGTCGACGCGGCCGGCCGACGTCGACGCCGCCGCCCCCGCCTCGGCACGCTGCTGCGCCACGCCGCCAGGACGCGCCACGCCACCGCCGCGACACGCCACCGCCGCGCCGCCACGCCGCCGCTGCGCCACGTTGACGCGGCCGGCCGACATTGACGCCGCCGCCCCCACCTCGGCACGCCGCCGCGCCATGCCGCCGCGACGCCACGCCACCGCCGCGACACGCCACCGCCGCGCCGCCATGCTGCTGCTATGCCACGCCGACGCCTCGCCGCCACGCCGCCGCCGCGCCACGCCGCAGCCGCGCCGCCACGCCGCCGCTCCGCTACTGCCACGTGAACGAAATGTGAACTTAACGAGAACGAACGTGAACGAACGAACGTACGTGAACGAAACGTGAACTTAACGTACGTTAACGTGAACGATCGTACGTGAACGAAACGTGAACTTAACGAGAACGGGAACATGAACGAACGTGAACGAAACGTGAACTTAACGAGAACGTGAACGTTAACGAACGCGAACGAAACGCGAACGTGAACGAACGTGAATGATACGTTAACGAACGTGAACGAAACGAGAATGAAACGTGAACGAACGTGAATGAAACGTGAACGGTCACCTTATACGACACTACATGAAATACAATATATGTTACTTTGCGTTTATACTAACACATTTTTTTGTATGTTGTAGAAAAGATGTCGTCGTCGTCGTCCCTCAAGCCGGAGTGGTAGCTAGCCCTTGAAGGAATTCGCGCAGGCTAGTGATGTAAAGATATGATTGTTAGATTTTTAATATAATTAAGATTATTAGATTATGTGACTTACTAAATGTGAGTGTTAGAGATTATTATTAGAGTTTTAGACTTAGCATATGTGAGTGTTAGAGATTGTTAGAGATTTAATATAAGATTATTATTAGACTTAGCATATATGATTATTTGAGTTCTAATATACGACACTTAGACTTAGCATATATGATTGTTAGAGTTTTAATATAAGATTATTAGATTTTTAATATAGGACTAATAATATAAGACTATTAGATTTAATATATATACGACACTTAGACTTAGCATATATGATTATCTAGGGTTCTAATGTACGACACTTAGACTTAGCATATATGATTATTTGAGTTCTAATATACGACACTTAGACTTAGCATATATGATTGTTAGAGTTTTAATATAAGATTATTAGATTTTTAATATAGGACTAATAATATAAGACTATTAGATTTTTAATATATGATTATTAGAGTTTTAATACAAGATTATTAGAGTTTTAATATAAGATTATTAGATTTGTAATTAGACTTAGCATATATGATTATCTAGGGTTCTAATATACGACACTTAGGCTTACATATATGATTGTTAGATTTTTAATACAAGATTAGTACAGTTTTAATTACTATCTAGGGTTCTAATATACGACACTTAGACTTAGCATATATGATTGTTAGCATATATGATTGTTAAAGCAAATATGACCTATAGACTTAGCAAATATTTCTTGTATGAACAGATAGCTGATCGCGTTGAGGAACAGATACTGTACGATACAATCGCAGAGGGAAGCAGCCAGTACTGGAACGAAGAAGAGGGAACGAGGATCCAAACCAGTACTTGAACGAGGAAGGGAACGTGGAGAGGGATGCGGAGGGGAATGGGGAGGGGAACGTGGAGGAGGAGGCTAGTGGAAGTCAACCCTCTGCTGGACAGAAGAGGGCACGTGGACAACGAGGTGCCGCGAAGAAGCTAGAGGGTCGACACATCATAACGGAAGTGGACGAAGACGGCCGACCTAGTGCCCCGGCAGAAACAGCCAAGAACTACGTACGACACCGCGATTGGGTTGTGCGGGATAACGTGCCTGTCAGTATGGTGTACTGGCGCAGAACAAGGGCACGCGGAGATCATGAGAGCTTTGTCCCATTTTCGGAGAAAGAGATGCTGTGGACCACAATGCTCGAGACATTCACCCTTCCCGCGGGTACAGAGAACATAGTGAAAAGGTGGACTCTAAAGAAAATGTCAGAACAGTTTCAGAGCTTCAAGGGAGATCTGTACCAGAAATACATCCTGAAGGGGCATACACCGAACTTCAACACATTCCCGAAGCTAAGGGATCACTGGGACGAGTTCGTTGCTTACAAGACAGGTCAACAAGGGCAGGCGATGATGGAAAGAAACAAAGAAAATGCCGCCAAGAAGAAGCACCATCACCACTTGGGGTCAGGCGGCTATAGCGTCGCGATGCCGAAGTGGGAGGAGATGGAGGCAAGCTTACTTGAGAGGGGTATCGAACCGGCCACCGCTAAATGGCCGGATCGATCGAAGTTCTGGTACTATGCTCACCGTGGAACGCTCAACCCAGTTGATGGCTCCCTGATCTTCAGCGATCAGATATGCGAGGCTGCGAGTCGACTAACGGATGTAGTGGAAGCCTCTTCTCAGGGCACGTTCCGAACCGACAGAGAGAAGGACGAGCTGTCACTCGCCCTGCAGACTCCTGAGCATCCAGGATGAACACGAGGGAAAGGGGTGATTCCTTGGAAGATTGGATTCAAGTAGGACATCCACACGTACAAGAGTCGGATGAGGAGCAAGAGAGATACCGAGGCGAAGATTGCAGATCTTGAGTACAGGGTATCGAGCTACGAGCTCAGCATGCAAGAGGAGGTGGCAAGGAAGGTGGATGAACGCATGGCCGCACATCGGTCCCAGGATCCCCAGCCGTACATTCCTCCTGCAATGGTCAGCCCTTCAGGCAATCGTAGAAGCTGCGCCTCAACGGGACAGGTAGGATCACAGAGCATGGACGCCATGCAAACCCAGGACGACACCACCTGCCCCATTGATGACATCACTCAGCGGACACCATGTGAGCTGCATATTCCCTTCAAGAACTTATAAATAAAGGTAAGCTCGTAGTTTATAGATTTTAGACTTGTCCATTCCGCAAGTTGCTGCTTATATATGTTGATTACTAACAGATAAGCTCTCACCACGTGAAGGTGGCGTCGGGCATGGCCATCCCAACGGACCCTTCAGGGACTTACCACTGCAGGCCGATTCCAGCAGGATACTCCAAGGTCGAAGTCGAGTTGGTGGAAGCCGCGTACGAGGACCACGAGTTGGACTACCCTGGAGGAGACGGTAAGACGCATCTACGAGACACAAGCCACGCCATTATATTATGGCGCAAGTGGTACATCATCCTCCCTGGGCGACAAGCGGCGTCTCGTGCACCATCTCCTCCGGCTCCGCCATCTCCTCCTCAGGCTCCTGCACCGTCTCCTCATGCTCCAGCACCGTCTCCACCTCAGGCTCCTGCACCGACTCCTCCTCAGGCTACTGCACCAACTCCTCCTTAGGCTCCTACACCGTCTCCTCCTCATGCTCCATCACCGTCTCCACCTCAGGCTCCTGTACCGACTCCTCCTCAGGCTCCTGCACCGACTCCTCCTCAAGCTCCTCGTCCGGCACCTTCTAAGTCAAGGGCCCCTCAAGCTCCACCGCCTGCCCCCACATGGGCAACGAAGAAGGCGAAAGTTGACGCCGCCAAAAACAAGGACCCGGGGTACGATTGCACGCAAGAGGAGCTTGACGCTTATGTGGCATCAGAAGTCAGGAGACAATTGAAGCCTCGAAGTCCAGAAAAGAAGATTCCTATAGACCCGAGTGCCAGGAACTTCTTCAGGGGTATGTCTGCACCTGCCAAGGAGGCCATAAAGCTATCGGACTATGAGCGAGCACTTAAGAAAGCATCTTCTGGAAAGTCCAAACCAGTCCCTCAACTTGGAGAGCAACCAAACCAGGAGATCGAGCCGTTGGTGACCGGTGAAGAATTTGGAATACAAGATTTTATTAATGATACCGGGCTAACTACGGATCAATTGCTACGAGGCGCACCAATCGAAAAGGCGGAAGTGAAATACATGTACGAACTCAGTAAACCGCTTGTCAAGCCTGAGCAGCCGCACTCCCTACCAACACAAATGTACAAATTCCATCAACTGTACATGGAGATGAGCGCCATCGGTAGAGAGATGATCGGAGCGAGGATCAGGGACACAGACTTCTTGCAAGGAGAAGATATTCTCTGGATCAATTTCAAGGGTATCTACGAACTATACCGGCTGGACGCCCTCGACGTCTCTATTATGAGTTGTTGGACTTTGTAAGTATCGTTCAGTTAGATTTCTTATTACGTTTCCTTTAATTAATTAGGTCCTTGTATATAAGTACACCATATATAATATATACTTCCTTTTGTCGTTGTAGAATGGAGATTCAAAGGGCCCGACGGCGGAGGGTTTTCGATACTGGATTCATCGACCCTCGGAATGTAAACGTCGAAATGATCACCAAGTATCCGTAAGCCACAGAGGACAATCTCGTCCATCTCCTGAAGGCGCAGCATTACAAGATGTTCATAGTATTGCCGTACAACACAGAGTTAGTTTTTACTGTCTTCCTACTGAATTTCATTCCCATACGAACATGCTAAGTGTTTCATATGTAATGCATCCGATGCACATTGCAGATTCCACTGGGTCCTTTTACTCTTCGATTTGGAGGCCTGTGTAGTCAATGTATATGACTCAATGGATAAAAAAGAGTCTACGTTTGACTAGGTTTTTGAACTTATAGACAGGTATGACTGTCATAAGTTCCAATGTTAATTACAAATCATGTTATAATTAATTTCTACTACGAATCATAGCTTTAAACTCCATGTAGGACTTGGTATCGGTTCCGTCATTTGGTCCGCGGCAAATGGAGAGAAAGACTTAGGCGGAAGTTTAAATTTTATGTTAGTATACATGCTCTATATTTATATTGAATCTCCAATTCAAAAACAAGTGTATATTAATTAGATCTCTCGCCGTTTGTCATGTATATATAGTGCGCAAAGCAAGCTCAGGGAACTAACTTGTGCGGCTACTACGTGTGTGAGTATCGCCACTGCCTTGCAGACCAAATCATCAACACAAGAGAGCTCGATGTACGTATAAATAAATTGAAATTTTCATTACGTACGTATCGATTTGTTGTTTACTAATTAATTTTATACATTCATAGGTTATTCGCATGAGGGATAACCTCACACGTAAGGAATTTATCGCGGCGGTTCAAGAACAACTCATGGGATCCATCAACGAACAAATCCTTGATCCCAAGGGTGAATTCTACTACGACGGAAATACAATTCATAGGTCGTTAGCTTCTGAGATAACGACTACTACTATGTCGAAGTCGTAGCTAGCTAGGACATCATAATGAATTGTAATTAATACATGTCTATTTTTCTATATGCATGTACACATTTACTTTAGTGTAAATATATATTTTGGTCATATATATATGCACATAAAATGTTAAGTGCTTTAATATATATAGACATATGCATTTGCATAACATATATGTATAACTGCATATATATTATGCATGTATATGTATTGAAACATATATATATATATATATATATATATATATATATATATATATATATATATATATATAAATATATAAACCATGCAGCAACAGGGCCATGCAAATAAAAAAAAGGGCAGCTCGACTAAAGATGGCTCAGCCGGCCACTTGGCTGAGCCATCTTTAGTCCCGGTTCCCGGTTATTTCACCCGGGACTAAAAATAGTGATCTTTAGTCCCGGATTGGTAGTCCCGGTTTGAAAACCGAGACTACAGGGGGGGTTACCAACCGGGACTAATAAGGGTTTCTCCACCAGTGTTACTGCCAAACCTGTTTTTTTTCCTGTTAATGGAATTTTCTCTGTCCTGAATGAACCATGTTACGTTGAACTTTGTTTATGTACAAAACCTAGCTAATTAATCGTATGTCATGATCTTATCAAATGTTCATGTTAAGAGTCTTGTTATAGTACGCAGATGGTAACGCTCGATCAGCCGCCAGTGTGGCTGATTATACGTATATAAAAATAATTTTATACGTCGAGATGACCCTAAGCCGCTGTTCTTTTATGCCGTTTTCAAGATTTTTGTCACCGATTATTTGCTCCACGCTTCTAAAAATACGTACTATTTCTAAAAAAAAAAAATTCTTCAAGCTAGTGCACTATTGAGACCACTTGTTCAAACGGAAGTATCAGTGAAGTTTATTTCTCAAAATATTAATTTACTGTGCTGATTGAGTAAACAATCTGCCACAACAATCCACATAAAAATATGTTTCAAGGAGACCCTTAGGGCAGATCGATCAGCGCAGTGGTGAGTGATGGGTATGGATTTTTCATCTCTCGAGCGATGTCCCTTCATTGCTTATATGTAATCTAAATGGTTATAAAAGATGTAAAAATATTTGACAACATATATTAATATCAAATATATCACTTCTCAAATATACATAACCAAAGTCAACTTCTACAAGCTGCAAAAAAGAAGAATAAAATAAACTGAAAATAGTTACCGTATATTTATAGCTATATATTTTTTATTTTTAGTATAGTTTATAAAAGTTGAATTTTAACTGTAGTGATACTGTTTGGAGAGAAAAATTAAATTTTTGTCCCTCCGTCCAGGGAAGTAAAATAAAATAAAATTGGCGGGTGTGCCAGTGTACTAAGTACACAAAGATAAAATGGACAGAGGAAAATGCATTTTATTATAATTCTCAAGGAATTACAAAAATACAAAATCCTTAGTCAAATGCGCTCCACAGCCCGGCGGCGAGGTGGATCTGACTTGACGATTGTGTTCTCTTGGTTCCCGGGGTCTCGGAAAACACCCGGTTAATTACTCTCGCGGGTTAGACCGCAAGACACCTCCGATTAAGCTGTGTTGGTCGTCGTCGTCGGTCTTCGCTTCACGTTCTCCCATGCATGTTGGGATGGTGGTGATGGTGTAGATGTGTGTGGGCGCCGGCAGCGGTCCACGGCCTCGTTGGTCCGTGTGCCGGTGTAGGTGACGTTGTCTTCATATAGACTCCACCCGTCCTGTCGTTCAGCCTCGTTGGTGGAGGTAAAGATGGTGCTTGTAGTGGAGACTAGCATGGCATTGGTCGTCACTAGAGATGCCAAGCTTGTCATCACTGGCGATGGGGGTAGCATCGCCCTTCTAGTCTCCACGGCACTAGTCGACCATCGTCATGGTACAGGAGTCAGCCTTGTAATCGCTGCAGCACATACACTTAGTATCGGGTGGTTTTAGGGGATGTTAGGGGCGTAGCCTAGCCTGGGAACGATGAGATGCGCTCCAAGAGCTGGGTGGCCCTCTTGTATATGCGCCGACAATCGGGGCCGAACTCAAATGATGTTGAGCCACCTCCGATCGTAATGGCTTGACTCGGGAGTGAGCCGTCGGTCTTCGCTTCACGTTCTCCCATGCATGATGGTGATGGTGGAGTAGATGTGTGTGGGCGCCGGTAGTGGTCCACGGCCTCGTCGGTCCGTGCGCCGGTGTTGGTGACATAGTCTTCGTGTAGACTCTGCCCGCCCTGCCGTTCAGCCTCATCGATCTTGAACAACGTATTGGTGTATATTGTTGTTGACGACATGCATGAAATTGTGTAGCTTGGATGACTTGACGCCGTAGCAATTTCGTCGGAATTAGATTATAAAGGTAAGAATGATCCACACAGATAATAGCTGAATTAGTCATGGCTTGAAGGTTTAGTACGGATCAGCATCAAATGAGTATGAATTTGCTAACTCATTTTAACTTCTCACCATGTACGGTACCATGCATGCACGTCTTGTTTGCTTGCTTGTCATCATGTACAGTAGCATGCATATACATGCATTCATACAGTCCGCATGCACAATACAAGCATCTGAGTAATTTCGGCGCGGCAGCTACAAACGACGTGATGGCCTCCAGGGAATGATGACCTTCGGATGGTTTGGTCGGCAGCTTCCTGGCAGCATAGTGACGCCGGTAGCGAATCCGAGGAGGACGAGAGGAACTAGGCAGCAGCGGTGAGGATGATTTAATAGACGTCGGCGGCGACCCGCAGAGGCTATCACTACTTCCGCTGCAAAAATCAATCTTCCATGCACAGTTCAAGAACCGCATGTGAAAATATCCCTCTCCCATAGTCCCCTCCCCTGTCCACTCCTCACACTCCCTCTTCAACTCTCCCATTCCTCTCCCCACTATTTCCTGTCCACACTTCTTGGCACTACTGTGGCAGGCTTGTGGCAGGCTTGGGCTCCAGTGGTGGCAGAGAGCTTGTGCGAGGACGGCGCTCTCGGGCTCAGGCGACGGCGGGTTCGGGCGAGAGCGGTGGCGGCGAGTGGGGCTGAGAGGGATCCCACTGGCGGCAGTGACAGGAGGGGTGGATCTGGCACCCCCTCTCCCTCCCGCAAGAATCTGGCCACCGCTCCACCTGATACGCACGGATCCATCGGTGGTGGCAATGGTAGGGTTGGATCCAGCGTCCCCTCTTCCTCCCGTATGGATTCCACCACCCTCGCGCGCGCATCCACCGCAAGCAGCGACCAGAGGACGAGGACAACAACGACGACACCGGCGGCAGTGATGGGAGGACAAAGACGACGACGACGACAGTGACAGTGATGGGAGGACAAAGACAACGACGATGACGGCAGCAGCGGCGACAGGATGACAAGGACGATGACGATGGCGATGGTGGCAAAGTGGGGATTCTAAGGTTAGGATTTCGGGGGTAGGTTTTCGATTTTTGGATTTTTTTTTGCGATTTTTTCCTTTTAGTAGTCGGATGGCTTAAGCGCCCGTATGCTATTTTTGCACCCGATTGCTCTACCCGCATGCAAGAATCCAATTTTCGTGGACACCTGGTGTTGATAGAAAACACGAGGCCTGGGAGATCTGCTTAACTCTAGTGCAGGTCCAAAACTCGTCTTCAGATGTGTAAGCGTGCCAGTTGATTTGATCCTACAATCAACAAGAAACAAAGACAAAGAAACCGCGATTAAATCCATAAATGGTAGCCGATCGGCTAGGTGCCAATGACATATCATTTATTTTAGGCCGATGTCATGTGTACATCGATCGGCAAGTATTAATAGATAAATCAGAACTAAATCTACTCGATCGGCTATAGACATTAACAATATATAACCCTTATGTCGATATATACTTAAATAAAGTGATTGGGATAGATCGGTCGCCATGTCGAGACAGTATAAATCACTTAGATCGAAATATAAATTAACAACAGAACTATATACGTTCATAGCATAGCCGATCAGACAGATCTAGCATGTATCGGCTAATACTCCGATACCACTCTATATTAAGATATTAAAGCAAGTAAAATATATCAAACAGAAGCATAATATACTTAAATGCAACAAGATCTTAACATAAAGGGCAGATTTAACATGTCAATCAAGCATATAGAATAACTATAGTTAAATCTGGTAAGATCGGCTGAAACTCCGATGCTATCCTAATCGGCAACCAGAAGGCAGGCTAGAGATTGATATTCTAAGCACGACTTAATAGATCAAACTCAACTGATGCAACATTAAGTATGAAAAGAAGAACAATATCTAGACAGTCAAGCAGCTGGAGGTTTCATAGAGTGGTAGATATCTTATACAATCCAAGCTAACATCGCTATTTAACCTAATCGGCCGCCTTCTACTAACAGATGTTAGCCGATTTTAGGTTAGATAATGATATTACCGAAGATTATATAAGATATATGATAACTTGACGAATTACATAGACAAGATTAGAGTGTCATAAAGATGGAAGCACTAATCCCGAGAACACAAATCATAACAAGTTTTATCTCTTGTTGAAGATCGAAACCAATGCAGCTCAACCCGAATGCAAGAACTCGTCGAAATAAAACTAAAGCAAAAAGGGTGGCGACGCGCCGAAATTGTATTGAATGTGTCTCTTACATAGGGCTCGGAGTCTATTTATACCCGAGAATTACAAGATATGTCCATATTGGACACGACTTCTTATCTCTAACAAACTCTAAGATACCATAAGTCTTTGCGGCAGACTTTTGACCAAACATATCTCTAAGGAAATTACATAAAATATCCTAATTAATAGATACAATTGCCTTCTCAGGACTCTATCCATACGTGGCAATCATCTTGAAGTATATTAACTCAACCCGATGATGTACACCAAGTCGTATTCTTGGAATCGGCTGTATCACTTAACCCAGTCTGACTCGAACTCTGCTGATCCTGACCGTAGCCGATTCGGACTCTAGCCGATTCCTGCTCTGTTCCCGAATCGATCTTTGCCTCCGATTCCACTTTGATCTAATCTTCTTTTCCGAAGCCGATGTTACCAAATTTGGTTGTCAACACATGCCCCCCAAGTCCGGAATATTTGGTAATGTTTCGGATTTGCCATATATCGACTCCGAGTGAATATCGCACTTGCCGTTTTCCGACCGTTACTCCAGCTCTTTAAATACTAACCGTCACCCCCGAGAAACTTCACACCGTTTCCTCCGTTTTCACCACTGAAGCAAAACTTTGTCCTTTCTCTCTCCGGCGATTCCTCCGATGCATAAGGCGATCCCCAGGCGACTTCATCTCCGGCCAGATTTCCGCCCGTGGCGATGTTGACCTCCGCCAATCCATCCGTTGCGCCATTAGCCGAGTATGCAGAGGTAAGTACCCATCGGCTAGATCTCTTTCTTTCGCAGTAGATTGATTTTCTCTCGCCTCATCTTGTTTTCTTCTTCTCTATCCCTATTTGCATCTGTAGCATCTATCCAATCTGGTTGAGATTCCAAGTTTGTCACACGAGAACCACTATTTTCCTAGTCCAATTGGCAACCTTGACCCCACTGATTTTATCATCGGTGAAACCAATAGAATCCCCTTTAGATTAGCCAACCCTTACCTGGGTCACTGGAAGAATACCTTCAAATCTTGGCCATCTCTTGAGAAAACTACCCTTAAGAAGAGTTGGACCACATGGTACAAGCGTGTATCGGCTAGTAAGGCAGTTCACTGGGATGAGATCGGAATCGGCCAAGCGCTTGCCCTCCATAGCCAATTCCGCTAAGGACGAACCTCTGATGGCTGCCGCCACTTATTTCTGGTCCAACACCATCAACGCCTTCCTATTCAACCAAGGGCCGATGACCCCAACTTTGATCGACATTACTATGATCATCGGATTAGATGTAACTTCATCGGCTAATCCTATGAGCTTGAACACCAAGAACCAATTTGACTTCAGAACGAAAAGCATAGGTGGTTGGTCTGGTTACGTAGCATCATATATAGGTAAAGGGCCTGTCACTCCTCGAGAGCATGTAGCCTTTCTGCTGATGTGGCTGGAAAAATTTCTCTTTTGTGGATCAAGTTGTGGCCCTACAACCAACTGGCAATTTGTAGCCGAAGCCCTAGAATCAAAGAAACAATTTCCCTTGGGCAAAATCCTCCTCGGCTATCTATACCAAATGCTGAACAATGCATCGGCCAAGATAGCCGTCGGCTCAGTAGTTGGGGCAGGTGGACCATGGTGGTTGCTGCAAACCTGGTTAAACCTGGTGGTTATGAAAGTCGTCAATCGGCCATGTGTGACAGAAGCTGAATTTCCGAGGTTGGAGCCGATTGTGGAAGATGATGGAGAAGAACACACTCATCATAGATGCATGTCATATGGAGAATACGCATCTACCCCAACTGATGCTAGAGCAAAGCTGTCGGCTGAGCCGCTTAAGGATTGGTTCTGCAGCTTTTACGAAGGCTTTTAGAAAGATGCCCAGGTTTGGTTCCCTTACGAAGACTCAGCAGATCTTGAACTTCCATCAGACTTCAGATTTGAAGACATCAATTATGAAAAATACCAGAAATCCAGGGAAGTTCTTACAACTGCAATCAGCCTGTGCATCCTTCCTGTTGGCATTCATCAGGGCAGAAACATCCAAATCTCTTACGAATTTTACCATCCAATGAGCTCGGCTAGACAACTTGGATTGGGCCAACTCCCAATCGGCTTATTCTTTGCCGATAAGATCCAGTGCCGAGGAGAAATCTCATCAACTCTGATGATGGATCGGCTACTCAACATCCCAGGAGCCCCCTTGGGCAGTATTGAGAACATAGAGCTGGCAAGGTTCAGGGGCAAGAACTTTGACAGATGGTGGGGTGAATGGAAACAACATATCTTCCATCAACTAGCTTCTATGTACATGACAGATCTGTTCCCTGATGTTATCCCTCAGGTAAATCTTTACTTTATCAATCTTGCTTGAACAACTGGTAGCCGACTTGAACCTTGACTAATCTTTTCTTCTGACCTGCAGACAACAGAATCCTCTCCTCCTCACCAGAGCAACAGTGGCAAGGATATTGAATATGCTCCAAGTCTAATTTCCAATGGAGGTGGACCATCTCCCCCTATCATCGGCTATCATGCCCCCAGGACTTCAAACCTCCTCTAAGTCCTAATCAAGGAACCAGCCGATGCAGGCAAGAAAAGAAAAACCAGATCATCGGCTGTGGATACATCAGCTCCGGCTCCCAAGAAGAAAACCAAATCAAAGAAAACCAAGCCAGCTGATGATCTGCCTGCCCTAGATCCATCTATCGAACAAGCGCTGGATGAGGAAGAGATTGAAGAAGACATTGATCAAGCTGCAGCCGAAGTAAGTGATACAGAAAGAACACCATCGGCTCCACCCAGGCAGACTCCTCCAACTCCTTCTGCTCCGGCTCATTTTTCGAGAGTAAGCATCTCTCTTCGATTTCTTCTGTAATTACTTCACCTTTCAGCCGATTACTCATAGATTTATAATCACAGAAGAAGAAAATTGCCGTGAGGAAGAAATCGGCAGCACCAACTCTCAAACCGGCTCCACCAGTAAGATATTCTCAATCCTCTCATTAACTGATCTCGGCCGATTATGTCTAACATTTATCTTTTTTACAGCCTCCTCCTCCTCCTTCTATGCAACTAGAATCAAGCAACCGTACTCCATCGGCTGCAGACAGTCATAACGTCGAAGAGAAAGAACAACCAGCTGCTCCTGCTATTCCAGTAAGTTTTTGTTGACACAAATCTGAGATCGGCCAATCATGTTTTGATCCTTAACCATCCATAATATTATCTCTTGCAGGTCTTAGCCGATCTGTTTTCCTTTGATATCAAGGATTATCTCGATGAAACAGAGGAAGACACCACTAGTAAAGCTATAGCTCCTCTGTCTGATGATGTGAAGAGAACGCTTGAGGATATCTCTCATCGGCTAGAGGCATCACTAGACAACCTGGTGACCAATTGTGGCTCGATCCGGGCAAGGTTCACAGATATCCAAGCTCTACTCCCGGATGAACTAGCCGATGCCCTTACTCTAGCCGTCTACCTTGAGCAACACCAATTCAAGCTGGAGAAGGCCAAGCAGAGGTTAGCCGATCGCCGAGAACGCAAAAACATTGAAGCTACAATCCAGCACAATCGGCAGCTTGTGCACGAAGAGAAGTCCAAGTTTGATCAGCTGTCTGAGGGCCCGATCAAGTCAAATATTGATCGGATTGAAGCTCGTAAGATTGATCTCATGGCACAACTTCAAGAATGCAACGCCGAGCTGGATATGGAGCACAAGAAGTTAGCTGATCTCCCGAAGTCTATCGAAGAACAAAAAGCCAGACTCAAATCGGCTATTAAGAATGTTGCGGATCTGACCAAGTCTCTGAAAGTCATCCCTGGAACCGATGCTCAAGATGCCCAAGCTATTGAAGAAGTAGAACAAATTAGGCAAAAGGCTATTTCGGCTATCCAGCGATACTTGTCTCAATGACTTTCTGTGTAATAAACCTTAGAAATTGTTGTAATCGGCTAAGATACTCTAGTTACTTTGCTGTCTTGATAGTCCTTTGTGCCGATTAATACAACTTCGAAATTGCTCAAAAATTTCCATTATTTGTATATATATGCCCCCTAATTTTACATTGTCAAAAGCATTGATCAAATTATAAAAACAACTAAGGGCGATATAACAATATCGGCCGTTATACATCGGCAAACCACAACCGATTACAATCAAAAACAACTAAGGGCGATATAACCATATCGGCCATTGTACATCGGCAAACCACAACGGATTACAGTCAAAAACAACTAAGGGCGATATAACCATATCGGCCATCTCAAGGCGATGTAAACACATCGGCTATCATGCATCAGCAACATCAGCCGATCATGCGTTAACCCAAACACTGGGGTAATATTTCTTCAAATATTTGCCATTTAGCGCTCTGCCATAAACTTCTCCATCGAGTCCTTGCAACATGTAAGCTCCCTTAGATACCACCTTATGAATTTGGAACGGTCCTTCCCAATTCGGCGACCACTTGCCGAATTTGCTATCCCAAGTCCCAATCGGCAAAATCAACTTCCATACAAGTTCACCTTCCGAAAAATCTTTGGGCACTACTTTCTTGTTATAATGCCGAGCAACTCGCTCCTTATCCTTGGTAACCTTTGCAAGGGCTCGTAACCGTGATTGAACCAGATCTTTCCTTTCATCAGCCATAAGGTTATAATAATCATCGGCTGTTAAAGTATTTTGCAGCTCCGTTCTTCTTGAGCCGATTCTAACTTCCCATGGCAAAACAGCTTCATGACCATAAACAAGCTTATAAGGAGGAACCTGTATCGATCCATGACAAGTCATCCGATAAGACCACAATGCTTCAGCTAACCGAGTATGCCATTGCGGAGGATAATCAGAAATTTTCCTCTTAATCAACTTGATCAAGCTCTTGTTAGATGCCTCGGCCTGCCCATTAGCTTGTGCATAATATAGTGAAGAATTCAACAATTTGATTCCCATGCTATCGGCAAACCGAACAAACTCATCAGACACGAAAATTGAACCTTGGTCAGTCGTAATGGTTTAAGGAATACCAAATCGATAGATTATATGCTCTTGAACAAACTGTATAGCATCCCCAGAATCAACTTTCTTCAAAGGAATCGCCTCTACCCACTTGGTAAAATAATTGGTTGCCACCAAGATAAACTTATGTCCCTTACTCGACAACGGATTAATCATGCCGATCATATCAATACTCCAACCTCTAAACGGCCATGGTTTAATAATAGGATTCATAGCCGATGCCGGCGCTCTCTGGATCGCTCCAAATTTCTGACAATCTTGACAACCTTTATAATATCTGAAACAATCCTCTAGCATAGTCGGCCAAAAATATCCAGCACGTCGAAGCAGCCACTTCATTTTATGAGCCGATTGATGAGTGCCACATATCCTTCATGAACTTCACCGATTGCAACTTTTGCCTGATCGGCACTCAAACATTTAAGCAACACCCCATCAATCGTCCGATAATAAAGCTCATTGTCTAACAATATATACTTCAACGCTTTATATCTTAACTTCCAAGAAGCCGATTGAGATGGACCCTGTAAATACCGATAGACATCATATCTCCTATCATCGGCTGTTATGGTAGCAACTTCAATCTGAACATCTTTGATCATCGGCTTATATCCCGATGCCCCTTGGGCTAAATCATTAGCTTCAATATTCTGTTCTCGAGATACGTGCTTCAAAGTTACTAGCCGAAACTCCTTCATCAGTTCTTGGCACTTCTCATTATAAATGATCAACGTATCATTCTTGCACTCATATTCTCCTGCCAATTGACTGATTACCAACAAAGAATCCCTCATGATTTCAATAGTATCGGCTTCAACTTCCTTGAGTAACTGCAACCCCTTGAGAACTGCCGCATACTTTGCTTGATTATTAGTTGCATAAGGTTTAATAGTATAGGCAAACTCAAAGCATGCCCCCCCGAGGGGAGATTATAACCAAGCCGATACTACAACCATGAGTACAGACTGACCCATCGAAGAATAAAGTCCATGGCACAACCTCAACCGAGCCAATGGAATCATCACGATGATCAACAATAAAATCGGCTATAGCTTGTCCTTTGATCGCCTTCGGTGACTCATACCGAAGATCAAACTCAGTCAATGAAAATATCCACTTTCCAATCCTTCCTTTAAAATAGGAGCCGATAACATATACTTGACAACATCGGCCTTGCATATGACAGTACATTCATTGGACAGTAGATAATGTCTTAACCTCGTACATGAAAAATATAAACACAAGCATAACTTCTCCACAGGGGAATATCTAGTCTCTACATCCAAGAGCCGACGGCTCAAATAGAACACAACCCTCTCTTTTCCTTCGAGCTCCTGAATCAAGACCGAGCCGATTGACTTATCACCGGTCGATAAATATAACCGAAAAGGTATTCCTTTCTGTGGAGGAATCAAAACTGGAGGGGAACTCAAATATTCCTTAATATTATCCAAAGCCTTCTGTTGTTCTGCCCCCCAAGTAAATTGCTGATCGGCCTTCAATCTCAATAATGGTGTAAAAGGTTCTAACCTTCCAGACAAATTAGAAATAAACCTTCGAACAAAATTAATTTTGCCGATCATCTCCTGCAATTCTGTCTTGTCCTCCGGAGGTTTAATCTTCTTGATCACATTGATACTTCTCTGTGTTATTTCAATCCCCCTCTCATGAACAAGAAATCCTTAGAACTGGCCAGCCGATATACCAAAAGCACACTTTGTCGGATTCATCTTCAAGCCATATTTCCTAGTCCTCTCGAAAACCTTCCTCAAATCGGCTATGTGGTCCTCTATTTCTTTAGACTTAACAACCACATTATCAATGTAGACTTCAACCAACCAGTCGATTAGATCATGGTAAATGTAATTCATAGCTCTTTGATATGTAGCTCCAGCACTCTTCAAGCCGAAAGTCATTACAACCCACTCAAACAAGCCGATTGCACCAGGACACCTGAAAGCCGTCTTATGGATATCTTCTTTGGCCATAAAGATTTGATTGTATTCTGCATTACCATCCATAAAACTTAAAATCTTATGTCCCGAGGCAGCATCAACCAGCTGATCAGCCACTGGCATTGGATATTCATCCTTTGGGGTAGCTTTATTCAAATCTCTAAAATCAATGCACACCCTCACCTTGCCGTTCTTCTTGATAACAGGAACTATGCTAGAAACCCATTCGGCATATCGGTAAGGACGAATAAAACCAGCATCATATAAACGCTTAATCTCAGCCTTGACAGGTTCGAGCATGTCGGCTTTGCATCTCCTCGGAGGTTGTTGATGTGGCCTAACCCCTGGTTTGGTAGGTAGCCGATGTTCGACGATTGATCAGCTGAGTCCTGGCATCTCATAATACTCCCAAGCGAAGCAATCCCTAAATTCTTTCAAGAGCTCTATCAGCTTAGTTCTAAACTCTGAAGACAAGTTCTTGCTAATAAATGTCGGCCTTGGCCGATCGCACCTATATCTATTTCTTCCAAATCATCGGCCGACATAAAACCCTGACCTTTCTTGTCATTGAGATCATCTACTGTGTCCTTGGTGTAGACGTTTGAACCCTCCACGACACTCTCAAAGTAATAGCTTGGGTTCTCCATCTTCAATTGGCTGTATATTTGAATCGGACACTTTTAGAAAATCTCCATCCCAAACTTTGCCGGATAAACAATCAATACCGTCCATCTCCCAAAGAGCTAAATCGGCACTAGCAACATTGACTGACCTGTCGGCTGGCACGATTTCTATCTTGTCGCCTTGCCATTGAATCAAGCATTGATGCATAGTTGAAGGAATATAACAATTGGCATGAATCCAATCCCTTCCAAGCAACAAACTGTAAGAACCCTTCCCATCGATGACAAAAAACGTAGTAGGAATAGTCTTACTGCCGACTGTCAGCTCCACATTTAGAACACCCTTGGTTTCTGATGGATTGCCACCAAAGTCTTTGAGCACCATGTTTGTTCTGATGAGATCTTCGGCGTTTCTGCCCAACTTCCTGAACGTAGCATAAGGCATCAAATTTACTGCAGCTCCACCATCGACCATCATCTTAGACATCGGCTTCCCATTAACATAGCCATTTATATACAATGGTTTAAGATGCCGATTCTTTGTAACCTCAGGCTTTTCAAAGACTGCTTGTTCTAGCGATAGAATCAATTTAGCCGATTCTTCTTCTATTTCATCAACATCGGCTTGGTCAATCCCAAATTCGGCTGGTAAGGTAAAAACCATGTTAACCGATGCAATCACAACGCTTTTCCCTTTGGCCAATCTCTTTGCTTCATCGGCCACAGCTTCATCGGCTACAGGAGCTTGTTTCTTAACGCGCCATTCCTGCTTTGGCTTTGTTTTCTTTAGCCGATGATTGATTTCCTGCTCGACTTCCTAAAAGCGTTCCCGGTTTCTCAATCTTTGAACCGTTCTCTTCTGATTCTTTGTAAATATACCAGGAGGACACCATTGAGTCTTCCTGTTTTCGTCATCCTCCGGGTCATAATCCTGATTTACCGGGCCCAATCTTTGATAAACAGGAACCCTTGCATGCTTCAGCCGATTGCCTTTAATATACGACCGGCTTGAACTCTCTGCAACGCTGCCGCATCCAGGACAGTCTTCAATAGATGGCAGCCTCATACCTTCATTCCAACAAAATCTAAAGAACTCACAACTCCAATGAGGATCGAAGGCATCATCATCTTCCTCGTAATGCTTCTCCTGTTGTTTGTCATACTTCCTTTGGTACTTATTGATGATCTTAGCCGAATTCACTTGAAAACCTCTTGCACGGCCCCCATCGGCTGTTTGACCAGCTGTATGCACCATATTGACAGGAAAAGGATTGCCATCAACCTTCATCGACCTCTTGGAATCATCAAATTTGATCTTGCCTCCTTCGATAGCCGCTTGGGTCTGCTGCCTAAAGACCTTGCAATCGTTGGTAGTATGAGATTCAGAATTGTGCCATTTGCAATACCTTTTCTTGCCTAATTCCTCAGCCGATGGAATAGTATGACCAGTAGGGAGTTGAATTTGCTTTTCTCGGAGTAACAGATAAAAATCTTGTCAGCTTTGGTAATATCAAAATCATACCTCTCCTCTTTTCCAGAATTCTTTACCCATTGGCATGGTATAACCTTTTTGCTCCTTACCCATTCGGCTGCAGCTATCTCAGAATCATCATCATCATCATCCGATCCACACATATAAGAACATACATGATTAACCTTTCTAGAATTCCTCCTAGCTTCAGCAAATCTCTGTTCTTGCAAAGTTACCTTTTGTGTAAGAGTCTTCTGCTATGTGTGTATTCATCTCATGGCGTAGGCTCCTCCCCCAAATGAAGCATAGGCAGTCCTTTTATAGTAGATGAATGACGGTACTACTGATATATTGCCATGTGACCGGACGTCGGTTTGCCAGATTGCAGAGATAAAATGTGGACCCCCGTTTTTATAACAGGAATCAATCGTATAAACAGTACCATTTCCCTGGATCAAGTAGTCTGGTACACACGAATTCATAGCTGAAATAACCAGTGCACATACACGAGTGTCTAGTACGAATTATTACATCAATAGCCCGCAGGCATAGTCTTAAGTCATCGGACCGAGAGGTCCGGAATACATCCAAAAACAGAAATAGATAAGGCAGCGGAGTTAAGGCAGCGGCCCGCCATTGCCACAGGCAACGACCGTAACTAAGACCTATTGAGCGCCATCGTCTTCATCACCCTCCTGGTAATAGGCATAGGGATCCTCCGAAGCTTCATCTCCGGCCTCTGATTAAGTTTATATTTGCAAGGGTGAGTACCAACCGTACTCAACAAGTCACCACAGCAACAATGCACATGATAAAGGGGTATTTAAGGAATGGCTATGGTTCTTTTGCACAAAGCAAGTTTTGTAATTCTTTTCACAAGCCTAAGACCTAGCATAGACTGATCAAATTTTAGTACCAGTGTTCATATTAAACAATGACGGTTCTGTCCACCATCCATTGTGATCCCAAGGATAGCTTCCCGCCATCGAGTCGTCATGGTTTTCTGAGGACGTCCACCTTCCCTCTTCTCAGGAAGTGGCTCCATCAGCATAGAAATCATCATGCACATCCCATCCCACACAAGTTAAGAATTTAGAGTCTAGCCAAGTGTAATACACGTCCCGATGCTCAATAACCGCGAGCACGGCTATTCGAATAGATTTGGTTGACTCACACTGTAGTGGATGTACACTTTACCCGCACTCCGCGACTGCCCAACACATGAGCCTCGTCCCAACACATGAGACATGTCACGGCAAAGCTTTTCGATAACCTCGCATTGGCAGTACCCGCTCCATGAACTTTACATCCTCATGCACTCTAGGCGTACATAGTTTCTAGCAGTGAGAGGAGTTCTGGCGCACCTGGGAAGGAAAGACTCAAACAGGCATTAAGTTATAGTTATATTTAAATTCTCACATGGCAGTCCTACCGATGGCGACACCACTGTAGACACCCGCCTCGCGGTTCTACCAATGGCTGCCCCACCGTAGAGCCCCTGCCTCACACATCAAGAAGCCACTATGCATGGATACTGCCTCTGCTCAGCTATCTATTCTGCTAGCTCTATACCCATACGAGAAGTGCGGTTGTACGGGGGTCGTTTCATGCTTAACTTCATGGCTCGGTCCTTAATTGACCGGGGACGGTACTTGCCTTTACCCGGATACCACCCAAATCCTCCGTCCGCCCCAGTCGAAAACAGTTGTTTAATTTTATTTCTCTTTTCATAAATCATGTCATCAACCTCATGGCAATGTGGCGCTCATGTCTCCACATGCCGCATCTCAATTACCTTCCCAAAGGTAATTGCCCAAGCATAGAGCATTTTGATAATTATGAGTATGCATGATTCTAGAATAGCGTTACTAAGCAATTGTCATAGTTGACTAGGGACTCATACGTAAACATGGTTACGAAGGAATATGGGGTAAACAATAATCAAGGCATGGCATAATCACAAGTAGGATGTTTATCATTGCATGCAATTTTATTTGTAAACAAAACAATTTCGCAATTGGGATCAACATGTTCAAAGAATAGTGATGACTTGCCTTGCTCAAAGTCCTGCGGTTCTTGACCTTCGCTTGGATCAGCAGCTTCCTCGGGCTCTATAGTTACGTGCGAAATTGGATTTGAATTCGGTTAGAATTCAAATAAAAATCCAAGTAAATCCAAATGAGAAATCGGGTGCGAAAGTCGGTATTAATTTTACTATTCGCGAACTATGGCAAACCTATTTTTGGTGTGAATTATTTATGAGTATAATTATCTTGTTGTCCTAAGTTTTTAATTTAATATTCTCGAGTATTATATCCATGTAATAGGTTAGCAATTTTTATCGCGAGCTAAATATCGGACGAAATCCTAAAAACTATTATACGATTTAATTTAGTTTATGACCACCCGATTAAGTATAATATGCGTCTAAAATTCCTAGTGAGTAAATCCGAACTTCTACCGTGAATCGACTACTATAGGGATTACCCGAACTAATCTATAATATTCTATAAGAATTCGTTCATTTGTTTTAATTATTGATTATATTTAAATCACTACAGTGAATTGATTAGTTATAGAGATTATTAAAAATTAATCTACAATAATCTATAGAATTTACCTAATTGTTTAATTTCTAAATGCCTTATGGTTATAGCATTATTTTTACGAATACTAGATTTTAGTTAACCACAATTAAATTCTATTATTATATTTTTTTTGTTTAATATTTTAAATCTCCCCCCTAATTTTTCCGATTTATTTTTCCCTTAATTTTTTTCCCATTTTTTTCTTTCCTTTTCTCCCTCTCTCTCTTTTTCTTTTCTTCCTTTTCTTTCCTTTTCTCCCTCTCTCTCTTTTTCTTTTCCCTTTTTTTTTCTTCCTTTCTCTTTTCCTCTCTCCTTCCTCCCGGCCTCTCTTCTTCTCCCTTCTCTCTCGGCCGGCTCTCTCTCTCTCCCTCTCTCTCTCTCACCCGAGCGGCGGCGGCGGTGGATGCGAGGGGAGGAGGGGTGGCTCACCAGCGACGGCAACGGCGACGACGGCGGCGGCGGCGGCGGCGCACGGCGACGCGGGAGCGGTGGCACGGGAGGGGGGGGGGGCGGCGCGGTGGCACGAGAGCGGCGGTGCGGTGGAGGGGGTGGAGGGGATGAGGATGGAGGCAAGGACGGAGTGAGGGGGGGGGGAATTTATAGGAGGTGGGGGGAAAAAGAAGAGGGGAAGGGGCGGCGGTTATGGCGTCGGCGGGGTGGCGCGGCGCGGGGCTCGAGGGCGCGGCAGCGGCGATGCAACGCGCGCGGCGACGGAGCGGCGACGTGACGCGCGATGGCGATGGCAGCGGCGACGCGACGGCCGAACGGCGACGGCGCGCGGCAATGGAACGGGCGGCGCGGCGCGGTAGCGGCGATGCGACGTGCGCGGCGACGGAGCGGCGATGCGACGACGACGCGGCGCGGCGGGACGCGGGGCGCGAGGCGGTGACGCGACGGGCGAGCGGCGCGTGGGCGCGGGGCGCGAGGCGGCGACGCGACGGGCGAGCGGCGCGCGGGCGCGGGGCGCGAGGCGGCGAGGGCGACGGCCGAGCGGCGACGGGACGGCGGCGCGGCGGCGAGCGGCACGGCGGGGATGGCGACGGTGCGCTGCGGCTCGGGGCTCGGGGCGGCGTCGGCGCGGCAGCGGTAGGGTTAGGGTTAGGGCTAGGAACCGCGTCGAACACTTGGCGGCAAATGAACAGTGCCGTTTCCTGATTTTTCCTTTATTTATTTATTTATTTATTTTTTTATTTATTATTTATTATTATTATTATTATTATTATTATTTATTTATTATATAAATTTGATTCTAAAATCCCTAATATTTGCATATATAATTCTTACCCAATATTCGTGTTATTCCCACTAATAAATTCATCCTAAATTAATATTGCTCACATTTTTATATAATTTATTTAAATCTTAATTTAGTGTTAATTCTATTCCATCGTATTTAAATTTAATTGATACGAGTAGGTTTGCGATAATATCGATCTAAATTGATTGATTTAGTTCTTTTATTCGAAATCTCCAAACTCCGAAATCGAAATTCAATGGAACGGCAATAAAATCGACCAATTTATTTTAAAAAGTTTTTTGAAAATCCGAATTTTTAGAGTTTTGATTTGTAGGTCCAATTTTCAGGGTGTTACATAAAAGTTGCCATTTTGGCTGCTTAATTACCATGCATGCTCAACCAGGAAGCTTCCTGTTGCATTCCAATAGGAAACAACGTGATAATTTTCCATCTACTAATGAGATTGTGTGGTGGCATACTTTCATTCACCAGAAGATGCATTGAAATTATTCCATCAAGAGCAGATACACTAACTTGTATTTATATTTGGTTGTCGACATTAATTTTATATTGATCAGCATGCTGGCTGACCAGTGGGCCTAGGTACGTAGATATGCATGGTATCCTTTCTAATTTCATTGCAGTATTGATGCTTGCCCGCTGCCGGTAATCCAGTGTAATCAAGCACTAATTCCCCTTTTTAAAATAATTATAGAATGCACACGTCAAATTAATCACCGGCAAATGCACAGGAGCCCAGTATTTCTTGTGTACCTTGGAGATCAGTGCTTTAACTACAATTTCTATGCACAAATTATTTTCATAATTTATTTTAGAGAAGTCCACAAAATCTCATCGAACATATACATTTCATATTAATCTATCTTATCATTTTCTTTTAAACCTTTGACTATTTAGGTGGCATGTATGAAACGATATATTCGATATTTAGGTGCCACTTTCCCAGTGATCTAGCAGGAGTAGGCGAGGTAGGTCTTCATGTTGGACGTGGAGAACCCGTTGAAGTCTGAGCTGCACACGGTGGTGTAAGCGCCGACGTCGTCGAACACCAGCCAGTCCCCGGTGCACAGCTCCGGCAGCTGGTAACCCCTCACCACCTCGTCGAACGAGTCCAGCGTGGGGCCGAACACCGTCGACGGGTGCGTCTTCGTCGACGTGATCATCTCGCCGCCCATGGTCGCCGCCTGCTCGCCGCCGCCGTCGGCGGTGGCGGTCACCGGCGCCGGGCGCGGCACGTAGTTCTCGAAGTGCACGCAGCACAGGGTGCCGAACATGCCGTCGTTGATCCAGTACTCGCGCACCTCGCCGCGCGTGCGCTTCCCGAACACGCGGGCGGCGAGCGCGAACGCCGTCTCGGCGAAGTAGCGCCCCGGCTCGGCGATCACCTCGACGCCGGGCATGTCGTCGCCACCGAAGTGCCTCGCGAGGGCCGCGCTGATCACGGCGCTTGCCTCCATGAACGAGGAGTCGTCGCCGCCGCCGGCCTTGAATCCCCCGCCGATGTCTAGCACGTGCATGCGTGGCATGCCGAGCGCCGCGGAGGCGTCGAACGCCTCGCGGGCCGCCTCGATGGCGGCGGCGTAGATGCCGACGCGGCACACGGCGCTTCCGACGTGGAACGAGACGCCGACGACGGCCATCCCGGCTCGCCGCGCGGCGGCGAGGAGCGGCACCACCTCGTCCCGGTGCGCGCCGTACTTGGTTCCCAAGTTCAGCATGGCGCCGCCGTCTTCGTCGCCGTCGGGGGCCTTGATCCGTAGCAGCAGCCGGCACCCCGGGTGGCAGCGCTTGATCTTGCTGACCTCCTCCTCGGAGTCGAAGGTGGTGAGGTCGACACCGACGCTCGCCGCGTACTCCAGGTGGGGCTCCAGCTTGCACGGGTTCGCGTAGACGACGCGGTCCGCCGCGACGCCGAGCGCCAGCACGGCCTCCATCTCGGCGCGGCTGGCGCAGTCGAAGCCGGCGCCGAGCCCCGCGAGCGCGCCGAGCAGCGCCGGGTTGGGGTTGCACTTGACGGCGTAGTAGGGCCGCACGCCGCGGAGCCCGCGCCGCCACGCCGCGAACAGCCGCGCCACCTCGCCGAGGTCGAGCACGTTGAACGCGCCCGCCGCCGTGGCGCGGGTCGTACTGTCGGGCGCCGCCGTCGCGACGACGATGGTCCGCACGAGTCCGGTGACGTCTCGGCGGCCGGCCGCGTCGCGCCGGAGGCGGAGCACCTCCCTGTCCTTCACCACGGGCGCCGCGAGCACGGCGGCCTCCATGTGACATCCTTCTGCTCCCGCCATGGATTTCTGCTTCTGCAATGTACGTACAGAGCGAGGGAGCGGCACAGGTCCTCGTCGCGAGTGTTCTAGCTCGTTGTTTAATTCCACTTTTCACTCTCCTAGATATAGAGGCTGTGCTCGATTCGCGGGTTGAGAACTACTAACTCTTAGTGCACAATCAATCTAGTATTAGTTTCTTTAAAAAATAAACTAATATGATTTTTAAAGCAACTTTTATATAGAATTTATTTTTGTAGAAAACATATTTACTCCCTCCGTCCCTTAATATACTTACACTGTTTGATCATTCGTTTTATTCAAAAATTTTAGAATTATTATTTATTTTATTTGTGACTTACTTTATTATCCAAAGTACTTTAAGTACAACTTTTCGTTTTTTATATTTGCACAATTTTTTTTAATAAGACGAGTGGTCAAACAGTGCATGTAAAAAGTCAAAATACTTTATATTAGGGGATGGAGGGAGTAGTAGTTTGTAAAGCGTACGCGTGAAAAACGAGAGAGTTGAGTTGGGAAAGAGAACAACCGAACTCAACTATATAATACACTAGAAAAATTTCCCATGCATTGCAATTGGTGACGGTTATTAATTTAGTCATATTATTATTATTTTTTTTTGTCGGTATCTCATTTGGAACTCTTATTGGGATGATGGGTATATATGTATGTTGCTTTGACCCGATAAGAATTCTAAAACAATTAGGAGTTCGACTCTCGTGTCATGTTAGTATGCGAGTTTTTTAAAAGGATTTCTTATACGACTACTTATGTATTTTGAAAAGTGAATGAATTGAAAAAACCACTCAAATACAGATGACGTATCAAAATATGAGCAAAAATATATTCAATTTTTATAATAGTAGAGATGGGATAAAATTATATACTCCTTTCTTCCAGATTGATAAAACTTATCGTTTCGAAAAAGTACAGTCTTCAAAAAAAAAATAACTTGATCATTATTTTCTATTATAATTTATATAGAAATGTCAATAAATACATGATTTTATTGAAGCATTTTTAAGACTGATTTATACATATGATCTTTATGTTTCTAAGATAAGTATATTAGAAATATTCATTGTTAAAGGTTTTTAAAATTTGACCTCACATTTATGAAAACTATAAGTATTACTATCAACCAGGAGTATATAGGGGTAACATATGCTTTGCTGAGCTAGGTTGTGCGCCTGGCGATAAGCCTGACAAGTGAACATTGGCTACACATTCGTTATCAGGTTGCTCAAAGTCAGCGATTGTTTCGATCGAGCAGGATTTTGTACAAGGAAATGTGCAGCTTGTTAGCACGGTACTAGGTAATTAATGTGAGCTTGTCAAAATTTTCTCCTGCTCTTGCTTAGGACCAATAATTTCAATCAATACTTTTCTTCCGATTCTCAGGTTACCATGCGAGTATTTTTAAAAGAATTTATTATATAACTCGATCCTTATGTATTTTCAAAACTGAACGAGCTAATTTAAATCCAACTCAAATAGAGATGGTGTACTGAACTATCAGTGAAAACATATTCAATTTTATTTTTGTAATAACTAGAAAAAAGTCCATGTTACCATCGATAAAGACAACCACGGGCGGTGTGTTCCATCAATGTTGTCTAACAGTAGATCAGCAGGATGGTTGAAAATGCTACGCGTACGAATTTTTTGTACGATATTGGTACGATCAAACGTAACGAAGCGGATGGCAGGGAACCTAACGCGAGCACACGGCGCATGCGCAAGCGGCAGTCAAGAGCGTTATAGGCCCTAAAGCGTAAACACACGTTTATTAAATGCTCATATAACGATGTGGCTAATACACCAGTGGCACGGCGCTTTGATGAGATGTGCAAGTGTTTGTACGAAGTGGCAGAGAATGGGGCTGGGTCAGATGAACTGTTTAGCTTGGTCATGGATGGCATTAGTGAGTTACAAATAAAGATTGATGCATACCATGAAAGTAAGGAAGCTCAGGAACATCTTCCAAGCCCAGAGCATGTCATCTCAATGCAAGAAAAGATTGTTCTAAGTCCTATAACTCTTAGAAAAAGAGGACGTCCTCCTACCAAACGAAAATAATCTAAAGTGGCTAAGCTGGTGAGGAAATTTAAAATGAAAAAGCAACAAAAATAATGCATAGATTGCAAATTTGAGGTGTGCTATCTCTGACTATCCGATCCTAATATTGGTCACATATCCTGAGATACAACCCAAAAATACCTAATACCAGGGATTTTACTGTCAGCTAAATTAATTTCATCCAACAAGGAGGAATTTACAGAAGGGAAAGATTAATATACATGCAGGACGAATAATATGAAAATCACCTGTGTTCATCTTTTCACGACGGGCTCTCTGAAATTCATTGAATTACCCACTATTACAGGAACCTAGATAGGTGTCGGTTGGGAACCCGACATAGGTGCAGGATTTCCCAACCGACATCTAGAAGGCAGCACAGTGTTAATGACCAAATTTGGTAAGTCATAAACCAGGTTCGGCATTGGAATCAAAGTGGATTCTGTAAAGAATTGTACTCGAAGAACAGAGTGCGCATCGGCTGCGGAGGCATCGGCTGAAGTCTGCATCGGCTGAGATGGATCGGACAGAAGATAGCCGATATAGCCGATACAGCCGATTTCATTGAGATGGTTATAAGACTGTTTCTGGAATCGATCAACATGCTACAAAGGATTGCCACGATGAAGATAAGCTCTCAGATAGGCAATTGTATCTATTAATTAGGATATTTTAAATAGTTTCTTTAGAGATATGTTTTGGCAAAAGTCTGTCGTAAAGACTTATGTGTATCTTAGAGTTTGTTAGAGGTAAGAATCGTGTCCGGCAAGGACCTATCATGTATCTCGGGTATAAATATAACCCGAACCCATGTAATTAACAACAACAGTTCAATAACACTCTCGGCGCATCGCCACCCTTTTTTACTTTCGTTTGTTTCGACGAGTTCTTACTTTCGGGTTGAGCTGCATCGATTTCGATCTTCAACAAGAGGTAAAACTTGTTATGGCGGCATGCGTTCTCGGGATTAGTGCTTCCATCATTATGACACTCTAATTTTGTTTATGTAAATTGTCAAGTTATCATATATGCTTTATAATCTTCGTTAGTTTCGCCATCTAACCCGTGATCGGCTGGTATCTACTACTAGAGAGTAGCCAATAGAGTTAGATTTCATTATTAATCTAGATTATATAGCATATCTACCATCTTTCTGAAGCTTTCATCATCTTGTTTAGATCTTGTACTTATTCTTATGCTTAATGCTGCATCGGTTGAGTTCGATCTATTAAGTAATATCCATAATTGCAATATCTGGCTTGTTTTATGATCTCTAACGAAGATAGTATCGGAGTTTTAGCCAATATTACCTGATTTAGCTATTTTATTCATTGTGTGCTTGATTGACATACTAAATCCGCCCTTTATATTAAGATCTTATTGCATTAAAGTATATTAGGCTTTCTGTTTGTTATATTTTGTTTGTTTTAATATCTTAATATAGAGTGGTATCGGAGTATTAGCCGATACATGCTAGATCTATTTGATCGGCTATGCTATAAATATATGCGTAATTCTTATCTTAAAGTGTATTTGAAACTAAGTGATTTATACTATCTCGACTTGCTGTTCGATCTATCCCAATCACTTAGTTTAAGTATATTTTGAGAGAAGAATTATATATTGTTAATATCTACAGTCGATCGAGTAGAATTAGTTTTATTTTACTTTTATTCCTCATTGCCGATCTATTGCTAATACCATCGGCTCATAGTTTAAATGATACGTCATCGGCACTAGCCGATCGGCTATCGTTTATGGATTTAACCGTAATTTCTTTGTGTTTCTTTCTTGTTGATTGCAGGATCAAATCAACTAGCACGCATTTGAACCCAAGAGCGAGATTTAGGACCTGCACTAGAGTTAAGCAGATCTCCCATGCCAATGTGTGTTTTTTTGCATCAACACACAGATGAGAGAAATCAAAGGTGCCGGTTTTGGAACCGACATATTTGAGGTCCCAAAATTTTTTTTAAAAAAGTGGCTCGAACAAATGCATCGAGCAGCTCCCCCTTCACCGATTCAATAGAACATTTAATTCATAGAAGTAATCGGGATCCAAGAACTCAAGAACATCCAAAAACAGGTTGAACACTAAGAACATCAACACTAACACAAAGAACGGCTCGATGTCGGGGACGGCATTTCCGCCACCGGTGGGGACGGGAGGGCGTATACGGAGGTGGGAAAAATTCTATATGTGCCAGTTTTACTTCTTCCGGTACCTATAATACCGACCTCTATATGCCTTTCTGTATCGAAAAAAAAATTATTTCTTGTGTGCTTTAGCTGAAGATACAAGAGGATTTCAGGACAATACAAACAATTGAATGAGATAATTTCTCAACACAGGGTTAACGAATAAATTGAATGAATAGGAAGACTGTTCAATAACCCTGATATAGTTTTGTTTTTCACCATACATAACATGCACCCATTCAGACCAAATGAATTTTGGTAGATAAGTAGTAATCTCAGTCATAAACAGGCAGTCGCCAAAATTTAGGCTCAACTTTAGTTTCAATGACACATCCGATGCCTCATCGATTCTTTTATCGGAATTAAAGCACTTAATGCACGGTAGCATGGTATTGGCTACCGCAGAATGCTTTCTCATCTCTGAAAGACAAACAATTGTGCCTATGGAATAGACAGAACTCACCAAACTAATCAATCAGAACATGGGATGACGGACGAAAAAAAAAGAGTACAGAATCACCTTCAACTTTTATAATAGACTAAAAAAAATGCCCGTGCGTTACAAGGAGTGAAGGTTATTTTAATCTTATTATTGTAATATGGTTTAGTTAAGATGAAATTCATCGTGGGAATTCGCTTGGATATATATATTTTAGATAATCATGAGCTGCGGATAGGTGTCCGTTAGTCTCAAGTTAGCATGCGAATTTTTTTAAAGAGGTTTCTTATACGACTACTTTTGTATTTTCAAAAGCGAACGAATTTAAAAACCGACTCAAATACGAATATATATTTCCAAAAATAAATGAAGTTAAAAACCGACTCATAAACAGATGACGTACCAAAGTACCAACAAAAACATCTTTAATTTTTATAATAGTAGAGATAAAGATAAAGATACAGATTGGATAAAATTAAATACTCCTTTCTTCCATATTGATGGTACTTGTCATTTGGAAAAAAGGACACATCTTCAAAAAATAACTTTGATTGTTATTTTCTATTATAATTTATATAGAAATATCAATAAATATATGATTTTATTGAAGTATTTTTTAGACTAATTTATACTTATGATCTTCATATTTCTAACATAAATATTTTAGAAATTATTCGTAGTTAAAAGTTTTTAAAATTTGACCTCACATTTATCAAAACGATAAGTATTACTACCAACCAGGTATATATAGGGGAAACATATGCTTTGGTTAGCCTTCATGAGCTAGGATGTCAGCACTGTACTAGGAAATGTGCAGCTTGTCAGCACTGTACTAGGTAATGTGAGCTTATCAAAATTTTCTCCTGCCTTGCTTAGGACCGATAATATCAATCAATAGTTTTCTTCAATCCCCACATGAATAGTGCAGGGGACAGTAGCTTGTAGCTAGTTGTCCATACTAGTCTATTGAGAAAATCCTCTGTGTACCCCTGAAAGAAAGTTCACCTAATCCCTTCTGCACCCTTGAATTTTACTCAATCCCTTACATACCCCTGAATTTTAGTTTGCATCCCTTCCATACCCTTTCTGCTAGTGGACCGTTAAATTCTTATGAAAAAGTCCATTTTACCCTTTGGTATAAAGAAGCATATAAATTAATAGAGTATATTGTTGGAGCATAGAAATTTGTTATATGAGACTATTATGTTTATGAGATAGTTATGCACCATATTATTTGCGATAAATATACTTTTAAATATGACATAAAAATTAATACTTATTTATTAGTTATTAAAAGATTTTTTTTAGCATATGTGTTCTGATAGTAATAAACAAATCTGTTGTATTACTATGAAAACACATATGCTATAAAAAAGAACTTCTAATAACTAATAAATAAGTATTAACTTTTTATATCATATGTAAAAGTAAATTTGTCATAAATAATATGGTGCATCACATACTCATGAATATAATAGTCTCATCCAATAAATTTTTATATTCCAACAATATACTTCATTAATTTATTATGTTTCTTCATAGCAAAGGGCAAAATGGACTTTTTTAAAAGAATTTAACGTTCAACTAACGGTCAACTAGTAGAAAGGGCATGGAAGGGATCCAAACTAAAATTCAGAGGTATGTACGGGATTGAGCAAAATTCAGAGGTATAGAAGGGATTAGATGAACTTTCATGGGGAGGGGATTTTCTCTAGTCTATTAATCACATTGTCCATACGTTCCAAACAGAAGATGAGGGAACATGGTTTAATTTTGGTTTTTTATTTCACCTGTATTGTTTTTGTTTTCAGTCTATCTAGGGAAGGTTCAATTTTTTTTCTCCCAGCAAGGGGAACTTGGCTTAATTTTTTTTCTCCCGCGTATTCTCCTTTTCAATCCCCCATAAACTTTCTTTTTTATCTCCCATATTTTTTTCTCTTGGGTTTTAGCGGTTTTTCTTTTGTGGGATGTGGGATGGACAAGAAATGAGCCCTTTTTTTTCTGGGACGTGGGATGGGGTGAGAGCGGGAAGAGGACCTCTCTGTTTTTAAAGTAGTAGAGATACACATATATTCTGCTATAGCCTGCACGTTATTGGCTTCTGGTTTTATGGAATAGGAACCTAGTATGTACACAATATCAAATTCCTATAACAGTAGTTTGGTACATACATAAGATAGCTGGTAATATTGCATTCAACATCACAGAGTCCTACAACACTTAGATATTAAAGGGATTGCTCGAGTAAGTCCCAAATAGACTTATCCAACTGAGTGTAAAACAAAATACCAAATGAGACAAGGTAAGATAGTGGAAGCTAAGCTGCAGTGGTCCTGCTTTTGTCCATAGACATCAAATGGGAACTTTACTCCTATGGCACACCCTTAGCTTCCTTCTTCGGTTAGTGCTCATACACGTCACTTGTAGTTATCCAACTCTAAAAAAGGATATATAAGCAACGGCGAGTACATAAAGTACTCGTAAGATACCACTACAACATACATTAGTGCTCATATGTTCAATGAAGGCTTTAGGGCTATTTTCAGAAAGCAAATTTTCAAAAATCATTTCACATGCCTAAGATTTAGCCATTTTAACCATTCCATACACTGGTGGAGAAACCATCTTTCGTCGGTCGGCCAAATTCCACGATAGTCCCGGTTGCAACAAAAACCGGGACTAAAGATGATCTTTAGTCCCGGTTAAAAAGGGTAACGGGCATATTTGATCTTTAGTCCCGGTTGGTAACACCAACCGGGACTAAAGATCATCTTTAGTCCCGGTTCAACTGCTGTCAGGACTTGTCAGGCCCCCCCGGGATCTTTAGTCCCGGACTAAAGATCGTAACTTTAGTCCCGGTTGGTGTTGCCAACCGGGACTAAAGATCCCGGTGATCTTTAGTACCGGTTGGCAACACCAACCGGGACTAAAGTCTCACCCCTTTATATATGTCTTCTTCCTCCTCCAGCCCGAGCAAGCTTCAAAATTTCTTCAAAAAAGAGGGGAAGTCATGCCAAAATTTATAGTGAATTTACTTTGGTGATTATATACAAATCGGAGGTGCCTAAAAGGTTAGCAACTTCATCCTCCAATGTTTTTTTTTGGTCATATTACATTTGGAGCTATGTTTCGCACACTTTTTTGTCTCCAAAATTTTGTTGTAAGTTGATGAGAGAGAAAATTTGTGTGGGAAAAGAAAGAATATATAGAAATTTTGTTTATTTGCTAAATAAGGTTTTATAAAATAGTTGAGTAGGAAAATATAGTGAAAGTTAATCTTAAATAAAAGAAAACAAACTAAATTGAAAATTAAAAGAATTTAAAACTTAAAAAATAATAAATAAGAATTAGTTGGTGGAATATTTTATAATTTTTGTATGAATAATGATATGTCAATATTGTATGACTGTTGAAAGAGTTTGTGATTATTTTATCATTATTGTATGACTGTCATTATTGCACGAATGATTATTTGTGTACGATTTTTTTTTCATTTCATGTAGATGGATCGGCAATGGATGTACGCTGACCGGCGGTCCAAAGAGTTTATTGACGGCGTGCATTATTTTTTGAGAGTGGCCGAAGCTAACAAGCAGAAGGGTTTTATTTGTTGTCCATGCAATAAGTGTAAGAATCAGAAGGAGTATTCTGCATCCAGGACTATTCATTTCCACTTGTTTGAGTCGGGGTTCATGCCAAGCTATAATTGTTGGACATGCCACGGAGAGCAAGGGGTTGAAATGGAAGAAAATGAAGTGGAAGACGACAATATTCCAGACTTTGCTCAGTACGCTGTATTTGAAGGAAATCAAACGGGCGAGGAGGACATAGATGCTGATTATAACGACGTTGCGGATGATCTTGGTCAGATGTTGCAGGATGCCAAGGAGGACTGCGAAAGTGAAAAGGGGGCCCATAAATTGGACAAGATGTTAGAGGACCACAGAACGTCGTTGTACCCAGGTTGCGAGCAGGGGCACAAAAAGTTGGATACAACTCTGGAGTTCTTGCAATGGAAGGCAAAAAATGGTGTTAGTGACAAGGCATTTGGCGATTTATTCAAACTCGTCAAGAACATTCTTCCGGAGGGAAACAAATTGCCCGAGACAACGTACAAGGCTAAGAAGATAGTCTGCCCTCTAGGACTGGAAGTTCAGAAGATTCACGCATGTCCGAATGATTGTATCCTATATCACGGTGAGGAGTACGAGAACCTAGAAGCATGCCCTGTTTGTAAAGCACTACGATACAAGATTAGACGAGATGATCCAGGTGAGGATGACGGGCAGCTAACGAAGAAGAGAATTCCTGCTAAGGTGATGTGGTATTTCCCTATAATACCACGGCTAAGGCGTTTGTTCAGGAAAAAGGCGAATGCTAGAATGATGCGTTGGCACGCTGAAGAACGGCAACAGGACGGGATGCTGAGACACCCCGCAGATGGTTCGCAGTGGCGAAACATCGACAGAAAATTTAAAGACTTTGGAAAGGACGCACGAAACATACGGTTTGGTTTAAGTACGGATGGCATGAATCCTTTTGGAGAGATGAGCAGCGGCCATAGCACTTGGCCCGTTACGATGTGTATCTACAACCTCCCCCCTTGGCTATGCATGAAGAGGAAGTACATAATGATGCCGATTATTATTCAAGGCCCCAAGCAACCTGGTAACGACATCGATGTGTTCCTAAGACCACTGGTCGAAGATCTTAAACTGTTGTGGAAGAAGGAAGGTGTCCCCGTGTGGGACGAGGACAAACAGGAGGAGTTTAACCTACGAGCGCTGCTGTTCGTAACCATCAATGATTGGCCTGCACTTAGCAACCTATCCGGGCAGTCCAACAAGGGGTACAAGGCTTGCACTCACTGTATGGATGAAACAGAAAGTACGTATCTTAAGCACTGTAGGAAGGTTGTGTACATGGGTCATCGTCGATTCCTTGCAGCAAACCACCCGGTACGGAAGAAAGGCAAGCACTTTGAACATACGGAGGACCACCGTACGAAGCCTAAACATCACAGCGGGAACACAGTGTTTGCTATGGTTAAAGATCTTAAAGTAGTGTTTGGAAAGGGGCCTGGCAGCCAACCTATAGAGAGCGAAGATGGTCATGCGGCGATGTGGAAAAAAAACTCCATATTTTGGGAGTTATCCTATTGGGAATTCTTGGACGTCCGCCACGCAATCGACGTGATGCACCTTGCTAAGAACCTTTGCGTAAACCTTCTTGGCTTCCTAGGTGTATATGGAAAGCCGAAAGATACACTGGAAGCGCGTAATGATCTGAAGCATATGGAACAACGCGGCGACCTTCACCCGGAACCAAAGGAGAAAGGCAGCCATTACTTGAGTCCAGCCAGCTACACTCTTAGCAAGGCAGAGAAGGAAAGTATGTTTCAATGCTTGGAGAGCATCAAGGTACCGTCTGGATACTCCACGAATATAAAGCGAATAATAAGCACGAAGGAGAAGAAGTTCACAAACCTAAAGTCTCATGACTGTCACGTGTTGATGACACAGCTGCTACCAGTTATAATAAGGGGTATCCTCCCAGACAATGTCCGGGCAACAATAACAAAGCTATGTTCTTTCATGAACGCAATTTCGCAGAAGGTCATCGATCCGGATAGGTTAGAAGCCCTTCAGAATGATGTGGTGCAATGTCTTGTCAGCTTTGAGTTGATATTTCCACCTTCATTTTTCAATATAATGATGCATCTGCTTTGTCACCTTGTCAAAGAGATCGGTATTCTCGGGCCTGTGTTCCTACACAACATGTTTCCTTTCGAGAGGTACATGGGCGTTCTGAAGAAGTATGTTCGTAACCGTGCTCGTCCAGAGGCAAGCATCGCCAAGGGGTATGGAACAGAGGAGGTCATTGAATTCTGCGTTGAATTTATTGAAGACCTTCGCCCAATCGGGGTACCTGAATCACGCCATGAAGGGAGACTACGGGGAAAGGGGACTCTCGGGAGGAAAGCTATAATGACGGTAGACAACAATTTATTCCGTAGAGCCCATTTCACGGTTTTACAACAATCTTCATTGGTGGCTCCTTATATCGAGGAGCACTTGGCTCTAGTTCGCGCCAGAAACATCGGTAAGTCCGATGCATGGATTACACGGCATCACATTGATACTTTCCCCGCATGGCTGCGACAACATCTCATGGGTAACGAGACGATTAACCAGCAACTGGCCTTCCTGGCGAGGGGTCCATCTGGCTCGATCGCGACATTCCAGGGATATGAGATCAATGGGTACACATTCTACACAAGAGCCCAAGACATGAAGAGCACGAACCAGAACAGTGCTGTTCGTATCGATGCCATGGGACACGATGGTACAACTGGCACGTATTACGGTGCCATCGAGGAGATATGGGAACTTGACTATGGACCTCTCAAGGTCCCTCTGTTCCGGTGCCAATGGGTTAGGTTGACTGGTGGAGGCGTAACGACTGATGACAGTGGGATGACAACGGTTGACCTTAACAAGGTTGGATACTCGGACGAACCTTTCGTCCTTGCCAATGATGTAACGCAAGTTTTTTACGTGAAGGACATGTCTAGCAAAGGAAAGAAGGGCAAAGGACCTGACGAGCCGAAGCGCCATGTGGTTCTCCCAGGCAAAAGAAAAATCGTCGGAGTAGAGGACAAGACTGACGAGGATTACGATCAGTTTGATGGGCAACCCCCTTTCACGGTGACGGTTGACCCTAGCATCCTCCTATCAAACGAAGACACCCCTTACTCACGTAGCGATCACAAGGAAGGAACAATAGTGAGGAGAAAGTACGTGCGGACAACCGTCACCGCCGAAGTGTTGCCGTAATTGTTGTAAACTATTTTGGATGTATTGAATATGCTAGTTATATATGATTAATTACAATTTTTAACAATTTAATATCATGCATATGCTAATTATATACGACTATTATAATTTTTAAAAGTTTTGAATCATGCATGTCGGATTTACATATGCTAGTTACAATTTTTAACAATTTAATATCATGCATATGCTAATTATATACGACTATTATAATTTTTAAAAGTTTTGAATCATGCATGTCGGATTTACATATGCTAGTTACAATTTTTAACAATTTAATATCATGCATATGCTAATTATATACGACTATTATAATTTTTAAAAGTTTTGAATTATGCATGTCGGATTTACATATGCTAGTTACAATTTTTAACAATTTAATATCATGCATATGCTAATTATATACGATTATTAGCATTTTTAAAAGGTTTAAATCATGCATGTGGGATTTACATGCTAGTTACAATTTTTAACAATTTAATATCATGCATATGCTAATTATATACGATTATTAGCATTTTTAAAAGGTTTAAAACATGCATGTGGGATTTACATATGCTAGTTACAATTTTTAACAATTTAATATCATGCATATGCTAATTATATACGATTATTAGCATTTTTAAAAGGTTTAAAACATGCATGTGGGATTTACACATGTTAATTAGAATTTATAATGCATTATTTATATTTTAGAAACATATATGCAACGAAATTCAATATTCAGTGCTATTAACTTTAGTCCCGGTTCTTAATCCTAACAGGGTTTAAAAAAAATTTGGAAATAGCGGGAAAATATCTTTACTCCCGGTTCGTGAGAAGAACCGGGAGTAAAGATATCTTTACTCCCGGTTCTTCTCACGAACCGGGAGTAAAGATCCGGGGGTATATATATTCCCGGTGCGCCCTCGTCTTCTCCACCAGCACTTAGACGTTTTCATCGAGATCGAGCATCGGTCCTTCGCCGCCACTGCCTAGGGCAACCCCACGCCGACGCCGCCGTCGTCTCTCACCGTCGCCTGGCGGTCCTCGCCGCCTCCGCCGCAGACGCCGCCGCACCATCTCTTGGGTGAGAGCCCCCGGCCTCCCTCTCTCTCTCTCTCGATGTACCCTCGTCTCTCTCTCTCTTTCGCCGACGACGCCAACGAACGCCGACGACGCCGACGATGCCCTCTCTCTCTCTGTCTTACGCCGACGACGCCGACGATGCCCTCTCTCTCTCTTACGCCGATGATGCTAACGAACTCCGAGACGAACGCCGCCCCCACGCCGCCGCTGCGCCCCCACGACGCCGCCGCCGCCACGATGCCGCCGCCGCCCCCACGCCGCCCCCACGCAGCCGCCGCGCCCCCACGACGCCCCCACGGTGCCGCCGCGCCCCCACGACGCCGCCGCCGCCACGATGCCGCCGCCGCCGCGCCGCCATCGTGCCGCCGCGCCGGCACGATGCCGCCGCCGCGCCGCGCCCCCCACGCCGCCGCCGCCATGATGCCGCCGCCGCGCCGCGCCCCCACGCCGCCGCCGCCACGATGCCGCCGCGCCTCCACGATGCCGCCGCCACGTACGGTCACGATGCCGCGCCCTAACGCCTAATGAATTAACGCGAACGAACGAACGAACACGAACGAGCGAACGAACGCGAACGAACGCGAACTAACGCTTAGCGAACGCTTAACGAACGTGACCTAACGCGAACGAACGCGAACGAAACGTTAAAGAAACACATACGAGCTGAAAGACATGTAGTATGCACGTAGCTTGCTTGTAGTAACCTGCATTGTTTTTTTTTCACGTAGATTGAATGTGGTTCAAACAATGCCTATATAAATAAGGTTTGGATCGCCATCACAAATGTTTTATGTACCAGAGAATTGAATTACAAAATCAAATTAATTTCACAAAATTCTATAGTGTTGTATTTTTTTTGATAAACTCGCTTAAAGTTAGGAATCCTTGACATAGAGCAAACCTAAAATAACTTCTCATATGTATGTAACAGAGGGAATATTTATTATGGTATTCTGGTAGACATGATCTTATAGCGTTATATCTATTTTTACATTTTTTTATTAAAATATTTACAAAACAAACTTCCGTTTCAAAAATTTACAAATCTAGATGCCTCACGCCCTCTGGGTCGGCGTTTTCTAAAAATCGCCTTTCTAGAGGGCGTTAAGGGATCTAAATATAATTTTTTTATTTGCATTCAAACCCTTTTCACTAGTTAAACAATACATTATATTTTGTAAAAATAGGTTTTATATTTTGTAACAAACATTTGGACATCTAAAAGATCTTCAATGAAAAGATTGTTTAACTACAAAGTTAAACAATACATTATATGTTCCTTTGCGATTAGACTAATACATTTTTTTTTGCATGTTGCAGAGAAGACGTCGTCGTCGTCGTCCGTCAAGCCGAAGTGGTAGCTAGCCCTCGAAGGAATTCGCGCAGGCAAGTGATGTAAAGATGTGATTGTTAGAGATATAATATAAGATTGTTAGATTTGTAATATAAGATTATTAGATTATTAGAGTTAGCATATGTGAGTGTTAGAGATTATTAGATTATTAGACTTAGCATATTTGAGTGTTAGAGATAGTTAGAGATTTAATATAAGATTATTAGAGGTTTAATATATGAAACTTAATTAGACTTAGCATATGTGAGTGTTAGAGATTTAATATAAGATCATTAGAGATGTAATATTCGAAACATATTTGATTGTTAGAGATTTAATATAAGATTATTAGAGATGTAATATACGAAACTTAATTAGACTTAGCATATATGATTATCTACCGTACAAATACACGACACTTAGACCTAGCATATTTGAGTGTTAGAGATAGTTAGAGATTTGATATAAGATTATTAGAGGTTTAATATACGAGATAGCGAGGAGATTGTTATACTTAGCATATATATATGATTATTACAATTTTAATATAAGATTAGTAGCGATTTAATATGAGATTATTAGAGATTTAATATAAGATTATTAGAGTTTTAATATTACGGTTAGCAACTACATCCTATAGACCTAACATATATTATTGGTATGCACAGATGGTTGATCGCGACGAGGAACAGATATTGTATGATACAATCGCAGAGGGAAGTAGCCAGTACTGGAACGAAGAAGAGGGGAACGAGGATCCAAACCAGTACTTGAACGTGGAGGGGAACGTGGAGAGGGATGCGGAGGGGAACGAGGAGGGGAACGATGAGGAGGAGGCTAGTGGAAGTCATCCCTCCGCTGGACATAAGAGGGCACGCGGACAACGAGGTGCCGCGAAGAAGATAGAGGGTCGGCACATCATAACTGAGGTGGACGCAGACGGCCGACCTACTGGCCCGGCGGAAGCAGCCAAGAATTTTGTACGCCACAGCGGTTGGGTTGTGAGGGATAACGTGCCTGTCAGCATGGTGTACTGGCGCAGAACAAGGGCACGCGGGGATAATGACAGCTTTGTCCCGGAATCAGAGAAAGAGATGCTGTGGACCACAATGCTCGAGATGTTCACGCTCCCTGCGGGTACAGAGAACATAGTGAAACACTGGACTCTTAAGAAAATGGCAGAACAGTTCCAGACCTTCAAGGGAGATCTGTACCGGAAATACATCCTAAAGGGGCAGACACCGAACTTCGACGTATTCCCGAAGCTAAGGGATCACTGGGAGGAGTTCGTTGCTTACAAGACAGGTCAACAAGGGCAGGCGATGATGGAAAGAAACAAAGAAAATGCCGCCAAGAAGAAGTACCATCACCACTTGGGGCGGCTATAGCGTCGCGATGCTGAAGTGGGAGGACATGGAGGCAAGCTTGCTTGAGAGGGGTATCGAACCGGCCACCGCTAAATGGCCTGATCGATCGAAGTTCTGGTTCTATGCTCACGGTGGAACGCTCAACCCAGGTGATGGCTCCTTGGTCTTCAGCGATCAGATACGCGAGGCTGCGAGTCGACTAACGGACGCAGTGGAAGCCTCTTCTCAGGGCACGTTCCGACCCGACAGAGAGAAGGACGAGCTGTCACTCGCCCTGCAGACTCCAGAGCATCCAGGACGAACACGAGGGAAAGGGGTGATTCCTTGGAAGATTGGATTCAAGGAGGACATCCACACGTACAAGAGTCGGATGAGGAGCAAGAGAGATACCGAGGCGAAGATTGCAGATCTCGAGTACAGGATATCGAGCTACGAGCTCAGCATGCAAGAGGAGGTGGCCCGGAAGGTGGATGAACGCATGGCAGCACATCGGTCACAAGATCCCCAGCCGTACATACATCCTCCAATGGTCAGCCCATCACGTAATCGTAGCAGCTGCGCCTCAACGGGGCAGGTAGTATCACATAGCATGGACGCCATGCAAACCCGGGATGAAACCACCTGCCCCTTTGATGAGATCACGCATCGGACACCATGTGAGCTGCATATTTCCTTCAAGAACTTATCAATCAAGGTATGCTCGATGTAATACATGATTTTTGATTCGTACGTTCCGCAAGTTGCTGCTTAGGTTGATTACTAATAGATAACCTCTCATCACGTGAAGGTGGCGTCGGGAATGGCCATCCCAACAGACATTTCAGGGACTTACCACTGCAGGCCGATTCCAGCAGGATACTCGAGGGTCGAAGTTGAGCTGGTGGAAGCCGTGTACGAGGACCTCGAGTTGGACTACCCAGGAGGAGACGGTGAGACGCATCTACGAGACAGAAGCCACGCCATTATACTATGGCGCAAGCGGTACATCATCCTCCCTGGGCGACAAGCGGCGTCTCGTGCACCATCTCCTCCGGCTCCACCGTCTCCTCCTGCACCATCTCCTCCGGCTCCTCTGCCACCTCCCCCTGCGCCATCTCCTCCGGCTCCTCCGCCTCCTCCTGCACCATCTCCTCCGGCTCCTCCGCCACCTCCTCCTGCACCATCTCCTCCGGCTCCTCCGCCTCCTCCTCCACCGTGTCCGCCTGCACCTCCCAAGACAAGGTCTCGCCAAGCTCCACCTCCTGCCAGCACAAGGGCAACGAAGAAGGCCAAAGTTGACACCACCAAAACAAGGAGCCGCCGTACGATTGCAGTCAAGAGGAGCTTAATGCTTACGTGGCAGGAGAAGTGAAGAGGCAACTCAAGCCTCGGAGTCCTGAAAAGAAGATACCTATTGACCCGAGCGTGAAGAATTTCTTCAAGGGAATGTCCACCGCAAACAAGGAGGCCTTAAAGCTATCGGACTATGACCGAACACTCAGGAAAGCCTATTACAAGAAGTCCAAACCAGTTCCTCAGCTTGGAGAACAACCACACCAAGTGGTCGAGCTGTTGGTGACAGGCGAAGACTTTGGCATAACGGATTTCATTTCGGACACCGGTCTAACCATGGCTCAGTTGGTTGGAGGCGCACCAATCCCGAAGGCGGAAGTGGCATACAAGTTTGAACTCGGTAAACCGCTTGTCAGGCCCGAGCAGCTGCAGTCCCTACCGACACAAATGTACAAATTCCATGAACGGTACATGCAAATGAGCGCCAATGGTAGAGAGATGTTCGGAGCGAGGATCAGAAACCCCGACTTCTTGCAAGGAGAAGATGTTCTATGGATCAATTTCAAGGATGTCTTCGATCTGTACCATCGGGACGCCCTCGACGTCTCTCTTCTGAGCGCATGGATTTTGTAAGTACCTTTGAGTTCGATTTGTTTCGTTCAATAATTAGCTCCTGGCATATATGTAAGCAATAATAATTTCCTTTCATTGTTGTAGAATGGAGATTCAAAGGGCCCGACGGCGGGGGGTTTACAATACTGGGTTCATCGACCCTCGCAGAATCAACACCGAAATGCTCGACAACTACGAGAAAGACACAGAGGACAATCTCGTCCATCTCCTAACGCAGCAGCATTTCAAGATGTTCATACTATTGCCGTACAACACAGAGTGAGTTTTTATTGTCGTTCGAACAAATTTCATTCCCATTCATATAACAAGTACATTCTGATATTTATCTCATCTCACGCATATTCCAGATTCCACTGGGTCCTGTTCTTTTTTGACTTGGAGGCAGGCAGAGTCACTGTGTACGACTCAATGAATAAAGAGGAGAAGGTTTTTGACAAGGTCTTCTGTCACGCCCAGAAATTCACTAGTAATTTCCGAACTAATTTGTGCATAAAATCCTCGTCCAGGAATCAGCCGAGGTACACAAACTAACAATTTAATATACAGATTCATCATAAAAATAACGTTACATACTTACAAAAGAAAAGAAAACAGCAGCGGAATAACGGTCTAGCGAAGCTCCGGCTCCACTCCCACAGGCAGCTCAACTGGGGTATAAGCCAAACGTCTTCTCCTTCGCAACTTGTCTTCAACTGAGGTTTGATTGATTATTGCAAGGTGAGCATATAACATACTCAGCAAGCCACGCAACAAATATGCAAGTGCACAAGGATACCAAAGAATGGCATAATATAGGGCTCATTTGCAAAAGCAGCATTTAGCAAACAATTTAGAATTGTAAAACAGTAGGGTAATTAATTATCAATTTTAATCAACACTGAACAGCACACCCATGCTGCTCAGGCCCAACCATCATACCCAGCTGCACAGATCTATCTCCAAACCAGGAGCTAAACAAATTATTACCAATTATAGCATCAATAAATATTGTGAGAGGTGTGAGACTAATCACGAAAAACATTGCTCAACCCGCCCATAACCGCGGGCACGGCTATTCGAATAGTTTTACTCTGGCCAGAGGTGTACCACTGTACCCACAAGACACGATTCCACACATGTTACCATGCCCCGAAGTACCACCACGGCACTGCAAAGGGGGAAATCGTGACAGTACCCTTCGCACAACACAACCCAAAGCAGTGCACCGTTCCCGGATCATAGTCACCCCCTTATAAACAAGGCATGGACTCCCCAGCGACCCCCGTGGGCTTATCTCCGCCACTTCTCAGTCTGGTGCTCTGCAATGAACCATGCTATACGAAAGGTAAAGCCGTTGCCCATGCTGGCTTGTGGTTGGCACGGTTAATGTCTCACAACAGTAGTTCGCGAACCGGTCCTTAATTGTCATGAGCACGACCATCAAAACCATGTACTCACAACCCACCATTATCAAGTTTTAATTGGCAAATTAATTACTAAACCAATCATGATTAACCATCATGAGCTATCATTAAGCCATCATTAAATAATAGTGAATCATAAGTTATCCCAATAATGTGCTAAAGTTTCTAAGCATGGCTAAGCAATTATATCTAATATCTAGCTGAACCAATATATAGATCCAACTAGTCAAATTTTAACCCACGGTAATCAAGAAATAGGGTAATCAAAACAAAATGGTCATAACAAAGGAATAGGTTCACACCACCCGGTGACATTCGAAAATAAATGCACAGTTGAAAAAAATAGAGAATTTAGATATAGGATCAACATGCTCAAAGGAATTGTGTTTGGGATCTGTGTGACTTGCCTTGCAATAACGGGTCTTCAATTAATCTTCTTGAACACTTCTGACGCACTCACGAACCTTTGAAACGACGGAAACGACAAGCTAACACGCAAAACGAGGAAAACACTAAGAAACTCCAAATAAACAATACATATAAAGTAAACAAACATGTAGATCATAATTTTAGATGAATTATGAGACTTGAACGGCCTCATTCTGACTTCATATGAATTAAATATGAATTTTACAAGATTTAATCTAATTAAAACCCATTTAAAAGAATTAAATAAATTTAATTCTATTTATGGATAATTTTAATATGTAGATCTTTATTTTATACAACTTTAGAGACTTGAACCAACTAAATCCGAGCTAAGATGAATAAGTTATGAATTTTTAAAGATTAAATCGGATTAAATCATTTATATAGATTTTAATTGAATTATGACGCAATAATGAATTATTTTTGAAAAGGAAAAAGAGATTATTGCGTCAGCAAAGCTCAGCTCACGGTGGACCGGGTCCACGGCGGCGGTCTACGGAAACGAACGGCCGAGATCGATCTCATCCAAAACGGACGGCTGAGATCGAAGCGATCCACCACGGGTCTACGGCTGACGGCAACGATGATGTCGGCAATGACGTCATCGCCGGCGGCGGCTCCGGCACCCCATGCTCGACGGCGAACGGCGGCGAGACAGCGCAAACGGAGGGCACCAACGGGTAGAGGGCGACGCGGCGAACTCACCGAGCTCTTGGACGACGACAAACGACGACGGATGACGACGGCGGCGAGGCTGAGGCGGCGGCGATCTTCGGGTCGACGGTGACGGCGGCGCTCCGGCGTGCTACAGCGGCGGCGAAGCGGTGGACGGGGACGGCGACGACCTCGCGATCCCGATGGTGACGACGGTGACCGACGACGGCGGCTGCAACGGCGGCGTGGCGCGGCTGAACTGACGGCAACGACGGCGACGGCTAGGGCTACGCGGAGGCGGCGCTAGACGCGACGGCGGGCTAAGGCAAAGGTGGCGGCGGAAAGAGGAGGTCCCGGGGATGCTTTTATAGTGGCTAGGAGGCGGCGACGGAGGCCCACGGCGACCGGCGGCGAGAAGGAAAGATTTTAGGGTTTGGAAAGAGAAGCTAACCAAATCGGCATTGAATCCGATGATTTCCAAACGAATTAGCTCGGGTTTCCTAAAGAGAAAAGGAAGAGGAGATCGAGGAGATTATTTCCCTTCAATTGATTTCGCCGGAAAAGGAAAGGCGCGGCCGAATTTGGAAAGCGGCGGCGGCGAGAAGGAAAGTATAGGGTTAGAGGAGAGAGATGAATCCGATTCGAGATCAAATCCGCGGGTTTCCAAAGAAAATTAGCCGATGTTTCCAAAAGAGAAAAGGAAGAGGAGATCTCAAGGATCATTTGCCCTCAATCAATTTGACTGGAAAAGGAAAGGGATGGCCGGAATTTGGCCGGAATTTGGAAGGGGCGGCGGCGGACTGGGCCGGCTGGGCCAGACGCAAGCAGGCCGAGGAGAGGGAGAGAGAGAGACTTGGGCCGACTTTCGGCCCAAAGCCAAAAGAGGATTTTAAAAACCTTTTGCTATTTAAATTATTCATGAAATGATATTCCATTGATTAAAAATACCTCCTTGGCTCAAATAAATCCCAGAAAAATCTAGGAACTATAGAATCAAGTAAAGTATTTAATGAAATTTTATCTGGCCCAATTTTATATTGAAATTTATTATTTAAAATTAGATCTTTTCTTCTAGGCTTTTAAAATCATTTCTAATAATTCCTTTTAAACAACAATTTATAATTTAAGGATTTTTTTTAAACAAGAAAAGCACTTAACACTTATAATTAGATCATTAATGATGAAATAATTACTGAACTATTCTTTGTATCATTTGAGAATTGAGCTCTGAAAAATCCAAGAAAATTTCAGAGAGAATAATTAATCATGGAGAATTTAATAAAAATTAAATCCAACCATGCTTTATATTTAGGAAATTTTATTTCCCACATTTAACTTCAGTTGAAAATTAAAGAACATTTAATATAAATTCTATTAATAATTTATTAGATAATTTATAAATCCTAAAACAAAAATCAGGCTGTGACATCTTCCAACTGATAGACAGGTAATATAATGCCATCTATTCCAAAGTCGCGGGACTCTGTTGATATTATGTTGATCTCGGGTAATATTTAATTAATCATAGCTTGCAACTGCACATGTAGGGCTTGGGATCGGTTCCGTCAATTGGTCCGCGGGACTTGGAAAGAAAAACTTGGACGGAGGTTTCATTTTCCAGTGAGTACATGCATGATCCAAAATTATATTGAATTGAATCTCTAGTTACAGTTAATATAAAGAGTATATTAAATCTCTCATCGTTTCTCATGTAGTGTGCAAAGCAGGACAAGGGAACTAACTTGTGCGGCTACTACGTATGCGAGTATGCCCACTGCCTATCAAATCAAATATACACCAAACGAGAGCTCGATGTACGTATACATAAACCGTTCAAAATTTCATTGCGTATCGATTTGTTAAGTTGTTTATTAATTTCATATATTGATATGTCATTATTTTCCGAATGATAGCGTATTCACATGAGGGAAAAACTCCCACACAAGGATTTTATCACGGCTGTTCAAGAACAACTGATGGGGTTCATCAACGAAGAAGTCCTTAATCCCGATGGTGAATTCTACTACGACGGATCGACAATTCGTAACGTCAGTCCTTCCTCTTCTGACGTAACGCAGGCGTCGAAGTCGTAGCTACAGCTAGCGAGCAAATGAATTGTACTATACATGCATGTATATATATATTTACATATGTACGTACATTTACTTTAGTGTTAATATATATTTGGTAACATATATGTACATAAAATGTTAAGTGCTTTAAATTATAAATATGTGTGTAATATATGTATTTATACATATATACATACGCATATATATATATATATGTATTCTATATACATCCATAATATATATATTACAATGCATATATATGTATTGTAATATATATATATATATATATATATATATATATATATATATATATATATATATATATATATATATATATATATATATATATATATATATATATATATATATATATATATATATATATATATAATCAACCATGCAGCAAACAGGGCAATGCAAATAAAAAAAAAGGGTACATGGATCTTTAGTCCCGGTTGGTAACACCAACCGGGACTAAAGATGGATCAGCCGGTCACGTGGCTGACCGATCTTTAGTCCCGGTTCGTGTTACCAACAGGGACTAAAGATCGATCTTTAGTCCCGGTTATTTCACTCGGGACTAAAGATCGCTATCTTTAGTCCCAGATTCGTAGTCCCGGTTGGACAACCGGGACTAAAGGGGGGTTACGAACCGGGACTACAAACGATTTCTCTACCAGTGATAATGGTTGTATCCAACTTGCCAAGCTCTACTTGGTTTGGTTTACCTTCATGGTCCATTTCATCAATTTCTCATACCCAAATTGAACTTTCCTGTCTCTTAGGATAGTTTAACAGATTCACCAACCCAATCAAGTCAAGTTTAAAATTTCCGAGTCTAGTCAAAATTAAATAGTACAAGTTACGGTGCCCCTTTAACTGCAATCATGACTATTCAAATAGATTTGTTTTATTTGCACACTACAATGGATGCATGCTTTCCCCGTAATCCATGAATAGCCGTGAAAAGCTTCATTTTATTCTACTTGTCATTAACACCACACTCTACCCTCTTTATTCAAACACAACAGACCACAGCGATCAGAACGCACTGGACATGACCGGTGTGCTGCCTCACTAGAATCACCTCATTCACTAGGTCTAATCTCATACGAAAAAATGGTCGTACTCATGTTCGTTTCCTATCTATTTTCTTGGCTAGTCCTTAAAATGGGGTCAACAATAACCATTTTGTGACTACTACATAATTGATTTTTTCTAGACGATATCTTCTTTAGGTTGCAAGCAGACCATAACTACTTCCACCTGCAAAAATCAATCTCCCATGCACAGTTCAAGAACCGCATGCGAAAATATCTCTCTCCCATAGTTCCCTCCCCTGTCCACTCCTCACACTCCCTCTTCAACTCTCCCATTCCTCTCTCCACTCTTTCCTGTCCACACTTCTTGGCACTACTGTGGCAAGCTTGGGCTCCAGTGGTGGCAGAGAGCTTGTGCGAGGACGGCGCTCTCGGGCTCAGGCGTCGGCGGGTTCGGGCGAGAGCGGCGGCGGCGAGTGGGGCTGGGAGGGATTCCACTGGCGGTAGCGACAGGAGGGGTGGATCTGGCACCCCCTCTCCCTCCCGCAAGAATCTGGCCACCGCTCCACCTGATACGCACGGATCCATCGGTGGTGGCAATGGTAGGGTTGGATCCAGCGTCCCCTCTCTCTCCCGTATGGATACCACCACCCTCGCGCGCGCATCCACCGCAAGCAGCGACTAGAGGACGAGGACAACAACGACGACACCGGCGGCAGTGATGGGAGGACAAAGACAATGACAACAACAGTGACAGTGATAGGAGGACAAAGACAACGACGATGACGGCAGCGGCGGCGACAGGAGGACAAGGACGATGACGATGGCGATGGTGGCGAAGGGAGGATTCTAAGGTTAGGATTTCGGGGTAGGTTTTTGATTTTTGGATTTTTTTTTTGCGATTTTTTCCTTTCAGTAGTCGGATGGCTTAAGCGCCCGCATGCTATTTTTGCACACGATTGCTCTACCCGCATGCAAGAATCCAATTTTCGTGGACACCTGGGCGCAAGCGAGGCACCCACCCGCATGCGAAAATTGATTATGGCCGCATGGAGAAATCGAATCTGTAGTAGTGTCTATTGTAGATTATGCGATCTACTAAACATAATCTGCTAAGCCTAACTGTTGATGCGAAAAACACACACTGGCCTGGGAGATCTGCTTAGCTCCAGTGCAGGTCCAAAGGTTGATGAGATGCGGGTGTACCAGTCAGTTTGATCCTGCAACTGACAAGATATGTAAATCGTAGATCAAATAGCCGATTGGATGACAAGCCGATGTAGTGATTCCAGCCGATGCCAATACCAGCCAATAGCGATAGGGTTTAAGCAATCGGCTATATGTCCAATGATGTAAAGGCAATCGGCTGATGGTAATAAAATATACCAACAATATAATCCAATATAAACTAATCAGCTAATCAATGACATGATAGAATAAGCACTGATCCGAAGGTTGAAGCATACATCGGCTAGGGGTCCGATGCCATAAAATCCATAGATTAGATTAAACAGTGAAACCTTTGTTGTCATCGGCTAAACCCAACTTGTATATACTCCTTATAAGCCGATGCAACGTCCAGATAACTTATCGGCTAGCACCCCGATAAAACATTAGTATGAACCTATCGGCTTAGCAAGACTTATATTATCAACAACAATCTAGTAGGTCGAACCTAACCGATGCAGCACGAGGTTGTATATGATAATCTAATACTCGATGAGCCAATAGATCTGTCTAATGTGATGGATATAAAAAATCTATTTAGAACAACATTATGATTATAGAGATATATCGGCTAAGACAGAAGATCGGACCTAACCGAGACAGTTCCAACTAAACCAATGCGTCTCTAAACACAATGTAATTAGAAATAGAATTGAGATATCAGGTAGGCAAATGTATCAACCAAACCATAGCGATCCAAGAGATTGAAGCGATGTAGCCTTGAACAACACCAACGTAGCCGATAGATTCACCAGGGCCCGATGGAACGTAGGACTTACCCCTTCGCCGGAGATCGAAAGCCGATGCAGCCCCGCGTCAGGTGCCCAAATCTCGCCGGAAGATAAGTAAAAACCTCGATAAAGAGGGTGGCGATGCGCCGAGAGTATTATTGATCGAGAGTGATAGATTATATAGACCCCGGGTGTACATATTTATACCCATGGGTTGATACAAGTCCTTGTTGGACAAGAAAGAAACTAAAAAGGAAAAGATAAAGTCCTTATCGGACACTAAACACACTTTCCTAAAGATAAAAGGAAACTAACAAACTATGCATAATTAATAGATAACTGTCATGTCGCATCCTTCTTGAACTCGAATTCTTCTAGATAAACTTCCTTTGATTGATCCGACTCCACCAAGAATACGACCTCGTGGCGACTTGGTTCCCATCGGCTGATTCTAGAACTTTGAAGCCGATACTAACTCTAAGCCGATGGTAACTTTGGGCTTACCAAATTTCACTGTTAACACTAACATGATCACCCTAATGCGGAATTTAGGATTACTGACCGTTGTTTGAAGCCATTACAACTGTTCTCGCTTGAACTGGAGTGTATGTAGAGGATGCAGAACCTCGAACCACCTCGCGAATTGTCGGTGTAGGCGAAGTAGTGGTAGCAGTAGGAACGCCGGCTTGATCCCGAAGGGGTTGCCGGCGATCACTTGCGGGGTAACGGCGGCCTTTCGGTCGCCACCTACACTGTCCTGGAACCACCACACGTTCTCCCTCCAGCGCTCAACTTGATCGGATAGGGTTTTGGGAATTTTCGGGGAGAAGATGATCGTGGAGAGATCGTCACCTATCCACGACACCGGCCTCCTCTATTAGTATAGCGCTGAGGGAGATCGGGGGCAATCCAAATTATGGAAGGATTTGGCGCTACCGATCAATGCGCGTAATCACGTAGTTATGGAAATTGAATCGCGTTAATCCCGGGTGGAAAACGGTGTCCAAGATTTTGGCAACGGGTGGAAAACTGCCGTCCGAGATTTTCTCTCTATTTCCATGCCGAGAGATAAACTTTCCCAACATTCTCCCCCTGATCTTGAGGCTAATGGGTTTGTTCTTAGAAAAATAGATTTACTAAGGCAACGCGTCAGGGTAGTTATCATTTCCTACCAAGACTTCGGTACCAATAGTTCACTATAAAACTTCAAAAAAACTCTATCTAATCTTAATGGGAGTTAGTTAGTACTAATGCCCCTATTTCCAGGATCTTAGTCTTAATCAAAGGCAATCAGTTATTCCCATGCCGGCTACATGATCTTTAAATAAGTTGGGAGGTAAGCCTTTGGTAAGCGGATCCGCGAGCATTGACTTAGTGCTAATATGCTCAATCTTAATGGTTTGATGCTGGATTCTATCTTTCACAACATGATACTTAATGTCGATGTGTTTGGCAGCACCACTTGACTTGTTACTTGAATAGAATACTGCAGCTTTATTATCGCAGTATAATGTGATTGGTCTAGAAATGCTGTCGACCACTCTTAAACCCGGGATAAAATTCTTAAGCCATACGGCCTGCCCCGTTGCTTCATAACATGCCACAAATTCAGCTGCATTGTCGACGATACAGTTAAAGTTTGTTTAGAGCTTTTCCATGAAATAGCTCCCTTTGCGAGAGTGAAGATATAACCTGATGTAGATTTTTTAGTGTCTACACAACCTGCAAAGTCTGCGTCTGAATAACCTAGGACTTCAAGTTCTTCAGACTTCTTATATGTGAGCATGTAATCCTTAGTGCCTTGCAAATAACGCAAGACCTTTTTAACAGCCTTCCAGTGGTCTAAACCTGGATTGAACTGAAATCTGCCAAGCATCCTGGTAACAAATGCTAAGTCTGGATGCGTACAGACTTGAGCATACATTAGGCTTCCGACAGCTGAAGCGGATGGTACCATTTTCATCTGATCTGATTCTAATTTATTTTTTGGGCTTTGAAATAATCCGAATTTATCGCCCTTTACTATAGGAGCAAGTGTTGCAGAGCACTTACTCATATTATATCTTTCTAGTACTTTGCTAATGAATGATTTCTGAGATAATCCCAGTACTTAGACCTATCTCGGTGTATTTCAATGCCTAAAACATAAGATGTCTCACCGAGATCCTTCATATCAAAATTAGATGACAAAAATTCTTTAGTTTGATGCAACATATTATTGTCGCTGCTTGCTAACAGTATGTTATCCACATAGAGTACTAGTATTATAAATTTTCCACCCTTAGTCTTAATGTAAATGCAATTATCCACCTCATTCTCCTTAAATCCGAATCTCTTAATTATTTCATCGAATTTAAGGTACCATTGCCTTGACGCTTGTTTAAGTCCATAGATAGATTTCTTAAGTTTGCAAGCCAAATGGTCCTTGCCTTCCATAACAAAACCCTCGGGTTGTGCCATGTATACATCCTCATGCAAGTCTAAATCCATCTGATGGAGCTCTAAATCATAATGAGCAACAAGCGCCATGAAAATTCTAAATGAGTCTTTCTTGGAGACGGGAGAAAAGGTTTCATTGTAATTTATTCCCTCTCTTTGTGAAAAACCCTTTGCTACAAGCATTGGCTTGAACCTTTCGACTTTCCCTTTGGAGTCAAGCTTAGTTTTGTAGACCCATTTACAACCTACTATTTTGGCTCCTTTAGGAATTTCTACCAAGTCCCAGACTCCATTATGACTCATAGATTTTAATTCATCTTCCATAGCTTCAAGCTATTTGGATGAATGTTCACTCGTTATTGCATCTTTAAATGAGGTGGGATCATCTACCTTCCCAATATCTTCACCTAAATAAACCTCATAATAATTTGGAATGGCAGATCTCCTCTCCCGTTGTGATCTTCTAAGTGGTTCATTTTTTATCACTGACGGTTGAGAAGGTTCTTCTAGAATTTCTTCATTTTGTGCCTCAGAAGTCTGTTGAGTGTCATTATTTAATTCATTATTATTTTCAACAGAGTCGGTATCACCAGAATTTTCATCTGGTGCTACCACGGTCTGAGTTACAGGTACAACATGAGGTACCAAATTTATTGGAATATTATTCTCTTGGATTTCCGGTGTAATGTAAGCCCGAATTTCCTCAAGATTAATTTCCCTTTCCTGTGAGCTCCCCCAGACTTCATTATTTTCTAAGAATACGGCGTGTCTAGTTTCCACAAATTTAGTGACACGGTCTGGGCAATAAAATCGGTACCCTTTAGATGTCTCAGGGTATCCGATAAAATGGCAGCTTACAGTCTTGGGATCTAATTTCTTTAGTTGTGGATTAAATATTCTTGCCTCAGCACGACAGCCCCACACACGCAAATAATTCATTGTCGGTTTTCTTCCAGTCCATAATTCATAAGGTATTTTGGGTACCGACTTACTTGGAACTCGATTGAGTATGTGTGTTTTAAGTGCCTCTATCCATAAATTCACAGACAATGTATAATGACTAAGCATACTCCGTACCATGTCCATAAGTGTACGGTTGCGACGCTAAGCCACTCTATTTTGTTGTGGTTCTCCAAGCATGGAATTTTGGGCAATTATTCCATGTATCTGAAGGTATTGGGCAAATGGACCAAGACTTTGCCCCTAAGGAGTATGTCTCCCATAATATTCTCCTCCTCGATCTGATCTCACTACCTTAATTTTTGCATTATGCTGATATTCAACCTCAGCTTTGAATATTTTAAACTTATCGAGTGATTCAGATCTATCTTTAATGGGGAAGACATATCCATAACAGGAGAAATCATCTGTGAAGGTAATGAATGAATCATATTCATCAACAGATGTTACTGGGAACAGTCCACATATATCCGTGTGGATTATTTCTAATGGACACGTGCTCTTAGTAGCTCCTTTCTTAATTTTCTTTGTGAATTTTCCCTTAATACAATCTAAGCAATGATCCGCATTTGAAAAATCTAAGGGTTGAAGTATCTCTTCCTTAATGAGACGCTCCATTATCCCCTTAGAAATGTGGCCTAAACGATAGTGCCACAATTTCGAAGACGTCTCATTATCATTACAGGCATTCAATATACTCATAATATGATCATCCAAAAAGAGCAAATAGAGCTTGTCTTGCACGCTAACAAGACCAATATCAATATTATTATACTTAATAAAGCATTTTGTCCTTAGAAAAATTACAATCATAACCACTATTTGTTAAAACCATTACAGAAATAAGGTTCCTCTTAACAGAGGGAGCATAAAGAACATCATGAAGTAAAAGATTATTGCCACTTGGAAGTCGAAGATGAAGCTCCCCAACAGCCATCACTTTAATTTCAGCTCCATCAGCCACTCTTAGGATCCGCTCCCCCTTTCTTAGCGTGCTCACGGAACGGAATCCCTGTAATGAGTTAGCAACGTGCACAGTGGCACCTGAATCAATCCACCATGATTTGTGAGAAAATTCAACATAAAGTAATTCATCAACATTAGAGACAATATCAACATTAGTACCTTTCTTAGCAAGCCAAGCCCAAAAGCCTTCACAGTCCCTCTGTGCATGACCTTCTGCCTTGCAAAACTTGCAAAGAAACTTACCAGCAGAGTTCTAACCTGCTGGAACCTGAGCTTTGCCCTTATGGGCACCATTAGAGTGTTGGGTTTCTTCTTCTTGTTTTGGGAGTTGCTGGACTCCCCTTGATAGAACTTTTTCTTACTGCCCTTAGCACCATGAAGGAGATTCAGCTGATCCTTATGCTTTTGTTTGTCAGCCTTCTGACGATCCTCCTCCTCAACAGAATGAGAAATGAGTTCTTCAATGGACCACTTATCCCTCTGATTATTATAGTTAATGATAAAAGACTCAAAATCAGAAGGAAGTGAACTCAAGATAAAATGGACTAGAAGATCATCATTAATTCCCATGTCCATACTCTTATGCTCTCCATTCATAGCACCCATCTGCATAATGTGCTTTCTCACACCATCTTTATAAATTATAGCGCATGGACATTAGGCGCTTAATTATAGAGCTAGCGTAGGACTTAGAAGAACTCCTGAAGTTCCTATCAATATTTTCTAAGTATGTCTTAACATCATCAGAATCCTCAATACCACCAATAATGACATTTGATATAGCACTCTTGATGTACATGAAAGAAATCCTATTGGACTTCTCCCATTCATTAGTTTTCTCATGATATAACTTCAGTTTCTCCTCATAATCGTGCTCAACACTAAAAGGTTCCTCAGGACGGTCCTCTCTAATGGCATAATCATAATCGAGTATGCCTAAGTTGAGTAACACGTCAGCCTTCCACTTAGCATAATTTGACCCATCAAGAGGCTCAATGAGTCGGATCTGACCAAAAGCTGAAAAATCATGAAGAAAATATCCATAAGTACATATATGCAATTAATTTGCATTGGCTCAATTAATTACATAATTAAACAGAAATAGATTCCCCTAATTACATCACCATTGGGCAGAAATAATTTTGGGAAACATAATCATAAATAAATTTACGTGAATTTATAATCAACGTTGGTCAGAAAATAAATTCACATCATGAAAAACAAATATCTAGCCAAATTTCTCGTTGGTTCCATTTAGCTAGAATTAATTTATAAACAGTCATAAAATTTTCATAATTTTTCAGCAATCTTAAGCAATATAAATGGTACTAATGCAAATTCTAAAAATAAAAATACTTAAAGGTGAACTGAAAAAGGAAAATACAATATTTGGCCGGCCTGGCGCATGCGGCCCATGATGCACGGCTTGGCCCAAATCAGAGGGCGCGCGTGCGGCCTGCTAATGGCGACAGCCCGATCGGAAGCGGTCCGAGCCGTTCATTCTGATGAACGGTTCGGATTAATCCTCATCCTAATTAGTGAAGAAAAAAAATTAAAAAACATAAAACACGCCCGGCTCCAACCCTAACCCTAACTCCATTCCCCGAACCCTTTCTTTTCCTCAATAGGCGGTGGCTCAGGCGATTTTTGCGACGGCGCGTGATGCGGCGCACGCAAGAGGTGGTGGAGCGCGCGGGTAGGCGGCGGCGGCAGGGCGCAGCGGCGACGGCGGCGGAGCGGAGCGGCGACAACGCGCGGCGGAGAGGGCCGCGGCCAGCAGCGCCCCGTGCGGCGGGCTGATGCCGCACGGTCTGATGTCGTGCCGGCGCCCACCGTCCCGGTTCTCCTCCACGCGCAGCCAGGGCCACGGCGGCGAGCCTCGACCTCACGCGGCCCACGGGACGCAGGCACGAGGCCGGTCCGAGACGACGGCAAGGACGCCACCGAGCGCGCGGGCGAACTGATGCCACGCGCGGCGACGGCAGCGGCATAACGTAATGCCGGTAAGTAATTTGCTAATCCGCTAGGGTTCTAATTTGGGGATTTCTTTGAATTAGGGTTTCGAAAATTTTGGGGAAATTTGGGGATTGTTACTATCCGCTGAAATTCACCTCCTTCTAATTGCTACCCAAGCTTTAATCAATCCTAAAACGTAAACATAAACTTAATAAACCATTAGCAGCGATTAATCGAAACTTAATCCGAATAAGACATGATTAATTAACATCAATTCTAATGTAATTTGCATCAAAACCGACATGAAAACGAGGCTTAGATGCATCTTATGGCTTCTAAACGGGATGATGGGATCATTAGGCTATAGCAGTGGCTCTGATACAAAATGTAGATTATGCGATCTACTAAACATAATTTGCTAAGCCTAACATGATCACCCTAATGCGGAATTTAGGATTACAGACCGTTGTTTGAAGCCATTGCAACTGTTCTCGCTTGAACCGGAGTGGATGTAGAGGATGCAGAACCTCGAACCACCTCGCGAATTGTTGGTGTAGGCGAAGTAGTGGTAGCAGTAGGAACGCCGGCTTGATCCCAAAGGGGTTGCCGGCGATCACTTGCGGGGTAGTGGCGGCCTTCCGGTCACCACCTACACTGTCCCGGAACCACCACACGTTCTCCCTACAGCGCTCAACTTGATCAGATAGGGTTTTGGGAATTTTCGGGGAGAAGATGATCGTGGAGAGATCGTCACCTATCCATGAGACCGGCCTCCCCTATTAGTATAGCGCTGAGGGAGATCGGGGGCAATCCAAATTATGGAAGGATTTGGCCCTACCGATCAATGCGCATAATCACGTAGTTATGGAAATTGAATCGCGTTAATCCCGGGTGGAAAACGGTGTCTGAGATTTTGGCAACGGGTGGAAATCTGTCGTCTGAGATTTTCTCTCTATTTCCATGCCAAGAGATAAACTTTCCCAACATCTATGCACCACCTAAATAAATACATAATGCCACAGTCAAAACTAGTTTCGCATGTTAAGTTTAGTTTTCAGAAACATTTTCATATATATTTGTATCGCAAAGTGGCATTACATGTCCCCAGTTGCTCATTCATAAGGACTCTCTACTTACCTAGGAGAGGAAAGAGAGAAAGGGGAGGGAGAATTGAGCCCAAGAAATAAAGAGGGATCTAAAGTAGACGTTGCAAAAAAAAAAGTTTTCAATTTAGCAATTTTAGTTTGAAAATTTTGAATGTTGGCACTGGCATAAAAGAAATAAAATCCAAGGAATATTGGGCACCGGAGGGGAATCATTCTCTCACAAATCCCTTTCCTATATAAGATATAAGACATACGAACATGGATAGAGACATGGGCAAGCAAACAAAGATTCACATGTGTAATCCTGAAATTTTTCAATTTAACATCCAAGAAATAAAATTTGGAACCAACAAAAACTTTTCCACAATTTGAAAATCCAAGGCTGTGGAAAAGAAGTTTGCATGGGAAAAACCCGGCTTCTATACTCGGTTGGGCAACTAAGCGAGCTAGAGGTGATGCAGCTAACCAAACATATGCTTAGTTTATTGTGCATCCATGGTTAAAAAATGGATAGTTACAACTGTTAACGACCAAATTTGGTAAATCATAGATCGGATTCGAAGTTAGAATCGAAGAGGATTTGGAGAGAGTTCGCTTCTCAGAAGCAGAGTACGCATCGGCTACAAACGGCATCAGTTGTTGTCTGCATCGGCTGACATTAAGTCAGATAAGGAGAAGCCGATGCAGCCGATCCCAGGAAGATGGTTCTAGAATCATTGTTGGGATCGATCAAGGCACTACACAGGCATTGCCACGCAAGGATTGAGTCTAGATAAGGCAATCGTATCTATTAATTAGGAGTGTCTAGTTAATTTCCTAAGAGATATTTTCAGTAAGAGTCCGCCTAAGGGACTTGTTCGTATTTTAAGTTGTAATAGAGATAGAGTCGTGTCCAGCAAGAACATATTATGTATTTTGGGTATAAATATGGCTCGAGACCTTGTAAACAAACAACATCAGTTCAATAATACTTCCGGCGCATCGCCACCCTTTTTCTACTTTCATTGTTTTCGATGAGTTCTTGCTTTCGAGTTGGGCTGCATCGGTTTTGATCTCTGACGAAGAGGTAAGGCTTGTTATGGTGGTTTGCGTTCTCGGGATTAGTGTTTACATATTCATGACACTCTAATTCTGCTTATGTGAATTGCCGAGTTATCATATATGCTGTGTGTTGGTATTTCTTAACGATATTACTAGAAATATAATTTCCAGCAATAGCGCAGAAATACTCCTGGTATATTATGGTTACAGAGTTCATCCGCAAGCGCATGGATATATCATTGTAGTATTTCACCCTATTGTATTCCAAGGGTATCGTATTTATTTAATCCCATGGAAAGATCATAGTAGAGAGAACCGGACTAATAATTTATATGTTACTTGTAATAATCATAGTCTAAGCAGGGGTTAAGATAAATCAATGGTAGAGTGACACACAAGCAGGGAGCTACTCATTCTCATACTAAAATATCTAAGCTAAGTAGAAAGAAAATAGAAAGAGAATCTATTCCTATACTTCTATTATACATAGTGTACATACATTCTAGTTATATAATTAACTAGCTAATAACCTCTTTCCGATGCCCTCCTAATACTTCGAGAAGCCACCCCTGACTGTCGAGTTCCTTACGACAGCCCGTCATGACAATACAACCAGGGATAAATATGGAGGAGTACTCTCCCTAGGAAATTAACTTAGGACTATATACACGTGCAGAGGAATACCCGTACTGAGCTGTCACCATCAGTTGCCCACCTCTCATCCGCAGCATATAACCCCAAATAATGATATCCCGTAATCTAAATACCACGCCTAAACTACCAGATACTACTCTAATATCATCGTCATGACATAGAGTAATTGCAATAGCAAACATTATACCCGTACCTATGCATCTCCCAGATAAGCTAGCGGTATAATCAGTATAACATGAACATACTGTAAAGTTGGCATTTATATACTCAGAAAGTATTTCAATACCATAAATGTATAAAGAAGAGTATTCTAATAAAAGTACAAAGCTTACAAAAGAGGAAAGGGAAGCTATTAGAGCCATACCCGAACTCTTCCGAAGGCTTCCGGACTCCGATTTCTGTTCTATTCCTACTCCACTAGCTTAAGAACACTAAACTAAACTTGAGAGAATATGAGATAGCTTTGCTTGGAGTGTGTGAGTGAAGTGAGGATGAGAGCTCCTTTTATAACTTGAGACTAACGGTTGTGGCGGTTGGAATGGTCGGAAATACCCTCCAACCGCCATAGGGAGTCAATCCCAGCCATCCATGAGAACCCTTGATCGAATGTCGCCACGGTGGGTTTAGCCAAACCATGGGCTGGGTCAGCCTGGCCCAAAATCGGCAAGTGGCCTTCTCTATTGCTCCCATGTGCAGACTTGTGTATTTTGGCCCAGTTTATCGTGTCAATTCTGAGTTCTTGGCCCATTCATATATAAATCTGATTCTCGACATCGTCCGATTGATTTATCGTCTGATTTGATGTCGATTCTTCTCCACTTTATGGTTATTCTCTGCAAAAAGTTAGTGATCCCAATACTAGTGAAATATTATTATTCTAACATGAATATGCATTGCAAGCATAACTAGTTCTCCTCTATTTTGGTAATATTGACGGTCGAAACTGATCGCTAACGATTGTCAATACTGTGTAATCTAGATCGGTCCGGTTGTTTAACTTTATCGGCTAGCCTCTATCATCAAAAACAGCTAACAAGGTTAAACATTGGTGACCGAATTAGACTGCACAGCATATCCACCATCTTGATGAGGCCACCATCGGCTTGTTTAGATTTTGTGTTTCTCTTCATGCTTAATGTTGCCTCGGTTAGGTTCGATCTATTAAGTAATGTCTTCAACTGCACTATCTAGCCTGTTTTATGGTTGCTAGTAGAGATAGTATCAGAGTTTCAGCCGATCTTACCTGGTTTATAGTTATCTTGTCATTCTTGTGTTCCCTTGATATGCTAAATCTACTCTTTATATTAGGATCTCGTTTGTTTGAAATATATTAAGCCTGCTATCGGTCTGTTAGGTTGTCCTGTTAGATTGATCCTCGTTCAGTATATTTCACTTATATCGATATCTCAGTATAAAGTAGTATCGGAGTAGTAGCCGATACATGTTAGGGTTTGCTCTATCGGCTATGCTGTGAATATATATAATCTATACTTCGAAGTACTTTTAGACATAAGTGATTTATACTGCCTCGACATGCTATACGATCTATCCCAATCACTTGGTTATAAATGTATTCCGAAGCATAGATTGTATATCATTGATATCTTCATACGATCGGGCGGGCCCAACTATTTCTATAATTTATCTCGCATTGCTGATCTGATACACGTTACATTGGCTAAATATTGAACAATATGTCATCGACGATCCTGAATCATTAATAACTCCATGCCATATTGATATGATGCACCTTACTATCATCGGCGGAGCCACCTCTCAGGCGGGGCCATCTCAGACATTTAGGTGCAGACGGATAAGACCTTCGCACCAAAAAAAACTTTTTTAACCACACGGAATTTTTTTTTCTGTACTAGTCTCTGGCAGGTCGAGGGGCTGTCCAGCCTCATCCGTTAACGCGTCTATTATGGAAGGTCACCAATGTTCGTAAAATAAAACTGGTTAATCACCGGAAAACGCTATTAGCCGCCGAGGCTCAATTGTCAGATCCAGCGCTGTTTTGCATTGCTCGAATGGGCGCAGCATGCGTGCGAATGCATGATCGACATCTCGTTGTCAGCCTGAGACAAGAAGTTATCCAAGTACGTATCACAGTAACAATACTATCGTGCTTATCCGATTACTGTATAATGGGCTCATTTGGAACACCCACAGATTACGGAGAATCCAAATTGGGTTGGCTAGCTGCATGCTGACAAGATCGATGCAATCATGGAGCCGTCCGAAAAATCCCGCTGGCTTTGGAAACAGTTGTTTGGCGGTCCAGATTTTTCATGCTTTAGTTTGATCATTGTCGGCAGGACGCAGTCGCCATCGTACTAAAATACCCAATCCAACAAATGAATATGGCCGTAGTGTTTGTTTAAATTCATTCTCAGAATTTGAATTAATTTTCTTAGGGAGTAGAGGAGACGAACAGCGCTCTGGCCCTAGAGCAGCAAACCGATAGAGCTATAAGCCTGAGTCCGAGTGAGGAGGACAAATGGACAATAGTGCGCATGGCAGTGCCAATGTGAGCCCAGCGGTGCCTCAAGTTCTACTTATTATTTTTCATCGAATTTTAGTGGGATCATTAGTTCTTGTTTGGTTTGAAGCTAATTTATGTCCAACCAAAATTTTGGCATCTTTAATAGTACCAAGAATGTTTGGTTCGTTACATATTTTTGCCCATACTAGTTAAAATTCTTTACACTAAATTTGGTAGTGCCAAATTGTGTCACTAGCAAAATTTTGGTAGGACAAAAATTGGGAGGGGCCTACGAATCGGGCACCCAGTTTTTCCCCAAAATCAGATGCCCTTCCCTCCCTGTGTGCATGCAGCCAGTTTATCTTTTCCTCTTTTGTTTTTTTTCTAGTAGGAATTTAGATCTCTCTGCAAGATAAAGAAATGCATACTTTCCTGCCTATGCAATATTATGTATGAACAACTTTTTGCAATATTCAAATCACCTGTTTTCCTAAATTATGTATCTAATCTATAATCCGATTGTACTATTATATTCCTTCCAACTAAACTTTAAAACAATATCTCATATGTTTATATCCTACTAAGAAACATATATTTTTCTAATTGAAGCATTTATATATTACGCATGAAACATTAAGTTATCACTACTAAAACATCACACAATACTCGATGAAACATTGTTTAATAATAAATGTTTCAGGTTACTTCTAAATTATCTTAAAAAATGCAGCATTAAAAAAATATTGACTGCATGGCCTACAACCACTATGTGAAACATTTAGTCATATTGACTGAATACATAAAAAAATTATAAAATCAAAAATATATTGTTTAAAAAAGTTGAATTCAAGTTGAAACATTCGTGTTTTTATACGTGAAACATCAAATTGTAGTGGTTGAACCATCTATATGTTTTATTAGAAATATACACTACTAGAAAAACGATTTTTCATGGCGTTTGGGAAAAATTTTCATGGCGGCTACGAGATAAAACCGCCATAAAAAAATAGGGAGGGTGGGGGGGGGTCATGGACCGCCAGCGAAAACCTATCTTCGCTGGCGGTCGTCTTAAGCTGGCCACTAGCGAGGATATGATATTTTCGCTGGCGGCCCTTTTAACTTGATGCCAGCGAAAACATCAATTTTCACTGGCAGAGTGATGACGTTGGCCGCCAGCAAAAATAAACCTATTTTCGCTGGCAGTAGGAACAGTGTTTTGCGCGGTATTAAAATCGAGTCTCATTAAAATCCTACCTACCCAGCCGGCGCTGCCTCATTTTCTCCGCGCGCCTCTCTCTCTCTCTCTCCCTCTTTCTCTCCTCCTTCTCCTCCTTCGTCTCCTCCTCCCTCCCCACAGGCGATGTCGGCGCTCGGGCGGGCAGAGCTCGGGCGCGGCGGCGCTCGGCCGAGAGGGGCTCGGGCAGGCAGAGCTCGGCGGATCTGGCCGCCGCAGGGCCGGGGGCAGCGGATCCGGCCGCCGCAAGGCCGCGGGCGGCGGATCCGGCCGCCGCAGGGCCGCGGGCAGCGGATCGGGCTGCGGCTCCCTCTAGCCTTGAGGCGCACGGCGATTGTGGCGGCGACAACGATGTTGACAGGTGGCGGATCCGGTGGTGCGATGGTTGGAGTCCGGCGACACCCTCCCTCCCTTCTTCTCCCTCTCCTCCCTCTCCCCGATCCGGCGATGGTTGGAGACGGTGGCGGCAGCAACCTCCAAGGTCGCCGGCAATGATGTTTGCATGTTGAAAATGCTGTGTGACAAATCGATGTACATATTTGGATGCTGTGAGAAATTGATGTTTGCATGTTGATATTTGGATGTTGATGTGAATGTGGACTGGATTTGAATCTGCTATTGATGTGGGTTTGAAAATTGAAAATACAACGGGTTTCTGAATGTTTTTGCTGGCGGTTAGAGGGTATCTGGCATGTGGTTAATTTTAATTTTTTTTCTCGAAATTGATTATCGCTGGCGGCTGGCATAGCATAACCACCTGCAAAATTTGATTTTTTTCGCTGGCTGCTGTCTTAAGCTGACGCCAGCGAAAATACATTTTGGCAGAGAAGACATATCTTCGCTAGCAAAAACTTATCCGTGTATGTTGTTACCAGCGAAAACCTGTGTATGTTGAAGACATATTTTGCTAGTTGTATCTTTCGTGGTGGCCATTTTAGGTTTTTGCTAGCGAAGATATGTCTTCTCTGGCGGTCGATAACCGTCAGCCAAAATGTATATATATTTTCGCTGGTTGTTACAACATACATTTTGGCACAGAACACATGTTTTCGCTGGTTGTTACAACATACACGTGTATGTTGAAGACATATTTTGCTAGTAAATACACTGGTTGTTACCGGTGCAACACATGGGCATTTTGCTAGTAATATACATACACGGATGCACCAGTAGAAAAACGATTTTGGCAGGCATATCACTCTGCATGTGGATCAAATTTTTGGCCCCAAACCCCCACCTGTCATTTCATCCTTTCTATTTTTCTTTTCTCTATTCAAATGTCAATTTTAAAATCAAAGTTCCCTTTGAAATCCTCCTCGTTTTCCTCTCCACTCTCAATTATTCAAATTCAAGTTCTGCATCCCATATCAAAATATAATTCAAATATCCTCTCCCAGAGTTCCTTGAATTTATGTGAATTAAAATATCAAGTTTGAATCAAATTCCCTAAGACTAAACATTCAAATTACTCCATCTCTTTCCCATCCTCACGAAAATCCCCTCAAATATCAACTTCTAATTCAAAATTGTTCAAACATACATTTTGAAACCTTCCTTTTATTCTCTGTCACTCTATCAGGCCAAATATCACATTTGAACTCAAATCCATATTCAAAATCCATTGAAATTCTTCCATAACCCAACTCTGAAAATCCAAGGAAAATAACCCAATTTTACCATTCAATTGGGCCGTTTCTTGCTAGGCCAGGCTAGGCCGCCTTTTCTCTTCTCTCTGCCCAACTCCCACTTCCTCCTTCCTTCACCTAAGGGGCCCCTTTTCCCCTCCCTCCCCCGGCCTACGGAGTACGGGCTGTCCATATGTGTCGCTCTCTCCCGCATCGCATCACCTTCCCATCGGCATCAATGACGCCAGCTCGGTCGCCCGGAATCATGGAGAAGCCCTCAGCTCGCCATCCTCCCCGCCACTTCAGCATTGGACAAAATTAGATGAAGAAACTAAAACCATAATTATATGAATGAAAATCCTTAATAATACCAAAATTAGACATACGATGGTAAAGGAAATAATCATGGAGAATAATAAATCGGAATAAATAACATTATTACTGACATGAAATTAATAATTCCACATAACTGAGAAATTTCAAACCATATTTCCGGTTGGTTCTATTTGACTAGAAATGACTCGGAAAATTAAGCATAAGAGATTTACATCATTCAGCCTCATCATTTTGCTTAGAGCGAGTTTAATAGCATAGTCAACTACTAACTCCAAATCATCCGTAGCCAATTTAATAGTAAATTTATACAATAGTTATCTATAAACACATACTATAGTATTAATACATGTTCCCACATGTCACACACACATCTATATACTAATATAAAAAGGAGGAGTTGTACCCCCTAATCCTACAGGGCCAAATCATCTCATCTAATCCCATCCGTCCATCTGCCATCTCATCTAATCTCATCCGTCATTTTGTTTCGCTATCTCCATCGATTCCAACGATTTCGACAACACTATCCTCTCCACCGCCGTCCCCGCGCGATGACTCCGCCCGTCCCCATGCGCTACTCGCTCCCCCCGCCCATCGCCGCGCGATGACTCCGCCCCTGCGCTCCTCCTCGCTCCGCGCAACTCCGCCCCCTCGCTCCTCCCCGCTTGCCATCCCATCCCGCAAGCCTCGCCGCGCCCACACCCGACGAGCCTGTGGTCTGCTTCCCCGAATCCCATGGGAGGGTGCCCTAGGATTCACGGCCGGTCATCGCCGCGACGCCCCGACGACACTGCAGCCTGCCGCACCAAGTGGAGGCCACGAGGGGCTTCCCGGTTGCCACCATGGCCATCGTGCCCTCCCTCTGCCGCCTGCTCTCTGCCACCCATGCCGTGCTTGATGACGCCGTGACCTCCCTCTTTCGCCCCAAAGGGTATGCAGCGCGAGGGGCTTCCCAGTCACTGCCACTGTCGAGTTGTGAAGGACCTCTGTTTTTGGGCGCTCTGGTAGTGCCACGGTTCCATTGCCGTTGACCAAAATCAGGTTCAAACTCTTCTCCCCTTCCAATTCATTTCTTTTGTTGTGTGATTTGGTTGTGACTTAAGGATCAACCGATGTAACAAGTTCTTTTATTATCTGGACATACTTTATTTTGCCCACTAGGTGTTTGATTAAATGCTATTGAAACAATCTTGAACTGATTTCAGCATGCACCTGTGTGGCCACATCCTTTAGTTTAATTATCTAAAAGATATCGATTTTGTATAATGCCATAAGAATTTCAAAATGAGCAATACAAGTTTAACATTGTGCCACGTTTCTATTTGTAAGACGCATACTTCTATTGTTGGCCTTGCCCTCATACCTGTGAATGGACAAATGAGATATGGCAGTAATGACCACTGGCTATTTAAGAATGATGCATATGAGTGAGCAGGTCTTTGTGAATCCAGAAGGCGTATAGATGTTGCTGGTAACTCCTATAAGGACCAGACTTCATATATAAATATTTGCACATTTATGCTGATTGCTTTTGCTTGTTCCCTACAAGATTCTCCTACTTACCCTCTAGGGTCATCAATCAGCTATAATAGACAGTGATGATGATGACGACGGTGATGAAAGTTATCTGATTAGAGGTCAAGGTAATTATGACTCAATTCAAACCGTTGGTCAAGGTAAGTATCACGGAGAAGAACAGACTTTCAAATTTATTGTTATTCAATTTCAGTTTCATGATTATATTGCATTATGAAGAATTCACATATGGATAACTCTTTACATCATAAGTGGTAGATCATCTAGCAACCCTTCTCACTTTCAGAATACACTATGTCGAATTTGATTGCAAGTAAGCTGCAATGTCCTCTCAATCATGGAGGATGCTATGCCAATTAATCGAGCTTTTTAGTCATGTTAATCTGACTGTTGATGTCGTTTGCAATCTGTCTCCAACAACGTATTGCCCACAAGTGGGCTGGTTGAACTCAACATGAATGTGCATAAACTCAAGGTGATTATGATCTTCTAAATCTTTCTCTTGATATTTCTCATAGGGGATAAATTAGAGATTCCAAATCCATATTAATCTCTTTATACTGAAAATTCAGATCACTTTAAAGGAGAGGGAGTGGAGGAGATCCGGAAATATATCTTTAATTTTTTGCTTGATTTTTTTCCAGTCGGTACTCCTCTGCAGTAATTCATGGTCTTTGTATTTTTTTTAATGGATGCATTTTCTTCCGTTGGTACAAATGTGTGAGCAAACACGGATGGTCATGGTATCCTGACATCCAAATGTGAAACCAAACCAGGTCATCACGTCCATATGCTTCTGAACATTGTATTGCTGATTTCAAGTATAGAGTCAATCGTTAATCCATATGCAGGATGTCTAGAAGCAATGCCAGGCTCAGTAAGAGGCATGGCGTAGCAGATGCGGCAGAGTTCTTGAGTTCACATAGCCTTAAAGCTAAAAGGTTGGTACTTTCTTGTTTTCCTTGGAGTTGTGGGGTTACTAGAGTGAATTGCTTTTCTGAATTTCAAACTGTAGATCTGAACTTTGCTAAGTTACTCATGTATGACAACCATGGGCAAACCTGACATGCAAATGATGCTGCTTCGGTGGCACCGGGCTCCACCAGATTGACATGCACATGATGCAACCAAGAATTCATACTGACTGTCGTAGTGAAGGAGTTAGAGAAGTGTGGCCTGAACGCCTCCTACTATATCCTGAACTGCGGATATGTGTCTATATCGTCATTGTTCAGTGACATGGATTTTCATAAAATTTCAAAGTGATGCTGGAACTGACAATGTCTTAAATGCAGCTGATCGCTATCCATATTTAGTAGAACTAACATCTTTATCTTGCTATCAAGCTTCCACCATAGCCTATTCTCACTCTCTGACCATGCCTAATGCAATGGGGGTGTCTGAATTTTTGGTTTATGGCTTAGGTGACTGGACGCTGACGAGGCAACAACTGTCACAATGCTTTTTTTATTTTCATATTCCGACGTATGGCAATGGGCAAGCATTTTGAGATAAACAACCCGTGCATCGTATGGAACTTTCAGGTAAAATCTTCACTAGGTCAGCTTACAACCATGTACCTTATTTGCATTTCTGTTGCTCGCTTTTCATATTAGTATAGAAAAGGACACTCGGATAAAACATTCTGTACCATTTCACAACTGTGATTAATATGGTTTATCAAATGCTGGTAAAAAGAAGAATAGTTTGATGTAAAGTGATATTTTGGAGAGGAAAAGACACTTGGACAAAACATTATACACCATTTTGCAAATGTTTCTGCTTTTTAATATTTCAAGTTTGGTTCGTATTAGTTGTAGGCAATACGATAGGTGAAATGAATGATCACTTCTGCATTTTGTTTACCCGTCAGGAATTTGCTAATTCTGGATATGACCCTTTCCACTTTGTTCTATCTATGGTTTCATGTATTTCCACTTGCTATCAGTGCAGCATAAGCCATGGTTTGAACAAACAGTGAGAACAGCAGCAGAGAGATGAGGCATCCAAAACCATAAACATACTGTTTCTACAGCTGGAATAGGTAATCTGACATCAATTTAATGAAAATAGGTCCTAGAGTTGACGATGTTGAAATGAATATTTCGCTGTAGTAAATAAACCAGGCATTCAGTAATGAAACCTAAGTGTCTCCCATTTTTAGAGAAAGCCAACGTGTTAGCAATCTTTGCCCCGCATGAGTCTGAGTACCACCACTAGAATTTGTAAACAATTTAGACCCCGTTTAAGTGGATGACAAAATGTACCACTACTAGCGGTGTGGATTTTCATTAAAGTCTTAATGGAGCTCAGAGGAGCGCTTCACGCTCTACGTACGAGGCCATAACTACCAGCGGTGTGGATTTTTTTTTTAGTTCTTTCAATTTCAAGTACGATGTTGTAATTTCTAATGCTATTCCTCCACATGGCCATATGTGAGTAACAGTGTCGTAATGTTGAATAAGTTCTTCCAACTATCACTAGATGGTTTTTCGCATTATTCACTACAACAGGTGATGTGTTTATTGAAAAAACAATACAGTTAGAGCCTGTTCCTGAGATCTTCACCTTTTAACATTTTTCTTGTTTGGGTGGATAGCTAATACGGTCCCTGAAGCTTCGTTTCGGGCTCAATTTAGCCTTTGAGGTTTTAAATCATCCAAACAAGTCCTCCAAATTTATCATTTGGGTTAATATAGTCCTTGACCCAAAAAAGAGCCACGTGAGCATGCCAAATCATCCTCGCATATAGCGATATGAATGAAATAACCATTCTACCCTTATATACCATATAGAAAAGAAAGAAAAAAAGAAGATAAATGTTTCACACGTGTATGATCGTTTTAGAATTGCCACTTACGGTTGCTGCAGCCAAGCACTGATCGTGTAAATTCCATTGTCGGCCTCCCATCCGCAACAATGCTAGGTCTGGGCTGGCCTGTTATTTTTTTGTCATTTCTTTCTTTTCTATATGATCTAATAAGGGTAGAATGGTCATTTCATTCATACAGCTGCATGTGAGAATGACTTAGCATGCTCATGTGGTATTTTTTGTGGGTCTAAAGAATGCTCATGTGGTATTTTTTTGGGTCTAAGGACTATATTAATTGAAATGATTAATTTGGAGGACTTGGATGATTTGAAATATTGAGAACTAAACTGAGCCTAAAGCGAAATTTTAAAGACTGTATTGGCTATTCTTTTGTAACAGAATCCTTAAATGGCAAGAGTTGCTGGCTAATCAAAAATGGCAGGGAAGAGGATCTTGACACTACTGTCTTCAGGCTAACCTTTGTTGTTTACCTCAAAATGTTAATGCCTGTATGTTGTTATGCCGTGAAAAACATATGGATTGAACTAAGCAGTAGAGCATATTGTTTGTTTATTTGCATTGCGTCAAATGAATAGTGTTTAAGATGAATGTTACCAGTGGCGGAGCTAGCGGCATTGTTGAGCCCGGACGAGTAATAGCGTTTTTTGGTGATCGACTAATTTTGATAGGTGTTGACATTTATTCGTAGTGAAGACGACATCGACGGAGCCTGGGCGGCCACCCGACCTTCCCGGAAGGTGGATCCGCCACTGAACATTACTCTTTTATTAGTTTCACGTGGAATCCAAGTACACGTTGAATAGCGTTTTTGTTTTTCTTTACTTTCTTGCCAATGTACTATTTTTAAAATATAATTATATATTTCTGACATATATTACTGAAAACGTGCTTTGCATGTGCAGGTTTACTAGTTATATTTAAAGTCCGTGTTGCAGCTAGCTACAAATCTGTAGCTTACTGCTCTTATCTCTCCTTTTTTATCTTCTCAATATTTGTTTATAGTTGGCTTATAGTCTGCTATTGTACCTGCTCTTATGCTTATGTTTATCAACCAAATTTTGAATTTTTAACCTTAAATTTGGAGTTGATTTTGAGGTTTTTTCATCGAAGTTTATTTTTTAGCGTTAGCTTTTAGATCGCTAAGAACACCAATATAAAAGTTTTATTTATAAATTATATTTCTCGTTTGCAAATATGTCGTCCGATTAAGCCAATCGATGGGGGCCTATAATCAATATTGGTCAAAATAAATCCGCCACTGAACATTACTCTTTTATTAGTTTCACGTGGAATCCAAGTACACGTTGAATAGCGTTTTTGTTTTTCTTTACTTTCTTGCCAATGTACTATTTTTAAAATATAATTATATATTTCTGACATATATTACTGAAAACGTGCTTTGCATGTGCAGGTTTACTAGTTATATTTAAAGTCCGTGTTGCAGCTAGCTACAAATCTGTAGCTTACTGCTCTTATCTCTCATTTTTTATCTTCTCAATATTTGTTTATAGTTGGCTTATAGTCTGCTATTGTACCTGCTCTTATGCTTATGTTTATCAACCAAATTTTGAATTTTTAACCTTAAATTTGGAGTTAATTTTGAGGTTTTCTCATTAAAGTTTATTTTTTAGCGTTAGCTTTTAGATCGCTAAGAACACCAATATAAAAGTTTTATTTATAAATTATATTTCTCGTTTGCAAATATGTCGTCCGATTAAGCCAATCGATGGGGGCCTATAATCAATATTGGTCAAAATAAATCCGGTTCCGTTAAGCAAGAAATAATATAATATGCATGATAATTTTTTATCTTGTTTTTCTCCCAAATTTTAAATCATCCAAAGGTGCAACAACTCATTATGTAATTGATAAAATATTTAAATAGGCCAAGAAAATAATAGAAAATTTAATTTGGCCCATTAATTAGCTTAGCACATCCGCATTTCTTCACCTATATCATTGATGATTGATTAGCTTGCGGCCCAAAACTTCATCATAGGCGCAGCCTTTCTTACGGCCCAACCCAGGCACAAAAATTATACGGTCACAATAGCTGTTGTCCACATGCTCGGCCCATGAAGCTAATGCAGTCCGAGTAGACGGCCGCGGACGTCGGTTGCAAATGTGCCAAAACTGATACCTGGTGACACAACACCTGCTTCTCCAGTGATATGGGCGGTGATGACCGCACGACGGCGGCAGCGCGCACGTGAGCGCTCAATTGATGTTGCTTGTGCCGTTGTGCGCCTATTAGGCTAAGATTCTCCTCGACGGCCCCCGCGGTGGAGAGACCCATGTGCTGAGGCGAGCCTCGGTCCGCACGCATGGCCATCTTATATGCCACGGGGGCCATATACCGGTGTCACACCGCGCACGACACAGCTGAGGCTGAGTAGTCATACGGGAGTTGAGGCGCGGAGGTAAGTCATGCCACGCGTGGCGACCGGTGGCGATAGATCTCTGAGTCGGTAATGCCATAAGTTCGATTCCGTGCAGCAGGGATCGAACCCAACACCTCCAACTTGGAGGTTTGTCCAACTAACCAGTTGCTCCAGCGTGCTCTATTGAGTTACACTCAAGTTACATATGAGTTACATAGTAGTTACAATATTTTTCTATAGTAGGTATAATGTAATTATATGGTAGTTACATTTGAAAGTTTTTTATCCCAAAAACTGTCGACAGTTGTACAGCTATTTCTTTTTTTTTCCGTGATTCGGTGTTTTCCATCATCTGAATTTGGAATTTTGGTGTGGTTTTGATTTGGGAACGTTTCAAACAGGTGTTTCATATTTGATTTGAGTGTTTGATGGCATGCGGTTTGCGGGCCTTGCATGATGTACGCGTGCTACGTGGAACATACGGAAGATGCGCGCTCCACGCGGAGTAATCAAACGACAAAGGGAAAAATCAGAAAAGCAGACGGACCCACGACGGACAACGAATGAAATCGGGTTGTGTCGTGACGATGGGAAAAATCCGAGAATGATTACATCCGGGCGACCGGCGCGGGGGAGCTGGATCGGGTGCTCCCCCCGCGCCCCTCCCCTCACGTGCGTGCATACAGGCCCTGGCCTCACCACGTTCTCTGCTCCCACATATCATTGTAAAAAAAACCCACATACTTTAGAAACTCCATATTAAGAGAATCCGTTTTATTTTTTTTCATCAAAAATATTTCACCTATACAATGTTTCACTATGTATAGATCTAATATTGCAGTGAACTAAACAGTCCATTAAAAAAAACCCACATATTTTAGAAACTCCTATTAAGGGAATTTAGTTTTTTTTTCCACCAAAAAAATATTTCACCTAATATACTCTCAATGTTTTCCTATATATAGATCTAATGTTGTAGTGAACTGAAACATTCTTTCGCTATTTAATGAAACATTATTTTTATATAAGATGAAACAACACCCAATTTAAACGAGTGAAACATTTTCGATATACTGAATGAAACAATTCCAATATACCTGGTAGAACATCGTGCAACATTTAAAAATAATTCAATAATAAGATAATTTTTTTTCGTCGGAATATAACCATGTGTGGTCTTGTTTTGAAGATTTAATTGCAATGAAATTAATGGTACAATCAGATCATGATTTGAATAAGTAATTTAAGAGAAAAATCAGTTTAAAATAGTTTTACACGTAAATCGGGTACTGACGTCATGCTGACATCAGCGACCGATTTTAACCTTGTCCCATCGGACGCCCGAGCGGGAGTCACGTCCTTTAAATAGGGGTAGATATTGCGATATGGATAAGGGTGTGTTCGGCACCTCCTTTTCCCAACCCTTCTTCCTCGTTTTCCGTGCGCACGCTTTTTAAACTGCTAACGTTGTGTTTTTTGCAAAAAGTTTCTATACGAAAGTTACTTTAAAAAAATCAAATTAATCCATTTTTTAAAAAAAATAATACTTAATTAATCACATGCTAATAGATCGCTCTGTTTTCCATGCAAACTGTTCCACGCTAGGAACTGGGAGTAGCGAACACACCGTAAGGGCATTCCCAACCCATAGTGTCCATAAGCAGTGTCTATAGTGCCATGTCAATAAGACATCACAATAGAAACTACACTCTACAACCCATTAATAAATACATCATCACTCTTCTCTACCAATCATATTTATTCTTCATCTATTATGAAGACACTATTCTTTCCCAATGCACAACTTGATAGTGTCTAGTGCATTGGTTCTCGTGTTGAAGCTGTGTCTTGCATGAGATCCAGTTTCTTCCTCTCTCCACTCTCTCTCTTAATTAATATAGTGCCACATATGCTAAAAGTCATACATGGTAATATAGTTAATGTCATAGACACCATCCTAAGTGGAGGGTTGGGATTGCTACGGTATTTTCCAAGAAAAAAAACAAGGGTACGGGGAACCAGCCCATCGAATCCCACGGAAGCCCAGCGAGTGGAAGCCAAGCGACATGTGCCTAGCTGCCTGCCTGCCTGCCTGCCGCCGCCGCCGCCTACGCCGGGGAGTGGCCCAGAGCTGATCGATCCATGTCACGTGTCACTGGACGAGACGGCGACGATAGCCACGCGACGGCATCAGCGAAGCACCTCCGGAACCTCTCCATCCGCTCCGGCGGCAAACCGACGCCCACCTCAATGCCGCCGCCGCGGCCCTCCGCCACCGAGATCGTCCCGCTCTTCGCCACGAACACGACGTCCACCTTCACCGGCCTCCCGAACCCGAAGTCCACGTCATACACGCGGAACCTCGGCGACTCGGCCACCACTAACGGCGGACCGTCGCTCGCACTCATCCCTCCGACGTGCTCCCTGCACCTCTCCCAATAGCCGGGATCGTATCTCGTCCCTTCGTCGACGGCGGCGGCGATCCAGCACTGCCCTCTGCTCCCCTGCATCCAGCACTCCCCTCTGTTCCCTTGCTTACAAATATACACCATCAACAAATTAGAGCGCCCAAGTTCGAGCAGGGCGTGACGGAGTAGCTCGACGTATCGGCATTGTATATTGAAGCTATAGGTATGGCTTCAAGTTCGAGCGCCACAATGATGCGGTCTATGTTTCCTGTATTTACAAGAGAGAGTTATGATATATGGTGCATCAAGATGTGGACACTGCTACTATCAAGGATTATGGGATATTGGAAAGTACTCTTTGATGATGAGAACACAACTAGCTCGGATATAACCATGACTACCTTATGTATTAATTAACCAAAGGTGCATATGTTTTATATTAGATTTACTTGTTATATATTTGAACAAACGTTGCTACACAATGAGTTTTGTGTGTTTTCGTTTGCAGAGGTACTTGCTTGGGCGAAAGAAAAGAGACTGAGCGTAAGGAATGCATGGATGATTGAAGAAGTTGATTGGGGGACCAAACTAAGACCTTCTTCAAGTCTTCTTTCATATCACCACGTCACTTTCGGTCTATAGAAGACAAGAGATAAAGTTCTACACGTTTTGGATTTGGATTCGGGCCTCCTAACAGCATCAACTTCAAATGGACCAAGCCACTGATTTAGAAGGAATTTCGGGGCCCATGAGTACTTATTGGAAAGCTTATGGAGTCTACTTTTAGATGGTTTTGGTCCCACGTCAAAATTCCTACCGAGCTATCAGGAATCTGCAAAACAAGCCACGTATCTCATCCAGTCCGAATTTGATTTGTGTTTTTGGGCCTTGTAATTGTGTCGTGGGCTTAGCCCATGAGGGTGTGCGCGCTAGGGCAACCCTAGGACGTCCCTAATCATACTTAATCAGTAGCCATCATCGTTTAGAGTCGGGTTTTAGCTCGTTGGAATCTCATGAAGAAAGAAAGCTTCAACGAGAAGGGAACTTCGTTGAAAATGCATTTCAATCAAAGTTGAGCTTCCGGCCTCAAAACTCAAGGTTTTGCGGGAATTTTCAGAAAAATGGATTTCCAATGCAAGACCGTGGTTGTTTTCAGAAAAAAAAAGGATTTTCCAAGTAGAACATGATGCAGAAGGAAGACAATCAAAGAAAGAATAGAAAAAGTTACATCCAGTTCAAATTTGTGGTGTGACATTTCCCAAAATCTAGTCATATTACAGATATGTCCTGGAAGACAATGACCTGCAACAAGTGCAAAAGAAAGGGTCATATTGCAAAACATTGCAGAACTCGAGAAATTAATCGGGCTAATTTTTCCCAAGAAAAGGAAAAATATGAAGAAATGATTTTCTCTTGTCATACTGCTTAAGAAGAAAAGGATAATGTTTGGGTTATTGACAGTGGTTGTACAAACCACATGGCTGCTGATCCAAATTTATTTCGAGAAATAGATTCATCATATTATGCAAAGATTCACATGGGTATTGAATCTATATCCCAAAGTGAAAACAAAGGTACGGTTGCTGTCCAAACAGCAGACGGTCCAAAATTTATAAAGGATGTCTTGCCGGTACCCGATTTTAAGCAAAATTTGCTAAGTATTTGGCAGCTTCTAGAACACAGGTATGCGGTTTATTTTGAGGAATTTTCTTGCAAAATATTGGATCGTAAAAATAACCGTCTGGTTGCAAAATAAATATGGGGACGAACAGAAATTTTTTGTTGAAGATGAATCATCCTACTCAAATAGCTCTCATAAGTGAAGTTGATATTTCTAATCTATGGCACAAGATGGGTCATCTTAGTTACAGAGCACTAAAGCTACTCAAGACTAAAGGTATGGTACAAGACCTTCTATTTATTACACTGAAGTTTGACCCATGTGAAGGTTGTGTAATTGGAAAACAAATTAGAACTACCTTTCCACATAGTGGAGCTTGGAGAGCAAATGCACCATTGGAACTAGTACACTCTGATATAGTTGGTAAAGTGCCAACAATGTCAGAAGGAGAAAATTGATATTTTATCACATTTATCGATGATTATACAAGAATGATCTGGGTATATTTTCTAAAAGAAAAATCAGCTGCCCTCAACACATTCAAAAAATTCAAGTCTATGGTGGAAATTCAGAGTAATCGAAAAATTAATGTATTATGCAGCGATCAAGGAGAAGAATATATCTCAATAGAATTTGAGAAATATTGTGAAAATGCTGGCATCCGAAGACAGTTAACGGCTGGCTATAGTGCTCAACAAAATGGAGTTGCAGAAAAAAAATCGGACGATTAACGACATGGCAAACTCTATAGTCCAAGACATAGGTACGCCTAAATCTTTCTGGGCTGAAGCAGTTAACACTGCAATTTATCATATCTTACTATAAAGTTATAATCCACTAATTCTAAAACTCAACATGTAAACATGACACCTCATCATCCACTGGCAATAATTGCATATAAAACTTATGCAATCATGCAGCATCTTCCTTCACACTATTTTTCGCAATACTTTTAACATATATATATATATATATATATATATATATATATATAAACATATATTCATCCATATAATCAAAGTGCGGGATATCATATTTCATCTACAATCACATACAGAGTCTACTAAATTTATTTCTCTCTAAATATAATTTGACAAACCAGTTTTATTTATTGTTAATAAGTAATATAATTTTTACTTTTAGCTCGATTATTAAAAGAATGTTAAAAGTTACATAGCAATTTCCACAGCAAAGCGCGGGGAATCACCTAGTATTTTAAATAGAAGTCTTACAAGGCAGTACCAAACTGTACACCTTTTGAAGCTTGGTTTAGTTAAAAGCATGTCATTTGTGGTCATATGAGAGTATTTGGTTGCATTTGTATGCTCAAGTGCCAGCACAAAAGAGAGTAACATTTGATAATAGAAGTGATCGCTGCATATTTGTGGGCTATGTTGATGGTATTAAAGGATATCAGCTTTATAATCTAGAGAAAAAGAAAATCATTATAGTAGAGATGTGATTTTTGATGAGAACGCTAGATGGAACTGGAAGGTTCCATAAGTCCCTATTAATCAATTAATCAAGAAGGCATTATATGGATTAAAGCAAACGCCTAGAGCATGGTACAGTCAAATTGACAAGTACTTTATTCAAAAAGGATTTGCCAAGAGCAAAAGTGAGCCTACCCTATATATCAAGAGGACATGTATGAACATTTTAATTTTCTCACTATATGTTGATGACTTGATATATACCGGCAACAGTGAGAAGCTGATGTAAGATTTTTAAAAAAGACATGATGAATATATATGAGATGAGTGATCTTGGCTTGTTGCACTATTTCTTGGTAATGGAAGTGCATCAGAGTACTGAAGCGATATTTATATCTCAAAGAAAATAAGCAGAAAATAATTCTAAAGAAATTTAAGATGGATAATTGCAAGTCAGTTACAACCCCTTGTTACCAAATGAAAAGCAAAAGGCGTACGAGAGAGAGAGGGATATGGGAAAGGAGGGATAAGAGAGAGAGGGAGAGGGATCTATTTACATAAAGTTAAACCGTATTCATACAATGGGACCCACCATATGGAGAAATTCTTGCTTTTCCACATTGGGTGCATAAATCGCAATGCATTGACGGACGGCTGTGGGAGATGGTGGTCCAATGGTAGAAAGTGGACACAGGCGAGCAGTGAGGTGTCGGCGGCGGCATGGAAGCCACGGGGATGGAAGAGAGTGATGGGCCGGTAAGGGCAAAGTGAAGCTTCTGGTTAGGAGACAATGGTAGGTGGTGTTGAATCTGGCGGTAAGGAGGCAAGGGAGTCGGGGAAAGAGGTAGGGTGGGAGGACCTCACCACCGTCAGCTTGGAGAAGGGGGAGGTGGAGGAGGAGGCAGCCAAGGGACCAAGCAGTGGTGAAGAAGGTGGGGCGGATTTCTGGTCACCTAACTCGTGCCCTCTCGTGTGATGCACGATGATTGCAGGATAAGAGTAATGGGTTAGAGTAGTAACGCTAATCCAACAGTCTAAAATTTGCTAAACTTACAGGAGTGTTTTCTATCAAATGTCAAATAAACAGTCCCATATATTTAATAAACACGTCATAAATGGTCACAATACGATACTAATCCATTTCAAATATATCGACCACAAACAATAAAGTTGATGCAATTGAAAACTGAATTTTACAGTCTTATAGATTCAGATTTAAATTACACCTGTAGTATGTACTAATTGGTATAGCGCTGACCAGCTATTGACCGAAATGACTATTTAGCGGCTAGTCACGTGCGGTCCCCTCCGCGCGACCGGACATGTGGCGCGCGCGGAGTGGGGGGGGGGGGTGGGTTGGACGGCACGCTCTCTCGTTCTTTTTTGTATTTTTCGTTTCTTTCGCTCTCCTCTTTTTTTTTCCCGTTTCATTTTGGGTTTTCTCCGTTTCTTTTCAGTTTTTCTTCCTTTTCTTTTTTGTTTTCTTCCGTTTTTTAATACATACGTATACAAACTTTTATACACGTATATAAACTTTGTATACATATATAAAATATGTATACATTAAAAACCAACAAACCATATATGCACGTTTTTTTCTTTGGTTTTTCTTTCTGGCTCAGTTTTTTGGTTTTTAATGTATACGTTTACAAACTTTCTATACTTACATATACAAAGTTTGTATATGCCATATTTTTTCTGGCTTCTTTTAATATTTTAATATGCACATATATAATGTTTGTATACGTTTGTATGCATGTATTTTTTTTTCTATATGTATGTACATAAACTTTGTATATTTACATATATAAAGTTGATATACTTTGTATACATACATATACAAACTTTATATATACGTATACAAACTTTGTATATATGTCGTATGAAAACTTTATATACGGACGTATATAAACTTTTTTTTCTTTTTTATATGTATGTATACAAATTTGTATACATATGTATACAAAGTTTGTATACGCACGTTCTAAAGTTTGCATACGTGTATATAATTTTTTATACATCAAAGTATATAGGTAAGTATTTAAATTTTGTGCATATGTATACATATATAAGAATATTACTACCTTCGCGGGCCTCCCGAACCCAAAGTCCACGTCGTACACGCGGAACCTCGGCGACCCGGCCACCGAAAGCGGCGGAGCACCACTGGTGCTCACCTCTGTGCTCTGCTCCCTGCACCTGTTCCAGTAGCCGGGATCATATCTCGTTCCTTCGTCTACGGCGGCGGCGATCGCGGAGCAGGCCGCGAATAGGCCATCCGCGCCGGCAGCAGCGATGTCCGTTCTGGGCGCCGACTCGAAGCACGGGCCGACGCAGTTTCCGAGGTACTTGTCGGGGACGCGGGGTTCCATCCGTGACCGGAGATCGGTGACGAAGAGGAGGTGGGCACGGCGGCCATATGGTTCCGAGGCTCTGCTTCGACGTTGTCGACGACGTCGGGCGAGTTGGTCGTCGTCGTCGTCTTTACGTGGTCGTGCAGTCGAGCGGTCATGACGTCGTGGATGTCTTCACGTTCACGGATGGACGTGCGGTCGATGACGGGCGGCGGCGGTGTCGCCGCGGCGCCTGCGCAGATGGCGGCCCAGGTGTGGAGGAAGTGCGTGGAGCTCGCGCCGTCGCAGGCGGCGTGGTGCACGGTGACGCCGAGGGTGAGGGCGCGGCCCGCGGGTAGCAGCACGGTGGCCAGCATGGCCAGCACCGCGCCGCCATCCGGGAGCTCCGGCACGAGCGGCGCAATCTTGGAAACCTCCCTGGGAACGTCCGTGGCCAGCTCATCGAGACCGACGCCGCCGAGCTCGGCGACGGTGAAGGCGACGGCGTCGCCGGGCTCGGCGACGGTGAAGGCGACGGCGTCGCCGGGCTGGTAGAAGAGCTCGTACCTGTTGGCCTTGCCGGGCGTGAGGCGGAGGCGGCCGGCGAGCGGGTAGAAGACGTGGAGCGCGCGGGCTAGGGAGTCGACCACCCTGGACAGCGCGACGTCGACGTCACACGTCGCACCGCCGCCGTCGCCGAGGCGGTAGAAGAAGACCCGCTCGACGGGTGGGCGGATGAGCCATATCGCGTCGAGGAAAGTGAGCGGCATAGTGGCCTCCGGCAGTGGGTTGCAGCCGGCACCGGCCGACGACGACGGCGCGACATGAGCGGTTCGCAGGACGCGGAAGCTGCCGCCGTGAGCTGGCGATGTCATTGCAGTACGTGGGTCGGCGGACCGCGGATCGAGCTCCCTGGATTCTGGATGGCTAGGGACGTTTGTTTAGTTCCCTTCAAACTTTCAAAAATTCCGTCACGTCACATGTTTAGACACATACATAAAACACTAAATATGGATGAAAAAAACCAATTACATAGTTTACATGTAAATTGTGAGACGAATCCTCTGAGCCTAATTACGTCATGATTTGACGATGTGATGCTATAGTAAACATTTGCTAATCACGAATTAATTAGGCTTAATAAATTTGTCTCGCAGTTTACATGTGAACTCTGTAATTTATAATTTGTTTTGTTATTAGTTTACATTTAATACTTCAAATGTGTGTCCGTATATGTCGAGGAATGATCCTCTCTAGCGGGAGATCGTGAGATCCCCTTTTTTGGTTCGGCCGGGGCAGCGGGTGAGATCCGAGGTTTTCGAGACAAAAGAGACGCAAGGGATTTATACAGGTTCGGGCCGCTATGAAGCGTAATACCCTACTCCTGTGTATATAATGATTCTTCTGTTCTTGCAAAGCCTCTTAATCTCCGATTACAAGCTAGGGTTAGAGAAGCTTTGGCTTGGGGATCCAGAGTTCGATCCCCCTTCCCGCTAGGTATGATCCTCCTTTTATACTCTAAGGGGATACCACATATGATGCGAGTGCTACCTAGGGAGAAGGGAAAATATTCTCTATATTAATTACATGTCTTGTGCCTTAGCCAAGAAGCTATCTGCACGTCGGCTGCTGCGCGGGGCCCATCAAATCATGCAGAGCGCCCTTGTCATTCGCCATTCAATGGATGAGGACTTCCGGGTTCTCGTTCGCACCAGGAAACGGGAACCCGGGTCAGTTTAGAGTGGTTGAACCAGCTCTGACCGGGGTAAGAGGCTGTGAAGCCCCTCATTATTATGATGGGATGGGACGGAGCACGCCGCACGCCGCGTGACAAACTGACAGGGCGAGGGTACACAGCCGCCGTCCCATCGGTCATTCGACCGGTCACGGACCTGTCACAGATCGGTCATAGATCGGTTGAGTGCACTGCACGCCACATTAAATGCGGCATGGCGCAATCGCTCAGGTCGCCATAAAAGCGGGTAGGTGAGCACCTGGAGGCGGCCATCTAACTCATCGCACATGGCGACCTAGAGAGGTGGTCGAGGGAGCCCGACCCCTAGCCACAGGAGGGGGCGGCCGCCGCCCTACCTCGGGCCCAATCCCCCCTCAGGGGAGGGCCACGTGGCGCCTAGGGCAGCCTCCTCCCTCTAGTCTTGATCGGGATGGCCCGCCTGGAGGCGGCCACCTAACCCATCGCACGTGGCGACCTAGAGAGGGGGTCGGGGGAGCCCGACCCCTAGTCATAGGAGGGGGCGGCCGCCGCCCTACCTCGGGCCCAATCCCCCCTCGGGGGAGGGCCACGTGGCGCCTAGGGCAGCCTCCTCCCTCTAGTCTTGATCGGGACGGGTCCGCCTAGAGGCGGCCACTTAACCCCTCGCACGTGGCGACCTAGAGAGGGGGTCGGGGGAGCCCGACCCCTAGTCATAGGAGGGGGCCGCCGCCGCCCTACCTCGGGCCCGATCCCCCCTCGGGGGAGGGCCACATGGTGCCTGGGCAGCCTCCTCGCTCTAGTCTTGATCGGGACGGGCCCGACCCCCAAGCAAGGAGGGGGCAGCTGCCACTCCACCCCGGGCACCACCCCCTCAGGGGAGTGCCACGTGGGTTAGGGGGCAGTCTCCTCGCTCCAAATTCGGTACCCTAAGCTGAGGGGGCGGCCGCCGCTCCTCCCGGGCGCCACCCTCCTCTGGGGACGCCACGTGGGTTTGGGGGCGGCCTCCTCTCTCTAAACATGATACCCCCGGGCCCATATCGCCGACAGTAGCCCCCGGCGTTAGCCCTGACCAAAACCTTTCCCAGGTGGTCAGGGTTGACGCCAATGTGCTAGTCAGTTGACATGTGGGCCCGATCTTCTGTTCTATCATTCTGGAAGTTGGGCGGTGGGAGTTTAGTCACGTTCATACGTCGCCTTAACTTCCCACTTTCCTCCCGGTTTCCGAGGCGCTGTGGGCTGGGGAGTTTAGCCCGTACCTTAGGCCGTGAACTTATTTCCTGTATATACTTAGCAAACGTTGTTAGATTCTCTCGTGCTCGTGACCTTACGTCGCGTACCTCGCTTGCCCCTGCCTTTTGTTAACCTCTGTTCGTGTTCTACTTCATCTATTCAAACGATTATTTTTGCGTGAGTGTGAGGACTGAACTTTCCATAGCCAACAATCTTCACCCGCGATCAAGCCAAGCTGTGCACCGTAGCCAGCCGGCGGGGCCAGAGCCAGTTGCTACGGAAGAGCCAGCACAGGGGGCCCCGGGCGTCGACGGCGTCTAGAGCTCGATGCAGGGCTAGGATAGAGCTAGAAATCGTAGCCCCCACACTTTTAGCAAAGAATCGTTTGAATGGACGAAGGGAATACAAACTTTTTGTTACCAAGGGGGACAAACGAGCGCACGACACATGGGTACTGCGGGAGCGCGAGGAAGAGATGGGAGAGAAATAAATATAAGCAATAATAATTTTATGCAAATGATTATCTTCGCGCGAGTGCGAGGACTAAATTTTCCATAGCCAACAATCTTCACCCACAATCAAGCCAAGCTGGGCGCTGTAGCCAGTCGGCGGGGCCAAAGCCAGCCGCTATGGAAGAGCCAGCATAGGGGTCCCGGGCTTCGACGGCACCCGGAGCTCAACTGCAAGAGCCCTCCCAGGAGTAGACCGAGGCAGGTGGCAGGTTCATGAGTGATCCTGCGCTTGGCCCTGGAGGGCCATGGGGAAGAAATTCGCCTTGACCCGGTCGTCACCCCACGCCGCCTCTATGATCGTCGTGTGGATCTGGAGGGACTCGGAGGGGTTGACGTTACCATGGTACCTTTCGGTGAGGCTGGGCCGAAACTTTGGGGGTCATCGGACATTTCGAAGACTCGGCATAAAGACTTGGCCGCCAACCTTACCCGGAGAAGAGGCGGAGGGCCTAGCCCCCTGTCTGGGGTGGCGCGGCACTCCTGAGGAGGCTGCGCCTTCCTCCGCATTGGCGGCGCGACGCTTATCACGCCGGCATTCGAAAGAACCTCAAAAATCACGAACGCGCCCCCTACCTGGCGCGCCAGCTGTCGAGGAATGATCCTCTCTAGCGGGAGATCGTGACATCCCCCTTTTTTGGTTCGACCGGGGGCAGCGGGTGAGATCCGAGGTTTTCGAGACAAAAGAGACGCAAGGGATTTATACAGGTTCGGGCCGCTATGAAGCGTAATACCCTACTCCTGTGTGTATAATGATTCTTCTGTGCTTGCAAAGCCTCTGAATCTCCGATGTAAAAGCTAGGGTTAGAGAAGCTTTGGCTCGGGGATCCAGAGTTCGATCCCCCTTCACGCTAGGTATGGTCCTCCTTTTATATTCTAAGGGGATAACATGTGCTGTGAGTGCTACCTAGGGAGAAGGGAAAATATTCTCTATATTAATTACATGTCTTGTGCCTTAGCCAAGAAGCTATCTGCACGTCGGCTGTTGCGCGGGGCCCATCAAATCATGCAGGGCGCCCTTGTCATTCGCCATTCAATGGATGAGGACTTCCGGGTTCTCGTTCGCACTAGGAAATGGGAACTCGGGTCAATTTAGAGTGGTTGGACCAGCTCTGACCGGGGTAAGAGGCTGTGAAGCCCCTCATTATTATGATGGGATGGGACGGAGCACGCCGCACGCCGCCTGACAAACTGACAGGACGAGGGTACACAGCCGCCGTCCCATCGGTCATTCGACCGGTCACGGACCTGTCACAGATCGGTCACAGATCGGTTGAGTGCACTGCACGCCACATTAAATGCGGCGTGGCGCAACCGCTCAGGTTGCCATAAAAGCGGGTAGGTGATCGTCTGGAGGCGGCCATCTAACTCATCGCACATGGCGACCTAGAGAGGTGGTCGAGGGAGCCCGACCCCTAGTCACAGGAGGGGCCGGCCGCCGCCCTACCTCGGGCCCGATCCCCTCTCGGGGGAGGGCCACGTGGCGCCTAGGGCAGCCTCCTCCCTCTAGTCTTGATCGGGACGGGTCCGCCTGGAGGCGGCCACTTAACCCATCGCACGTGGCGACCTAGAGAGAGGGTCGGGGGAGCCCGACCCGTAGTCACAGGAGGGGGCCGCCGCCGCCTTACCTCGGGCCCGATCCCCTCTCGGGGGAGGGCCACGTGGCGCCTGGGGCAGCCTCCTCCCTCTAGTCTTGATCGGGACGGGCCCGACCCCCAAGCAAGGAGGGGGCAGCCGCCACTCCACCCCGGGCGCCACCCCCTCTGGGGAGTGCCACGTGGGTTAGGAGGCAGCCTCCTCGCTCCAAATTCGGTACCCTAAGCTGAGGGAGCGGCGCAGCCTCCTCACTCCAAATTCGGTACCCTAAGCTGAGGGGGCGGCCGCCGCTCCTTCCAGGCGCCACCCACCTCTGGGGACGCCACGTGAGTTCGGGGGCGGCCTCCTCCCTCTAAACATGATACCCCCGGGCCCATATCACCGATAGTATACTTTAAAAAAATTTTGGCACACGAACTAAACACGGCCAACGTCATTTTTTTTTGACCGTTTGACCATTTATATTATTTAAAAAATTTATATAATCATTATTTATTTAATTGTGAATTGATTTATCATTAAATGTTAAATGTTAAATGTTAGCCAGTAATCCTGCATGTTGAATTTGGTGCACAGATTGACTGCCCCATCACGAGATGTGCTTCTTACTATTCATAGAAAAACCTGCAGATATTTTATAACGGATGAGAGGCATAGATTAGGAGGTCCTTAATTAACAGCCTAAACGTTTTTATCAAAGGGCAATTTTGTCTTTGGAGAAAATTATGCAGTATCTCGGCCCCTCCCCTCTCGTCGTTCTTCTCCATATCCGGCGCCATCGCTCGACCATCTTGTCAAAGTCACCATGGCGGCACTCACCGGCGGCTCTAATAGGTGGTCCGGGTGGTCCCCGACCACCCAAAAAAAATTAGCGACCCAACACGATTTTTTTGGGTAAAAAAGAAAAAGAAAAAAAAAATCCCGTGAGGCTGAAGGTTCCAAACGAATTAAGCGACGCCGTTTCCGCTCCCTCTCCGCTACCGCGACTCCATCTCCTCCTCGCACGATTGACCGGTTGTAGCAGCGGGCGCCATCACGCGTGCATAGCGCGGCGGTTTGTTGCTGGCTGCTCCTTCTCTTCCCTACTTCCTGGGGATCAAGTGACGATGGGCCAACAACGTACAAGCAAAGAAGCAAGAGGGCGCCGGAGTGCTGGTGCGGCTGCGGCGGCCGACGACGACGTGCAGTGATCAACGCCTGCATCTAGGGCATTGGCCAACTGGGATCTGCGCGAGCTGCAAGGGAAGGAACCAACAAAGAGCACTAGGGCAGGTGATAATTAATTACTCCTACTGATTAGCAGATTAGAACCATATTAGGCATTCAATTTTCAGTTTTGACCCAACTCATACATCTAAAATTCTACTATTGTATTGTAGATGTAGATTCTTAAAACATAACAAAAGATGTAGATATTTCATCTCATTTTCAGAAACATGCAAAAAAAATGCTTCTGAATATCCTTTCCCAGTTATGACAGAAGAGTATACTCTAAACAAGATGTGGAAGAAGTGGTTCTATTACCTATATTTATATTTTATATATTAACATTATTATATTCGAGATGTTTAAAAACTTTTATAAGTCGGACCACCCATACCCTAAATTTTAGATACGCCACTGGCAATACTACCCACAAACAAAGCTGTTGTAGTCGCCAACGTCTATATGGATCCCGTTGTCGTGGTTAGAACCGCAGATTGATCCCAACTCTCAACAGATCAATCCTTTGGCTAGCACAAGATAGATATGGACTGGGAGTTCGTACTCAAGACGCCCACAAAATTAAGCCCTATTACTTTACCTTCACTGTCGTCTCATCTACAATATTTGCTTTGAAATACCTTGATTCGGTTGCTTCAATGGCAGTACGGTTGAGTAATCCGGTCAGTTCTCTTTTAGATCGATTCTGGACCAGCATCGCCATGAATTGGAAGCTTGGATGGCAGTTTAAGTGGAGAGAGAGAGAGGAGAAAATAAAATATCACGGAAAGTGAACGAACGCATTGATTCTTGCTTGCTCGACCCATGGTGCTGTGCCAACAACTGCCGTTGCTTAACTTTTCGATGCATTTCGTACGCGATAATGATTGCAGCTTGGAATGCATGCATATTTCGTTTTTAGTTTGTTTCAGACTATCAGGTGATGATCGATTTGTCTTTGCGATGCGATGCAAATGCAATAGAGATCTTGTTGTGCTGCGATGCAAATGCAATAGAGATCGCTGTTGTTAATTAGTGGTTTTCAGTTTGTGAAAAGTTGCCGGTGATCAGTGTTGGTGTGGGCTCCGGACTTATAGGATCGGAGATAACTCCCTCAAGGATGAAATTACCCTCCCTAAATGAAGTTTACACTATCCTTCTAATCTGGTCATCTTCTTTAAAAATTGTGCAGTTTTTAATACATTGAAGAGCATAGAAGCACATCACATATTTATATTTACACAAAAATTTTAAATAAGACGAATGGTTCCAAAAGTCAATGGAGAGTATAATTTATAGGGAAAATAGCAAAAACCAAGTAAAAGTCGCTTCAAGTTTGATATTTTATCACATAAATTATTTTGTTGCAAATAATCATTCCGACTTGGTTTTGTTGAAAAACCACCTAAGTGCACAGCATGTGCTTAACCAAATCAATATGTTTTCATAATTGTGAACCGTCAATATGGTTTTACCAAAATTAAATAGCTTTAAAAGTATAGCCTTAACACTTTTTTTAATTTGACAAATAGAATTGCTTATGAGAGTTTAAACATTGTTACACCGAGGTTCTCTATTTGTAGAAAAAGATTTCAATGACAAATAAAAAATAAATATAATGCAAACATTAGAAAAAGATTGAAGCGGCTAGCTTAACCTGTGGTGGTCTATACCAGCGATAATGGGGTGATCCGGTTAAGCACATATGCTAGGCGGTTTTTATAACAAAACCAAATTGGTTAAGTATTTACAACAAAATGACTTATGAAATCGAATGTCAAACTCAAGTGATTTTAAGAAGGTGGGGCAGATTTCTGGTCGCCTGACTCTTGCCCTCTCGTGTGCTGCGCGATGATGGTGGGGAGGGAGGAGAAGAGTAAGGGGTTAGGGTTGGAAGTAATGCTAACCCAACAGTGGGAAAGTGATTTCATCCCTCAAAGAGATATCCCTTATTTTGTGCATGCCATCTAAATAGTCATCAAAAAGTTTGAAAAAATTTGGTAACATAGATTAATATGAAATATATCACTCCACAAACATGCACGTTTAAATCAAACTTCTACAAGTTGTAACAAAAACAACAAATATAGCTGAGAATGTACGATAACTATTTCAGTTTAATTTGCTCTTTTGTTGCAACTTGTAGAAGTTGAATTTGGTCTTGCATGTTTGTGGAGTGATATATTTCATATTAATCTATATTGCTATTTTTTTTTCAAATTTTGTAATAACTATTTAGATAACATGCAAACAACGAGAGAATGTCCCCTCGAGGAATGAAAATACACATCCAACCAACAGTCTAAAATTTGCTAGAATTAGAAGAGTGTTTTCTATCAAATGTCAAATAAATAGTCCCATGTATATATTCTTTTTTTTTAGAATTACACACTACAACGCAGATACTCACAACGCATGCACACTTATCCCTATGAATGCACGTAGGCAAACCCTACCCCTATGAGCATCTTCGAAGACTGGGTCGGCAAATCCTGGAGATTGATGAAGTCACCACAGGTGCCTCACTGTCGACGGATACGTCGCCTACCACTGAAAGCACAATACCATTAAATCCTGGAAAATCCGGTAGTGCTAAAACCGGCACCTATAGGCCTTTTCCCACCTCCGTAGGTTGAAATCACAAAAAACCGATACCTTTAAGTAATTATAGGTGTCGGTTCTAAATAAAAACCGACACCTATTCTAATTTGTGTCGGTTTTAAAAAACGGAACCTATAATATTAAAAACCGGCAACTATAATAAATTATAGGTGCAAACCGGCACCTACAAATTGAGCCGAGTCGGGATGAGCCGAGCCTATGGGCCCCACCACGACGCGTCGAGGACGAGGATATAAGGTCCGCAGCGTCCGCTCGCACAGTCGAACTCTCTCGATTTCTCTCGTTCTCTCCGCTCTCTCTCCCCTCTCTCTCGAGCACCCTCTCTCTCTCTCTCTCGACGGTGGAGGCGGCGGTGGAGGAGCAGCGTGCGGTGGCTCCTCTCTCGCTTGCTGTCCTCTCTCTCGCTGCCCGCTGCCGGCGGAGGCGGCGGCCGTGCCCTCCCCTCCGCCAGATCTAGGAAGGGGCGGCCCAGCGGCGGCCGCGGCAGGAGGCGGCATGCGGCGGCGGAGTGGAGGGGGGATACGGTGGTGGGATGAGAGGCGGTGGCAGCCTGGCGGCGGCGCCCTCCCTTCTCGATTCTTTCTCGCTGTGCTCTCTCTCGTAGGGATGAGAGGCGGTGGCTGGTCGGCAGTGGCCGCGCCCTCTCCTCCACCAGATCTAGGGAGGGGTGTCCCAGCGGCGGCCACGGCGGGAGGCGGCATGCAGCGGCACCCTCCCTCCTCTCTTTCTGCGATGATTTCTGTGACGTTCTTCAATGTTAGTGAATGATTTCTTTGAAAGATTTCTGTGATGTTCTTCAATGTTTCTTGTTCTATGATGTTGTTTGATTGGGAATTGAGGATTGTAATTGATTTGGAGTTCTATGATGCTGGGTGAATGAGCTCGATGCATCGAGCGGCTCGCGAATGGTTTCAAAGATGCTAGTTTTTAAAATGGAATCGGTGCCGGATCACTCTTTAGTGCCGCCTCCATAGTGCAGGTTGGGAAAACCAACACTTTAAGGGGTTTTCCGTGCCGCCTCCATAGTGCAGGTTGGGAAAACCAACACTTTAAGGGGTTTTCCAACCGGCAGTATTCACGTGTTCTGTGGTAGTGTTAACAACCACATCATAAATGGTCACAATACGATACTAATCCATTTCAAATTTGTCCACCACAAACAACCAAAAGTTGATACAATCTATTATATCTTTAAAGTAATAGAAAAAGGAGCCTCCACGTTCGCTCTCATAGCCTAGAAATTCTCACATTAATCCAAAAAATAAGAAAAAAGAAAAATAGAACTAGATTAGGATTAGTTAAAAACTGAATAAAGAAAAAAAAGCATATTAAGAAACTCGAATCGGACAATCGGTCAAAAAAAAAAAGAAAACCTAATCATACTACTGTTGATGTAAAAACACGAGGCCTAGGAGATCTGCTTAACTCCAGTGCAGGTCCAAAACTTGCCTTTGGGTATGCGAGCATGCCAGTTGATTTGATCATGCAATCAACAAGAAACAAAAACAAAGAAACCGCGGTTAAATCCATAAATGATAGCCGATCGGCTAGGTGCCAATGACATATCATTTATTTTTGAGTCAATGTCATATGTGAATCGATCGGCAATCGTGAATAAGTAAGAACGAACTAAATCTACTCGATCGGCTGTAGATATTAACAATATATAATCCTTATGTCGATATATACTTAAATCAATTGATTGGGATAGATCGGTCGCCACGCCGAGACAGTATAAATCACTTAGATCGAAATATATATTAACAACAAGACTATATACGTTCATAGCATAGCCGATCAAATAGATCTAGCATGTATCGGCTAATACCCCGATACTACTCTATATTAAGATATCAAAGCAAGTAAAATATACCAAACGAAAGTCTAATATACTTAAATGCGACAAGATCAAGCATATGAAATAAATGTAGTTAAATCAGGTAAGATCGGCTGAAACTCCGATACTACCCTAATCGGCAACCAAAGACAGGCTAGAGATTGAGATTCTAATCACGACTCATAAGATCAAACTCAACTGATGCAGCTACAAGTATGAAAAGAAGGACAATATCTGGACAATCAAGTCGTTGGATGTGTCATAGAGTGATGGATATCTTATATAATTTAAGTCAATATCGGTATTTAACCTAATCGGCAGACTTCTAGTAACAGATGTTAGCCGATTGTAGGTTAGATAGCGATATTGCCAGAGATTATGTAAGATATATGATAACTCGACGAATTACGTAAACAAGATTAGAGTATCATGAAGATGGAAGCACTAATCCCGAGAACGCAAGCCGTCATAACAAGCTTTACCTCTTGTTGAAGATCGAAACCGATGTAGCTCAACCCGAAAGCAAGAACTCGTCGAAACAAAACGAAAGTAAAAAGGGTGGCGATGCGCCGAGATTGTATTGAACGTGTGTTAATTTGATTACATAGGGCTCGGGTCTATTTATACCCGAGAATTACAAGATATGTCCATATCGGACATGATTCTTATCCCTAACAAACTCTAAGATACCATAAGTTTTTGCGGCAGACTTTTGCCCAAACATATCTCTTAGGAAATTACATAAAAAATCCTAATTAATAGATACAATTGCCTTCTCAGGACTCTATCCATGCGTGGCAATCATCATGAAGCACGTCAACCTAACCCGACAACACATATCGCACCATATTGTCAGATTCGGTTCCATCGGCTAACCTTGTCCGACTCAAACTCTGCCGATCTTAATCGTAGCCGATTCGGACTTCAGCCGATCTCCACTCTGTTTCCGAGACAATCTCTATCTTGATTTCCATCTCGATTCCTCCTTTACATCCGATCCTGGGATTACCAAATTTAGTCGTTAACAACTATTGGAAACGGAATCGGACAATCTGTCTAAAACAAAAAAAAGAAACAAAAAAAAAGAAAACCTAATTTACTGGAAACGGAATGTACAATCGGTCAAAAACAAAAAGAAAAGAAAAGAAAAACCACTTTTAGAAATACTGAAAGACAAAACAATCCTAATCACACTCTGTCGTTTCCGAATTGTATCAGTATTGTCATGCCAATAAATACATAACCAAGCCAAAAATTAGCAAGCCAAAAATACGTAACCACGTTCGCTGTGGAGGCTAGAAATTCCCACAATAATTGGAGAAAAAGAAAAGAAGAGTCCAAATAGAAATACAATCAAAAAAGCTGAAATTCGGAATTAAAATATGCAATATTGAAAGAGAAGTCCATATAGAAAATCTGTGATTAATTAAAATTGGAAATAAAAAAATAAATTTTAAAATTAAAAAAAGAAAAAAGAGGAGTTCGAGTAGGAATACAGTTTAAAAATAACTGAAATTCAGAATTAAAAATAAGAAATATTGAAATAAGAGTCCATATAAGAATCCAATACAAGATTAATTAAAATTCGGCATGAAAAATAAAAAAAAAATCAAAATTAGAAAAAAAGAAAAGAAGAGTTCAAGTAGGAATACAATTTAAAATTAACTTAAATTCGAAATTAAATATAAGCAGTGTTGAAAATAAGAGTACATATAACAACCTAATAGTAGATTAATTAAAATTAGAAATAAAAAATAAAATAAAATCCGAAATTAGGCCAATTAAAAAGAGAGTTTAAGTAGGAATACAATTTTGAAACAACTGAAATTGAAAATAAAAAATAAAAATATCAAAAGAACACAATACGAAAAATAAAATAAATTCTGAAATTTGAAAAAGAAAAATACTAGGAATACCATTTATAAATAACTAAAATTGGTGATAAAAAATCAAGACTATTGAAAGAAAATACCATCTAAAACACATGGCGAGATTAATTAAGTAACATGTGGTGGCGGTTGATACGATATATAAAAACTGTTAATAAAACACCAAATAGAATCCTAATAACGATTGAAACGAAGGACGACGGGTAGGCCGTGAAGCAATCGATCAAGGCGGTTGCCGGGACTTCTAGAAAGTAAAAAAAAAACCCAATGCTAATCATCTTCGATTTTTAAAATCTCAATGATAATAAAAGCAGCGGGCGGGGTGTATAGGAGAGCCGCCGACGGTTGGCGGGACTTCTAGAAAATAAAAAATGAATTCCAACAATAGTTATGTTCAATTTTTAGAATCCCAATGACAATAAAGAGTAGACGGCGGATGGGCCGTAGAGGAGTATAGTGACATCATTTAACGGGACTTCTAAAAATTATAAAAAATAAAACCAACAAGACTATAAACTCTAAAAACTACGAGGTCCAATTTTTAAAGGTTTGGAACTTCTAAAAAGTAAAAAAAAACACAATGATAATCATGTTCGATTTTAAAATCTCAATGACAATAAAGAAGGGAGGCAACGGGCGTGCCACAAAGGAAAACAATGGCAAAGCCGCTGACGGTTTGGCGGGACTTCTAGAAAATAAAAAATGAATTCCAACGATAATTATGTTCGATTTTTAGAATCCTAATGACAATAAAGAGTAGACGGCGGATGGGCCGTAGAGGAGTATAGTGACATCGTTTAACAGTACTTCTAAAAATTATAAAAAATGAAACCAGTAAGACTATAAACTCTAAAAACTACGAGGTCCAATTTTTAAAGGTTTGGAACTTCTAGAAAGTAAAAAAAAACACAATGATAATCATGTTCGATTTTAAAATCTCAATGGCGATAAAGAAGGGAGGCAGCGGGCGTGCCATAAAGGAAAACAATGGCAAAGCCGCTGACGGTTTAGCGGGACTTTAGAAAGTAAAAAATGAACACGAACGATAATTATGTTCGATTTTTAAAATCCCAATGACAATATAGAGAAAGGATAGTTGACGGCCCGTAGAGGAGTATAATGACAGCGTTTGACGGGACTTCTAGAAATTATAAAAACTATAAGATCTGATTTTTAAAGGTTTCAAGGAGAATGAATAGAAATAGTCGTAGATGAAGCAAGCAAATAAAGAAAGATATAACAGAAGTAAGGGGTAGTAGCTAGGGTGACTTTTAAAAACTATATAATTAGAAATACGGGGACGATAAGATTTGGTCTTTCAAAGTCTTAAGACAACGAGATAGCTATTTAATAAATTTTAAGTAAAATTATGCTGAAAAATATATGATTTTGTTTGAGTGCTGCCGCGCAATTGCGCGGGCCACCCAACTAGTTTAACTTACAGATTCAAAGTTAAATTACACTAGTATAGCTGGTATAGCGCTGACTAGCTACTGTCTACCGGCAGATATTCAATGCCCCGACGACGATAGCCACGCGATATCATCGCCGAAGCACCTCCGCAACCTCTCCATCCGCTCCGGCGACAAAGCGATGCCCACCTCAATCTCAATGCCGCCGGAGCAGCCGCCACGGCTCTCTGCCACCGACATCGCGCTGGTCTTCGCCATGGACACGACGTCCACCTTCGCCGGCCTCTCGAACCCAAAATCCACGTCGTACATGCGGAACCTTGGCGACCCCGCCACCGAAAACGGCCAGGTCATCACCTATCCTAGTAGCCTTCATCATATCGCGTTCCTTCGTCGACGGCGGCAGGCTGCCGGCGGCGATAATAGGCCATCCGTGTCGGCTGCGGCAATGTCCGTTCTGGGCGCCGACACGAAGCACGTGCCGATGCAGTTCCCGAGGTACTTGTCCGGTCGACCGCCGCCGTCTCTCCCGGTCACCCGCCGCCGCTCGCACGAGCCACCGAGCACGCCGCTCCCGGTCGCCGCCGCGCGCATGCCACCGGGGCCGTCGCCGAGCGGCGCGGTGCCGCCGGCCGTGCCCGTGCCAGCCGTGCTCCGGAGATGTCGATGAGTGATCCTCTCTAGCGGGAGATCGTGGGATGCCCCTTTTGTAAGTTCGGCCGGTGGAAAAGGCCCGCCTCTGGAAAACACGTATCCGCCCCCTAGACTACCAGCTAGTGTGCACACAACAAGATTATACAGGTTCGGGCCGCTAAGAGGCGTAATACCCTACTCCTGTGTATGGGATTTAGACTAAAGTTACAAAGGTCCCTAAGCCCCGGAGAGCGCTCTTATTTTCTTTCTCCTTGAGCTCAGGTTTTATTTTCGTCCCCCTTTCTCGGTGGGCAAGGTCCTCCTTTTATACCTCAAGGGGATCCCACTGCACCGATTCTACCTACTCTTCTCTTGGCTGGGGGGGGACCACCCTACCTTGACCGGATCTTGACCCGTGCCTTCGCCTGGAAGCTAAGCCACGGTTTGTCCTTGAGTAGGGTCCAGCGCCGTCCCTTGCCTGACACGGGGGACACCCCTGTCAATCCCCCATTAATGGATGAAGAATTGTGGTGGCCGTCCTCTCATGGGGAGGACCTCGAATGACCCTTACGATGGGACAGGTCATACCTACCTCCACTCCGCCGGAGGCAGATGCGACGTGGGGGCACAGCTGTCCGTCTAGTCAGATGTGACCGGTGACAGGCCGGTCACAGACCGGTCATTCCTGACCGTCGCGCGCCAGTCAGGCATGCCGCACGTCTACCCCTACCACATTGAATGCGGCAGGGGGGAGTTGGGGCGCTGCGTTCATTAAAGGAGATTTGGCTTGGGCCCCCTCCCCGCTCGCTCCCCCCGCCAGATGGCGGATAGGCGAGGGCCTCGGGGCAAAACAGTGCGAGGGCCCGAGGGGCACGACGTGGCACCCCGAGGCCTCGGGGCAAATCGTGCGATGGGCTCGAGGGGCACGATGTGGCACCCCGGGCCCCCTGGCCGCTCCTGCGATCCACGGGGTACGGGGATAGGGCCAGGCGGTAGGTCATGCGCTAGGGTGGGAAGGTAAATTCCCCTCATTCCACATACCCCCGGTCCACTTCACCGACAGTAGCCCTCGGCACCGCGTCGGATGTTGGCCTCCTGGAGTTGGTCTGACGTGGCGCCTCATGACTTCCCAGGTTGGGGTTGTGGGCCCGGCAGAGAATCTAAACGGATGCTGCCGAGCGGTTGAGCGTGCCGCTGACAGGCTCACTAAATGCGGGACGCGGATTCAGTGAGCGACGTGATGAGTGGTCGCGGGAAACAATGAGAAAATTGCAGGCGCAAGAATCATGGGGGCAACCGTGAGGGCACGAAATGAGGAGGCGGGCACGGACGAGGCAGGGATAAAAGGATACGGAGGCAGAGACTTCGCCTCCTTCCTTTTGCCGAATGCTCACCCGCACACTCGCTCCCTAAGCCCTTACACTCTCGCCACTCCTCGCTACTCCGTACACCAAGCCCCTCATCGTTTCACCGTCGGTCATCATGGCCCAAGATGCTGGCGACGCGGTGCTTCCGGCATCGCGCATCACGGCAGATAGGCACCTTAGTCTCCCCCGCAAGATCAAGCCAGAGGGTGCCGCCGTGAGGGCAGGGGAGTCGCGGTCGCGACCGCGGTACCCGGAGCGATCCGTGCACCTCCTGTCCTTCGCCATGGCGGGGTTGGTCCCGCCATTCTCCAGGTTCTTCCATGAGGTTTTGGATTTCTACGAGATCCATGCCTTCCATCTCGCACCCAATGCCGTGATGACGCTGGCCATCTTCGCGCATCTGTGCGAGATGTTCGTCGGGGTGCGGCCGACGATGCGACTGTTCCAGTTATTCTTCGTCCCGCAGCTGTTGCAAGGTGCGGTGGTGGGGGGATGCAACTTCCAGCCCCGGCCAGGCACGGCGGGGCAATACATTGAGAGTCATCTCCGCAAGAATTGGGAGGACTGGAAGAAGGATTGGTTCTACACCGCGCTGCCGGACCACCCGCGACTTCGACTCCCCGCCGGCGCTCCTGAACGATCCACCGCATGGTTGGCGGCTTCGGAACTGGGCGAGGAGTACGACGCAGTGCGGGACCTGAAGTTGGACGGAAGAAGAAGAAGCGGCTCTGGAAGATAGGTTAGACAGAGCCGTGCCCGGGGAGCTTTATCGAGCCCCCGAAGTGGACCTTCAACCCCCTCCCCACCTTAGGTACGACTGCCGGCATCCGCTCCGGTGCTCTTTACTCATCTCAGCTTCTTGTTGCTTCTTCTTCTTTTCCTTTGTTAACGCGATCAGGGTTCTTCTGCAGCGAGATTCCTTCCCAGGGGGTGTCGGCATCCGACCCCTTACAGGGGTCAAAGTCCGAGCGACCGGAGCGGCCCGGGCTCGGCTGATCCGGCGCCGCGGGGCCTTCGCGACCTTCCGGCGGGGCCCACGGGCCGCTCACCGGGTCTGGCTCCGGGTCCAACACAGCCGGAACACGACCTGCCGCAGGCCATAGTGGTGGCGGTGTCCCCCCCGGGGGCAACTCCGAGGGCCAGACCCGCGTGGAGCGCCACCCTGGAGAGGGGGCCGAGGGGGGTCACGGCCCGGGAGTCGAGGCTGGAGGGGGCCCTGAGCCCGAGGCCGAGGCCGAAACTGGGGGCAGGCCCAAGCCCGAGGCCGAGGCCGAGTCTGCCCGAGGGCCCGAAACAGGGGGCGAGAGGGACAGCCGCTCCCCCTTGCATTTGGGGCGCCCTCGGGGCTGGCCGCGTGGGAGGGGGGTTGAGAGCAGCCCCTAGTCTCGCGGGGGATCCAGTAGCACCCCGTTGTCCCGGGGGCGGACCGCAACCTTCTCTTCTTCGACCCCGGCAAGCATGGAGCCACTCCTGCAGGTGCTCGCCACCGCGTATTCCACTGTCCGGGAGGGGCTCAACACCCAAGTTCAAGCCCTGGCGGAGGAGCGGGCGGCCCTGGAGGCGGAGTGAGCACAGCTCGCGGCGGACCGCGTGCAGGTTGACGTGGGGCGCCGCGCCGTGTACGTCATGGCGGAGGTGGGGCGCAAGATGCGCCAAGCCCAACTGGCAGAGATCCAGGCGCGCGAGGAAACGCTGGACTCTGTCATGCGGGAGACGGAGGAAGAGCGGCAGGCGGCATTGATCGCCTCAAGGGTCCTGGACGAGGCGCTGGGCGACATCCGCCTGCAGTACGAGGCCCATGCCAAGGACCTAGCGAAGAGGGTCGAAAACGCCCGCGGTGTCCTTGACGCGGCTTCCGCCCAAGAGCGGCGGGCATCGGAGGCCGACGCCTCACTGCGGGCTAGGACGGCGGCGCTCGAGGCCGAATGCAAGGCCTTGGACGAGCGCACCCATTCCGCGCAAGAGTTTGAGGCCACGATTCGTCGGCGAATCGAGGTCCTCAACTTGAAACAGCGCGAGCAGGACGCGCGCAGCCGGGAGCAGGCACAGCGAGCCCGGGAGCTGGAGGGGCAGGCTCAGGCGCTGGAGGAGCGAGCGCGTCTGCTAGACCAGAAGGAGTCCACCTTGGCCACCCACGAGAGGACGGCGGTGGAGGCGGAGGCCTCCCTTCGTCTTCACGAGGAGGTCGCAGCTGAGCGTGACCGGACCACCCTCGCTGTGAAAGCTTCGGCGGCCCGTCGCGCGGAGGAGCTACGGCTCCGGGAAGAGGCGTGCCGGGAATGGGTGGCCGCGCTCGCCGAACGCGAGGCCGAGGTGAACCGCCATGAGGTGGCGGCGCGCCGGCTAGGCAAGCAACTCGCGAAACGCGAGGAGGCCGTCGCCGAGCGCGAGGCTCGTGCTGAGCGCGCGGCGATGGCGACAAGGGCTTCTGAGCTGGAGGCCCGGGAGAAGGACCTGGCGGCGGGCTGCCAGCCTGGCGGCGCGGAGTTGGCGAGCCAGCTTACCGTGGCTCAGAGCGCTCTTGCCGACCTAGGGCGCCTGGTGCAAGATCAAGCTGGGGAGATTGCGGCCCTCCGCCTTACCAACAAGATCGGGCCCGAGCTACTCTTCGATGCCGTCGACTGGCTGGAACACGCGGGACGCCGAGTGGGCCTCTCTGTACGCCGGGACAGGAAGCTCCCGCCCACTCAGCCGGCACTCGCGCTCTAGCTGGATAGGCTGGCGGCTGACCTGGAGAGGCTGGAGGAGGAGGTTGGTGAGACCGTCAAATCGTCGTCGGCTTCATTGGCGCGGGCGGCGGTGGTATTAGTCCTCGCCAGCTACCAAGCTCGCGACCCCGACTTCGCCCCATGGCGCGCACTCGAGGAATTCCCCCCAGGAACCGAGGCCGGGGCTCGGGAGCAAGTCCAGGAGGCGGTCGACGCGATCGTCTCTAATTTCGAGGGGTCGGCCCCTCGGTTCACCTCCGGGCTTACCTCGGACGAGGAGAGCGGGAGCGAAGACGAGGAGAGCGGGAGCGGAGACGGTGGTGACGACGTCGGCGGTGAAGACTGGGACGACGTGGTCAGCGGCGCTGGCCTCGGGGGCTTGGGCAGTCCGTGATTATCCCCGCTTTCAATTTCCTTTTGTTATGTGCCTGCATCGGACACCTCTTATCTTTAGGCCATCGTGCCTTCTTGTCTGTAAATAAAGCTTCTTCTTCGCACTTTCGACCCTTTTGCTTTCTTCATTAAATGCCTGCGGCAAGGAAAGAAGAAAAACAAGAGCAAAAATATTCAATTAACTTCCCTATAACTAAAAAGCCGTTTTTACCCCATCCCCCCACCTCGGGCTCGTCCTTGTGAAAAGGTAAATCCGCGCTCGGCCCGTGGGACCTAAATAGTAACGGGCAAGGCCACCGCCCCGAGGGAGCCGCCCGGTAGGTCTGGCCAGACCGAGGCTACAACGACCGGGGATCGGGGACGGCCATGTGTAGGCCCTTCCGAGCCCCCGGGGTTCGCCGCAACCCGGGGCGCTGCCCGCGTTCAGGCTCCCTTTCGGCGGTTTTCAGGTCACCCAACGCCACTTAGGGTTCGGAGTAAGCACGAATCATCCTTTGAACCAGGACAAGCCAGAGGAAAGGGTAGAAAAAAGGTGCGTAGCGGCGTCCACCGAATTTATTGCTTGGAAAGGGAAAAAGATACAAAGTAATGCACAGTGGTAGCCCTCGGCCATGCCCGCGCAAGCCGAAGGGTTGTACAGGGGTTGGCCCGAGTTGCTGGAAAGCAAAAAAGAAATGCGATGCTATGGATAGAAGCGGCGGAGTTGTTCGATATTCCAGGGATTAGGCAACTCCGTGCCGTCCTCCGTGGTTAAGCGAACAGAGCCTGGCCGGGGAACCCCGATCACTTTGTATGGCCCTTCCCACATTGGTGAGAGCTTGCTCAGCCCCAAGCGCGACTGCACGCGGCGTAGGACGAGGTCGCCAACTTGTAGTGATCGGGCCCGGACATGGCGCTGATGATAGCGTCGCAAGCTTTGTTGATAACGCGCCGCCCGCAGGGCCGCGCGCCTCCTCTTCTCTTCCAAGTAGTCAAGATCGTCGCGGCGGAGGACATCCTGAGTGGCCTCATTGTACAGCGCGACACGAGGCGAACCCAGGGAAAGCTCCGATGGTAGGACCGCCTCGGCGCCATACACCAGGAAAAGGGGGGTTTCTCCTGTGGTGCGACTTGGAGTGGTCCGGTTTGCCCAGAGCACGGCGGGCAACTCTTCAAGCCACGAATCCCCGTGCGTCTTCAGGACGTTGTACATCTTAGTCTTGAGGCCCTTGAGGATTTCTGCGTTGGCTCGCTCGACTTGGCCGTTACTCTTGGGGTGGGCGGGCGAGGCAAAGCATAGCTTGATACCCATGTCGTCGCAATAGTTGCCGAACAGCTCACTGGTGAACTGGGTGCCATTATCCGTAATGATACGGTTGGGCACCCCAAACCGGGACGCGATGCCCCTGATGAACTTGAGGGCGGAATGCTTGTCGATTTTGACGACCGGGTAAGCCTCGGGCCACTTGGTGTACTTGTCGATGGCGACGTACAGGTGCTGATACCCGCCTCGAGCCGCTTTGAACGGCCCAAGGATGTCTAGCCCCCAGACTGTGAATGGCCAAGAGAACGGGATGACCTGTAAGGCTTGGGCCGGCTGGTGGGTTTGTTTGGCGTGGAACTGGCACGCCTTGCATCGCTGGACCCTTTCCTGTGCATCTTGCAACGCGGTCGGCCAATAAAAACCTTGCCGGAAGGCTTTACCGACCAAGGTGCGTGAGGCCGAATGTGCCCCACACTCACCCTCATGAGCATTGGCAATGAGCTCGACGCCCTGTTCCTGAGAGATACACTTCAAGAGCATCCCGTTGGCGGCCCGTCGGTAGAGGGTCCCTTCTACGAGCACGTACCGCTTAGAGATACGCGCAAGCTTCTCAGCTTCTGCGCGATCCTCAGGAAGAGTATTATTGTCGAGGTACGCCCGGATGTCAGTCATCCAGGCGACATGACGAGGGGGGTCGGGGTCGACCCCCTCGGGCCTAGAGGCCCGCGGGTTATCGGGGCTCGGGTCGGAGGTCGTGGCGCCGGGGTCCTTCGGGGGGGCCAATTGTGCCGACGGCTGCACGAGCCTTTCCTCGAAGATCCCCGGGGGGAGTGCGGCTCGCGCCGACGCGATACGTGACAACTCATCAGCGATTGGGTTGTCACGTCGGGGCACGTGCCGGAGCTCGAGTCCGTCGAAGTGGCGCTCCATACGCCGCACTTCACGTACGTATGCCTCCATTTGCGCGTCGGTGCACTGGTACTCCTTGGAGACCTGATTCACGACCAACTGGGAATTGCCTAAGACTAGGAGGTGGCGGATGCCCATTCCGGCCGCCGCCCTCAACCCTGCGAGGACTCCTTCGTGTTCCGCCATATTGTTCGTGGGTCGGAAATCGAGCCGTACGACGTACTTGAGGACATCCCCGGTTGGTGAAGTTAGCATGACTCCAGCCCTCGCACCATGAAGGTTGAGGGAGCCGTCAAAGTGCATAACCCAGTGCCTGGCGCGAATGTCGGCACTCGGGTCTCCACCGTCTCCGGGGAGGGAGGGGAGATCGGATGGAAGAGGGTCATCCACCGGCGTCCATTCTGCGATGAAGTCAGCCAGAACCTGGCTTTTGACCGCGTGCCGTGGTTCGAAGTGCAGGTCGAATTCAGCAAGCTCGATGGCCCACTTTACTACCCGACTGGTGCCCTCTCGGTTGTGTAATATCTGGCCAAGAGGGTAAGACGTTACGATGGAAACCCGATGCGCTTGGAAGTAATGGCACAATTTCCTTGAGGCCATTAAGACCGCGTAAAGCATCTTCTGTGCCTGTGGGTATCGGGTTTTCGCATCTCGGAGCGCCTCAGTGACAAAGTAGACGGGCCGCTGCACCTTTCGGTGGGGCTGGTTCGTGATGTCAGGGGCAATTGGCACGGAGCACTCGAGCTCGGGGGCCCCAGGGGGATCCCGGACCATGTCGTGATTGTAGGCCTCGGGGGCGCCTGCCAGAGCCTCTCCTCTTTCCACGGGGGCCTCGGGGCCCTCCGAGGGTTTGGGGCTTCGGGCATCGGGCCTCGGGGGGACGAGGGGCCATCACTAGTTGAGGGGGCCCCTAGCTTACTCTCATCGCGTTCGACTACTAGGGCGACACTCACCGCGTGGGGGGTCGCAGCCAAGTAGAGCAGCAATGGCTCCTCTGGTCCTGGGGCTACTAGGATGGGGGGGAGGTGAGGTAAGCTTTCAGCTGATTGAGAGCTTGCTCTGCTTCCTCTGTCCATACAAATGGCCCGGGGCGTTTGAGGAGCTTGAATAGGGGCAACGCCCTCTCTCCCAGCCTCGATATGAATCGACTTAGGGCGGCCATGCATCCAGTGACGCACTACACGTCCCTGAGTTTGCTGGAGGGGGGGCACATCCTCTCTATCGCACGTACTTTCTCGGGATTAGCTTCTATGCCTCGGGAGGAGACTAGAAAACCAAGGAGTTTGCCCGCCGGCACACCGAACACACACTTGTCGGTGTTCAGCCTCATGCGCGTGGACCTAAGACTATCAAAAGTCTCGGCCAAATCATGCAACAACGTATCCTGGTGGCGCGTCTTTACCCCCAGGTCATCAACATATGCCTCTATATTGCGCCTTATCTGATTACTCAAAGTAATTCGAGTCATACGCTGAATGGTAGGGCCTGCATTCTTTAAACCAAAAGGCATAGTTGTATAATAAAAAGTGCCCACAGGAGTGATGAAAGCAGTTTTTTCCTCATCTTCCCTAGCCATGCGGATTTGGTGATACCCAGAGTAGGCATCTAGAAAACACAAAAGGTCGCACCCCGCAGTGGAGTCGACTTTCTGATCTATGCGTGGTAAAGGGAAAGGATCCTTAGGGCATGCCTTATTGAGGTCCGTGTAGTCGATGCACATCCGGAGTTTGCCATTGGCCTTTGGGACAACCACCGGGTTTGCCAGCCACTCCGGGTGGATCACCTCGCGGATGAAGCCAGCCTCCAGGAGCCGCACCACCTCCTCTTGGATGAAGGTTTGCCGCTCCGGGGCTTGACGCCGCACTTTCTGCCCGACGGGCCGCGCGTCCGGCCGCACGGCGAGGCGGTGCTCGATCACCTCCCTGGGGACCCCGGGCATGTCTGACGGCTTCCATGCGAAGACGTCGGAGTTTGCCCGCAGGAAGGAGACGAGCGCGCTTTCCTATGCGGCGTCCAAGGTCCCGCCAATTTTAGCGGTCTTGGACGGATCATCGCCAAGGGGGATTTCCTTGATGGGCACCTCGTCAGCCGAGGTGAGGCGCTTCTTGGAGGCGCGGGACGCGGAGGCCTCCGGGGCCTGCGGCTCCGTGGCCACTGCCAGGTTGTCAGCGCGCTGCTCCGCGCAGGCGAGGGCGACCTTGACATTGCCAAAGACTGTGATGGGACCACTAGGGCCCGGCATCTTCATCTGAAGGTAGGCGTAGTAGGTGGCGGCCATGAACTTCACCAACGCAGGCCTGCCCAGGACTGCGTTGTAGGGCAGATTGAGGTCCGCCACGTCGAAGTCGATCCGCTCGGTGCGGAAGTTGGTGGAGTCGCCGAAGGTTACTGGGAGCTCAACGAGGCCGAGAGGCTACGTGTGTCCCGGAGTCACGCCGATGATTGGTGGAGACGGCTGGAGCCTCATCCCCGGGGCCTTGAGCGCGTCGAAGGTGGCCGGGTAGATGATGCTCAGGCTGGCCCCCCCGTCGACCAGGACTCGCTTCATCTTGATGTTGTGGATGGTCGGGGAGACCACAAGAGCCAACTTCCCACCCCGAGCGAGCACCGTCGGATGGTCGCCTTGATCAAAGGTGAGCTTCACCTCCGACCAACGCTCCTTCCGTGCCGCCTCGTGAGTCGGGACGGCGGCCAGAAGCTCACGCCTCATGGCCTTGAATCCACGACGGGATGTGTGAGCGCAAGCCCCCCATAAGAGTGGCGACAGTTCCCTGAGGTACCTGGAACTCTAGACCCTCGCTGTCATTGCCATCGTCAGCGGGGGCCTTCTTCTTAGACTCCTCTCACCGATCATTGGCGGGGGTCGCGGGGGCTTTGCCCTCCCATCGACTCTGCCACTCCTCCTCATCGGCCTTCTGAAACCGCTCGGCCAAGTTCTTGACCGAGCAGCAGTCGGCAAGACTGTGCCGATAAGTATTGTGCACCGAGCACCACTTGTCCACCGACCGAACCTCACCGGAAGGGGCGGTAGAGCTCGGCTTTCCGTCGGTGGCCCTTTCCTTGCGCGGGGCCCGCGAGGGCCCATCAGCCGCAAGGACGTGGCCCTCGTCATCAGAGCGGGCTGGCTTCCGCTTGCCCCTTCTGTCCCGTCGCTTGGAGCGGGGGGCAGTCTCGGGGGCGGCCGCTGCCGCTGCACCGGTGCCGGGGGAGTTCCAAGCCCACACCTCCTCCTTCAAAGCCACCTTTTCCGCTAGCTTGAAGAGCTCGGCGGTGGTCTTAAGCTCCTTGGAGGCGATTTTCTCCAGCATGCGGTTGTGCCGCACGCCATTCCGAAATGCATAAATGACCACGTGGGCCGGGATGCATGGAATAGTGTTGCGGACCTGGCAGAAGCACTGTATGTATGAGCGGAGGGACTCGTCGTCCTTCCGCTGCACAGCATGTAGGTCCGCCTCCTCCCCCGGACGGGGGTATGTGCCCTGGAAGTTTGTGATAAGCTGCTGGCACAGGTCCTCCCAGGAGTGGATGGAGTCGGGGGGCTGGGTCATAAGCCATCCGCGCGCCTGACCCTTAAGAGCCATGGGGAAATAATTTGCCATGACCCGGTCATCCCCTCCCGCCGCCACGATGATCGTGGTGTAGATCTGGAGGAACTCAGAGGGATTGATGCTACCATCATATTTCTCCGTGAGGTTGGGGCGAAACTTCGGGGGCCACCGGACGTTCCGGAGGCTCGCCACGAAGGCCCTGCAACCAGTTCCCCCTGGGGTGGACGTGAGGGGCGGGCCGCCGCGCGAGGAGGAACGCGACACTCCAGACGAGGAGGCGCCTTCTCCCACGCGGGCAGCACGGCGCTCGTCTCGTCGATGCTCAATGTTGACTCGAGCGTCCTGCTCCCCGTATAGGCCATCGTGACACCTCCGACTTTCCGAGGCCCCTGACGACGTTGGGGCCGTAGATCGCCTTGAGGCTGTGGCTGTCCGACAGGCCCTCCTCCTTGCTGACGAGGAGAGGGCGGTGGAGGTACGTGACGTACCTATGGCGGTGGAACGGCCACTCGCGGCCAACTGCCGCTGGGCAGTGGCGACCAAGTTGGCGACGTCGTCCAACCATCGTTGGACAGGGGCCTCTGGCTCCGCGTTCACCGGAGGGTGCCGCAGGAGGGCTCCCGCCGCATGAAGCGCGCCCTGGGGCGAGCTGCCGTCGCGGTAAGTCAGGCGGCGGCGCGCTTGGACGTGCCGTGGCCTCCCCCCGTCCAGAGGCGGGGGGAGGGCTGAGCCACCCGATCGGTCGGGAACCTCCCTCCGCGGGGGGTCGCGGAGGGGCGGAGTCAGCGAGTCGCGTCGGCGATGACGCGGGTTGCGACTCCCGCTGACACCCTCACTCCCGGAAAGAGTGGGGGTGTGCACCTCCACCTCTTCCTCTAAAACCTCGACCATGATCGTCGAGGCCGGAGGAAAGCTTGGGGCGGAAGGAAACGACTTCCCTTCGAAGCGCGCGAAATCCCCCTACCTGGCGCGCCAGCTGTCGAGGAGTGATCCTCTCTAGCGGGAGATCGTAGGATCCCCCTTTTGTAAGTTCGGCCGGGGGAAAAGGCTTGCCTCTGGAAATCACGTATCCACCCCCTAGACTACCAGCTAGTATGCACACAACAAGATTATACAGGTTCGGGCCGCTAAGGGGCGTAATACCCTACTCCTGTGTATGGGATTTAGACTAAAGTTATAAAGGTCCCTAAGCCCCGGAGAGCGCTCTTACTTCCTTTCTCCTTGAGCTCAGGTTTTTTTTTTCGTCCCCCCTTCTCGGTGGGCAAGGTCCTCCTTTTATACCTCAAGGGGATCCCACATCCACCGATTCTACCTACTCTTCTCTTGGGTGGGGGGGCCCACCCTACCTTGACCGGATCTCGACCCGTGCCTTCGCCTAGAAGCTAAGCCACGGGTTGTCCTTGAGTGGGGTCCAACGCCATCCCTTGCCTGACACGGGGGACACCCCTGACAATCCCCCATTAATGGATGAAGAATTGTGGTGGCCGTCCTCTCATGGGGAGGACCTCGAATGACCCTTCCGATGGGATGGGTCATACCTACCTCCACTCCGCCGGAGGCAGATGCGACGTGGGGGCACAGCTGTCCGTCCAGTCAGATGTGACCGGTGACAGGCCGGTCACAGACCAGTCATTCCTGACCGTCGCGCGCCAGTCGGGCATGCCGCACGTCTGCCCCTACCGCATTGAATGCGGCAGGGGGCAGTTGGGGCGCTGTGTTCATTAAAGGAGATTCGGCTTGGGCCCCCTCCCCGCTTGCTCCCCCGATAGATGGCGGATAGGCGAGGGCCTCGGGGCAAAGCGGTGCGAGAGCCCGAGGGGCACGACGTGGCACCCCGAGGCCTCGGGGCAAAACGTGCGAGGGCCCGAGGGGCACGACGTGGCACCCCGAGGCCCCCTGGCCGCTCCTGCGATCCGCGGGGTACGGGGGTAGGGCCAGGCCGTAGGTCATGCGCTAGGATGGGAAGGTAAATTCCCCTCATTCCACATACCCCCGGGCCTACTTCACCGACAGGAGAGGAGAGAGAGTTGAGAGAGTGAGAGATGATAGAGAGGTGAGAGAGTGTGAGAGAGAGAGAGAGAGTATAGAAAAGACAAGGATTGGGATGGGTGGATGAAATGAAATTTCCAAGTGTTGACGAAGGAAAGAGAGGAAGGATAGACGTTTTGTAGCATGTTTTTAGGATGTTCGCATGCGAAAATCGGTTTTCGTGTAAGAGGCCCACACGTGCGGACCCTTAAGAGGCCCGCATGTAAAAATCGATTTTCGTATACGGACGTGAAAACGGTCCGTATGTAAACTAAATTGCTCCTCATCCAGGAAAATCGTTTCTCTACTAGTGTGCAATCTCCTGCGAAAATAGATGATTTTTGTAGGCAGGCCCGCGGCCATTTTCGTAGGCGACATCTCCATCTTCGTAGGCGGTGATTCACCCGCCTGCAAAAACACATTCAACGAATAAAACCAAAGCCGCACACGGGCGCCGCCGCCGGCCTCCCCTTCCAGCGAACGGCTCTCCTCCGTCCGCCGCCGCTCCCACAGGCGTCGTCCTCGTCGCGTCGGCGCCATCGTCATCGCTTCCACAGGCATTGTTGTTGTCGTCGTCGTGTGTCTCCTCCTCTACCCATAGGTGGCGCCGTCATCGTCGTCGTCGTCGTCGCGCGTCACCATGAAAGGGAGGAGCCGAGCCGAGTCGCCGTCGCCGAGAGAAGGCGGGCGAGCTGGCGGCGGATCCACAGGCGTCGGTTCCGTCTGTCGCGGCCGGCGGCAGAGGCGGCGAGGAGCTGAGCCGACGGTGGATTTGCTGCTGGTGGTGAACAAATGAGAGAGAGAGGAGTGGAAGGAAAATGAGTGGTGGGGAGAGGATATGGATGGTGGTGGAGAGAATAAGGATAAAACTTTAAGTACTTTTTTGTTGGCATGATTTTTGCATGTTCCACTAAAAAATCATATTTTCCAGGCAGACCACTTAAGAGGTCCACTTGTAAAAATAAAGTTTTTTTTTAGGCGGACCTCTTATGTGGTCTACTTGGAAAAATTAATTTTCACAGGTGGATGGAGAGCTCTACCCTGATTTATATTTATACGGCCATTTAGCTCTGAGGATCATATCCGTTTGAAACAAAATCTCCCAACACCTGCGAAAATACTTTTTCTATCTAGTAGTGGTATCATCCTCGGATCGACCAAGCTGCTCCGCATCTGCATGACGATGAGCTCCGCGCGGCCGCAAAATTCCAAAAGCAGCAGCAAAAGTCCAGTTGGTTTCTCCTCAAACAGTGCATGCAAGGCCATCGTCACCAGTGACGCTACAACCAATCAATCTCGAGGTCTCCGCCAATACAAACTTGACACCTAGTCAAATACACTAATGGCTTTCTAGAACCTGCGGCCGCATTGCGATTTGCAAGCATGGGGCATGCAGCATTTAAGGCCTGTTTGGTTGGTGACCGACACACATCTACACTGTACACAACTGCTTTATAACTAATGCTTTGAATGCAATGAAAATTCCAGCATTCTAGGCGAGACAAGACCCGCTAGGGATTGATTCACGGATGAGGGACCAAAGAAAACTTATGCCAGAAGCTAGCCTGAAAGTTTGAAGACATTTGCCTGACCAGGCAGCCTGTGAGATAAGTTGTTTGGTTTCAACCATGTGCCTAAGAATAATGTAACGTCATACTGTGATAATTACTCTTAACAGACAATATTAACAGATAGTATTAACTCAACAAACATAATCAATCGGTGGAAAGAAAGAAAAAAAAAGAAAAAAAATGTAATTAATAGTAGGACCCATAGCTTTCACATCACGTAATCTTGCTAGCTTCTCACTTGCCTAAGTCAGTCGTTGGAATTTCGTCGTCTAAGCCAGGCTAATCAAAGCGGCTAGCTATCACGTCAGGGCACTGCAGGAACACCCTGGACGCCAACCAAACAAGGTGCTGGCATGTCTCAGGCAAGCATCCCAGGTCAGGCACGAACACGAGGGCAGTAACCAAACAGGCCCTTATACCGTGTGACAGAAAAATTGGACTATATAGTAGGAGTACGTCACTACGTCCTGTATAGGACTCCATCCACTCACATCAGCCACGCGCGCGGATAGCTCGCTCGCTAGCCGAGAGACATGGCGCCCGCGACACAAATGGCAGCTCCACCACCACGCGCTCGCGGCGGCAGCTTCCGCGTCCTGCGCACCGCTCGCGTCGCGCCGTCGTCGCCCGACGGTGTCCCCTCGTTGGGCGAGCGCGCCGTCCCGCTCACCTTCCTGGACGCGATCTGGCTCACGACCCCGCCCGTCGACCGGGTCTTCTTCTACCGCCTCGGCACCGACGACGACGGCGTCGACGCCGTCCTGTCCCGGCTGGCTGACTCTCTGTCCCGGGCGCTCCACGTCTTCTACTCGCTCGCCGGCCGCCTCCGCCTCACGCCGGGCAAGACCAACCGGTACGAGCTCTTCTACCAGCCAGGCGACGCCGTCGCCTTCACCGTCGCCGAGCACGACGACGGCGTCGGTGTCGACGAGCTGGCGACGGACGACCCGAGGGAGGTCGCCAAGATCGCGCTGCTCGTGCCGGAGCTCCCGGATGGCGGCGCGGTGCTGGCCGTGCAGGCTACCGTGCTGCCCCCCGCGCGCCGCGGCCTCGCCCTCGGCGTCACCGTGCACCACGCCGCCTGCGACGGCTCGAGCTCCACGCACTTCCTCCACACCTGGGCCGCCGCCTGCGCCGGCGCCGCGGTGCTGCCGAAGCCTCCCGTCATCGACCGCACGTTCATCCGCGAACGTGACGACCTCTACGACTTCATGGTCAACCGAACGAAGGAGGAGTCCGACAAGTTCAGGTCGCCCGACGTCGCCGACGGCAAGCTCCTCGCCACTTTCACGCTGTCAGGAGAGATCCTTCAGAGCATCAAGGACAGAATCGCCGGCGTGGCGGCGCGCCGAGGTGGTGCGTCGCCGCCGCCTCGGTGCACGTCCATCGTCGCGACGTTCGCCGTCATGTGGCAGTGCCACATCCGCGCCGCACTAGCAGGCGACGTCGAAGCAGACAACAACCCTCGAATCCATGGACGTGCCCACTTCGTCTTCCCCACCGATCACCGGGCGCGGATGGAACCCCGCGTCCCCGACAAGTACCTCGGCAACTGCGTCGGGCCATGCTTCGCCTCGGCGCCCAAGGAAGAGATCGCCGCCGCCGACGCGGAGGACGGCCTCTTCACGACCTGCGCCGCGATCGCCGCCGCCGTCGACGAAGGGACGAGATACGATCCCGGTTACTGGGAGAGGTGCAGGGAGCACGTCGGAGGGATGAGTGCGAGCGACGGTCCGCCGTTAGCGGTGGCCGGGTCGCCGAGGTTCCGCGTGTACGACGTGGACTTCGGGTTCGGGAGGCCGGCGAAGGTGGACGTCGTGTCCGTGGCGAAGACCGGGGCGATCTCGGTGGCGGAGGGCCGCGGCGGCGGCATTGAGGTGGGCGTCGGTTTGCCGCCGGAGCGGATGGAGAGGTTCCGGAGGTGCTTCGCTGATGCCGTCGCGTGGCTATCGTCGCCGTCTCGTCCAGTGACACGTGACATGGATCGATCAGCTCCGGGCCACTCCCCGGCGTAGGCGGCGGCGGCGGCAGGCAGGCAGGTAGTCACGTGTCGCTTGGCTTCCACTCGCTGGGCTTCGGTGGGATTCGATGGGCTGGTTCCCCGTACCCTTGTTTTTTTTCTTGGAAAATACCGTAGCAATCCCAACCCTCCATTTAGGATGATGTTTATGACATTAACTATATTACCATATATGACTTTTAGCATATGTGCCACTATATTAATTAAGAGAGAGAGTGGAGAGAGGAAGAAACTGGATCTCATGCAAGACATAGCTTCAACACGAGAACTAATGCACTAGACACTATCAAGTTCTGCATTGGGAGAGAATAGTGTCTTCATAATAGATGAAGAATAAATATGATTGGTAGAGAAGAGTGATGATGTATTTATTAATGGTCCATTTTAAAAACCATGGGTTGTAGAGTGTAGTTTCTATTGTGATGTCTTATTGACATGGCACTATAGACACTACTTATGGACACTATAGGTTAGGAATGCCCTTAGGGAGTGTTCGCTACTCCAAGTTCCTAGCGTGGAACAGTTTACATGGAAAACAGAACGATCCATTAGCGTGTGATTAATTAAGTATTATTTTTTAAAAAAATGGATTAATTTGATTTTTTTAAAGCAACTTTCGTATAGAAACTTTTTTTTTAAAAAAAATCACCAAGTTTGACGACGAACTAAATATATGCACTTTATTTTAATAATTTTATAAAAAAATAGTATAGTTGAAGATTACATCAATCTGAACGGCCCCCTCCTGACTCCTCATCATGCGACATCACACATCGTCGCCTCGGCCTCTCAGTATCCTCCTCCCCCGAATACATCCTCTTTCACTGTTTCCTCTGCTAACCACTCCGGTACTCCCGATAGATAGACGGAACAGGATAAGGGTGGCGGAAACAAAAGGCGACACTGACGGCGGCAAAGACAACGGTAAAGCGGCGGTTCGCGCAACAGCGGCGCGGCATGAAACCCTCACCGGCATGGAGAACACAGGTAGAGACATGAGAACACCTTCAGTAGTCGATCAGTTTATCGGCTCCTGTTTGCTTGCCGGAGACGGACGCTGCCGGAGCCGGAGCTGACAACACTGAATGGGGGCAAACACCTGCATATTTAGCCTTTGGACGGCACCACCACATGATCCTCACATGCTCCACGCTCAAAGCCGGCGACCGCGCTCACCCCAAGCACAAAATAAAGAAGCTGGCCTCCTTTTCCTCACCAGAACACAGATCTCACTCTCGACAACCGACGAGCTCGATCGGAAATAGCTTCCCTCCAACCAGTGAGTTCAAGGAGAGCTCGCTAGCAGCTGTAGAACTGCAGAAGAAAAGAGAAGAGTGAGTAGTAGTTAAGAAAAAAATGACGAAGGGAGAGAGATATGAGGGGAAAAAAAAAAAGAAAGAACAGAGCTCGCTCTTTGCTCTACGGCCGAAGGCACTCACCAAGGCAGGAAGAAAGAAACAAAGAGTATTTTATTGGTTAGGACATCCACGATGTGAGACACTCCAAGAGTATCTTCACTCACTGAGGTACACTAGGGGTACTCACCTTTACTAGTCCCAACCCAAAAAAGCCTCTTTCTCTCCTCTTCCTCTTTTTCCTACTCTACCCCTCTCTTCCCCCTCTCTATCTCTTTCCTACTCTACCCCTCTCTTCCCTCTCTCTATCTCTCTCTCTCTACATCGCACGCACGCGAGAGTGTCGTCACCGTCGCCGCTCTCTCCCTCTCTCTCTCCCGTGATGGTGGCGGCAGCGACCCCGGAGATGGCAGATCCGGCGCCGCCGTGGCCGGATCTGGCCCCCTGGTGGATGGAGCGGCGCCGGCCGCGCCGCATCAAGGCGGTGGACGACGAGCGCGAGGCAAGCTTGAGGCGACGGACGGCGAGCTTGAGGCGGCGGACGGCGAGCGCGCGGCGAGCTCAAGGCAGCGGACGACGGTGGCGAGCACGGCGCCGCCGGAGGAGGCCGGGCAAGGCGCGCGGTGGCCGGATCTCGTTGCCGTCGTCCCCGAGCGTGACGACCACCACCACGACGTCGTCCTCGTGCTGCTTGGCCGCGAGCACGGGCACCTCAAGCCCGTCGACGGCGCCGAGCTCGACCTCCGCCATCCTCCGCCTCCTCCGTTGCTCCTTAGCCCGTCGACGGCGCTGAGCTTGACCTTCGCCGCCTACTCCCGCTCCTCGCCGCCGCTCCTGCCGCTGCCTCCTCTCGCTCTTCGGCGCTGCTCGGGCAGTTGCCGTGACGGCGGAGGGCCCAAGAGAGGGGAACGGGCGAGAGAGAGAGAGAGAAGAGAGGTGGAAGGGGAATCTGTCGCTGGAGATACGGTGGGCACAGGAACAGGTCGCTGCAATGCGTTGCTCATCTTCGTCCCTGGCCGGAAAGCTGCGAGAGGCGCGACCCCTAGCCAGGGCGCGCGCGGACTCGCGAGGGAACGACGCGGACGGAAAAATTGACGAACGATGCTAGGGACACGATCTAGGGTACCCATTGTAGATGGCCTTAGACCGTCAGAGTGGCTCACGATGGAAAAAAGGTGATGCCCATGCCACTTTTGCATTTCAGCACATATGAATATTCTTTATCCTATATCTCCTGTAAATAAAAGTATTTAAAACAACCTCTCTGTTGATGTAATTAAGCCTAGCAAATTTGTGCCAAATGGCATGGAAGTTTTCAGTTGAGTTAGATCATACTCCTAACCGACAAAGGTGCTCTTTCTTTTTTTTTTCTTTCTGAAACCAACAATTACTACAACTCCGTACCTTTTAATGCTTCTCCACGTGCAACCATTCAAAATGAGAGCACTTCTTACACGAATGTATAAGACAATTCCAATTCAAATGATCTCCAAACACATACCAATCAGTTATTCGATCCTTAATAATAAATTGATTAGAAGCTAATATAGTACCACTATTCTATACGCTAAATTAAAATATTTGGAAATAAATAGCGCTAAGAGCAAATATAGATAAGTACAAAATAGGATTAAATTATAAGGGCTATATCCTTTTTTTTTGCTATTTTCATGTTTAAAGAAACTATTTTTGCTCATAAATATTTTATATTGGATCCTCCAAAGGGTCTATGCTGGCAAAGAGGCCGAATGGACCTTGGTACCAGAAGGCCATTAAAAAAAAAGAAAGGATAAAAGAGAAAATTCTAGACAACAATTATGGTCAGAGAAACACAAAACGTCATCTGTCATGAAACAAACAAGTATATATCCAAATAAAAAACAACACGAATACCTGATTTAATAAGCTAGTGTGTAATGAATGCGAAAGCGGAGGAATGAGAAGCGAGGGTAACGAGTCCTCGGGTTCACATCTTTTATTATTATAATGGTATCATTATTATAGATATTGATACTCCATCCGTTCCAAAATATAACAACTTTTAGCACTTATAATTTATCCTAAAATATAACAACTTCTCCACCAATATTCTCTTCCCAACTAATCACAATCCTTGACCGTTCACTTTTTCCACATTCTTTCACTATTTATCTAATCACAACTCTCCACCACTCACTTCTATCTACTTTATAATAACTGTGTTCAACTCTAAAACATTTTATATTATAGAACGGAGAGAGTGTATGATAAGCTAGAAGGACGAAACTGATATAATAATAGCGATATTAATCAAGACGCAAACACCTGCTCTAGTAGTAGTATATGATCATGACCGGGGCCCCGGGGACCTGATTTGGATCGGTAATCGGTTGGATCCCCACGGAAGGAAAATAAATAATTAAAATGGCTAACTCTTTTGTCATCACTGGGCTCTGTCCTCTACTCCTCATCAACAGGTCGGTCCACCTGATCAGAACGAGTATAATAGCATGCTACAAATTATCTGTAAACATATATGGAGAAAAAAAGAGAAGAGCACCTGTAAAGAAAGTTTTCTATATGAAGATTATAGAATGAAGGGTGAAATTATAACGTGGGATGATTGTAATTGGTTAAGATGAAGAATTAGGTGAAAAAAAATTAAATAAGACAGTTACGATCGAATCAAATGTGGCGAGTAATTGGAGAATGAGTTACAGTTTGAAAAAAACTTAAACACTTGAAATAATTATATTCTGAGATGAAGAGGATAGCTAATAAGCTTTGTCAAGGTGATGGAAGGAGCCAGTACAAGGTAATTTGTGATTAAAGAGATGTGTGAAATTAAGTACGCTTATTTCAGATGAGTTGTCAAGATGAGGCCCCGTTTGATTTGGCTATAGGGGTGAACAACTGAATTGTACGTATAACCATAGATAATATGTTTATATGTATTGTAACCGTTAGATCAATTTGTGAATTGCACGATTCCCTGGTATTAGTTTGTCACCGTCAGCATTACTAAAGCTAGTCAAAGATGACAGCAAAATGGGACTTAACTGGATGCGGCACCCTGACGAGACAGCAGCAAAATGGGACTTCACTGGATGAGGGCAAATACAGGCGTTTACAGATGAAAAAAAGCTAGTCACAGATTGAGTAGAAAACGGCACCCTGACGAGACAGCAGCAAAGGGGGACTCTAGATGCGGGCAAATACAGGCGTTCACATATGAAAAGATAGGAAGATTTGTCTCCAAATATATATACAGTATATATTTACAGGAGTACCTATAACTGTAAAGGTCAATGTTAACATCAGTGGAGCATGACAATCTACGCTATCTCCTGTCAGATAGGTTGAGATTAACATCATCCGTGTTTGTACTGCTTAAGAGATCGATAGTATCCATCTGCAGTTACTGTCTAGTCTGCTGTGCACAGTTTAGCAACAAAGAAACTACTGCCCATTCTCTTCTGACCTCTCTTTGTTTTAGAGGGGGTGAACAAAAAAATATTATATGGAGTAATTAATTTCTCATTCAATGAGAATGGTTGAAGACTTGTAAGGTGGTTAGGACAAGATTGGATGAAAATTAAAATGAAAGGTGGTTATTGGTGGATATAATACTTTATAAATAGATAGAATATCTTGTGATAAATTTTTAAACGTGAAAAAAATGGACATATCTTGGAATAGGGGGGTGGGGGTACGTATATAAATTTCAGGACAAAAGCTATAATACATTATTGTCATCTTCATCTCACCAAATCCCGTCATATTAGATTACAAAATCAGGTATAAACGTATCAATTTAAGCAACGGTGTCACTCTTATTTGAATTCATGGGACATAATAAAATTATGCCAGCTGAGGCAGCGAGTACTACGCATTCTTCCTAATAGCATCACCAACATAATGTGAATAACCCACCCAAAATCTTGTTTTTGGTTTCCTAAATTGAAAATAGAAAGTGAAAAAATTCATCTCTTTGAATTCCCAAAAAATAAAAGTGAACCCTTCTGTTAAACTACCAATAGAAATATCTAGTTTTCCTCTATTACCATGCTGAAGAGGATCACGCTATCCTCCAGGCACTCCTCCTTGCCCCAATGCTGCATTGATCTCCCTCGCTCCTTGTCCTGACGACGATTTTTCTCCCACGCACTCCCTGATCGATGCTGATCTGCTTCCCCGACGCCATTCTCCCCCACCATCCCCTGTCAGCTCTCCTTTCCCCCTCCCCTCTATCTCCCACTGTTGCTGTCCCACCTCTCCTTACATGCCCTCGTTGTGTTAAAAGACAAAGAGATGAGTCGTCGATGCAACTCCCTCGATATGCTACTGGATGATGAGTCTTTGTTGGATGACAACGATGAATTTATTTTTGAGACGGTTCAAATAGTCACTAGTACAGATCCTCTCATCTGTGACGGCCCTTCACATGCCTGGGCAACGTGGGCCGTCAGAACGAAGTCATCTCAATCGGGCCTAAATTTTTGCCGTTGTAGATGTACTCGTCGGGGTGCATATTCCTATAGCCTGTCACCGCTGACACTCATCTGTGACGGGCTTGAAGTTAGGCCCGATTGAGATGACCTCCACTATCTCAATCGGGCCCAAATACTGAGCCCGTCACAGATGAGTGTCATCGGTGACGGGCTCCAAAGAAGGCTCGATTTAGATGGCCTAAATGCCCGTCACCGATGACTCTTATCGGTGTCGGGCTTCTATTTCTGCCTGTTAGAGATTAGTGTGCGCCCTTTAGAAATGACTTTTTTTTGCCCGATTGAGATATACTTTGCACACTATATATACTCCAGCAGTCCGTTGTCTGTAGTTATCCCACTGTTCACTATTTTGGTGGGAGTTTGAAGGGGGCAAATTTTTGTAATTTTTTTGCAAACAAAAACAGGGAAATCATAAAAGTAAGTAAAAGGGTACTAATCATTTCCTATTAATTTAGTAGTACTTATGTTATGAGATGTTAACTAATATTTTGTTCATTGTTCAGCGATGGATCGAAGTTGGATGTACACGACTGGCTTGAGGCGTCAGTACAAGGAGTATAGAGATGGCGTATTAAGTTTTATGAAAGCCGCAGTGGAGGATAGGATAAGAAGAAACGACAAGTACATGTGTTGTCCATGTAGCGATTGCAGGAATGAGATTTGGTTGGATGATGAAAAGGAAGTACACGCTCACTTGATACGCCGGGGATTCATGAAGAGATACACATGCTGGGTGAAGCATGGAGAGCAAGATCTGGGTATTGATGGTGCAGCTGCGGACGGAAGTGGTGCAGACAATCATGAAGAAGGAGATGAAGAAGAGCATGACATGTTTGTCCCATCTCCATTGGGCGGTGAAATGGTTAATGTGGACCCTGATATGCTGCAAGACATGTTACGTGACGTTGATGACCCAGCTATGAACGAGAGAGATTCAATGAAGTTTAGAAGGTTGGTCAGTGACTCGGAGACTCCTCTATACGCAGGATGCAAGCCAAAGCACACCAAATTATCAGCAACATTAGACCTAATGAAGTTGAAGGCTAGTAGTGGATGGTCAGACAAGAGTTTTACAGAACTTTTGGAAATACTGAAGGACATGCTTCCTCAGGAGAACACATTGCCCGAGACGACATATGAAGCAAAACAGGTTCTGTGTCCCCTAGGGTTAGAGGTCCGGAGAATTCACGCGTGTCCAAACGATTGCATATTATACTACAAGCAATACGCGGACTTAGATGCTTGTCCTGTCTGCAAGGCTTCTCGATACAAGCGAAAGAAGAGCGCGGAGGAGGGAAAGAAGTCAAAGCGGGGTGGTCTGGCGAAGGTTGTGTGGTATCTACCAATCATTGATCGTTTCAAGAGAATATTTGCCAACCCCAATGAAGCAAAGTTAATACGTTGGCATGCCACAGAGAGAAGGAATGACGGTTTGCTAAGACACCCTGCGGATTCGATTCAATGGAGGAATATCGATCGAAAGCACAAAGACTTTGCTGCCGACCCCAGAAACATGAGGATATGTTTGTGTACGGATGGCATGAATCCTTTCGAAGACATGAGCAGTTCTCACAGCACTTGGCCAGTTCTCATTGTGAACTTTAACCTCCCGCCATGGTTGTGCTTCAAAAGGAAATATATTATGTTGTACTTGTTAATCCAAGGTCCGAGACAACCTGGCAATGACATCGATGTGTTCTTGGAGCCTGTTATCGATGACCTTGAGATTCTATGGAAAGAGGGTGTGGAAACTTGGGATGCATATGGTCAGGAGAACTTCACACTACGAGTTCTATTGTTCTGCACCATTAATGATTATCCCGCGCTGGGTAATCTTTCTGGACAAACCGTGAAAGGAAAGAAGGCATGCTCTGACTGTATGAAACATACACGCAGTAGGTGGCTGAAGAAATCAAGAAAGATGGTTTACATGGGTCATAGGAGATGGCTCCCCCTACGGCACGCCTTTAGAAGAAAGAAGAAAATTTTCAATGGTAAGAAACAACTTGGGTCTGCCCCTGCGGATTTGTCCGGAGATCAGGTACACAACATGGTGAAGGACATTACTAATGAGTTTGGGAAGAAAAGAAAACGTAGCAAGGAGGACAAGAAGAGGATGTGGAAGAAAAAATCCATATTTTGGCGGCTACCTTATTGGGATGATCTTGAGGTCCGTCATTGCATTGATCTGATGCACGTAGAGAAGAATGTGTGCGATAGCTTGCTGGGGCTATTGTTGAATATGCCTGGCAAGACAAATGACGGGTTGAATGCGCGTCTCGATCTACAGGAGATGAACATTCGCAGTGAACTTCAGCCTGTTACAGATGAGAAGACGGGAAGAGTGTACCTCCCACCAGCTTGCCACACATTGTCGAAGGATGAGAAGATCGCAATGCTATCATGTCTGGCAGATATTAAAGTTCCTTTAGGCTATTGCGCGAGAATAAGTAAGTACGTTAAATTGGAGGATCTTAAGCTGGTTGGAATGAAGTCTCACGATTGCCACGTGCTAATCACACAGATCTTGCCAGTTGCTATAAGAGGCATTCTACCACCACAAGTCCGTAACACGATCAAACGGCTTTGTGCCTTCTTCAATGCAATTGGTCAGAAGATTATAGATCCAGAAGACCTAGATGGGTTGCAGGCCGATATTGTCAGTACCTTGGGTCACTTGGAGATGTATTTTCCACTAGCTTTCTTCGATATCATGGTTCATCTCACTGTTCACCTAGTGAAGCAAACAAAAATATGTGGGCCAGCTTTTATGAGAGAAATGTGGCCATTCGAGAGGTACATGGGAATTCTGAAGTCCTACGTTCGGAACAGAGCAAAACCAGAGGGGAGCATCATTGAAGGTTACACGACGGAGGAAGCCATTGAGTTTTGTATCGATTACATGGCCGAGACTGATCCTATCGGAGTTCCTACGTCTCGCCACGAAGGAAGGTTGGCAGGTGTCGGCACAATTGGCAGAAAAAGAATTGTTCCCGATCAAGCTTCCTACGCGCAGGCTCATTTCGCAGTGCTACAACATATGGCTGAAGTAACCCCATACTTTGAGGAGCATTTAGCGAAGGTCCGACAGGACAATATTGGTCGATCAGATATTCGAAGAACAAGGGGCATTGGCTCCAATGTTCCATGGAAGTTTGGGTTTCCCCAATACGCGTGGCAGTACAAGAAGCACAAGCTTTCCAAGGCGCAGAAAGCTGCACGCATTAAGGCCCAACTTTGGGAGGAGCTTAAAGAAAAGCTTAGAGAAGGGCTCACTGCTGAGCTGTTAGACATGGAGGCTCGGATGAAGGCACGCATCAGGGAAAGGTCGACCGATGCCACTCCCGATCCCATAGTACAAGTGAGCCCCACGCAGAGGCGTAGCAGCTGCGCATCAACTGAGGCTCCGGCAGAACAGCCTGATGGCCCGCCGCGGTGGACCACATAACGGTAAAAACAACATAATAACGCATATATTATATTAGCACCACAATACATTGCAATATATACTAAGGACACTAATGAATCTATCGCAGGAACCCACATCGTGTACCCTAGTCGTTAGGGTGACACCAGGATTTCCAATTCCTGCCGCAGAGGGTCAAGCATTCAAGCCTACCCCGGAGACCCGAGTGCATGGGGCGCAGCTGCAAGCCGGCAATGCCAAAGTTTAGGTGGACTTAGTGAAGCCCGATTGGGTTGGCTACACTATCCCACACCCACCTAATGACAAGATTCTGACCCTTGGGGCTGCATGTGGGACCTTTATTCAATGGACTAAGCACAGCATTGAGATCAATATAACTCCAAGGCTAGCGCCAAGTTCTCGTCCGCTGCCGACGCGTCCCCATCAAACTGTTGTATCTCTCCCTCCTGCCGTTGAACAAAGAGATGAAGATCTCCAATTACAGTATGATACTGATTTTGGGGACGACGGTATGGAGGTTGACAGCAGGCCGCACCTCCCCCCTCCTGCCAAAAGGAGCAAGAGGGCGAAATCTTCTCCACCAAGCTTGACACACGCAGAAAAGCTGCTGGAACGGGGAGGAAAAATAAAGGTGCCATTAGCCCCAAAGAAGCTTGATCTTGGCAAGGCGCCAGTAGCTCCTCCAAAGCCTCCAGTCGAATTCACATTGGGCATGCCATTGGTCGGAGACGATGCCTTATTCAAGATGGGCCCTGCATGCAAGGAGTTGCACGGGTACTACATGGAGAAGTCCAACGCAAGGAGGAAGAATAGAGAGAACTCCATGTTGGGCCAGCACGATGGTCAGCCGTTCCTCGGGCCTACTGCCTTCATCGCCGTAGACTTCAAAGATCTATGGGACCTCTATAGGGTGTGAGCGATCGACATCAACCTCCTTAAGTGCTACTCCTTGTAAGTATTTCTTGGTACGCGATATGGTAGTGACTGTCCATAAATTACGCTTACCCTGACTCTTGTCTTGCTCGTAGGTTAACCTGGAAGCATGTCCATTGTAAAGCACCCCATGTTGCCTTACTCGATCCAGCTGTCGTCAACGAGACAACTATGAAAAACGATCGAGCAAACATGGTGGCCTATATCAAGGACTGCTTATTTGCCCGTCAAGACAAGGACTTCATTATGTGCGTCTACAATCAACAGTAAGCGTGTACCGTACTTATACTCAAATACTCAACGTGTACAACTGTAGTATGTAACTGGCAATTTAATAATTTCGCAGGCAACATTGGATTCTTCCGGTAATAACGCCGAAGTGGAGTTTGGTACACTACCTTAACTCCAATATCAAGCCAGATATATACAATTTGTCGGCCATCGAATCTGCCTTGAACGAGGCATGGGACCAATACGTGGCAAGAGGCGGGAGGCATAAGGATGGGCATCCCAAACTCGGTCACAAGAAAGACTTCCCAATACGTCAACAAGTTGGCGACCAGTGTGGGTTCCATGTCTGCCATAACATGAGGAGCTTCGCAGACAAGGTGACATTGCTCAACCCTGAGGTGTGTAATTCAATTGTTTATACACACATAGGACGACAAATTTACAAGTATGTAGACTAACTTGGCGCCGAACATGCAGGAATTTATTTCAAGGATTCCGGAAATCAACTTCGAAATCATTAGAGAGGAGATAGCACAATTCATACTAGATGATATCTTGTCACCGAAAGGGATGTTTAGAGTGAAGTCCTAGGTAGCTCGTCTCGGAATGGCAGAACGTTTGCAATGCATATGCGACAAACAATTGATTTTTGTAAATATTATTTGTAATACAATTATATTCTTTAGAGTAAAGTCCTAGGTAGCTCGTCTCTGTATATACTTGCATTTCTAGTTAAATATAAAATTGTTCCAATTTATAACTTATTTTTGCAGGTTTTGATGCATGTCGGCGGTTTGGAGAGAAAAATGAATGTGAATGACATATGTGTGAATGGGTTGTGGATGTGAATGTATATGTGTTTGATTTTGTGAATTGGCTGTGCTGTAATGGAATATGAATGTGAATTGGCTGATGTGATGCTGGGAATGGGTCTATATGAATTGGCTGTGATGGAATATGTGAATTGATGCTGGGAATGGGGTTGCTGGGAATGGGAGTATGTATATATATGCTTCTGTCATTTTTGCAGTGGGCATGGCTAGCAAAGGCCTGAGGCTAACCAAAAAGACAAATTTTATTTTTTTTTCTAAACTCATCCTTGATGGGCATTTAGCTAATGCCCGAAAGAGATAACTTATCCATGACGGGCTATAGAGTCCTGCCCGTTAGAGATTAGTCATCCGTGACGGGCTTTTAGAATACACCCGATAGAGATAAGTCGTCCGAACCGGGACTAGTTTAACTCAACACGTGGGGTCAAACCTATCGGTGACGGGCTCTGGCTAAATGCCCGATGGAGATGACTACTCATCCATGACGATCTTAGTGGTGTGCCCGATTGAGATTAGTCATCCGTGACGGGCTCCTAACTACGCTGGTTTGACTGGTCATACTCATATGTGACGGGCTTTGTTTTCGGCACGATTGAGATAACATCCATCCGTGACGGGCTTTAGCCCGATTGAGATTTTTCGTCACATCCGTGACCTTTGCCCAGTGACGGGGGCCTTACCCGATAGTGATAATGCTTTTAGCTCGTCACAGATAAGTGATCCCGTTCTAGTGAGTGTACGATCAGAACATGAAAGAACCAAAGCAAGGTGGGTCTGTATTCAGGGGCGGAGCTAGTGTATTGAGGGGGGTGCCCAGGAACCCGGTCAAAAAATTTTTGGAGCTATACCTGACCTATTTTCACTATATATGCACCCCTCAATACATATTTAGACACCTGTATTAGCTTAAACTTGATATAAAGCAGAGTAAATTAAACAAGTGGCACTCCCCTCATCTCGCTCTATCTCCGCCCCTATCTGTATTTGGACGTGAGGTGATTAATTGGGTATGATTGGCTGGTTATTGGAGACTATACGATGACCATTTTTCTGAAGAACCGACAACTTCCTGTTCATTTTAGACGCATGTGTGTATTAGTGAATAGTATTATTTTTTTCAATCTTGATTTGAATTGGTGATGCACATATTAATTCTTATTTCTAATTATTGTGTAGGTTTAGAATGAGAAGACCTCTTTTTTACACATAATGATTATTGTTAAAGCGCATGATGATTATTATGTGTAAAAAGAAAAATGTGGCTGGTATCCTTGGGCTATCCTGTTTTCATAAGGTAACATTAGTGTTACGTATGGATTTGATAAAGAATGGCTATGTTATTTTTTTATTTTGTATTGATATGTGTGAGATAAATGAAAAAAATATTCCGTAATAAATTTGTTTTTAGCTCCATTTATTTGTCTTTTTAAACGGTTCCTTTTATTTATCTTCAAATCTATAGTTTAGTGCTACATCTTATTAAATCTGTATATTTTTTTATAATTTGACCAAATTACTTATAGTTTTTTTTAATTTACTCTAACTTGTTTTTTCGTGCGGGAATACCTCTGGATGACTGATGACGTCAGATCAGCTAGAATTGTCGATAATCAATGCGGTCCCTTTTCTCGTCATGATATGTGAATAGTGAAATCTCACCGTTCGGTGAAAAGAACATCAGTGCTTCCTCCGTATCGTAATAAGTTTATTTTTATTTTATTTATTTCAAAATAAGCTCATTATTAAATGTTTATAAAAATAAAAATAATTATATTGTGAGAAGATAAAATAAAAAAATAGTTGCAACAAAATTTGATAAAATAGGGAAAAAATAAATTTGTTTTGGAACTGAGGTATTAATTCTGGAAGAAGGAAATCTCCTAAAGAACATTACTATTCACACATACCTTTCACTCCTTGTTTTTTCTCTTTCGATTAGTCATGACCGAGCCGTCCTTGATCACTTAATCATGATACGGTGAAAAACATACTAGTCCACACGAGTTCAAGGGGGAGTTGTTGAATGCTTCTCCGTCTTAGAATAAAATCATTGTTTATCCTTTGTCCTAAAAAAGAATTAACTTTTGAATTATCATTACATCAAAGTTTATAAAAACAGAAAATAAATATATTGAAACTAGATAAAGTAAAGAATAATTGTATTTGGATTTAACAAATAAGGGGTATTTTAGTTTTTTTTTAATTTTGTGTTGATATAATTATGATGAATAAAAATTAAGCATATTCTGAGACTGATAGAGTATGGAGGTGAAAGGGTAGCTTAGCTATGAACCCATGATCACTACTAGTATTTGGAGATTTTAAGAGAACTGTTATACGTACGATTCAGCTGTATAACTTACTAGAAAAGTGTCCGTGTATTGCAATGGTAAAAAAAAGAAAAAAATTGAGGAAAAGTTGAGAAAGATAATTTACATTGTGTAATTATTTGAAATACCAATTTTCTGGAATATTTGGGTATTTTTTAATTAGGTAGTAGTCTAATTAAATTAATTTACAAGCAAAGTAAGTGTGAGAAAAATTAACCATGATTAATAATAGTCTTTGAAAATTTGTTGGAATTTCTAGAACTTAATTGCTAATTTTAATAACACAAACATCATCTTTATTTAAATAAATCTAAATAAAAGTCCACATTTCTCTTTGGGTCATTTTCCGCCCATTTTCTTCTTCAGCCCGCAACCGAGCGGCCTGCTTTGCTCTCTTCTCCTCTCCTCCGCCTCGGCCCGCAAGCAAGCGTCCAGCCCAACGTACAAGTCTAATTAGTCATCCCAACTCCTCCTCTCACTGTCGTGTGGGCCCCAAGCAAAATTCTACCCGCTAGCCCCCGCGTGGTCCATCAAGCGTGCATGGCCCAGCTGAGGCTGGCCTGACGTGGGATCGATATGAGCCGTTCGTTTTGATGGTTGGCACAGATCGGTTCCAAATCAATCAAAACCACTAGTACAAAAAAAAAACCTAACCCTAATTCATTTTCCCCCTCCCACTTCCCCCACCGTCGGCTGCCTCTCCCTGTTGCACCGCCTCTCCCCCTCTGCTGCTCCCTCTCCGCTGCTTCCCCTCCCCCTCCTCCCACCAGTGGCGCCTCTTCGCCTCCCCTGTCCTCTCCCTAATGGTGGTGCCGCTCCCCATCTCCTCTCCTCCCGTGTTGCCAGCACAGCGCGATGACGACAAGAGTACGACGTGGTGCGGCGACGGCGGGGGTACGGTGCCCTCTCCTTCTCCCTGTCGGCCTTGATGGCGGGGTATGGTGCGGCGACGGCAATGGGCGACGACGGCGGTGATGCCGCTTCCTGGCGAAGGGCCAGACGGACCCGCGCAGTTCCCACCGGTGGCTTAATGCTCCATGAATCCAGTATGTGATTCGAATTGAAATTTCCCGTCCGTTCTCTTTTGGATCCGCGTGCAAGTGCCGACGGATGAAAACGGATGAGAAATTTAGGTGACAAATGCAAAATTACCGATTTTTTAAGTAGTTAAGATATACAACTAGAGATATATAATCATAGACCAATAGAAAAGAACATGTTCATATGTATTGCAGCCGTTGCTCAATTTTAATTATATGTGAGTCGGACAATTACCTGGTTTTAGTTTGTCACCGTCAGCATTACTAAAGCTAGTCACAAGTTGAGAAGAAAACGGCACCCTGACGAGACAGCAGAAAAATGGCGAGAAGGCTACATGTGTCGCGCGCGGAGAGGGGGCGGCGGACGCGCCGCGTGGGAGAGAGAGTTTTCCTTTTTTTTTGCTTTTGAGGAGTCAAGTGAGGAGGACGAAGATTTTGATGAGGATGAGTGATCCACTCCATTTTCCCTTTTTGGTGCCTTGATGCCAAAGGTGGAGAACCACCTATCAAAAAAAAAAACTATCCCCTTTCGTGATGGCTAGTCGAACCTTGGGCTTTTATGTCATGTTTAAAGTCTTTATTATGCATGTTTATGTCTTGTTGAACTCTATAGGCTTGGATGATGTTATGTGGAATTATATCTTATCCATGCTTAAATTTGTGATATATCTTGTCATTTGCATATGCATGATGTTATATTGTCATTCCTAATCTATTGCATAGATTGAGGGGGAGCTCTCCTATTCATTTCAAGCATATCTTTAGGGGAGCTCCACCAAAATCCTAATCTTTTATTATTTCTAATTGTGTTGTCATCAATCACCAAAAAGGGGGAGATTGAAAGTGCATCTAGTACCCCTCATTTATTTTGGTGTTGATGACAACACAATTAGAGGGAAACTAATGCTTTTTGTTGAGATGAATGCAAGGATAAAAAAGGAGTGGAACTTGAGTTTAAAAGCATTGTGGCATCTTTTGTGGTAATCGTCTTTCTAAACCATGTATATCTTGTGTTCTTGAGTATTAGGATGCCGTACTATTAAGAGGGATACCACATGCATATAATTGGTAGAACACTAGTGCTCAAAATCCTTTACTTGAAGTGTTCTTGAATTTATCCTGTCAGACTATCCGATTTTGATCGGACTATCCGATGCTCAGACTATCCGAAATTTCATAGAACTTTCATCTCTGTCTTTGGTCTAAATGTTGGCTCAAAAAATATCGGACTATCCGATGACCTAGAGACTCCAAAATTCAATGGAACTTGAGTCTCTGTAAGATGATGAAATTCTTGCTTCAAAAATAACGGAATATCCGATATGACATCGGACTCTCTGATCGATCGGATTGACCGAAATTCTCCAGAATTTTGTCCTCTATCTCGGGCTTGATTGGGGGTCAAAAAACATCGGACTATCCGATGTCATCTTGGATTTTCCGAGGTGGGATGAAAAGATTCTCTCCCAACAGCCACTTTTTGGGGGATCTATAAATACCCCCACCTAACCCTTTTCTAGGGTTACCCAACTCATTCATTCTCATTCACTTTGGGTTGAGCTTGGTGCTAAGGTGCTTTGGATCTTTGAGCTCTTTCTCCCTCTCTCAAATCCCTCCTTATTCTTTGTGTGGTGGATCTTGTTGGTTGTGGATTTGGTGTTTGAGGGCCTAGTGTGTGTTTCACTCGATCTTGAGCACTAGGGTTTGACCAAGAGTTGTGTGGTGTTTGTTACTCTTGGAGGTCAAGGACTCCTAGACGGCTAGGTGTCACTCCTGAGCCACCGATCTACGTGTGGTTGGCAGGGAGAAGTTTGCGAAGGCCGGATCTCGCCTCCGCAAGAAATGAGATACCCCTTAGTGGAAGGAGGAGTGCTTAGTGCAACCTCTTTAGGAAAGGGTTAGCAAAGACCCGGCTCTTAGTGAGCTCCTCAGCGGAGAGTAGAATCCCCTTAAAGATTTGAACTCCTGGAACAACTCCGCAAACGTCATCGTTGGTGATCTCTCTATATCCTCTCTTTAGCTTTGCTTAATTGTGCCACTATAGATCTAGTCACCGTTTGCGCTATACTCTTGTTTGTGTGATAGATCTACTTGTTGTGACTCTTTAGTGGATCAGACAGTCTGATCCAACATCAGACTATCTGATATTTTCGGATAGTCTGACTGTGGATCATACTTCTCCGGGAGCTTGTGGAGTATTACGTTGCTGTGTTGTTCTGTCAGCTTGACCGCCTCCATTGTTGGGAGTGGTCTCTTGTTGTTGAGTATGTCCTTGAGATAACGGGCGTATGTTGGCACTTGCATAGCGTCCAATAACGGCACATTGATGTGGATCTTCTGGATTACTTCAACAAAACGAGCGAATTGCTCGTCCACTGACGGTTTCCTACTTCGTTGAGAGAATGGCAGCAACCGTGTGTCGCAGTACTCTTGCGGCACTGTCTTTTCTAGCGGAACTTCCTTGTCAACAAAATCATTAGATGGCACTTCTTTTGATATCCCATTAGTTCCTGCAGGGTTAGGATATGGCGGATCACGAGTGGACTTACCTCCCCTCGTCATGATCGCCTTGGCATTTTCAATGGAGGAGTCAGGTTGCCCTGGGATCCTCCCAGTTTCATTTGCAGGGACTAAGGATGCCAACTGAGCTAGCTGGGTTTCTATACCAATCATTGGAAAATTGTAACCATGCCATTATAATTTTGCAAAATTTGAGATATGCCATCCTGACCCACATGTCATTGACTCATGTGGGTCCTACATGTCATTGAGATACCGATGGCATATCTCAAACTTTGCAAAATTATAATGGCATGGTTCCAAATTACCCGGCTGATTTTGAAAAGCAGAAGCAAAGCCATCTAATTAGACATTTATGTTTTCTAGGACCTTGTCATTGGCCGCAAGCTTTTTGCTTAGTGCATCGGTGGTTTTAGCTTGCGCAAAAACGAGATCCCTCAATGAGGGCTGGTTAGAAAAATTACCGTTGTGTTACCTCCTTGATAAATGGGCGTGGTTGGTTCCACCCCTGACCTCCTTGTGGACGATACCCGTTGTTGTTGTTGCCCATGTACATCGCCTCCTCACGGGTTTCCGGGCAGTCATTCCCAGAATGACCCATGCCGCCGCAGACCTCACATGTGACGTAAGAGTCCAAGGCCTTGACTGTGCCTTGTGGCCGTTTCTCGTGGTCGTCCAATCGCTTCATGAGGAGGTCCAGCTTGGCAGCAAGTAACTCCGTCTCCTTGATGGTGTGCATGCCTCGCTGACGGGTCTGGTGTTGTTCCTCGCTCCAACCCATATTGGAGACCATCTTCTCTATTAGATCAACGGCTCCTTGAACCGTTTTAGAGAAGAAAGCTCCTCCAGCTGCCGCGTCTAGGTGATCGCGGGACATCGGGGTGAGTCCATTATAAAAGTTCTGCAGGATCAGCCAGTCGTCCATCCCATGATGAGGATAGGCGGCTACGTACTCCTGCAGCCGTTCCCATGCTTCCGGAATAGACTCATCCCTTGTCTGCTGGAAACTAGAAATCCTTCCACGAAGGGCATTGGTTTTGCCCTTCGGGAAGAATTTTGAGAGGAATGCCGTAGAGCATTTGTCCTAGGTATTGACAGCAGCACGGTTAGCATAGTGATGTGCTCGAGGGTGTCCCGATCTTTCGATGAGAGGGATAAGTCGATTGGTTGGAGTGACGTTGGCGATCTGACTACTACTATCCAGGGATGTTGCGCCTTAGCAATTGTTACACCAACTCCAGAGGCGGTCGTGAATCTCGACGGATACACGATCAGCCCAACCACGAGAGTATTTGTTCCTGCAAGCAATCGAGAACCAGCAAGAACAAGATGAACAAGCAACTAAATTTGCAAATCAAAGATGTTGGATTAAATCAACAGAAGTAACAAGTGGGGTTCAGTAACAAGCAATCCGGCGATCTAATCGATCACTTGATCAACTCGGCAAAGTAGCGACGCTATACATTGATCTAAACAAAACCCGATTATTCTTGGCGGCAGAGAAAGCTATAAAAAGAGGAAGAGGACGACCACAGGGGTGCTGGGGTCATTCTCTCACCCTAGGACGCGTCCCTAATGGACCCAACTTGATACACCGCCCATTGGGCCCAAAGAGGTGACGCATCACCGTGGACAGAAAAGAACTCAGTAGTAAAATGAAGATTGCGGCCGCCCCAGAACTGATATGGACATGAGGCTGGATCCATTTGAAAGTAGACTTCACAAGCTTTCCATGAAGTACTTGCACGCCCAAATCGGAGTTCGCATGAAGTCGTGGCGGCCGTCAGAAGTTTGTGCTGTGCTGCAGTCCGAATCCATCCCACGTGAATCCTCTCCCCGTTTGATCCTCTCCATTGTTCCTAATAGTTGAGTTGACGTGCACGAGCGTGGGTAATAGGACTATGAAGTTGTACTTGTGGAAGCGTGGATGTATCGTTGGTGTTGATGTCCTCATCATCCTCCCTTTCTTGCATTTGAGTCGTCCTCGACTCAAGTTCATTTTCCGCGCCCAAATATGGCTTTAAATCTGCAACGTTAAATGTGGGACTAACCCCATAATCTATAGGCAAATCAAGCTTATATGCATTCTCATTAGTGTTGGCTAACACTTTAAATGGACCATCAGCTCTAGGCATCAATTTAGATTTTCTCAAGTCAGGAAACCGTTCTTTTCGCAAATGCAACCAAACCAAATCTCCAGGTTCAAAATTCAATTCCCTTCTACCTTTGTCACCAGCAAACTTATACTTAGCATTCATGCGCTCGATGTTTTCTTTAGTTGTCTCATGCAATTTTAACATCAACTCAGCATGTTGCTTAGCATCAAAATTCAGTTTTTCAGAAGATGGCAAAGGCATCAAATCAATGGGAGCACGAGGCAACAAACCATACACAATCTGAAATGGGCACATCTTTGTAGTAGAATGCAAGGAACGATTATAAGCAAATTCAATATGAGGCAAGCATTCTTCCCACATCTTGATATTTTTCTTCAAAACAGCCCTAAGCATAGTAGACAAGGTTCTATTCACCACTTCAGTTTGTCCATCAGTTTGGGGATGACAAGTAGTAGAAAACAAAAGCTTAGTCCCCAATTTAGCCCACAAAGTTCTCCAAAAATGGCTAAGAAATTTAGTGTCACGATCAGAAACAATTGTATTTGGCACACCATGCAAGCGAACAACTTCTCGAAAGAACAAATCAGCGATATGAGAAGCATCATCAGTTTTATGACATGGTATTAAATTTGCCATTTTAGAAAATCTATCCACAACCACAAAAATGCTATGACGCCCCCTCTTGGTCCTAGGCAATCCTAACACAAAATCCATTGAAATATCTTCCCAAGGAACAGTAGGAACAGGGAGATGCATACACAAACCATGTGGATTTAAACGTGACTTAGCCTTTTGACATGTAGCGCAGCGAGCAACGAATCGATCTACATCTCATCTCATCTTTGGCCAAAAGAAATGACCAGCAAGGATGTCCACCGTCTTCTTGGCACCAAAATGCCCCATCAAACCACCTCCGTGCGCTTCCTGCAACAACAACAAGCAAACGGAGCTAGCTGGAATGCATAGCTTGTTAGCTCTAAAAACAAACCCATCATTCAAGAAGAATTTGTTCCATGTCTTTCCATCCTTACAATGCAGCAACATATCTTTAAAATCATCGTCATGCACATATTAGTCTTTAATCGTTTCTAGGCCAAAAATTTTGTAGTCAAGTTGTGTCAACAAAGTATATCTCCTAGACAATGCATCAGCAATGACATTTTCCTTCCCTTTCTTGTGTTTAATAACATAAGGAAAAGATTCAATAAATTCAACCCATTTAGCATGTTTACGGTTCAGTTTTCCTTGACTACGAATGTGCTTCAAAGACTCATGATCAGAATGTATGACAAATTTCTTGTGCCACAAATAATATTGCCATGTTTCTAAAGTGCGCACAAGAGCATACAATTCCTTATCATAAGTAGAGTAATTCAGAATAGGCCCACTTAATTTTTCACTAAAATATGCAACAGCTTTTCCTTCTTGTAGCAAAACACCACCCAATCCAGTCCCACTAGCATCACATTCAAGTTAAAAAGTCTTATTAAAATCTGGAAGTTGTAGGAGAGGTGCATGTATTAACTTATCTTTCAACATGCGGAAGGCGTTCTCTTGTGATGTGCCCCAAGTGAAAGGTACTCCCTTCTTTGTAAGCTCATTCAATAGTGCAGCAATGGTGCTGAAATCCCGCACAAAATGGCGAGAAAACCCCGCGAGTCCTAGAAAGCTCCGCACCTGTGAGACCGTTTTAGGAGTCGGCCTACTCTGAATTGCCTCAACCTTAGCTTGATCAACCTCAATCCCCTGTGGAGTGACAACATATCCAAGAAACGAGACTCAATTGGTGCAAAAATTGCACTTCTCAAGGTTACCAAACAAACGTGCATCAGGTAAAGCATTAAAAACAGCACATACATAATCAAGATGTTCCTCCAAAGATTTGCTATAAATCAGAATATCATCAAAGTATACCACCACAAATTTTCTAATGAAAGGACGCAAAACCTCATTCATCAACCTTATTAAAGTGCTTGGTGCATTAGTTAAACCAAAAGGCATCACTAACCACTCATATAACCCAAATTTTGTTTTAAATGTTGTTTTCCATTCATCGCCCAACTTCATACGAATCTAGTGGTAACCACTACACAAATCAACTTTAGAGAAAACAGTAGAGCCACTCAATTCATCTAGCATATCATCTAACCTAGGAATAGGATGACGATACCTAATGGTAATATTATTAATAGCTCTACAATCAACAAACATACGCCATGATCCATCTTTCTTTGGAACCAAAATCACCGGAACAGCACATAGACTAAGAGACTCACATACGTACCCTTTGTCAAGCAAGTCCTTAACCTGACACTGAATCTCCTTGGTTCCCTGGGGTTGGTTCGGTATGGCGCACGGTTGGGTAACGAAGCTCCTGGGATCAAGTCGATTTGATGCTCAATTCCACGCACCGGTGGCAGCCCCGGTGGTATGTCCCTGGGGAACACATCCTCATACTCCTGCAAAAGGTTAGTGACCGCAGGAGGAAAAGAGAGAGGCATATTCTCAAAAGAAAACAAGGCATCCTTGCAAATGAAAGCATAGCAAACAATATCACTTGTGTCCAAATTGACAATATCAGATTTAGTGGCAAGCAAACAAGGACCATTCAATTTAATCACACTATCCTTGCAACGGTTAGATTGAGAACCTTTCGTATTATGGTGCACTAGTTCTTTTGCTACAATCTGATTTTCACTTTTAGCATGCTCAACATTTTTCTCTTTCTTAGCTCTAGCAACATCATTCTCAAAAACAGCTTCAGGAGTCATAGGATGCAACATAATTTTCTTTCCATTATGCATAAAGGAGTATTGATTGGTTCTACCATGATGCAATGTGTCTTTATCATATTGCCAAGGCCAACCCAACAACAAAGAGCAAGCATGCATAGGTACAACATCACAATCAACAAAATCACAGTAAGAACCAATTGCAAAATTTAATCTCACCAATTATGTTACCTTAATGCGGCCACTGTTGTTGAACCACTGAATGTAGTATGGGTGGGGATGTGGTTTCGTCTGCAAAGCTAGCTTCGTAACCATCTCCGTACTCACCAAATTCCTACAACTGCCCCCATCGATGATTGTGCAGCAGGAACGCTTGTGGACGACACACTTCGTCTGAAAAAGGTTATGCCGCTGGTTCTGCTCCGTTTTGCCCATTTGTGCACTCAAGACACGTTGCACAATAAGGCTCTCATATTGGTCCGCTACATCAGCCCCGATGTGTTCCTCATCCTCGCTAGCTATGTTGTTAGCTGCAAGCAATGCAAGTGTATCTTCATCGAAATCACTAGCAAACGAGTACTCACCATCAGCCTTGACTACCAAAACACGCTTGCTAGGGCAGTCACACTGCATGTGCCCAAAGCCCTTGCATCGATGGCCCTGAACATCTCTTGTTCTACCAGTGGAAGCAACAGAGGAGGCACTCTTGGTGGGCTTTTCTGCAACCTCTGCAGCACGAGAGGGGGCCACAGAAGGTGTTGGCCGCGCTTTGTTGCTGTTGGAGGGTGCTGATGTCGATGTCGAAGCTGATGAACGACTGATGGGGGCAGCGCCACTCCGAGCCGTCCATGGAGTTCTACCTGCAGGAATGTTAGCCCTTATTTGCGCACGTCGTCCCTGCACTTCCCTTTCAGCTTTACAGGCATAGTGAAATAACCGAGTCATATTATTATACTCTTTGTAACTGAGAATATCATAAATTTCCCGGTGTAAGCCCCCCAAAAATCGAGCCATGGCAGCCTCCTCGTCCTCTACTAACCCACAACGTAACATACCTATTTGCAGCGCTTGGTAATATTCTTCCACACTAGTACCACCATGTTTCAATTGCTGCAGCTTATTTAACATGTCACGTGCATAATATGAAGGTACAAATCTAGCACGCATAATTCATTTCAAATCATCCCAAGTAGGTGGCAAAGCATTTATATGAGTACGACGGTATTCACTCCACCAAACAGAAGCAAAATCAGTAAATTCACTGGTGGCAGCCCTAACCCTCTTATCCTCAGGAACATCATGGCAAGCAAACTTTTGATCTACTACTAACTCCCATGAAAGATAGGCATCAGGGTCATACTTACCATCAAAAGCAGGAATAGTGAATTTAATCTTACCAAATGAATCATCATTATTTCGTACCTCACGGCGTGGCCGACGATGAGCCATACCACGGCGATTGAAGCGAAGTCGTCGCTGGTCCGCATCATCCTCAGAATCACCAACATAGTCATGGTCATCCATCTCAGTACCATGGTGGGATGCTCGGGCCATCTCATCAAGACGCCGCACAATACCATCAAGACTAGTGTTCACCGTCGCAACAGAAGCTTCCAAGGTGGTAAGCTTGGTGTTGGAATCAATTTGCGTGCGTTCAACATGACCAAGCTTTTCGTTGGTGATACAAACATCCTCCTCGAGCCCTTGTGTGCGGTCCCTCACTAACCTGTGAAAATGCTGAATAATTCCTTTTGTGCAGGGTGAGTGGGGGTTGGAATGCTCAACACCTGACATGGTTAGAAACAAAAGAAACAGACAAAACAAATACTATGGAGCAGCAAATGAAAAAGGAAGAAGAAAAAAAATCCTACAAAACTAGTTGGATGTGGTTCTATCTATCAAGTCACTCACTCTCAACCTGTTCCACAAGCTCTTACCAATTCTCATCATGCCAAACAGGAGATGATGGCAACCGTCAGACTTGGACGAACCTCTGGAGAAGCTGTATTGATGCCTTGGTTGTTGAATCCCTGTCAAGTGTTAGTCGAATCGGTGGAGCTATGGGTGGGCTGTGTAATGAGTCAAAGAAAAACTAGAAACCACGTTAGTCAAAGCAAGTTGAATAATCGCTCAAGGTTGGTACAATACTGGTCCTAAGCTAGTCGAAATAGAGACGCGAGCCTAACCACAAAGGACGCCACAATACACAAACCAAACATGAGCGATGATAGGAAGATGGTGGTGACAGCACGGAATTAGGGGGGGGGGGTGTACTCGCACAAGTCAGCTTCTCATCTCTTTTCTTTCTTTCCTCTTTTTTTGTCTCTTTTTTTCTTTTGCACCTTTCTGCCTTTCCTCACTCTTTTGTATTTTTTTAGCAAAAACAACTCAAGGACCTCAATGTAAGATTATAGGGACTCCAATGTAAATATAAAATATACAGGGACTCAAGTGTAAAAGTCCGAACCAAAAAATGAAATTATACAAAAATGGAATGCTAAATTTACACCGGTTCCGTTTTCCCAAACAGATCTCGAAACCGACATCAAACAAAAATTCACCAAGGTGTGTAGCTAACTCACGGTATAGATTCAAACCGAGATACAAGAGGGGGAGTCGACTCGGGAGAGGGGGATGGAAACCGATGCAAGGGGGTGGGACTCGGTTAAAAAAATGAAAGAAGGAAACCAATTCCTTTTTATCTCTTCTGCATGGCGCCCAAATAGAAACCAATCTACAAATTGTAGCACTCCATCCAAAAACCGATCTACTATCCCCTTTCTCTCTTCTTCCTCATGTAACAAACACAAGCACAGCCGAAACAGAAACACGGCCAACTCGGCAAACCTTATATGCAACTTGACAACTCCAAAACCAACCGATAAAAACTTCTGAAATCTACTAAAAAAGAACCGTGGCAGCGAGGCGGTTCCATTTTCGCAGATCCCGACGACAATAGAGGCGGTGATGGCTGCGATGGTGGTGATGAAAGAAAAAAATGGCGATGTGTGGTGGCAAGAACTCGAAACTCTAATCGACTAAACACTAAGACCAGCAAATTAACACAACCGATGCAATCGAAAACTCAACAAGCCCTAACTAAGCAGTACTAGTAAAAAGGCTCAAGGGTTTATAGGATCATAGAAAACTAATCTAGTATTTTTTTGGCTTTTTCTGGACTGTAGGTATAAGAAAATTACAAAACAAAAGAAATCTCTCACCGAGCAAGTTGGGCTCTAATACCACCTGATGTGCTCGAGGATGTCCCGATCTTTCGATGAGAGGGATAAGTCAATTGGATGGAGTGACGTTGGCGATCCGACTACAACTATCCTGGGATGTTGCGCCTTAACAATCGTTACACCAACTCCAGAGGCGGTCGTGAATCTCGACAGATGCACGATCGGCCCAACCACGAGGGTATTTGTTCCTGCAAGCAATCAAGAACCAGCAAGAACAAGATGAACAAGCAACTAAATTTGCGAATCAAAGATATTGGATTGAATCAACAGAAGTAACAAGTGGGGTTCAATAACAAGCAATCCGGCAATCTAATCGATCACGGGATCAACTCGGCAAAGTAGCGACGCTATACTTTGATCTAAACAAAACCCGATTACTCTTGGCGGCGGAGAAAGCTATAAGAAGAGGAAGAGGACGACCACAGGGGTGTTGGGGTCGTTCTCTCACCCTAGGACGTGTCCCTAATGGACCCAACTTGATACATCGCCCATTGGGCCCAAAGAGGTGACGCAGCACCGTGGACAGAAAAGGACTCGGTAGTAAAATGAAGATTGCGGCCTCCCCAGAACTGATATGGACATGAGGCTGGATACATTTGAAAGTAGACTTGACAAGCTTTCCTTGAAGTACTTGCACACCCAAATCGGAGTTCGCATGAAGTCGTGGCGGCCGTCAGAAGTTTGTGCTGTGCTGCAGTCCGAATCCATCACGCGCGAATCCTCTCCCCGTTTGATCCTCTCCATTGTTCCTGATAGTTGAGTTGACGTGCACGAGCACGGGTAATAGGACCATGAAGTTGTACTTGTGGAAGCGTGGATGTATCGTTGGTGTTGATGTCCTCATCACATAGAACCACTGCTTCGCTCTCCCGAGAAGGGAGAACGGAAACAGTCGTAGCCTGACGGCGTCGGGACTGACGCCCTTGATGTTGTACGTGCTACAGATCTCCAGGAATTGTTGCAGATGAGCATTGGCATCCTCACTAGGCTTGCCACAGAACGGGCTAGCCTGTGGCCCTTATGTTGACATGCGGCCCAATGGCCACATTATCAGCAGAGGGAGCAACGAACTCGCAGAGAGTCTTGTTAGCCATAGTCTTGAAGGTCGGTGGCGTTGGTACGGCTTGTTTCTCTGTCGGTAGAGCTTTTTGCGGAGCAGCGACTCGCGGCTTGACGCTCCGGAAGAAAGTTTCTGGATTTTCTTTGAAGTTTTCTGGCAAGTTGAAACTAGTCATGCACTACCCTGTTTTCACAACAAAAGTGAAAACAACCAAGGTTAGCCTGCAAAGGAAAATGATTATACAGAGGCAAATATAAAATATTAGTTCAAGTAGTCTCTATTATGAATCTTCCCCGACAACGGCACCAGAAATGCTTGTTAGTAAAAGTACAAGGCTTACAAAAGAGAAGAGAAAAGCTACTAGAGCCATACTCGAACTCTTCCAAAGGCTTCCGGACTCCTGATTTCTACTCTATTCCTATTCCACCAGTTAGATACTACTAAACTAAACTTGAGAGAAATGAGAGAGCTATTGCTTGAGGTGTGTGAGTGAAGTGAGGATGAGAGCTCCTTTTATAGCCTCCCAATAAGGAATGTTCGGTAATACCCTCCAACCGTCATTGGGGAGCCATCTCAGCCGTCCAGGAGAACCTTGGATCAAACGGAGCTGCGGGGGGTTCGGCCCCAGCCCATCTTCGGCTGACGGCCTCCTTTGTTGTCCTCATCCGTAGACTTGTGAATTTTCACCCAATGTGTCGTGTTATTTCTGAGTTCTTGGCCCATTCATACATAAGTCTGGTTCTCGACATTGTCCGATTAATTTATCGTCTGAGTTGATATCGATTCTCCTACACTTTGTTGTCATTCTCTGCAAAAGGTTAGTATACCTAATACTAGTAGAATATTATTATTCTAACATATTTATGCATTGCAAGCATCACTAGTTATCCCATATTTTAGTAATATTGACGGTCGAAATTGATCGATAATGACCGTCAACAACCAGCTATAGCTGGCTATTGCTGCAGCTAAGCTCATTAGCAGTTTTGCAAAAACTAACATAAATTTTGCAATTCTCGTACAGTTTAAAGAGCCAAGACACTTGATATTACATTGAATAGATCAATACCACATTCAATATCAGAGAATCATAGAAAAAAATCTTGCACACCTCTTGTTAGGAAAAAGAAAAACTAGAGAAGAATGGGGAGAGGATTTGTGCTGCCCAGCAGCCCTCACCGTCTTCGGCACAACTGCCTCCGTAGCAGCTTGAGGGAGAATAGAGAAGAGTGGGGAGAGAGGGATGGGTGCAGCTACCACCCATCTCAGCCGCCGCAGCTGCTTGGTGCTGGCATAGGCACAGCCGCCGCCTCCGGGCGCCACCGCTGCGGCCTCCATGTGGAGCTGCAGGTCACAGCCGCCGCCGTTTTCATCGCCGTCGCCGCTGCAGGTTGCAGCCGCCGCCGTCGCCTCTGGGCATAGCCACCGTGCCTGTTTTTCGAGGGGAGAGGGTGAGCGACAGAGTGACTGTGAAAGAGAGATAGAGTTAGGGTTGAACTGTTTCTATATGCCCCATTGTTTAGTTTTAGGCTTTCAGCCCACCAAGTTTGCTGCCGCTATTTAAGGGCCCATTTAGCGGCTATAGCCAGCTAAGAGCAGCTAAAAGCGCCATACAATGTGTAGCGCCAAATTGGACATATCTTAGTGGTTGCTTCTCCCAGTAGCTATCTCCGGCTATAGCTGCCGCTATAGCCGGAGATTTAAATCCTTGGTTCCAACTCCTCTCCATCGTGTTCCGCACGTACGCTTTTCAAACGGTTAAACGTTATTTTTTTGCTAGGAAAAATACGAATTACACCCCTAAACTATTATGGGCGATTGAATTAACTCTCTAAACTCGAATATCGGATATTTTACAACCTTAACGATACAATCGGACAAATAACCCCTGGCTTAATCCGGGGTGGTTTCAGTTCTACGTGAGTACAGTCAGCAAATTTTTTTTAAAAAAAAATAGTGTGAGCCCCACCTGTAAGACTCTCCTCTCTCTTTCCCCTCTGTCCTCTCAATCTATCTCGATCTACTCTCTCTTCCTAAATCCACTATCCCCTCTCTCTCTCCTCCCTCCCCTGCTGCAGTGAGCGGCGGTGGCCAGCCGGCAAGGCGCGCACGGCGCCCTGTCCGGTCGCTGCCCGGGCGACTGCTCGACGCCGACGAGGAGGAGGTGCTCCTTTCCCGACGCAGGCCGTCCCGGGGCAGATACGGCCTCCGCCACTGTCCCCCTCTTAATACTATTGATTTAATTTCAGCGAGCAGCGCCCTGTCTGTCTGATGACAAGTTAATCAGCTTCTTGTTTAATTAGTTTAGTTTTCTCTTGAGATTCTTCCTGGTTTCTTGGGCTTTGAAACCAAGAAATGCAGTGATGATGCATAAGCACACACACTGATTAGGCATGATTGTTGAAGGTCGCGAAGTAGATGAAAAGACAGGACATACACAGACAGTTAAGAGCGCCATCTCGATAAACACACTCTCTAAGGCGGTCAGTTTAATCTGCTTGATTACATAAATATCATCATTTTCATAAGCGGCTATACTCCCTCCGTACTCGTAAAAGAATTCGTTTAGAACAGCGACACGGTCTCCAAAACACAACTTTAACTTTTTATTTATAGTTTTATTTCTATAAAAATATTTATTGAAAAGTGATATATGTATACTTTTATGAAAATATTTTTCAAGACAAATCTATACATATAATTTTTATATTTTTAAACTCAACAACTTGAGAGTTATTCATGATTTATAATCCCAAGGTTTGACTCAAACATTGTCCTAAACAACTTCGGGAGGGAGTATATCTTAAGCGACTGCTTTGAAAAATCAAACATTTCGTAAGGAGATCACTTAAAACTGTGTAAATGGGGGCATTTTCATATGTTATATGTGAAAATTGGTTTCCACCCTTACGCCTACCCTGATGTACCGTACAAGTGGAGCGTTCCTAGTATGCGCGTACGCGCCGCGAGCAGAACTAGCGCGCACGCGGCGCATGTTCTCGGAAGGACGCAGTAGCATAACTACCTCTGTTAGTTAAGGATAATGACTGTAATTAAGAATATATTTTTTATTTTCTTAGGAGAACTTTTTTACTAATAGATTGAAAAAATTTAAGCTACATTTTTTTACTTAAGATTTAAACTTTGAACTCAAATTTTGAAAACTTGATACCCAGACTTTGAAAATTTTCAATTTGCAAGAAAATTTTTGAAAACTTTCAACTCGAGATTTAAAAACTTTCAACTCAAATTTGAAAACTCTCAACTCGAGAATTGAAAACTTTCAACTCGAGATTTGAAAACTTTCAACTCGAGATTTCAAAAACTTTAACTCGGATTTGAAAACTTTCAATAAAAAAATCAAAAAGTATACAAAAAGATGAAAAATACACCGAGAGGAGGGAGGCCAATAGGGAAAAAATCGCGCCAAAAAAAAGAGAAAAAAGTCGCACCAAAGAAAAAGGAAAAAATCGCGCAAAAAAAAAGCAACGCGAAAAAAATCGCTAAAAGGAAAAGGACACGTGGCGGGTGGAGGGGCGCATCTGACGCGCGTGCCAATTAGCAAAACCGGTACAAGTGGGTGCCATTACGTACTATACCTGTTGTGATGTGCGGTACAGGGTGCCTAGAAAAATCGCTTTTGATAGTGTCATAAAGCTGAAATTAATGCCTTGTGTAATGTCAGTTATGTGTTTAGTTCACACTGAAATTTGGTTGAAATTGGTAAAATGTGATAAAAAAATTGTGTGTGTATGAAAGGTTCGATGTGATGGAAAGTTAGAAGTTTGGAAAAAAAATTTTAGAACTAAACGGAGCCTTACTTGATTGTACATCAATTTCAAGTAAAAACACGTGGGATATAGGGGCTTTGATATTATAACCGTACCATTTAATTCGTACCTGCAAGCTTTGCTGCAATATTGTACTACCGATTGGATGATGCGAGCTCCAGAACCAACCTGCGGACTTGCTCTTCTTTTGTACTATCAAGCTCTGGCCGTCATGTTGTCATGTACCCCTCTTCGTACTCTCTTTCTTTCTGCCTTCGGCCGGTGTCATCCTTCCGCTGGCCCTGCGGAAGAAAAAGGAGAGTACATACTGTTAACAATGAAATTTAGTAAGACCAAAATCAATATTGGCTTAGAGTCAGTATCGGCTTCAGAATTATAGAATCAGCCGATGGGAGTCGTCAAATCGCCAGCAACCGTGTTCTCGATGGAGTCGGATCAACTAAAGGGAATTTATCCAGAATAGTCCGAGTTTAAGAAGGATGCAGCATGGCAAGTTATCTATTAATTAGGAATAGTTTGTTAGTTTCCTTTTATCTTTAGGAAAGTGTGTTTAGTGTCTGATAAGAACTTTATCTATTCCTTTTATCATTAGTTTCTTTCTTGTCCGACAAGGACTAGTATCTCCCTATGGGTATAAATATGTACACCTGAGGTCATTGTAATCTATCAATCTATCGATCAATACAACTACTCTCGGCGCATCGCCACCCTCTTTACCGAGGTTTTTACTTATCATCTGACGGAACCTGGCACCTGACGCGGGGCTGCATCGGCTTTCGATCTCCGGCGAAGGGGTAAGTCCTACGTTCCATCGGCCCAGGCAATTGTATCGTTTACGTCGGCGTCGTTCAAGACTGCATCAGTACATTCGACCTCTTGGATTGCTCCGGTTTGGATGATATATTTATCTACCTATTTATCATATGTCTCTGTTAATCTAGTCTTAGTATATCAATTTAGCTCTATCAGCTGCTTCTTGTTTTAGGGTTTCTGCCGGTATCGGCTAAATCGCGTTGCTACATTAGATTAGCTTAGACATCTACCACCCTGAAAACTCAGTCAACGGCTTGATTGTCTAGATATTATGTTTCTTTTCATACTTAGTGCTGCATCAGTTAAGTTTGATCTGCTAAGTCGTGTTTAGAACCATAATCTCTAGCCTGCTACTTGATTGCCAATAAGGGTTTCATCGGGGTTTCAGCCGATGAGTTATCTGGATGTTGCATCGGCTTACAAGGATTGCATACATATTGGATTTAGCCGATCGCAACAAAGGTTTCACTGTTTAATCTAATCATGTGAATTTCATGACATCGGACCTCCAGCCGATGTGTACTTTAACCTTCGGATCAATACTTGTTCTACTATATCATATTGCTAGCCGATTGGTTTATACTGGATTATATTGCAATATTATTACTTATCATCATCAACCAATTGTCTTTATATCATTATCTACATTGGACATATAGCCGATTGCTTAAACCCTATCGCTATCGGATGATATCAGCATCGGCTATCGGCTGGAACTACTCTATCGGCTTGTCAGCCGATCGGCTGTTTGATCTACTATTTGTATATCTTGTCAGTTGCAGGATCAAACTGACTGGCACGTCCGCATCTCACCAACCTTTGGACCTGCACTAGAGTTAAGCAGATCTCCCAGGCCGGTGTGTTCGATTTTTTTCGTCAACACATACTACCCTCTTTCTATGCGCTGCACGTGATAAAAGAAAACGGTGGTTGATAGAAAGAGCACCAGAGATGACATTTCCCTTACCTTACCTGTAGGGATGAAAAATGGATCGGAAAACGGATGAAAACTAGCTTTATCATATTCGTTTTTATTTTTTTAATCTGAATCGAAAACCCGGATAGGAAATGAAATGATTATTATCGAATACAGATACAGAACGAATACGAAACGGAACGAATATGCCAACAGATATTTGAGAGAAGAGATATCGCATATTTCTTTTAGAACAACGTCTCCAACATTTATATCGTCAATTTTATAGGCGGTCCCACAACTACATGTGAAAATTGATTTTCATGGCTGTTCCCCTCATCCCAAGACATTTTACTACATGTATAGCTTACTTACCATTTCACTAAACAACTTAACAAGTTCTTGTTGTATAAATTGGAGATGTCTTTTTTTTTATTTCACATCTTCAAAACTTATAGTGTTTGTTTTATACTTTAAACATTTTCAAATACAAAGGTTATAAACTATAAAGTGGTAGATTCCATTAAGCTCTACAACTTTGATATGGAATACGTCTCCATCAGATATCGTTTGAATTGTAGATCTGAGATTTTGTAAAAACATATATGGTATTTTATAATGAATATTTAGACCCTTAAATGATCTCAAATAATAAAATAGTTGACAAGAAAGTTGTAGATCCCACCGAGCTCTACATTTTTTTTATAAAAGTTTGTCTTTATCTGACTCCATATAAAAAAGTTATGTATATATACGTGTTTTCTCTAAAATTTGATCCATGTCTGCGGATATCCGAAAATTTCCGGATAGTTTCTGACCATTTTCTGATACCGATGGATAGTAATCTTACTGTACTCATTTCGTTTCTGAGAAAAAAAATCCAATCATTTCTAAATCCGAGATTTTTCGAATAGTTCCGACCGAACCTATCCAAATAAAAAAAATAGTCTGGATGGATGGAAACTATTCGTACCAGTTGAACCTACTATCTCCCTGTACATATCAATCGCCCTGAAGAGAGTCCTGCATGCTCGTTATTACTTCACCTGTGAAAGAGCCAGATGTCCAACTCCTGCACACCTCAACTATGGGTACGTTTTTCATTTTTAACCGTGTTAAATTGAATTAATTTTAACCTATATATTTGTACAACGATATCTCTTTCGAGTTTTCATTTATTATAATTATTTTATGATTAATTGTTTGAATAACAGATAAAACATGCGACGTCCATGTATACTATTGCCCTGATTGGTAAAACAAAGAAATAAAAACAATGCATAAAATTATAAGAAAATAATATAATATGAGAATGGAACAAATAAATAAATAAAAACTAAACAGATGAAACAAATCGGGTAGTAACAACATATTTATAGTGCACCAACATGGCGAGCCAGGGTCTCATTCACCATCTCGGTGCGTCGGCTCTAGCACGATTGAGCTCAATATCTCGTTGAGCCCTCGTGCCCTATGGAGGATATGGGTACTTCGTCAACGCTAAGGCAGTATTGGTTGAGCCGATGCCAACATCGCCGAGCTACATCTCTGTTGCCATCACCCCATGTTTGGCGAGATCTATTGAGCTCGCAAGCACATCTCGTGCTGCCACCTCGGTCTACGCAATCTAGCGTTGTCACCTCGGTCTACGCCCATCTCCATAAAACGTTTTTTTTTTTATTATTGGAGATTGTGGTTCTTAATTTTGAGACGGTTTTTTCTAAGTATCGATCTTTCTAAGCACTCTTGGTGTATTGTACATGTCCTAAGCAGCTTGATCCCATTGTGTTACGACGGTTGGCTCATTGTCAAGGTGGTGGAAGTGTCTATGCAACTTTGTGTTGGGGGAGGTGATGGCTGAGATGCGACTTCCATTGCTGGAAGCTTTTGAGCTTTAGCTCATCGGAGGATATAGAGCAGGTGCTCGTGTTTCGTTCATTGTTTTAGCCTTTTGTTTTGAAATTAAAAACCGCCCCTTACGGTTTCTCAAAACATAATTAAAACCGATAAAAAAAACTGTAGCTTTTTGTCATCGCTGCAGGAAAACTAGCTAAAACTGATCGGTTTCCTCAAACCGACCATCATCGGTTCCACGAAAGCGGGTCAGTTATTAGCCGTAGTTCTGTCCCATCGGGTGGGCAGCAGCATTGTTTAGGTCGGAGAAGCACAGATCTATAATCAGCGAAACTGTAATGACATGGCCGGATAATTGGACACTACAAGAAATATGATCTTCTGTGACGAATTCCTCGTAACGTCGGAGCTATTCGTCACTAGCACATTATGACAATTAGTATGAGATGGGTGGCTTAGTGACGAAAAAAAGGTGTTTGTTGTTAATACCAACTAAAAATCATCATAAAGTATTTCAATGGGACATCGCGACGAATATTAATTTGTCATAACGGGCACAAAACAAACGTCATAAATTTATATAATGCATTTCTAAAAAAATATATTAAAAGTTAAAATAATTTAATCAAGTGAATTAATGAGAAAACTAAAACTTTCCTTTAAAAATCATGGCCGGAAATATTTTTTAATATTCTACGTGGTCTAAATAATTCTCTAAAATTTTTTATGAATTTTTGGTGCTCAATAACTTATTTTTAATACCACAAAGTTCATTTAACTTATTAAAATAAATAGAAAACAAATTAAAATTCCTCTCATTGTCCTTGGCCTTTTTCAGCCCAAGTATTTCTCTCTCCCTCCCTCAGTCCACAGCCTCTCTCTCCCTCCTTCTCCCTCTTCTGGCCGCCGGCCCAGCCCTTTTGTTCCTCTCTTGTCGAGAAGTCTATCTTGTCTCCTTCCTCACAATTAAAATAGTTTTTGGGTAGTAAATGATTTCAAATGAAAAAAGTTACCCACAATAGTTATATAACTTATCAAGATCTACAACTTTTATTTTGGTCATTTTGCTATATGACTTTGGTTCAATAATTTGAATTTGAATTTCAAATTATGACAACTTCAAACAACGTTTTCAAATACTAAATGATTTCAACTGAAAAATTCATCAACAATAAAGTTGTATAACTCATCAAGATCTATAACTTTTATTTTGATCATTTTTCTATATAACATTTTTTCAACAGTTTGAATTTGAATTAAAAATATGACAACTTCAAACAACATTTTCAAATACTAAATGATTTCAACTGATCAATAACAAAGTGGTATAACTCATCAAGATCTATTACTATTATTTGGGTCATTTCTTCATCCGAGAAAGTTATTTATAATATTGTTCACAAAATGTACATATCTCTTATATAGTTTATAAACTATAAGAGAGATATGTAATTTTTTTTGTGAACAATGTTACTATCACTTCGTCGGATGAAGAAATTATCAAAATAAAAGTTATAGATATTGATGAGTTATACAACTTTGTAGTTGATGAATTTTTCAGTTGAAATCATTTATTATTTGAAAATGTTGTTTGAAGTTGTCATAATTTGAAATTTAAGTTCAAATTATTGAAACAAAGTCATATAGCAAAATGACCAAAATAAAAGTGAAGAATCAAATTATATAATATCGACAATTGTTTAAAGTGAAGAATCAAATATTGTATATTACTAGAAAAATGCCCGTGCATTGTAACGGGTGATGCTATTTTTATACGGTTTAGCTAGGATGAAATTCACTTTAGGAATCCGCTTGGATATTTTTTTAAGAAAATAATAAACTGTAATTAGGAGTCCGACTTTCTTCTCATGTTAGAGTTTTTTTAAAGATATTTCTTATACGACTTCTTTTATATTTCCAAAAGCAAACGAATTTAAAATCGACTGATATTGATTTCCAAAAACAAACAAACTTAAAAACCGACTCAAATACGAATGATGTACCAAAATATAGGCAAAAACATCTTTAATTTTTGTAATAGTAGAGATTATGTCGAGAAAAAGTATGGTGCAAAATTAAATATCTACACAAAACTGATATAAAAGTTTTTTGAAAACACAAATTAATGATCTATACAAAATCTATCATCCATATATAATCTTAGAAAGAACGTGCCAATTTCAAGTCGGTAAATTAGAACATTAAAGTTAGAAGATGAGTATGTGTTACAATTTGCTAATTATCACATCTTCCACTCTCCATAACTATAGAAAAGACATTGTATTCAAATTGTATTAAACACTACTCCCTCCGTTTCTAAATATTTGACGCCGTTGACTTTTCTAAATATATTTGGCCGTTCGTTTTATTCAAAAAATTTAAATAGTTATGAATTCTTTTCCTATCATTTGATTTATTGTTAAATAAATTTTGATGTATACATATAGTTTTACATATTTCATAAAAGTTTTTGAATAAGACGAACGGTGAAACATGTGCTATAAAGTTAATGGTATCAAATATTTAGAAACAGAGGGAGTAATTAGTTACTCCATCCGTCCCAAAATGTAAAAACCTAAAACTAGATGGGATATTTTCGTACTATAAAATGTTCCATCTGGTAATAGATTTTTATATTTTGGGACGAAGGTACTACAAGATATATACTTCCTCCATTCTCGAATAAAATTAACGTGGACACTAATCTAGTTTAGACATTGATTGCCTGGCTTTTTTTTCTAAAGAAAACTATAAACACTTAGAAATATGTTATAGATATGCTATATTATTGATGTCTGTAAAAGCGTCATGAATATGACCATCCATTTTTCATCACTCATAATATAATCATCAGAAGTAATTTATGGTCATAATCAATTCTAAAAATTTTTAAATAACTGATGGGGCAGCAAAATCAAGTTGAGTTAAAAAAAAAACATTGACAACCATGGGCAGTTGGTATGGTAGGGAAACTTTTCAACCACTAGGGTGGATACTGGGTGAATATCCACCCCGTTTATTACATGCCGCTTAAATGGTTATAGAAAAAAGTTTTAAAAAAATAACAAGATAGATTAATATGAAATATAACACTTCACAAATATACGAGTCCAAATTCAGTTTCGATACTAGTTAGAGTTTAATATGTTATTTTTGTTATAACTTGACGTTGAATTTAAACTTACATGTTAATTTTGTTGAGTGATACATTTTATATTAATATATTTTGATAATCATTTAGTAGTTTACATGGAAAACCGGGTGGACGTTCAGCCGGTAGATTGCCGTAGGTAACATTTCGGCATAATGATCGGCGCTAACTCTATTAGTACTACTAGTCGAAGAGCCGAGCAGCGTGCCCGCTGTCACGCTGTGGCGACGCGCCTCTGATCATCCGACGAGTGCATCCGTCCTCTGATCGGCCTCTCTCGCACATTGCTTAATTAGCTACAAGCTACGAGGCGGCAATGGCAGCGCCACCTCGCGATCACGGCGGCCGCCTCCGCGTCCTCCGAACCGAGCACGTCACGCCGTCGTCGACCGGCGGCGACGCCGACGCGCTCTCTGAGCGTGCTCTGCCGCTCACCTACCTGGACGCCAAGTGGCTGCACTTCAAGCCCGTCGAGCGACTCTTCCTCTACCGCCTCGCCCCCGGCGCCGCCGTCCACGGCATCCTGTCCCACCTCGCCGACTCCTTGTCCCGCGCGCTCCGCGCCTTCTACCCGCTCGCCGGCCGCATCCGCCTCGCGCCCGGGAAGACCGACCGGTACGAGCTGTTCTACCAGCCCGGCGACGCGGTCGCCTTCACCGTCGCCGAGCACGACGGCGCCGGCGTCGACGAGCTGGCCATGGACGATCCCAGGGAGGTTGCCAAGATCGCGCGGCTCGTGCCGGCGCTCCCGGATGGCGGTGCGGTGCTCGCCGTGCAGGCCACCGTGTTGTTGCTGCGGCGGCCGGCGGCGCCGCGCGGCCTCGCCCTCGGCGTCACCGTGCACCACGCCGCCTGCGACGGCGCGAGCTCGACGCACTTCCTCCACACCTGGGCGGCTGCCGCCTGCGCCGCCGCCGGAAATGTCCCGCCGGAGCCACCAGTCATGGACCGCAGCTGCATTGTTGACCGCAAGGACATCCACGACTTGTTCGCCGCGCCCAGGGCTCAGAAAGGGTTCGATTCGCCCGGCACCATGAACAGGCTCGTCGCCACGTACGTGCTGTCGTCGTCGCAGCTGCAGAGCATCAAGGACGCCGTCGCCGGCGAGGCTGCACGCCGCGGCGTCGTCCCGCCGCCTCGGTGCACGTCCATCGTCGCGACGTACGGCGTCATGTGGCTGTGCCACCTCCGAGCTACACAAGGCAACAACAACAACGACGACGGCCGCGCCTACTTCCTCTTCGTCACCGACCACCGGCGGCGGATGGAGCCCCGCGTCCCAAGAAGGTACTTCGGTAACTGCGTCGGCCCGTGCTACGCCTCGATGCCCAGGAAGGCGACGGCGGCCACCGCCACCGTGACCGACGGCGTCTTCACGGCGTGCTCCGCGGTGGCCGCCGCCGTCGACGAGGCGGCGCACGGCGAGACCGGATACTGGGAGAGGTACCCGGAGCGCATCGTCGAGGCGAGAAGGGACGGCGAGCCGTTCTCGGTGGCCGGGTCGCCGAGGTTCCGGGTGTACGACGTCGACTTCGGGTTCGGGACGCCGGAGAAGGTGGAGATCGTGTCCGTGGCGAAGACCGGCGCGATGTCGGTGGCGGAGAGCCGCGGCGGCTCCGGCGGCATCGAGGTGGGCATCACTCTGCCGCCGGACGACATGGGGAGGTTCAGGAAGTACCTCGCCGACGTCATCGCAGGTCTGATCTGATCAGCGTGTGCTTGTAGCAAAATGACGTCATCTAAGGACCATTTTTGGGTCGAAGCCTGCAAAATATATGTTCTAATAAGTTATATGAACTAAGAATAGTATTTTGTTTGTGTTTAATTTGCTAACAAAATTCACCGACACCACTCATAGGTTGCCAAAATATTTTGGCATTACCAAAATCTATAATCCATAACTAATATAAATATTCGTATTTTTGCGGTCGTCACATATAATTTCGTCTGATTTTTCGTCCATACACAATCCGATTAGGTTAGAGATAGCGATGGAAAAAAATTGCAAAAAAAAAAAAATCGGCGGCCGCCGACGCCACCACCGCCCGCCTCCACGCTGCCCGGGCCACCGCCCCTCCCGCCCCACCAAGCCGCAGCCGCCTCCATGCCGCCGGATCTAGAGGAGGCGAGGCCCGGCCCGCCGCCTCGACGCGGTCCTGGCCGCAGCGCCGCCGGATCTGGCGGAGGCGAGGTCCGGCCGGCCTCCTCCACGCCGTCTGACCCGCCGCCTCCATGTCGACGCCGCCACCGCCGCCGGATCCGCCGCGGGAGGAAGGCGAGAGGGGGCAGAGCGAGCCGCCACCGTTGGATCCGCCCGCCGCCGCCGGATCCACCCGCGGCTGCCGCCGACGCTGCCGCCACCGCTGGCGGATCTGCCGCGGGAGATGGCTAGAAGGGCGCCGGATCATTTCCACCGCGCCCCTTGGCCGTTGCCGCCGCCGCCGACGCCACCACCGCCACCGAAGGGAGAAGAGACAGGAGGGAGAGAGGGAGCTGGAACGTCGCCGCCGGTGGGGGGAGGGGAAGGGGAGCGTCGCCGCTGGTTGGGGGAGGAGGAAAGGGAGCGGCGGCGCCCGTGGGGAGGGAGAGGGGGAGCGGCGGAGGGGGAAAGGCGCCGCCGCGCTGCCGATGCAGTCGTGAGAGAGAGAGAGAGAGAGGAGGGGAGGGGAAAGGGAGCGTCGCCGCCGGTGGGGGGAGGGGGAAGGGGAGCGGCGGCGCCGGTGGGGAGGGAGAGGGGGAGCGGCGGAGGGGGAAAGGCGCCGCGCGCGCTGCCGATGCAGTCGTGAGAGAGAGAGAAGGGGGAGGGGAAATGATTTAGGGTTAGGGTTAGGGTTGCCGTCTTTTTATATATGTACGGATCAATCGTGACCGTCGAGCAGATCGGACGGCTGTGAATTTTCCCGCATCGGGCTGCCGTTCCAGGGCCACCACACAATTGGGCCACGTGTACGCTCCGCACGGATAAGTTCAGTTTTGGTCCCTCAAGTTGTCCCTGAAACTTATTAAGGCCCTACTCAGTTTATTTTTCAAAGCAACTGATTTAATTTTTAAAAAATTTACAGAAATTTGTTTGCAACTATTTTAAGCCATTTAAAATTGCTAAGAAATTATGATCAATTATTTAATCACTCAGTAGATTCAGTAGATTGTTTCAGGTCAAAATAATTATTATTTCCTTAAATATTAAATTATTTCTAAAATTTGAACATATTCCACTACAGATTTTATTTCGATACTACAAGGTGTGTGTTTCTTTTCCATAGCAGATGCCTTTTACCTTTTTTCTTTTGTAGCACTAAAAAAAATAAAAACATATAATAATAGAGTGCAACGAAATGTTTAACCCCTCTTACTAGATCCCGTTGCAAAGCACGGGCATATTTGCTAGTATACTTATATATGCTTTGGTAGCCAACATTTTTAATTAATATGGTAGCAAGCCTAAACAATCGTAAGTCCACCACACATGTTGGATTTAAGGGACTACTGGGTGATTTGGAGTTGCAAGAGATCTTATTCAGTGAGTACATGTAGACAAGTTCACACTTTGACCGCTTAGCTTTTTTTAAAAAAATACAAATACTTAAAAATGTGTTATATTATCAAAGTGTATAGTGTCACAAATATAATCATACAACTTTTGTTCATATAATTATTTAAAATAATATGAATCAAAATAAAACGTTTATAGTCACTGTGTCAGTTTCTTTAAGAACGGATGGAGTAACTTAAAACGTTAGAATAATAGGCCTATCAGAATATCTTTTGCATTATTTACCCTTCGTTGCAAGGTATTTACATCAAGCTTGGTGACGTCTCGGAATGTATGTATCCATTGTGTATATAGTGCAGGATAAATCAAATTTTACCTCTTACCTATGATTGAGTGTGATTAGTTCACGAATTACGAATTGAGAAGTTTTATTCTTCAATACAACTAATACTGGTTATCTGTCTCTTTTAACTTGCTAAAGTTTCCTCGATATATGTACGATAGTGTCACTACTAGAAAAATCATTTTTCAGTCGAGTGGATCAGCTTTTCGCAGGCGGCCAGCCCAACCGCCTGAGGGCAAAGTCCTGTGAAACTAGTTTATTTCCGTAGGCGGGCAAACGGCCGCGTAAAGAGCATATTTAAAGACCGCCAAAAAACCCGAAAAATTCAAACATTCCTATAAGAGCATATTCAAAAACCTCCTAATCCATTCACAAATTCATCACAATCCTCAAATCCATTCAACAAATTTATCACAATCTCCAAATCCATTCAACAAATTCATCACAATACTCTAATTCATTTAACAAATTCATCATCATATATCATCATAAAGCAGAAAATTCATCATTGGTCGAAGCCCTGCCGCAACCTGAGAGCCCCCACCCTGACCTCCTGACGCCGCCGCTGGTCAAAGCTGCCACCACTCCTTCCACCGGCATATCGAGGCGCCCGAGGACAGCCGACAGATCTGCGCTCCCAAGGATGGCCAACGGCAGATCCATGCACCCGAGGCCAGCAGGAAATGAATCCCATTTCCACTGTCCAAGCACCGTCGTCGTCATCGTCGCGGCCGTCATCTTCGCCGTTGCCGTCGTCGTCGTGGCCGGTGGCGGATCCAGGCATTGTGCCGTTGTCGTCGTTATCAGCTGGATAGTGGGGGGATAGGGATGGAGGTGGGGAAGGAGTGTGAGGTAGTGGGAGTAGGTGTAGGGAAAGAGAGAGAGAGCTGAGGGAGAGGAGGGGATGGAGGAGAGGAGCCAGAACCTAATAGGATCCCTATATTTCACGTACGGCCTGCAAAAATTATATATTCCCAAACAGAGCCTTAGGACGTCTGCTGTGAAAATAAATGTTTTATAGGCGGATCTCTTAAGACTCTAAACATAAAAAATGATTTTGCCAGGCGAGGCTAAATCTCTATTTTTGTAAACGGTTATAAGAGCGTATTTTTTCTCTCCACCTGAGAAAATAAAAATATGTTGGTAAAAATCATTTTTATAGCAGTATGTAATTTAGAGAAGCTAGGTTATAGATAAACATGAAAATATTGAATATCTAAATAATACACCTCAACAGAGGGAGTGTAGTACGAATCACAAAAGCAATGTCATAATGGATGACAAATAAAAATATTTACGTTCTAGAAACTAACAACCTGGCTAATACTATATCAACATAATCTACTGCGATGAATCTGAACAATTTTTTTTAAAAATGAGACACATAAAGTAGTAATAATTTCCCAACCCAGTGAGACCAGAGAATGAAAAACCATTGGCACCCAAAACCACCAGACAGCCAATTTCACTAACTTTGAGGTCAACCGTCGTAGCCACTAGCCAATTTCTTCTGACCCACGGCAATAGCGGCCAGCGAACGCCTCAGGATCAGCACGTACACCGCCAAACAAAAATAACGGATGGTCACAACCTTGATATACATACAAGTGCCAAATTGGCAAATGCACATGGGGCTGCAACGTACCTTAGCCTCCGTATCATTTATATTATTGAGCTTATTATTTTGTACAATTTAATTATTTATCTAGATTATAGAAATATATTAAGTATTTTAATTAGTGTGGTGGTATTTTTTCTTTTTTCCTGGTTACGACCCTCCAGGGTTGTAATCTTGTAATTTTTTCCTACTCTATCAATAGAACTTCGCACCGTCTCATACGAGCCGTTCAAAAAAATATTTTAATTAGTTAATACACTTAACAAATAGTTGAAAGTAAGTAGGTCTAAACAATGCAATAATTATTTTAAGCAAACATATATTTTAAAGGTCGGAGCATCTGCTTTAATAATTATGTAAATCATCTGAAAAGAACGAAGCCTAGCCCATAAACGTCAAGAAATCATGAGAAAAAAAAGAAGCACTATATACTCATTCTACTATCTCACTGAAGTTTAAATTCTATTACCTTCTTTATGCATACATGGGACGTTTCGTGCTGTGGTTAGAGATTAAACCATTATCTTCACTTCAATGTGTGGCATTCCATGTTATCACAAAATATCGGTGCGGGTTTTCCCTATTTTACGTCTTTTAATGGAATACAAAGCCCAATCATTTTATATTTTCGCTTATATTTATGCTTATAAGCTAATATTAAAATATAATTTTGTACTAGGAGTTGATTTATAGTTTTCTGATCATCGTAGTTTCCAACATTTGCTTTTCAATCGTTAAAGACACATATATATAACTCATAAATTACTTTCTAGTTGATAACAAGCGGTTCGGATATGCATAGTAGTTTGTAAATGCTACTATAATTTGAGGATGTTGTATATCCATAATGATACTTATACACATTTATATCGAGACACTGCAATATTGGCCGAAAAAAAAAAGAAAATGTAATGGCTTAGGGAAAGCACAATTGATGTGATAGTGTAGTTGTGCTAGTGCAGTTATGAGTACCTAACTCTACTCGCTAGGTTCAAATACTAGCTCCGTAAACATAATTATATGTATTAATTGGTGCAAAGTCTAGAAAATATACTTCCACTACCATAGGACAGGGTATCCCAATCGATCCATCTGTGAGTGATGAAGACGTGAGGCCCGTTACAAAGGTACTTATATTTGTTGGGCTACAAAATACCCCGTCACATACGCACCGAGTGGCAGTATCTAAGTCCTCACACTGGTGGAGAAATGGTTTTTACTCCCGATTCGTAACCCCTACCGGGACTATGAATCCGGGACTAAAGATACCCGGGTGAAATAACTGAGAGTAAAAATCGATTTTTAGTCCCCGTTGGTGTTACCATCCGGGACTAAAGATACTTTATCTTTGGTCCCGGTTGGTGTTACCAACCGGGACTAAAGAGGCAGATCCGGTTGTTTCTTTATTCTTTTCTTCTCTTCATTATTTTTAATATATTGATTTCACTCTAACCCTATCCCGTCCCCAAAATCCCAAAACAATCATCCTCAAATTGCCTTCAAATCCACAAATCGATCATCTCAAATACATCACAAAATCTTAAAAAAAAATTACATCACAACTTCTACAAAATTCAATCACATATTCACATCACACACAAATCAAATACATCACACAACAATCTCAGCTCTGATTCTCAAAAAAAAAAAGAAAGAAAAAAACTGCCAGGCGTCGCCTCACCGCGTGGGCCGGCCGGCCGGCCCTCCGTGCCCCGCCGCCCTCGCGTCGGCCGCCAGGCCACAACCGCAGGCCGCCGCCTCAAAGGCCGCCGCGCGCTGGCGGCCACCACCTCGCCGCGCGCCGCGCCGCCCTCCGCGCCCCGCCGCCCTCGCGCCGGCCTCCAGGCCGCCGCCTCACAGGCCGCTAGCGGCCGCCGCCACCTCGCCGCGCGCCGCGCCACGCAGCCTGGCCTCCGCGCCCCGCCGCTTCGCGCCGGCCTGGCATCCTCGCCCCACCGCTGCTGTGTAGAGAGGAGAAGGAGAGGAATAGATAAGGTTGAGGAGAGAGTTAAAAGGAGAGGAGGAGATAAGGTTGAGGAGAGGAGGAGGGAGGAGTTAAAGGAGAGGAGGAGATACCTCGATCCGATCGCGCAGGCCTCTCCGATCTCCGCGTCGATCTTTTTTCCCGGTTGGTGTTACCAACCAGGACTACAAATAGATCTTTAGTCCCGATTGGTAACACCAACCAGGAGTAAAGTGTATGGCGATCTTTTTTCCTGGTTGGTGTTATCAACCGGGACTACAAATAGATCTTTAGTCTCGGTTGGTAACACCAACCGGTACTAAAGATTGGAAAATACCCCTGGAGCTTTAAAACCGGGACTAAAGATCTTTTTAGTCCTGGTTTTTAATACAACCCGGACTATTGTGAAATCTGGTCGACCGACCAAAAATGGTTTCTCCACCAGTGTCAGAACCAGGCTCGTCACCGATTACCCTCATCGAAAATGGGGTTTGGTGGTGGCCCATCTATCTATCTATCTATTATCAATTCTATTATTATATACTAAAAGTCCATTAAACTTTCTACGAACGTTCCCAAGCCACCATGTGGCACTCCTACAAACGCTCATAGGCTGCCACGTGACACAATCAAATCTCACCATCGATTTTCATTTAAATTGGTAGACCCATTATTTTATACCGTTAGATTAGATCTATACATGCCGTGAATTTTCACTTAAATTGATGGACCATTTATTTTATATCAATAAGTTAGATATATGTACATGCATACCTACTTAAAATACACGTAAGTACGTATTCCAGAAAATATCTTTCAAAAACTACCAATTAAGTTTGTGCATAGTATTCCTGCCAAAAAAGAAAAACAAACGTATGTATGTACTTATGAACTCCCCGGTTGCACTTTCTTTTTTCTTTCTTACATTTAGATTAGATGAAAAGCAGACTCCAAACACCCCGTGCACGCACGTAGGCCCGTACGTACACTTCCTCCATCCTCCAAGAGTCCTCTCTCTCACCTTCCTATTGTCTAGCTAATATTTTAAATTTTAAAAAAATATTATAAAGAAAAAATTAACCCATTAATTTCCATTTAATTCAGTAGATCCATAATATTAAACCAGTGAAACCATTAAATCCACATATGAGAAAACACTCTTCTAACTTTAAACATATATATATGTACTACTGTCTTTTGCCATTTGCGTGATAACCAAATAACAATGATACAATAAAAATATACTAAAACCATACTGAATAATAATACACATATAAGTTGGGTATTATGCTTTAAGGTGTAAATATGTACTACATTCATTTCAAAATATAGTAACTTTTAACTATGATTTTGAACAAGCATTAGTCCCGATTCATAGCTAAAAATATTATATTTTGGGATACAGGGAATATGTTATTTCTAGTTGTATTCTAATTAGACGCATGCCATTGAAAAATCCATGAAAAACATAAATGGGTTGAAAAATGTAGATTATATAATAGTTAAATTAGACTTATATTTTCGAGAATAAAAATTACTCCAACAATAAAAAAAATACACATATATCAAAATGACACTTCTAAATTTATCATAAATGTATTTTTCAAGTATTTTTTGTTTTCTCTATTCATATATTATTGGACAATTCAAGAACAAATATATTCTTTTGGCACCATATTGATGTTTTTTTATCTTCTACTTAGCCTTCGTTCCATCTAGCTCATTGGTTGTGCATGTCCAGGGCACACGAATCGATGTAGGTCACTAGCGCAATATTTATTGTGTTAAGTATTATAAACTCAAAAATGAATTTATTTGATTTTTTAAAAAATTTGTATAGAAAATATTTTGCAAATACGCACTATTTAGCAATTTGGTAAATATAGTCACGATAACTAAGTGAGTAGCTAATCGGATAAGCATTTTAGAACTTAACCATAAATTTGTTATTTATGTACTAAAACACTTAACATGTAGTATACAATATATAATTTTTCAATCAAGAATATCCTAATATATCAACCAAATGTCCCCACTAATTTATCCCTATGTATATAGGTTTTATATATAAACCACTATCCACCAATTGCCAAGTCATATTGCTTACATGGTATCCATGCATAGTGCATCTAATAATTAGCTGACATCCAATAAACACGTTTGTCATGAAGCACGGAGGATAAATTAAGGATGATACTAAGGCTGATTTTCATTCGTTAGAGTTGGCTGGCATGGAATACGAAGCAGTTCATTAGCGTATAATTAATTAAGTATTAGCCAAAAAAACTTGAAAAAATGGATCAATATGATTTTTTAAAGCAACTTTCCTATAGAATTTTTTTGTTAAAAAACATATCGTTTAGCTGTTTGAAAAACTTGCATGCGGAAAATGAGGGAGGAGAGTTAGGAACTCTCAGTGCCGAACTCAACCTAAGGGCAAGTATGAACAAATGATAGGTAAATAGAGAGTGCCACCAAGCCACATCAAATAATAGTTGACTACAAATAGATTGTGAGTATGAGTAATAGCATTCTTACACTCCTACAAACACTCCTAATTAAGATGTTATGTGACGCTCTAATAAATAAAAGAAAATATAAGAAAAGGCAAAACATCTGGTCATCAATTTACATTTAAACCGACCAGTTCATGATTTTCAACCATTAGATTTGGTCTATTCTATTCCCTTGCTCCTAGAAATCAGCTAATCTATCCCTAGCTAATCTATCCCTATGTATGTATGTACACAAAAGATATCGAAAAGAAGAAAAACCGAAGAGTGCATACGATCCATCCCATCTTGGTATAGTTTTCCGTTTCTTTCTTTATAGCCCTAAGGTTTTCTTCAAATTGTGCATCTATGTAGCAACCACTCCTGGCGATGTTGTCAAAGAAGCAACACTGCTATGGTGCCGCTTCACGCCATCCCACCAATTTTCTTAAAAGGTTTTTTTAAAAAAAAGTAATGTAAAGGCGATCATAGATGCTCATATAAACATGTACATACCCACCCATGAATACATATACGCACACCCTATCCCATATGAGAGAAAAATATTTGTTATAAAAAGGAAAAAGTAAGTGCGTACGATTACTATTCACCAGAAAAAATATATATACATACGTACAATCGGAAATGTCATAGGAACCACATTATATCATTTTTTAATTATGTTGTTCCCATGTAAATACCGTTAACAATTAGCACAAATAATTTCAACAATATAAATTATTCCTTCGTATATTACCCACAAACATGCATAGGTGAATTAGATGTATAATAAAAGAAAAAAAATCAAAGTCTATATTATGTTTGCGAAGGACAGTGATAGGCGAGTTTACATATAATTGAGACAAAGTGATTTCTGTTTGAATATGATAGCCCATTTTTATTTAGTATATAAAGTCTATGGTTTATTTAGCAGTATAAATATTTTTTCTTTTATGATTATATGTTAATGTTGGGTTCTTATAATGAATATAGTGAGACATGACTTATTTTAGTATTCTTTTTACAAACAATAAATAAATTGCCCGCGCATCTGCGCGGGCTTCCTTTCTAGTTAAAAGTAATTGGTGATGGGCCGCAACAAAACCCCGTCACCGATTAGGGTCATCAGTGACGGGCAAATGCCATGGTCCGACAAAGATGATTGTGAAGCTCGTCACCATTCAGAGTTAATCTTTGACGGAGTTTGGTTGCGGCCCGTTATGGATAGCCACACTATAAATACCCCAAGACTTTCGAGGAATAGTTATCCCAACACAGTGATGAGGGATGTTAGGTCCCGATCTTCCGATAGGTATTGATAAACAGTCGATTTGGGCAGAGTCGCAACACAACTTGATCTAGCTTCTGAATGAACACGCTACTAAGCCCCGCAATCACAGCACCACGTCTCCTCTGGTTATCAACCGTGCCGAAACTCGGTTGACCTCGCCGAGAAGGCTAATCCCTACATGCGAATCGAAGAACACAAGCAAGAACAACATAGATTGTAACCAAATTGCATATGAATGATTAAGCACACGAATTTTGGGGTTCTACAAACCGATCTAGCGGCGAAACTGTTCTTAACAGAATAATCTAAGCAAAACCCGACTCTAAACGATGACGGCTACTGAATAAATATGATTAGGGACGTCCTAGGGTTGGCCTAGGGTGCACACCCCCTAGGGCTAAGCCCACGACACAATTACAAGGCCCAAAATCCAAATCAGATTCGGACTGGATGAGGTGCGTGGCTTGTTTTGCGGATTCCCGATAGCTCGGTAAGAATTTTGACATGGGACCAAAACCATCTGAAAGTAGACTCCATAAGCTTTCCAACAAGTACTCATGGGCCCCAAAATTTCTTCTCGATCAGCGGCTAAGTCCATTTGAAGTTGATGCTGTCAGGAGGCCCAAATCCGAATCCAAAGCGTATGGAACTTTATCTCTTGTCTTCAATGGACCAAAAGTCACGTGGTGAGATAAAAGAAGACTTGGAGAAGGTCTTGGTTTGGTCCCCAATCAACTTCTTCAATCAACCACGCATTCCTTACATTCGGTCTCTTTTCTTTCGCCCAAGCAAGTAACTCTGCAAACGAAAACACACAAAACTCATTGTGTAGCAACGTTTGTTCAAATATATAACAAGTAAATCTAATATAAAACATATGCACCTTTGGTTGATAAATACATAAGTTAGTCACGGTTATATCCGAGCTAGTTGTGTCCTCATCATCCTCCCCTTGTTGATTGGAAACCGTCCTCGGTTTCACCTTGTCATGGAGCATATTGAATTTATTTTTATCTATCACAATATCCGGTGAAGAACATTTCTTGATGGCCATATGGTTGGATCCTGAAATCTTTGTAGTCGAAAAACTATAACACTCCCCTTCTTGCAAACCAACCTGTAACTCATTTAAACAACTAGAGGAACTAGATAGAGAATTACGTGTACGCATGTGGTCCTCTAGATAATACATTTCATTATGAAAAGGAGGTATAGTCAATTCGAACAAATATATACGCGATGCACATCATATTCTCCTTTACTATCATAATTGCCAATAACATGAAAAATCACATCAGAAGGGCATGGCAATTCAAATCTAGCAAACAATTTCTTCTCTAAGCAGTTGAGTGGACAAAAATTATCAAATTGAATATATCCCCAAGTGTTTAAAGAAGACAGCAATTTAAGCTCTTCATTCTCGTTAACAATGTGAATAACATGTTTAAACTCAACACATGATGACACTACTATAGAACTAACATATTCATTCACTAGTTGTGGCATGAATATAAGTGAAGCATTGCACAACTCTTCTTTATCGCAAGAAACATCAAGCAAATTGTTTTGTGCAAAGGTATTTTAACAATTGTTTCCACTATGGGTTGCTCTAATGTAGCACAAGTAGTGGACATAGTTGGCACATCATAACTATGCATACCTTGAGTAGTTGTAGCACCATTATCATTACCTTTTTTCTTATCTTCAGAAATTATAGGCACTTAGTCAATTAAACATTCCTTAAGTATGCATGAAACTATGGATAGGTCTTTTTGCTCTCCATCTTTCTTCTCTTCCTCCTCATCATCTTCAACATCGGACGTGCTGATGTAGCCATCTTCGTAGCAACGTATGCCTGTTAAATAGGGCAAACCTTCTGCACATGGCCAAATCCTTGGCAACGGTGGCACTGAATGCGTCCCGTCGAAGTGACGGATGAGGCACTCTTGGCGGGTACCTGCAAAGAACTCTTACCTAAATCTGCAGGTCGTGGAGGAGGTGGTTTTGGCGCTGCAGAAACTCCGGACGCAACTGGTTGCTTGCTCGCTGGTGGGGGCGCCCAGAAAGAGATGGGCTTGGGCAGCCTCGAAGATGGCATCGTGCGCGGTGTGTACGTGTTTGTCTTGTTCTTGACCTATTGATCATGCCCCTGCAATTCCTTCTCTGCAAGCATAGCAAACTGAAACAACTGGTTGACAGTGTTAAATTCCTTATTATCTAATATGTCCTGAATCTCGCGCCTCAATCCCATGTAAAAGCGACAAATGGAATCCTCAGTTCCCTCCACTATACTACATCGCATCAATACCTTTTGTAGCTCACCATAGTAATCCTGTACAAATTTATCCCCTTGTTCTAAACGTTTCAGTTTCTTGCTTAAATCTCTAAGATAAGATGGTGGAACAAATCTATCACGCGTAGCTACCTTAAGTTCTTTGCAGGTAGTAGGTAAAACTCCATCATCAGCTAACCCAGCCCACCACATGATAGCAAAATCTTTGAACTCACTATTGGCTTGTCGAACTCTATGTTGGTCAGGTACAAGGTGGGCACTAAACTTTTGCTCTACTGTCATCTCCCAATCAAGGTATTTCTCAGCATCATAATAACCCGAAAAAGATGGTATTTTAAACTTAACCTTAGCATAAGGATCATCGGGCACGCGATTATTGTTACCTTGTTGGTATCGCTGATTTTGAGTGCCACTCATACCTGTCATTGCAAACACAAAAACAGCAGCATACAGTGAAGGTTATCCCTAATAATCTGCTACACGGTGTAGTGGTGCCTCCCAACAACTCAGCCAAATGGAGCACCTTATCAAGCTCTTATAAGTGTCTTACCAGCAATGCTAACTACGGTACAACCGTGGCTAGTTTGTGACACCTTGAAGGACGTGATGTGGCGATTGCAAAGATCAAAGTGGTGCTGACCAGAAGTATATATGTGGAGCTTGGGAGGCACAATATATAGTAGCAAAGGAACATAATTGTGCTAATCAGAAAATGCAAAGTTCAATAATAGTTCAAAATACTAGTCAATGTGCTGGCCTAGCCTAGACCCAACTCTAGCTCAAGCAAGCACCCGACAATACTAAGGACTAGATATGAATCAATGCACAACTCTGCACTCTCAAAACATACTCAAAGGATGAATGATTTTTCTTTTTTTTTCTTGGTGCGGCTTTTTTTAAGTACCTTTCTCCCTTTTTTTCTGTTTTCTTGGTGCGGCTTTTTCTTTTTTTTTTCTTTGCACCTTCTGCCTTATCTTTTTTTTATTATTATTTTTTCAACAGTAACTAACCACTGACCTCGAACAGGGACTCAAATGTAAATATGAATATTACTGGGACTCAAACGCAAAGTGCAAAACTAAAATTGGATCACCTCAAAAATGGATTGCTCATATCATTTCCGTTTTTACAAAAATATCTCAAATCCGACATAAAAAAAATTCTCCAAGATGTAACAGAGGTCCGCCTTTATGTGGGGAAAATAACGTGAGGATGAGAGGGATTGGCCACTGTGTGACTCGGCTTGGTTTCCGAGTGGTCCCACATGAAAATTTAGATAATTTATTCTCAACCAACATAAACCGATCTGCTATTCTCAACCGAACGAAAACCTCCTCTTTCTCTTTTCTACCTGCGCATGGTACTGCACACCGACATACACAAGCACGGCAACAGGACCCCTAGCAACCGAGCAACTCCAAAACCGCTTGACGAAAACATCTCCAAACTACAAAACCGGAAACCCGACAACGAGACGATTCAACTTTTCAAGGTCCCGGCAACAACCGACGAGATGAAAAACTCGACCCAAAACTGACGTACAACTCACACCGACTTGAGTGATGAACCCTAGACCTAAGTGATGAACAGATGCAATACTCAAATCTAAAAATTAAATCTAAAACTAAACCAGCACTCGACACGACGATGCAATCTAGAATTCAACAAAGCAAAATCTAATAGAACAATGCAACGGCTCAAATTGTTTAGGTAAAGAATAAATATTTTTGTGTGGCAATTTTCTGGTTATTAGAAGATAAATTACCTAACGGGCAACCGCGCTCTGATACCAACCGATGAGGGGATGTTAGGTCCCAATCTTCTGATAGGTATCGATAAACAGCCGATTTGGGCGGAGTGGTGATACAACTCGATCTGGCTTCTGAACGAACACGCTACTGAGCCCCACAATTGCAACACCACATCTCCTCTGGTTATCAACCATACTGAAACCCGGTTGACCTCGCCGAGAAGGCTAATCCCTGCATGCGAATCGAAGAACGCAAGCAAGAACAAGATAGATTGCAACCAAATTGCATATAAATGATTAAGCACACGAATTTGGGGTTCTACAAACTGATCTAGCGGCGAAACTATTCTTAACAGAATAATCTAAGCAAAACCCGACTCTAAACGATGACGGCTATTGAATAAATATGATTAGGGATGTCCTAGGGTTGGCCTAGGGCGCACACCCCCTGGGGCTAAGCCCATGACATAATTACAAGGCCCGAAACCCAAATCAGATTAGGACTGGATGAGGTACGTGACTTGTTTTGCAGATTCCTGGCAGCTCGGTAAGAATTTTGACATGGGAGCAAAACTATCTGAAAGTAGACTCCATAAGCTTTTCAACAAGTACTCATGGGCCCCAAAATTCCTTCTAGATCAGCGGCTAAGTCCGTTTGAAGTTGATGTTGTCAGGAAGTCCGAATCCGAATCCAAAGCGTGCGGAACTTTATCTCTTGTCTTCTATGAACCAAAAGTGATGTGGTGAGATGAAAGAAGACTTGGAGAAGGTCTTGGTTTGGTCTTCAATCAACTTCTTCAATCATCCACGCATTCCTTACATTCGGTCTCTTTTCTTTCGCCCAAGCAAATAACTCTGCAAACGAAAACACACAAAACTCACTGTGTAGCAACGTTTGTCCAAATATATAACAAATAAATCTAATATAAAACATATGCACCTTTGGTTGATTAATACATAAGGTAGTTATGGTTATATCCGAGCTAGTTGTGTCCTCATCACACAGTGTACCGTTCGCACTTCGGAAGTGAGGGTTAGAGTGGCAAATTTTTGCTCTTTGTTTGAAAAAAAAAAGGTACAAGAGTCTCCCTAGGTTATAATAAATAAATTTAGACTACACTTTCGTTTGTTAAAAGAAATACACAGGTTCAAATCTTTAAGAAATAGAGCATTTTTTTTAAGATAATGGAATAAAGCATATCCTCGTAAACAAATGTATCCTTGAACGAGTCATGTCGGTGGGTTTCTCTGCTGTTTGTTTAATGACGTTTATACTGTCCTGAATGTGGCAACTCATTGGATAGCTCGCTCTTATAAACACTCTAGTAACGTTGTCCTTCGATCGTAATCCTACAGTGTATCTAGGAGACACTTTATAATTACTAGCAAAATACCCATGCTTCGCTACGGTGTATTAAAACTAAAAATATTTGTTTTTAACCGAAGTTATTTTCACATTGCTTTGGTACTTTTGCTCGCTAGAAAAAGTCACAAATGATAGAGAGAAATACATAGTAGCTCGTAATAAATTATTATTCAATAGTGCGTTGCAACAGAATAATTTTAACTAAAATCACAATAAATATTTTTAGAATTTAATTTGTGATATGAGTCCTTTTAGAATATGGTATTCTTGATATAAATCTGCCAATAAACAACATGTTGAAAACAATATATTTCTTTTTTACCAGATTTAACATCAACTAAGGTTTTGTAGCAATTAAAAAAAAAGACTAACTTTCTCTTGTTAGGTAATTGTATGTTGTTGGGTAATTTTTATTTTTAGTTTTTCCCTATGAATTAGATAGGAGATATATTTGAGAGAGGCAAAGTGGACTTGTTGCTGTAAAAAAAAAAGACTAACCATACTGAATGTGGCCCAACAATTCAATCGGACGATGCTAGTGCTTCATGGGCTGCGCGCGGCCCAATAGTGCTGCAGCCCAAAGATGGAGGCCGGCTCGATGCGGGATTGATCCGAGTCGCTCATTTTGATGAACAGCTCAGATCGGTTCCGAATTCATCAAAACGGCTTGTACCAAAACCCTAACCCTAGTTTTAGTTTTTTTCTCTCCCGATCCCCTTAGGCTAAAATGGTGATGGCGGCGGCGATTTCTGGCAGAGCGACGGCGACAAGGCACCCGCACCCCGTGAGCAGCGGCGGTGCCCTCCCCTCCCCCCGCCCCCCCAACGAGCGGCTGCGGCGGTGCCCTCTCCCCCATCCCCGCAAGCGGTGGCGGTGGCGGCGACCGCGGGCGGATCCGGTAGCGGCGACTCCCTCTGCCGCCTCTCTTCTCCCTCCGGTGGCGGCAATGGCGTTCGCAGGTGGATCCGTCAGCGGTGGTGGTGACCGCGGGCGGATCCGGCAGCAGCGGCTCCCTCTGCCGCCTCTCTTCTCCCTCCGGCGGCGGTGGTGGCATCGGCGACCGTGGATGGTTTCTCTTTTTCTTTTTTCTTTTGCAGTTTTTCCATCGCTATTGCTAACCAAATCGGATTGATATGATGTACAGACGAAAACACGGATGAAAAAGAGGGGTGACGAAAGGAAAATTACGAATATTTTAATTAGTTAAGATTTTCCATAGTCAAGAGCGCATTCAAAAAAAAATCTATATCCTTGAACTAGTAACTATGATGGATGCCTTTTGCAAACGGGTGCTCCACCCGTCTGGCCAAAGTTGTCTAGCTATAAAAATCACGGTTTTCTCATACGGGCGTCACAGCCACGTGTAAAAACCATTTTCGCAAACAGCTTCTTTAGGAGGGCTGCCCGCAAAAGCAGATTCTCATGATAAGGTACCCGCTTGCAAATAATTTTTCTGAATAAAAAAAGAAAAAAAATCTTGAAACCCTAGCCATTCATATCAAGAACATGCAAACCATCGAATGGAGCCCGACAGCGCACGGAGCCTGGAAGGCCTCTCCCGAGGTCATTGTCACCAGATCTAACACTCTAAAGCCCGCAGGCAGTGGATCCGCCGCTTCTATTGCTGCTGCCGGTGGATCTGTTGCCCCTGAGCTCCTTGATGTCGCCCGAAGCATGCCGCACCTCCGACACCACTGCCCGAAGCCCGCTGCCGGGCGAATCTAGAGCACGGAGGACCATAGTGCACACTTCACTTACGCATGGGCTGTAGCTGTTGGGCACTTGGACAGTTTGGGCTGCACGTAAGAAATTGGGCCTTCATGGGCTGCCTGCAGCCTGCTGGGCAGCTGAAGGTGGTGCACATAATTTTTTTCTAGAGAGTGCACAAAAGGAGGAGATTAGATGCTAATAACTAAAAACTAAATTTTTCCCTGGTGCCTGTGCACTCGGCAAGCTGAACGTGACGTCGCCCCTGGCTGCGCCTCGATTCCAATGTATCTGCTGTGGCCAAGACCCGCTGCCACCGTGGGCGGGGGAGGTTGTCGACGATCTGCGCGCAGTCGCTGATGGATTTGCTCGTCTCGGGGTCACCGTCATAGGATTTGGCTATCCACCGGATCCGGCTGTTGCGAGTTCGCTGTTGTTGCTAAAGAAGAAGCCGAGGTGTAGCACGACGTGAGATTAGAGAAGGAGTCGAGGTGCAGCGCGACGCAAGATCAGAGGAGCCAAGGCATGGCGCGATGTGGGGCCGGAGGCAGTTGATCCCCTGTAGTGACATCGCCTGCCGGTTGCTCCCATCGCGGCGTCACCCGGTTGGCAGGCTGCTCCTATTTCAACGCCGCCCCTTTGTCTACTCCCGTCGCAACGACAACCGTCAAGAGGAGAAGAGAGGGGATGAGGGAGGAGGCGGAGGTGGAGAAGGAGAAGTCGAGGGACAGAGCGAGAAAAGGTAGAGGAGACAGAAAGGAGAGAAGAGTTAATAAAAGGAGAGGAAGTGGGGCTGTGAAAGGATTTTTCCATGGGGACCTTTTAACGGGCCCGTCTTTGAAAATAATCCTATTTTCACAAACAGACATGTTAAGAGGACCGCCTACAAAAATGGATTTTCATAAGTGGGTCTCTACTAGGCACCTTCACACTCTTTGTATGAGTGATACTTTGTAATAATTGGTTGTAGCTCTGTTGAGTAAAGGCCGGGATATAAATTCCATTATCTAAAAAACTAGGCACCTTCACACTATTTTTTACATACGGACGTTCTTACTCTCTGCCTGCAAAAAAAACAAGAGGCGTGTCCCAAAAATATCTTTTTTTTTTGTTAGTGTGAGCACGCATGAAAACATAACTAAAATAGAAGAGAAGAGTAATGTAAAATGTTATCTTTTGACATGGTGCGATCTACCAAACTGCACATTTTTTTCATGGATTTCCTTACAATATATAATGTTTATAGTCTGCCATATAGTATACAAAACTGCTTTACAATATGAATCTATTGACGCAAAGTCTTCATACTCTGTATCCATATCCATATTCATATTTATATCTCTGTCTCTTCTCTACTAATAAAATTTAATAGTATTTCCATCATCACTAGAAAGTAGGGTAGATGGGCCAGCCCAAATATTCCTACGGCTAAAACCCCGTCTTCTCCTCACCTGTATCTCGCAAGGCTTCATGCCTCTTTACCAAATCCAAATCCACTGCAGTGATAGTGCAAAAATGCTACTTTGATGGTAAAACTGCTACATAAAATGGTCTTGCTTGATGGCTTGTTTCATGAACAGTCTTACTAACAATTACGTATGATTCATCTAAGATTCTATGCGACATATTTTTAACCACAAGCAAGACGAATGTCTGGATCTATAGTTCTAACTTGCATCCATAGTGCTAGCCAACTGCACAAATCTGCAGGTTCTTAATCTGTAAAAAAACAGTTTGTCAGGGAAATTACCTGATCTTTCAACATTTGCTCAAAATACTATATCAACAAATGCTTTTTATGGACCATTTACAGTATGGGTTGGCAAATTGTCAGGCCTAACTGAATTAGGCCTAGGAGAGAATAACTTTGATGAAAGTTATTTTCCTGAAAAAAGGTGATTGCAGTAGTTTATACTCTTCAGTTGACTATCTGCACAGCATAAGAAGGCAAAGGAAATGAAATGAGCAAATGAGAGGTATACAAAAATATAGAAAGGCAACTATTGGTGTTGCAACAAATGGAAGGAAGAATGAAGCTGCAATGCTTTTCTACCTGAAGCTGTTCTTCCTGGCTTGTATTCAAGCTAATATTCTGTTAGCACTCACGCCGCAATACGTATGAAGTATCTAACACCCAAACATGATTGAGTGCCACCTTGTTGTACCTACAAACTTGTCTGATAACACAATCAACAATTTATATGGGACTATTTCCTGTAAGAACTGGTTAGGAATGGGCACCACTATCCCAGCCAGAGTAAAGCATGGACAATTGTGAAGAAGAAATTTATTGTGTAGAGCACTAAAGCATTTGCGAAAGAAATGAATTGTGTAGTTGTTCCCTTTTTTCAATTGTCATTCCAATTTTGCCCATTATTTAAAGTACTACATCCGTTCCTTTTTTATTAACATCCTAGAATATGATATATCAGCCTTTCTAAAGTTTAACTATTAATAATGTTTGTAACTACAGAGGGTCTCTTTGTGAAACAATAAATAATAGCATAGTGAAGGACAAAATAGTTCACCTGCAATGCAGGTCTTGAAAATTTTGTTGTGATTGATTGTCTGTCCTTTGAACTTCTTGTACATATCAATATATCTTGTTAATGTGTACATACATACAAAGTACATAATTGGCAACAGGTGGAATAGTTTGATGTTTAAGTGTGTTCTGCCAAAAAGAAAAAAAAGGACTGAAGGATCTCAATATCTGCTTTTCTATCCCAATGAACAGACTACGGTTTCGTTACTATGATTTAATTGTGAGTTTAAGTAAAGCATAATGTCACATGTTTCTGTGGTCGAACTATAATCCAACCTATTTTATTACTGTTAATATTTAACTATCAAATAGATTCTGTTTTCAAGTAGCAATAAAATTCTGCTTATGTTCAAAAATCACATGTATTCCTAGTCAAATTATCCTCCAACCTATTTTTTTATCATTGTCAAGTATATAGCTATCAAATATTTCTAATGTATGGGTAGTAATGAATTTAGGTTTAAATTCACTTACACCACAATTCAAATGTAGTTATAGTAATTATACTGCATTTACATTTTAGTTACAACTGTATCTAAAACTTTGGTTATATAATGTAATTCTCTATATTTTTGTTGTGAACGTGTTCTAATGGATCCATTTAGCGTGTATTGGGAACCCTGATTTTGAAATTTCTTACATTTTCTAAATTAAACAATGGCATATTAGTATTTTTGGAAGCAATATGTTATGTGAAAATGTATTGTTTGTCTGAATTATATTCTTCAGACTACTATAGGATGGTATAAATTCAATAGACTACAATTGGTTGTTAACATGCATATTTCTGATTTGTTTCAGTTCAATACAAATATTTGTTTACCCAGTTAATTTTGCAGTTTGGATGACCCATCAATATGTACAAGTATGTTGTCTTTTGTGTTATATTGCATTAATCTCGTCCATTGCTTTGTTTCCTATGGCTGAAAATTCAGATTCATTGCAACAGTTATGAAAATGGCAAATAATCATTTCACAATGTATAATTTTTTATATATTTATATTAAATGCACTTACAGAAAAAATAGCATTAGTTACACCGTAGTTATATTGCACTTACAACTTAGTTACATATGTAATTTAGTTATATCTAAATATTTATATTTATTATGAATACATGATAAGGGGTGTGTTTGCTATGTTCTTTTTGAGCTCTAATTTTAAATTTCTTAATCTGAATCTTAAGTCCTAACCGTAGTTTTGGGAACTATGATGGTTGTGCAATGTATTGTTCCTCTGAATTACAATGTTATGAAACCTAAAAGATGGTCTAGAGAATCGGTTGTTAACATGCAGATCAGTTCTAAAAGTGTTTATTATTTGAAATAGTGTTCTTTAGTGTTTATTTATTTATTCAACTCCTGATGATGCATTTTTAATGGCACTCTGCATAGTTTAGTACTTCAGGTAGCATAGTGCATTTTCTTTAGTTTGTGGTTCAGACTTCTGATTTTGGATTGTTCATAGTTGTCATTTTCAAATGATTAGAATTCGGAAACTGTATCGATGTATCTTTTTGTGCTTTAGGCTTTTATTTATTTTGATAATTTAGAACTTAATATCATTTTTTTGCAGTATTTATATATGAGAATAAGAGATTGATCTTAGGTTACAAGAATAAAGAACATGACAATGTTATGAAATTTCTTGCAATTGTAATCGAGGTCAAAGAGTCGGTTCATGTGAATTGATGCAGCCTCTCATTTCTTTGTTACATCATATTTACAATGTAATTTGATACGTAACTGATTTGCTACCTCCATATTTTAATATATGACGCCATTGACTTTTTGTGCAACGTTTGACTATTTGTTTTATTCAAAAAATTTATGTAATTATTATTTATTTTATTGTGACTTGATTCACCATCAAATGTTCTTTAAGCATGACATAAATATTTTCATATTTGCACAAATTTTTTTTAATAAAACGAATGGTCAAACGTTTATTAAAAAGTCAACGGCGTCATACATTAATATGGACGTGACTACTCCGCGCGCGGTAGCGCAATAGTCCTAACGCGCGACGCCAAACTTTCCAAAAATAGGAGCGCACTTTTTTCCCCACGCACACACGCCTTACCGAAATAAAGAAACGGCACGTTCCTTTCCCCACACGCGCGATGCTTCTATAAAAAAGGTAGTACGTGTTCCCCATTCTGAGCTGAGGTGCAGGCGATGAATAGTGCCTCTATTAAACAAATGATTAAAAATGGAAATCAAAACACAAAGAGGAAGAGATTAGGAACAAGTACAGAAGGCCTAGGGTTTCATACCTAAATTCGAATTTGAGGTCCATAAAAAAAAGCATACCCAAATCACAAACTTCACATGTAAGCTTTATTCCCCACAAATTCATAGATCTGTGATGAAATCTTGAAAAAAAAAACCACAAACAACCCCTCAAATTGGATTTCATACACTAAGCTGCATCTTCTTTTTCTCTTTCTTTGAGTCCCTAAAATGAATTTTAGTTCCGATGTTGTGTACAATTGAGTAAGCTATCTCCTTTTCTAGCACTGCATCAAAAAAAGTCAAAAGGGTAACATGACATAAGTTACAGGTCAGAAAATTACTTCTAGAAACATATAAAATTACTTCATCAAAACATGAAAATTAATTCCCATAAAATATTTAAGTTACTTACCAATCACTTTTGAAATACTACAATGGTTAACAAGAAACTTAGTTACATTAGCTATGGATCCATACCCTAAGACTTCACCTCAATAACCTCTCAGAATTTTCATTCTGAATTTTATACATTCGTTTGGTCTTTAAGTTACTAAAATTACTTCATGTGCATATATATATGTTCTATAAATCTTGTCTAAAAATGCACTTTATTCCTTAAGTTGATTGAATATAACATTTTGCAACTTTATTAGTAAGTTTATACTGCACTAAGCTTCATCTCCATCTTTTATGATACCGCATTAAAAAGTTAAAACGGGAAAATGCATAAGTACCGGCTGAGTTACATATCAGAATGAATTTCCACAAAAAGTTACTTCTAAGTCCATGCAAAGTTACTTCCTTAAAACATAAAAGTTACTCCCCAGTAAATTTTGAAAATAACAATTGTTAAACTTAGTTGCAATGCTATGAAAACATGCAACTATAAACCCAGACCCTCAAAGATCTAAGAGCCAAGAGAGGGCTACCGTATTTATCATACTCTTCTGCTCAAGACTCATGTGGGCATACAACTTTGTAATTTCCGTAGAGGAAGCTCTAGCATTTTCTTGCAGCCAATGTATGAAAATAAAACGACACACATTGGCATCCTTTATGAAACCGGAATAAAACAAACTAAAGTATTATTAGTTGTACTATACTATATAAGTTACTTCTACAACGTGACAAAGTTACTTCCACATCATGTAAAGTTACTTCTGCAACATGTAAATTACTTCCCATAAAATATTTAAGTTACTTTGAGTTTAAGGCATAAGTATCGGCTGAGTTACATATCAGAATGAATTTCCACAGAAAGTTACTTCTAAGTCCATGCAAAGTTACTTCCTTAAAACATAAAAGTTACTTCCCAGTAAATTTTGAAAATAACAATTATTAAACTTAGTTGCGATGCTATGAAAACATGCAGCTATAAACCCAGACCCTCAAAGATCTAAGAGCCAAGAGAAGGCTACCGTATTTATCATACTCTTCTGCTCAAGACTCATGTAGGCATACAACTTTGTAATTTCCATAGGGGAAGCTCTAGTATTTTCTTGCACCAATGTATGAAAATAAAAAGAAACACATTGGCACCCTTTATGAAACTGGAATAAAACTAACTAAAGTATTATTAGTTGCACTATACTATATAAGTTACTTTTACAATGTGCAAAGTTACTTCCACATCATGTAAAGTTACTTCTACAACATATAAAGTTACTTCTGCAACATGTAAAGTTGCTTTCATAACATGTTAAGTTACTTCTAGAACATATTAAGTTACTTATGTAACATGGATAGTTACTTCTACGCTAAAAAAAAAAAACAGAAAAAAGTTGGTTGTTTAATACTTACTTTTTGCACTTTTTTGAGCGAGGATGCTCTACATCTTCTACATGATCTTCTCTCAAATCTCTCTTCTTCCATGTACCACTCTCTTCCGGTTTTCAGTTTTTCTTATTAGTTGCAGCGCGGTATTGATTGTTTCATTACTTGTTAACCCTTATCGATGTTGCCAAACATAAGTTTAGGTACCTTTGGCTTTAGTCTAACCATCCTAGTTTTGTATTCACTTAGTTTTCCCTGATTCCTCTCTAGATGTAGTAACTGCAAGAAAAAGGAAAAGTGAAAAGCAATCAGTACTTGAAGCAGGTTTATAGAAAATTACTTCTATAATATGTTAGAGAGTAAAGTCCATCACCGGTCCCTAAACTTGTACCACTGTGTCATCCCGGTCCCTAAACTCGCAAATCGACCGTTCAGGTCCTCAAACTTGTTCGACTATATCATCCCGGTCCCTAAACTTGTAGATCACTCGTTTAGGTCCTCCAACTTGTTCAGTTGTGTCACCCCGGTCCCTAAACAGGACGGTCTAAAAACTTTATATAAAAAAATAATTCATAACTTTTTCATGTGAACTCTAATGAAGATAAACTTTATATCAAAATTGTAGCCCTCGACGCGACCTACAACTTTGTAGTTGAAAAGTTTTTGAACTAAAACTGTTTAGGGCCTCAAAATATTGTTGCATGTTTATAGATTTTGAAATTTTAATTTTAAAATTACATTTTGGGACAAAAAATGACTTAAAATAAAAAAAATCAACTACAAAGTTGTAGATCGCGTCGAGGGCTACAAGTTTGATATAAAGTTTGTTTTCATTAGAGTTCACATGAAAAAGTTATGAATTATTTTTAAATATAAAGTTTTTAGACCGTCCTATTTGACCCAGATGATATTCAAATCCAAGTTTAGGACCGGGTTGACACAACTGAATAAGTTGCAGGACTTAGACGAGTGATCTGCAAGTTTAGGGACCGAGATGACTCAGTCGAACAAGTTTGAGGACCTGAACGGTCGATTTGCGAGTTTAGGAACCGGGATAACACAGCGGTACAAGTTTAGGGACCGGTGATGGACTTTACTCTATGTAAAATTACTTCTCAGTGGCATGCAAGTTACTTTTGAAAATTGATAAAATTACTTCTCAAATACGAAAACTTTGCATCATGTACATGATTATCTGCATCCAAAACTTGAAAAGAAGATGATTGAGCTATAGTGATTGTACACCAAGATTAATAATCATATTACAGGGACCAAATATGGATTTAATTACTATTCTACACAACCTAGAACTCATCATCTTCAGACCAGACTTCACCAGAATAGGTAGGAGGTTTAGACCTACATAACTGCATATTTGAAGTCTGCTAACTCAGGCAGAAACTGAGGACTATAAGCCTGCTACCTTTGAACCCGACCAAGTCCCTACTTATTTGCTGATTGAGCTTGAATATGGCCCATTAGACCAACATGCTGCTAATCTAGGAGCAGCCTAATTTTCAGAGTTAATATAGATTCACATAAGCTCTGACTACGAGTACTCTGAACATTTTTTGCTAATAGAGAATGGTTAGCGAAGGCTAGAGGTAATGGTCACATACAGCAAAGCAACTAACATAATCGTCATCACCAAAGCTTGCTCACAAGAGTTCAGTGACTTAATTAACCTCGGGTAAAATCAACAAGCAGTAACAAATAACTGAGACCAAAAGTCGCTGTGTTTCACAACAAATATTTCATTCGCGAGCCCAGGAACAAAACAAGAAAAAATGCAGTTTTTTTTGGTAGGTGCTGATGATAAACGAACTAGATCCAAGACGAAATGGAAGACACTGCATCTTTACCTCTCTAAAAGTTTGGCCCTGCACTGACGGGGCTCCGGAAGGGCACGGGACCAACACCGAGCTGCCGCTCGGGGGCCTTAAGCTCTCTCGGCTAGGAGAAGTATGTACGAGGACGAGGACGTGGGTGGAGATTAGGAGGACGATGAGGAGCGGGAGGAGGTCAAGGAGCCAGGGGTGGAGCGCGACGGTGTCGGCGACCTGCGCCATGGCCATGTGCTAGGAGAGCACGGCCGGGTGCCGCAACGGCCGGTGGAACCCCACCACCGGCTCCAGCACCACCAGGTTGTTCGATCGCCGACGCTGTCGTCGATGGCATCGTGGAATCCACCAAATCGTCGTTGCATTTACCGGATTTTGGAGCACTCGAGGGGACGGGATGAGGAATGCTCGACGATAGCAGTCGCCACGCCACCGCAGAAGCCCACAATCGTCGTCGCCCTCGCCGGATTTGTGGGAGAAAGACTCGCCGTCGCCGGATTTGTTAAAAGAAATTCGCAGTGGGATTTTGGGGGAAGAAACTGTGTTGGAGTGTCGGTCTCTCTTGGGTGTACCAGAGTCTGCCACGTGGCTTCCACTCGGGATTCTTCTCAGCTCCGCCCGCGCCTGGATCGGACGGCTACGCCAACGCGCTGGGCTCTCCCGCGCGTCGGGCGATAGAACGAAATCGAGAGCGCTTGCGAATTAGATTTTGCGTTAAAATATGGAGGGAGTACTAGCTTGTTTATTTTAATTGGGCTGGCCAGTCAAATTTATTAGTTCACATGATTAAGATTTATGGGTGCAATTTTTGTTTGTTGTGCGTCTTAAATCCTATCCGTTCCTTTGTTTTAACGTAAGGTCGAAAATCATGTGATTTGAAGCAAGAAACGTGTCGACTGATAGATAGCTAATCCCAACTGTAAATCGAGGTGAACAGTACCTCAAATGAAATACTGATCCCTTTGGTGATATTTTTAAAAATGAACTAGGAAGATAAGCCCGCGCGATGTAAGTGGTATACTAACATAATAATATCTATTGGATTTTAAAAGTACGATTTCTTCATTAATTTATCCATTAGCATTGCATGATAAATTTAATTATATCATTTATAAAATTACCTACTGCAGATCGCGTTCACAAATTATGGTACCTAAGGCAGCTGGCTCTTGAAGTTCCATAAAAAAAAGGGAGAAAACTTAAGTCGCTATAAAAGACAATACATATATAACCATATATAAATTAAATTACGTCTGCCTTTTTCTTTATCAGAATTTTTAGAATTTTCTTTAACTTGTAAAGAGAATATTTAGGAGCATTAATCACATATATTTGATTTGATTTTAAAATAATTTTATGTTGTTTATCAATCATAAAATCCAGCTACTATTTTTTATGTTCGTGCATGCATGCCTGTCGGGCTTATGTAATTTCTGGTCGATGCAACTTGCAAGCTTGTCACACGGAGGTATAATTAACCCTAATTTGGTATTTGTCCACATACGCCAAGGTGATGTATTTGGGCCTTGCCCGTTTGATGGGGTCACGTCATGTAGGATTTGGATGACCGGGCTAGGCCCGAGCACGAGAGAGGAGGGTGGGCTGGGGATGACACCTTTGACTTTTGGATGAATATGTTTCATCATTAGTCTCATTTTAAAAAACAAAATATATGTGATTAATATATACATGAACTATTTTTTTTCATATTTGTATAAAATGTTTGAATGAGATGGATCAATATATTAAAAGCGGAGGAAGTAATAAAATGTATAACGTGCAGGTATAGGGCTCACACTATTTTTTTTATTTGACAATAAATGATAGTCCATGTGCACCTTAAATAATTGATTGAAATGTCATGATATAAAAAAATAGACTAATCATCAAACAACTCAACTTATAAAAAGTTGTTCCTAGAGGATCACACATATATTAGCACATGTCTCTGCATGCATGTAGGCTTGCATGAAGACACCCGTAACTGGGAGATTCGGCTATGATCTACCCATAGAATTTTTATTTAAAATTAATAACAAAATAATGATTTAGATCTTAACCACAAGTGAGAAAAACGGGGAGGGAGTGTAGAGACGCATACACACGCACGTGAGGGGAGGACATGTGGCATCTTCAAGGAAAAATTGCATACACACGCGCGTGAGGGAGGAGAGACGCATACACATGCGCTAGATCGAATGAAGGATAGAAAGAAGGCTAGGACATAAAGTACATCGACATTTTATCAAAAAGAAAACGTATAATACATGAAAAATATATTCATGATTCATGATAAATTTAGTAATGTTATTTTGACACATTAGTATTAAAAAAAAATTTACAGTAAGGAGCGAGTAACATTTGGGAATGTTACTATGTTTTTATTTTTAAAGTGCAAATCTAATACCTTAAGTGATATACAATTATATAATCTATATTTTTAATTTATTTATATTTTAATAGATATTTCAATGATATACATCTGGTTATAATACAACTTAAAATACTATATTTTTTTTCATAAACTCAACAATAGTCTAGATGAGTGGTCTGCGGGCCTTATCAATAATACCAACACGCCGTCTGATCCAAGGTTTTATGCACATCACTTTCTTTCATCCGGAGACCTTCAAATAAATTCTCGAGCGCATATCTAAAGTCTTCAAACCAGCCCTGAAATGAAGCTCCCACGGCATTTTGCGCTGGCGTGGACGCTACCGCGTCGCGACACGTCAGCCCGAGCTAGAAAACAGTGGGATTTCGCGAGCTCTCGTGCGTCCGCGTCGTCTAGGTAAATTTGCAAAAAAGCCTTTACATTTATCTATAATTTGTTTTAAGTCCCTGGTCTTTCGTTCCTACGTTCTGCGTTCTTATGTATGGGCCCTTGATAAACCAGAATATTCTATAAGAAGAAGAGAAAAAATGGAAAATAGGATTGCACCTTGAAATATTTAAATTCAGGGGCTTTTTTGCAAAACATTACAGATATTCCCCACCCCACCCACTCCCAAACGGATTCAGATCATCTGACGTAGCTGTGGCTACGGCAGAGAGACGTCGGGCGCTGCTCGTCCATTCGATCTGCATCCAGTGAATCGAGTAAAATACAGCAGCTTAACAGGCTCTAGCTCGGCCCATGCAAACTAAATCAGCCCACGAACAGCCTCACAACTACCCTACTCGTCCATTGTCGCCGCGCGCGCGCTCGATGCTCGGACAGAGGGAAAATTATGCGTGATCGGTAATATGGAGGGAAAATTAGGCGAGCAACGCTTGGACGGAGGGAAAAACCAGGTCCTCTTCGGACTTTAGAGTTCGACGACGCAGCCAGCGGCCGATGAAGAACAACGTGCTTTTTTTCACTCTGATCGTGAGTATGCCTCAACGGATTTCATATCTTCTACCATATCCCTCGTGAATGGCTTGTTAGAGTTGATCAAATCTCCCTTATTATGTTGTCTTTGATCAAGTTTATCCCTTTTCCCATGGAAGAACTGATTGATTGAAGATATATATCCAATATCTGTCATCAAAGTCCTTAGATGGAAGCAGATAAGTTTGTTATACAACTCATGCTTTAGTATGTTCTTTGTTCTTTTTTGTCATCGTAAATATGCACAAGTCTTATACTTGGTGTTTTTCTATGCAGAGATATGCTAGTTTCATGTTCGAAGGTTCGAAGGTATGTTCTAAAATAAGCTGCAATACCATGTTATTTTTCAGTCCTATGTTTTGTTCACTGTATATTATTTTCTTTGAAGAAAAAGAAGACAGAGGAAGATGCACCTCATGTTGATGCAGCAATCCAAGTGGCAGAGGATAGTGTTTCTATACATAAGGAAGTGCCTGGAGAATACTTGCACCTGAATAGCTTCACTCAACTTTTGACGGTAATACATGCACCTAAAACGTTCTTTTAATTTGCATGGGTCCGATAAATGATGATCTTTTTGCCGACGAACCATTTTAGCAATGAAGATGAGCTCTAGAGAATAGCCCAAGTTTGGTTGCAATCCACATTTTAGTACAAGTCTGATGGAGTTGTGGCAAAAAGTCCATGATAACTTCTTTTATGTCTATTTTTCATTTTATTGTGGTCAGATCCTGGTATAGGACTTATGTTTTTGGGCGATTCTGTACTCTAGGTTCAGCTATATTTTGCCACTTTCCAAGCAAGCAGTATGCAAATCTGTATATATGCCAAGGCTATATGCATGTTCTGCTCTAAGATTAACAGCACACTGTGATGTATATATGTTTTTCTTTCTTTTGTCATTTTTCAAGCAAAACAAGCTGGTACCAAATATGTACCAGCGTAAGTGGCATTTCAAGCTGAAAAAATCCTCCTCAATCTGTACTGACACAGATATTCCAAGCATTTGTTCTAGGCATTTCAGTTTTATCTTTTGCCATACTAAATTGACATAAAAAGTAACACAATTACAGTCTTCACCTTCTGAAATTAACACAATTATCATTCACAAATTAACAAATAAATTCAATCATCAAATTAGAACTTGAGTCGTAATCTCAATTCACATCAATTTACAACCACAATTCATATTAATTTACAATATCAGTCTCTTCTCAAGCTGCTGCAGTCACCCTTGAAAGCTTCCCCCAGAATGGTGTGGTGGTGGTCGCTGGCCGGCTGGCCTCCCCCCTTGCAAGCTTGCCAGCAGCAGGCCAGCAGTCGGCCTCCCTCCCGTGGCCCCGTGAGTGGGGGGCGAAGGGCTCGACGAGGGCACCGCCATAAAGGTCATCATCGCGTAGGGAGCAGCAGAGCTGTCGCACGGGGAGCACGAGACATGGGGAGGAGAGCATTGGCGAGGAGGACCTTCCCCGTGATGTGCTCTACTCGCGCTCGCACCGGAGGAGTCGGCGACCGGCGGTGACGACCAGCGGCCATGGGGGATTCTAGTCTCTGATTTGGTTCTAACTTCATGAGCGATGCATATGCCTCTGATGGTTCTGCTCTTGATATTGTTGCTGTTGTGGGCTGATTTAGTTTGTGTGGGCTGAGCTAGAGCCTGTTAAGCCGCTATACTTTTCTTGGTTCGTTGGATGCGGATCGAATGGACGAGCAGCACCCGACGTCCCTCTGCCATATCCACAGCTACGTCAGACAATCTGAATCCCTCCCAAACCCTGGCCGCCACCTCCCTGGCTCCCTCTCCCTCTCTCGCTCTCTCCCTGCGGCGGCGTGCCGCCTCCCTCTCCTCCTCCGCTCCGGTCTTCCCGGCGCTTCTTCATTCTACCCATCGCCGTCGGATCCGGCGAGCTCACCGGAGAAGGGAGGCGGAGCCCAAAGAGCCACGCCATCGCCTCTCCTCGCGTTCGTCCCTCTCACGGATGACCACGATTAGGCTTGTCGGGGCTCGTGGTCGACGACGACGTGGCTGATCTGCTGATGCGCCACTCAATACGGTGGTCGGCGCAAGGGGTCAGTGTAGTTGGGCTGAGCATGGCGCGTACCCGCATCTCCGCCGCTGCCGTACACCTGCATCCCTCCTCGTCGCCGATGACGAAGTGGGCCGTAGCCCGTCGTTCCCAACTAGGTGGTTGATCCGGCGGCGCAACACTGACTGGTGGTCGAAGCGGTCGAGCCGAAGGCATGGATCCACATCTTCGATGCTGTCTCCTCGAACACAACGTATCCGACCTCCGCCATCGACCATCGACCAGGTAGACAAACTTGTCTCTTGCATGCTTCCTTGTGAGCATCCTTGTGACGCTCAGTGCTCAACTGTGCACCCACCTCCCTCCTCGCAGACGGCGTCGTGGAGGCGGTCAATCTGCGGCGCAAATCTCGGTTCGCTGGTGACCGCAGGGGGATTGGCGGATTGAGCCTAGCAAGGTGTGGATCTGCGCTGCTGCGTCCACAAGACCCTGACAGTGCATCCAAACTCTGCCATTGACTAGGTACAAAAGCTTGATTTGTTAGCATGCTGCTTCTAGCAATGTATCGAGCTCTCTATTTTCTGTTGGTGATGTGTTGGGATTGGGAGCAGTTTCGTTCGCAGGAAATCTAGCCGATCTAGAGGTGTGGTGCCGGAAATTAGGCGATAGGCGATAGGTGGGCAGCGAGAAGGACAACCTGGTGTGGTGCAGAACTCTGGCTCGAGGACTGACATGCCCTTCTCCATGTACCAACAACACTATCATCCTTCCCGGACAACGCACAAATCAGGCGATGCTTCCACCTGCAACTATAATTAGATTCCAGCTGCTCTACAAGATTGCCTGAGCAAAATGGAAGAGGTCACTGTTCCAAAACACCCCTATTCTTTTCTTGAGTATCTGTTGGTATCTGCTATCTGTTGTTGACAACTTCACATTGCAGGAAAAAAAAGGATTATTCTTTTCCTGTCCTGGTAATGCACTTGGCTAAGAAAGTTGGTAGACAGTTAATCTACTCATGCTTATTGAGTACCAAGCTTCTCAGAACATAAACGGTGAGTAATAAAATTATATTGTCCCTCCATACATCTCTGTTTCCCCCCATTTTTCCATGCCTGTATGGGTTTGGTCCCCTTTTATCAGTCAAGGACAGCTGCTCTTGGGTGACTGAAATTGTTTTCACTTAGCACATTACTTTAGTTATTTTACGGAGCAAATCATTTTTCTAGAACAAAATGTTTTATCTTTAAGTACTCCACCCCACTTCTGACATCTCACCACATTGTATTTATGTGAGCAAACATATATAAATCATGTGTACAACCGCACCTCTGACATATGTAGTTTTTTATCTCCAGGTTAATTGAAGATGCACATGAGAAATGCTTGATTAGGCCTGGTGTTATGGTGCTGAATTGCTGATTGAAAAACTGGAGATAATGTTGGTACTGTTTTGCTATTAGTTGATATTTCAGAAAGGTTGCAGGCTTACTGTTATCATGCTGGCTTAATACTCACAGGCAGATGTTGTTTTTGTGTGCTAAGTGATATTGACAGGTGCTTAGCTCTTACAAATTGTTAGAAACTAGAAACTTAAATACCTCATTCAGTTCTTCTGCAATAAATATTTTTCTGGTGAATGACCTAATTTAATCATGTGTCTTTTTTGCTTAATTGTTGATTACATATTCATGCTAAACTAATTAATGCTCTTTCTGTTACATTTTAACCATCCTTTAAGTAGTGCCGCTTTCATTTGTTGCAGATCTTTTAGGTGGGTTTAAGTGTATGATCAACAAAGTGGAACACCCATGGATATCATACCTAATTATTGTTGTTAACCAGGAAACAAACTCAGCAAATCCAGAGGCACACTTAGAATGATCAGGTAGAAATCCCCACTGTTAATTTTTACTACTCTGCAGACCACAACTATCTTTTATGATCTGTTGCCCATGTTTTACTTATATCTACACATGGCCATGGTGCTTCATGTTATTTTTCAGAAAGTGTCAGCACCTAAGATTTCAAAGCACAGCTGACAAAGTGGACATCCTGTAATGATTTATGGAACAAGACGCACCATTTATAGTACACATGCATGTATGCTATTGCAGTGATAGGAGTTGAACAGATTTTTTTTACATGGATGGTAATATTTTTTTTTTAACCATGGGGATGTTAATAATTGAGGGATACGATGAGTTAGATGATATAGACGATAACTTGTAAAGTTCTTTTTTTTTCATGTAGAAATGGAAGGCACGGTGCTCTGTTCCTGTGAATGGACTGAGGTCATCCTAATGTTGGTTTGCACTGGTACTATATTTTATTAGATTTCTCCTTTTATCCACTGTTTACGATACTTGGCTGGACTGGAAAAACCAGAGCTAGAAGACCTTTTCGCTTTCTTTTTCCCTCTGAATATGGGCAATGCCTTTAAACCATTTTTTTTCTTATTACATGTTCATTGCTTTTTTTTTCAAGTTCAGCTGGGTTCTGGATTTGTTAAGCTGTTCACAAAGCGATTCAAATCTATGCTATTTTATATTTTGTTAAATGAACATGGTGGTTGTTAGACAAAGATAGTTGTAACTGATAGCAATAACAACGCTCCTTAGGAAATACGAGGGGTATATAACAATAAGATGTGTACCTTTGTTTTCTAGATTCTACTGGCTAGACTAATAATCATTGATTGATTCCATGTAGCTCCATAATTAGTGGTCATTTAATAATTCAATCTATCCCCTCTATCTTACATGTGGAAGTGAATTGCATTGCATTTGTCCACAGTTTGATCATTCAAAGTTATAGAAGGTGTTGTGGTGGTCTTGCAGAGGCGCGTATCCATTACTAATGTGGTTGAAGTGTTAAATTTGCTTGGATTTTCCATTGCTCAGAATTGTAGATTTCCATTACTGAAAATTGCAAGCAACAAGTTTGATTCTATTGGTCAAATATAATCTTTTTGTCATATTGTGTAAAATGTTATGTTGAATCCATGAGTATTATCCACACTGGAACCAAATTTGTGCCACGAAATGTGCAGTGATTATTGTTGAGGTCGTACATAGCTTGATAGAAGAAAAAAGAACTATTTCATCACTTTTTATAGGATCAACGTTGAACTAATTTGTTTAGTGTGGCGTATGTTGATAATATCCCTAATCCTGAACCTAAACTGGACTATATGGAAGCTATCTTACTCTTAATTACTTTGGAAGTAGTGTACTATTCATAACTAATTACAATACCTTCAATGAAGAAAGTGCACTCTATTGCAATAAAAAAGAAGTGGAAGTATAGCCTGAAGAATTAGAGAGGACATCACTTAGCCAGTTGGCCCATCACTTCATTTCAGCTTCTCACTAACAAGCAACCAAAGTCTCTTCACGGATTATTGCCCGTGGATGGCCAAGCTCTTCAGCAAAATGAAAAGGTGAAATATAATGAAATATTATTCTTTATTCCCTTGCTCCCATAAAGCTTCAGATGTGGAGTGTGAGCTTGCTGCCCTGCAAGCTGAAATTCTGTTTTTTAAATATTCCTACTGTACTATTCCTTGCTGCTTTATAATTGATGTACTTTCGTTTGTATAGTGTGCTTGAATTAATCAAAGAAGCATATTTATAAACATCACGGAACTTTTTTTATGCTATTGCTTATTTTAAAAAATGGTGAAGTTTGTGCTGTCTATTACAATTGCATCCAACCCTGCTATTCATCTACTCCAAGGAGGCCATCGCGTCCATGGCGTTTTACTTCTTGAGTGGGCTGCTTTTATGCTATTATAAACATAAAGGTTGATTTGTACAAGTCCAGATTTCCTACTATAAAATTGTGTGCTATTCGTCGTCAAAGTTCATACTGTAAATTCTGTTGTGTAATTCCTACTGTACTGTTCATGCTATAAAATTAATCATAGAAGTTTAAAGATGTTTGGGCATGTTATATTGTAAATTGAGATTTAATTTTCTATGAAGAGTAATAAATTGTATATTACAGATTTGGTACTCATATGCCATAATGATTTTTCCTTTACTCTGTTTACCTTAGTAACGACAAACTCTCCTCTGTATGCCACTGGTGCGGCGCGCAAAGCGCGCATTTGACTCTAGTACTTTTACATATGGGATTGAATTATTAGTTTGATTCTTCATCTAGAAAGAAGAAAAAGAAGAAAAAAAAAGGTGACGTGAGGCTGGGCGTGCGTACATATGTACCTAACATACGTACTTTTTCTTTACCTTCGTACGTACCCGGGAGTGTTGTAGACTTGGGTTTTTAGAGATATATTTAATTGATAACTTCTATAATAGATCTAATGGTGAAAATGATGGGTCCATCAGATTTTATCCTAATATAAAAAGAACCAGTTTATCACCCTTATATCTATTCATCCAACGGCTTATATCAAGAGTTGGATTACCTCCTGCAATTAGCGATTCCACCTCTGCTAATCTGTGGTTACAGCGATCTGTAAAAAGGAGAGAGAAATAAAATCCCATGTCGTCCAGCGAGAGAGGGAGAGGAAAAAAAAAAAGAAGGAAAACCCACGAACAACCGCTCGCTCTGCGGCTTCTCCAATCTCCCCACGCCAAGTGCCGACACTTCCCTCCCTTTCTGTCGATGCGTGACCTCCTCCCCCACCATGAGCCACTTCCCTCGATCCCTCCCGTCAACCGCGCGCCGCCTCCGCCTCGGCGAGAACCCAGCCACGGGCATGCAGGGAGGGAATCGCTCCTCCTCACCAACCATCTCCCACGCCTCCTTCCATCGCCTATGCGCCTCACCGGTCTCTGCCCTCCCCTTCGCCGTTGCAGCACCTCGCCGGCCTCCACCCCCGGTTGAAATCCCGTTTTGTTTTTGTTTTCCATCGCTTACCTGCAAATTTGAGCCTACATTGTTTGTTTTATTGAAACGTGGTCCGTGGATTTGGTTGTTTCAGCCAACGTGGTTTATGGATTTTCAAGTGATCTGTGGATTTAGTGAGTTGCATTGTAATATGGTATTGTAGATCATGTATTTTAGGACTGACTTTTACATTAAACATGCACCATGGTCCATGGATCTGTGCATCGTAATATGGCCTTTACTTATCTGAAAATTGCTTGTGAATTTTGCTTCTTTATATTCCTCAGAATTTTACTTATCTGAAAACTACTTGTGAATTTTACTTTATTATTTACTAATAATAGCTTATTTGTATCCTGAATCATTTGAATAGCTTTTAGATATAAGGGAAGAAAAATGGAGGAGCTGTTGGCCTGTGCTTGGCTAACAAAATTGGTGGAGAGGTATCATGTGACCAAATCAAGCACATAATCCCTTTTCCCTTTTAACATTTATAGTTTCTAATATAAAGTCTTCTAATTGGGGTGAGACTATTGACTGGCTTACCATCTTGGCCCCTCTTAGTACAACAGAATATATCACATCGAAGTTTTCCTTCTGGACTTCATGAAGGAATTAATTTTTCACAAGTATCTTTGGCCTAATCATCACACTTTGTGCGAAGAAGTTGAGCATTTCTTTGTCGGTCATCTCACAAGTATCGTTGGCATGGATGTCATGCTGGCCTACCTCCTGAATGGTGCTGCTTCAGTACATAACAAGGTATATGTGTTTGGTGGACTTCAATTTCAGAATGATGTGGTGCTCTAAAATTTTTTCCTTTTTTTTAATCTCAGGTTTGACCTTTGGATTGCATCTTAGGCTTTTGCATGGTCTTCGACTGGTAATAATCTTCAGAATATTCACATTTCCTGTGACCAATACATACCTAAAGTCTAGAATGTCGCTATACTTTGGCATGGTGCAGACTTTGGCGAGTTCTGAAATAAATATTCATGAATCATGAACTAACCTCTGGTTAATAAGTTTTAACATTAAGATCATTGATTTACTACATCCAATATTGATGTTTTAATTTGTTGGGATAAAAATACATGAATTGCTGGTTGATCAAAATAAAAGTTATTGCTTAGGGAGCAACCATAGAATTTGCTCCAGGGATTTTTTTTTTGTCCTAATGAAAAATCACCTACATTGATTTTCAAATTCTATCAATCCTTTTGTGTGTGCTGTGCAAATCTAATTCATTGGAAAAGCTGTTAGAAAAAGGTTTTTCCGAAAATGATTGATAGGTTTTGTGCAAATCTACCCCACAAATTGGATTTGAAAGGCTGGTTGCTTAGCTAGATCCAAAAATCAAACTTTTCTATGGCCTTGGGCCCTAATAGTCAACCTTATTTCAGAAACCAAATCTTCATTTCACCGGCACAAGGATTGTTGCACCTTTACATTTACTAATAACACTCTTATTCCATATACTCCATACACCGCTGCCAACCTTGATCCACGTCAAGCCTCCGCCTCCAAAGCTACAGGAGAAGATGGTTGCATCAAACTCCTGCCTTCTTCCTCTTCAAGTAACATCTTATCTGTGTTTTGATGGAATTTTGGAACATGCATGGATAATTTTGGTCCGTGTTTTAATGATTTCTCCAATTTGTAAGTATTGACCATCCAGAGAAAATTCAGGTCTTCTGTTACTCATAGTTCATAGTAAATATCATGATGATAAAAATAGTTTACTCCTAATGGTTCTCTCTTTGTTCCGCTAGAAAGAAGTGGACGATTGTTTCAGGAAGTAGGGGAGAGAGTGAAGCATGTGATTTTCCAGGCAAGTTTGTCAAAGCCATTTGAATGAGAGGCTCAGGATGGCTGGTGGTAAAGCACAGAACAGCATTGGCGCTGCTAAGGAGGCTGATCTCCGGGCAACCTAATGTTCATTCATTTGCGACATCAGATTTGGGCTGCAACTGTGAGCTCTTCTTTTCAATCTTATAATCAAACTCGATGCATTCTTGAATGTGGTGCAACAGTTTTTCTTTTATAATCATACTATATTATATAAATTCATATTGTGAATATAATATGTGAAATTAGTCAGTTTGGATGTAAACTCTTTTCTTTTGAAATACACTTACTGAAGTAAAGCTTGGAAATCTGATAAATTTGACACCATCCTATTTTTCTATTATTTTCAGGTTGTTTGCTTTTGTAAATTAATGACAAATTTGCAGGACAAAACAGGGAAGATGTCAAAGCAACGAGGCCTCCTTAACAACTCTGTAGTGAGAAGAGCTTGCCTCATAAGAGGTGTTGTGACAGTGATAGATGTTCCATCATTTGTTCAATGAAATGCTAACCGTGCTTCTGTGGCTTCTGTAGCAGCAACTGTTAGGTTGCCATGATAAGACATTAGGCTTGTGTTCGTTGGTTAATGTAAAATCTCTTTAGCATGAACGTGGAAAAGTAGCTTTTAGTGACTAATACTTAACAAGACTCGTGATGATTTTGGTATGGAAACAAATGTTGATATTAATAATCTTTTTGTTATGAATGAAATGAGAGTGAAGGTCAGCAGTTCTTATAATTTCATTTTGAAAATGACAATTCAAACAAAATGAGAACCAAAGAGGGCAATTTGCTTGCACTAAAAGAAGTTCCTTATCAATATCACATAAACGTCAGTGGCTTAGGAGGATGTTATCGGTTTATAACTACTATTGTACATGGAAATTGAAATGAATTTATATTTTTTGTCTTGTAACATATACTAGGTAACGTGCGTGATTACTAGTTAAATGAAAACCGACGGCTAGACGTTTTAATTTTTTATAATTTGTAGGATTTATTAGACCACCATGTGACGGTCTAAGAGCGTTTGTAAGGGTGTCACGTGGCAGCTTCGGAGTGTTTGTAGGAAATTTAATAGATAATTACTGTGTAGTATAATTTTTTTCCAAGAATTGCCACTAAAAATATAGGTATATATCCAAGTGATGTATTATATTTTTATATAGAAAAATATGGCAACATAGTTTTTAATTACGTATTTAAAAATAGGATATGTACTTGGAGTTAATGATTATATACATTAATTGTTTCTATATATTTGGTTGTTAGCTTGAAAGTAGGAGATAGAAGGGCGAGTCAGATGGGGAGGGAGTGTGTCCATAGGTGCGTACATAATTTTTTTAGTACTGATTTTTTAAGTAAATATGTCAGGATGGGAGGAAAGTACTGATTTTATTTTCTCAACATAAATCTAATGGTAAAAATTAATTATTTGATTGCTGCTAGAAATAGGAGAGGGACAGAAGAGAGAGTCGCATGGGGAGGAAGTACGTAAATAGGTGCGCACGTTTCGTATAAACGTGCCAAGATGAGATAAGCATATAGATTTGTTTTCTTGGAGATAAATTTAATGGTGAAAATTAATAATTTGATTGTTAAAAATATTGGATCCACCGGTTTAAATGAAAGAGCCACGTGGAGACTTGAGAGCGTTTGTAGGGTGCCACATGACGGCTTAGGAGCGTTTTTATAAAGTTTAATGGACTTTTAATTAGTATATAATAGATAATAGATAGATAGATAGATAGATAGATTTCTTCTGCTCTTTTCTTTTTGTTTCTATAAATGTTTTATTCACGATTTCTGGTGCACATAGCCACGTACACACTAACTTATGAGCTAGTACCGCATCACAGTATTCATTTACCAAGTGTTTCGGCTCTTTTGAAGGCGTTAATCCCCTTATCCTTTCTGCACCCGGCGTCTCCATAGCTGTGGCGCCTAGCCGCGTCGCCCCGCCACTGGGCCTGGACTTCACCCGCCGACCCGCGTCTGCCTCCTTGCTTTGCTGCCTTCGGCACACTTCGCCAACACACCATCCTCCACCTTTCCTCACCGCATTCTGGGATAAAACGGCGACGGAGGTAAGGTAATTGATGTTCTAAATGCATGATACTCCAACCAATTTGCAACTGATCATGTTGTAGACTCAGGGCCCCTTTGATTTGTAGAAAAAATGTAGGAATTTTGGAGGATTTCAATCCTGTGAAAAAAAATCCTATGAAGGCCTTTGAAACAAAGGATTGAATACTATCCCATCCTTTAAAATTCTTTTGGAATGGATAATCCTATCCACATTTTGGAGGAAAGTTAGCAAGAGATCTAACCTCTTAGAACATTTCCTCTGAGTCTATCTCTCTCATCTGATTCCTGCGTTTTTCCTGTGGTCCAATCAAACGGCCATTCCTGTGTTTTTCCTGTGTTTTGCAATCCTCTGTTTTACAATTGTATTCCTGTCAGAATCCTGTGTTTTTTCTATTTCTCTGTTTTTTCATTCCTACGATTCAAAGGGGCCCTCACTGTTTTCTTATTTCCATGATGTCTATGGGAAATGAACAAACTACCTCTTGCACATTCCTTTTAATTCATTTTGAAAGAAAACCTCAGCTATTAGGCTACTACAGAGTTTTGCTCCATATTCATGTTTTTAGTATCAAGATGTGCTGATGTCTTTCAGACGACCATCTGTGTGGACGAATGCTTTAGTACCAAATCTGTTATGAAATGTGCTAATGTAATGTTTTGATGGAGCTGGGAACTGATTGGTGCAGCGCAATGTACACTGCACGTAATGCGGGAATTAATCTGCAATCCATTTGCTCAATTGAAATGAATGGTTATGTGGATAAGCTGCTGAATTTTGATGGTGCAGATCACCTAAACCAGTGCTGAAATTAATTACGTGCCCAGGATTAATATCTTCTTGCAGAATTTAGATCCACACATGTAGTTTTGTTTATTTTTAGTCTGTCTGAAATTCTTGTCCATGAACAATTTTAAGATAGTGCCTCATGAGGCCCTTGCTTTCACCTGTAACAGAGGCCTGCAATCAGGACTGCTGTGTTTAGTGTGGTCAGGCTCCTGCTGAATATCTGCAATTCTGAGTCGATTTTTGTAATCTTCTTCAAGATACTTTTCGTAGTTATGGTTAGTCTGGCGTAGTAGGACTGTAGAAATATTGCAGCAAGCCTTTTCTATTATGTTTCGCCTTCTCCAATAATCATTCACCAGTGTGTATTTCTTTTGTTACCTTATCCGTATTATGTTTCATGGTTTCATTTCCTCTTTGGTAAAAGAATATGCTATTCTGTTTATTCTTCTCTTTTATGTACACCTTTTGATGTGGATCACCCTTTTCTGCTTTTCTAATTTATGCAGGCAATAATCAAAAGGATCACTGAAAGTAACCCTTTTAGTATTTATAGTTCCTTATTCTGATTTTTGAGTGAGTATATTAATTTGTCTTTTGGTTTCTGTTGTTAAACTTACAGGGCTACGTATGGTGCTTATTTGCCATATAATTGTTAGGGTTTCTTTGAGAACATATAATTGTTAGGTTGTCTAGGATAATATGCTGTATCAAGAAAGAGAATGCTATCGTGTTAAAATCAATGATGTACAAAATGGTCAATCATATCAACATTAGTAAAGGTTGATATTAATTTTTTTTCGGTTAAGTCCATAGTAAAGGAACCTAATCTTCTTAACTGTTTCCCAGATTATCGAGAGCTATCAGAACCTTTGTTCACATTGCTGCGACATCAGTTTTTTAGGGTAAAACTAGATTTAACTCTCTTACCCTGTTCAGAACTTGAATTCTGTGTTCGTTTGCTTGTGTTGGAAACTAAATCCTTCACACGAAAAACCAGATATCTTATCAAAATATGATTAATTGAGTATTTGTAAAAAAAACTTGAAAAATAGATTAATATGATTTCTTAGAACAACTTTTCTATAGAACCTTTTAAAAATACACATTGTTTAATAATTTGTAAAATATGCGCGTAAAAAACGAGACTGAAGTTGTGAAAGTTATCCAAATAACACAGCTATCTGTTTGGAGAAGTATCAATAAATATCGGAGTAACTATCGGACTACAGCTACAGAATCATTATAGGCAAGTACTTTGTGCCATTCAAGATTTATCATGGCTTGAGGACTCTCCATCTTCGTAATGAAGATCAGAGAGGGTCCCAACATCTTCTCCAGTGATTTCGAAGCCAAGTTCGTTGTCAGCCAAACGGTCCACACCTGAAAAAGAAAAAAGCCATGACGAATGCTTCGGCGCTCCATCCATCTTACAGAATGTTTCGTAGATCAAGACATGCAAACACAGGAGCACTATGGCCATGGTCTTACCTAATGTTTTCTTTTTCCCATGTCTTAAATTTCTACGTTTTTTATGTTTGACTATCAAACGGCAGATTTCCTGTGTTTTCAAATCTCGTAGGAATCCAGTGAACATGACATCTATTCTTACGTTTTTTTTCTATTATTATATTTTGACAATCCTTTCTCAGAGGGGGCCTTTACTAAAGAACGGGATTGCAAAAATTATCAGCCTACTACGTAACTATATAGCACGTGTTTGGTATGGTGTCCAACTACACTGAAACAATAATGTACGATTTTACCATGTGCGGAGAAATGTTTATATGTGACGTTAAAACAGTACTTAGGGGAAAAAATGCTAATTACTGACCGTAGAAAACTGCAATACATCGACAAGGAACGAACCATTACATAACTAATTGATGTCCTTCACGTTGCTTCGGAATGATGGAAAATTATATGTTCCATATTAGACTAGTAAAAATGATGGGAAGATATATGTTGAAATATTAAGAAAATAATGTGTGAAAGATGATTAAAAATACTTGTATGCTAAACTCTAGATTATAATAAATTATAGATGATAGTATTATTCTTGCATAAGCTTTAATATGCTGTAGAATGTACTCTCTGTCGGTGTTCTTTCCTTCAACTTCCCAACCCCTCTCTCTCGTTTTCCGCGCGTATGCTTTTCAAACTATTAAATGGTGCGTTTTTTACAAAAAGTTTCTATACGAAAGTTGCTTAAAAAATCAAATTAATCAATTTTTGAAAAAAAATAGCTAATACTTAATTAATCGTGTAATTATGTGTGCTCCGTTTTACGTGCCGGGGAGGAGGGGTTCCTTCCTAAGAGACTATTGAAGAGGGTAAAAAGACTTGTTCTCTACTTCTCTTAGGGTGTATGACACTGCTACAAAATTTGATTTTAGAGGCAGCCGAAATCGATTTCTGCTGTCAATCATGATGACCGCACATGTGACTGAAGGGCCAATGACAATCCACGATTTGTAAACAGATATAGTTTCGCTTGCGAAAATCGATTGTTATAGGCGAGTCATAACCACTTGTACAGAGGATTTCCGGAGAAAAAGCAATATTCAAATTCATGAATCGTTCTTGCAAGAAACGTTCTAGATCAGCATCAATATCATTCCAAATCAAAGTTCAAATTCATCCAGATGGGACAACAGATCATGAGAACCATCGTCAAAGCACGGCGGCCTCCGACAGCATCGAGATCATGATCGTCGCGGTCGTCGTCACCCTCGTCGCACAGCCGCCTCCCCGAGCACAGCCGCCGCAGCTCTCCCGAGCTACCATCGCCCAGCGCAGGAGACGACCAGGCATACAACGGCCTGGATCCACCCGATGGTGACGTCATGGTCGACCATGCCGAGCAGTAAACCCTACAGCTGTCGGATCCGGCACCCTCAACGCTTGCCTCCACCAGATCCAACGCTCACCGGCCCCGTCACGGCTGTATCCTCTATTAGAAAAAATAGATTAGGCCTAATTTATTCCTTATGAATTCCATAAGCACACTCTTAATGTTAAGAGATTAATATCACCTTAAAAATATATGTGGAAGCATCTCAACTTAACTAAACTAGATTGTTATTGAAAAGCACTTGTTAACCAGTTGAGGTTAACCGGTTAACATGCGCGCGCCGAGCCGGCTGGGGGAATCGAATCAATCCCGGCTTGATTGATTCCGTTATTACGCAAACAACGGAGACACACTATGCAAACCCACCACTAGGTGAACGAATCAATCCCTGATTGATTCCACCTGTCTCACGCACCCATCACAAGGTGAACGAATCAATCCCGGATTGATTCCACCTCTCTCGCGCACTGGCTCCTCCTCGGTGTTTACATCTTTTCTTTCTCTGTTCCTGCACCGCACCTCTACTTCCCCGGTTTCGAGCACTTGCACGCACAAGTGTTTAGGACAAGCCGGCCTTCTGAACTCAGCTCGATTGAGTACCTACTTCCTCGCTTCATGTTTAGCACTTTTTCTATATTAATTCCTGCTACACATGTTATGTTTATTATCTTAATTTTTAGAATTAAAATATACACTATATTTTCCACGTGCTCCACCTTCTCTGTTTCACTGTCATCGCTGCCCTCATGTCGATGTTGAGCTGGAGCCGGAATGCCGGATCCACCACGTCCCCCGGTGTGGGAGGACACATCGAGAAGTGGGGGCTGGTGAGTGGTAGCTAGGAGATAGGTTCATTAATTTGTTTTCAAACTGGCCTCCTCTTTTCCAGGTGGTTAGTTAGGTTAGGAGGTCCACGCGTAAAATAGAATTATTTTTCTGTCTGTGGCCTCCTAAACCGACAGTCTGCAAAAATTAGTTTTCTCATATGATTGGTGACCACATACTCCCAGTATGCTTTTGTATTTTGTTAAGTCCATCAGTGAAAATAAAATGGAGTGTCATGAAAAATGGTTTTTTTATAGGCTGTGTTTAGATGGTGGAAAAGTTGGGAAGTTGAGAGAAAATTGGTAGTTTAGAGAAAAAGTTGATAGTTTATGTGTGTAAAAAAGTTTTCGATGTGATGTGATATGATGAAAAATTGAGAATTTGAGGAACTAAACACGGCCGTAGTAGTGTGTGAGATGTAGACATGGACTGCTTGGAGCCATATAAAGACAAGAGGTAGTTGGGACTTGGGACCAGTGTGAGACGTGACCAATTTTTGTATTTTGAGTTTTAAGTGCCAGTGGATTCAAACTATATATCTCAGAGATTTAGATAAGTACTAATCTACAACAATCTATTATTACAAACAATTATAGCAACAATAAAAAAATTATTTATATACATGATAAGAGATATATTTTTCGACGTGATAGTTAAGTAGCTGCAAGTAGCTAGGGCGAATCAATATATAAGGGGAGTATGCTTTATTTTATAATTTTCAGCCCCTTGTAATATCTTTATCAATTTAAGTTGAACAGTTAGTGATTTTTCTAGATATCTAGTAGTCCTTTTCATTATCAACACTCAAGAGATTAATTACTAACAGTAGCACATGCCAGCAATTGTTTTGATTGCTTCCATGCTGTACTACATACAATTACAAACAACCCAAATTAAACTCGCCCGCGTACGGTATACTACTGCATAAGACTATTCCCAACCCAAAACACTACACATAGTTTTTATAAACTCCACATCATTAAGAAACTAGTACCAGACACTACTCTTCTAATACAAACACCACTATCCCATACTTAAATATAATTTTACTTATCTTACATGATGTTTTAGACGTTGTGTAGAAACTATATCTCATGCAAGATATGGTTTCCTTTTTTTTCCTCATTTATTCACTTGCCACATCATTTTTTATTATAGGTGGCAGCTTATTTAATGCTATGGACACCATTCTACTCATTGGTTTGGAAATGGACTAAGAGCCCCGTCTACTGAAAGCACCCGCATTTTGTTCGCAGGCTCTTAAATCATAATTAAGGGCCTGCACCACTCACTTCATATAAACAGTTAGTGATTTTTCTAGATATCTAGCCCGAGCTCTTATTTTTTAAATTGAATTATTTTCTCTCTAAAACAAAAATCAACATATAGGAAAGTTTTTGAACTCAAAATTTTTGGTGGAAGTTGCTATATAAAATTAGATCCATTTATTTGGGCTTAAGGAGAAGATGTAGGGATGGGAGAGGGAAATGGTTTGGTGGGCCTCGTCGGCTTAGGACGAAGGAGGAGCCAAGAACTAGTCACGTCTTGGGGAATCGAAGGTGCAGAGTTGGTGTTAGAGATTGAGGGGTTGAGTGAACCTCGAAGCATACCCCCCCAGATGTGTGATGGCATTTTCTGTCATATATTATGCTCTATTCATTCCAAAATATAAATATTTTAAAGTAGTACCAAGTAAAATATTTTTAATTTTGATTATTAATAGCAAGAATAATAAAAAATATCAATCATGTTCATTAAACAAACTATCATAATATACAACTTTTTTATTTAAAACATCGTTGGTCCAAGTAACATCTCAAAGACGATGTCGAATCCTAAAAATATTTATTTTTTGACGAATGGAGCATATGTCATGTCAAATATAATACTCCGGATCAGCTAGTTCGTGGCTAAAACTAGTAGTACTTCGGTTTACTCGATTATAGGTAAGAGCAAGTTAGTATAGCCAACTACTAACTCTAAATCTAAATCATCGTCTATAGTCAATGTAATAGTTAATTTATACAATAGTTACTTATAAACATATACTATACTATTAATACATGGTCCCACCTGTCATACACACGTTATGTTTTGAAGTCCGTGTTGTAACTGGTTACAAATCTTTAGCCCGCTACTATTATCTCTCCTCCTTTATATCCTCGATATGTGTTTATAGCAGGCTTATAGTCTGTAGTTATACCTGCTCTAAGAACAGTATGAACTGTCCGATGTACCATACAGTTGTTAGAGGAAGTTTAATAGTATAGCCAACTACTGCTTCAATTCATCTATAGCCAATCTAATAGCTCATTTATATAATAGTTACATACTACATTATTAATACCTGGTCCACCTGTCATACACACACTGCGTCTTGGAGTCCGTGCTACAGCTGGCTACAAATCTGTAGCCCGTTGCCCTTCTCTCATCTTATTTATCTCCTTAAAATATGTTTGTAGCAGGCTTATAGCCTGCTATTATACCTGCTCTTAGTATTAGCTTTTCTATTACTGTAGTTGTAGACTAGACTTGTGGGGCTGTAGTGCCTTAGGGTGTGTTTAGTTCGCGAAAATAAAATTTTTGGGTGTCGGACGTTTGACCGGATGTTGGAAGGGATTTTCGGACATGAATGAAAAAACTAACTTCGTAACTCGCCTGGAAACTGCGAGACGAATTTATTAAGCGTAATTAATCTCACTTATGGCTAATCATGGACTAATTAGGCTTAAAAAATTTGTCTCGCGATTTGCATGCAAATTGTGTAATTAGTTTTTTATTTTTATATTGATACATGTGTCCAAATATTTAATGTGATTTTTTAGGAAAAAAATTTAGGAACTAAACCAGGTCTTAGCACGTATATATCTTAGGATTGGTTTTTTTTCGACGGAGGTGTACTGTAGTACTGCATAACTACATGTATAGATGGGATGTACCGAGACCCTTCCAATATCCATTTCCATGTTTCATAGCAGCACCAACGAACAAAATATCTTCCCGCCATATTCCCTCTATTTCATATTAAAAATTATTTTGACCTTTTTCTAATAAATTTTTTGAAAGTTTGAACAATTTTTTTGAAAAAGTTAACAACTTATAAAACACCTAATTACTTTAAGAAAATCTAACATTGAATATATCCTGCTAATATGTTTATTTTGTTTATTTTGTGTTAAAAATATTACTATATTTTTTATAAGCTTAATCAAACTTAAATAAATTTAAAAAAATCAAAACAACTTAGAATATCAAACGGAAGGAATATTTAACTGGCACCAAAAACTGTTGACCCAGAACACTCGAAACTTGCTAGCATTTCGCAGTACTCATCGTCATCAGTGATGTCACAGTTTATATCAACCAATGGTGCCAATGGTCATTTCAAAGTATAGCAATCTAAACTAAACCACATACAATATACTCATAATACCCCGGTTTTGAATTGCTATATTTTGAAAGAAATTAAGGTTATGTTCTTCCTCTCCTTTCTTAACTCGCCTTCCTTATTTTCCACGTGAACGTACGCTTTTCAAACTAGTAGACAGTGCATATTTTTTAAAATTTTTCTATAGAAAAGTTGTTTTTAAAAACTATATTAATCTATTTTTTAAGATTTTTTTAAGTTAATACTTAATTAATCATGTAATTAAACATTTGTTTCGTTTTGCATGCGGAGAGGGTTCCCAACCCATGCATGGTCACGATCGAGGGCAAGAAGTAGAAATCTAACTAGTCAAGGGGCATGGACCACCTATGATGCACCGATATGGTAGTTTGCCGGTGTCGGGGAAGTATCGCTAATTTGTTAATCTTCACTATTATAAAAATTTAAAAAATTAATATATTTCCGCTAGAATTTTGGTACGTCATTCACGTTTGAATCAGATTTAATTTTATGTTGCGGCTTTAAATTTCTGTTTATGTTTTCCTTTTTCTTATGCTAGTGTGTCTCTCTTATTCGAGACACGCGTGAACTAATTGGGCTGCACCTTTTCATGCATCCCTTATTGTACGCAACATTCGGGCCCACACTTGGGCCCGTTTTCCACACGCGTCTTTGCGCGCTACCATGATTGGGCCCGCAATACCATCGCGTGATTTTTCCGCGTGCCCGATTAATTGGGCATGTGATGCCCTTGCGCGCGCAATTTGCCCTTACTGTATGTCGGATTGGGACTGCATCGCCCTCGTTCGCGATTTAAAAAATGAAGATGTTTTTTGAAAACTATGGTACGTTGTTCGTATCTGATTCTCGTCACACGTAAATTCATTGCAAAGTCACGACTCACGAGCGAACTGCGAAAGATAATATATCTATGTGATGTAGATACTAAGCGAATGAAACTCACAGAGTCCGTGTGGATATCATGTACATCATTGCCCAGATCGTTCGATTCTATTCGTATTACACAACACGATTCCTGGACATATTAGCATGATTTCAAGTTAGTCTCCATGCATGCTCGTACGTACTACCAGAATATCGTTACAATAATCCATAAGAATCAGTTTTGCTTTAAAAAGAACATGCCAACTGAAATAAAGTATGATCGAAGTTGTTGATTCCGTCCGTCATCAATTCTTGCCTGACTTGAGATAAGCTGGACGACAGATTGAGCTCGTGTTTGAAAACCTCATTGTTCGCCATATGCTTATTTCTATAAGCCAAATTTTAAATTTTAGAACTTAATTTTAAATTCAACTTTTTGGTTTTTTATTATACTTTATTTTACAACATTTGCTTTCAAGTCGCTAAAAACATGTATATAAAATATTTGCACACAAATAGTCTTTTATTTAGTAATAATTAAGTGATTCGGATAAGCACATGAATAAACGAAACAATGGATTGTGATTATCTATCCACCGACACATATGTATAAATTAAATGGCTCTACCGTTGTAACGCACGGGCATATTTTTTAGTAAATAAAAATTGAAAAAAAAGGAGCGATACGGCTTGGATACATGGTCGATACGGCGCCAAGTATAACCAGGACCAGCGGCGGAGACAGCGTGGGGGCAGGAGTCATTAGACCCCCCTACCCTCTAATGGACCATTAGCCCCCATAATATCCTCTAATATTTTGTACTAGAAATATAACTAATTTATATGAGACATGTTTTAATTTTTATTGACCAATTTAGTTTAGCCCGTCCTATAATTTTATAGCTCCGCCACTTACCAGGATCACTATCACTTATACAGGGATAGAAGTGATATAGAAGCAAAGCTCTTCGTCGCAGACAGCTAGCTTAGCCCACAAGGAGACAACCCCACTGACCTCCTGCGGCGACCGGCGAGAGACGATGGCACCGCGCGCCACCAGCTCACGCCACTGGCCTCCGCGTCCTCCGCACCACGCGCGTCGCGCCGGCACTTACTTCCCGAGCGAGCTTTGCCTCTCATCTTCCCTGGACGCGATGTGGCTCCGCGCCAAGCCCGTCGAGCGTGTCTTCTTTTATCTTTTTTTCTAACGTTTGTTTATCCTTCTTATTTAAAAAAAAATTAAAAATAAGTCACATATCAAATATTATTCATATTTTATCATCTAATAATAGTAAAAATACTAATCAGAAAAGGTTTCAAATAAGACGGACGGTTAAATGTTAGAAAAAAAACCGACAAATACACATAAAATGAAATAGATGGATAGAGTAGTAGTTAATTTCTTAATGGCTAAGAATTTATCTTAAAATAGGTTAATTTCTAGCATGTTGTCTATGCCTAGTCCACTAAAATTAACATTTTTTTAGTCTTTTCTATCTTTTGTTCAACCACTAACCAGCAATACTATAAATATATAAATATGTAGGACTATTTTGATCTATGAGGAGAGTTCTAAAAAAGAGAACTCTATGAAGAATATTTGGATACTGATCTTTTACTCTTTACCGCTAGTAGTCCTTTTATATTATATAAATACATTATTTTTTAGACAAACGGAGTACTGTTTACCTGTTGTCACATCCTAAGAGGGAGTATTTGAGAAACACAGTGAAAACACACACCTTATCAAGATAAGTATCTCTAAAAGACTGAACTGATAAATCTTGAGATTGATAAAATCACCAAAAGCCTCATTGTATCGACAAAGTCACCAAAAACCCCGTTGTCAACATGTATGTACATCTTCTACTACGGAAAAAATAATTAGCCGTAAATATAAGTATCCGTATCAAATTTGGGATTAAAATACGGGTAGATTGGTTAAAATAAAGAGTAAATTATACTTTGGCGCATATTTATTTACTCAAGTTTCACTTTGGACCACCCTTAAATCTATTTCAATTTGGACCGGATAAATTTACAATTGTTACGGTTTGAACTACTATGAACAACTTTTCTCGTCATGTCTAACTTTCATTTCGGCAAACATATGAACCATATATAGAGGAGTTCACCCGTATATTAGAGTTGATGTGTTTAAGGTTGTTGATTATATTAAAATAATCGTTCGCGGTTGTCCAAATCATAACAATAGCAAATTTATCCGGTTTAAAGTTTAAAGATATATTTAAGGGTGGTTCAAAGTAAAACTTAGATAATAAAATATAGTTCAAAGTGTAATTAACTCAATAAAAATCTAATCAGTTGAGATACGTTTCCTTTGCATGATAAAATTAAATTTGACGATATGCAGATATTTTCCGAGCGCTGAGCTGCAGCAGGGGCTTGTGAACTGAGCGGGTGTCAGCACTGAGCCTCACGAATGATGGCGCTTGGAAAATAATGCTTGCGCGCCTCACCCACATTAACACGATGGAACTACACCCAACAAAAATCATCAATCTGCTACTCCCTCCGTTTAAAAATAAAGCAATCCAGGTAACACCATACCAGAATAGAATGTCCTATTACAATATAACAGTCTAATTTTTGAATCTTCACGTGTAAGTTTTAAAATTTATATTGAATTTAGTCTTTTTCTTGAAGATATGATAATTAGTGTCCATTATATTATTTCTCAGTTGTCTTTTATTTTTTATTGTGTCTATTAGATTTCAATTTAAAGATTAAAAATCTATATGATGTGATAATAAAAATCTTTCGAAAGATGCATGTATACTCTCATCTATGGAGAGACCGGGCTGAATGACAGCTCAGAACATATTAAAGGCCTTACCGACATCCTTCCAACCCAATTCTATATTTTATGGCACCAAAGAACCTAGCTTTAAACTAGCACCGAAATACTGTTGGCTGATAGCCTCAAATTGCTAGCATTTCGTAGTACAGTCGTGAGCCGTGACGTCACTGTTCATCTTGGCAAATGGTAAATTGGCAATTACTCCTACTTGATCAGGCAGAATAACCTACTACTCCCTTACCCTCTAAGATAGTTTAGTTTTTCCATCACTCGTTTATAAAGTGATGGATAAACTGTACTATCTTATAATATATATTTAAATTATATGTATATTAGTGTATCTAAACATTTTATATAAGAAAGAAAGTACTCCGTAGAAACTGAGGAAAAATCCGAATTACACCGTTGAACTATTGAGTGAGTACGAATTATCTCCATATGCTCGAAAACAAAAATATTTCATCCTCAGCTATCAATATTGGACGATTTACCTCCCTAAGACAAATCGGAGTGGTTTTGGTTCTACGAGACAGTCCGGTCATCATTTTTTTATCAACAGGCCCACCTGTCAGCTCTCACCCTCTATCTTTTCCTTCCCCCTCTCTATATCTCTCTTTCCCAAATCCTCCCTCTTCTCCCTCCTCTCACCTCCATCCCTCTCTATCACTGAATAGGGAGTGCCAGACGGGGGCGAGATGGGGACGAAGCGATGTGACAACAGCGAGCGGTGGACGGCAGGACAGTAACTGGCGAGGACAGTGGGACATCGGCGGGGGTGCAGGCAGTTCGTGGCGGCGCGATGGCAATGGCGGAGGCCGCTCGGGGCATCGAGGATAGCGGTGGATGGTGTTGGGCGAGGGCAGTACGGCGACAGAGGGGGCGTGTCAGGTTTACGGATAGGGTATACCCTCTACCCTTGGATATACGTTGTATACTGATATGGTATACCTGCGCGTATACGAATGTTTCCTGTATACGTTAAGGAAATTCATCACGTAACAGAAACAGAGTCTGCGGATGGAAGGAGTCCTACTCGGACAGAACAGGGTCGTTACTATATCGTGTGGGGTCTAATGTCTCCAAGTTCTACCTGAAGACCAACTGACCCGCGGTATAAAAGGGACCCCCCGGGAGGACCTAAGGCATCGAATCTCACCGCCAACACAACCACCACAGCCTACGAAGTTGAAGCCTACAGGAGCCAAGTCGCCGGGGTGATCTAGTCGAGCCAACTCGACTACGGTCTCGTCGGTATCATTGAGTTCTGCTATTCCCTTTGTAATCTGTGGTTTCCATTATATAATCCCATATCAACTGGATTAGGGATATTACCTATCAAGGGGCCTGTACCAGTATAATCCTTGTTTCCTGTTTGCTTGATGTCGTACTACGTAGATCCTCGTACCAGCATATCCCAATACCCTCTAATCCGGTCTACGGGTATCCCCCGTCGACAGTGGCGCGCCAGGTAGGGGAACTTGGTGCTCAAGGTTCTACTACTATGTCATCAAGCTTCGTCGACAACAGCGTCAACCCCGGCATCAACCAAGGAGTTTCTACTTCAACAAAGCTGGTGTGGACTCAAGTCGGCAAAATTGTCTTTCCAGTTTACACCACGGTGCCGATCTCGACTGGTCCATCAATGACCGGAAGCGAGAACGCCGTGGTTACAACCCTGGGCGACTCCATGTCGAAGGATCCTCCCGTAGAAGTGGAGAACGGAATGTCGACGACATCCGAGCCCGAGAAGGATTCTAGTGCGGCCAAATCTTGTCCTTCCGACGAGTATCACGAGCCAACAAGGACAACTTCTGAGGCGACAAGGTCCTGGTGTCCTATCCACAAAACCAGGAAACACACCTTGCAAGCTTGCTGGGTTTTTCTCGATGTACAAGCTGAGATTCGTGCCTGCAAAGAGCGTGGAATTCAACGTACTTCTCCAACCCGTGATGTCTATTGTCCTATTCACAAGACAAAGAATCACGACCTCTCAAGCTGCAAGGTTCTTCTTAGTGCCATGAAGACGTCGGCTCCTAAGGTCCAACAGCCGCAAATCCCTCTTAGATGCGCGGATAAGGAACGAGGGGTGACAGTTATCTTAGACCGATTCGTTGGGGTAATCGACATCGATCCCCACGAGCCGTCAGTTCTACACTTGCTCGAAGACCAGGGCTCATCGTCGACGAGTACACCACGCGATGTGTTTGCTATCGGTGGGACCAGCACGTTTGCGCGCGTTGACGCGGAAGCGGAGAATCAAGTGGTTACACCGGCCCAGCACATCGGGGCCATCAACGCAATACTGAGGGAAACCCCTTACGATCCCGTCCTGAACGATGATTTCGCACGGTGGACAGAACGACTACGGGAATTAGTGGCTAATCTCAGTAACGTGTTCGAGGAGGCCGCTGCCAGAGCACAGCTAGAACAACCGCCAGCTGGCGGTGCCAATGGCGAACCACCTGAGCAGCGGACATCACCTCGACAAGCCACTCCTCCACCTCGTGGCACCAGCGATCTCCGTGACCATTTGAATGGCCGCCGAGAAGCACGACGTGCGCGAGACAACGAAAATCATTCCCGACATCGCGTCTCTTCACGACGTCGAGAAAACGAAGAGCGAGGAGGACACCCGAGCGAGAACCGAGACCGTGATAACCGCCACAGCCGCCACGAACGTGATAATCGTGAACAGCGGATGCCAGGCGACATTGGTCGAGGACGCCGCCATAACGATGATGACGACGGAGATCGGCGCCGGAACAACAACGGGGAGCGTCGACAGGATTCTCGAGAACCCGGACGTCATCCTCGTAATCGTACACCGGAACCAAGTGACTCATCGTCATCGTCATCATCCTCATCATCCTCATCGTCAGACAGACATCCACGGAGGACATACGATCGCTGACAACCCACCGCCCCTGGCGGTGGGCGTAGAGCTTTCAGCCGTGCTCTACGTGATGTCCGATGGCCTGAGAGATTCCGACCGGGAGCAATAGAGAAGTACGATTGGAGCACCGACCCAGAAGAATTCCTTCAGGTCTATTCCACAATACTCTACGCTGCCGGAGCAGACGACAACGCGTTGGCGAATTATTTGCCGGCGGCGTTGAAAGGATCCGCACGTTCATGGCTAGTTCACCTCCCACCATACTCGATTTCTTCATGGGCAGATCTGTGGCAGCAGTTCGTCGCTAACTTCCAAGGAACTTACAAGCGCCATGCGATCGAAGACGACCTACACGCGTTGACACAGAATCCGGGCGAATCGTTGAGGGACTACGTTCGGCGCTTTAATGAGTGCAGAAATACGAATCCCGAAATCACTGACGCTTCTGTGATCCGCTCTTTCAAGACCGGTGTCAGAGATCGCTATACCACCCAGGAGTTGGCGACCAGGCGGATCACGACTGCTCGAAAACTATTCGAGATTGTCGATCGATGCGCTCACGCGGACGACGCACTGAGATGCAAGAACGACAAGCCGAAGACGGGGGGAGAGAAGAAACCAGCCAAGGACGCACCTGAATCAAGTAAAAAGAAGAGTCGCAAGAGTGGGAAAAGGAAAGCTCAAATGGAAGTCCCCGCGGCAGAGTACGAGGACCCTCCCAAGCACCTAGACCCACAAGGCGACGACACGAAGAAAATATGGTGCCCTATACACAAGTCGGACAGACACTCTCTGGAGGATTGCTTAGTCTTCAAAAAGTCGCTCGCAAAGCAACTGGCATTGGAGAAGGGCAAGCGAGTACGTGTAGTCGAGAAGGCCGCGGAAGCAGCCACTCAGGACTCGGACTTAGCATACCCAGATTCCGATCTCCATGTCTCGCACATCTTCGGAGGTTCTACAGCGTACTCTTCAAAGCGAGAGTACAAGAAAGTGGAGCGCGAAGTTTGTTGACATGGCAGGGGGCTGTGCCCAAGATGAAGTGGTCTGAGCAGAAGGTCGAATTCTCAGAGGAAGACCACCCCAAGACAGCTGTCACCCCAGGACAATATCCGATCGTGGTCGAGCCCACTATTCGGAATATCAAGGTTGCACGGGTTCTCATCGATGGCGGCAGCTGTATCAACCTACTCTTCGCCAGCACCTTGGACATGATGGGGATCCCACGAAGCAAGTTGACGTCCACTGATCAACCCTTCCATGGAATTACTCCTCAGTCATCGTCCAAGCCATTGGGCAAGATTACGTTGCCTGTGACTTTCGGCCAAGTAAATAACTTCCGAACAGAGCAGATCACCTTTGATGTCGCTGAATTTGATACAGCATACAATGCCATTATCAGGAGAACTGCACTCGTGAAGTTCATGGCCGCATCTCACTACGCGTATCAAGTGCTCAAGATGCCCGTGCCGAAGGGAACAATCACTATTCAGGGGAACGCAAAGCTGGCGGTGCAATGCGACAAGCGGAGCCTCGACATGATCGAGCACACGCCCAACCCACCCGCCACAGCTGAGCCACCCAAGAAAGTGAGCAAAACAAACAAGATGCCGAAACCAGACGGCGCAATCAAGATCGTTCCGCTCTCCAGTGCCAACCCCGACAAGACCGTCAAGATCGGGGCATCACTAGGCGAGAAATAGGAACTCGCGCTCATCACCTTCCTCCGTGACAATGCAGACGTGTTCACTTGGCAGCCGTCCGACATGCCGGGGGTCCCCAGGGAGGTGATTGAGCACAAACTCATGGTGCGACCCGATGCCAAGCCAGTAAAACAAAAACTACGGAGATTTGCACCGGATCGAAAACAGGCCATACGAGAAGAGCTCGACAAGCTTCTCAAAGCTGGCTTCATCAGAGAGGTACTCCATCCAGAGTGGCTAGCCAATCCAGTCATGGTACGGAAGGCCAACGGGAAGTGGAGGATGTGTGTCGATTTCACCGACCTTAACAAGGCGTGCCCCAAGGATCACTTTCCTCTTCCTCGAATAGACCAATTGGTGGACTCAACAGCTGGTTGTGAGTTGTTAAGCTTTCTTGACGCCTAATCCGACTACCACCAAATTAGCATGGTGAAAGAGGACGAGGAGAAGACAGCATTCATTATGCCGTTTGGGGTATTCTGTTACGTTAAGATGCCGTTTGGACTGATAACCGCAGGAAACACTTTCCAACGCACGGTCCAAGGGGCACTTAACCATCAGCATGGGAACAATGTCGAGGCCTACGTCGATGACATTGTTGTCAAGACCAAGACAAGCGACTCATTAATTGACGATCTCCGGGAAACGTTCGACAACCTCCGACGATATCGCCTCATGCTCAATCTAGAGAAGTGCATGTTCGGAGTACCATCAGGAAAGCTGCTCGGTATCCTCGTTTCTAGAAGAGGGATCGAAGCAAATCCCGAGAAGATCAATGCAATCGAGAACATGAAGTCGCCCGCAAGACTCAAGGAAGTCCAGAAGCTAACTGGATGCATGGCGGCACTGAGCAGGTTCGTCGCTAGGATGGGAGAACGAGGACAACCTTTCTTCGCTCTGCTGAAGAAACAAGACAAATTTGTATGGACACAGGAAGCCGAAGAGGCGTTCATCGCACTCAAGCGCTACCTATCAAATCCCCTGTACTTGTTGCTTCCCAACCTAATGAAGAATTATTCCTCTATATCGCCGCCACGCCATATTTTGTGAGTACCGTCATTGTTGTGTAGAGAGAGAAGGTGCAAAGACCAGTTTATTACGTCAGCGAAGCTCTCCATGACGCAAAGACAAGATACCCACAGATCCAAAAGTTGCTCTATGCAGTAATCATGACATCAAGAAAACTACGCCACTACTTTCAAGCCCACAGGATCACAGTTGTTTCCTCCTTCCCACTTGGTAAAGTCGTGAGAAACAAGGATGTTGTCGGCCGCATTGCGAAATGGGTAGTCGAGCTAAGCCAGTTTGATGTCCACTTTGTGCCACGAACAGCCATCAAGTCCCAGGTCCTCGCTGATTTCGTAGCTGACTGGATTATTCCCAAAAACAGGTCAGACATGAAGGTGCACTTAAACCCCTTAGTGGGTTTTGGTGATTAATATCAAGGTGGTTAAAGGGGACTAACGTGTATATCAAGTTTATTCACAGGAGTTTAGTCCCAAAGCATGTTGTGATGGCTAAGAATGCAAGGAGACCCCCCAATTTGAATGTTCCTAAGAGCGAAAAGGACCGAAGGTGATTAGACTAGATTTTTCACTTTCGAAATTGAGTTTAGGAAAAACTGTACTATTAAGAGGGGTTTCAAGTATGGTTCTAGGGTATACAAAGTGCTCTTAGTCATAATCATGAGTCAAAAGATTTTTGGAATCATTTTTGAAAAATGATTTTCTCCTCGGGACAGAGAAGGTTACCCGGAGGTTCTGGCCGGAACTTCCGGACGCCGTTTCATTGCAAAAATTTTCCTAAGTGCTGCCCGGAAGTTCCTGGCACTTTTGCCCGGAACCTCCTTGCAGGTTTCCAGTTCAAACTTGTGAGTAACGGCTAGATGACGTCACCTAGCCGTTATATATATGGATTTCGTCCCCAAGTCACCCTTTGGCTATTCCACTTCAGTTCTTTCATGTTCTAGGGTTTTCTAGCCACTCCCAAGCTTCCTTTGCTTTCTCCACTCAAATCTAGAGCATATCTTGTGAGATTGAGAGATTAGATGAGAGTGTAGGAGTGTTTTGGAGATGGCTTGAAGATTAGGTTTGATTGAGCACTTTGGATACCTTGTGGGCTGTCACTTGGGCTTATTACTCTTGGAGATCTTCTCCTATACGGTTAGGTGCCGCCCGTGAGCTTCCAAAGATCTTGTGGATGTCCCGGGAAAGTTTGTGAAGGTTTTCCTCACCTCTGCAAGGAAACGAGGTAAGTGAGTAAAGATTCTTGTGCTGAGTTTTCAGAGGTTGTCCTAGCTAGAGCAACTTGCACTTGTGGTCTTTTCTAGAAGGAATTTTGAGTTGGATCTTGGTGGTCACTCAATTCTAGAAAATGACCTAGAAGTGTTGAGTTGAAGGCTGTGGACCTCTTCTGGGATCTTTGCATAAGTGAGGCAAAGGGGTTAATCGAGACTCGGCTCTTTGGAGCACCTCAACGGAGAGTAGGATCCGTGTGATCCGAACTTCGGGAAAAAATCGTCTTTGTCTCTCTTGTGCATGTTCTTTGTTTGAATCTGCTGATATCCTGTGATCTTTATCTTGTGCATCTGTGTGCCTGATCTTCCTAGCTAGGACCTGTTTTTCTTCTCAGTTTACAAATTATCTCTGCTGCCCGGAAGTTCCTGGCTCAAGAACTCTGGAAGTTCCGGGCTACTCATCCTGTCCGGAAGTTCCGGTGTTCATCACCAGGAGGTTCCGGGCCCTGTAAATTTAACCGCTGCGATTGTTGAGAAAATTACAGGAAAGCCTATTCACCCCCCTCTAGGCTACATCACTGCACGTTCAATTGGTATCAGAGCCTGGTGCTCTTGATTCAAGCTTCACCGCTTTAAGTGATCCACGATGTCGGACTTAGGGGGAAAGAACGGGGAAAATGGAAGTGAAGATGAAGCAAGCAGCAAGGGAACTCCACCACCCAAGGGAGCTACTATACCTTTTGATTACAGCAAACTTACCATTCCCTCTCACAACTTCGTCTCCATGCCTTCCGGGCGTGCTCCTCAATTTGATGGGACATATTATGCCGCTTGGAAGCACAAGATGAAGTTGCATCTAATCTCTTTGCATCCAAATATTTGGAAAGTTGTTTGTACAGGTATTGATATACCCCATGATGACATGGAGCTCACTTCGGAGCAAAAGCAACTCATCCACCGAAATGCTCAAGCTTCTAATGCAATTCTTTCCGCCTTGAGTCCGGAGGAGTTCAACAAGGTTGATGGACTTGAGGAGGCCAAGGAGATATGGGATACTTTGCAATTGGCTCATGAGGGATCACCCGCCGTTCGTGAAGCCAAGATTGAATTATTGGAAGGAAGGCTTGGAAGATTTGTGATGGACGATAAGGAGACACCACAAGAGATGTATGATTGGATGATGATCCTTGTCAACAAGATTAAAGGACTTGGGAGTGAGGACATGACAAATCACTTTGTGGTCAAGAGACTTCTCCGTGCATTTGGTCCAAGAAATCCCACTCTTGTATCAATGATACGGGAAAGGAAAGACTTCAAGAGACTCACCCCAAGTGACATTCTTGGAAGAATTGTGTCTCATGAGATGCAAGAAGAGGAAGCTCATGAAGTGAGACAAATGGTGAAGAATGCCGCCATGATCAAAAATCAAGAAGTTGCTTTGAAGGCAAAACAAGAAGAAGAGTCAAGTTGTGAGGAGAGTGAAGATGAAGAGATGGCTTTTATTGTCAAGAGATTCAAGCACTTTCTTCGCAAGAGTGGCTATGGCAAAGGGAGGAAGGATGATGACAAGGAAAAGAGGCAATCAAAGAGAGCTTGCTTCAATTGTGGCGAATATGGCCACTTCATTGCCGATTGTCCCAAGTCAAATGAAGCTAAGGCTAAGGGAGGCAAGAAGAAGCCGGAGCGTGCTCATGTGGTGGAGGCACACATGGAGAAAGTGTGGTACTCCGGAGATGAAGAAGATCCCGATCACGAGGTCAAGCCCAAGCCCAAGTCAAAAGACAAGGTTGAAGGAGAAGGTGGTGTTGCTACCGTCGCCTTCAAGTCATCCTCTTCAGGCAAGGAGCGTCTCTTCAACAACTTGAGTGATGACGATGATGACTTCTACCACTACTCTTGCTTCATGGCCCAAGGCCGCAATGTGATGACTCAAAAGCCCTCCCACACTTCTCTTGATGTTGATTCTAGTGATGAGGAAAGTGATAATGAATTAGATGATGTGCTTAAGAGCTTTAGCAAACCCGCTATGCAACATTTGGCTAAGTTAATGAGAGCTTTGGATAGTAAAGAACAATCACTCGAAAGGCAAGAAGAATTGCTTATTCTTGAGAAGAAAAGAAACCTTGCCTTAGAGGAGAGCTTAGCTAAAGAATGTGCCAAAAATGAACAACTTGCTAATGATCTTAATTTGGCTAATGGTTCTTTAGCTAGCCTTAGGGATGTCAATGAAACTCTTCAAGAAAAATTTGCTAATTTAGACAAAAGTCATAAAGATCTCAAAGTTCAATTTGACACTCTTTGGAATAGCACCTCTCAACCAAATGTGGTTTCTAATTCTTCTAACCCTTCTACTAGCAATGGTTGTGCTAGGTGTTACAATATTGATTTGAAATCTTATGCTACTAATATTGATGCTATGCAAGCTCTTAAGAAAGAGAATGAAAGGTTGGGCACATTGGTTAAATATGGATGCATGAAGACGTACCATTCAAAAGATGCCCTTTACAAGACCATCACCACTCATCCTAACAAGGATGGACACGGGCTCGGGTTTTCGGGTGGAAGTCCTGTGTCTAAGCGCGTGATGGTAAATGGGAAAGAATGCTTGATGTTTGTGAGAGAAGGTAAAGCACCACAAGCAAGTGAGGTGACTAGTGTTGTTAACTACCAGGGACCCGGAACATCCGGACAGACCGGGAGAAACCTCCGGGTGGGAGTCTCTGTCTCTCAAAAATTCCCACTAGGAAGTTCCGGCCGTTTTGCCAGGAAGTTCTGGGCCAATGGCCGTGCACAAGACATGACCGGAAGTTCCGGGCACAATGCCAGGAGGTTCCGGCCAGAGGGTCTTTACTATGATTCATATGTAATCTCCAAAAATTCAGAGGGCAAAGTGGTTGCCTATTTTAATGGGAATTACAATGATGAGTGCCGCACTTGTGTGTGGGTGCCAAAGGCTTTGGTAACTAACATCAAGGTACCTAGACAAGTTTGGGTTCCTAAATCCTAAGCTTGATTTCTTTTGTAGGCATACTCCTCCGGTGGTTCAAGTTGGGTTGTGGACAGTGGTTGCACCAATCATATGACTGGAGAGAGGAGTATGTTTACAAGTCTTGATGAGGAGAACGAAACTCGCGAGAATATTGTGTTTGGAGATGATGGTAAGGGAAAGGTAATTGGTCTAGGTAAAATTGCCATCTCCAATAATCAATCTCTCTCTAATGTTCTTCTTGTCAATTCATTAAGCTATAATTTATTATCCGTTTCTCAATTATGTAAGTTAGGTTACAATTGCTTGTTTACCGATAAGGATGTGACCGTCTTTAGAAGGGACGACTCCTCTGTTGCATTCAAAGGCAAGTTGAAGGGTGATCTCTATCTTGTCGATTTCGATGTTGATAGAGTGAATCCGGAAGCTTGTTTGATTGCTAAATCCTCCATAGGTTGGCTATGGCATCGTAGACTAGTCCATGTTTTAATGCGGAATTTGGCAACTATTCTAAAGGGGGAACACATCCTCGGGCTCACTAATGTCACATTTGAGAAAGATCGTGTGTGTAGTGCTTGCCAAGCCGGGAAACAAGTTGGGAATCCGCATCCTATCAAGAACATCATGACTACAACACGCCCTCTTTTTAGCTTCTACATATGGATTTATTCGGGCACGTGGCCTACATAAGTATTGGAGGTAACAAGTATGGTTTTGTCATTGTTGATGATTTTTCCCGCTTCACTTGGGTGTATTTTCTCCATGACAAGAGTGAGGCTCAAGATGTCTTCAACTGCTTCGCCAAGCAAGCCCAAAACCTCTATGATCTCACCATCAAGAGGGTACGAAGTGACAATGGAGGAGAATTCAAGAACACTCAAGTAGAGGAATTCCTTGATGAAGAGGGAATCAAGCACGAGTTCTCCGCCCCCTATGATCCTCCTCAAAATGGCATCGTTGAGAGGAAGAACCGAACTCTTATTGAAGCCGCAAGAGCAATGCTTGATGAGTACAAAACTTCGGATATCTTTTGGGCGGAGGCCGTGATGTCACGCCCTAAAAATCTTAAATTTATAAATTGTTGTTTAATTGGAATTTTTAGAAATTAAATTAAAAGCCTACAAGCTAAACCCTAATTTTCTAGGAAAATTTTCAATATAAAAATGAGCTAGATAAAATTTTATTAAATACTATGCTTGCTCCTCTATTTTCTAGAATTTTCTGGGAATTATTTGAGCAAGGGAAGTATTTTTTAATAATTGAAACATCATTTCGCAAATTGTTTTTATTTAAAAAGTTCAAAAGTCCCCCTCCTAGGCCGTTGGGCCGAATCCGGCCCAACTCTCTCTCCTTTCTCTCTCCTCAGCGCGGCCCAAGCCGGCCCAGGCCGAGCCGCCTCCTCCCTCCCTCGGCCGCCGACAGGTGGGGCCCGCCTGTCAGGCTCCTCCTCTCCTCTCTCCAGCCGCCGACATGTGGGGCCCACATGTCGGGGTCGTCCCCAACCTCCGGCCGAGCCCGAGCCGTGCCCTAGCCGGCCGAGCCGCCGCCTTTCGCCTCCGTTTTCACCCCGATCCGATCTCCTCGTGTCCGATTGGTTTAGGGGAATTGTTCCTCTCGGTCTCCTCTTTCTTTTCCCCCAAGAATCGAAGAGATTGGTGGAGTATTTGATCCGAATCGAGTTCGAGTTTGAGTTTATCTCTAAAACCGAATTCAAATCTTCTCGGATCGATTCCTCCCGTATGGAGTTCGATCTCTTCGATCCGATGCCATATAAATGATCCCCGTGTCGTCCTCTTTCGTTTGCCCCCTCTCCCGTCCGCTCTCGTGCACCGTAGCGCCGCCGCCACGTGCAAGAAGGTCGCCGCCGCCGCCGGCCAACTTCGGCGTCGTCGCGCCGCCGCCTCCGTCGTCGCCGCCGCTTGCCGCCGCCACCGTTAGGTGCGCCGTGAAGTGGAGAACCTCGGCCGCCCCTCTCTTTTCGCCGCCGACCACCGGAGCCCCTTCGCCGCCGTTGACCCGAACCGCCGCGCCGCCTTTGCTCGTCGCCGGCCGCCGTCGTGCATCCTTTGACGCCGTGGTGAGTACCAACGGGTTCGCCTCGTTGCCCTCTTCGCGTAGGTGGTCTCCAATCCCGCCGCCGTTGTCCCTAGCTCCGGCGAGTTCCCCAACCCGAGCCGGCCGCCATTGCCGACGTCAGCATGACGTCAACCCTAGGGCTGACGTCATCATCGCCAGGGCTGACGTCATCCCTCTCTCTTTTTCCTTTTTCCCGATTTTCTAATAGATTAAAACTTCGGAAAATCATAACTAAATAACCGTAGATCCGTTTTAGGTGGTTCAAGTTTCTAAATTCTTCTAAAATCAAGATCTACATGTTAAAAATATCCACATGTACTGTTCATGCTTGTTTTTGTACTGTTTTGTTGATTTTGTTTATTTGCTTTAGTTTCCGACGTTCCGGAGGAGAGCGTTTCCGTTGAGGAAGGTTCCGAAGTGTTTGTGGAAGCTCAAGGCAAGTCACACAGATCCCAAACAACCCTTTGAGCATGTTGATCCCGTTTAAAGCTATTATTTTATTTCAACTATGCATTGTTTTCGAATGTCATCGGGTGGTGAACCTTTCCCAGTTAATTAATGGCCGAAGATGACTTTATTTTCCTATGGGTTATAATATGATTAGCATGAACCTTATATATTGGATTGGTTCAGCTAAATGCTATATATAGGTTTGCTTAGCCATGCTTAGAAACATTAGCTAATTAAAAGGGGTTAAATATAATTATATTACATAATTATTATTGCTAATAATGGTTATATTTAAATGGTAGCTCACGATGGTCAATCGTGTGATGTTAATTAATTGATAATTAAAACCTGACTAAGGTGGGTTGTGAGCATATGGTTTTGTTGGTTGTGCTCATGACAATTAAGGACCGGTTCGCGAGCTACTGTTGTGAAACATTTATCGTGCCAACCACAAGCCAGCGTGGGCAACGGCTTTATCTTTTGTATAGTGTGATTCATTATAGTGCGCCCGACTGAGAAGTGGCGAGAAGTCCATGGGGGTCGCTGGGGAGTCCATGCCTCTGGTTTTTGAGGGGGTGATTATGATCCAGGAAAGGTGCGCTGTAATGGATTATGTTGTGCAAGGGGTATTGTCACGACTCCTTTCCGAGATACCGTGGTGGTATTTCGGGGCATGGCAACATGTGTGGAATCGTGTCTTGTGGGTACAGTGGTACACCTCTGATCAGAGTTTAAACTATTCGAATAGCCGTACCCGCGGTTATGGGTGAGTTGAGCAATGTTTTTCGTGATTAGTCTCACACTACTCATTAATGGTAATAAGGTGATAATTAATTTAATTCCTGGTTTGGAATGGCTAATTCCTGGTTAGGAGGGTTTAATTTGTTCAACTGGGTTTGGTTGTTCAAATGTGGTTGGGCCTATGCAACACGGGTGTGTTGTATGGTGTTTATTTAATATTGATTAATTATACAACTGTTTTACCATTCTCTTAAATATTTATTAAATGCTGTTTCTGCAAATGAGCTATATTATGCCATCCTTTGTTATCCTGTGCACTTGCATATTTGCTGTGTGGCTTGTTGAGTATGTCATATGCTCATTCTTGCAATATTCATTCATCAGAAGAGGAGTATCTCAGTGAAGGTGATGATCGGGAGGATTAGGCTTGTTCTCGGTTAAGATGCCTGTGGAGTGGAGTCGCCATAGATGTTCCGTAGATTGTTCTAGTTTTGTTTTTCCGCTGCGTAGAATGTTAATTTTGGGTTTGAGAGGAACTATCCACCTCTGTAATATTTTATTTTATTATTTTCAAATATTCATTAGTTAATTATTTGTACTCTATTATCAATATTGTCATTGTGTGCCTCGGTTGATTCCTGGACGAGGGTTTAACACACATATAAGCGTTTGGAATTTTGGGTAGAAATTCCGGGCGTGACACGTGAGCACCGCATGCCATGCCATTAATCGCCTCTACTTCCACAAAATCCTAAAGAAAACTTCATATGAGCTCTTGAGTGGTAAGAAGCCAAATGTTTTCTATTTTCGTGTCTTTGGGAGTAAATGCTTCATTTTGAGTAAGAGGCCTCGTTCATCTAAGTTCTCACTTAAGGCAGACGAGGGATTCTTACTTGGCTATGAGTCAAATGCACATGCCTACCGTGTCTTCAACAAAACCTTCGGTATTGTTGAAGTTACAAGGGATGTGACATTTGACGAATCTAATGGCTCCCAAGGAGAGCAAGTTGTTGTACATGTTGTAGATAATGCGGATCCTAGACAAGCAATTGGTTCTAAGACTATTGGAGACATACGACCAGTCGAGACGCAGGATGACCAAGAAGATAGGAGTCAACCTTAGTCATCGACATCCAATAACCCTACAACAAGTCAAGAGTCAGTTGACCCGGAAGTTCCGGGACCAGATGATCGGAACCTCCGGACCTCCCCAGGCCAGGAAGTTCCGGGTCCATCTGCCAGGATGTTCCGGGCAGAGGACAGTCAAGGCGTGCCTACGACACAAGTGGATGGGATTGATGCCGAGGGCACTGTAGAGCATCCTGATCAGGCTCAGGTCCCCTTGATGCACCATCCAAGAATACATCACACTGTCCAAAGAGATCATCCCGTCGACAACATACTTGGTGACATAAGAAAGGGGGTAACTACTCGTTCTCGTGTCGCTAACTTTTGTCAACACTATTCGTTTCTCTTCTTTGGAACCAACCAGGGTTGAAGATGCACTTGGTGATCCGGATTGGGTGATGGCTATCCAAGAGGAGTTGAATAACTTCACTCGCAACCAAGTATGGACGTTGGTGGAGAGACCCGACCAAAATGTCATCGGCACCAAATGAATCTTCCGCAACGAGCAAGATGAACATGGAGTGGTTGTAAGGAACAAAGCCCGGTTAGTTGCGTAAGGGTTCACCCAAGTCGAGAGTCTCGATTTTGGTGAAACCTTCGCACCCGTTGCTCGCCTTGAGTCAATCCGAATGCTTTTAGCCTATGCGGCTCACCATGATTTCAGGTTATATCAAATGGATGTCAAGAGCGCCTTTCTCAATGGACCCATCTTGGAGTTGGTCTATGTGGAGCAACCACCGGGGTTCGAGGATCCAAAGTTGCCAAACCATGTGTACAAGCTCCACAAGGCGCTCTACGGGCTCAAACAAGTCCCTAGAGCTTGGTATGAATGTCTCCGAGATTTTCTTTTGAAAAATGGTTTTAAAATTGGGAAGGCGGACACTACTCTCTTCACTAAAAAGTTTGAAAATGATTTATTCATTTGCCAAATTTATGTTGATGACATAATATTTGGTTCTACTAATGCCTCTTTTTGTGAAGAATTTAGTAGTATCATGACTAAAAGGTTCGAGATGTCTATGATGGGTGAGCTAACCTTCTTCCTCGGGCTACAAGTCAAGCAAGCACAAGATGGTACTTTCATCTCTCAAACCAAGTACGTGAAGGACATTCTCAAGAAGTTTGGGATGGAAGATGCCAAACCCATCAAGACTCTGTTGACGAAAAACACGAGGCCTGGGAGATCTGCTTAACTCCAGTGCAGGTCCAAAACTCGCCTTCAGGTATGCTAGCGTGCCAGTTGATTTGATCCTGCAATCAACAAGAAACAAAGACAAAGAAACCGTAGTTAAATCCATAAATGATAGCCGATCAGTTAAGTGCCGATGACATATCGTTTATCTCTGAGCCAATGTCATATGAGCATCGATCGGCAGTCATTAATAAGTAAGAAAGAACTAAATCTACTCGATCAGCTGTAGATATTACCAATATATAATCCTGATGTCGATATATACTTAAATCAAGTGATTAGGATAGATCGGTCGCCATGCCGAGACAGTATAAATCACTTAGATCGAAATATATATTAACAACAAAATTATACATGTTCATAGCATAGCCGATCAAATGGATCTAGCATGTATCGGCTAATACTCCGATACCACTCTATATTAAGATATTAAAGCAAGTAGAACATACCAAGCAGAAGCCTAATATGCTTAAAAGTGACAAGATCTTAACATAAAGGGCAGATTTAACATGTCGATCAAGCATATAGAATAACTATAGTTAAATCAGGTAAGATCGGCTGAAACCCCGATGCTACCCTAATCGGCAACCAGAAGACAGGCTAGAGATTGAAATTCTAAGCACGACTTAATAGATCAAACTCAACTGATGCAGCATTAAGTATGAAAAGAAGAACAATATCTAGACAATCAAATCGCTGGATGTTTCATAGAGTGGTAGATATCTTATATAATTCGAGCTAACATCGCTATCTAACCTAATTGGCCGCCTTCTATTATCTGATGTTAGCCGATTATAGGTTAGATGACGATATTACCAAAGATTATGTAAGATATATGATAACTCGACGAATCACATAAACAAGATTAGAGTGTCAATGAGATGGAAGTACTAATCCCGAGAACACAAGCCGCCATAACAAGTCTTACCTCTTGTTGAAGATCGAAACCGATGCAGCTCAACCCGAAAGCAAGAACTCGTCGAAATAAAACGAAAGCAAAAAGGGTGGCGATGCGCCGAAGTTGTATTGAACGTGTGTTTATTGATTACATGAAGTTCGGGTCTATTTATACCTGAGAATTACAAAATATGTCCATATCGGACACGACTCTTATCTCTAACAAACTCTAAGATACCATAAGCCTTTGTGGCAGACTCTTGCCTAAACATATCTCTAAGGAAATTACATAAAATATCCTAATTAGTAGAAACAATTGTCTTCTCAGGACTCTATCCTTGCGTGGCAATCACCATGAAGCACATTAACTTAACTCGATGACGTACACCGAGTCGTATTGTCGGAATCGGCTGTATCGGCTAGCCCTGTCTGACTCGAACTCTGCCGATCCTGACCGTAGCCGATTTGGATGACAGCTGATTCTTGCTCTGTTTCCGCAACGATCTTCGTCGTGGATTCCGCTTCGATCTGATCTTCATCTCCGATACTGAGGTTACCAAATTTGGTCGTTAACAGACTCCAATACCTACCAATGGTCACCTTGATCTTGATGAAAATGGTAAATGTGTGGACCAAAAGGTATATCACTACATGATAGGATCCTTACTTTACTTATGTGCATCTCGTCCCAATATCATGCTTAGTGTTTGCATGTGTGCTCGCTTTCAAGTGGAGCCTAAAGAGTGCCATTTGATTGCCGTCAAGAGAATTCTAAGATATTTAGTTCATACTCCTAATGTTGGCTTGTGGTATCCTAAGGGTTGTGACTTTGAGCTTTTGGGATATTGTCATGCCCAGAAATTCACTAGTAATTTCCGAACTTATTTGTGCATTAAATCCTCGTCCAGGAATCAGCCGAGGTACACAAACTGACAATTTAATATACAGATTCATCATAATAATAACGTAAATACTTACAAAAGAAAAGAAAAACAGCAGTGGAATTACGGTCTAGCGAAGCTCCGGCTCCACTCCCACAGGCAGCTCAACTGGGGTATAAGCCAAACGTCTTCTCCTTCGCAACTTGTCTTCAGCTAAGGTTTGATTGATTATTGCAAGGTGAGCATATGACATACTCAGCAAGCCACACAGCAAATATGCAAGTGCACAAGGATACCAAAGAATGGCATAATATAGGCTCATTTGCAAAAGCAGCATTTAGCAAATAATTGAGAATTGTAAAACAATAGAGTAATTAATCATCAATTTTAATCAACACTGAACAGCACACCCATGCTGCTCAGGCCCAACCATCCTGAACAACCATACCCGGCTGTACAGATCTATCTCCATACCAGGAATGTACCATTCCAAACCAGGAGCTAATCAAATTATTACCAGTTATAGCATCATTTATTATGGTGAGAAGTGTGAGACTAATCACGAAAGACATTGTTAGACCCGCCCATAACCGCGGGCACAGCTATTCGAATAGTTTTACTCTGGCCAGAGGTGTACCACTGTACCCACAAGACACAACCCACCAGCATGTTACCGTGCCAGGCCAGACACGTCACCATGTTGAGTGATTGTGACAAGACCCCTCGCATAACTCAACCCAAAGCAGTGCACCGTTCCTGGATCGTAGTCACCCCCTCAAAAACCGGAGGCATGGACTCCCCAGCGACCCCCGTGGGCTTATCTCCGCCACTTCTCAGTCTGGTGCTCCACAATGAGCCTTGTTATACAAAGTGTCCAGCCGTTGCCCATTCTGGCTTGTGGTTGGCACGGTTAATGTTTCACAACCGAAACTCGTGAACCGGTCCTTAATTGTCATGAGCACTACCATCAAAACCATGTGCTCACAACCCACCATTATCAAGTTTTAGTTGGCACATTAATTAATTAACCAATCACGATTGACCATCGTGAGCTATCATTAAGCCACCATTAAATAATAGTGAAACATTAGTTATCCCAATCGTGTGCTAATGTTTCTAAGCATGGCTAAGCAATTATGTCTAACATCTAGCTGAACCAATATATCAAGCTCAACTAGTCAAATTATAATAACCCAAGGTATCAAGGAATAAAGTAATCAATGCAAACAGGCCATAACAAAGGAATAAGTTCACACCACCCGGTGACATTCGAAAATAAATGCACAGTTGAAATAAATAGAGAATTTAAATATAGGATCAACATGCTCAAAGGAACTGTGTTTGGGATCTGTGTGACTTGCCTTGCAATAATCGGTCTTCAATTAATCTTCTTGAACACTTCCAGCGCTCTCACGAACCTTCGAAACGATGGAAACGACAAGCTAACACGCAAAACAAGGAAAACACTAAGAAACTCCAAATAAACAATACATATAAAGTAAACAAACATGTAGATCATAATTTTAGATGAATTATGAGACTTGAACGGTCTCATTCTGACTTCATATGAATTAAATATGAATTTTACAAGATTTAATCTAATCAAAGCCCATTTAAAAAGAATTAAATAAATTTAATTCTATTTATGTATAATTTTAATATGTAGATCTTTATTTTATACAACTTTAGAGACTTGAACCAACTAAATCCGAGCTAAGATGAATTAGCTATGAATTTTTAAAGATTAAATCAGATTAAATCATTTATGTGGATTTTAATTGAATTATAACGCAATAATGAATTATTTTTGAAAAGAAAAAGAGGATTATTGCGTCAGCGGGCTCGGGTTCACGGTGGACCGGGTGCACGGCGGCGGCTCACGGAAACGAACGGCTGAGATCTACCCTATCCAAAACGAACGGCCGAGATCTATCGGTCCACGACCGGTCTACGGCGGACGGCAACGATGACGTCGGTGATGACGTCATCACTGGCGGCGGCTCGGCAACGCATGCTTGCCGGCGAACGACGACGCGGCGGCGCAAACGGAGGGCACCAACGGGTTGCGGGCATCGCGGCGAACTCACCGGTGACCAAAACAGTGGCGGAAGATCAACGGACGGCGACGGCGACGAGGTCGAAACGGCGGAGACCTTCGGCTTGACGTCGACGGCGGTGCTCCGGCGACCTACGACGGCGACGGAGGGGTGGACGAGGTCGGCGACGGCTTGGCGATCACAATGGCGACCTTCCCGAGCGGCGACGACGACCGGAGCGACGGCGACGCACGGCTGGGCCAGCGGCGGTGACGGCGGCGCACGGCTGCACGGTGCTAGGGCGCTACAGACGGCGGTGGGCAAAGACGAGGGTGGCGGCGGGTAGAGGGGAGCTCGGGGATCATTTTATAGGGGCTAGGGGCGGCGGCGAAGGCCCACGGTGGCCGGCGACGGAAAGGAAAGATTAGGGTTCGGAGAGAGAGACGAATCCGATTCGAGATCGAATCCAGCGATTTCCAAACCGAATTATGTGACGATTCCAAAAGAGAAAAGATAGAGGGGATCCCGGGGATCACTTCCCCTCAACCAATTCGACCGGAGATGGAAAGACGCGGCCGAATTTGGAAGGGCGGCGGCACTAGGGTTCGGCGCGGCAGCGGCGCGAGGAAGACGACGGGCCTGACAGGCGGGCCCCACCTGTCAGCGGGCGAACGAGCGCGAGCGCGGGCGGCGGCTCGGCTGCGGGCCGGCTTGGGCAGAGGGAGAGAGAGAGGGGTTTTGGGCCGACTTTCGGCCCAAAGCCAAAAGAGGATTTCAAAACCTTTTTCAATTAAAATTATTCATGAAATGCAATTTCATTTATTAAAAATACTTCCTTAGCTCAAATAAATCCCAGAAAAATCTAATAACTATAGAATTAAGCAAAGTATTTAATAAAATTTTATGTAGCCCATTTTTATATTGGAATTTATTATTTAAAATTAGAGCTTCTCTTCTAGGCTTTTATAATTATTTCTAATAATTCCAATTAAACAACAATTTATATATTTAGAATTTTTAAACAAGAAAAGCTCTTAACACTTATAATTAGATCATTAATGATTAAATAATTACTGAACTGTTCTTTGTATCATTTAGGAATTGAGCTTTGAAAAATCTGAGAAAATTTCAGAGAGTATAATTAATCATGGAGAATAAAAATTAAATCCAACCATGCTTTATATTTAGGAAGTTTTATTTCCCACATTTAACTTCACTTGTAAATTAAAGATTATTTAATATAAATTCTATTAATAATTTATTAGATAATTTATAAATCCTAAAACGAAAATCAGGCTGTGACAGATATACCAATTCGGATTATGCCGAGTGTAAAGTTGATAGAAAAAGCACAATCGGAACTTGCCAATTTCTTGGGCGGTCCCTTGTTTCTTGGTCCTCCAAGAAGCAAAATTCCATTGCCTTATCCACCGCCGAAGCCGAATATGTCGCCGCCGGTTCTTGTTGTGCCCAACTCATTTGGATGAAACAAACTCTAAAAGACTTTGGCTACAACTTCACCAAGATCCCACTCCTATGTGACAATGAGAGTGCCATCAAAATAGCCAATAATCCCATTCAACACTCACGAACCAAACACATAGATATTCGCCACCACTTTTTGAGAGATCATGAGACCAAAGGAGACATATGCCTTACCCATGTGAGAACCGAGAGCCAATTAGCCGACATATTCACCAAGCCTTGAGATGAGAAAAGATTTTGCGAGCTTAGGAGTGAGCTCAATATCTTATATTCTCACAACATTAGGTGATGGGTGGTTGGCTAATTTATAGTCAAACATGTATCACTAACATGTAAATTAAAAAAAAAATTTGCTTCTGTATCTTGAGATCACTTCTTGGTAGAAGATGGTCTTGATACCAGGAATAAAGCTCAAACATTCCCCCTATATCCAAAAACCCTTTTGTGAAAATTTTTGCAAAATCCTTTGTGTGCCTTTTATTGTGAAAATTTGATTTTTATCCCCTTCTTGTGATGAATATTGACCATTGTTATGTAATGTTGATTGTTGGCTGGTCATATGCATCATAAGTCTTTGCATGTCTATAGTTCCCTAATTCCCCTCGTTGAATTCTCATCTCTTCCTTGTTTTTGGACCTGACTGACCTTTATCTGTCAGGCCGGAAGTTTGGGGCCTCCCTGTCCGGAACCTCCGGGTGTCGGGGAGTATATATACTCAGGGAGAGTTAGAAATCCTATTCTCTCTCCTCAGTTCTTCTCTCTCCCCGACGCCAGCCCTAGCCACTGCCACAGTGCTCTAGTGGCGATTTTCACTTTCCTCCAATCAAATTCGGTTCTTCTCCGTGGATTCATCCACATTGGTGGCTAGGAGGGTCTTTCTGTGATCGATTCGCAGTTTCTTCTCTCAAGGTAGCACTTTTTGATTCCCTCTCTCGGTTCATTGTGTTTTTATCCCGATCTCTAAATCTGTGAACCTAGGGAGAAAACCACTTGGATAGTCTTGTTTCTGCTACCTTGTAGATCACTGATCTATAGGATTTGTTCACATGCACTGGCTATTTTTGAGACCTCTGTTCTTCATTTTTGCCGGTCGGAAGTTCCGGTGTTCTTGCACCCGGAACCTCCGGGCGCTGTCCAGTCAGCCTGCAATTCTTGATTATCTCAATTTTGGCCTAACTACTGCACTCAAATTTATTGATTCCTATTGCAGTAAGCACTATGACTCGTGAGAAAAGACAGAAAGCATCTCAGGATGTGTCCGGTGATGAGAGTCCTCCTATGTCACGCCCGGAATTTCTATCCAAAATTCCAAACGCTTACATGTGTGTTAAACCCTCGTCCAGGAATCAACCGAGGCACACAATGACAATATTGATAATAGAGTACAAATAATTAACTAATGAATACTCGAAAATAATAAATTATTACAGAGGTGGATAGTTCCTCTCAAACCAAAAATAACATTCTACGCAGCGGAAAAAAAACTATAACAAACTACGGAACAGCTATGGCGACTCCACTCCACAGGCAACTTAACCGAGAACAAGCCTAATCCTCCAGATCATCACCTTCACTGAGATACTCCTCTTCTGATGAATGAATATTGCAAGAATGAGCATATAACATACTCAACAAGCCACACAGTAAATATGCAAGTGCACAAGGATAACAAAGGATGGCATAATATAGCTCATTTGCAGAAACAGCATTTAATAAATATTTAAGAGAATAGTAAAAACAGTTGTATAATTAATCAATATTAAATAAACACCATACAACACACCCGTGTTGCATAGGCCCAACCACATTTGAACAACCAAACCCAGTTGAACAAATTAACCCTCCAAACCAGGAATTATCCATTCCAAACCAGGAATTAAATTAATTACACATTATTACCATTAATGAGTAGTGTGAGACTAATCACGAAAAACATTGCTCAACTCACCCATAACCGCGGGTACGGCTATTCGAATAGATTTAAACTCTGATCAGAGGTGTACCACTGTACCCACAAGACACAACCCCACATCATGTCACCACGTGCCTCAATACCACCATGGTATCTCGGAAAGGAGTCGTGACAATACCCCTTGCACAACATAACCCATTACAGCGCACCTTTCCTGGATCATAATCACCCCCTCAAAAACCAGAGGCATGGACTCCCCAGCGACCCCCATGGACTTCTCGCCACTTCTCAGTCTGGCGCACTATAATGAATCACGTTATACAAAAGATAAAGCCGTTGCCCACGCTGGCTTGTGGTTGGCACGACAAATGTTTCACAACAGTAGCTCGCGAACCGGTCCTTAATTGCCATGAGCACAACCATCAAAACCATATGCTCACAACCCACCTTAACCAGGTTTTAATTATCAATTAATTAACATCACACGATTGACCATCGTGAGCTATCATTTAAATATAACCATTATTATCAATAATAATTATGTAATATAATTATATTTAGCCCCTTTTAGTTAGCTAATGTTTCTAAGCATGGCTAAGCAAACCTATATATAGCATTTAGCTGAACCAATCCAATATATAAGGTTCATGCTAATCAAATTATAACCCATAGGAAAATAAAGTCATCTTCGGCCATTAATTAACTGGGAAAGGTTCACCACCCGATGACATTCGAAAACAATGCATAGTTGAAATAAAATAATAGCTTTAAACGGGATCAACATGCTCAAAGGGTTGTTTGGGATCTGTGTGACTTGCCTTGAGCTTCCACAAACACTTCGGAACCTTCCTCAACGGAAACGCTCTCCTCCGGAACATCGGAAACTAAAGCAAATAAACAAAATCAACAAAACAGTACAAAAACAAGCATGAACAGTACATGTGGATATTTTTAACATGTAGATCTTGATTTTAGAAGAATTTAGAAACTTGAACCACCTAAAACGGATCTACGGTTATTTAGTTATGATTTTCCGAAGTTTTAATCTATTAGAAAATCGGGAAAAAGGAAAAAGAGAGAGGGATGACGTCAGCCCTGGCGATGATGACGTCAGCCCTAGGGTTGACGTCATGCTGACGTCAGCACGGCAACCGGCTCGGGTTGAGGAGCTCGCCGGCGCTAGGGACAACGGCGGCGGGATTGAAGGACACCTTCGCGTAGAGGACATCGAGACGAACCCGATGGTACTCACCACGTCGACCAACAACGCACGACGGCGGCCGGCGACGAGAAGGAAGGCGGCGGCGGCTCGGGCTAGCGGCGACGGCGGGGCTCCGGTGGTCGGCGGCGAAAACGGAGGGGCGGCCGGGCTTCCTCTCACCACGGCGCACCTAGCGGTGGCGACGGCAAGCGACGGCGACGGCGGAGACGGCGCGGCGACGTGACCGAAGACGGCCGGCGGCGACGGCGGACTTCGTGCACGCGGCGGCGACGCTACGGGGCACGAGAGAGCACGGGAAAGGGGGCAAACGGAAGAGGAGAACACGAGGAAGCTTTATAGGGCAATGGATTGAAGAGATCGAGCTCCAGACGAGAGGAATCGATTCGGGAAAGATTAAAACTCGGTTTTAGGGATAAAATCAAAACGAACTCGGTTCGGATCAAATCCTCAACGATTCTCTTTGATTCTTGGGGGAAAAGAAAGAGGAGAACGAGAGGAACAAAACCCCTCAAAATCCCGGAGGAATCGGGCTCGGATTTGGGCGGAATCGGAGCGGAAAGCGGCGGCTAGGGTTCGGGCTCGGCCGGCGGCGGCCGGAGGTTGAAGACGGTCCTGACATGTGGGCCCCACATGTCAGCGGCTGGAGAGAGGGGCGCGGGCGGCAGCGGCTTGGGCCGGCATGGGCCGCGCGCGGGGAGAGAGAAAGAGAGAGTTGGGCCGGATTCGGCCCAACGGCCTAGGAGGGGGACTTTTGAACTTTTTAAATAAAAACAATTTGTGAAATGATGTTTCAATTATTAAAAATACTTCCCTTGCTCAAATAATTCCCAGAAAATTCTAGAAAATAGAGGAGCAAGCATAGTATTTAATAAAATTTTATCTAGCTCATTTTTATATTAAAAATTTTCCTAGAAAATTAGGGTTTAGCTTGTAGGCTTTTAATTTAATTTCTAAAAATTCCAATTAATCAACAATTTATAAATTTAAGATTTTTAGGGCGTGACAAACCTACCCCCCTTAAACAGAATCTCGTCCTCGAGATTCAGAGGAACTGGCGAACAGATGAGGATGAGCTGACTTCAATTCATCTTCTCGTTCCCAAGTAGCTTCTTCTTCCGAATGATTGCTCCACTGAACCTTGCAGAACCGTATAACACGATTCCTGGTTTTCCTCTCGCTTACTTCCAAGATTCTGACTGGCTTCTCAACATAAGTTAAATCTTCTTGAAGCTCTATACGATCAGGATCTGCTTCCTCCATAGGTACACGTAAGCATTTCTTCAACTGAGACACATGGAACACGTCATGTATTCCCGCCATTGACGGAGGCAACTCTAACTGATAAGCTACTTCACCTCTTCGACTCACGATCTTAAAAGGTCCCACAAAGCGCGGTGCCAATTTCCCTTTGGTCTGGAAACGATGAACACCTCGTAACGGCGTAACCCGAAGATACACATAATCTCCTTCTTCAAAAACCAAATCTCTGCGACGATTGTCGGCATAGCTCTTCTGACGCGACTGAGCAACGCGCAACCTTTCTTGGATAATCTTCACTTTTTCTTCTGCCTGTCGCAATATGTCTGTCCCAAAAACTTGACGTTCACCGGTCTGATCCCAAAGAAGCGGCGTACGGCACTTTCGACCATATAATGCTTCATTCGGAGACATTTGCAAACTAACTTGATAACTATTGTTATAGGAGAATTCCGCATACGGCAAATTCTTATCCCAACTTCCACCAAAATCTAGAACACAGGCTCTCAACATATCTTCTAAAATTTGGTTTACTCTTTCCGTCTGACCATCTGTTTGAGGGTGATAAGCAGAACTGAAATTCAAACGGGTACCCAATTCTGATTGTAATTTCTGCCAAAACTTCGAAGTAAACTGGCTACCTCTATCTGACACTATCTTCTTAGGAACACCATGCAAACATACCACCCTGGCCATGTATAACTCTGCCAGCTTATTCCCCGTGTAGGTTGTCTTGACCGGTATGAAGTGAGCGACTTTTGTCAACCTATCAACCACTACCCAAATAGAATCATGTCCTGCCGACGTTCTAGGTAGACCGGTTATAAAATCCATTCCTATTTCTTCCCACTTCCACTCTGGAATCTTCAACGGTTGTAACAGACCAGCTGGCTTCTGATGTTCTGCTTTGACCCGTTGACAAACATCACATAGAGCCACATATTCTGCTATCTCACGTCGCATACTTGCCCACCAGAATTGTTGCTTTAAGTCCTGATACATCTTAGTGCTTCCAGGGTGAATGGAATACAAAGTTTCATGAGCTTCTTTCATGATAATATCCTTCAACTCCTTATTTTCTGGGACACAAATTCTTCCTCCTAACCATACAGTACCCTGCTCATCTTCTACAAAACCGATGGCTTTACCCCTCCTCATGTTCTTCTTTATTTCCTGGATATCAGGATCATTCACTTGAGCTTCTCTAACTTGATCAAACAGAGTAGGTTTAGCTTCCAAAGCGGCCACAAAACCTTTGCTGACTATTCCCAAGTTCAACCTTTCGAATTCTTGGCATAACTCCCAAGGTACATGTCGACCTTCTGACATATTACAGTAGCTTTTCCTGCTAAGGGCATCGGCTACCACATTTGCTTTCCCCGGGTGATAGTGGATTTCCATATCATAGTCTTTAATCAACTCTAACCATCTTCGCTGACGCATGTTCAAATCTGGTTGAGTGAAAATGTACTTTAAACTTTTATGATCCGTATACATCTCTGTACGGTTGCCAAAAAGATAATGACGCCAAATCTTCAATGCATGAACCACAGCTGCCAACTCTAGATCATGCGTTGGGTAGTTATTCTCATGAGGGCGCAATTGCCTAGATGCATAAGCAACCACCTTTCCTTCTTGCATCAACACACAACCCAAACCGAGTCGGGACGCATCACAATACACTTGGAAACCTTTCCTCGAATCAGGCAAAATTAACACAGGCGCAGTCACTAGCCTTTTCTTCAGTTCTTGGAAACTTTGCTCACAATCCTCTGTCCACTTGTATTTCACATCCTTCTGAAGCAGACGAGTCATTGGTCTGGCGATCTTTGAAAAATTCTCAATAAACCTGCGGTAATACCCAGCAAGTCCAAGGAAACTACGAATTTCTGAAACCGTCTTGGGTTGCTTCCAACTTAACACGGACTCCACATTGCTTGGATCCACTGCCACTCCTCCGGACGAGATGACATGACCAAGAAACTTTACTTCAGACAACCAAAATTCACATTTACTGAACTTGGCATAAAGCTGATGCTCTCGTAATTTCTCTAAAGCTAGACGAAGATGCTCTTCATGTTCTTCCTTCGTCTTGGAGTAAATAAGAATGTCATCAATAAACACCACGACAAACTTATCCAGATATTCCATAAACACCTTGTTCATCAGATTCATGAAAAAGGCTGGGGCATTAGTGAGTCCAAACGACATAACGGTACATTCGAATAAACCATACCGAGTTGTGAAGGCAGTCTTTGGTATATCCTCCTCACGGATTCGAAGTTGATGATATCCGGAACGGAGATCTATTTTGGAGAAAACCGTAGCACCTTCCAATTGATCAAACAGGTCATCAATTCTGGGTAAAGGATACTTATTCTTGATAGTAACCTCATTCAACGCACGATAGTCCACACACATTCTTTGAGTATGATCCTTCTTCTCCACAAAGATGACTGGTGCTCCCCATGGCGAAGTACTGGGTCTGATGTATCCTTTCTGAAGCAAATCATCCACCTGTTTCTTCACCTCAGCTAACTCATTAGCTGCCATTCTGTATGGTCTCTTATGGATGGGGTTAGTTTGCAGGTACCAAGTCTATCCGAAACTCTATGTCCCTCTTAGGTGGCATACCTGGCAAACCCTCCGGAACACGTCTGGGTAGTCTTGTACTATGGGTATCTCTTGTAGAGCAACTTGGTTTAAGTTCACACCATGAGATTTAGGAGAGGACACAAAGAAAGAAACAGTTTCCCCATTGCTATTGGTTAAGGTCACCTTACGGTTGGCACATTCTATAACTCCTCTATGACGAGATAACCAATCCATCCCTAAGATAACATCTAGATCCTTGGATTCGAGCAAGATAAGCGAGGATGGGAAAGGAACTTCTTCTATTTCTATAGTAGCGGAAGGACAGTACTGCGTCGAAATTACTTGATTGCCTGGGGTATTAACTAGTAAAGGTCTCCCAAGACTAACAACTTCCATCCCATGTTGGCTCGCAAAACTTTTAGACAAAAAGGAATGTGTAGCACCGGAATCAAAAAGCACAGTTGCGGGTATAGAGTTAACAGGAAACGTACCCAAAACCACATCTGGTGCGTTCAGAGCTTCTGCTGCTGCAACATGATTAACACGTGCCTTCGGTGCTGGAACATTGGAGTTGTTCGGGGCTGGAGCGTTCTTCACACGCCGAGGCTTCGGACACTTATCAGCATAATGTCCCGGATCACCACAATTGAAGCATATCACTGGCTTGCTTCCCTGTTCCTTCCTGACAGGCTGATTCTGAACCGAAGTTGCTGCAGGACGGGCAACCACCTTGCGGTTGTCATTGCCATGATTACCAGTATTGTTGTTGTAGAACTGGCGTTGGGGACGGACAACTGATGAAGATCCTCCTTGAGGGTACGATGAAGCTTGAGGTCCAGTAACGAGACGCGGCCTCTGGTTACTGCCCTGTTGTGCCTTGAATTGAGCAGCCCTGCGCTTCTTCTGCTCCATCCGGTTATACTTGTCTTCCTGACGAATCGCCTTGTCCACCAACTGCTGGAAATCCCGGAAATCTGTAGACATCAGGGCATAAGACAACTCATCATTCAGTCCCTCCAAGAACTTCTCCTGACGTTCTTCATCGGTGCGAACCTCCTCCGGAGCATAACGAGCTAAACGGTTGAAATCATGGAGGTACTCGGTGACCGAACGAGATCCCTGGTTGAGTGCTCTAAATTCCCTCTTCTTTAGAGCTACAACACCCGTTGGTATGTGTGTCTTCCTGAAAGCGGCCGTGAATTCCTGCCACGTAATAGGTTCTCCTTCAGCCCTGCCTTGGCGAAAATGATCCCACCATTCAGCAGCGGGTCCATGCAATTGATGCGAAGCAAAAGAAACTTTCTCCTGCTCAGTACACTGGATCAAATCCAACTTCTTCTCCACCGCATGTAGCCAATCTCCTGCTTCTACTGGATTGGTGGTGCTTGAAAAGGTAGGGGGTCTCACACGTAAGAAATCTGCCAACTTGTTTTGGGGAGGTGGGGGTGGATTCTGGTTCTGATTGTTTGCCTGCTGATTCTGTGCCTGCTGCACTAACAGATTGATCAGTTGTGTTTGTTGGGCCAGAATCTGAGCTAGCGTTGGGTTCTCTTCATTGTTATTGGCTCCACTTCCACTTCCACTGCCAGTGCCGGTGCGCGTGTTCACCATCTGACGATAAGCAGAGACAACAGGAAAGAAAGACAGAGAGACACCCTTAGAACGAAGTTATAATTAATTTAAATTCTATATTGCTCTTAACTGTGTATGATTACATTTAAGTTGCATTAACACTATCTCACCAACTATCTTACACTCTGACAAGCAAAGAACTAGACTCATGCTGTTACATCCCACCCATGATGTAAGCAACAACTAAAACCCACACACTCACAAGCAAACTTAAACAAGCAATCTAACACAATGAACTATGGCAACGATCTAACTAAGCGACTAATTCCGCCTTGCGTCGGAACGAAGCGATGGATCTTCTTCCTCTGAAGTAGCTGGCTCTCTTTCTTCAGGATCTTCCTCTTCTTCCTCATCACTTATGATGTCGATGACAGGTTCAGCACGATCGGGCACAGCTTCACCCATCACGCGAATCTTCGAAACTAACTGGAGACGAGGTGGCGGACAGGTTCTCTTTCTTGGAGTGAGGCGACACTTGGGTGTTGGCGGCGGCGTTTCTCCTTTAAGTTCAGCTAATTCCTTCTGTAGACGGTGCACCTTGCTCTTCAACTTGCAAATCTTGCCTCGATTCCAATTTTCCCTGTCATGAGCTGCTTTGTCTCGCTCCACACTTACTGCATCCATAGCACTAAGCATATGCACCGCATGCATCAGAGTGGCACTCTCTTCACCATCAGGACAGGTATAGGTTCCATAGTCTTGACCATGAGACTTGTGGGGATGATACTGGAAAGCTGATGAATCCAACTCTTCTTCAAAATGTTGACGCAACTCTCCAATGGCCACCAAAGCTACTTCTTGACAAGCATGGCAGTACGATCTTCCTCCAGCTTCGAACTTAAAAGACGGAAGGTCTTCACTATCACTAGCCAACGTCACACGAACGCGACATTTCTCCTCGTCGGGGTCATGGGAAATCTGGCGATACTCAGGAGCAACTTCATAGCCTACTTCAAAAGCCATCAACCTCAGCTCCCTGACGAATCCTAACACCTCGATCAAATTTCTCGGTGAATGGGGCGGCATCTAAAGAAACATAGAAGAGAAGAATTAATGCATATTTTTTTAAGTTAGCTGCACCAACTAAACTTAACTAATTTTTGACCAAAAAGGAAGAAAAGAAAAGAAAAGACCCATACAAAGCTACTTTATAAATATATTTTTAGAATTTAACTTTTTTTTTTTTTTGGACAGAGACAAATATAAATTTTTTTTCAAATAATCAAAATAAAACTAAAATAATTATGACCTATTGTAAGCACGGTACAGTATCACCATAGGAAAGATGAGTAGTACTAGTGCTAACATGATTAAATCGATACTATAATAAATGTACAGTGCCGACTAATCAATAAGATTTGGAAAAGAGAAAAAGAAACATTTTGAGAAGAACAACTTTTTGCTTTTAAAAGAAGAGAACAACTTTTTGCTTTCAAAAGAAAAGAAATTGAATTAAATAAATTTTGTGCATAACCTTGCATGTGCTGCCAACTTAATTAATTTAAAAGAGAATAGAGAAGAGCAGTTCTATTTTTCAAAATATTTTGAAGGCTACTTAAGGTTTACCATTTGGCTTATCCTAAGGTCAAGGTGGCTCTGATACCAACTTGTCACGCCCGGAATTTCTATCCAAAATTCCAAACGCTTACATGTGTGTTAAACCCTCGTCCAGGAATCAACCGAGGCACACAATGACAATATTGATAATAGAGTACAAATAATTAACTAATGAATACTCGAAAATAATAAATTATTACAGAGGTGGATAGTTCCTCTCAAACCAAAAATAACATTCTACGCAGCGGAAAAAAAAACTATAACAAACTACGGAACAGCTATGGCGACTCCACTCCACAGGCAACTTAACCGAGAACAAGCCTAATCCTCCAGATCATCACCTTCACTGAGATACTCCTCTTCTGATGAATGAATATTGCAAGAATGAGCATATAACATACTCAACAAGCCACACAGCAAATATGCAAGTGCACAAGGATAACAAAGGATGGCATAATATAGCTCATTTGCAGAAACAACATTTAATAAATATTTAAGAGAATAGTAAAAACAGTTGTATAATTAATCAATATTAAATAAACACCATACAACACACCCGTGTTGCATAGGCCCAACCACATTTGAACAACCAAACCCAGTTGAACAAATTAACCCTCCAAACCAGGAATTATCCATTCCAAACCAGGAATTAAATTAATTACACATTATTACCATTAATGAGTAGTGTGAGACTAATCACGAAAAACATTGCTCAACTCACCCATAACCGCGGGTACGGCTATTCGAATAGATTTAAACTCTAATCAGAGGTGTACCACTGTACCCACAAGACACAACCCCACATCATGTCACCACGTGCCTCAATACCACCATGGTATCTCGGAAAGGAGTCGTGACAATACCCCTTGCACAACATAATCCATTACAGCGCACCTTTCCTGGATCATAATCACCCCCTCAAAAACCAGAGGCATGGACTCCCCAGCGACCCCCATGGACTTCTCGCCACTTCTCAGTCTGGCGCACTATAATGAATCACGTTATACAAAAGATAAAGCCGTTGCCCACGCTGGCTTGTGGTTGGCACGACAAATGTTTCACAACAGTAGCTCGCGAACCGGTCCTTAATTGCCATGAGCACAACCATCAAAACCATATGCTCACAACCCACCTTAACCAGGTTTTAATTATCAATTAATTAACATCACACGATTGACCATCGTGAGCTATCATTTAAATATAACCATTATTATCAATAATAATTATGTAATATAATTATATTTAGCCCCTTTTAGTTAGCTAATGTTTCTAAGCATGGCTAAGCAAACCTATATATAGCATTTAGCTGAACCAATCCAATATATAAGGTTCATGCTAATCAAATTATAACCCATAGGAAAATAAAGTCATCTTCGGCCATTAATTAACTGGGAAAGGTTCACCACCCGATGACATTCGAAAACAATGCATAGTTGAAATAAAATAATAGCTTTAAACGGGATCAACATGCTCAAAGGGTTGTTTGGGATCTGTGTGACTTGCCTTGAGCTTCCACAAACACTTCGGAACCTTCCTCAACGGAAACGCTCTCCTCCGGAACGTCGGAAACTAAAGCAAATAAACAAAATCAACAAAACAGTACAAAAACAAGCATGAACAGTACATGTGGATATTTTTAACATGTAGATCTTGATTTTAGAAGAATTTAGAAACTTGAACCACCTAAAACGGATCTACGGTTATTTAGTTATGATTTTCCGAAGTTTTAATCTATTAGAAAATCGGGAAAAAGGAAAAAGAGAGAGGGATGACGTCAGCCCTGGCGATGATGACGTCAGCCCTAGGGGTGACGTCATGCTGACGTCAGCACGGCAACCAGCTCGGGTTGAGGAGCTCGCCGGCGCTAGGGACAACGGCGGCGGGATTGAAGGACACCTTCGCGTAGAGGACATCGAGACGAACCCGATGGTACTCACCACGTCGACCAACAACGCACGACGGCGGCCGGCAACGAGAAGGAAGGCGGCGGCGGCTCGGGCTAGCGGCGACGGCGGGGCTCCGGTGGTCGGCGGCGAAAACGGAGGGGCGGCCGGGCTTCCTCTCACCACGGCGCACCTAGCGGTGGCGACGGCAAGCGACGGCGACGGCGGAGACGGCGCGGCGACGTGACCGAAGAGGGCCGGCGGCGACGGCGGACTTCGTGCACGCGGCGGCGACGCTACGGGGCACGAGAGAGCACGGGAAAGGGGGCAAACGGAAGAGGAGAACACGAGGAAGCTTTATAGGGCAATGGATTGAAGAGATCGAGCTCCAAACGAGAGGAATCGATTCGGGAAAGATTAAAACTCGGTTTTAGGGATAAAATCAAAACGAACTCGGTTCGGATCAAATCCTCAACGATTCTCTTTGATTCTTGGGGGAAAAGAAAGAGGAGAATGAGAGGAACAAAACCCCTCAAAATCCCGAAGGAATCGGGCTCGGATTTGGGCGGAATCGGAGCGGAAAGCGGCGGCTAGGGTTCGGGCTCGGCCGGCGGCGGCCGGAGGTTGAAGACGGTCCTGACATGTGGGCCCCACATGTTAGCGGCTGGAGAGAGGGGCGCGGGCGGCAGCGGCTTGGGCCGGCATGGGCCGCGCGCGGGGAGAGAGAAAGAGAGAGTTGGGCCGGATTCGGCCCAACGGCCTAGGAGGGGGACTTTTGAACTTTTTAAATAAAAACAATTTGTGAAATGATGTTTCAATTATTAAAAATACTTCCCTTGCTCAAATAATTCCCAGAAAATTCTAGAAAATAGAGGAGCAAGCATAGTATTTAATAAAATTTTATCTAGCTCATTTTTATATTGAAAATTTTCCTAGAAAATTAGGGTTTAGCTTGTAGGCTTTTAATTTAATTTCTAAAAATTCCAATTAAACAACAATTTATAAATTTAAGATTTTTAGGGCGTGACATCCTATTCGGTTTCCTCGTGGTCATTTGGGTAAAGAAAAAGTGGTTGAGGGCGGCAGTGGCAGTGGCAGTGGCACTCATACTTCTCCCAAGTTTACAAGGCAATCCAGCAACCGTCCTATTCAGATTAGGGATGTTGACAGTGGTCAAGGAAGTGATGCACCTAATACAAGAGGTCGTGGGAGAGGTGGTAGTCGCAGTTCTGGGGCTGGAAGGGCATCTCATGATTTCCGTGTAGGATCTCGTGAGAACCCCGTTCGGCTCTACAAGACTCTTGGATTTGACACCACTCCTATGCACCACATTGGAAGACCCCAAGTCCAACTACCTTCATCAACTTGCCAAGTGCAGAAGAGATCGTTTGATTGATCCAGAGACACAGCCTGAGGAGTCACAGGATCCACACTTCAGGACTTTCACTCAATTGGATTGGTATAACTCAGTGATTATGGCTAGAGAAAATCCAGTGGTAGAGATGAAGTGGATTGATCGGGCTTACATGAGGAAGAAAAACAATGAAGTGTTCAACCAAGTGATGCAAGTGTGCCACAACAAGAATCTTGGAAATATTCTTGCCTTGGAGTATGATTGGAATGAGGAGGTCATTGCACAGTTCTATGCGACAGTATTCTTTGGTACTACAAGGAAGGGAACCCCTTATGTGAAGTGGTTGACTGAGGGTGTTAGGCACAAGATTTCCATGGCACAGTTTGCTGAGATGTTGGGGTTAGATGACGAGGATCTCAATAGGCCCAACATTCATAATGAAGCACCCCTCCCCATGATCAAGACCAAGTTCATGTATGCAAAGGATGCTCCTAGGACTTGCATGGGATCTACTCATGGTTTGCATCCTAACTACAAGGTGTTGTACTCCATCTTTCGTTGGTCTTTGCTTCCAAAGGTTGGAGATGCTACTGCTTTGCCATCCAAGCATGCACATCTTCTCAGTCGCTTGCGCTACAATCAGCCTCCCTTCAGTGTGATGAAGTTGATTTGGTATGAGATAGCCAACACCATTCTTGAGCCTAAGCGGGGTTGTATCTATGCCCCTTTCATTATGAAGATGATTGAGACAGTCACCGGGGTGTTCTACATTAAAGATGGGCGCCACAATCCTTTTCGCCCTCGTGCTCCACCTTCCTCTTCTCCAGTGGTACCTCGATCTGTTCCTTCTACTTTAGCTGGTCCTTCTTCTAGTGCCCCTCCGAGTTCCTCGAGTTCTTCTCCCATCAAGAAGGCACTTCAGGCAATTTTTTGTATGTGTGCTAAGACTGCCAAGAAAGTGAAGAAAATCGAAAGGCGTCAGAAGGAAGATAGAAGAGAAGCTGGGAAAGAAGTGTCAGATGATTCTGAAGATGTGGTCTATGTTGATCCATTTGAAGCTTATGAGGCAGCCCGCAACATTGTCGGAGAAGGTCGATCCACCTAATTCAATAAAGAATCTTCCCATTCAGATGATGATGTTGATGATGATGATGAGGGTGACACAGAGGCAGCTGCTGAGGATGCTCCCTCTGATGTTGATGAGGGCGACACCGCTGCACAGTCCGATGAATCTCATCTCTCCGACGATACCGAGATTGTTCCCTCTGATGGAGATGGAGATGAGTGATCCTCTTCTTCTCTTCATGGTTTCTTGCTTTTTGGTGCCTTGATGCCAAAGGGGGAGAAATTGTGAATTGAAGGGGGTCATTACAATTGTGTATTGAAGGGGGTCATTACATTCTTTTTTGCTGCCCTGACTATTGTCTGGTCATTTGGCCGGAAGTTCCAGGTCCTGTGATCCGGAGGTTCCGGCCAGGCCGATTTCCTCTCTTTTATCTCTCTCTCTATATGGACATGTAATCGTTTTCTATTATGGTTGGATGTAATGACTGTTAGATGCTTTATTATCCTTTATGTCAGTAAGTTAGACCATATGGATGTTGCATTTTGATGTGATGATGTGTTGTGTTCTTTTCATTTTCTTTGAGTGATTGCGATGTCATCTAGTCTTTATTTTCGCATCACTCATCATTCAAGCACTTTCATCTGCATCTCTTGCTTGATGAGGGTAGTGTGAAGTTTCTTTTGAGCTTTCTTTCGTCTTATGCATAATGTATTCATTTCTCATTTCATTATAAGCATATCTTTAGGGGGAGCTTCACACTTCTCTCATCATACCAAATTTAAATTCTATTATCTTTTTGTGTGCTTTAACCATGTTGTCATCAATCACCAAAAATGGGGAGATTGAAGGTGCACTTAAACCCCCTAGTGGGTTTTGGTGATTAATGACAAGGTGGTTAAAGGGGACTAACGTCTCTATCAAGTTTATTCATAGGAGTTTAGTCTCAAAGCATGTTGTGATGGCTAAGAATGCAAGAAGACCCCCCCCAATTTGAATGTTCCTAAGAGCGAAAAGGACCGAAGGTGATTAGACTAGATTTTTCACTTTAGAAATTGAGTTTAGGAAAAACCGTACTATTAAGAGGGATTTCAAGTATGGTTCTAGGGTATACAAAGTGCTCTTAGTCATATCCATGAGTCAAAAGATTTTTGGAATCATTTTTGAAAAATGATTTTCTCCTCGGGACAGAGAAGGCTATCCGGAGGTTTTGGCCGGAACTTCCGGGCGCCGTTTCATTGCAAAAATTTTCCTAAGTGCTGCCCGGAAGTTCCTGGCACTTTTGCCCGGAACCTCCTTGCAGGTTTCCAGTTCAAACTTGTGAGTAACGGCTAGATGACGTCACCTAGCCGATATATATATGGATTTCGTCCCTAGGTTACCCTTTGGTTATTCCACTTCAGTTCTTTCATGTTCTAGGGTTTTCTAGCCACTCCCAAGCTTCCTTTGCTTCCTCCATTCAAATCTAGAGCCTATCTTGTGAGATTGAGAGATTAGATGAGAGTGTAGGAGTGTTTTGGAGATGGCTTGAAGATTAGGTTTGATTGAGCACTTTGGATACCTTGTGGGCTGTCACTTGGGCTTATTACTCTTGGAGATCTTCTCCTAGACGGTTAGGTGTCGCCCGTGAGCTTCCAAAGATCTTGTGGATGTCCCAGGAAAGTTTGTGAAGGTTTTCCTCACCTCCGCAAGGAAACGAGGTAAGTGAGTAAAGATTCTTGTGCTGAGTTTTCAGAGGTTGTCCTAGGTAGAGCAACTTGCACTTGTGGTCTTTTCTATAAGGAATTTTGAGTTGGATCTTGGTGGTCACTCAATTCTAGAAAATGACCTAGAAGTGTTGAGTTGAAGGCTGTGGACCTCTTCTGGGATCTTTGCATAAGTGAGGCAAAGGGGTTAATCGAGACCCAGCTCTTTGGAGCACCTCAACGGAGAGTAGGATCCGTGTGATCCGAACTTCGGGAAAAAATCGTCTTTGTCTCTCTTGTGCATGTTCTTTGTTTAAATCTGCTGATATCCTGTGATCTTTATCTTGTGCATCTATGTGCCTGATCTTCCTAGCTAGGACCTGTTTTTCTTCTCAGTTTACAAATTATCTATGCTGCTCGGAAGTTCCTAGCTCAAGAACTCCGGAAGTTCCGGGCTACTCATCCTGCCCGGAAGTTCCGGTGTTCATCACCAGGAGGTTCCGGGCCTTGTAAATTTAACCGCTGCGATTGTTGAGAAAATTACAGGAAAGCCTTTTCACCTGCCCGTCTAGGCTACATCACTGCACATTCAAGATAGTCAAACCGACAGCGAAACATGGACAATGGCGTTCGACGGCGCACTCAACAGCCAAGGAGCAGGGGCAGGGTTCATCTTGACATCACCTTCGGGAGATCAGTTCAAGCACTCAATTCACCTCAACTTCAGGGCGACCAACAACACAGCCGAATATGAAGGACTACTCGCTGGGATAAGAGCAGCAGGCGCACTTGGAGTCAAGCGACTGATCGTGAAAGGGGATTCCGAACTTGTCACAAACCAGGTGCACAAAGACTACAAGTGCTCTAGCCCCTAGTTATCCAAGAACCTCGCAGAAGTCAGGAAGCTGGAAAAAAGGTTTGATGGAATCGAGGTCCGATACGTATACTGCAAGGACAATATCGAACCAGACAACCTGGCACTGCGTGCTTCCAGACGAGAGCCACTCGAACCCAGCACCTTCCTGGACGTCCTGACAAAGCCATCGTTGAAAGAGGCAAACGACGAAGATAGCATGGTAGTCCCCGACACTAGCTCGGGGGCTACAGAGGCAGAACGCGCCGTTGCTGACATCGAGACCACAGATGATTGGTGGATCCCACTCGTTAAATTCCAAAGAAGCGACGAGTTGCCCGAGGACGATGCAGAAGCTGAGAAAATAACCCGTCAAGCCAAAATCTACTATATGATCGGCAACGATCTATACAAGAAGGCGCCAAACGGGGTACTCCTCAAATGCGTCTCGTCCGACGACGGCAAACACCTCCTACTCGACATACACGAATGGATCTGTGGGTCACACGCCATCGGTCGCACATTGGTCGGAAAAGCTTTTCGACAAGGCTTTTTCTGGCCGACTGCCCTCAAAGACGCTTGCGACATGGTACAGCGGTGCGAAGCTTGTCAATTTCATAGTAAACACACAAAGCTACCAGCGCAAGCGCTCCAGACTGTCCCTCTTACTTGGCCGTTCTCGTGCTGGGGGCTCGACATACTCGGACCATTCCCACGAGGACAGGGTGGCCACAGATTCCTATTCGTGGCGATCGATAAGTTCACCAAGTTGATCGAAGCGACAACCACGGGGGAAATCAAGGCCAACAACGCCATCAAATTCATCAAAGGGATATTCTGCAGATATGGATTGCCTCACCGCATCATAACGGACAACGACTCCCAGTTCATCAGTGCTAATTTCTAGGATTACTGCATTGGGCTGGGAGTCAAGATCTGCTTCACTTCGGTTTCTCACCCTCAGAGCAATGGACAGGTTGAGAGGGCAAACGGCATAGTACTACAAGAAATCAAGACCTGTGTCTATGACAGACTGATGTCACATGACAAGTTTTGGTTTGAAGAACTCCCCTTTGTACTATGGGCCGTGTGTACCACACCGACAACTTCCAACAAGGAGATACCCTTCTTCCTCGTGTACAGCTCAGAGGCCATGCTCCCCACTGAGCTACGACATCAGAGTACACGAGTACAGAAGTACTCCGACGAGGACCAGGAGGAGCAGCGAAACAACAACGTGAGTCTACTCGAGGAACATCGAGAAAGAGTTGCCGTCAGAGCAGCCAACTACCAACAGGCATTTTGCCGATACCACGAGAAGCGCATCAGAGCACGCACACTTTCGATCGGCGACTACGTCCTCTGACGGGTTCAAAGCCAAGCAGGGCGTAACAAGCTCTCACCCAAGTGGGAAGGACCGTACACGATCACGCAAGTCTTGCGGCCAGGTGCATTCAAGATTGCAGATGGCGATGGTCGCGAATTAGCAAATTCTTGGAACATTGATCAATTACGTAATATCTATGTATAAATCAATAGTATCCATACTTGTAAGACATCTTACAGCTTCAATAAAGTTTATTTTCATGTAAAAATCACAATCAAAGTGTTTCTTCCCGACGATCTTGACAAGGCCTATCCTCATGTCCCTTTACGCCGTCTTGACAAGGCCTCCGAGGAACCCAAGGGAACTTCGGCTGGGGACGCCCAGAGCGGATAAGGCCTTGTCGGATAATGAAGAGACAAAAGACCATGTAAGATCTGGTCGTGTAAGAGTTCTCGCCATGCGTATTTACCATGCCGTGTAATCGGAAATTGGGTTTTCCAACTTCACGGCTGGGGGCTAGGATCAGTGCTTGTTCAACCAAGGCAGGTCAAAGGTCCAAGAGCCTTATCTTCCGAGAACAATTCTCCGATGACAAGGCTGGGGGCTAGGGAGAGTGTATGACTCAAGTGACTGATCGAAGTCGCGAAGTGAGAAAACACTCATACACAACGCATCCAGAGTAAGAAAACTTAGTTAGATAGATTTCTTTTCTATTTCACAAGTACTTCTTACAATTCGTAAATATTCCAAAATATATTACATGTCTCCTTGAGATATTTGTCACGGGATATAAAGACTACCAGGAAGGCCAACACCAGTCCATGGACTGGAAGACTTTCTCGGCAAGCGGCGCCATCGACTTCACCAGATCATCTATCTCCACGGGAGTCCTCTGAGAACGTGAAAACCCTTCGTGGAGGAACTCGAGATGCAGCTGCGGGCGGTGATCTCGGATATAGGCTAGTACGTGCCCTCCAGCATATCGGCTCGATCGATGACACTCCTGCTTCAGGGCCTCATCGATACGCTTGCCGATGCCTTCAAGCTAAGCGCAGGCCCCATTCAACCACGAGATGTATTCAGCCGCCGACTCCTCAGGATTCCCGCGAGGTACTCGGAATTCCCTGCAGACTCTGGTCATGGCCGTACAACAGCTCCTGAGGTACGAGTTGAACCACACCTCGCGACCTCGGAGTGCTTCCACAGCTTGGTCCCTTTTGACTTCCACCATAGTCCTCTCGAGTTCGGCCACCTCGAACTTCGTCCTCTAATATTGGATTCGACGATCTCGGTCGGCCAACGCACTCTCGAGGTCTGCTCAATATGGAAATGACTAAGTCAAATCGTTCCCCTCTTCCGAGAACACGGCAAATTAAGTCTATCCGAACAAAAAGAGCAAAGGAGATGAGGACCAAAGTACCAACTTAAGGAAGTCGTCGCCATGCCCGCTTCCACGGACAGGTTTTGATCAACGTCGTCCCGCGGAATATACGGCTCAAGCGCAAGTGCCAGAACAACTACCGGCGACTCAGGCTGCCCGCACTGCTGGACATCCTCGACATCGACATTTCTACAACAACAACAAAGTACTCGGAATCAACATGCTAAAGAAAACGAAGGTGATGGCTGCATACACAAAGGCAATTTGAACCTACGAAAGTTTTACAAGCAGAATTGATTAAGGAGTACAAAGGGACTGAGATCCTACTCTTCAAAAAGGGGGAGAACAGACTCCCCCAAGTCACCGACTTCTTCCATCACGCCCTTACGCGCGTCAGTAGCAGCCCCCTGATCCAAGATCCTCTGGAGGTCGAGATCAGGGTGCGCCAACCTTACGCACGCAAGGACGTGGCACGCCCCGGTGTAGATCCCATTGGACGTCACCTCCCCGATCCTGGAAGCATGCTTGGAGGGGATCTCCTCCATCGCCATGGCCAGTTCCACGAGTGAAGATGTCAGCGAGAACTCATCAGGGTTCGTCGGGATGGTGGTCGTGACACCGCACTCCCCGGCGAGCTGGTGCAGGCCAGTGTACGTGACCCGCAGCGAGCCACGGATCTCTGACAAGTTGTTCTCGAGCTCCGACATGCGGTGCTCGAGCCCTTGCCGCTGCCTCTCGTTGCCGGCCACCAGCTCCCTCATTTTCTGGAGGTCCTCGTGGACCTCTGCCAGGTCACGTGCTAGCTTGTCGGCGCGTTCATTCGCCGACGACGCCGCTGCCGCCTTGGCCTCCTCGATTTCGCGTCCAATGCCGCGAGCGCCGGCCTGGAGGATGCGCTCCATCTCAGCTTGTAGCTCCCCCCAGGTGAGGACATCGGCGGGCGGGCCCCGAGCGGGCACAAGGCCACCGGCAGGGCCGCTGGGCATCGCCTCCCGGTCCCTGTACACGACCACGACATCTGTCGAGGCTGCTGCAGGAGACGCACTAGAGGCCGCTCCAGACCCATCTTGCACCGCCTTCACCCGCGCCGCCCTGTGAAGGATTTCCATGATTTTCATAAAGTCAGGCTACCAAAGTTTTGTGAATTGAAAGACCTCAAATTCATCTACATACTTTTCGCCAAGCGTCACAAGCCTTTGCCGTCGCTGAGGCGGAGGAGACGCGTCCGAGGCCTATGTAAGATAAGCATGGTGTGAGGTCAAGATTTTCCGACTACGCGTTAAAGGACAAGAGAGACTTACCGATGGGGTAGGCGCTTTCCGACGAGTCCCGAGCACGGAGGAGAACTTCCTCCCTCTCTTCGGAACGTTGCTGCCACTCGTCGTGGCAGCAACGGCAGCAATGTCGGATGCCTCCTTGGCAACGCCCTCCTTTAACGACGCCGCCGCCTGGTGGTCCGCGAGCGGCCCGATGACGTCGGTCAGAGGAAGAGCCTGCATACATGAAGTCACAGTGCGATCCTAGAAAAGCAGAAGTAAAGGAGTCCTCAAATACACTCATGTTGATCGCAGCCTCGCGATCGGCCTTCCCCTTCTCGCAAAGGGGGACGGGGACTTTGCTCGCCATCGTAGGGCCGCTGATCATCACCTGACCGACGCGGCGCTCCACGGTTTCGCTGTTTAAACCTATAGGATCGAGAACCAGAACTCGATAAGTTTGGAGGAACATGCACACGAAGAATGAAATCTGAAATACAAGAAAAATACCACGAGGAGAAACCCGGGTCACGTCCTCCGGCCTAGAATAATCAAAGGCTGGATGGGCTCGGGCCTAGAGCGGTTGGATCCGCCTACCGATGAAGTCGGCAAACGACTTCATACCCCGACAACCCTCGTACTCGGAGGTCATTGATGATATTGATAAAAGACTGAAGGGAGGGAGTTAGGGCGGGCTTGGCGGTCCATTCCGGGATCTTGTCTGGTTGCTCCTCAAGAACAACAAAGACTGGATCCGAATTTTCTATTTGAAGATAGAACCACCTCACCCGCCATTTGCTACGAGAAGAGGGGCACTGGAAGGGGATGTATCGCGACTTCAAGCCATCCCAAAGTCGAAAACCGACACATCCGGATACCTTTTTAGGTTCCATCCAGCGCAACTCATAGTAGAAGCAGAAGAGATCAAGAAACGGCTCTACCCCAATGTAGGCCTCGCAAAGATAGGAGAAAATACTGAGCAAGGCGATGGAATTGGGGTTCAGATGGAGCAAGGAAAGGCCGTAGAAATTCAAGACGAAAAGAAGAAACTCGGAGGGCGGGGGAAGAAAACCGCAAAGAATATAATTCTCAACCGCAACCATGCGGCCTAGGACAGGTTCGGGTTCAATACATCCTGGTTCTCTCTCCATGGTGCCGTGACCAGGGAGAGCACCGTCCTCCTACAGCTTCTTCAGGGACGCGCTGGTGGAAGTGGATTTGTCGAGATCCATTGCCGCCGGAGATCGCCGGAGAAGGGACCGAGATGAACAAGCTAAGGTTTTTCTGCAGGAGCGGAGAAGACGAGGGGCGCCTGGAGGCTGGAAAGTTTTCTGCAGCAAGCGGACTTCAAAATGGGTCCTCAAAACTCCCTTAAAAAAATGCACTACCGACTGTGCGAATTCCAAGGAAAGGAGAGAGGTGGCCGTCGGAAATTTCTAGGTCCGTTACGCGCAGCAGTTTTCGGACTTCAATTTAAATTCACTCATGACCGTTGAACTTCACATGGTGTTGTCGATTACTCCTTGTCTCTACGGTTCTCACACCGAGATCGACCAGTCGAGAACGACAATGACCACGACATCAGAAGTCGCGATCGGTTACATGAGTTCATTTAAGCAGAAGTCGGGGGCTACTGTCAGGGTTACGGATAGTGTATACCCACTACCCTTGGATATACGTTGTATACTGATATGGTATACCTGCGCGTATACGGATGTTTCCTGTATACGTTAAGGAAATTCATCACGTAACAGAAAAAAAGTCTGCGGATGGAAGGAGTCCTACTCGGACAGAACTGGGTCGTTACTATATCGTGTGGGGTCTAATGTCTCCGAGTTCTACCTGAAGACCAACTGACCCGCGGTATAAAAGGGACCCCCGGGAGGACCTAAGGCATCGAATCTCACCGCCAACACAACCACCACAGCCTACGAAGTCGAAGCCTACAGGAGCCAAGTCGCCGGGGTGATCTAGTCGAGCCAACTCGACTATGGTCTCGTCGGTATCATCGAGTTCTGCTATTCCCTTTGTAATCTGTGGTTTCCATTATATAATCCCATATCAACTGGATTAGGGCTATTACCTATCAAGGGGTCTGAACTAGTATAATCCTTGTTTCCTGTTTGCTTGATGTCGTACTACGTAGATCCTCGTACCAACGTACCCCAATACCCTCTATATCCGGTCTACGGGTATCCCCCGTCGACAGGGCGGAGGCACCTCGGGGTGGCGGGCGGTAGCGGAGGCCGCTTGGGGCGCCGAGGACAGCAGCAGATGGCGGCAAGCATGGGCGGGGGACGGCGAGGAGGGGGGTACGGAGGCAGCTCTGATACCAACTTGTCACGCCCGGCTCGTCTTTAACATCATCTTGAGTTGCTCCCCACTCGACCTTGGAATGGGTGCTCTTCGATTCTTCTTCTTCATCATCACTTATGTTGACGACCGGGGGCTTCGCTGGGGTGACTTCTTTTTCCACCACACGAACCTTTGGTGCCAACTGATAGCGAGGAACAAAAAGGGTTCTCTTTCTTGCAGTAAGACGAACTCTGGCTTTCTGGGGTGGTGCTTCTCCCTTTAGTGCTGCCAACTCCTTCTCCAAACTCTCCACCTTGTACTCCAGCTTGCAAATCTTCATACGATTCCAGTTCTCACGATCATGGGCTGCTATCACAATCTCAGCACGGGTCTCATCCATAGCCCATAGCATCTCAACCAAATGTCTTGTGGTGGCATCATTCTCGATCCCTGCGGGTTCAAGGTAGATGCCACGGTCACTCCCCTGAGGTTGCCGAGGATGGTAGCGATACTCCGTATTGGCCAACTGATTACTGTAGTGGTCGCGGAGCTCTCCGATGGCGATTCTTGCCCCCTCCTGGCATGCATGCATGTAGCTTCTCCCTCCAGCTTCGAACATCACTGATGGGATATCTTCACGATTACTGATCAGGGTGACTTTGACACGACACTCCTCTTCATCGCGATCGTGAGAAATCTGGGCGTACAAAGGAGCAGTCCCAAATCCTATGGCAAAGGACATCGTACGCAACTCCAGGACAAACCCTTCCGTACCAAACAAGTACTCAGGCTTGACACGCGTCATCTAAGGACAAGTGAAAGGAGGGAGTTAAGACATTTATCCAATTAATAGCACCAGTTTTCCGGTTACTTTGAATAAAATTTGAAGTTCAAAATAAAAGGTAAATGAATAAAATAAACCAATCTTGCAAGATAAGTTGAAACAGTTAAAAACAGGGTCACTGGTTTTGCATTTTTGAACAACAGGTTTCAGGAGAAAAGAATTAAAAGGGGGTTATAAAATCAACATGTTGAGTTTATTGTAGCAAGATTAAATAAAACAATGTCATAAAACTTTTGCTAATAAATGGGTCATTAGTACAGTAATGGATGTACAGTACTAACCACACAGAGCAACGAAAGTAAATTTTAAAGAACAAGTTAAAAGGCTGTAAACTGTATGTGCCATTAGCTTGGTTTAATTAAAAGAGAACGGGAGGAGAACAGTTCTAACTTTCCAATGTTTTTAGAGGGCTCTTATAGGTAACTGTTTGGCATAACCTATGGTCAAGGAGGCTCTGATACCAACTTGTCACGCCCGGAATTTCTATCCAAAATTCCAAACGCTTACATGTGTGTAAACCCTCGTCCAGGCATCAGCCGAGGCACACAATAACAAATTGATAGTAGAGTACAATTATTACTCTAATTAATGGGCGAATAAAATGTCATTACAGAGGTGGATAGTTCATCTCAAACATTAAAGATCTAAGCAGCGGAAAATAAAGATAAACAGCGCAGACGACACCACTCCACAGGCAGCTTGACAAGGACTACGCCAAATCCTCAACACCATCAGCATCACTGTAGAACTCCTCCTCTGATGAATGATTGCAAGGTGAGTATATGACATACTCAGCAAGCCACGCAGCAATTATGCAAGTGCACAGGATAACCAAGGATGGCATAATATAGGCTTCTTTGCATAAACAGCATTTAATAAATATTTCAGAATTTAATAAAACAGTGGAAAATTAATTAAACAGTATTAATCCAACACCATACAACATACCCTGTTATATAGGCCCAACCATTCTGAACAACCAACCCCGGCTGCACAGTTCTAATCTCCAAACCAGGAATATACCATTCCAAACCAGGAGCTAATCAAATATAACCAGTTATAGCATCTTTCATTAAAGTGGGAAGGGTGAGACTAATCACGAAAGACATTGTTAGACCCGCCCATAACCGCGGGCACGGCTATTTGAATAGTTTTACTCTGATCAGAGGTGTACCACTGTACCCACAAGACACAGCCCCACATCATGTCACCATGTGCCTTAGTACCACCACGGTACCTCGGAAAGGAGCTGTGACATTACCCCTCACACAACACAATTCACTACAATGCACCATTCCCGGATCATAGTCACTCCCTTATAAACAAGGCATGGACTCCCCAGCGACCCCCGTGGGCTTATCTCCGCCACTTCTCAGTCTGGTGCTCCGTAATGAACTATGCTATATGAAAGATAAAGCCGTTGCCCACGCTGGCTTGTGGTTGGCACGGTTAATGTTTCACAACCGAAGTTCGTGAACCGGTCCTTAATTGTCATGAGCACGACTATCAAAACCATGTACTCACAACCCACCATTATCAGGTTTTAGTTGTCACATTAATTAATTAACCAATCACGATTAACCATCGTGAACTATCATTAAGCCATCATTAAATAATAGTGAATCATAAGTTATCCCATTAGTGTGCTAAAGTTTCTAAGCATGGCTAAGCAATTACATCTAATCATCTAGTCGAACCAATATAAAGCTCAACTAGTCAAGTTATAATAACCCAAGGTATCAAGGAATAAGGTATTCAAGAGCAAAAGGGCTATAACAAACAATAGGTTAATTCCACCCAATGACATTCGAAAATAAATGCAATATTTGAATAGAAACAATAGCTTTAAACGGGATCAACATGCTCAAAGGATTGATTAGGATCTATGTGACTTGCCTTGCTGGCCTTAGAATTCTTCTAAATCTTCTCCTGCAAAAGCGAACTCTCCGGAAACGTCGGATTCTAAACGGACAAGAACAAAAACACCAAAACAACACATAAGCAAGAATGAACAGTACATGTGGATATTTTTAACATGTAGATCTCAATTTTAGAAAAATTTAGAGACTTGAACCAACTAAATCCGAGCTAAGATGAATTAGTTATGAATTTTTAAAGATTTAATCGGATTAAATCATTTATATAAATTTTAATTGAATTATGACGCAATAATGAATTATTTTTGAAAAGAAAAAGGGGCTTTATTGCGTCAGCGGGGCTCGGGTCTACGGTGGACCGGGTCCACGGCGGCGGTCTACGGGAACGGACGGTTGAGATCAATCAGACCGAACGGACGGCCGAGATCAAACGGCTCACGGGCGACAGCGGTGATGACGTCAGCACTGACGTCATCCCCCCCCCCCCCCCGACGGCGGCGACGGCGGCTCGGACTCGCATGCTCGCCGGCGATCTACGGCGCGACGGCGAGAACGGAAAGCGGCAACGGACAGCGGAGGACACGGCGAACTCACCGATGACCAACCTAGCGGCGGAGGAGCAACGGACGACGCCGGCGACGAGGATGAAGCGGCGGAGAGGTTCGGGTTGTCGACGGCGACGGTGCTCCGGCGGTCCACAGCGATGACGGAGGGTCGGACGAGGACGGCGACGCGACGGCGACCACGATGGCGACCTTCCCGAACGACGGCGATGACCGGAGCGACGGCGGCGCACGGCTGGAGCGGCGGCGGCGACGGCGGCGCACGGGTTGCACGACGCTAGGGCGATTCGGGCGACGAGAGGCGAAATCAAAGGCGGTGGCGGGTAGAGGAGAGCTCGGGGGTCCTTTTAAAGGGGTCGGGAGGCGGCGGCGAAGCCCACGGCGGCCCGGCGACCACGATGGAAGGTTAGGGTTCGCCGACTCCGAATCGAGCTCGAATCCCCACGTTTCCAAAGCGAATCGGCCGATGTTTCCAAAGAGAAAAAGGTAGAGGAGATCACGGAGACCCTTTCCCCCCAATCAATTTCACCGGAAACGGAAAGGCGCGGCGAAATTGGAAGGGCGGCGGCGGCTAGGGTTTCGGGTGCGGCCGGCGCGACGAAGACGACGAATCCGACAGGCGGGCCCCACCTGTCAGCGAGCGGGAGAGAGGGAGCGGCTGCGCGTGCGCGGCTCGGCTGGGCTGGGCCGGACTGGGCCGAGAAGAGAGAGAAGAGAGGTTTTGGGCCGACTTTCGGCCCAAAGCCAAAAGAAGAATTTTAAAACCTTTTTCAATTTAAATAGTTCATGAAATGCTCTTTCATTTATTAAAAATACTTCCTTAGCTCAAATAAATCCCAGAAAAATCTAGGAATTATAGAATTAAGCAAAGTATTTAATAAAATTTTATCTGGCCCAATTTTATATTGGAATTTATTATTTACAATTAACTCTTTTCTTCCAGACTTTTAAAAATTATTTCTGGAAATTCTATTTAAACAACAATTTGAAAATTTTGGGATTTTTAGGGTGTGACAACAGGATGGTGGTGGGAGGTAGCGAAGGCTACTCGGGGCGGGCAGATGGCAGCGGGGTGGCGGCGTGGCTGAGGCAACTTGGGGCAGCAAGTGAGCGCCGTCGGGATGGTGCAGCGCTGCCGACACGTGCCTCATCCTCGTCGTCGGCATCCGTGCGTGCGAGAGAGATGTGTGAGAGGGGAAAGAGAGAGAGAGGAGAGAGATCTGATGGGTGGGCCCCATCGATTATTTGATAAAAGAATTGTTGACTGAACTACCACGTAGAACCAAAACCGCTCTCAAAGCTATTTGAGGGTTTTCATCCGGTATTGATAGTTGAAGGTGAAAGATATTTTATTTTTGAGTTTAAGGGGTAATTCGTACTCACCTAATAACTTAGGGGCGTAATTCGAGTATGGACCAGTGAAGTGAAGTCACTCGCGGAGATGCAAGTATTATAGGAGTAGAAGCAAAGCTCCATCGCTCTGCAGCTAACCACGAGCAACACAAACCACACCTGTTCTGCGGTGAGACCATGGCGTCGCAACCGGCCGCTCACGCCGCTGGCCTCCGCGTCCTCCGCACGACGCGCGTCGCGCCGGCGCCGCCCGCCGGCAAGCCCGCGCTGCCCGAGCGAGCCCTGCCTCTCATGTTCATGGACGCGATGTGGCTCCGCGCCCAGCCCGTCGAGCGCGTCTTCTTCTACCGCCTCGGCCCCGGCGACGACGACGACGACGGTGGTGTCGACGCCGTGCTGTCCCGGATGGAGGAGTCGCTGGCCCGGGCGATCCACGCCTTCTACCCGCTTGCCGGCCGCGTCCGCCCCACGCCCGGCGAGACCAACCGGTACGAGCTCCTCTACCAGCCCGGCGACGGCGTGGCGTTCACCGTCGCCGAGCACGACGGCGTCGGCGTCGGCGTCGACGAGCTCGCCACGGACGAGCCGAGGGAGCTCGCCAAGATCGCGCCGTTCGTCCCGGAGCTTCCCGAGGGCGGCGCGGTGCTCGCGGTGCAGGTGACAGTGCTGCCGCCCAACCGCCGTGGCCTCGCTCTCGGCGTCATCGTCCACCACTCCGCCTGCGACGGGGTGGGCTCGACGCACTTCCTCCACACCTGGGCCGCCGCCTGCGCCGGCGACCGGAAGCTCCCGGAGCCGCCCGTCATCGACCGCACGCTCATGCGCGACGTACCGGAGATGCACGACGAGTTCGCCGCACCCACGAACGAAGCCAAAGATCTGTTCAAGGCGCTCGACGCCGGCAAGTTCCTCGCCACCTTCACCCTGTCCAGAGAGCACCTGCAGGGCGTCAAGGACGCCGTCGCCGGCGAGGCCGCACGTCGCGGCGTGCCGCCGCCTCGGTGCACGTCCCTCGTGGCGATGTACGGCCTCATGTGGCACTGTTGCCGCCGGGCCAGACTGGACGACGGCGGCTGTGCCGCCGCCGCCGCCCACTTCATCTTCCCTGTCGACCACCGGTCGCGGCTGGTGCCCCGTGTCCCCGACAAGTACCTCGGCAACTGCGTCGGCCCAGGCTTCGCCTCGGCGCCCGAGGAAGAGCTCGCCGACGCCGCGGGCGGCGTCTTCACGGCCTGCGCCGCGGTGGCCGCCGCCATCGACGAGGCGGTGCGCGGCGAGCCCGCGTACTGGGAGGGGTGGACGGAGCGCGTCATGGAGGCGTGCAGGGACGACGCGCTGTTCTCGGTGGCCGGGTCGACGAGGTTCCGCGTGTACGACGCCGACTTCGGGTTCGGGAGGCCGGCGAAGGTGGAGATCGTGTCCGTGGCGAAGACCGGCGCGGTGTCAGCGGCGGAGGACCGGTCTGGCGCCGGCGGCATCGAGGTGGGCATAGCTCTGCCGCCGGAGAGCATGGACACGTTCCGGAGGTGCCTCGCCGACGCCACTGCTTGGCTTTCCTCGTCTTCCCAATGCAACTAGCGTGGGAACTGCCGTACGTACTCCTCGGAGATTTCTTCAGAGATTCGGCTTTCAAGTCAATTTGCTGGCTTATACTCTCTCTGTGCAAAAAATAAAAAAATCAAAAATCAAAACCAGGGATGAATAACACAACATACGTGTTCAGATTCATCTTTAGGGTTTGATTTCTTTTAGAACTTTATAATTTAATTTTGGTGATTGTATTTTTATCTCTACTACTTTTAAACTGCTAGTAATAATTATTTACCTATAAATTTTTTTTTGCCTTGTTAATATTTTTTATAGCTTATTTTGTTGCTCGAACGAACAGACAATTTTGAATGGCATTTCATTATAGCGTGGATTTTAAACTCTCGAGGGGACGTCTTTTCATGGTTTGCATGACACTTAAAATAGTTACAAAAATATTGTAAAAATTAAGAAGTTGTATTAACATGTGATATATCACATTTGAATGTTAAAATTTAACTTTTATAAGTTATAATAAGAAAAAATAAATTACAGATAGTTAAAGTATATTTAGAGTCAAATTTTTTTTAACGTATAAAAGTGAGAAATTTAACTCGTATGTTTGTAGAGTGATCTAACACATATTAATCTATCTTATTATTCTTTTTCAATTTTTTTCATAGACATTTGACTGACATATAAACAATGAGTGAATGTCACCTTGAGAGTTTATAATGGTTTCGCCATTTCATTTGCCCTAGGATGTGTTCTCAACTCAAGGTTCCCAACCTCTATTCTCTAATTGCCCACACGCACGTATCCTAAACTACTAAACAATGTCTTTCTTGAAAAAAAACAATAGAAAAAGTTGTTGTAAAAAATTATATCAATTTATTTTTTAAACTCTTTTGCTAATACTTAATTAATCATATGTTATTTCATCATTTTGTTTTGCGTGCGAAGGGGAGATGTTTCCAAACCAATCCAAATGGACACACTCTAAGGGCATGTTTGAATTAACGCCCTACCAAATTTTTGGTAGTGCCAAATCTTAGGCAAGTTTCGGTACTACCAAAATTTTGGTAGAATAAAGTTGAACCCATAAGAGAAAAATTCATGGGCAAAACTAAATTTGTAGTATACGTAGTGTTTTAATAGAATTGTTTGGTTTGCTACCCTACCAAAATTTTAGGTAGCAATCCAAACAGACCCTAAATGTAAAGAAATGCTCGCTACTGTGGCTTGGAACAAGGTCACTTTGTTTCTGACTTAAGATCGGCTTGAACCCGTAGTGGCGTAGTGTAGTGAGTTTCGTGTTGGGATTTTACTCCAGCATAGCTCAAGCTACTCCCTTCCCTTCGTTTCAAAATATGGTAAACCTAAAATTTGATTGGATATATCCTACTATCCTAAAGCAACAAATTTAAATAAGTCTATTTAAATTTATTGTACTAAAATATATTCTACTAAAATATATTCTATCGGCCAGTTCTAGCTTGTAATATTTTAGACAGGAGTAGTACATGTTAAGCTTGGTAGTATGAAAGACCGGTATATTTATTTGTGCTTATGCTTCTTACTCAATAATAAGTCCTTTAAATACTTGTAAACTATTGTATTTGTATTTACTACTAAATCTGTTTTAAAATATATAACTTTTACTTACGAATCTGGTTTTAAATCTTTATATTTTTGGATAGAAGGAATAATGTTTATGACTAGTAAATGATAAATCGGCAAATTGTATATGTCAGAACTCTAAAATTCGTAAAGGTAACATGAATAAGCCAAAGCTCTTAATGAGTTTATTAACCCGCTTGAGTTAAGCCGAGCCGAGCAGCTTGTTACGATACCGAGCTTAGCTAGTACAAGCCCCTCCTCCCTCTATTCTAGAATAACTTCGTGTATTCAATAGAGAAGGGTAATTCGGTAGACTATAATAGTTTAGAGGGTATTACATACTTTTTTTTAAGTAATCACTGTATCAAAATTTATAAAATTATAAGATAAATATATTAGAAATAATAGATAAAAAGAGAAATAATTGTATGAGGAATTGATAAAGTATGGCAATGTTATTTTTTTATTTTGTGTTGATATGTATGAGATAAGTGAAAAATGTTCTATAATAAGTGTTTTTTAAGATCCATTTATTTATTTAAAATAAGTTTATTTCTAGGGTAACGTAATTATTGCACCGGAGTTATGAAGGTAGGGAATAATTATATTAGGAGGAGACACTACTAGAAAAATGAGTTTTTCAAGGTGGTCAGAATGTGTTTTTCCAGGCGGCTTAGCTCCCCGCCATTGATTAAAGACCAGTGAAAATCAACATGTTCATAGGCGGACCTTCACCGCTTGCGAAAATCGATTTTCACAAGCGGCTAGGTTAAGCCGACCGCCAGCGAATAATTAAGGAGAGGGCATGTGGCCGCAAGGGAGAGGAGGGTATTTTACGGAATTTTTTTAGGCAGGCGGTGCTCTTAACCTGCCGCTTGTGAAATTTAATCTTCATAGTCGATATGTTAAGTAGTTCGTCTTTGAAAATCTGGATATTTTGCTGGCGGCTCTTTTAACCTTGGACCGTAACTCCCTACCCTTTGTTACATTTTCATTGGCAGTGGTTCTGGATGGCCACTTAAGAATAAAATAGGTTGACGCTATAAAAAATCGATTTTGTAGCAATGAGATAAAATAAGAAATAGTTGCATTGTGATTTGATAAAGTATGATATTTTAGTTTTTTTTATTTTATATTGGTACTAGCAAATATGCCCGTGCGTTGCAACGAATGAAAAAACATAATGATAATATACATTTTTCATGCATAACCATGTCGATGACAATCAGAAAATTGGAACATCTTAAATGTAAATGTAATGATCCAACCTCGATAATGGCAACCTTACAATGTTTGCTTTATTTTTAATTGGATTATTCATATGACAACATGCATATAATCTAAAATAATCTTTTAGGGCCTGTTTGGTATAGCTATCTCCAACTCCTAAATTTAGCTACAGAAGTTGGGTCTGGAGTGGAGTTGTGGAGCTGCCTAAACCCAACTCCACAACTCTAGTTCATTTTATGAGAGAGCTTCACCTAGCTCCACTCCCAGTTTTGGTGGAGCTGAAACTGTTTGGCTGCGCTCTAGCTCCAGGAGGACTGGAGCTGGAGCTGGAGCTGTGCCAAACAGGCCCTTAATCTCATTCTTGCAGCCAATTAAATCCTACACTGTCTCGTATGGTCAAGTCTACATGAAATAGAGTCACTGTGCACTCTTCTCTAAATAAAAATTAAAATATGTTTATTTTCTAATATTATATCAATATAATATGTTATAAGAAGAATAATAGCTATACTTCACAAAAATAGTCTGATAATGACCTACAAAGATATGCAAGGTCTCCAATACATAAGAATAGATGACGAAACAAAAGTCGTGTAGGAGATGGAAAAAAAAATCGATGGATCCTATTCGACTCGACCAAGTGTCCATCAACTTAGCGTATTTTTAACAGTTTTTTCCTCATATGCTCTTTTTTTGCTTTTTTAACAGACGATGAAAATATTTTTTTTTCTTGCGTGTTTTCTTTACGGACTACGGAACTTTTTTTGTAGCACGTTTTCTTTTGTGCTTTTTTCTGACATTTTCCCCTCACGTGTTTTTTTAAACCGTTTTTATTTTCTCGCGTATTTTTTTCCTTTTTTAATATACGGTAGAAACTTTTTTTTTAAATAGTTAGATTAGATTAGATTAGACATAAAGAACATATATAAACGGACTACTCAAACGACGAATTGAAATTTGACTTTTTTCCTCCGCGCTTTTTTCCGTCCTTTTTATTTCTTTCTCGTGCATTTTTTTTATACGAACGGTTTTTTTCACCATTTTCATATAGTGTGAAACCTTTCTAGATATAATAGGTTCACGTATAATTCCTTTTTCTTTGGAAACAGACAATTTTTTTTACTTTTTCGCCCTTTCTTTTATCGCTTCGACGGATCGGATTCGTTTTGATTTTTTCCCCATTTTTTTGCCTTTTTTGGTTCGGACAGATTTGTTTTTTTCGGCCCAGTTTTTTCGCTCGGTTTATTTCGCCCGATCGATTTTTTTTAGCGCGTCACATATAATTCATTTTTCTTTGGAATTTTTTCGCCCTTTTTTTACCGCGTCGACGGAGTCAGATTCGTTTCATTTTTTCCCCTTTTTTGGCTTTTTTTTATTGGACAGATTTGTTTTTTTCGTCCTGTTTTTTATCGGACTTTTATCTTTTTTCGCCTGGTTTTTTGGCTCGATTTTTTGATTTTTTTATCGCGTCACACATAATTCCTTTTTCTTTCGAATCGGACAGTTTTTTTCACCTTTTTTTACCGTGTCGATGGAGTCAGATTCTTTTCGATTTTTTTTTGATTTTTTTCCTTTTTTTTATCAGACATTTTTTTTTCGCCCGGTTTTTTTCTCCTGTTTTTTCGATCGGACTATTTTTTTTTCTTTTTTTCGCCCGGTCGATTTTTTTTACCGCGACACATATAATTCCTTTTTCTTTGGAATAGGACAGTTTTCTTTTTATTTTTGTCACTCTTTTTTACCGCGTCGATGGAGTCGGATTCGTTTCGATTTTTTCCCTTTTTTGCCTTTTTTATCGGACAGATTTGTTTTTTTTTCCGCCCGTTTTTTTTCGCTCAGTTTTTTTTATCGGACTTTTCTTTCTATTTTTCGCTCGGTTTTTTTTTCTTCCGGTTTTTTTCAGACGACGGAAGCACCTAGAGAAGTGTTTTTTTTTTCTTTTCTCCAATACAGATCGGATCTCTTCCAGGGAAATCAGATCTTTTTTTCTCCAGGGAATCGGACTCTTTTTTTTGTTTTTTTCTCTTTTTTTTTGTTAATTAAACGGTTTGTTTCTCGGACTTTTTTTTCCAAGGGATCAGGTGTTTTTTTTGCCAGGGGAATCGGAATTTTTTTTTGTTTTTTTCGCTTTTCTTTATTTAAACGGAGAAAGGAAACATTTTTTATTTTTTAAGTAGTAGAGAGATATGCATGAGACGTGTGAAAAATAAATTTATTTCGGACGGAAGTAGCAGTTGGTAGCCATCGTCGGGCATTATCGAATCCGGGACATTTTACATAGGAAAGCGATCGAACACAGTAAACAGAGTCGACACGTTTGCGTGACAGATTTTTGCTTGTTGGAACAGACAAGTACCGGCACATACTCCCTTCATCCGAAAACAAGCTTACCCAAAAGTTTTCGTGCCCACCTTCAATCATTCGTCTTATTTAGAAAATTTTAAAAAATTAAAAACATGACTCACGCATAAACTACTGTCCATATTTTAGAATCTAATAACATAAAAATACTAATTTAAAAAATTCAAATAAGACGGACGATTAAAGTTGGGCACAGAAACTTATGACTGCGCTTATTTTGAGACGGAGGAAGTACTATTTTTTTTTTTGACTGTGGGACTGTTTAGATCCCACCCTAAAATTTTTCACCCTTTCACATCAAACGTTTGACCGCGTGCATGAAATATTAAATATGGGCTAAAAATGACTAATTGCACAAATTGCTACTAATTTACGAAACGAATATTTTAAGTCTAATTGCTCCATGATTTGATAATATGGTGCTACAGTAAATATTTGTTTATGACGGATTAATTAGGCTTAATAAATTCGCCTTGTGATTTACTGACGGATTCTGTAATTAGGTTTTTTACAGTATCCTATATAATACATGATGTGACACGCCGAAACTTTATCCCACTATATCTAAACACCCCCTGTGTTTCTTTTTATTTCGCCGGTAAGGAGCGACCCCACCGGACAGGCCCAAGCTTGTGATTCAGGCGAGCGTCAGAATCAGGCAGCGAGCCTGTATGGACAGTGTGAGCCGTCACGGTACGTGTAATGAATGCAAAAGCGAAGGTAGGAGAAGTGGGGCTTTCATGTTTCGGGTTCATATTCTTTATCGTACCGGTGGTTATATTATAGGTACTGACGAGTGAAATAGAAAAGATATGACTCATAAATCTAATGGGTGAAACAATTTGAGAATAGGACCCACGTACCACTAATTATAATGCTTAGATGACCGGGGCCGCGGGGAACTGATTTGGATCGGTAACCGGTAGGCTCCCCACCGAAGGAAAATAAATAACGAAAACGGCTACTCTTGTGTCACCACTGTGCTCTGTCCTCCTCATCAATAGGTCGGTCCACCTGAGCAAGCTACTTTTAGTGTCTCGAAAATATATGAGCACATGTAAACAAAATTTTCTCAAAGTGGATGATGGTTTGTCTATTTTATAATATGCAGATAATACTATTATTTTCTTGGAGCATGACTTACAACAAGCAAAGAGTTTGAAATTGATTTTATCTGTGTTTGAAAAATTATCTGGCCTAAAAATTAATTTCCATAAAAGTGAGTTATTTTGTTTGGACAGGCAAAAGAGTTATATGATCAATATTCAAGTATCTTTGGTTGTAAGATAGGGTCTTTTCCTGTAAAATATCTTGGTATTCCAATGCATTTTAGGAAGCTGAGTAATAAAGATTGGAAGGTTATTGAACAAAGAATAGAGAGAAAACTTAGTAGTTGGAAAGGTAAACATATGTCTGTTGGAGGTAGATTGGTTTTGATCAATTCTGTCCTTTCAAGTTTAGCTATGTTCATGATATATTTATTTGAGATACCGAAACAGGTTTTTCAAAAGATTGATTATTATAGATCACGTTTCTTTTAGCAAAAAGATGATCATAACAAAAAAATTTAGATTAACTATATGGGATATAATTTGTCGACCCAAAGACTAATGAGGTTTGGGTTTTCATAATTTAGAGATTCAAAATAAATGTCTTTTGAGTAAGTGGTTATATAAGTTAATTAATGAGAATTGTGTTTGGCAAGACTTATTGAAGAGGAAGTATCTTTATAATAAGTCTATAACCCAAGTTGATGGGAAATAAGGTGATTCTCATTTCTGGTCAGGGCTTATGAAAGTCAAAAACATATCTTTAAGTATGGGTTCTTGGATTGTGAATGATGGAGAATAGATAAGATTTTGGAAGGATAAATGGCTAGGAAATTTGGCCTTTAGAGATAAATATCCATCTTTATATGCTGAAGGAAAAGTGCTTCTATTGCTAGTATTATGGGCTCTGTTCCGCTTAATGTTTCCTTTAGGAGAGCTTTAGTTGGACAGAGTCTAACACTTTTGTATGAATTATGTGCTTTTATTGCTCATTAGCTCATATATAGTTGGATGATTCTTCTAACTGTTTTAGATGGAATTATCATCAGAATGGACAGTTTTCGGTTAGATCAATATACTTAGCTTTAATTAATAATGGTTACATTGACAGAAATAAATTCATTTGGAAGCTTAATATGTCGCTTAAGATTAAGATCTTTATATGGTACTTGCTTAAGGGAGTCGTGTTAACCAAGGATAATCTAACAAGATAGAATTGGAATGGGTGTTTAATATATTGTTTTTTATTGAAAAATGAGACTATTCAACATTTGATTATGGAGTGTCATTATGCAAAGTTTATTTGGAGAGCAGTTCATTTTTCTTTTGGATTATACCTTCATAGAAGCATATCTGATATTTTTGATGGTTGGCTTTAGGGGGTGGACAAGGAAAAGAGTAAACTGATACTTGTTGGTGCCTCGGCCTTATGTTGGGCTCTGTGGTTGTGTAGGAATAATAGGGTTTTTGACAAATCACTATCTGTTTCCTATATGCAGGTAATTTTCAGGCAACATATTGGCCTCGGCTGTAGGCTCAACTACAAAAGTGTGAGGATGATGGAGAATTCCTGAATGTTGCATCGTAAGCTTGTGATGTGACAATGGCTACTACGGATACCACAATTACTCACATCATGGATGAACAACAAGATATCAAGTTCAAGTCCTCCAAGTGCTGGAATCCGATTCGGCCCCCTGCTACACTACTGACTTCAAACGGCCACCGAATCTGCATACGACTTCTGTTTCTGACCCGTGAGTACATGATGGAAAGCTCTCGGAGTCCTCTTTCTAAAGGATCTAGCCTCATCGCCAAATTCTTTCTCAGTCATGCGTAATGGAAGGAACAATGTGTTACGTCTCCTGTAATGGGCCTATGGGTTTGTAACTTCATCTGGGACCCTAGCCCAAGTGGGGCCCATATGGCGTGCGCCCCAACCAGGTGGAGGACGACCTAGGGTCCTCCCATATCCATAAGTAGCTTGGTACTCCTTTAGGGTTTCTTCGGTTTTATTAGATTAAAGTTTAGTCATTGCTACTTGCTTGCAGCGCGCGTGTCGGCTAGACCGTCCGTCTACTGTTCTTCGAAACACCAACTTATCATTTGTGTTCAATTCCTATTTGCAATATCAGATAGCTTTTATCTTGTTTTTGCTTCTTTCTTCGATTTGCTTGCAGGAATAAGGTTGATCGGCACTAGCACGACCAACAACACACGGAGAGGTGTATCGATCACTAAGGCGCAACGCAACGTCTTGTACGGTTTTAGTCGAATCATCAACGTTTCTCCCAAATCGTAGTTAGCATCAACGCACCGAAAGATCGGACCAAACAATAGCCTTAAGTGTCGAGAGGAACTCAGGATTCATCAAGTGTGTCGGTGATATGGACCCGGGGGTATCATGTCTAGAGGGAGGAGGCCACCCTCAAAACCCACGTGGCTCCCCTAGAGGGGGGGTCGAGCCCGGGGTGGAGCGGCAGCTGCCCCCTCCCAGCTAGAGGGAGGAGGCCGCCCACAAAACCACGTGGCTCCCCCCGAGGGGGGGTCGAGCCCGGGGTGGAGCGGCGGCTGCCCCCTCCCAGCTAGAGGGAGGAGGCCGCCCACAAACCCACGTGGCTCCCCAAGAGGGGGGTAGAGCCCAGGGTGAAGCTGCGGCTGCCACCTCCCAGATTGGGGTCGAGCTATCCCGACCCCCTCCATGTATCAGCCCACGTGTACAGGGTTAGGTGGGCATGCCTAACGCCCACCTAACCACATTTAAAGCGGTCTATGCAGCCGCGCCATGCCGCATTTAATGCGGTGTGCTACGCATCTGAACGGTCTGTGACCGGTCGAATGACCGATGGGACGGCGACTGTGTACCCTTGCCTTGTCAGTGTGTCAGGCGGCATGCGGCGTGCTCCATCCCGTCCCATCATAATGATGAGGGGCTTCACAGCCTCTTATCCCGGTCAGAGCTGGTCCAACTACTCTGAACTAACCCGGGTATCTGTTTCCTGATGTGAACGGGAACCCGGAAGTCCTCAACCATTAAACGGCGAATGACAAGGGCGCCCCGCATGATCTGATGGGCCCCACGCAGTAGCTGACGCGCAGATAGCTTCTAGGCTAAGGCACAAGACATGTAATTAAGATAGAGAATATTTTCCCTTCTCCCTAGGTAGCACTCGCAGCATATGTGGGATCCCCTTAGAGTATCAAAGGAGGACCATGCCTAGTGAGAGAGGGGATCGGACTCTGGATCCCCAAACTAAAGCTTCTCTAACCCTAGCTTGTACATGGGAGATTCAGAGGCTTTGCAAGCATAGAAGAATCATCATACACATAGGAGTAGGGTATTACGTTTCGTAGCGGCCCGAACCTGTATAAATCCCTTATATCTCTTTTGTCTCGAGAAACCTCGGATCTCACTCGCTCCCCCGGCTGAACCCACAAAGGGGGGTCTCACGACCTCCCGCTAGAGATGATCACGCCTCGACAGCTGGCGCCAGGTAGGGGGCGCGTTCGTGATTTTTGAGGTTCTTTCGAGCGTCGGCGTGACCAGCGTCGCACCGCCAATGCGGGGGAAGGCGCAGCCTCCTCAGGAGAGCCGCGCCACCCCAGGCAGGGGGCTAGGCCCCCCACATCCTCACCGGAAAAGGCTTGCGGCCAGGCCTTTGTGACGAGTCTTCGAAATGTCCGATGGCCCCCAAAGTTTCGGCCCAGCCTCACCGAGAAGTACGATGGTGGCATCAACCCCTCCGAGTCCCTCCAGATCTGCACGACGATCGTAGAGGCGGTAGGGGTTGATGACCAGGTCATGGCGAGCTTCCTCCCCATGGCCCTCAGGGGCCAAGCGCGGGGTTGGCTCATGAACCTGCTGCCCGCCTCAGTCCACTCCCGAGAGGACTCTTGCAGGTTGGTATCAAGCGATTGAAAGCCTGCCAAAAGCACATAGTGCATAGGGTCACCTGGCGCCATCCACAAGTCGCACGCTCGCTAAGATGGGAAGTCAGGCTTACACCGTGCTCTAGCATGACTGTGTAGCTGACAAGTCCCCTCCTTCAGCGGAGAGGTCCTTTCTTAGTTGCTGGCGTTCTGCGCTCAGATCTGGTAGGCTGGTTGCCAAAGAGGAGACCCTATCGCCGCCACAATCCATGCATAAAGGCATCCGCCTTTCAGGCATTAATCATCCTTTCAAGCTTCAAGTATTTTCAAATTTTCAATTCTTCAGCTTGAAATCTTATATTTAATTTCCCCCTTTTCTATTCTCATGGCCCTGCGATGCTCGTGTATTGCGCATTTGTTTGCTCCCTCTGTGGTAACAGCCCAACCTCTCCCATCTACATGAACGATTCTTCGCTAAGTGTAGGGGCTAAGTTTTCTAGCCTCGTCCTAGCCTTAAGTTGAGCCCCAGGTGCCGTCGAAATCCGGGACCCCTTGTGCTGGCTCTTCCATAGCGGCTGGCTTTGGTCCCGCCGGCTCGCTGCGGTGCCCGGCCTGGCTCAACTATGGACGGGGATTGCTGGCTCTTGAGTTTTTTCGGCCCTCACACTTGTGTGAAAGTAATCGTCCATATAGAAGGGAAAGAGATTGGAAGGAGGCTACCGGAAGGAAAGAGCGAACAAAATGTCTAGTGTGGGGGTGTAGGCTCGTGGGAACTTGACCTCATTTGCTAAGTGGTCGTAGCTTCCCTAAAGGGTTCGGAGCCCAAGGTGGGGAGCCCTCTTCGAGCCAAAGGTTTGAAAGGGCACGACGTCCAAACAAGGATACACAAAGGTAACAAAGGAGGAATTACAATACCCGGACCAAAGCCGACCTGTCTGGGAAAGCTCAGCGTTGGCCGGGGGCTCTTTTTGAGCATAGCATTTGTAATACTTCCTTTAAGTTTATATCTACTTTGTTCATGCTTATCAGCAAAATTATTATGGCTTATATTTATCTCTCACCCATCTCTTCCTTGCGGTCCCGTGGTACCCACGTGTCGCGCGCTCGTTTGTCCCCCTTGGTAACAAAATGTTTGTATTCGTTTCATCCATTCAAACGATTCTTTGCTAAAAGTGTGGGGGCTACGATTCCTAGCTCTACCCTAGCCCTGCGTCGAGCTCTGGTCGCCGTTGACGCCCGGGGCCCCCTGTGCTGGCTCTTCCGTAGCAACTAGCTTTGGCCCCGCCGGCTGGCTACAGTGCCCACCCTGGATTGATCGCGGGTAAAGATTGCTGGCTATGGAAAGTTCAGTCCTCACACTCACGTGAAAATAATCGTTTGGGTAGATGAAGTAGAACGCAAACAGAGGTTAACAAAAGGCAGAGGCAAGTGAGGTACGCCGCACGAGGTTGCGGGCCCGAGAAAATCTAACAACGTTTGCTGCATAGATACAGGAAATAAGTTCACGGCCTAAGGTACGGGCTGGCGAGTCGCCCTCAAGCTAGGGCGAAAAAGGCGCATGAGCCATAGTGCTAGTGAAGAGAGGAGAAGATTGGTGGCGGCAAAAAAAAAATTAGAGGAGCTAGGGCACAGTAGAAGCGAATCATGGCGAGGAGGGAGTTTTTGAGGAAAAAGATCCCCCCGCGCATCGGTTCCGCTCCCGAGCCCACGGCGCCTCGAAAATCGAAGACCTGGCCCACACGTCATCAGACTAGAGTGGCGTCAACCCTAGCCACCTAGGGAAGGCTCCGGCCAGGGCTAGCGCCGGGGGCTACTGTCAGCGATGTGGGCCCGGGGGTATCACGTCTAGAGGGAGGAGGCCGCCCTCAAACCCACGTGGCTCTCCCCAAGGGAGATCGAGCCCGGGATGGAGCGGCGGCTGCCCCCTCCCAGCTAGAGGGAGGAGGCCGCCCACAAACCCACGTGGCTCCCCCCGAGGGGGGGTCGAGCCCAGGGTGGAGCGGCGGCTGCCCCTACCAGCTAGAGGGAGGAGGCCGCCCACAAACCCACGTGGCTCCCCCCGAGGGGGGTAGAGCCCAGGGTGAAGCGGCGGCTGCCCCCTCCCAGCTTGGGGTCGAGCTACCCCGACCCCCTCCACGTATCAGCCCACATGTACAGGGTTAGGTGGGCACACCTAACGCCCACCTAACCACATTTAAAGCGGTCTATGCAGCCGCGCCATGCCGCATTTAATGCGGCGTGCTGCGCATCTGACCGGTCTGTGACCGGTCGAATGACCGATGGGATGGCGATTATGTACCCTCGCCTTGTCAGTGTGTCAGTGTCACGCCCTAAAAATCTTAAATATTTAAATTGTTGTTTAATTGGAATTTTTAGAAAATAAATTAAAAGCTTACAAGCTAAACCCTAATTTTCTAGGAAAATTTTCAATATAAAAATGAGCTAGATAAAATTTTATTAAATACTATGCTTGCTCCTCTATTTTCTAGAATTTTCTGGGAATTATTTGAGCAAGGGAAGTATTTTTAATAATTGAAACATCATTTCACAAATTGTTTTTATTTAAAAAGTTCAAAAGTCCCCCTCCTAGGCCGTTGGGCTGAATCCGGCCCAACTTCTCTCTCTTTCCTCTCTCTCCCGCGCGCGGCCCATGCCGGCCCAAGCCGAGCCGCTGCCGCCCGCGCCCCTCTCTCCAGCCGCTGACATGTGGGGCCCACATGTCAGGGTCGTCCCCTCCTCCTCCAGCCGCTGACAGGTGGGGCCCACCTGTCAGATCCATCCCCTACCTCCGGCCGGCCGCCGCCGAGCCCGAACCCGAGCCGCCTTTTCTCCTCTCAAATTCGTCCAAATCCGACTCCGTTTCTTCCAATTGATTGAGGGGTTTTGTTCCTCTCGGTCTCCTCTTTCTTTTCCCCCAAGAATCAAAGCGAATCGTTGCGGTTTGGATCCGAATTGAATTCGTTTCGATTTATCCCTAAAAAACCGAGTTTGATTTCTTCCCGAGTCGATTCCTCCCGTTTGCGGCTTGATCTCTTCAATCCAATGCTATATAAAGCATCCCCTCGTCGCCCTCTTTCGATTGCCCCCTTTCCCGAGCTCTCCCGTGCCTCCTAGCGTCGCCGCGACGTGCTCCAAGTCCGCCGCCGCCGCCGGCCGTCTTCGGCGTCGTCGCCGCGCCGTCTCCGCCGTCGCCTTTGGTCGCCGCCACCACCGTTAGGTGCGCCGTGGTGAGAGGAAGCCCGGCCGCCCCTCCGTTTTCGCCGCCGATCACCGGAGCCCCTTCGCCGCCGTCGACCCGAGCCGCCGCGCCGCCTTTGCTCGTCGCCGGCCGCCGTCGTGCATCCTTTGACGACGTGGTGAGTACCAACGGGTTCGCCTCGTTGTCCTCTCCGCGTAGATGCCCTCCAATCCCGCCGCCGTTGTCCCTAGCGCCGGCGAGCTCGTCGTCCCGAGCCGGCCGCCGTGCCGACGTCAGCATGACGTCAACCCTAGGGCTGACGTCATCATCGCCAGGGCTGACGTCATCTCTCTCTCTCTCTCCTTTTTCCCGATTTTCTAATAGATTAACTTCGGAAAATCATAATTAAATAACCGTAGATCCGTTTTAGGTGGTTCAAGTTTCTAAATTCTTCTAAAATCAAGATCTACATGTTAAAAATATCCACATGTACTGTTTATGCTTGTTTTTGTACTGTTTTGTTGATTTTGTTTATTTGCTTTAGTTTCCGACGTTCCGGAGGAGAGCGTTTCCGTTGAGGAAGGTTCCGAAGTGTTTGTGGAAGCTCAAGGCAAGTCACACAGATCCCAAACGACCCTTTGAGCATGTTGAACCCGTTTAAAGCTATTATTTTATTTCAACTATGCATTGTTTTCGAATGTCATCGGGTGGTGAACCTTTCCCAGTTAATTAATGGCCGAAGATGACTTTATTTTCCTATGGGTTATAATTTGATTAGCATGAACCTTATATATTGGATTGGTTCAGCTAAATGCTATATATAGGTTTGCTTAGCCATGCTTAGAAACATTAGCTAACTAAAAGGGGCTAAATATAATTATATTACATAATTCTTATTGATAATAATGGTTATATTTAAATGGTAGCTCACGATGGTCAATCGTGTAATGATTTGATAATTAAAACCTGATTAAGGTGGGTTGTGAGCATATGGTTTTGATGGTTGTGCTTATGACAATTAAGGACCGGTTCGCGAGCTACTGTTGTGAAACATTTATCGTGCCAACCACAAGCCAGCGTGGGCAACGGCTTTATCTTTTGTATAGCGTGATTCATTATAGTGCGCCAGACTGAGAAGTGGCGAGAAGTCCACGGGGGTCGCTGGGGAGTCCATGCCTCTGGTTTTTGAGGGGGTGATTATGATCCAGGAAAGGTGCGCTGTAATGGATTATGTTGTGCAAGGGGTATTGTCACGACTCCTTTCCGAGATACCGTGGTGGTATTGAGGCACATGGTGACATGATGTGGGGTTGTGTCTTGTGGGTACAGTGGTACACCTCTTATCAGAGTTTAAACTATTCGAATAGCTGTACCCGCGGTTATGGGTGAGTTGAGCAATGTTTTTCGTGATTAGTCTCATACTACTCATTAATGGTAATAATGTGTAATTAATTTAACTCCTGGTTTGGAATGGCTAATTCCTGGTTTGGAGGGTTTAATTTGTTCAACTGGGTTTGGTTGTTCAAATGTGGTTGGGCCTATGCAACACGGGTGTGTTGTATGGTGTTTATTTAATATTGATTAATTATTCAACTGTTTTTACTATTCTCTTAAATATTTATTAAATGCTGTTCCTGCAAATGAGCCATATTATGCCATCCTTTGTTATCCTGTGCACTTGCATATTTGCTGTGTGGCTTGTTGAGTATGTCATATGCTCATTCTTGCAATATTCATTCATCAGAAGAGGAGTATCTCAGCGAAGGTGATGATCTGGAGGATTAGGCTTGTTCTCGGTTAAGATGCCTGTGGAGTGGAGTCGCCTTAGCTGTTCCGTAGTTTGTTTTAGTTTTCCGCTGCGTAGAATGTTATCTTTCTTTGAGAGGAACTGTCTACCTCTGTAATAAATTTTGATTTGCGAATATGCATTAGTTAATTATTTGTACTCTACTATCAATATTGTCATTGTGTGCCTCGGTTGATTCCTGGACGAGGGTTTAACACACATGTAAGCGTTTGGAATTTTGGATAGAAATTCCGGGCGTGACAAGTTGGTATCAGAGCCACCTTGACCTTAGGTTAAGCCAAGTGGTAAACCTTAAGTAGCCTTCAAAATATTTTGAAAAAATAGAACTGCTCTTCTCTATTCTCTTTTAAACTAATTAAGTTGGCAGCATATGCAAGGTTATGCACAAAATTTATTTAATTCAATTTCTCTTCTTTTAAAAACAAAAAGTTGTTCTTCTCAAAATGTTTCTTTTTCTCTTTTCCAAATCTGATTGATTAGTCGGCACTGTACGTTTATTATGGTATCGATTTAATCATGTTAGCACTAGTACTACTCATCTTTCCTATGGTGACACTGTACCGTGCTTATAATAGGTCATAATTATTTTAGTTTTATTTTGATTACTTAAAAAAAGAAATATATATATATATATATCTGTCTTTGTCCAAAAAAGTAAAATTCTAAATATATTTATAAAATAGCTTTGTATGTGTCTTTTCTTTTGTTTTCTTCCTTTTTGGTCAAAAATCAGTTAAGTCTAGTGGGTGCAGCTAACTTAAAAATATGCTTTAATGTTTCTTTAGATGCCGCCCCATTCACCGAGAAATTTGATCGAGGTGTTAGGATTCGTCAGGGAGCTGAGGTTGATGGCTTTTGAAGTAGGCTATGAAGTTGCTCCTGAGTATCGCCAAATTCCCCATGACCCCGACGAGGAGAAGTGTCGTGTTCGTGTGACGTTGGCTAGTGATAGTGAAGACCTTCCGTCTTTTAAGTTCGAAGCTGGGGGAAGATCGTATAGCCATGCTTGTCAAGAAGTAGCTTTGGTGGCCATTGGAGAGTTGCGTCAACATTTTGAAGAAGAGTTGGATTCATCAGCTTTCCAGTATCATCCCCACAAGCCTCATGGTCAAGACTATGGAACCTATACCTGTCCTGATGGTGAAGAGAGTGCCACTCTGATGCATGCGGTGCATATGCTTAGTGCTATGGATGCAGTAAGTGTGGAGCGAGACAAAGCAGCTCATGACAGGGAAAATTGGAATCGAGGCAAGATTTGCAAGTTGAAGAGCATGGTGCACCGTCTACAGAAGGAATTAGCTGAACTTAAAGGAGAAACGCTGCCGCCAACACCCAAGTGTCGCCTCACTGCAAGAAAGAGAACCTGTCCGCCACCTCGTCTCCAGTTAGCTTCGAAGATTCGCGTGATGGGTGAAGCTGTGCCCGATCGTGCTGAACCGGTCATCGACATCGTAAGTGATGAGGAAGAAGAGGAAGACCCTGAAGAAAGAGAGCCAGCTACTCCAGAGGAAGAAGATCCATCGCTTCGTTCCGACGCAAGGCGGAATTAGTCGCTTAGTTAGATCGTTGCCGTAGTTCGTTGTGTTAGATTGCTTGTTTAAGTTTGCTTGTGAGTGTGTGGGTTTTAGTTGTTGCTTACATCATGGGTGGGATGTAACAGCATGAGTCTAGTTCTTTTGCTTGTCAGAGTGTAAGATAGCTGGTGAGATAGTGTTAGTGCAATTTAAATGTAATCATACACAGTTAAGAGCAATATAGAATTTAAATTAATTAAATAACTCCGTTCTAAGGGTGTCTCTCTGTCTTTCTTTCCTGTTGTCTCTGTTTATCGTCAGATGGTGAACACGCGCACCGGCACTGGAAGTGGAAGTGGAAGTGGTAGTGGAGCTACTAACAATGGAGGAGATCCCACGCTAGCTCAGATTCTGGCCCAACAAACACAACTGATCAATCTGTTAGTGCAGCAGGCACAGAATCAGCAGGCAAACAATCAGAACCAGAATCCACCCCCACCTCCCCAAAACAAGTTGGCAGATTTCTTACGTGTGAGACCCCCTACCTTTTCAAGCACCACCAATCCAGTGGAAGCAGGAGATTGGCTGCATGCGGTGGAGAAGAAGTTGGATTTGATCCAGTGTACTGAGCAGGAGAAAGTTTCTTTTGCTTCGCATCAATTGCATGGTCCGGCTGCTGAATGGTGGGATCATTTTCGCCAAGGCAGGGCTGAAGGAGAGCCTATTACGTGGCAGGAATTCACGGCCGCTTTCAGGAAGACACACATACCAACGGGTGTTGTAGCTCTAAAGAAGAGGGAATTTAGAGCACTCAACCAGGGATCTCGTTCGGTTACTGAGTACCTCCATGATTTCAACCGTTTAGCTCGTTATGCTCCAGAGGATGTTCGCAACGATGAAGAACGTCAGGAGAAGTTTTTGGAAGGACTGAATGATGAGTTGTCTTATGCTTTGATGTCTACGGATTTCCGGGATTTCCAGCAGTTGGTGGATAAGGCAATTCGTCAGGAAGACAAGTACAACCGGATGGAGCAGAAGAAGCGCAGGGCTGCCCAATTCAAGGCACAACAGGGCAGTAACCAGAGGCCGCGTCTCGTTACTGGACCTCAAGCTTCATCGTACCCTCAAGGAGGATCTACATCAGTTGTCCGTCCCCAACGCCAGATCTACAACAATAATACTGGTAATCGTGGCAATGACAACCGCAATGTGGTTGCTCGTCCTGCAGCAGTTCCAGTTCAGAACCAGCCCGTCAGGAAGGAACAGGGAAGCAAGCCAGGGGTGTGCTTCAACTGTGGTGATCCAGGACATTATGCTGACAAGTGTCCGAAGCCTCGGCGTGTGAAGAACGCTCCAGCCCCGAATAACTCCAATGTTCCAGCACCGAAGGCCCGTGTCAATCATGTTGCAGCAGCAGAAGCTCAGGATGCACCAGATGTGGTTTTGGGTACGTTTCCTGTTAACTCTATACCCGCAACTGTGCTTTTTGATTCCGGTGCTACACATTCCTTTTTGTCTAAAAGTTTTGCGAGCAATCATGGGATGGAAGTTGTTAGTCTTGGGAGACCTTTACTAGTTAATACCCCAGGCAATCAAGTAAGTTCGACACAGTATTGTCCTTCCGTTACTATAGAAATAGAAGGAATTCCTTTCCCATCCTCGCTTATCTTGCTAGAATCCAAAGATCTAGATGTTATCTTAGGGATGGATTGGTTATCTCGTCACAAAGGAGTTATAGATTGTGCCAACCGTAAAGTGACTTTAACCAATAGCAATGGGGAAACAGTTTCTTTCTTTGTGTCCTCTCCTAAATCTCATGGTGTGAACTTAAACCAAGTTGCTCTGCAAGAAATCCCCATAGTACAAGACTACCCAGACGTGTTTCCGGAGGATTTGCCAGGTATGCCACCTAAGAGAGACATAGAGTTTCGGATTGACTTGGTACCTGGAACCAACCCTATCCATAAAAGACCGTACAGAATGGCAGCTAATGAGCTAGCTGAGGTGAAGAAACAGGTGGATGATTTGCTTCAGAAAGGATACATCAGACCCAGTACTTCGCCATGGGGAGCACCAGTCATCTTTGTGGAGAAGAAGGATCATACTCAGAGAATGTGTGTGGATTATCGAGCGCTGAATGAGGTCACTATCAAGAATAAGTATCCTCTACCCAGAATTGATGACCTGTTTGATCAATTGGAGGGTGCTACAGTTTTCTCCAAGATAGATCTCCGTTCTGGATATCATCAACTTCGAATCCGTGAGGAAGATATACCAAAGACCGCCTTCACAACTCGGTATGGTTTGTTCGAATGTACCGTTATGTCATTTGGACTCACTAATGCCCCAGCCTTTTTCATGAATCTGATGAACAAGGTGTTTATGGAATATCTGGATAAGTTTGTCGTGGTGTTTATTGATGACATTCTTATTTACTCCAAGACGAAGGAAGAACATGAAGAGCATCTTCGTCTAGCTTTAGAGAAATTACGAGAGCATCAGCTTTATGCCAAGTTCAGTAAATGTGAATTTTGGTTGTCCGAAGTAAAGTTTCTTGGTCATGTCATCTCGTCCGGAGGAGTGGCAGTAGATCCAAGCAATGTGGAGTCAGTGTTAAGTTGGAAGCAACCCAAGACGGTTTCAGAAATCCGTAGTTTCCTTGGACTTGCTGGGTATTACCGCAGGTTTAATGAGAATTTTTCAAAGATCGCCAGACCAATGACTCGTCTACTTCAGAAGGAAGTGAAATATAAGTGGACGAAGGATTGTGAACAAAGTTTTCAAGGACTGAAGAAAAGGCTAGTGACTGCGCCTGTGTTAATTTTGCCTGATTCAAGGAAAGGTTTCCAAGTGTATTGTGATGCATCCCGACTCGGTTTGGGTTGTGTGTTGATGCAAGAAGGAAAGGTGGTTGCTTATGCATCTAGGCAATTACGTCCTCATGAGAATAACTACCCAACGCATGACCTAGAGTTGGCAGCTGTGGTGCATGCATTGAAGATTTGGCGTCATTATCTTTTTGGCAACCGTACAGAGATGTATACGGATCATAAAAGTTTAAAGTACATTTTCACTCAACCTGATTTGAACATGCGTCAGCGAAGATGGTTAGAGTTGATTAAAGACTATGACATGGAAATCCACTATCACCCGGGGAAAGCAAATGTGGTAGCCGATGCCCTTAGCAGGAAAAGCTACTGTAATATGTCAGAAGGTCGACGTTTACCTTGGGAGTTATGCCAAGAATTTGAAAGGTTGAATTTGGGAATAGTCAGCAAAGGTTTTGTGGCCGCTTTGGAAGCTAAACCTACTCTGTTTGATCAAGTTAGAGAAGCTCAAGTAAATGACCCTGATATACAGGAAATTAAGAAGAACATGCGAAGAGGAAAAGCCATCGGTTTTGTGGAAGATGAGCAAGGAACTGTGTGGTTAGGAGAAAGAATTTGTGTTCCAGAAAATAAGGAGTTGAAGGATACTATCATGAAAGAAGCTCATGAAACTTTGTATTCTATTCACCCTGGAAGCACTAAGATGTACCAAGACCTAAAGCAACAATTCTGGTGGGCCAGTATGCGACGTGAGATAGCTGAATATGTGGCTCTATGTGATGTATGTCAGCGGGTCAAGGCAGAACATCAGAAGCCAGCTGGTCTGTTACAACCGTTGAAGATTCCAGAGTGGAAGTGGGAAGAAATAGGAATGGATTTTATAACCGGTTTACCCAGAACATCGGCAGGACATGATTCTATTTGGGTAGTGGTTGATAGGTTGACAAAAGTCGCTCACTTCATACCAGTCAAAACAACATATACGGGAAATAAGCTTGCAGAGTTATACATGGCCAGAGTGGTATGTTTGCATGGTGTTCCTAAGAAGATAGTGTCAGATAGAGGTAGCCAGTTTACTTCGAAGTTTTGGCAGAAGTTACAATCAGAATTGGGTACCCGTTTGAATTTCAGTACTGCTTATCACCCTCAAACAGATGGTCAGACGGAAAGAGTAAACCAAATTTTAGAAGATATGTTGAGAGCCTGTGTTCTAGATTTTGGTGGAAGTTGGGATAAGAATTTGCCGTACGCGGAATTCTCATATAACAATAGTTATCAAGCTAGTTTGCAAATGTCTCCGAATGAAGCATTATATGGTCGAAAGTGTCGTACGCCGCTCCTTTGGGATCAAACCGGTGAGCGTCAAGTTTTTGGGACAGACATATTGCGACAGGCAGAAGAAAAAGTGAAGATTATCCAAGAAAGGTTGCGCGTTGCTCAGTCGCATCAGAAGAGCTATGCCGACAATCGTCGCAGAGATTTGGTTTTTGAAGAAGGAGATTATGTGTATCTACGGGTTACGCCGTTACGAGGAGTTCATCGTTTCCAAACCAAAGGGAAATTGGCACCGCGCTTTGTGGGACCTTTTAAGATCGTGAGTCGAAGAGGTGAAGTAGCTTATCAGTTAGAGTTGCCTCCGTCAATGGCGGGAATACATGACGTGTTCCATGTGTCTCACTTGAAGAAATGTTTGCGTGTACCTACGGAGGAAGCAGATCCTGATCGTATAAAGCTTCAAGAAGATTTAACTTATGTTGAGAAGCCAGTCAGAATTTTGGAAGTAAGCGAGAGGAAAACCAGGAATCGCGTTATACGGTTCTGCAAGGTTCAGTGGAGCAATCATTCGGAAGAAGAAGCTACTTGGGAGCGAGAAGATGAATTGAAGTCAGCTCATCCTCATCTGTTCGCCAGTTCTTCTGAATCTCGAGGACGAGATTCCGTTTAAGGGGGGTAGGTTTGTCACGCCCTAAAAATCTTAAATATTTAAATTGTTGTTTAATTGGAATTTTTAGAAAATAAATTAAAAGCTTACAAGCTAAACCCTAATTTTCTAGGAAAATTTTCAATATAAAAATGAGCTAGATAAAATTTTATTAAATACTATGCTTGCTCCTCTATTTTCTAGAATTTTCTGGGAATTATTTGAGCAAGGGAAGTATTTTTAATAATTGAAACATCATTTCACAAATTGTTTTTATTTAAAAAGTTCAAAAGTCCCCCTCCTAGGCCGTTGGGCCGAATCCGGCCCAACTTCTCTCTCTTTCCTCTCTCTCCCGCGCGCGGCCCATGCCGGCCCAAGCCGAGCCGCTGCCGCCCGCGCCCCTCTCTCCAGCCGCTGACATGTGGGGCCCACATGTCAGGGTCGTCCCCTCCTCCTCCAGCCGCTGACAGGTGGGGCCCACCTGTCAGATCCATCCCCTACCTCCGGCCGGCCGCCGCCGAGCCCGAACCCGAGCCGCCTTTTCTCCTCTCAAATTCGTCCAAATCCGACTCCGTTTCTTCCAATTGATTGAGGGGTTTTGTTCCTCTCGGTCTCCTCTTTCTTTTCCCCCAAGAATCAAAGCGAATCGTTGCGGTTTGGATCCGAATTGAATTCGTTTCGATTTATCCCTAAAAAACCGAGTTTGATTTCTTCCCGAGTCGATTCCTCCCGTTTGCGGCTTGATCTCTTCAATCCAATGCTATATAAAGCATCCCCTCGTCGCCCTCTTTCGATTGCCCCCTTTCCCGAGCTCTCCCGTGCCTCCTTGCGTCGCCGCGACGTGCTCCAAGTCCGCCGCCGCCGCCGGCCGTCTTCGGCGTCGTCGCCGCGCCGTCTCCGCCGTCGCCTTTGGTCGCCGCCACCACCGTTAGGTGCGCCGTGGTGAGAGGAAGCCCGGCCGCCCCTCCGTTTTCGCCGCCGATCACCGGAGCCCCTTCGCCGCCGTCGACCCGAGCCGCCGCGCCGCCTTTGCTCGTCGCCGGCCGCCGTCGTGCATCCTTTGACGACGTGGTGAGTACCAACGGGTTCGCCTCGTTGTCCTCTCCGCGTAGATGCCCTCCAATCCCGCCGCCGTTGTCCCTAGCGCCGGCGAGCTCGTCGTCCCGAGCCGGCCGCCGTGCCGACGTCAGCATGACGTCAACCCTAGGGCTGACGTCATCATCGCCAGGGCTGACGTCATCTCTCTCTCTCTCTCCTTTTTCCCGATTTTCTAATAGATTAACTTCGGAAAATCATAATTAAATAACCGTAGATCCGTTTTAGGTGGTTCAAGTTTCTAAATTCTTCTAAAATCAAGATCTACATGTTAAAAATATCCACATGTACTGTTTATGCTTGTTTTTGTACTGTTTTGTTGATTTTGTTTATTTGCTTTAGTTTCCGACGTTCCGGAGGAGAGCGTTTCCGTTGAGGAAGGTTCCGAAGTGTTTGTGGAAGCTCAAGGCAAGTCACACAGATCCCAAACGACCCTTTGAGCATGTTGAACCCGTTTAAAGCTATTATTTTATTTCAACTATGCATTGTTTTCGAATGTCATCGGGTGGTGAACCTTTCCCAGTTAATTAATGGCCGAAGATGACTTTATTTTCCTATGGGTTATAATTTGATTAGCATGAACCTTATATATTGGATTGGTTCAGCTAAATGCTATATATAGGTTTGCTTAGCCATGCTTAGAAACATTAGCTAACTAAAAGGGGCTAAATATAATTATATTACATAATTCTTATTGATAATAATGGTTATATTTAAATGGTAGCTCACGATGGTCAATCGTGTAATGATTTGATAATTAAAACCTGATTAAGGTGGGTTGTGAGCATATGGTTTTGATGGTTGTGCTCATGACAATTAAGGACCGGTTCGCGAGCTACTGTTGTGAAACATTTATCGTGCCAACCACAAGCCAGCGTGGGCAACGGCTTTATCTTTTGTATAGCGTGATTCATTATAGTGCGCCAGACTGAGAAGTGGCGAGAAGTCCACGGGGGTCGCTGGGGAGTCCATGCCTCTGGTTTTTGAGGGGGTGATTATGATCCAGGAAAGGTGCGCTGTAATGGATTATGTTGTGCAAGGGGTATTGTCACGACTCCTTTCCGAGATACCGTGGTGGTATTGAGGCACATGGTGACATGATGTGGGGTTGTGTCTTGTGGGTACAGTGGTACACCTCTGATCAGAGTTTAAACTATTCGAATAGCCGTACCCGCGCTTATGGGTGAGTTGAGCAATGTTTTTCGTGATTAGTCTCATACTACTCATTAATGGTAATAATGTGTAATTAATTTAACTCCTGGTTTGGAATGGCTAATTCCTGGTTTGGAGGGTTTAATTTGTTCAACTGGGTTTGGTTGTTCAAATGTGGTTGGGCCTATGCAACACGGGTGTGTTGTATGGTGTTTATTTAATATTGATTAATTATTCAACTGTTTTTACTATTCTCTTAAATATTTATTAAATGCTGTTCCTGCAAATGAGCCATATTATGCCATCCTTTGTTATCCTGTGCACTTGCATATTTGCTGTGTGGCTTGTTGAGTATGTCATATGCTCATTCTTGCAATATTCATTCATCAGAAGAGGAGTATCTCAGCGAAGGTGATGATCTGGAGGATTAGGCTTGTTCTCGGTTAAGATGCCTGTGGAGTGGAGTCGCCTTAGCTGTTCCGTAGTTTGTTTTAGTTTTCCGCTGCGTAGAATGTTATTTTTCTTTGAGAGGAACTGTCTACCTCTGTAATAAATTTTGATTTGCGAATATGCATTAGTTAATTATTTGTACTCTATTATCAATATTGTCATTGTGTGCCTCGGTTGATTCCTGGACGAGGGTTTAACACACATGTAAGCGTTTGGAATTTTGGATAGAAATTCCGGGCGTGACAGTCAGGCGGCGTGCGGCGTGCTCCATCCCGTCCCATCATAATGATGAGGGGCTTCACAGCCTCTTACCCCGGTCAAAGCTGGTCCAACCACTCTGAACTGATCCGGGTATCTATTTCCTGATGTGAACTGAAACCCGGAAGTCCTCAACCATTAAACAACGAATGACAAGGGCGCCCCGCATAATCTGATGAGCCCCACGCAGCAGCCGACGCGCAGATAGCTTCTGGGCAAAGGCACAAGACATGTAATTAAGATAGAGAATATTTTCCCTTCTCTCTGGGTAGCACTCGTAGCGTATGTGGGATCCCCTTAGAGTGTAAAAGGAGGACCATGCCTAGCGAGAGAGGGGATCGGACTCTGGATCCCCAAACTAAAGCTTCTCTAACCCTAGCTTGTACATGGGAGATTCAGAGGCTTTGCAATCATAGAAGAATCATCATACACACAGGAGTAGGTTATTACGCTTCATAGCGACCCAAACCTGTATAAATCCCTTATGTCTCTTTTGTCTCGAGAAACCTCGGATCTTACTCGCTCCCCTGGCCGAACCCACAAAGGGGGGTCTCATGACCTACCGCTAGAGAGGATCACGCCTCGACAAAGTGGTATCAGAGCTTTCATTGCTCGGCGAGTTTTTATCTACCCATAACCAGAAAATTGCCATACAAAAAGAAATTGCATCCTATACCTGGCCATCTTTGTGCCATAGCATTGTTCTATCAGTATTTGCTTTGTTGAGTTTTGCGTTGCAACGTCGAGTCGTGTTGCTGATCTTAGTGTTTAGTCCATTTAGAGTTTCGAGTTCTGGTCACGTTTAGTACCATTGTCGTCGCATGCATGTATGGATGAAAACGGTCGGAAATGGTCAGAAACGGTATCATTATTTTATTATTTTTCGAAAACAAACGGAAAAGGTAGAAAAATTTCCATATTTATGAATTCATCTATTTAGTGTCAACTTCAATGCCATGCTGACAAAAATTGAAAAAACCAAATTTTGAAAACGGTAACCACCGTTAAAAATATTATAATTATATTAGTTTTGCAGAAACAGTATCGGTACGGTCGGGAAATTTCCATACTGTTTTCACCCCTACATGCTTGTTGTCATCGGGACCTACAAAAACTGAATCGTCTTGTCGTTAGGGTTCCATTTTTTTAGTTTTCAGAAGTTTTTGTCGGTTAGTGTTGGAGTGGTATTAGGGTTTCTGTCGTGTGGTTTATCGGTTTGTGCCTTGACCCGTGGTTTGTTCGAGCTGTTGAGCGTGAGGAGAGAAATATGGAAGCAGAATAGATTCGATTGGATTCAGTTGGGTTTAAGAAAAGGAAAAAAAAGGAAAATAATAAAAGTAGATTGGATTGGCAAATCAATTTCTATTTTATCTCGTGCATTGAATCTGGCCGGCCGATCCATCCACCCACTATACCCGCACATCCCCACCATCAACGGTTATGTGTGCCTGTCACGCCCAAAAATTCATAAACCAGAATTTCTAAGTTGAATGTGTATTAAACCCCTGTCCAGGACCAGCCAGGGTACACAAACGACAATTGTTGACATACGGATCCACGTCTTGACTGTTGAAGACTTGACTTTTGCAGCGAGGCGACTCCATTCCATAGGCATCCTTGACGGCAGCGACGAAACCAACTACTTCGAGACATCTCCAACTGAGAAGAACTTCAACTCTGGTGTGGGGAAGAGAGAGCAAGACTGAGTACTACGCACTATACTCAGCAAATCATACCGGGAGGGAAGGTATGATGCAGGATATATCCAAAGGAGGCTAAAGGTTCATTTGCATAAAGCAGGTATTTAAAAAGGTAGTTGAAAGCAGTAAAACAGTTGTAGTAATTGATCAATATTAACCAATCACTGCTCAACACTACACCATGTTGAGACAGGCCCAAACCACCACTTGAACTAACCAGTTACATTAGCTAGCTACGGGTGAGACTAATCGCGGTGAATCTGGTCGACTGCCCATAACCGCGGGCATGACTATTCGAATAATTTTTCTCTGATCAGAGGTGTACAATTGTACCCACAAGACACAGCCCCACGACACGTTTCCGTGCGCCGACATGCCAACACGACATACCGGAAAGAGGTCGTGACAGCACCCTTCGCATAACCCCCTCTAACCAATCGCACCACACCTCAGGTTTCACCCCCACTCCTCGCAAGGCAGCGGGCAGTTCCCTCTCATGCTACGGTGAATCTGGAAGCCGATCAAACGAACACCCTGGCCGACCCAACTCTATCACGCCCACCCTAGCCTGGGTACGTCAGCTAGAGGAAAGCTACACTACAAGCCCAGCCGTTGCCCACGGTTGCTTGTGGTAAGTACGATAAGTTTTTCCAGGGCATCCCGTGATCCGGTCCTTAATCGCCATAGGCACGAATAGCAAAACCATGCACCCACAGCCCACCATGTAGTGTATTTTAGTTAACTAACACCATTGTGGTGGCACAATAGTTGAAAGCTATGCCAATAATTGAAGTCTATGCATTAATGTGATCCCCCCTTTGTGTACTAGTTGAACTAAGCATGTGTCGATGTTTGAGATCACGACTACGGTATTTGGATGGTATGGGGGTCGTTGGTACCAGGGTATATGCAAGATTGAGGTAAAAAAGATAGAGACAGGGATTTTTATACAGGTTCAGGCCCCTTATCTGACAGGTAATAGCCCTACATTCTGTTTATATGGGATTGATATAGAAACCACCGAGTACAATAATTGGGATAACCTATCTAACTGTCGTCGACTTGGCGGTTAGATAACCAACTCGTAGTCGACGACATGGTAGTCTTCCTCCTCGAGTATGAACTCGTCGAGATCATAGATGGCGCTAGATCCCTCTTGCCGGTCTTCGTAGACATCGGATGGGGTATGTCTAGACTAATCTCTAATGTCGATATTTGGTGGCATGTGTTGGCTTGTATCGGATTTGTGGCTTGTATTGGTCTCTCTCCTCCCCTCCTAGGGGGCTTGTATTTATACCCATACATGACCCCTTGTCCAAGTAGAACTTTGGAGACCAATATGGATACAGTCCACGTAGTACATGTCATTTCCATATAGAACTCTATTTGTCATTCCTTATCCGGAACTCCTTCTATATACGAGGTATGTTTTCGTATAAGACTTTTTATATGGTGGGCCCCGTCGAGCTTAGTCAACTGCTATTAGGTATGTGGTATCCATAACCCTGCAGTAGCCCCCGACATCAATGCAAATGAACGAGTTCATGTTCTCGATCGAAGACTTTTGAAAAACTGTTGTCGTACTCACTTGACAGTTCTTGGTGTAATCAGAGATAGCACTAGATTCCTTTTATCGGCCTTTGTAGGCACTATATTAGGTTTGTCTAGGTTAATCTCCGATGTCGACCGAGAAGATACGGAGCATGCGACTAATTCTCCCGTCTTGCTGTAATCGAGAATTTGGATTGAAGTCAAGAAATTCCATCTCGGCGGGTACACCATTGCTTCATTCCATATTCCTTGTCGAGCACCATCAACCGTTCTCGAGTAATCGAGTAGGCGTAGAGTCTGCGACAAAGCCTTGAAATCTAACTTGATTGTTCTGATGTCTAATTTTCCTGAAATCAATACTCAGAACATTTGTCGTACTCGCTTAGTCGATCCCGGTGTAGAACCGTAGAGACACGGAGCCCTCGACAACGCTGAATGGAACTTTCATGAAATTAATACTTAGAACATTAAATAGAAATAGCCCCCAAGCGAACGCTCAAGGGTATCATGATATAATATGTATGGAAAAATTTAAAAATAAATTTAATCTACGTGTTAATAAGAAAGTACGCTCGCTAGAGTTGCCCTCAGCAAACGGAGTTCGGTACTCCTCCTAGTCCCCAGCCTTGTCCTCGGAGAAGCCCATTCTCGGAGGAGAAGGCTCAACAACCCGTAACATGCCTAGCTGAAAATGCGATTACCTAGCCCCCAACCATGAAGTTGGAAAAATCAATTTCCGATTACACGGCTTAGTTAATACACCTTTTGAGCACTCTTACATGACCAGGTCTTACATGGTCGTTCAGCTCTCAGAGTCTGACAAGACCTTATCCGCTCTGGGCGTCCCCAGCCGAAATTCCCGTAGGTCTCTCGAAGGCTTGTCGGAACGGTGTAAAGGGTCAATAGGTTCGATTTCGAGAGTAGGTGTTATCGTGGTAAGGGATCTCTGGACAAATATTGCACATACAAGCACTTAAAGAAATTGACATAGATGATGAGACGACCACCACACTAGGCAAAGACCAGGTGTATAGTTGTGCCCAACAAATCGCATAGGTAGTGGGAGAATCGCTACATCGCCGGCAGAAGACCAGTTGTAGTCATAACTCGACCACTTGAAGTGGAGGTATGAGAGATCAATACGGCCTACTGGTTCGAGAACCAGGAATAGGAGTCTCTCAACCGTTTGAAATTAAGGTGCGAGGACTGGCACGCTACTGGTCGAGGACCAGTCGTAGTCATAACTCGACCTTTGGAAGTCGTGATACGAGGACCGCTACGCTGCTGGTGGAAAACCGGTCGTAGTCATACCTCGACCATTAGATGTCGTGGTACGAGGATCGCTACGTTGCTAGTCGAAGACCAGTTGTAGTCATAACTCGACCACTTGAAGTGGAGGTATGAGAGATCACTACGGCCTACTGGTTCGAGAATCAGGAGTAGGTGTCTCTCAACCGTTTGAAATTAAGGTGCGAGGACTGCTACGCTACTGGTCGAGGACTAGTCATAGTCATAACTCGACCTTTGGAAGTCATGGTACGAGGACCGCTACGCTGTTGGTTGAAAACCAGTCGTAGTCATACCTTGACCATTAGAAGTCATGGTACGAGGATTGCTACATTGCCAGTCGAAGACCAGTTGTAGTCGTACCTCGACCAGTGGAAGTTGCGGTGTGAGGATCGCTACGTTGCCGATCGAAGACCAGTCGTAGTCATATCTCGACCATAGGAAGTCATGGTACGAGGATCACTACGTTGCTGATGGGATACCAGTCATAGTCATATCTCGACCATTAGAAATCGTGGTACGAGGATCGCTACGTTGCCACTCGAAGACCAGTCATAGTCGTATCTCGACCATTAGAAGTTGTGGTACGAGGATCGCTATGTTGTTGGTAAAAGACCAGTCATAGTCGTACCTCGACCATTTGTAGGGAATCCACAGTAATAAATGGACGACACTCTCGTGACCTGTGAGAACTGCCTCCTGATGACGACGAAGACAATGAGGAATTACCGTAGTCGGAGGTTCAGCTCCTGGACCTACTACCTCGTCCTCGAGCCCTCTAGAAGTCTGGGGATCTCGAGTTTCGTCATCGTCATGTGATGTCGTGATGCTGTTAACCTTGTCCGTTGTCATCCTGATGTCATTAGTACTGGACGTTGTCATCCTGGTGACAACGACGATATAGTCGGCCTTGGTTGTTGCTATCACGATCATGTTGATTGTCGCGTTAGATGTCAAGAGATTACTCAACTGACTGGTCGAGGACCAGGAGTAGGCGTATCTCGATCACCTGATGTACCCTAAGTTCAACTCGACACTCAAGGCTGTTGTTGGCCCAATCTTTCGGTGAGTTGATGATAACTACGATTTGGGAGAAACGTTGACGACTCGACTACAACCGTACAAGACGTTGCGTTGCGCCTTAGCGATCGATACACCTCTCCGTGGGTTGTTGATCTTGCCGGTGCAAATCAACCTTATTCCTGCAAGCAAATCGAAGAAACAAGCCACAACAAGATAGAAGCAATCTGAATTGCAAATAGAAATGAATACACACGATAAGTTGGGGTTTCGAATACAAGCAGACCGACGGTCTAGCCGATACGCGCGTTGCAAGGAAGTAGCAATGGCTAAACTTTCATCTAAACAAAATCCGAGAAACCCTGAAGGGGAACCTAGCTATATATAGGGGTGGGAGGACGACCTAGGGGTGCCTAGGGTCGTGCTCCACCAGCTTGGGGCCCACCCCACATGGGCCCCACCTGGGCCGGGGTCCCAAATGAAGTTAGAAGCCCACAGGCCCATTATAGGTGATGCAGTACTTTGTTCCTATGATTCTGGCCACACAAGATGGAATTCAGAGAAGAGGCTGGATCCGTTGTAAAGAGGGCTCCGAGAGCTTTCCATCAAGTACTCACGGGCCGAAAACGGAGGTCGTATGCAGATTCGGCGGCCGCTTGAAGTCAGCGGTGTAGTAGGTGGCCGAATCGGATTCCAGCACTTGGAGGATGTGATCTCGATATCTTCTTGTTCATCCATGATGTGAGCAATGGTTGCATCCGTGGTAGCCATGGTCACATTATCCTCCCCTTCTTCACGGAAAACCGTCCTCGGTTTTTCCATATGGTGCTCTTTGCATAGTCCATTTACAACAACCTGTTTCTTCCAATTAAAACAAGGCAAACTCGAGACAATTTGGTTAGCAATAACATTTCTCTTTAGCTTGTATGTTTTATCCACATGTACAGGAAGTTCTAAATCCGAGCAGATGTAAAGTCTATGCATAAAATATATTCCAAGATCATTATATTCGCCAAAGATGTGAAATATAACATTGGTTGGACAAGGCAAATCAGACTTAGCAAATAATTTATGCTTCAAATTATCGAGCTCACAAAAATCATCAAACTGAACATAGGTCAAAGTATTTAAAGAAGATCTCAATTCACGCTCCTCTACTTCATTAGCAATGTGAACAACATGCTTAAAATCAGCGCAGTAAAAATTAACAGTAGGAATAGCATGTTCATTCACTAGTTGTGGCATGGATATAAGTGAAGCATTATCACATAACTCTTCTTTATCACAAGGAACAGCAAACAAATCAACTTGTGACAAAGGAATCTCAGCAGTTGGTTCCACTAATGGTTGCTCTACTATAGCATGAAAAGTGAACAAATTCAATTCATTAACAACACACTCACCTTGATTAATTTCAGCACCATTAAGTTTACCTTTGATGCCCTCTTCAGATGATGGAGGTGCCTCGACTTTGAGTGTAAACAATGGGATTGGCGGCTTAGTCACGACTTTTTCCTCCCTTTTGTCAGTACACGCTTCCTGCAAATGGTCAGTAATAGGAGGCAAAAACATAGCATGTTGCTTCTTCATGTCCTCATGTATTTTACTTTCAGCATTGCAAGCAAGTTGTAACAAATGAGAAAGAGATGTATATCTTTGACAATCAATCATGTCCTGAATTTCTTTGTTAAGCCCACATAAAATTCTCAATTCTGTAGCTTCTTTGCATTCATCTAAACCACAACGTAATAAACAAGCATGCATATCATGATAGTATGAAGTAACACTTTTGTTATCTTGTTTTAAACATTGCAGTTTGTTGAACAGAATATCAACATAATACATGGGAACATAAACATCTCTGAAATATATCGTTTGAGGTCTTTCAAAGATTGTGGTATTTTGTTATGCCTACAAAGATGTTTCCAATCATTAGAAGCATGTTTAATTAAAACACTAGAGGCACACATAACCTTTTGTTTCTCAGACAAGACATGCTTTATAAATTCTCTATCAACCGCTAGCTCCCAATTAATGTAAGCATGAGGATCATAATTTCCCTCGAAATAAGGTACTGCAGATTTGATATTACATAGAACATTGTCAATTACCTCATAATGGTCATGTTGATCACTCCTCATGTCTCGACGAAGATGTCGATGTTGAGCACAGTTATCCCCAATTATCTTGCGTATCCCTGCCATTGTTAGTAGAAAACAAAAAACATACACAAAAATATGCGCGTTCCTATTAACTACTATGTAGTGGCAGCTCAAAAATCACACACACTCAAGCTTTTAACCAAGCTCTTACAAGATCTTACCAATGCAAGCGGAACGGTGACATACACTGACTCAACCAAGCACCCCAATGGAGGTTGGATGTATCGATGCCTTGGCAAACAATTGCTATATGGCTGCAATCAAATCTGTGGAGCTCTGGGTTGGCTTAAATATGTAGCAAAGGAATAGCAAATGCTCAAATCAGAGAATGCAAAGTTGAATAATTGTTCAAAGTCAAGTACCGTGCTGGTCCTAGGCTAGAACGTACTAGAGACGCGAGCCTAGACACAAACGATACCACAAGATAGTACTAGAAACAACTCAAGCACGCTTTGATATGTGAAAGCAAACTCAAAGATACAACTGATTTTTCTCTTTTCTTTCTTTTTTTTCTATCTTTTTCTTTCTTTCTTTTCTTTTTCTTTTTTTTGGTGCGGCTTTTGTTTTCTTTCTTTTTATCACCTTTCTGCCTTTTTTTGTTTTTTAAATTTTTTTCAGCAAAAACCAACTCAAGAACCTTAATGTAATATTACAAGGACTGAACTGTAAATATACAAATTACAGGGACTCAAATACAAAAGTGCAAACCCAAAAATTTGGACATACAAAAATGGAATGCGCTCGTCCCATAGGTTCCGTTTTTGCAAACAGATCTCGAATCCGACACTCAAAAATTTTTCACCAAGCTCTCTAGCAACTCACGGTATAGATGGAACCGAGAGGAGATGGAAAGAGTCAGACTCGGCGTGCTGGTGGGCGGCAGCGGAAGGATACTGCACACCGTCCGGATTTGCTGAGAGGAAAAAAGGAAACTGATCCAATCTACTATTTTCTTTCCAAGCACAACAAAAACCAATCTAATCTTCTCTTTCCATCCAACTCACGCACAACAGCCTCCTTCCATCCAACTCACGAGCAAGAGCGCAATTGACAACGGCACAAGGCAAATCAGACCACAGAGACCAAGATGCAACTGCTAAACTGATCGACAGAAACTTCTGAAAACTACAAAAATTGAACCGTGGTAGCGAGCCGATTCCGTTTTCGTAGGTCCCAACGATGACAGAGACACGATGACGGTGACAACAGTGGTACTAAACATGACCAGAACTCGAAACTCTAAACGGACTAAACGCTATGACCAGCAACACGACTCAACGATGTAACGCAAAACTCAACAAAGCAAAAACCGAAATGAACAATGCAATGGCACAATATGACTAGGTAAATGACGCAATTTTTTTTTGGCTATTCTCTGGTAATGGGTAGATAAAAACACACTGAGCAACGAAACCTCTGATACCACTTGATGTACCCTGAGTTCAACTCGACACTCAAGGCTGTTGTTGGCCCGATCTTTCGGTGAGTTGATGATAACTACGATTTGGGAGAAACGTTGATGACCCGGCTACAACCGTACAAGACGTTGTGTTGCGCCTTAGCGATCGATACACCTCTCCGTGGGTTATTGATCTTGCCGGTGCAAATCAACCTTATTCCTACAAGCAAATCAAAGAAACAAGCAAGAACAAGATAAAAGCAATCTGAATTGCAAATAGGAATGAATACACACGATAAGTTGGGGTTTCAAATACAAGCAGACCGATGGTCTAGCTGACACGCGCGCTGCAAGGAAGTAGCAATAGCTAAACTTTCATCTAAACAAAACCCGAGAAATCCTAAAGGGGTACCTAGCTATATATAGGGGTGGGAGGACGACCTAGGGGTGCCTAGGGTCGTGCTCCACCAGCTTGGGGCGCACCCCACATGGGCCCCACCTGGGCCGGGGTTCCAAATGAAGTTAGAAGCCCACAGGCCCATTGTAGGTGACGCAGCACCTTGTTCCTGTGATTCTGGCCACACGAGATGGAATTCGGAGAAGAGGCTGGATCCGTTGGAAAGAAAGCTCCGAGAGCTTTCCATCAAGTACTCACGGGCCGAAAACGGAGGTCGTATGCAGATTCGGCGGCCGTTTGAAGTCAGTGGTGTAGCAGGTGGCCGAATCGGATTCCAGCACTTGGAGGACGTGATCTCGATATCTTCTTGTTCATCCATGATGTGAGCAATGGTTGCATCCGTGGTAGCCATGGTCACATCATCACCTGAAGATGAACTTTTAGGTGGTGAGATGTCACGCCCTAAAAATCTTAAATTTATAAATTGTTGTTTAATTGGAATTTTTAGAAATTAAATTAAAAGCCTACAAGCTAAACCCTAATTTTCTAGGAAAATTTTCAATATAAAAATGAGCTAGATAAAATTTTATTAAATACTATGCTTGCTCCTCTATTTTCTAGAATTTTCTGGGAATTATTTGAGCAAGGGAAGTATTTTTAATAATTGAAACATCATTTCACAAATTGTTTTTATTTAAAAAGTTCAAAAAGTCCCCCCCTCCTAGGCCGTTGGGCCGAATCCGGCCCAACTCTCTCTTTTCTCTCTCTTCCCGCGCGCGGCCCATGCCGGCCCAAGCCGCTGCCGCCCGCGTCTCTCTCTCGCGGAGGCTGGCAGGTGGGGCCCGCCTGTCAGGCTCCTCCTCTCCTCTCTCCAGCCGCCGACATGTGGGGCCCACATGTCGGGGTCGTCCCCAACCTCCGGCCGAGCCCGAGCCGTGCCCTAGCCGGTCGAGCCGCCGCCTTTCGCCTCCGTTTTCGCCCCGATCCGATCTCCTCGTGTCCGATTGGTTTAGGGGAATTGTTCCTCTCGGTCTCCTCTTTCTTTTCCCCCAAGAATCGAAGAGATTGGTGGAGTATTTGATCCGAATCGAGTTCGAGTTTGAGTTTATCTCTAAAACCGAATTCAAATCTTCTCGGATCGATTCCTCCCGTATGGAGTTCGATCTCTTCGATCCGATGCCATATAAATGATCCCCGTGTCGTCCTCTTTCGTTTGCCCCCTCTCCCGTCCGCTCTCGTGCACCGAAGCGCCGCCGCCTCGTGCAAGAAGGTCGCCGCCGCCGCCGGCCAACTTCGGCGTCGTCGCGCCGCCGCCTCCGTCGTCGCCGCCGCTTGCCGCCGCCACCGTTAGGTGCGCCGTGGTGAGAGGAAGCCCGGCCGCCCCTCCGTTTTCGCCGCCGATCACCGGAGCCCCTTCGCCGCCGTCGACCCGAACCGCCGCGCCGCCTTTGCTCGTCGCCGGCCGCCGTCGTGCATCCTTTGACGCCGTGGTGAGTACCAACGGGTTCGCCTCGTTGTCCTCTACGCGTAGATGCCCTCCATTTCCGCCGCCGTTGTCCCTAGCTCCGGCGAGCTCTCCAACCCGAGCCGGCCGTCGTTGCCGACGTCAGCATTAGGGTTTTTTCCTTTTTCCCGATTTTCTAATAGATTAAAACTTCGGAAAATCATAACTAAATAACCGTAGATCCGTTTTAGGTGGTTCAAGTTTCTAAATTCTTCTAAAATCAAGATCTACATGTTAAAAATATCCACATGTACTGTTCATGCTTGTTTTTGTACTGTTTTGTTGATTTTGTTTATTTGCTTTAGTTTCCGACGTTCCGGAGGAGAGCGTTTCCGTTGAGGAAGGTTCCGAAGTGTTTGTGGAAGCTCAAGGCAAGTCACACAGATCCCAAACAACCCTTTGAGCATGTTGATCCCGTTTAAAGCTATTATTTTATTTCAACTATGCATTGTTTTTGAATGTCATCGGGTGGTGAACCTTTCCCAGTTATTTGTTGGCCGAAGATGACTTTATTTTCCTATGGGTTATAATTGGATTAGCATGAACCTTATATATTGGATTGGTTCAGCTAAATGCTATGCTATATATAGGTTTGCTTAGCCATGCTTAGAAACATTAGCTAATTAAAAGGGGTTAAATATAAATTATATTACATAATTATTATTGATAATAATGGTTATATTTAAATGGTAGCTCACGATGGTCAATCGTGTAATGATTTGATAATTAAAACCTGACTAAGGTGGGTTGTGAGCATATGGTTTTGTTGGTTGTGCTCATGACAATTAAGGACCGGTTCGCGAGCTACTGTTGTGAAACATTTATCGTGCCAACCACAAACCAGCGTGGGCAACGGCTTTATCTTTTGTATAGTATGATTCATTATAGTGCGCCAGACTGAGAAGTGGCGAGAAGTCCATGGGGGTCGCTGGGGAGTCCATGCCTTGTTTTAAAGGGGGTGATTATGATCCAGGAAAGGTGCGCTGTAATGGATTATGTTGTGCAAGGGGTATTGTCACGACTCCTTTCCGAGATACCGTGGTGGTGTTGAGGCACATGGTGACATGATGTGGGGTTGTGTCTTGTGGGTACAGTGGTACACCTCTGATCAGAGTTTAAACTATTCGAATAGCCGTACCCGCGGTTATGGGTGAGTTGAGCAATGTTTTTCGTGATTAGTCTCACACTACTCATTAAAGGTAATAAGGTGATAATTAATTTAATTCCTGGTTTGGAATGGCTAATTCCTGGTTTGGAGGGTTTAATTTGTTCAACTGGGTTTGGTTGTTCAAATGTGGTCGGGCCTATGCAACACGGGTGTGTTGTATGGTGTTTATTTAATATTGGTTAATTATTCAACTGTTTTTACTATTCTCTTAAAAATTTATTAAATGCTGTTTTCTGCAAATAAGCTATATTATGCCATCCTTTGTTATCCTGTGCACTTGCATATTTGCTGTGTGGCTTGTTGAGTATGTCATATGCTCATTCTTGCAATATTCATTCGTCAGAAGAGGAGTATCTCAGTGAAGGTGGTGATCTGGAGGATTAGGCTTGTTCTTGGTTAAGATGCCTGTGGAGTGGAGTCGCCATAGCTGTTCCGTAGATTGTTCTAGTTTTGTTTTCCGCTGCGTAGAATGTTTTTTTTTCTTTGAGAGGAACTATCTACCTCTGTAATAATTTATTATTTTCGAGTATTCATTAGTTAAATATTTGTACTCTATTATCAATGTTGTCATTGTGTGCCTCGGTTGATTCCTGGACGAGGGTTTAACACACATGTAAGCGTTTGGAATTTTGGATAGAAATTCTGGGCGTGACAAGTTGGTATCAGAGCCACCTTGACCTTAGGATAAGCCAAATGGTAAACCTTAAGTAGCCTTCAAAGTATTTTGAAAAATAGAACTGCTCTTCTCTATTCTCTTCTAAATTAATTAAGTTGGCAGCCCATGCAAGGTTATGCACAAAACTTATTTAATTCAATTTCTTTTCTTTCGAAAGCAAAAAGTTGTTCTCTTCTTTTAAAAGCAAAAAGTTGTTCTTCTCAAAATGTTTCTTTTTCTCTTTTCCAAATCTTATTGATTAGTCGGCACTGTACATCTATTATGGTATCGATTTAATCATGTTAGCACTAGTACTACTCATCTTTCCTATGGTGACACTGTACCGTGCTTATAATAGGTCATAATTATTTTAGTTTTATTTTGATTACTTGAAAAAAAAATATATTTGTCTCTGTCCAAAAAAAAAAAATTAAATTAAATTCTAAAAATATATTTATAAAGTAGCTTTGTATGGGTCTTTTCTTTTCTTTTCTTCCTTTTTGGTCGAAAATCATTTAAGTCTAGTTGGTGCAGCTAACTTAAAAATATGCTTTAATGTTTCTTTAGATGCCGCCCCATTCACCGAGAAATTTGATCGAGGTGTTAGGTTTCGTCAGGGAGCTGAGGTTGATGGCTTTTGAGGTAGGCTATGAAGTTGCTCCTGAGTATCGCCAGATTCCCCATGACCCCGACGAGGAGAAGTGTCGTGTTCGTGTGACGGTGGCTAGTGATAGTGAAGACCTTCCGTCTTTTAAGTTCAAAGCTGGAGGAAGATCGTACAGCCATGCTTGTCAAGAAGTAGCTTTGGTGGCCATTGGAGAGTTGCGTCAACATTTTGAAGAAGAGTTGGATTCATCAGCTTTTCAGTATCATCCCCACAAGCCTCATGGTCAAGACTATGGAACCTATACCTGTCCTGATGGTGAAGAGAGTGCCACTCTAATGCATGCGGTGCATATGCTTAGTGCTATGGATGCAGTAAGTGTGGAGCGAGACAAAGCAGCTCATGACAGGGAAAACTGGAATCGAGGCAAGATTTGCAAGTTGAAGAGCAAGGTGCACCGTCTACAGAAGAAATTAGCGGAACTTAAAGGAGAAACGCCGCCGCCAACACCCAAGTGTCGCCTCACTGCAAGAAAAAGAACCTGTCCGCCACCTCGTCTCCAGTTAGCTTCGAAGATTCGCGTGATGGGTGAAGCTGTGCCCGATCGTGCTGAACCTGTCATCGACATCATAAGTGATGAGGAAGAAGAGGAAGATCGTGAAGAAAGAGAGCCAGCTACTCCAGAGGAAGAAGATCCATCGCTTCGTTCCGACGCAAGGCGGAATTAGTCGCTTAGTTAGATCGTTGCCATAGTTCGTTGTGTTAGATTGCTTGTTTAAGTTTGCTTGTGAGTGTGTGGGTTTTAGTTGTTGCTTACATCATGGGTGGGATGTAACAGCATGAGTCTAGTTCTTTGCTTGTCAGAGTGTAAGATAGTTGGTGAGGTAGTGTTAATGCAACTTAAATGTAATCATACACAGTTAAGAGCAATATAGAATTTAAATTAATTAAATAATTTCGTTCTAAGGGTGTCTCTCTGTCGTTCTTTCCTGTTGTCTCTGCTTATCGTCAGATGGTGAACACGCGCGCTGGCACTGGAAGTGGAAGTGGAAGTGGTAGTGGAGCTACTAACAATGGAGGAGATCCCACGCTAGCTCAGATTCTGGCCCAACAAACACAACTGATCAATCTGTTAGTGCAGCAGGCACAGAATCAGCAGGCAAACAATCAGAACCAGAATCCACCCCCACCTCCCCAAAACAAGTTGGCAGATTTCTTACGTGTGAGGCCCCCTACCTTTTCAAGCACTACCAATCCAGTAGAAGCAGGAGATTGGCTGCATGCGGTAGAGAAGAAGTTGGATTTGATCCAGTGTACTGAGCAGGAGAAAGTTTCTTTTGCTTCGCATCAATTGCATGGTCCTGCTGCTGAATGGTGGGATCATTTTCGCCAAGGCAGGGCTGAAGGAGAGCCTATTACGTGGCAGGAATTCACGGCCGCTTTCAAGAAGACTCATATACCAACGGGTGTTGTAGCTCTAAAGAAGAGGGAATTTAGAGCACTCAACCAGGGATCTCGTTCGGTTACTGAGTACCTCCATGATTTCAACCGTTTAGCTCGCTATGCTCCAGAAGATGTTCGCACTGATGAAGAACGTCAGGAGAAGTTTTTGGAGGGACTGAATGATGAGTTGTCTTATGCTTTGATGTCTACGGATTTCCGGGATTTCCAGCAGTTGGTGGACAAGGCGATTCGTCAGGAAGACAAGTATAACCGGATGGAGCAGAAGAAGCGCAGGGCTGCTCAATTCAAGGCACAACAGGGCAGTAACCAGAGGCCGCGTCTCGTTACTGGACCTCAGGCTCCATCGTACCCTCAAGGAGGATCTTCATCAGTTGTCCGTCCCCAACGCCAGTTCTACAACAACAATACTGGTAATCGTGGCAATGACAACCGCAATGTGGTTGCCCGTCCTGCAGCAACTTCAGTTCTGAATCAGCCTGTCAGGAAGGAACAGGGAAACAAGCCAGTGATATGCTTCAATTGTGGTGATCCAGGACATTATGCTGATAAGTGTCCGAAGCCTCGGCGTGTGAAGAACGTTCCAACCCCGAATAACTCCAATGTTCCAGCACCAAAGGCCCGTGTTAATCATGTTGCAGCAGCAGAAGCCCAGAATGCACCAGATGTTGTTTTGGGTACGTTTCCTGTTAACTCTATACCCGCAACTGTGCTTTTTGATTCCGGTGCTACACATTCCTTTTTGTCTAAAAGTTTTGCAAGTAATCATGGGATGGAAGTTGTTAGTCTTGGGAGACCTTTACTAGTTAATACCCCAGGCAATCAAGTATTTTCGACGCAGTATTGTCCTTCCGCTACTATAGAAATAGAAGGAATTCTTTTCCCATCCTCGCTTATCTTGCTAGAATCCAAAGATCTAGATGTTATCTTAGGGATGGATTGGTTATCTCGTCACAGAGGAGTTATAGATTGTGCCAACCGTAAGGTGACCTTAACCAATAGCAATGGGGAAACAGTTTCTTTCTTTGTGTCCTCTCCTAAATCTCATGGTGTGATCTTAAACCAAGTTGCTCTACAAGAGATACCCATAGTACAAGACTACCCAGACGTGTTTCCCGAGGATTTGCCAGGTATGCCACCTAAGAGAGACATAGAGTTTCGGATAGACTTGGTACCTGGAACTAACCCCATCCATAAGAGACCGTACAGAATGGCAGCTAATGAGTTAGCTGAGGTGAAGAAACAGGTGGATGATTTGCTTCAGAAAGGATACATCAGACCCAGTACTTCGCCATGGGAAGCACTAAGATGTATCAGGACTTAAAGCAACAATTTTGGTGGGCCAGTATGCGACGTGAGATAGCAGAATATGTGGCTCTGTGTGATGTATGTCAGCGGGTCAAAGCAGAACATCAGAAGCCAGCCGGTCTGTTACAACCGTTGAAGATTCCAGAGTGGAAGTGGGAAGAAATAGGAATGGATTTTATAACCGGTCTACCTAGAACGTCGGCAGGACATGATTCTATTTGGGTAGTGGTTGATAGGTTGACAAAAGTCGCTCACTTCATACCGGTCAAAACAACCTATACGGGAAATAAGCTTGCAGAGTTATACATGGCCAGAGTGGTATGTTTGCATGGTGTTCCTAAGAAGATAGTGTCAGATAGAGGTAGCCAGTTTACTTCGAAGTTTTGGCAGAAATTACAACCAGAATTGGGTACCCGTTTGAATTTCAGTACTGCTTATCACCCTCAAACAGATGGTCAGACGGAAAGAGTAAACCAAATTTTAGAAGATATGTTGAGAGCCTGTGTTTTAGATTTTGGTGGAAGTTGGGATAAGAATTTGCCGTACGCGGAATTCTCATATAACAACAGTTATCAAGCTAGTTTGCAAATGTCTCCAAATGAAGCATTATATGGTCGGAAGTGCCGTACGCCGCTTCTTTGGGATCAAACCGGTGAACGTCAAGTTTTTGGGACAGATATATTGCGACAGGCAGAAGAAAAAGTGAAGATTATCCAAGAAAGGTTGCGCGTTGCTCAGTCGCGTCAGAAGAGCTATGCTGACAATCGTCGCAGAGATTTGGCTTTCGAAGGAGGAGATTATGTGTATCTTCGGGTTACGCCGTTACGAGGAGTTCATCGTTTCCAAACCAAAGGGAAATTGGCACCGCGCTTTGTGGGACCTTTTAAGATCGTGAGTCGAAGAGGTGAAGTAGCTTATCAGTTAGAGTTGCCTCCGTCAATGGCGGGAATACATGATGTGTTCCATGTGTCTCAGTTGAAGAAATGTTTACGTGTACCTACGGAGGAAGCAGATCCTGATCGTATAGAGCTTCAAGAAGATTTAACTTATGTTGAGAAGCCAGTCAGAATCTTGGAAGTAAGCGAGAGGAAAACCAGGAATCGCGTTATACGGTTCTGTAAGGTTCAGTGGAGCAATCATTCGGAAGAAGAAGCTACTTGGGAACGAGAAGATGAATTGAAGTCAGCTCATCCTCATCTGTTCGCCAGTTCCTCTGAATCTCGAGGACGAGATTCCGTTTAAGGGGGGTAGGTTTGTCACGCCCTAAAAATCTTAAATTTATAAATTGTTGTTTAATTGGAATTTTTAGAAATTAAATTAAAAGCCTACAAGCTAAACCCTAATTTTCTAGGAAAATTTTCAATATAAAAATGAGCTAGATAAAATTTTATTAAATACTATGCTTGCTCCTCTATTTTCTAGAATTTTCTGGGAATTATTTGAGCAAGGGAAGTATTTTTAATAATTGAAACATCATTTCACAAATTGTTTTTATTTAAAAAGTTCAAAAAGTCCCCCCCCTCCTAGGCCGTTGGGCCGAATCCGGCCCAACTCTCTCTTTTCTCTCTCTTCCCGCGCGCGGCCCATGCCGGCCCAAGCCGCTGCCGCCCGCGTCTCTCTCTCGCGGAGGCTGGCAGGTGGGGCCCGCCTGTCAGGCTCCTCCTCTCCTCTCTCCAGCCGCCGACATGTGGGGCCCACATGTCGGGGTCGTCCCCAACCTCCGGCCGAGCCCGAGCCGTGCCCTAGCCGGCCGAGCCGCCGCCTTTCGCCTCCGTTTTCGCCCCGATCCGATCTCCTCGTGTCCGATTGGTTTAGGGGAATTGTTCCTCTCGGTCTCCTCTTTCTTTTCCCCCAAGAATCGAAGAGATTGGTGGAGTATTTGATCCGAATCGAGTTCGAGTTTGAGTTTATCTCTAAAACCGAATTCAAATCTTCTCGGATCGATTCCTCCCGTATGGAGTTCGATCTCTTCGATCCGATGCCATATAAATGATCCCCGTGTCGTCCTCTTTCGTTTGCCCCCTCTCCCGTCCGCTCTCGTGCACCGAAGCGCCGCCGCCTCGTGCAAGAAGGTCGCCGCCGCCGCCGGCCAACTTCGGCGTCGTCGCGCCGCCGCCTCCGTCGTCGCCGCCGCTTGCCGCCGCCACCGTTAGGTGCGCCGTGATGAGAGGAAGCCCGGCCGCCCCTCCGTTTTCGCCGCCGATCACCGGAGCCCCTTCGCCGCCGTCGACCCGAACCGCCGCGCCGCCTTTGCTCGTCGCCGGCCGCCGTCGTGCATCCTTTGACGCCGTGGTGAGTACCAACGGGTTCGCCTCGTTGTCCTCTACGCGTAGATGCCCTCCGTTTCCGCCGCCGTTGTCCCTAGCTCCGGCGAGCTCTCCAACCCGAGCCGGCCGTCGTTGCCGACGTCAGCATGACGTCAGCATTAGGGTTTTTTCCTTTTTCCCGATTTTCTAATAGATTAAAACTTCGGAAAATCATAACTAAATAACCGTAGATCCGTTTTAGGTGGTTCAAGTTTCTAAATTCTTCTAAAATCAAGATCTACATGTTAAAAATATCCACATGTACTGTTCATGCTTGTTTTTGTACTGTTTTGTTGATTTTGTTTATTTGCTTTAGTTTCCGACGTTCCGGAGGAGAGCGTTTCCGTTGAGGAAGGTTCCGAAGTGTTTGTGGAAGCTCAAGGCAAGTCACACAGATCCCAAACAACCCTTTGAGCATGTTGATCCCGTTTAAAGCTATTATTTTATTTCAACTATGCATTGTTTTTGAATGTCATCGGGTGGTGAACCTTTCCCAGTTATTTGTTGGCCGAAGATGACTTTATTTTCCTATGGGTTATAATTGGATTAGCATGAACCTTATATATTGGATTGGTTCAGCTAAATGCTATGCTATATATAGGTTTGCTTAGCCATGCTTAGAAACATTAGCTAATTAAAAGGGGTTAAATATAAATTATATTACATAATTATTATTGATAATAATGGTTATATTTAAATGGTAGCTCACGATGGTCAATCGTGTAATGATTTGATAATTAAAACCTGACTAAGATGGGTTGTGAGCATATGGTTTTGTTGGTTGTGCTCATGACAATTAAGGACCGGTTCGCGAGCTACTGTTGTGAAACATTTATCGTGCCAACCACAAACCAGCGTGGGCAACGGCTTTATCTTTTGTATAGTATGATTCATTATAGTGCGCCAGACTGAGAAGTGGCGAGAAGTCCATGGGGGTCGCTGGGGAGTCCATGCCTTGTTTTAAAGGGGGTGATTATGATCCAGGAAAGGTGCGCTGTAATGGATTATGTTGTGCAAGGGGTATTGTCACGACTCCTTTCCGAGATACCGTGGTGGTGTTGAGGCACATGGTGACATGATGTGGGGTTGTGTCTTGTGGGTACAGTGGTACACCTCTGATCAGAGTTTAAACTATTCGAATAGCCGTACCCGCGGTTATGGGTGAGTTGAGCAATGTTTTTCGTGATTAGTCTCACACTACTCATTAAAGGTAATAAGGTGATAATTAATTTAATTCCTGGTTTGGAATGGCTAATTCCTGGTTTGGAGGGTTTAATTTGTTCAACTGGGTTTGGTTGTTCAAATGTGGTCGGGCCTATGCAACACGGGTGTGTTGTATGGTGTTTATTTAATATTGGTTAATTATTCAACTGTTTTTACTATTCTCTTAAAAATTTATTAAATGCTGTTTTCTGCAAATAAGCTATATTATGCCATCCTTTGTTATCCTGTGCACTTGCATATTTGCTGTGTGGCTTGTTGAGTATGTCATATGCTCATTCTTGCAATATTCATTCGTCAGAAGAGGAGTATCTCAGTGAAGGTGGTGATCTGGAGGATTAGGCTTGTTCTTGGTTAAGATGCCTGTGGAGTGGAGTCGCCATAGCTGTTCCGTAGATTGTTCTAGTTTTGTTTTCCGCTGCGTAGAATGTTTTTTTTTCTTTGAGAGGAACTATCTACCTCTGTAATAATTTATTATTTTCGAGTATTCATTAGTTAAATATTTGTACTCTATTATCAATGTTGTCATTGTGTGCCTCGGTTGATTCCTGGACGAGGGTTTAACACACATGTAAGCGTTTGGAATTTTGGATAGAAATTCTGGGCGTGACATGAGAGATCGCTACGATCTACTGGCCAAGGACTAGGTGTAGGCGTATCTCGATCACCTGAAGAGGCACTAGAGTTGGTGATTACATGTGCATCTCATGTGGCTAGCATGACTCACATACCCAACATATAGCATATCCGGATGTCTACTCGCAATCATGTCGGGTGATCAAGCCGACAACGTTCGCAAGGAATTACCTATTAACAACATTTTCTCAAATAGTCCAGCCTTAGCTGGCGCTATGTTGACGGTCGTTATCGATCAGTTTCGACCGTCAATATTACCAAAATAGGGGAGAACTAGTGATGCTTGCAATGCATATATTTGTTAGAATAATAATATTGTACTAGTATTAGGTATACTAACCTTTTGCAGAGAATGACAATAAAGTGGAGGAGAATCGACATCAACTCAGCCGATAAATCAATCGGACGGTGTCGAGAACCAGACGTGTATGAATGGGCCAAGAACTCAGAAATAACATGACATATTGGGCCAAAATTCACAAGTCTATGAAGGAGAACAATAAAGGAGGCTGCCAGCCGAAGATGGGCTGGGTTGGGCCTGCCCATGGTTCAACCGAATCATAGGGTTCGGCCGAACCTCCCGTGGCGCCGATGGATGCAGGGTTTGGATGGACGACTGGATTTGATGCCCAATGACGGTTGGAGGGTATTACCGACCATTCCAACCGTCACAAACGTCATTACCTGCCTATAAAAGGAGCTCCTCTTCTCACATCACTCACACACCTCAAGCAATAGCTCTCTCATTTCTCTCAAGTTTAGTTTAGTAGTATCTAGTTGGTGGAATAGGAATATAGTAGAAATCAGGAGTCCGAAAGCCTTCGGAAGAGTTCGGGTATGGCTCTAGTAGCTTCTCTCTTCTCTTTTGTAAGCTTTGTACTTTTACTAGAATACTCTTCTAAATACATTTATGGTATTGAAATACTTTCCGAGTATATGAGTACCTACTTTATATTATGTTCATGTTATATTGAATATACGGCTAGCTTATCTGGGAGATACTTTGGTGCGGGTATAGTGTTTGCTTATGCAATTACTCTATGTCATGACGATGATATTAGAGTAGTATCTGGTAGTTTAGACGTGGTGTCTAGATTACGGGATATCATTATTTGGGGTTATATATTGCGGATGAGAGGTGGGCCGCTGATGGTGACAGCTCAGTACGGGTTTTCCTCCGCGCCGGTATATAATCCTAAGTTAATTCCCTAGGGAGGGTATTCCTCCGTATTTAGCCCCGGTTGTATGGTCATGACGGGTTGTCGTAAGGAACTCGGCAGTCAGGGGTGGCTTCTCGAAGTACCAGGAGGGCATCGGATAGAGGGTATTAGCTAGTATATCGGTTAACTAGGATGTATGTATACTATGTATATTAGAAGTTTAGGAATAGATTTTCTTTCTCTTTCTTTTTCACTTAGCTTAGATGATATATTATGAGAATGAGTAGTTAATGCTTGTGTGTCACTCTACCTTGGATTATCTTAACCCCCTGCTTAGAATATGATTATCACAAGTAATATATAAATTATTAGGCAAGTTCTCTCTACATGATCTTCCCACGGGATAAAATAAATATGATACCCTTGGAATACTCTCGGGTGAAATGCTACAATGGTATATCCGTACGTTTGCGGATGAACTCTGTAACCATAATATACCAGAAGTATTTCTGCGTCATTGCTGGGAATTATATTTCCAGTAATGTCGTTATGAAATACCAACACGCTATAGATGAGATAAGTCGTCAGTCTTTGTTGGTAGGTTGGGTGCGACAACTCAGCATTCTTCGAGAACGTTCTCGATAATGCGGTGTACTCGACCACATCCTACTCGAGTGCGCAGTCGTTCCTGAAAAATATTTTCTAGAAGACAAGATATATAGTAGAGAATATTGAGTATGTACTTAAAAAAACTATTACTTGAATCTTCTAGTATTGTCAGGATATAATGAGCGGATTAAATATGAGGTATCATGTAAACCGTAAACAAGCATGATTTATACAGAAGAAAATAAAGTGAGCCCCCAGTATTAAACCGTTGTTGGTCTAATATAGGAAATACTCACATAATAGATATTGTATAAAAGACATGCTCTAGATAAACATAATAAATTATAAATCTGACACTATTGTATGATCTAAAAATTGGTACGATAAATTATATATAAAATATTGCATACCTTTGTAGATACATGCTGGATGTATCTACGAAATAATTCAAAAATCAACCTACCAATTACCAGTGTTCACACTTGCCGCCTTGTATATGTTCCCTGGTTTGCGTTTTGCATCTAGCGATGAATCCAAGAAATAGTAATTAAACTCTCCTGATTTGTCCTTGTGTTGTCCTCGGAAACAGAGAAAGTGCACATGCAATACACGGCATGCACAGCAATGCGGCTTTTTCACCGGCTCCTGCATGCAATGACAGACACCGAATAGGATTGGACTACTAGCTCCGGTTCTGACTCCTGCACGAGGCGGCGATTTTTGCCGACTAGTCTCAAGTTGCCGAGGACGACGAGGGCGAGGACGTCCGAGGACAGTAGTTCGTCGGATTTTCGGCGGTGGGAGTCGTTCAAAGGTATTCGATCCGGAGCAAGCCCTTATGGCTGACAACGTTGAACTGATATCCTCCACGGTGATGATGTCAAACTTGATCGATCTCGATAGATTAAATTGTTGACGACGATAATTCCGATCTCGTCATGAGACATACTCTGGTCGGGTTAGATCTCCCCATAGCTGGAGTCTCGAGTAGCTTGTTGTTGGAGAATCCATCTCTCAAACCCATCTCGTCGAAATCTTGAAGCACCAAAATCCCCTACCTGGCGCGCTACTGTCGACATTTGAGATCATGACTACGGTATTTGGATGGTATGGGGATCGTTTGTACCAGGGTATATGCGAGATTGAGGTAAAAGAGATGGAGACATGGATTTTTATACAGGTTCGGGCCCCTTATCTGACAGGTAATAGCCCTATATCCTGTTTATATGAGATTGATATAGAAACCACCGAGTACAATAATTGGGATAACCTATCTAATTGTCGTCGACTTGGCGGCTAGATAACCAACTCGTAGTCGACGATATGGTAGTCTTCCTCCTCGAGTATGAACTCGTCGAGATCAGAGATAACACTAGATCCCTCTTGCCGGTCTTCGTAGACACCGGATGGGGTATGTCTAGACTAATCTCTAATGTCGATATTTGGTGGTGTGTCTTAGCTTTGTGGCTTGTATTGGTCTCTCTCCTCTCCTCCTAGGGGGCTTGTATTTATACCCATACATGACCCCTTGTCTAAGTAGAACTAGGGATACCAATATGATACAGTCCGTGTAGTCCATGTCGTTTTTATATAGAACTCTATTTGTCATTCCTTATCCGGAACTCCTTCTATATACGTGGTATATTTCCGTATAAGACTTGGTATATGGGGGCCCCATCAAGCTAAGTCAACTACTATTAGGTATGTGGTATCCATAACACTGATAGCATGGCTAAGCAATTCCTAATCCAACATCTATGCATTTTAATACCCAAGTTATCAATGGCACAAGGTAAACAATATATGGCTGAGTAATAGGACCCATCCCACATGACATTGTCAAATAATGTAACATTTATTAGAAATGCGGGACATTTATAAATTGGGTACAATATGATCAATTGTAATGCATGACTTGCCTTGCTCTCGCGCTGATGGGACCTCAGCAACGTCTTCGAGCAACCGCGGATCGACGAAACGGCCGAAATCTAAGCGACAAACAAAGCACACAAGCAATACATGCCATAAGTCTACTGAAACAGGAAACAAAACCATTTTTAATGGATTCTATGCATTTTTATGAATTTACTGAGACTTGAATGGACTTAAACGGAGCTCAGATCAATTAGTTATGAATTTTAGAAGATTATCTGTGTTTTTACAATAAAAGAAAAGGCCTTATTTATTTATTGCGTAATATGTCCCAGGGCTGACGTCATCGAGGAGGGGGAGGCGCCGCCGACAAACGGGCCCCATGGGTCAGCGACACAAGGAGAGGGGAGAGGCGCCGGCAAGCAGGCCCCACCCGGCAGCGGCTCAAGGGGGCCGGTCCACCATGGACCGGGACCACGCGGGTTGTCCACCGCCGGTCCACAGGACCGACGGCCCAGATCGGCCTCCCGGCAAATCAAACAGCGCGGGGAGCAGCCGCCGGGCTCGGCTCGGCTTCAAAGCCGGCCGGCCAAGCATGGTGACAAGGCGGCGGCGCACAGTCGCCGGAGACGGCAACTGGTGGCGCGGGAGGCGGCAGCGGCGTCGGCCGAAGGCGATGGCGCGCGCGCGGTGGACGGCAGCGGACACGGGAGAGAGAGAAAGAGGGAGGAGAGGGAGTTCTCACTGTGGGGTTGGCCGGCGCGGAAAGGGGCGACGACAAATGACAGCGGCAAGCGGCGGACGGCGAGACGAGCGGGTGGACGATGCAGCCCTCGACCTCACGAGGCCAACAGCAGCAATGGAACAGCGCGACGGTGGAGTTAACCGCGGCTAGCGGCGGATGGAGGCGGCAGTGGGTGGCGGTGTGTGGTGAGAGCGATGCAGCGGCGGCGCACGGCAAGCGAGCAGCGGCCGAGGTGCGGGTGGGCTCGGTGAGCGCGACAGCGGTGACTGAGTGGCGCGGCGGCGGCTATAGCGGCGGTGGCACGCGGCCGGAGGCGGCGGTGGACGGTGGCGCTAGCGGTGCACGGCACGGCGGTGGTAGAGAGCATAGGAGAGCGTGGCGAAAATGGGAAAAGGGAGAGGAGGACGCGGGGTTGCTTATTATATGCGCGGGGAGGGCGGACATGGCCGGGAACCGCCCGGATTTGGAGGGGAAGTGCCGCCAGTGACGTGGGGTGGAGAGAGAGAGAGAGATGGGGGAGATTCAAATTGAATCTCGCCATTGCAGGCGCGCGCGCGTGGGCGGGAGTAGGGCAGCAGTTGCTGGAGATGAGCGAGTGGGGTGGCGAGGTGGGGGACGTGGCCGGGAGCGCGCAGGAGAGGCGAGGCGGCGGTTGAGGAGACCGCTCCTCTGGCGGCTGGAGGTAGGGGAAGGGCTGACAGGTCAGCGCCTCAGAGAGAGATCTGAGGACCTCTGAAGGGGAAGGGAGGAGTTGGCCGGCAGCACAGGAAGAAATGGGCTGGGGGAACCAAGAGGGGGAAAAAGGGGGAAAAAGAAAGAAAAAGGAAAAAATGGAATTTCCAGGGATTAAATATTGCACTTTGTAGCTTTTAATTGGTTAAAATTACCTCCAAGGCTCTGAAAATTCCACGAAAAATCCTGTTAGCATATTTTGACATGTTGAACCCAAGAAAAATTCCACATGCCATTTCTTATTATTCTTTGTATTTATTAATTAAGGAATTAGCTCTAGGTTAATACAACAATTTCTTTGGATGATTTATTTTATGAATTTAAAGCAAGGGAGGGGAACTTCAAGGTGTGACAGTGCCTCTCGTGTTCTAATTAAAAATGTTTTTTTTATTGGAAACATATTTGTAGGCATAATAAAATATAATAAGCTGCAATGCTTAAAACAAGATAACAGAACTGTTACTTCATACTATCATGATATGCATGCTTGTTTATTACGTTGTGGTTTAGATGAATGCGAAGAAGCTACAGAATTGATGTTTTTACGTGGGCTTTACAAAGAAATTCAGGATATGCTTGATTGTCAAAGATATACATCTCTTTCTTATTTGATACAACTTGCTTGCAATGCTGAAAGTCAAATAGAGGAGGACATGAAAAAGCAACACGCTATGTTTTTGCCTTCTATTACTAACCATTTGCAGGAAGTGCATAATGACGGAAAAGAGGAGAGAGACATGAATGAACCGCCAATCCCATTGTTCACACTCAAAGTCGAGGCACCTCCACCATCTGAAGAGGTCACAAAGGTAAACTTAATGGTGCTGAAATTAATCAAGGTGAGTGTGTTGTTAATAAATTGAATTTATCCACTTTTCATACTATAGTAGAGCAACCATTAGTGGAACCAACTGCTGAGATTCCTTTGTCACAAATTGATTTGTTTGTTGTTCCTTATGATAAAGAAGTGTTGTGTGATAATGCTTCACTTATATTAATGCCACAACCAGTGAACGAACATGCTATTTCTAATGCTAGTTCTTTATGTGATGATTTTAAGCATGTTATTCACATTGCTAATAAAGTAGAGGAACGTGAATTGACATCTTCTTTAAATACTTTGGGCTATGTTCAGTGTGATGATTTTTGTGAGCTCGATAGTTTGAAGGCAAAATTATTTGCTAAATATGATTTGCCATGTCCAACTAATGCTATTTTTCATATTTTTGGCGAATATAATGATAGAGAAATATATTTGGTGCATAGAGTTTATATATGTTCGGATTTAAAACCTCCTGTATGTCACGCCCGGAATTTCTATCCAAAACTCCAAACGCTTACATGTGTGTAAACCCTCGTCCAGGAATCAGCCGAGGCACACAATAACAAATTGATAATAGAGTGCAATTATTACTCTAATTAATAAGAGAATATAAAGTCATTACAGAGGTAGATAGTTCCTCTCAAACAATAAAGATCTAAGCAGCGGAAAATAAAATAAATAGCGCAGGCGACTCCATCCCACAAGCAGCTTGACCAGGGTTACGCCTAATCATCCACACCTTCGGCATCACTGTAGAACTCCTTCTCTGATGAATGATTGCAAGGTGAGTATATGACATACTCAACAAGTCACGCAACAAATATGCAAATGTAGGGGATAATAAAGGATGGCCTATTATAGTCTCATTTGCATAAATGGCATTTAATAAATACTTCAGAATTTAGAAAACAGTTAAGTATCTAATTAAACAGTATTAATCCAACGCTATGCAACATATCCGTTGCATAGGCCCAACCATTCTGAACAACCATTCCCGGCTACACAGTTCTATCTCCAAACCAGGAATATACCATTCCAAACTAGGAGCTAATCAAGTTATTACCAATTACAGCATCATTTAACATAGTGAGAGGTGTGAGACTAATCACGAAAGACATTGTTAGACCCGCCCATAACCACGGGCACGGCTATTCGAATAGTTTTACTCTGGCCAGAGGTGTACCACTGTACCCACAAGACACAACCTCAACATCATGTCAACCATGCGTCGCGATACTTAACAAGTACCCGAATAGAGATTGTGACAATACCCTCCGCATAACACAATTCAAAACAGTGCACCATTCCTGGATCATAATCACCCCCTTATAAAACAAGGTATGGACTCCCCAGCGACCCCCGTGGGCTTATCTCTGCCACTTCTCAGTCTGGTGCCCCACAATGAACCATACTATACAAAAGGTAAAGCCGTTGCCCACGCTGGCTTGTGGTTGGCACGGTTAATGTTTCACAACCGAAAATCGTGAACCGGTCCTTAATTGTCATGAACACGACCAACAAAACCAGGTGCTCACAACCCACCATTATCAAGTTTTAATTGGCATCTTAATTAATCATCCTATCATGATTAACCATCATGTGCTACCATTAAGCCATCATTAAATAATAGTGAATCATCAATTATACCATTCATATGAGCTAGTGTCTCTAAGCATGGCTAAGCATCCTAATCACTTTAGCTAAAACCATATAATGTTCTAGCTAATCCAATTATTAGCCAAGTGATAAAGTATAGGTAATCAATAACAAAGGGCTATAACAAAGACAATAGGTTATTCCCACCCAGTGACATTCAAAAATAAATGCAATAGTTGAATAGAAACAATAACTTTAAACGGGATCAACATGCTCAAAGGGTTGTTTAGGATCTGTGTGACTTGCCTTGCTAGCCTTGGAACTCTTCAAAATCTTCTCCTGCAAACTCGGACTCTCCGGGAACGTCGGAATCTTAGCATAAAAGAGCAAAATCACAAAAACAGTACATAAACAATCATAAACAGCACATGTGGATATTTTTAACATGTAGATCTCAATTTTAGAAAAATTTAGAGACTTGAACCAACAAAATCCGAGCTAAGATGAATTAGTTATGAATTTTTAAATATTAAATCGGATTAAAGCATTTATATAGATTTTAATTGGATTATGACGCAATAAAGAATTATTTTTGAAAAGGAAAAAGGATTTATTGCGTCAGCGGGCTCGGATTCACGGTGGACCGGGTGCACAGAAGCGGTCTACGGAACGAACGGCCGAGATTTAATCTACACAAAACGAACGGCCAAGATCGATCTAACCTATTGCGGGTCTACGGCTGACGTGGCGCTGACGTCGACGATGACGTCATCACCGGCGGCGGCTCGGCACCTCGTGCTCGCCGGCGAACGATGGCGCGGTGGTGCAAACGGAGGGCACCAATGGGTAGAGGCGACGCGGCGAACTCACCGAGGGCTCGGACAACGATGGACGGCGACAGACGGCGACGGCGGCGAGGTCGAAGCGGCGAAGACTTTCGGGTCGACGGCGACGGCGATGCTCCGGCGATCTTCGGCGGAAACGGAGGATGGGACGAGGACGGCGACGACTTGGTGAACTCGACGGCGGCCTTCCCGAGCGACGACGACGACCAAAACGACGGCGGCGCACGGCTGGACTTGCGGCGGCGATGGCGACGCACGGGCTAACGCGGAGGCAGCGCTACAAGCGACGGCAGGCTAAGGCGAAGGTGGTAGCGGACGGAGGAGGTCTCGGGGGTCCTTTTAAAGGGGCTAGGGGGCGACGACTAGGCCCACGGCGGTCGGCGGCGGCGATGGAAGGTTTAGGGTTAGGAGGGAGAGCCGAATCCGAATCGAGCTCGAATCCAACGATTTCCAAACGAAATTAGCCGAAGTTTCTATAGAGGAAAAGGTAGAGGAGATCAAAGGGATCATTTCCCCTCTATCAATTTGATCGGAAAAGGAAAGGAGCGACGGAATTTTGGAAGGGGCGGTGGCGGCTTGCGCGCGGCTAGGGCGCGGCTGCGGCGGGAGGAAGACGACGACCCTGACAGGTGGGCCCCACCTGTCAGCGGGAGAGAGGAGAGAGGGCGGGCGGCTCGGCTTGCGGGCTGGCTTGGGCCGGGCGCAAGCAGGCAGAAGGAGAGAGAGAGAGAGACTTGGGCCGACTTTCGGCCCAAAGCCAAAAGAGGACTTTTAAAACCTTTTTTCCTTTTAAATTATTCATAAAATGCAATTCCATTTATTAAAAATACTTTCTTGGCTCAAATAAATCCCAGAAAATCCTAGGAACTATAGAATCAAGAGAAGTATTTAATAAAATTTTATCTAGCCCACTTTTATATTGGAATTTATCATTTAAAATTAGATCTTTTCTTCTAGGATTTTAAAATTATTTCTAATAATTCCAATTAAACAACCATTTATAAATTCGAGATTTTTAGGGTGTGACACTGTGCATGTGCAAAAAACTTGCAAGCCAGAAAGACATGTTATTTCTAATCATATTACTTCGAGTTTGTCTTGTTTTGATTGGATGAAACAGGTTGTTTTAAATCAACCACGCGATGAACACCATATGGAAAAATCGAGGACGGTTTTCTGTGAAGAAGGAGAGGATGATGTGATCATGGCTACTACGGATACAACCGTTGCTTACATCATGGATGAACAACAAGATATCAAGTTCAAGTCCTCCAAGTGCTGGAATCCGATTCGACCCCCTGCTGCACAGCTGGCTTCAAACGGCCACCGAATCTGCATACAATCTCCGTTTTCAGCCCGTGAGTACTCAATAGAAAGTTCTCGAAGTCCTCTTTCCAAAGGATCCAGCCTCATCACCAAATTCCTTGTTAGTCCTGCGCAATTGAAGGAACAAGGTGTTGCGTCTCCTGTAATACCTATGGGCTTGTAACTTTGTTTGGGACCCTGGCCCAAGTGGGGCCCATGTGGGGTGCGCCCCAACCAGGTGGAGGACGACCTAGGGTCCTCCCATCTTCATAAATAGCTTGGTACCCCTTCAGGGTTTCTTGGGTTTTGTTAGATTAAAATTTAGCCGTTGCTACTTGCTTGCAGCACGCGTGTCGGCTAGACCATCCATCTACTTGTTCTTCGTAACCCCAACATATCATTTGTGTTCAATTTCTATTTGCAATATCAGATTGCTTTTATCTTGTTATTGTTTGTTTTTTCGATTTGCTTGCAAGAATAAGGTTGATCTACACTGGAAAGATCAGCGACTCATGGAAAGGTGTATCGATCGCTAAGGCGCAACGCAACGTCTTGTACTGTTATAGTCGGATCGTCAACATTTCTCCCAAATCGTAGTTATCATCAACTCACCGAAAAATCCGGGCAAACAACTGCCTTAAGTATCGAGAGGAACTCAGGGTTCATCAGCTTGAGACGACGGTTATGTAACTTTTTGTCAACCATGGATAAAGATTCACCAATAGTCTGGAATAATGTTTTTCTTGTCATGTTCAGTTTTCCTTTAAATTTGGTTGGTGTGCTTGCTTTATTTTGGATTACACTCTTTTAGTGTGCTACTTTTGTAATAATTGGCTGTAACTCTCCTGAGCAAAGGCCGGGATGTTTCATTCCATTATTAAAAAAAATGAAGATTATAGAATGAAGGGTCAAATTATAACGTGGGATGGTTGTAATTGTTTAAGATAAAAAAGTAGGTGAAAAAAATTTAAATAAGATAGTTACAATCGATTCAGATGTGGCGAGTAATTGGAGAATGAGTTACATTTTGAAAAAAGAATTAAACACTGGAAATAATTATATTATGAGATGAAGATGGTAGCTAATAAGCTTTATCAAGGTGATGGAAGGAGCCAGTACTAGGTAATTTGTGATTAAAGAGATGTGTGAAATTAAGTACACGATATTTCCGATGAATTGTTAAGATGAGGTCCGGTTTGATTTGGCTATAAGGGTGAACAACTGAATTGTACGTATAACCATAGATAATATGTTTATATGTATTATAACCGTTGATCAATTTCTATCTATATGTCTATATGTATTATAACCGTTGATTAATTTTAGTCGTACGTGAGTTGCACGATTCCCTGGTATTAGTTTGTCACCGTCAGCGTTACTAAAGCTAGTCAAAGATGACAGCAAAATGGGACTTAACTGGATGCGGCACCCTGACGAGACAGCAGCAAAATGGGACTTAACTGGATGAGGGCAAATACAGGCGTTTACAGGTGAAAAAAAGCTAGTCACAGATTGAGTAGAAAACGGCACCCTGACGAGACAGCAGCAAAGGGGACTTGTTTGGTTATGTAAAAAAAGCTAGTCACGGTAGCCTAACTGGATGCGGGCAAATACAGGCCTTCACATATGAAAAGATAGGAAGATTTGTCTCCAAATATATATATATATATATATATATATATATATATATATATATATATATATATTTATATTTACAGGAGTACCTATAATTTTAAAGGTCGATGTTAACATCAGTGGAGCATGACAATCTACGCTATCTCCTGTCAGAAACGTTGAGATTAGCATCAGCCGTGTTTTATTGCTTACGAGATCGATGGACCTGGAAGCAACGCACGATATCCATCTGCAGTTACTGTCTAGTCTGCTACTCTGCTGTGCACAGTTTAGCAACAAATAAACTAGGGACAATTGCTCATTTGACCATATTTTAAAGCCTAACTATTAATTTGATCTCGATTTTTCAAGTTTGCTTATTTGACCTCGTTTTTTAAAATTGAAGTTACCATTTGACCCTATTTCCAAACACCGTTAGGGTTTCATTTAGAACAAATTAAAATAATGAATTTACAAGCCTAAATGACTAAAATGCCCTTATTCACTCCTTCCTTATCCTCTCTATCATCTCTCACCATAGCACAAAGGGCTGGAGGTGCGACGCTGGCTACGGCTGTAGCTGCGGCGGCTGCGTTGGCTCCACGGCGGTGGCACAACGAGGAGGACCGACGGCGCCTACAAAGGGGCGACGAGGGCAGGAGGACCGTCGGCATCGGTTGCGTCGGCTCGAGAGGCAGCAGGGCTTGGCGACAGTGGCGCGACGAGGAGGACCACCGGCGGCACGGTGGGTTCAGACGGGCGAAGCGACCAGCAGGAGGACCACCCGCGGCGGTAACCGTAGTGACACGCGGTCGGAGCAGTGGCGGAGGCGACGACCCGCGGTGGGAGCACGATGGCGGTGCGTGCTGGGAGAAGAGGCGGCCTCGGCGATGGTGGGGAGCAGGAGAGACGGCGGGAGCGGCGGCGACGGTGTCGGCGTGCAGTGGGGGAGGGGCGGCCGCGATGACGGCGGGAGCATTGGAGGCATCGACGGGCAGTGGGAGCGGTGGTGACAGCGTCGGCGCGTAGTGGGAGCATGGGCGGCCGCGTCGGCGCACGGCGGCGACAACATAGAGCATGGTGTGGGAGCTCGCTGGGGCGCTGAGGCCAGATGGCTGCTGGCGGCGTCGCATTCTAGGGCGGGCGGCGGCGCGGGAGCTTGCCGGCTTGAGGAGGCTGGGCGGCGGCACGGGAGCTCGCTGGCGCGTGGAGGGCGGAGCTCGCCGGCTCGCGAATGCCAGCCAGTGGCACGGGAGCTCGCTGGCTAAAAAAATTAGGTTGAATAAAAAAATTTACAAACTAGGTCAAATAAGCAAGGGTATAAACGTCTTTTTCCCTTAAGTTAACACCGTTAGTTTGCCTTCACGGAACATGGTTAGATCTAATCTTCGTTTTTAAAAAGAAGGGTCAAATGAGAAAACTTAAAAAATTAGGGCTAAATTGGTAGTTACACTCCAAAATAGTGTCAAATACACAATTGCCCTAAGAAACTACTGCCCATTCTCTTCTAACCTCTCTTTACTTTAGAGAGGGTGAACGAAAAATATTATACGGAGTAATTTCTCATTCAATGAGAATGGTTGAAGACTTGTAAGGTGGTTAGGACAAAATTGGATGAAAATTAAAACGAAAGGTGGTTATTGGTGGATATAATACTTTATAAATAGATAGAATATCTTGTGATAATTTTTTAAACGTAAAAAAGGACACGTCTTGGAATAGATAACAAAATCGTACGTATATAAATTTCAGGACAAAAGCTATAATACATTATTGTCATGTTCATCTCACCAAATCTCATCATATTAGATAACAAAATCAGGTATAAACGTATCAATTCAAGCAACGAGGTCACTCTTATTTGAATTCATGGGACATAATAAAAATATGCCAGCTGAGGCAGCGGGTACTTCGCATTCTTCCTAAGAGCATCACCAACATAATGTGAGTAACCCACCCCAAAATTTTGTTTTTGTTTCCTAAATTGAAGGAAGTGGAAAAATTCATCTCTTCGAGAGAGAGCCTAAATTGAATTCCCAAAAAGTAAAAGTAAACCTTTCTGTTAAACTACCAATAGAAATATCTAGTTTTCCGTTTTTCGCTATTAACGTGCTGAAGAGGATCGTGCTATCCTCCAGGCGCTCCTCCTTCTCCCACGCACTCCCGGATCGATGCTGATCTGCCTCCCCGACGCCAATCTGCCACACCATCCCCCTCTCCTTTCCCCCTCCCCTCTATCCCTCACTGTTGCCGTCCCACCTCTCCTTACATGCCTTCATCGTGTTAAAAGACAGAAATGAGTCGTCGATGCAACTTCCTCCAAATGCTACTGGATGATAAGTCTTCGTCAGATGACGACGATGAATTTATTTTTAAGGCGGTTTAAATAGTCTACGGTCAGAACATGAAAGGGGTGTCTGTATTTGGACATGAGATGATTAATTGGGTATGATTGGCTGGTCATCGGAGAATATACGATGACCATTTTTCTGAAGAACCTATACCATCCTGTTCATTTTAGCCGCATGTGTGTATTAGTGAATAGAATTATTTTTTCAATCTTGATTTGAATTGGTGATGCACATATTAATTCTCATTTCTAATTATTGTGCAGGTTTAGACTGAGAAGACCTCTCTTTTACACATAATGAATTTAGTTAAAGCGCATGATGATTACTATGTGCAAAAGAAAAATATGGCTGGTATCCTTGGCTATCCTGTTTCAAAAAGGTAACATCAGTTTTACGTATGGATTTGATAAAGTATGGCTGCGTTATTTTTTTATTTTGTATTGATACGTGTGAGATTAGTAAAAAAAAGTTCCATAATAAATTTGTTTTTAGCTCCATTTCGAAACGGTTCCTTTTATTTGTATTAAAATATATAGTTTTGTGATATGTAGTTTGTTTTTATAATTTGACAAATTACTTGTAGTTTTTTAAATTTGCTCTAACTTGTTTTTTTCGTGCAGGAATACCTCTTGGATCACCTAGAATTGTCGATAATTTTTCCCCGTCATGATACGTGAATAGTGAAATCTCACCGTTCGGTGAAAAGAACATCAGAATACTTCCTCCGTCTCGTAACAACTTCATTTTTATTTCATTTATTCATAAATTTATTATTAAATAATCATTGCATCAGAGTTTATAAAAATAAAAAATAATTATATTAAGCGAAGATAAAATAAAAAATAATTATATTAAAGTTTGATAAAAATAGGGAAAAATAAATTTATTTTGGAACAGAGGTATTAATTCTCGAAGAAGGAAATCTCCTAATTAAAGAACATTACTATTCACACATCTTGAGTCTTCACTCCTTGTTCTCTCTCTTTTGATGAGTCATGACCGAGCCGTCCTTGATCACTTAATCATGATACGGTGAAAACATACTTGTTCGGAGCCATGGGTTCCCAACACGCGCAGTGCACACGAAAAATGAAGCGGTCCATTAGAGCAAGTTAAATAGTATAGCCAATTGCTAGCTCCAAATCATCTGTAAATATAATAGCCAATTTTGCTTACTATACTATTAATACCTGGCCTCACCTGTCATACACACATTACGTCTTAGAATCCGTGCTGCAGCTGGCTACAGATCTGTAGTCCGCTGCTCTTCTCTCTCTTCTTTTATCTTTTTAAAATATGTTTATAGCTGGCTTATAGTCTGCTATTGTACCAGCTCTTAGCGCGTGATTAATTAAGTATTAGCTAGTTTTTTTCAAAAATGGATCAATATGATTTTTTTAAGCAACTTTCGTATAGAAACTTTGGCCCTGTTTAGTTCCCACACAAAAATTTTACATCCTGTCACATCGAACGTTTGAACACCTGAATGAATTTTAAATATAGATAAAAAATAACTAATTGCACAGATTGCGACTAATTTGCGAGACGAATCTTTTAAGCCTAATTTTTCCATGATTTGACAATGTGGTGCTACAGTAAACATTTGCTAATGACGTATTAATTATGCTTTATAAATTCGTCTCGCGGTTTAATGACGGATTCTGTAATCAGTTTTTTTATTAGTGCCCGAACACCCCATGCGACACCCTATATATTATCCGATGTGACACAACAAAACTTTACACCCTTGGATCTAGAAACCCCTTTCTATTAAAAAAACGTATCGTTTAATAGTTTGAAAAGTGTGTGCGTGAAAAGCAAAGGCGAAGGAGCTAGGAACCAGCAGTTCCGATCCCAGCAGTTCCAAACACAGCAATTCTTTTGTAGGGAGTTGTTGTATGCTTCTCCGTCTTAGAATAAAATCATTGTTTATCCTCTCTCTTAAAAATGAATTAACTTTTGAACTATCAGTACATCAAAGTTTATAAAAACAGATAATAAATATATTGAACTAGATAATAAAGTAAAGAATAATTGTATTTGGATTTAACAAATAAGGGGTATTTTAGTTTTTTTAAAAAAAAAATTGTCTTGATATATTTAGGATGTATAAAAATTAAACATATTATGAGACTGATAGAGTATGGAGGACAAATGGTAGCTTAGCTATGAACCCATGATCACTACTAGTATCAGGAAATTTTAAGAGTACTGCTATACGTCGTACGATTCAGCTGTATAACATCGTAGAAAACGTGCCCGCACGATGCAACGGAAAATAGACAAAAAAAATAAAACGTGCCCGCACGATGCAACGGAAAATAGACAAAAAAAATTAAGGAATGCAACGGAAAATAGACAAAAAAAATTAAGGAAAAGTTGAGAAAGATTTACATTATGAAATTAATTGAAATACAAATTTCCCGGAATATTTGGGTATTTTTAAATAGGTAGGAGTATAATTAAATTAATTTACAAGCAAAGTAAATGTGAGAAATAGAACGACATGGTTGGATTTAATTTTTATTAAATTAACCATGGTTAATAACAATCTTTGAAAATTTGTTGGAATTTCTAGAACTTAATTGCTAATTTTGATAATACAAACATCCCAGCATTTATTTAAATAAATCTAAATAAAAATTATCATTTCTCTGTGGACCATTTTCAGCTTATTTTCTTCTTCAGCCCGCAACCGAGCGGCCCGCTTTCTCTTCTCCTCTTCTTCATCTCAGCCCACAAGCAAGCGTCCAGCCCAAGTCAAATTAGTCTTCGCAACTCCTCTCTCTGTCGTGTGGGCCCCAAGCAAAAGTCTAGCCTAAGTATTGTGTTAGAGCATCTCCAACAGACTATCCAAATTAGACTCTCCAAACATCATATAGCCAACTCTCCAATTGATTTAATAAGTTAATCTCGTTGCTCACTCCAACAGACTCTCCATCTATCCTCTCTATTTTAGGTCTATGACATTGGAACCCCACGTTTCAGTCCGTACATCCCAACTTCTTCCCCTTCTTTCTCCCCCTCTTTCTCTTCTGATGGGCATCCCCCACTCCTCCTTGGCCCTCTCTCTCTATCGCGGCGACGACGGCGGATGGCGATGACAAATCCGTGCGACGGCGACTAAAGAAGGCAACGGCTGGCGGCGACAGCAGGGGGCGACGACAGGCAGCGACGGCGGACGGCGAGGATGGCGGACGGCGATGACAAATCCGTGCGGCGGCGATTAAGGATGGCGACGGATGGCGGCGACGGCGGGCAGCGACGGATGGCGGCGACGACGGGCAACGACGACGGATGGCAACGACGGCGGACGGCGACGACAGATCCGTGTGGCGGCGACTATGGATGGCGACGGCTGGCGGCGACGACGGATTGGGACGACAAGCAGCAACGACGGATGGCGACGACGGCGGACGGTGACGACAAATCCGTGCGGTTGCAAGGCAGGCTTGCCGCTGCCCCGCCTCCATGCCCTCCCTCCCACGCCGGTGTTGGTAGCCGACGGCGGCGAATACGGCGGCGGAGGCCAGGGCCGACCACACCGGCATCCGCTTCTCCCCGTACTCTACTGCAACGTGGTTGAATCCGAGATGGTGGCCACGCCGGCGGCGGACGGAGAGCCCGGTGGCCGCGCCATCGCCGGACACATCAAGGCTGCAAGTGCTCCAAGACCCCCCATGGATTTGGTTGAAATGACCATCAATCGATTCGGTTGTGCAGGATGGATCGGTTGAGATGATTTGGGTTCGATTTGTTGTTGTTGATTCTCATCTTCACATGGCTGGCATTTAGCCGCGCAGTATGCAGAGGAAGGGAGGGCACGGGCAGAGCAGGGGATGGTAGAGATGGTGGGGTTTGATGGGAAAAAGATGGTGGGGCCCACGGATAGCCAGTGGCTGAGGGTGGCCGACGGCTGGCCATATTTGGCCATCTTGAGTCCATCCATCTTTAGTCATCGCTATATTTTAACAAGTGGGATAGCTATTTTATTGGAGTGGATTTTTTTTTAAAATTGTTAAAATTTAGTTTAGAGAGTGAGATGGAGAAGCTGTTGGAGATGCTCTTAGACCCGCCAGCCCACGCGTGGCCCATCAAGGGTGAACGGCCCAGCAGTGATGCGGCCCAACGATGGAGACTGGCCTAATGCGGGATCGATCTGACCTGTTCATTTTGATGATGGCTCAGATCAGTTCCAAATCAATCAAAACCACCGGTGCGAAAAAAACCCTAACCCTAATTCATTTTTCTCCTCCCACTTCCCCCACCATCGACTGCCTCTCCCTGTTGCGCCGCCTCTCCCCCTCTGCTGCTCCCTCTCCACTACTTCCCCTCTCCCTCCTCTCACTAGCGACGCCTCTCCCCCTCCCCTGTCCTCTCCCTAACGGCGGCGCTGCTCCCCATCCCCCTCTCCTCCCGTGTCGCCGGCACAGCGTGACGACAGCGAGAGTATGACGCGGCGCAACGACAGTGGGGGTACGGCGCAACGATGGCGGTGATGGCCATCCCTCCCCCTCTCCCTCTCCCTCTCCCTCTCCCCATCGGACGGGTGACGACGGTGGTGATGCCCCTTCCCAGCAAAGGGCCGGACGGACCCGCGCAGCTCCCACTTGTGGCTTAATGCTCCATGAATCCAGTATGTGATCCGAATTGAAATTTTCCGTTCGTTCTCTTTTGGATAACTGAAGGTGACTCCATGTGCGAGCGCCAACGGACGAAAATGGATGAAAAATTTAGGTGACTAATGCAAAGTTACCAATTTTTTTTAAGTAGTTAAGATATACAACTAGAGATATATAAACTAAAGATATATAATCATAGACCAATCAAAGAAGAACATGTTTATATATATTATACCCGTTGATCAATTTTAATTGTATGTGAGTCGGACGATTACCTGGTTTTAGGTTGTCACCGTCAGCATTACTAAAGCTAGTCACAAGTTGAGAAGAAAACGGCACCCTGACGAGACAGCAGCAAAATGGGACTTAACTGGATGCGGGCAAATACAAGCGTTTACAGATGAAAAGATAGGAGGATTTGTCTCCAAATATGTATATATTTATTTATAGGAGTACCTTTAATTTTATAGGTCGATGTTAACATCAGCGGAGCACGACAATCTACGCTATCTCCTGTCAGATAGGTTGAGATTAGCATCAGCCGTGTTTGTATTGCTTACGACATCGATGGACCTGGAACTGGAAGCAACGCATAGTATCCATCTGCAGTTAATATCTATCTAGCTGTCTAGTCTGCTGTGCACACTTTAGCAACAAAGAAACAAACTACTGCCCATTCTCTTCTAACCTCGTTTTCTTTTAGATAGGGTGAACGAAAAAAATATTATATGGAGTAATTTCCCTTCAATGATAATGGTTGGTGGTTAGGATAACTAGATAAGATTGGATGCAAATTTAAACGAAAGGTGGTTATTGGTGGATGTAATACTTTAAAAGTAGATAGAATATTTTGTGATAAATTTTAAAACATCGAAAATAGATACATTTTTAAATGGGGGGCCGTATATAAATTTCAAGACAAAAGCTATAATATATTATTGTCATCTCCATCTCACCGAATCCCATCATACTATCTCCGTTTCAGGTTATAAGATTTTCTAGTATTGTCCATATTCGTATAGATGTTAATGAATCTAGACACATAATCTAGCATTGTCCACATTCGTATAGATGGTAATGTGTCTAGATAAATTAACATCTATACGAATATAGACAATGCTAGAAAGTTTAATAACCTAAAACGGAGGAAGTATTAGATAACAAAATCAGGTATAAAGCATCAATTCAAGCGACAAGGTCCCTCTTATTCGAACTTCATTGGATATAATAAAATTATGCCTGACTGAGGCGGCAGTACTATGCATTCCTAAGAGCATCTCCAGCAGTAAAACTTATTTTGAAGCCCCTAAAATTTAAATGAGGGTTGCCCCCATTTCTTAAGGATCCAAAAAGTACCTCCAACACCAGCAGTAGCCCCTATTTCTTAGTCCCTACCTCCAAAAAAATACAATCCATATACACTACGTTTAACACCACAATAATTCAAACATAAATATTTCTAATGCATATGATTTAACTATACTTAAATTCGCATACTTAATTTAACCAGGGTGGACAAGGGTGCCCGGGGGAGGGATATGGGAGGAGAGGGAGGAGCACCGGGGAGGAGAGGGAGGGGCGCTGTGAAGGATCGCTGTGGAGGAGAGGGCACCGAGCGGAGCGATCGAAGACACCGCTAGAGACAACACGCGCGGGAAAGAAAATGGGGAAGCGCACTTGGGAATTTTCTCCCGCGCTTCTCCCACTGGGGTGATGGTGGCCACGACCGAGCCCTCAGGACTAGGGACTTGGGGAGGTGATTTGGGTGCCTTCCTATTTTGGGGCTTTAGTAAGGACCATGTTGGATCTCAGTTTTTGGCCTTAACTCTCAAAATTATTTGAGGGCTGTGTTTAGAGGCCCTGCTGGAGATGCTCTTAAGCATCATTAACAGAATGTGAAAAATCCACCCAAAATTTTGATTTGATTTTCCTAAACTGAAAATAGGAAGGGAAAAACCTCATCTCTCCAAGAGAAGGTATAAATTCAATTTCCAAAAAAATAAAAGTGAGCCCTTCTATTAAACTACCAATAGAAATCTATATCACCGTGCGGAAGAAGATCGTGCTATCCTCCAGGCGATCGTCCATGCCCCGACGCCACGCCGATCTCCCTCACGCGTGCTCCTTGCCCCGACTACGATTTTCCTCCCATGCACTCCCTGATCGACGCCGGTCTCCCTCCCTGATGCTAATATCCCCCACCATCCCCTATCAGCTGTCCTTTCCCCCTCCCCTCTATCCCCCACTGTTGCAGTCCCATCTCTCCCTACATGCCCTAATAGTGCTAAAAAAACAAATAGATGACTCATTAATGTAACTCCCTCCAAATGCTACTGGATGAGAGTTTTCGTCAGATGACGACAACAAATTTATTTTTTAGGCACTTAAACTAGCGTACGATCAGAACATGCACTGGTGGAGAAAAGGGCTTTAATCCCGGTTGGGAACCCCCCTGTAGTCCCAACCGGGACTATGAATCCGGGACTAAAGATACCCATCCTTAGTTCCGGGTAAAATAATCGGGACTAAAAATCTATCTTTAGTCCCGGTTGGTAACACCAATCGGGACTAAAGATGGTGGGAGCAGTCCCGGTTGATTTTTTTTTCTCAAATCGATCTGCTCTCTAAATATCCCCGATCATATTCCCAAATCATCCCCAAATAAAAGTAGCATTACAGATCTAGAAAAAAATACATCATATATTGGAAAGAAATGCATCACAGTTCACAATACATCACATCACAAAATCTCAAACAAAAAATACATCACAAATCCTAAAAGAAATACATCACAACTCCCAGATCAGATCCAATATCACATACATCACATATCAAATCCAATGAATCACAGATTCAAAAAAAAAAATCGGCAGCAGAGAGGAAGGCGCCACCGGCCTCCCGACCACCGTCCTCGCGGCCTCCACGCCAGCTCGGCCGGCTGGCCGCCACGCTCACCTGCCTGGCCGGCCGCCGCGCCAGCCCGCCCGCCCGCCCGCCCGGCCGCCGCGCTCGCCCGCCTGCCGCACCCAAACGGCCGGCCGCCGTCGCTCCCGCCGGGCGCTGCTGCTCCTGCCCGGCCGCCGCTCAGAGAGGAGAAGGGGAGGAACGGGAGGGGAAAGGGGAAGGAAAGAGGATGAAGGGGGAGAGGAAGGGATGGAGAAGGAGTAATGAGAGGGGAGGAGATCGAGAGGAGTGCGTGCGGATAATATCTGAGTTGGTGGCGCGCGGTTCGGGGTACTCTTTACTCCCGGTTGGTATAAAAAACCGTGACTAAAGATTTATTTTTAGTCCCGGTTGTTTATACCAACCGGGAGTAAAAATAATTGGGGTCTGTTTTGAACCCCACAACTTCTTGAACCGGGACTAAAGATCATGTATTAAAAAGTACCTCTCAACTTTTAAACCGGGACTAAAGATGCTTTTTAGTCCCGGTTTTTATTAGAACCGGGACTATTGTGGAATTTGGCTGACCGACTAAAGATGGTTTCTCCACCAGTGATGGAAGAACCGAAGCGAGGCGGGTCTGTCTTTGGACATGAGGTGATTAATCGGGAAAGATTGGCTGGTCATTGGAGACTGTACAATGACTATTTTTCTGAAGAACCTACATACCTTCCTGTTTATTTTAGACACATGTGTGTATTAGTGAATAATATTTGATTTCAATCTTGATTTGAATTAGCGATGCACATATTAATTCTTAACGCTTATTATTGTGCAGATTTTGAATGAGAAGTCCTCTTTTTTTTAACACATAATGAATGTTGTTGAAGCACATGATGATTGTTTTGTGCATAAAAGGTATCCTTGGGCTATCCTGTTTCCAAAAGGTAACAGCAGTGTCACATATGTTACGCTATGGAATAGCTGCAGATATAGTTGATGAATATGTTCGTATCGGAGATAATACTATTATTCAGTCTCAGAAGGTATATTGTAGCTGTTGATGAAGTTTTTGGGAACGAGTACATGAGGACACCACATGAGAATGATATAGCTAGATTACTTGCAATTGGAGAAAAAAAGTGGATTTCCAGGAATGTTGGGTTCTTTAGATTGTATGCACTAGGAGTGGAAGACTTTAGTTTTAGAAGTTGTTGGCTCATATGACCGATGGATTTGGCATGCGTTCTTTGGTTTACCTGGAACTCATAATGATATTAATGTGCTCCAATGATCACTATTGTTTGCAAAGCTAGCTGAAGGAAAGACTCCTAGAGTTAATTATAGCATTAACAGACATGACTATACTATGGGGTATTATCTTGCAGATGGTATTTGTTCTTCATGGGAAACACTGGTGATGAGCATCTAGCTGCCACAAGGCAATAAGACAAAATATTTTGCTAAAACACAAGAATCTGTTAGGAAGGTGTTGACGACTAAATTTGGTAAGTCATGGACTAGGTTCGACATTGGGATCGAGGCGGATTCGATAAGGAGATGGATTTGAAGAATAGAGTATGCATCGGCTGCGAAGGCATCGGCTGGAGCATGCATCGGCTGAGATGGATCGGACAGAAGACAGCCGATACAGCCGATAAAGGTGATGCAACCGATTCTGATGATGATGGTTGTAGAGATGCTTCTAGAATCGTTTAATGTGCTTTATGAGGATTGCTACAATGGAGATAAAGCTCTCAGATAGGCAATTGTATCTATTAATTAGGATATTTTGTATAATTTTCTTAGAGATATGTTTGGGCAAAAGTCTGCCGCAAAGACTTATGGTATCTTAGAATTTGTTAGAGATAAGTGTCGTGTCCGGTAAGGACATATCTTGTATCTCGGGTATAAATAAAACCCGAACCCCATGTAATCAAGTAACAACACGTTCAATACAATCTCGACGCATCGCCACCCTTTTTTACTTTCGTTCTATTTCGACGAGTTCTTACTTTTGGGTTGAGCTGCATCGATTCAATCTTCAACTAGAGGTATACTTGTCATGGCGGCTTGCGTTATCAGGATTAGTGGTTCCATCTTTATGATACTTTAATCCTGTTTATGTAATTCGTCGAGTTATCATATACACATTATAATCTTTGTTAGTTGCGCTATATAACTCGCTATCGGCTGGTTCTCGTTGCTAGGAAACGATCGGTAGAGTTATGTTTTGTCATTAATATGGATTGTATCATGTATCTACCATCTCTTATAGGTTTTCATCATCTTGCCTAGATCGCATGCTTAATTTTATGCTTAATGCTGCATCGGTTGAGTTCGATCTATTTAGTAATATCTATAATCATGATATCTAGCTCGTTTATGATTATCTAGAGAGATAGTATCGGAGTTTCAGCCGATCTTACCTGATTTAACTACTTTATGTCCTTATATGTTTAATTGATATGTTAAATCTGCCCTTTGTGTTAAGATCTTATTGCAATAAAATATATTAGGCTTATGTTTGATATATTATACCTGTTTTAATATCTTAATATAGAGTGGTATCGAAGTATTAGCCGATACATGTTGGATCTATCTAATCGGCTATGCTATAAACGTCTATAGGCTTCCTGTTAATATGTATTTCGATCTAAGTGATTTATACTGTCTCGGCATAACGACCGATCTATCCCAATCACTTGATTTAAGTATATACCGATAGAAGGATTATATATCGTTAATATATCTACAGCCGATCGAGTAGATTTAATTCTGTTTTGCTTATTTACAACTGCCGATTGATTCCAATATGACATCGGCTCAGGGATAAATGATATGTCATCGGCAATTAGCCGATCGGCTATCATTTATGGATTTAACTGCGGTTTTTCTTGTATTTGTTTCTTGTTGATTGCAGGATCAAATCAACTAGCACACTCACGAACCTCAAAGCAAGATTTTTGGACCTGCACTGAAGTTAAACAACATTGAACAAGCATTTGGGGTGCTGCAAGCTCGCTTTGCTGTTGTCCGTGGGCCAGTTCGTTTTGGGATCCGTTGACTCTACGTCAAATAATGAGAGCTTTGTGTAATCTCGAATAACATAATTGTTGAGGACGAGCATGTCGATGGGGAAGATTTACACTATGATGAGATAAGAGAACATGTGGATAGTAACTGAATTTAAGAATGCCTTGCAAATTATGAAAAAAAAATTAAAGACAAGGCAATTCACAACCAGTTACGAGAGAACCTCATTGAACATTTGTGGCATCATCATGGAGATCAATATTGAACAATGTTATTTATTTAAGTTTCACTAAACTATTATATTATTGAGATTGTAATAATTAGAGATTTATATATTTATTAATTAGGTCTATATATATTATGCATGTAATGACATATGGAGATATATTTACTATTTTAATTTGTTCTCTCTGCTCAATCAATTTCCCCGCGTGTTTGTGTCAGTACAGCACAATGCATTCCAGTAGCAGAAACATTCCAAATTTAATGAGTATGCTGCAAATTATGAAACTTTATCAAATGTGCCCCAAATATCTGGCAGTAGCCTGTAGTATTTGCATATTGATTTGAATAACCAAATACACATCAGAATCAAAATTCAGCAACAACTCCAGCAGCAAAATTCTGTACTACATTGCAGCAGCAGCAAAATTCTGCAACATTCCTACAGCAGCAGCAATTCCAGCAGCAGCACAGCATATCAGCAGCAGCAATTCCAGCAGCAGCAGTACATCAGCAGCAGGAGCAGCACAGCAACACAGTAGCAGCACACTAGCAGCAGCAACAATCAGCAGTAGCAGCACGTCAGCATAGAGCAGCAGTAACACATCACCGGCACAACAGCAGCAGCCGCCATCAGCATCAGCAGAAATACACCATCAGACAAGGTTAATTCATTAAGTAGTCTTCAGAGCTAACAAAATATTAAATTCGAAATCCAACATCTCTAGACCTAACAAATATTAAACACATCCTCGCAAAAAAAAATATATTAAACACATGACATGTGTGCCAAACAACTAACAAATTTTGGTTGCTATTTGATAAGATGAAATTATGCTTGAGCCAAACGAAAAGACTCAGAATACTATTCTTCACACTTCTATATTAGTCTTGCTCCTCAATGGACATCACTCTAGTATCTAGCCTCAGAATCCTATCTTCTTCTATCATTCTCTTGAATTCAAACATTTCTTTCTCCAAATCAATCTGCTGTTGATCAAGTGCGAATGCAACTTTGCATCTCTCCGCTCTTTGCCGCTCCTTCTCCACATCAGCCTCTTTCTTCTTAACCCATAAATGATCTAAAGCATCAATTTGTGATTGGTCTGAGTGTTGACGCTGTTTTTCTTCCTCTTTCTTCCTTCCTGTAGGTTTTCCCGATGGCTGCATACCTTTAGCTGGAATAAGATTCTCTATCTTGAGGAACGCAGCTATGAGGACCTGAAGGTGCAGCTGTAGCAGGTCTAGATTGGGCATGGGTCTTCTGTTTCTTATTTATATTTTTCTGAGCTGCCTTCTGAATTCGCTATTCAATCCACTTTGGCTGGTCCTTTCAAAATGTGTAGCAATGAATGAACTGAAAAGACATATCTTTATTGTCTTCCTTTTTATACAACACCTAGCCTGCAGAAGCTGCATATATAAATGCAAAAGAAAGTTAGGCTAAAATGATTACTAAATGATTAATAAGAATGTCATATACAATAGTTCAATTATCAACTTGTGCTCAGCGTTGATGCCATTTTGAGGTCTCCTCTCGATACGACATACACAACCAACAAACTTATTGACACACACTTGTATAGTGGACAAACAATACATGAGTGAATTTTGAGAGCGATCTGAAGTAAAATCCTTGTTTGCATGAAAAAAAAAAGTCAGAAATACGGTTCCAATATGTGTTTCGAGATTGATCAGAATCTTGAATAGCATCCGTACAATATTTACCCATGCCGAGACCAATAGGACATCCTCCTTTATACTAAAATTCTTAGATCTTTTTTGGTTTGGTCTCACAGATGCTTCCCCTTCCCCAACTTGTGACTTTGGATCTTCGGGTTGGCTACCTAGAGCACTCCAATCATAAGTAGTGTCACCCTCATTTATCAAGTTTGTAAAATACCCACTTCCATCCATTGTTCCTGTTCAGGCCAAATAGTGCATCACCTTATAATATGTTCTTCCATTCAAATTTAGAATTCCAGCAAAATATAAAACAGAATTTGATGGACAACAGTTACCATTTATCTGTATTGTACCATATGCATATCCATGTGTCATAAACAATGACAAACTGAAATTTTTAGTTCACAGTCAAGTTAAATGGCGAAACTCAACCGACAGCCGGCAGTGTACAACAATGTAATTTAGTTCATATATGCCTCATTTCTTGGAAATGGATGCAATGTTTATCACGGTCAGCAGCAATGAGGAAGAAAAAATCAGTTCATGGCACTTTATTCAGTTCATCAGTAATTGCAGTCAGCAAACACAACTGTTAATATAATTTTATCTGCTCAGTAAACAAATGGATGCAATGTAACTATCACATGGATGCTTTTTAACTTTTCTATCTTGCTCTAAATTCCCCACCTCCCCCCTCCCCCACCTTAACAACTAATTTTGGAAAGAACTGCTATATATATCGGAGGAATTAAACACTGGACAGGGTAAATTACCAATATAAATTTTCGGTACAAAATTAAGTGTATGTAGATTAACAAAATAAATGGGCAGTCAAATGGCGATGGTACTGTTTAGTAAAGAGTGTGTTTCATGGTAAAGCAAAGATACAGAGAGAAACTCAATCTACAATGCTATGCATCACACTAGTAAAATTCAATCAGTATATGTTTGCTCATTGCAGAAAAATTACTCCACAAATGGACTATTCAGTATTGCATCAATTTATCTCTGCATGACTAGGTTTCAGAGTTTCACTTTTCAATGTACGAAATTTCAGCAAAGCATTATGTCCATTTGACCCATTTTTTAGTTCAACCATTGACATAGTTGCCCCTGTACGACACAAAGAAGTTCAATTATCTATCACCACATATATATAGAAAAATACCAGGGATGCTGAAATATCTTGCATTACAAACAATGTGCATTTGTTCAATCTCATTCCTGAAATATAATACACAGATGCTGCACTTTGTAATAAAAAAAACACGAATATTAGGAAAGGGTCTAATATTAAATAACTAGAAGGGTGAGACTTCAAACCCATATAGTCTAGCCTTACCACCTTGTGGAGCTAGCCGGAAGACCTCTGAGCGTTTCTCGCAGTGCACGTCGTTGAGGACATCACCGTGTGCTTGGGGCGCCATGGGTGAGGGCGATTACCCTCACCACCTCCGGCTCCGCGATTGCTACCTGGCTTGTGGCAGTCGTGGTAACCGCAAAGCTCATGGTCTGCGCGTTGTGAAGGCACCGCTGCAAACTACTACACCACACTGACGAAAACTAACTGATGGCCATTGGAATATCAGTGGAGTACACTGACACTGATTTGGCGCCGCAGGAGGACCAAATGGCCCTGGAAGCCATCCTTCGTGCCATGCCGGTAGAGATGATGCCGTCCCTTTGCTGCCACGAAGGAAGCCTGAGATGCGATCAAGTTGAATTATATGAAATGGCACCGACCACGTCTGGAAATCCAATGCGTAGAAACTACTGAAGGAAGTGTGATGCAATCGAGTTCAACGACAGCAAGTCCATCAAAGAATTCACTCTCCACCTCATGGGCTTGTCACACTTTCCACCCTCAGTATTCTGATCGAAGAGATCAAGGTAGTGAGAAGTTCTTGAATGTTGTGTTTGAAAACCTCTCGCAAATTGCCATGTCCATTGAGACACTCCTACATCTTTGATAAGCTTTCGCTCGAGGAGGTCACTGGCCACCTCCGGAATGTCAAGGAGAGAAGCTGGCTGAAAGGCCACGATGTTGGGAGACAAACTACTTCTTATGGAAAATCAGTGAACCACCAACTGCAAGGACATAATAGTTGAAGGCAAGGGCAAGAACGGCGGTGGCAATCATCAAAAGATGAGGAGGCCGAAAAAATAGATGCACACGATGACACGAAGGGTGGGAGCCCAACCACAACAATTGTCACAATTATGACTGTAACGGTCCTTCACTTTATCACCGAGTCTGAAATTCATCTATAAAACAAAATACCAGGTATAACGGGTTTCTCAATTTACAAAACAGGATCACCCTACATACTAGACAGTATTATAGCCGGTTTTAGCTGATGTGATAAGCTGAGTTAGTGTGGGACCCATCTGAACCCTACATGTTAGTGGAAAAAAATTTGGTAAAGACCGGGTGCAAAACCTGCCCTATGCAGCCCCCGCTCCGGACGGGGCTGGCTAATGAGCGTTGATCCCCATCCACCCCTATACACTCCTCTCCCCCCTTCCTCCTCCCCTTCTTCTCTTTCTACTACATCATAAATTTAAAAAAAAATAAAAAATAAAGCTGGAAAAATTTATGTATAGAAACACTATATATATATAATATTTGAATTCAAATTCAAATTTAAAACGGGTATATAAACTTTTGACTTATAAACTTTGGGTCTATAAACTAATATTTGAATTCAAATTCAAATTTGAATCAGGTATGTAAACTTTTGACTTATAAACTTTGGGTCTATAAACTTTATATGTATAGAAATACTATATATGAAATATTTGAATTCAAATTCCAATTTTAATCGGATATAATTCAAATTCAAATTTGAATCGGGTACGTAAACTTTTGACTTATAAACTTTGAGTCTATAAACTTTAGGTGTATAGAAATATTATATATAAAAAATATTTGAATTCAAATTCAAATTTAAATCAGATATAATTCAAATTCAAATTTGAATCGGGTATATAAACTTTTGACTTATAAACTTTGGGTCTATAAAATTTAGGTGTATAAACTTTAAATGTATAGAAATACTATATATAAAAAAATATTTGAATTGAAATTCAAATTTGAATCGGGTATATAAACTTTTGATTTATAAATTTTAGGTCTCTAAACTTTAGATGTGTAAACTTGAGGTGTACAAACTTTAGATGCATAAATTTACTAAAATAGGAAAGTAGTGCGGTAACAAAAAAAAAACCAGGTGGAGGGAGAGGGGATCCGATCGTGAGGGGCGACCGATCGCCCCTTAGCAATCTCGGCTCCGGACTGTTGACACGCGTGGATGACATGTCCATCGAACGGTGCACTCCGTTCTGCTCCAGGCTCACCACGAGCGCGATCTCGCTCTGTTCGTGTGTGGCTCTCGATCGCTCCGAGCTCGATCTCGTCACGACGAGTTGGGGTTCTTGATCTGGATGAGGTATAGTAAGGAGTACTCCAAATCCCAGTTCATGGCCTCTTGTGGTTCGCTTGCAGCATTGCTGTCATTGCGGCAACGCGCTGGCGAGACGAGGGGAGCCCGAGCATGCATGTAGATGAGGTGGGTGTGCACGCACGCCGAAGACTCCGCTGGCCTGTGCCGAATGACGCGCGTCATCGTGCTGTACGTACTACTCTAAAAATAAAATCCGAAACTGCGATAATCTGATCACACTGGTGGAGAAAACATTTTTGGTCGGTCGGCCAAAATCCACAATAGTCCCGGATCCATTTAAAACCGGGACTAAAGATGATCTTTAGTCCCGGTTGGTGGCTACAGTGGGCATATGTGATCTTTAGTCCCGGTTCAGGTTTAGTCCCGGTTGTAGAGATGTCGTCAGGGCCCCCGGGATCTTTAGAACATCAACCTGGACTAAAGATCCTAACTTTAGTCCCGGTTGGTATTATCCCCCTCTTTATATATGTCTTCTTTCTCCTCCAGTCCAAGAGCAAGCTTCAAAATTTCCCAAAGAAAGAGATGAGGTCATGCCAAAATTTCTTGTGAAATTTTTTTTAGAGATTATATATAAATCGGAGGTGTCTAAAAAGGTTAGTAACTTCATCCTTCAATGTTTTTTGTTGTTATATTACTTTTGGAGTTATGTTTCACACATTTTTTTTCTCCAAAACTTTGTTGTAAGTTGACGAGAGAGAAAATTTGTGTGGAGAAGAAGAATATATAGAAATTTTATTCTCATAGTTTAAAATATGATTAACATTAATCTTAAAAAATAGAAAACAAACTAAATTAAAAATTAAGAGAAGTACAACATTAATATTAGTTTAGAACTTCAAAAATTGTTAATAAAAATTGCTTGTCGAAAGAGTTTTTAATTATTTTATCATTACTTTTTGACTGTCATTATTGTACGAAAATTTATTATTGTACGAAAATTTATTTATGTACGATTTTTTTTTATTTCATGTAGATGGATCGGCAATGGATGTACGCTGACCGGCGGAGGGCGTGCATTATTTTTTGAGAGTGGCCGAAGCTAACAAGCATAACGGTTTTATTTGTTGTTCATGCAATAAGTGTAAGAACCAGAAGGAATATTCTGCATCCAGGACTATTCATTTCCACTTGTTTGATTCGGGGTTCATGCCAAGCTATAATTGTTGGACATCCCATGGTGAGCAAGGGGTTGAAATGGAAGAAGGTGAAGCGGAGGACGAGAACATTCCTGACTGGGCTCAGTACGCTGGATTTGAAGGAAATCAAACGGGCGAGGTGGACAGGGATGCTGGCGATAACGACGCTGCGGATGATCTTGGTCAGATGTTGCAGGACGCAAAGGAGGACTGTGAAAGTGAAAAGGGGTCCTATAAATTGGAGCGGATGTTAGAGGACCACAGAACATCGTTGTACCCAGGTTACGAGCAGGGGCACAAAAAGTTGGATACCACTCTGGAGTTCTTGCAATAGAAGGCAAAAAATGGTGTTAGTGACAAGGCATTTGGTGATTTATTGAAACTCGTCAAGAACATTCTTCCGGAGGGAAACAAATTGCCCGAGACAACGTACGAGGCTAAGAAGATAGTCTGCCCTCTAGGACTGGAAGTTCAGAAGATTCACGCATGTCCGAATGATTGTATCCTATATCGCGGTGAGGAGTACGAAAACCTAGAAGCATGCCCTGTTTGTAAAGCACTACGATACAAGATTAGACGAGATGGTCCAAGTGAGGTTGACGGGCAGCTAACGAAGAAGAGAATTCCTGCTAAGGTAATGTGGTATATCCCTATAATACCACAACTAAGGCCTTTGTTCAGGAACAAGGGGAATGCTAGAATGATGCGTTGGCACGCTGAAGAACGTCAACAGGATGGGATGCTGAGACACCCCACCGATGGTTCGCAGTGGCGAAACATTGACAGAAAATTGAAAGACTTTGGAAAGGACGCACGAAACATATAGTTTGGTTTAACTACGGATGGCATGAATCCTTTTGGAGAGATGAGCAGCAGCCATAGCACTTGGCCCGTTACGATGTGTATCTACAACCTCCCCCTTTGGCTATGCATGAAGAGGAAGTACATAATGATGCCGATTATTATTCAAGCCCCCAAGCAACCTGGTAACGACATCGATGTGTACCTAAGACTACTGGTCGAAGATCTTAAACTGTTGTGGAAGAAGGAAGGTGTCCCCGTGTGGGACAGGACAAACAGGAGGAGTTTAACGTATGAGCACTGCTGTTCGTAACCATCAACGATTGGCCTGCACTTAACAACCTATCCGGGCAGTCCAACAAGAGGTACAAGGCTTGCACATACTGTATGGATGAAATAGAAAGTACGTATCTTAAGCACTGTCAGAAGGTTGTGTACATGGGTTATCGTCGATTCCTTGCAGCAAACCACCCAGTATGGAAGAAAAGCAAGCACTTTGAATATACGGCGAACCACCGTATGAAGCCAAAACATCACAGCGATAAAATAGTGTTTGCAATGGTGAAAGATTTTAAAGTAGTGTTTGGAAAGGAGCCTGGCAGTCAGCCTATAGAGAGCGAAGATGGTCACGCGGCGATGCGGAAAAAAAACTCCATATTTTGGGAGTTACCCTATTGGGAATTCTTGAACGTCCGCCACGCAATCGACGTGATGCACCTCACTAAGAACCTTTGCGTAAACCTTCTTGGCTTCCTAGGTGTATATGGAAAGTCGAAAGATACACTGGAAACACGTAATGATCTGAAGCATATGGAACAACGCGGCAACCTTTACCCGGAACCAAAGGAGAAAAGAAGCCATTACTTGAGTCTAGCCAGCTACACTCTTAGCAAGGCAGAGAAGGACAGTATGTTTGAATGCTTGGAGAGCATCAAGGTACCGTCAGGATACTCCACGGATATAAAGCGAATAATAAGCACGAAGGAGAAGAAGTTCACAAACCTAAAGTCTCATGACTGTCACGTGTTGATGACTAGCTACTACCCCTTGTAATAAGGGGTATCCTCCCAGACAATGTCCGGGCAACAATAACAAAGCTATGTGCTTTCATGAACGCAATTTCGCAGAAGGTCATCGATCCGGATAGATTAGAAGCCCTTCAGAATGATGTGGTGCAATGTCTTGTCAGCTTTGAGTTGATATTTCCACCTTCATTTTTCAATATAATGACGCATATGCTTTGTCACCTTGTCAAAAAGATCGGTATTCTCGGCCCTATGTACCTACACAACATGTTTCCTTTCGAGAGGTACATGGGCGTTCTGAAGAAATATGTTAGTAACCGTGCTCGTCCAGAGGCAAGCATCACCAAGGGGTATGGAACAGAGGAGGTCATTGAATTTTGCGTAGAATTTATTGAATACCTTCGCCCAATCGGGTTACCTGAATCACGCCATGAAGGGAGACTACGGGGAAAGGGGACTCTCGGAAGGAAAGCAATAATAACGGTAGACAACAATTTATTTCGTAAAGCCCATTTCACGGTTCTGCAACAATCTTCATTGGTGGCTCCTTACATCGAGGAGCACTTGGCTCTAGTTTGTGCCAGAAACATCGGTAAGTCCGATGCATGGATTACGCGGCATCACATTGATACTTTCTCCGCATGGCTGCGACAACATCTCATGGGTAACGAGACGATTAACCAACAACTGGCCTTCCTGTCAAGGGGACCATCTGGCTCGATCGCGACATTCCAGGGATATGAAATCAATGGGTACACATTCTACACGAGAGCCCAAGACATGAAGAGCACGAACCAGAACAGTGTTGTTCGTATCGATGCCATGGGACACGATGGTACAACTGGCACGTATTACGGTGCCATCGAGGACATATGGGAACTTGACTATGGACCTCTCTCAAGGTTCCTTTGTTCCGGTGCCAATGGGTTAGGTTGACTGGTGGAGGCGTAACGATTGATGACAGTGGGATGACAACGGTTGACCTTAACAAGGTTGGATACTCGGACGAACCTTTTGTCCTTGCCAATGATGTAACGCAAGTTTTTTACATCAAAGACATGTCTAGTAAAGAAAAAAAGGGCAAAGGGCCTGACGAGCCGAAGCGCCACGTGGTTCTCTCGGAAAAAGAAAAATCGTCGGAGTAGAGGACAAGACTGACGAGGATTACGATCAGTTTGATGGGCAACCCCATTTCACGGTGACGATTGACCCTAGCATCCTCCTATCAAATGAAGACACCTCTTACTCACGTAGCGATCACAAGGAAGGAACAGTAGTGAGGAGAAAGTACGTGCGGTCAACCGTCACCGCCGATATATTGCCGTAATTGCTGTGTACATGATGTAAACTATTTTGGATGTATTGAATATCCATACAAATCAATTGTTGTATGGCATATGTTAATTATGTATGATTATTAGAATTTTTATCGAATTGAAATCATCCATATGCTAGTTATATATGATTATTAGAATTTTTAAAAGTTTTAAATCATGCACGTGGTATTTACATATGTTAATTAGAATTTTCAACAATTTATTATCATGATATGCAAATTATATATGATTATTAGAATTTTTATTAATTTTAAATCATGCATGTGGTATTTACATATGTTAATAAGAATTTTCAACAATTTAATATCATCATATGCTAATTATAAATGATTATTAGAATTTTTATTAATTTTAAATCATGCATGTGGTATTAATATATGTTAATTAGAATTTTTAACAATTTAATATCATCCATATGCTAGTTATATATGATTATTAGAATTTTTAAAAGTTTTAAATCACGCACGTGGTATTTACATATGTTAGTTAGAATTTTTAACAATTTAATATCATGCATATGCTAATTATATATGATTATTAGAATTTTTAATAATTTTAAATCATTCATGTGCTAATTATATATTATCCACTTAGTTTACTACAGATAACAATAATTTTTCGAAGGTTTTGTCATTAATTTTTCGACTTTAAATAATTGTAATGCATTATTTACTATTTTAGAAACACATATGTAATGAAATTCAAAATTCAGTGATATTATCTTTAGTCCCGGTTCTTAAACCTAACCAAGTTTAAAAAGAATTTGGAAATAACGGGAAAAGATCTTTAGTCCCGGTTGGTGAGAACATCCGGGAGTAAAGATATCTTTACTCCCGGATGTTTTTAATCCCGGTTGTTGTTACGAACCAGAAGTAAAGATATCTTTACTCCCGGATGTTCTCACTAACCGGGACTAAAGATCTGGGGGTATATATATTCCCGGTGCGCCCTCGTCTTCTCCTCCAACAGTTAGACATTTTTCCATCGAGATCGATCTCGGCTTCTCCTTCGCCGCCACTGCCTAGGGCAACCCCACGCCAACACCGCCGTCGTCTCTCACCGTCGCTTGGCGGTCCTCGCCGCCTCCGCTGCAGACGCCGCCGCCGCATCTCTTGGGTGAGAGCCGCCGCTGCCTCTGCCTCTCTCTCTCTCTCCAAACCGCCGCCGCGGTCAACCGCCATCGCCGACGACCGACTTCGACCCGGCCGCCACCGCCAACGACGCTAACGCCACTGCCACGCCGCCGCACCCACCTCGAGCTCGCCACGCCGCACCCCCACGCCGCCGGGCCGCTACGCCACGCCGCCGCCGTGCCCCCATGTAACGTCCCGCCTTCCCCCAGGCCGGGCCCACTTACATCTAATAGCTTTCATAGGTCATAGACTGCCCTCACAGACCAACACATGTCTTTTCTGCACACTTTGTCCTCACTCGTGTGCACCCGGGAAGAATTTCACGGTCAGTCACCCATCCGAAATTGCTCCAGGCCAAGCACGCTTAACCTTGGAGTTCTTTGGAGATTGGCTTCCGGAAAAGAAGTTGCAACTTGTTGATATGAGTATTCTATTAATCCTATTAAGCCCTAGGGCGGGATGTTACAACCTCACCCCCTTAAGAGAGATCGACGCCCCCGTCGATCAACCCTAGGCCAGGAACGTCCTCTCTTGGCCACGTCCATGTGTCCAGTGACAGCGCATGTGCCATGCTGTGTAACCACTCCCGGTCTACACCAGCCATGCGCACCATGCCTGCGCAACTGCGACACACGCGCCCGTGAAACCGCGAGAGTCGGCTCTGATACCACTTTGTAACGTCCCGCCTTCCCCCAGGCCGGGCCCACTTACATCTAATAGCTTTCATAGGTCATAGACTACCCACACAGACCAACACATGTGCCAGCGCATGTGCCATGCTGTGTAACCACTCCCGGTCTACACCAGCCATGCGCACCATGCCTGCGCAACTGCGACACGCGCCCGTGAAACCGCGAGAGTCGGCTCTGATACCACTTTGTAACGTCCCGCCTTCCCCCAGGCCGGGCCCACTTACATCTAATAGCTTTCATAGGTCATAGACTGCCCTCACAGACCAACACATGTCTTTTCTGCACACTTTGTCCTCACTCGTGTGCACCCGGGAAGAATTTCCCGGTCGGTCACCCATCCGAAATTGCTCCAGGCCAAGCACGCTTAACCCTGGAGTTCTTTGGAGATTGGCTTCCGGAAAAGAAGTTGCAACTTGTTGATATGAGTATTCTATTAATCCTATTAAGCCCTAGGGCGGGATGTTACACCCCACGCCACCGGGCCGGCCCACGGCGCCGGACCGCGCCCCGACGCCGCCGCAAGACGCCACCGCCGCGCTGCGCCGCCACGCCACCGCTCCGCTGACGCCACTGCCGCGCGCCCCGACAGTGACCGAACGCGAACGAACGCTGAACGAACGCGAACGAACGTGAACGAACGTGACCAAACGCGAACGAACGTGAACGAACGCTTAACGAACGTGAACGAACATGAACGAACGCTTAACGAACGCGAACGGACGTGAACGAAACGTTAACGAACGCGAACGAATATGAACGAAATGTTAACGAACGCGAACGAACGTGAACGAAACGCTTACGAACTTGAATGCACTTGTACTAAAAGTGTGAGAACGAACGCGAGCGAAACGTGTACGAACGAGATAATTAAACGATTATTAAACTTAGCATACATATATGATTATATATACTGGTTAAAACATGAAATACAATATATGTAACTTGGCCCGTTTAGACTAATACATTTTCCTGGTAATGTTGCAGAGAAGACGTCGTTGTCGTCCCTCAAGCCGAAGTGGTAGCTAGCCATCGAAGGAATTCGCGCAGGCAAGTGATGTAAAGAAGTGATTCTTAGAGATTTAATATACGATTATTAGAGTTTTAATATAAGATTATTAGATTATTAGAGTTTTAATATAAGATTATTATATTATTAGAGATTTAATATAAGATTGTTAGACTTAGTATATATGATTATTACAATTTTAATATAAGATTATTAGAGTTTGAATATAAGATTGTTAGACTTAGCATATATGATTATTACAATTTTAATATAAGATTATTAGAGTTTGAATATAAGATTGTTAGACTTAGCATATATGATTATTATAATTTTAATATAAGATTATTAGAGTTTGAATATAAGATTGTTAGACTTAGCATATATGATTATTACAATTTTAATATAAGATTGTTTGACTTAGCATATATGATTATTACAATTTTAATATAAGATCAGTAAAGATTTAATATAAGATTAGTAGCGATTTAATATAAGATTGTTAGACTTAGCATATATATAGACCTAACAAATATTTTTTGTATGCACAGATGGCTGATCGTGATGAGGAACAGATACTGTACGATACAATCGCAGAGAGAAGCAGCTAGTACTGGAACGAAGAAGAGGGGAACAAGGATCCAAACCAGTACTTGAACGAGGAGGGGAATGTGGAGAGGGATGCGGAGAGGAACGAGGAGGGAACGAGGAGGAGGCTAGTGGAAGTCATCCCTCCGCTGGACAGAAGAGGGCACGCGGACAACAAGGTGCCGCGAAGAAGATAGAGGGTCGGCACATCATAACTGAGGTGGACGAAGACGGCCGACCTAGTGCCCCGGCAGAAGCAGCCAAGAATTTTGTATGCCACAGCGGTTGGGTTGTGAGGGACAACGTGCCTGTCAGCACGGTGTACTGGCGCAGAACAAGGGCACGCGGGGATAATGCAGCTTTGTCCCGGAATCAGAGAAAGAGATGCTGTGGACCACAATGCTCGAGACGTTCACGCTACCCGCGGGTACGGAGAACATAGTGAAACAGTGGACTCTGAAGAAAATGGCAAAACAGTTCCAGAGCTTCAAGGGAGATCTCTACAAGAAATACATCCTGAAGGGACTAACACCGAACTTCGACGTATTCCCAAAGCTAAGGGATCATTGGGACGAGTTCGTTGCTTACAAGACAGGGCAACAAGGGCAAGCGATGATGGTCAGAAACAAAGAAAATGCCGCCAAGAAGAAGTACCATCATCACTTGGGGTCAGGCGGCTATAGCGTCGCAATGCCGAAGTGGGAGGAGATGGAGGCAAGCTTGATTGAGAGGGGTATCGAACCGGCCACCGCTAAATGGCCGGATCGATCGAAGTTCTGGTGCTATGCTCACGGTGGAACGCTTAACCCAATTGATGGCTCCCTGGTGTTCAGCGATCAGATACGCGAGGCTGCCAATCAACTAACGGACGCAGTGGAAGCCTCTACGCAGGGCACGTTCCGACCCGACAGAGAGAAGGACGAGCTGTCGCTCGCCCTGCAAACTCCCGAGCATCCAGGAAGAACACGTGGGAAAGGCGTTGTTCCTTAGAAGATTGGATTCAAGGAGGACATCCACATGTACAGGAGTCGGATGAGGAGCAAGAGAGATACCAAAGCGAAGATTGCAGATCTTGAGTACAGGGTATCGAGCTACGAGCTCAGCATGCAAGAGGAGGTGGCACGGAAGGTGGATGAACGCATGGCCGCAGATCGGTGCCAGGATCCCCAGCCGTACATTCCTCCTGCAATGGTCAGCCCCTCAGGCAATCGTAGCAGCTGCGCCTCAACCGGGCAGGTAGGATCACAGAGCATGGATGCCATGCAAACCCAGGACGAAACCACCTGCCCCGTTGATGAGATCATGCAGTGGACACCATGTGAGCTGCATATTCCCTTCAAGAACTTATCAATCAAGGTAGTTCTATGTTTTTTGGACTTGTACATTCAGCAAGTTTCTGCTTATGTTGATTACTAATAGATAACCTCTCATCACATGAAGGTTGCGTCGGGAATGGCCATCCCAACGGACCCTTCAGGGACTTACCACTGCAGGCCGATTCCAGCAGGATACTCGAGGGTCGAAGTTGAGCTGGTGGAAGCCGCGTACGAGGACCTCGAGTTGGACTACCCTAGAGGAGACGGTGAGACGCATCTACGCGACACGAACCACGCCATTATACTATGGCGCAAGCGCTACATCATCCTCCCTGGGCGACAAGCGGCGTCTCATGCACCATCCCCTCCGGCTCCTCCACCATCTCCTCCTCAGGCTCCTGCACCGTCTCCTCCTCATCAGTCTCCTGCACCGATCCTCCTCAGGCTCCTGCACCGACTCCTCCTCAGGATCCTGCACAGACTCCTTCTCAGGCTCCTGCACCGACTCCTCCTCAGGCTCCTGCACCGTGTCCTCCAGCACCTTCCAAGTCAAGAACTCACCAAGCACCACCGCCTGCCCGCACAAGGGCAACGAAGAAGGCGAAAGTTGACGCCGCCGAGAACAAGGAGCCACCGTACGATTGCACGCAACAGGAGCTTGACGCTTACATGGCAGCAGAAGTGAAGAGGCAATTGAAGCCTCGGAGTCCAGAAAAGAAGATTCCTATAGACCCAAGTGCCAAGAAGTTCTTCAGGAGTATGTCGGCACCAGCCAAGGAGGCCATAAAGCTAACGGACTATGAGCGAACACTTAAGAAATTGGAATAAAAGAATTCATTTCTGACACCGGGCTAACTAGGGATCAGTTGCTTAAAGGCGCACCAATCCCAAAGGCGGAAGTGAGACACAAGTACGAACTCGGTAAACCGTTTGTCAAGCCTGAGTAGCTGCAGTCCCTACCGACACAGATGTACAAATTCCATCAACGGTACATAGAGATGAGCGCAAGCGTAGGGAGATTATCGGAGCGAGGATCAAGAGCTCCGACTTCTTACAAGGGAAAAATGTTCTCTGGATCAATTTCAAGGATATCTACGAACTATACCAGCTGGACGCCCTCGACGTATCTATTCTTAGCGCATGGATTTTGTACGTATTGTTGAGTTATATTTCTTACGTTCCTTTAATTAGCTCCTTGTATATATATGTACACCATATATATAACAATTCCTTTATATCATTGTAGAATGGAGATTCAAAGGGCCCGACGGCGGGGCGTTTTCGATACCGGATTCATCGACCCTCGGAAAGTAAACGTCGACATGATCACCAACTATCCGCAAGCCACAGAGGACAATCTCGTCAATCTTCTGAAGGAGCAGCATTACAAGACGTTCATACTATTGCCGTATAACGCAGCGTTAGTTTTTACTGTCTTCCGAACAAAGTTCGTTCCCGTACATATATAGATCTACAGTTTTTCATATATCACCTCACACATATTACAGATTCCACTGGATCCTTTTACTCTTTGACTTGGAGGCCTGCAGATTCAATGTCTATGACTCAATGAATAAAGATGAGTCTATTTTTGACCAGGTTTTTGAACTGATAGACAGGTAATGTCATAAGTTCCAATGTTATTACGAATTTTGCTATTAATTGCTACTACGAATCATAGCTTTAAACTCCATGTGGGGTTTGGTATCGGTTCCTTCATTTGGTCCGCGGCAATTGGAAAGAAAAACTTAGGCGGAGGTTCAAATTTCCTATAAGTACATGCTCTACATTTATATTGAATCTCTAATTCAAATATAAGTGTATATTAATTAAATCTCTCGCCGTTTGTCATGTATATATGTAGTATGTAAAGCAAGACCAGGGAACTAACTTGTGCGGCTACTACGTATGCGAGTATTGCCACTGCCTTACAACCTAAATATACACCACAAGAGAGCTCGATGTGCGTATAAATAAATTCCAACTTTCATTGCGTACGTATCGATTTGTTCATTACTAATTAATTTCATACATTCATATATAGGTTATTCACATGAGGGATAATCTCACACACAAGGAATTTATCGTGGCGGTTCAAGAACAACTCATACGATTCATCAACGAACAAGTCTTTGATCCCGAGGGTGAATTCTACTACGACGAACATACAATTCATAAGCCGTTAGCTTCTAAGATGACGACTACTACGTCGAAGTCGTAGCTAGCTAGGACATAATGAATTGTAATTAATACATGTCTATTTTTATATATGTACACATTTACTTTAGTATAAATATATATTTTGGTCATATATGCACATAAAATGTTAAGTGCTTTAATATATACATATATATTATGCATGTATATATGTAATATATATATTATGCATACATATATGTATTGAAACATATATATATGCATATTATATATATATATATATATATATATATATATATATATATATATATAAAGACACCAACCGGGACTAAAGATCGATCTTTAGTCCCGGTTATTTCACCCGGGACTAAAGATAGCGATCTTACAACCGGGACTAAAGGGGTTACGAACTGGGAGGAAAAAGGGTTTCTCCACCAGTGTCACATCGCAGCCGCAACATCAGCGTGCACATAAATCAAATCAATTTATGATGATCTTGAGCCACAATTTGGTTTACATCAATCATTTTCGAATTTGATCGAGTACGTACGTGTTTTTTATGTCCAACACGATCAGTCCGAGCAGCGGCTGCTCCTGTTCTGTGTTCACCTCATGCAACCTCAAATCGATCATGATCAACACATCAGCTGCCCCTAAAATCTCAACTCTCTCTCACTGTCAGCCCCGCCATCGCCGACTCATCCGCGGCAAGATCAATGCGACTGCAAGGTCTGCCACTCCTGGAGCGCCTCCTCATGTTCCTCCCACCTCTACGTCCACGTCCAAGTTCCGACCACCGCAAGTAATACGTACACACCACCAACCAACCTACATATTCCTCCTCCATGCATGCACGCGTCGTTGGAGCTGATGACGACGATGCTTACAAGCATGTAAACATATACGCAGGTGGAGAGACATGGAGGACGACGTGGTGTTCATCCGTGGGTTCATATCGTCGTCGGTGTTCTGGACGGTGAAAGGTGTTTCCGGCGTTCAGCGAGGCGGCGAGGGGGAGGTCGTACATGATGTTCGCCGTCAACCTACGGGAGTGGGGGTTCGGTCGGAGCTAGGAGCCAGTGGAATTCCTCTACACGCTCCGGGAGTACGTTGAGATGATCGAGCGCTCCGTGCTCCAGCCACCGTCCTCCTCGTCACCGCCCGCAGCCGGCTGCCGCTCCTAACCGTTTGCCGCCGGTCGCCGGCCTGTAGAGTGGTGAGATGGCAACAGAGGGGAGGAAGAGAAAAGTGAAGATAGATAAGAGTCATTGACATGTGGGGTTTACGTGGATCCCACGTTTATTCAACATGCCACGTCAACTAAAACTAGACATAATATTGCTTAATATCTCGGATGATCCAGTTTTATAAATTAAGTATCAATTATATGTGGTATTTCGATTAAAAATGAAATTCAGACTCGACGACACGACAAATTAAGAGAAATAAAATGAACTTATTCTGCAAAAAAGAAAAAAATGACATCAGCCTAAGAAGAGGATGATGATGAACCCACTTTGCGCTTATGGCCCATTTTTTCGAGTCCAACCCGGCGCCCTCGGTTTGAAGTCATTGCCCTCCACAGCTGGTGACTCAAGAGCTCGACCTCGACAAGGCCAAGGTTTCCGCGAATCTTCGTAGGGAGGAAGCTGAGGATGATGGTATTTGGCAACTTGGCACAGTTCACGAGAACTTCACAATTAGTATGTCGTATCATGTGCATTTAAAGTTTATTAATCTCGTGATATGTTTTTCCTTTGTTTCAAATTATAAGAACTATATTTTTTTACACGGTCTTTAATAACATACTTCGATCAGTATTTTATTCCATTATATGATTCAACAAATATGAAATTAGCATCGCATGAAAATACTTCAAAATATGAATCTAGTAATGTAACATGCATAATACTTAGTATAAATATAATTAGTATGATTATTAGTCAAAAGCTACCGAGTTTAATTTTTCTTAAAAAGGGGACGCCCTATAATTTGGGACGGAGGGAGTACTGTATTATGAGGACTTGTAAAGTCCAACAAATCTATCCACATTTAGAGCAGATACAATAGCAAGCTATAAGTTAGCTATAAACACATATCAAGTAGATGAAAGAGGATTGAGAGAAAAGCAGCGGGCTACAGATTTGTAGCTAGTTGTGCGTATAGTAAGTGGGACCAGGTATTAATTATATATGAATTAACTATTGAATTGACTGTAAATGATTTGGAGCTAATAGTTGGCTATACTATTAAACTTGCTCTTATCTTATGTGAAAAGTCAACTTATAAAAGAAACAAAATATCGTAAGAAACCAGCTGTGACGGTCGTATGTAGTAAGTGCATCAGCAATCAGTGGCGGGCGTGTATACCGACGCGTCTCAGATGTGGTTCCTGTGGAACGCCTGGCCTCCCCCTCCATCCAGCCATCCCGGTCACCCTCCATCCCACCGAATCTGCCGCCGCCGCACCGGCCTCGATCGCCGCCGAGGCCGCCGGAGCCGAAGCAGCTGGCTCCCCGGGCGTGGAGGCCGAGCGATCCACCCAAGACGGCGGCCCGACGCCCAGATCTGATGGCTGACGCCGGCCTCCTCCCCCGCCGCCGAGGCCTCTTCGCCGACGCCGCGTCGGTGCGACGCCGACGACCTGAGCGAGCTCTTCAGGCCCTATGGCGCAGTCCTCTCCGTCGAGGTACAGCATCCCAAACCATCCTCCATTGCTCGCGATATCTTCAGTGCCAACCACGCAGTAGCGGGGTACAGCTCTAACAGTTACGTTACTTCTAAGAATCACAGACTGACTTGAACCAAAATTTTCATCGAACCACCCACTGACTAAATGAATGGATTTGGGCACACCTGAAATTCTCAGTCTGCAAGTGAGTTGGGAGCTCATCATTTATGCAAGGACTTAGGTTTTGACTTATTGTTCATTTTGTTAAGCAGGCCTCTGAGAGCTTAATTGCAGAACTGCAGATTTGCTTCTTTTTTTTTTTAATGTTTCAGATTCCTATAATCTCTTCGCAAACTCTGTAGCTCCAATAGTTCATGATGAACAGGAGGCTTTTACTGTTGTGGTTTTTATAGGACCAGACATTTGGGAGTAAAGAATTGCAAATCTAAATTAATGTGCTGAGTTTATGTTCTCAACTTATGATTAATTCTGATAAAGGGAAGTCCATTTTATTTCGCTGAATTTGTGTGCTGTGTGATATCTATGTTTTTCTTTTCTAAGTTTACTAATTGCATCAAAATTCGGAACTGAGGATACACTTATAGAACAGAAACAATGTAGCCTATTTTAATGCTGTGATTTCTAGGATTTTTTTTTCTAAGTTTAGCAATTGCATCAAAATTCAGAACTGAGGCTACACTTACAGAACAGAAATAGTATAGCCTATTTGAACACTGTGATTTCTAGGGTTTTTTTTCCTAAGTTAATCAATTGCATCAAAATTCAGAACTGAGGCAAACTTAGAAAACAGAAACAATATCGTCTATTTTAATTCTGTGATTTCTAGGATTTTTTCCCCTAAGTTTAGCAATTTGATTAAAATTCAGAACTGAGGCTACACTTAGAGAACAAAAACAATATAGCCTATTTAAATGCTCCATGTATAGGATTCCAAAATTAGATTTCTAGAACATCCTATATCATTCCTTCCTGTTTGAGCAGCAAACTTCTATGTTGAACTTTGTTTAATCATACCATTCAAGTGCAGTAACTATTAATGAAAGAGTGGTCTGGTTTAATCTGTAATTTTGTCTGGACAGTAGAAGAGAAAAATAGATGGGACAGAAATACTGCATTCTTTCATGCTGTAGGTAACCAGAGAAATAGGAAAAATAACATATTGATAGCCTAGATTCTAGAAGGCCAGAGGCTCCTGTTTAGGATAATAAAGGCATGCTTAAAATTGTTATGGATTACTACAACACTCGTTTTGGGTATTAAAACAAACTGAATGTCTCTCTACAGGACAAGTTCTGATCTCTAGATGAGAAAGTTATTGCTGAGAAGAACCATATTTTGGAAAAGATTTCTCTGATGATGTTAAAAAAGGCTATTTTTGATTTTTATGCGAAAGGGGACCCAGGTCCTGATGGTTTCTCTTTCATGTTTTATCAGAAATTTTGGGTGTAATGAGGGGTATAATTAAACAACTGCTGTTTGTACCTAGTGTAATGTGTGGTATGAATCTGTTTGTATAGCATAAGGCCCATGAGCACAGGTTATTAGTTGAGTGAAGATGATAATAAGTTGGCATTTGCAGTTTGATGGGATGTGCACTAGTGTCGCTAATGAATGCTTTGCATCTTATAATGCTTTTCATCCGGGAACTTTTCACTTTTTATTACACACTGATGAGTACAAGTGTTTATGCATTGATTAGTTGTTCATATTTAGAAATCTCGGTTTATTTACTTCTGAAATTATGTGTATGTGAAATGTTGTGTGATAACTTTGAACTCTACGAACATTAAAGGGAATATATCAATGTCTCTGTGAATATGATTGTGAAATGTATAGTGCTGTGAATATCATATTATTATTGCCAGAGTTCTGTCATTCATTGCTAAAAAAAACTATTTTTCAATGCTGGCGATTACCCCTTTATACATGTATTTACCGAACTGCTTGTGATTTAAGGCCTACATAAATCAATAACTTAGGTCCTCAGGCGTCCTTGAACCTCTTGGAGAAAACCATATCTCCGTGAAAATTAATTTCTACTTTTTTCTTTTTGTAGGTGAAAAAATATTTCACTTTTTACTAGGCGTCTAGTATACGTGATCACAACATTTTTCACCCTGTCACTCTACTTGTAGGCTCTTATCATCTCAATTATGAAGCACTTTAGACTAGCCTAAAACTACATTTTTAATAGAATCATTCATCCTGTACATATGCAAGCCATCTGTCCAAGCTTCGTAGTATTACATTCTGAAAAGTTATTGCATTGCACTTCTTCCAAATATGCCAACAACCCAATATACTATATCAAAGAGCTTTTCCTACGAAATTTGAGCCTTGCAAGCTATAATCTGATGGAAGTCCAAAGATTTTTTCCAGGGAATTGTTCCACTTGCTCCATAACTGTAAGTTTTGCAGCATTTGGCGGCAAGCAGTGCTTGTGATCCACTTTTGCTCATTATTTGTTCAGGTTTGAATACAATTGTAATTTGAGCCATTAGTGACTGTATGTCTCATTTTGTTAAAATTATGACCGGCCACCCTTTTCGTGTATGTATTGGCTTAGATCATGATGCTATATTCTACATCTTGTTACAGCTATGTGATACACTTGTACTTGGCAGATGATACCAGATTTTTCCTATGTATTGGGCCTTATGTGTATTTGTAAACAAAAAAAAAGACTTCTTGAGAGGACGCTAAACCACGCTTTAATACCTGCTATCCTGGAATACGTAGTATTAACTTCTATTGTTCCAAATGGATGCGTTTACCTTCTGAACATTATCAAAATTTACCTCTCATTCGTTATGCCAGTGAAATTTCCAAGAACCCGTTTGAAATACGGACAATTTTGTTTGAGAATTGAATTAAAACTTGTTTTAATTGTTTTTTTTTTTGAATTTCTGTGTTCAAGAAGGGGACATTTACTGAAGAGCCTAAAGCATAATGTGAGCTATCATTTTTCATTTTAGCAAAATATGTAACCTTTATTTGACTAGTCATGCAATATCTCTAGTGACTATACAAGGACACAAATCCCCAATAAATACCTCATGGCACAGGACATAAATTTCTTCTACCAGACATCGGTTTTAGCAACCGTTTCCTTATTTGACTTATGGGGCTAGCAAGAATAGCGTCCACATCAGTGCACAAAGGTGTGATACAGAAGATCTCAAGCACATAGGCCACTGGGACACCACATAATAAGCTGACGTAAGGGGAGAGAAAAAGGAAAAAGGACAGAGCCAGAAGGACAAGAGGCTAAGTTTAGCAACGCAGAGCAAACGGTAAACCCACAAACACAACCATCCCCTCCTTACTTTTGCTCCCATCCCAAACCCTACCGCCTCCAGATCCCACCCTCTCGCCACCACGACGCTTGCCAGAGGTTTGGTTCCAGCCATGCGGATCCGGAGGAACGCCTCCAGGGTGCTCGGGTCAGCCTACTTCACCTCCCAATCGGAAGCATCACGCGCATATGTGAGCAACCTCCCACCGACATCGCCCACGCCTGCGCCTGTTGCATATGGTGGCAGCGGCGGCGATCTTGGTGGTCCTATGGTCACTCCAGACGGTGCCTGCCAGCTAAGCCTGTCGCCATGGGATCTGCCATATGAGCTCGAAGATCCGGATCCCCTAGTAAGCTTTCGTTAACATCTCCCTCACCCAGGCCATCAGATCTAGATGCACTACGTTTGTTATTAATTTTGTTTCTTTTAATCACCTCTAGTTTTAATGCTCTGTGAGAGTTGCCAATCTTGCTTGCTATGTTCCACTTGGGTTTTTGGTGCGATGGACCAGCGGTCTCGCTCTCTGATGGTTCTAGGGTTCCATCTGTGCAAGAGATTGGAGTCGTGGTTTTGACATTTGAGGTTGCTTGGTGGGGAGTAGGGAATGACATAAATTAATCACATCAACCAGCGGGATCAAGCTTCCGGCAGGCTCTATGGGCTTCTTCAACCCAAGATTTGGGAGTCATGGGGCAGCTAGGGTTGGGGAGGGGCGGAAATGGATGCCCTAGATCTGGCTATCTGTGAATATTATTCGATAGCTCTGTGGCTCCTTTCTAGCTTTTTTATGCACGTTGATCTGCTAAAATAGAGCCGCTGGTACAAGAATTATGAGGTAGGTAGGATTTGGTGCACAAACTTGTCTGATCTGTGTGCAAACTAAAACCAAAACATGTATAACTGATTTCACAAGTGACACATTAGGTTGGGGGGAATTGTTAAGAGGGAATGCAAGTTTGAGGGGTGGGGATCGTTAAGTATATTGTTTGGTTGATGGACGTGAGAGTTTTAGGATGGATATGGATGGGAGTTTAAGAGCAAACTCCTACCTTTTCAATACTGGAGAATTGAACTTTCGTCGTGGTACCCAAAATCACAAATATCTTGGTGAGATTAAGAACCGGTACTACAGACCGGCTCTAAAAGTTGTCCTTAGAAACATTTTTCCTCCCGGTTGGTGCCACCAACCGAGACTAAAATTACATCTTTAGTACCAGTTGGTAAAACCAACCGAGACTAATGCTAGAGGATATTTTTAGTACCGGTTAGTTCAAAAAGAAAATATATCTATCCAAGTCAGATGTGTGTACTGCGTGGGATGGTAACACGCGTGAAGACTGAGGTGAGAGATCTTGAGTTCAATTCCCACATCCCACATATTTATTTTTTGACTAGAAAAAAATGCCCGTGCGTTGCAACGGATAAATGCTATTTTAATTTTATTATTGTTTTATGGTTTAGTAGGGTAAAATTCACTGCGAGAATTCGCTTGGATAACTTTTTCAGAAAATCATGAGCTGTAATTAGGAGTATGTATTTCATCTCAAGTTAGCATGTGAGTTTTTCTAAAAGATTTCTTATACGACTCCTTTTATAATTCCAAAAGGAAACAAGCTTGAAATCTAACTCAAACACGGATCTGTAACGAATTTAAAACCCGACTCAAATACGGATGATGTACCAAAATACCGATAAAAATATCTTCAATTTTTATAATAGTAGAGACTTGGCATGCATATAAAGATCGAGATTTTTAGTATCGATTCTGGGGTTTCCAACCGATATAAAAGATGAGCTCTCTACTAATGTATATATGACAAATAAATATGAACCGTACGTCATCACGTAGAATTCAATTCCATACTCTTCATGATTCTCGTCTCTACGACCAAACAAAGGACTATGAGTAAAAATGAAACTCCCATGACCAACCCCTCAACCAACTTCCTCCTCAAAACTTTCAATCCATTTCCTGCTGTTGTCAAACAGGCCATAAGTTGGACGTTGATTATGGTGTGTAGGCTCGAATGTCAAGATAATATTACATAAATATCCATATGAAAACACATATAAAGAGGATATACAATGCATACAAAATAATCAAAAACAAAAATAATTACAATATGTATAAAGGTTAATTATTAACACATACGACATGTCTCGTGCTCTCATATGCGTGTGCTTTGTGTACTAAATTGCACCCACCTGATAGGTTTGAATACTGCAACGCAGTTTACTCGCTAAAAAAAACTGTGGATTTTTTTTGAACTGTACACCATACATATCAAATAACTTATGTTTCTCTTGCTTAGTTCAATTTATATCTCACAATATGATTCAAACCTTTCAGGAGGCTCCGTTCGATAGGTACATGGCGTGCATCCCTTTTAGGGCAAGCTTTATGTCCGACGGCGACAACGATGATGATCAGATGGAGGTGGAAGACAAGATTTGGGATAATCAGGTGGAAAATGAGGAGGTGAATGATCAGCAACCTGACCACAACGTGGACCAAGGTGGTGATCAGGCAGCCAGAAAGATGAAGGGGAAGATGAATGAGAGCAGCATGGTGGGGATGGAGATCATGGAAGATACTGACAAGCAGGCTGGTGTTTGGTACTGCAACAAGAATGATGGCAAGAAATGGCACTGCCGAAACATCGTCGACGGGCCCAAGACCTTGTGTGACTACCACCTAGCAAAGAGCCGCTCTTACTACACGCGCACTGGTGATTCGGGTGCCGCGGCTAGTTCCAAGTCAAGCCGAGCAAAGGCACCAGCTATCGCGGCCAAGGCTGCAATGCCAAAGTCCAGCTCCAAACGGACTCCAACTACAGGTGAGTCAAGTGCTCAAAACAACTCTATTGCAGCAGCAGCAGCAGTGAGTGTGCTGCCAACCATCTCATCCCAGCCATCCAAGAGGAAGGCAGCAGGCAATGGCTTGGGTGGTGATGCCTACTATTTCTATGATATGTTTGTCCCATACCGCAAGAAGGATCGTGGTGGTAGCAGCAGCAAACAGCAAGCCGGTGCTGAGGAGAAGGAGATCCTTCCACAAGATAATGCCGTCGCCATGGAAGAGAAAATGGACGGCAAGAAACTGTACGATGGTGTTTACAACTCGTCTGATTATTCCTCGGACACTGCTAGCGACGACGAGAACGACGAAGACTATACCGTTGGTGGTGCCAGCAAGCGCCGTACCAAGAAAAGGAAAATGAAGCTTTCAGTGAAGAAGGTGCAGTTCTCGAAGATGATGAAGAAGCGTGTGAAAGAACGGTCGCTTAAGTCCCTGCTCTAAGAGTTTTAATTCGATCGGTTGTCTGTGGGACAGTTTCAGTTTAGCCGTGTTGTTGTCGCTTAATGACATACTCCGTATCATGTATGGATTTAAGACGTGAACCGTTTAAATAAATGTTTGAACCTTGTGATGTTTATCAGACATAATTTCGGGTTGTTAAATTTAGTGATGGTGGTCAAGGAAATAATACAATGAAACTTTTGATATAATTTAATACAGTGAGCGTAGCTAAACTGGTTAGCTCTTTTGTGCAACTTAGGTTCACGTCATAGACTTAACATGGGTACTCACATTTACGACTACTTATTCTTTTATTAGTTCGCAACGTACCCATCGATAGCGAGATATTACTAAAACCAAATATCACCAAAAAGAGTCACCTGCACTTAGGTCGATTTCAGCCTAACACTGTGTTCTCTTTCTTCTGAGTGTTCTGCTCCAGCCTTTATCTTCCTCTGTGTTGCCTAAGCCTCGTCACCCGGGACCCTTTGGTAGGGATGAAATCGGTTCATATATTCCCGATATCCAAATTCATTTTCGGAAAAGGATAGTTTCGAACAGATAATTATTGGACAGTAATACGTATAGTTTTTCTTCTCAAACGGACAGTAAGACCAGACCAGTATCCAGCGAAATCGGTTCCAGTCAGAAACTATATGGAATTTTCCGGATATCCACATATAGCAATAAATTTAAAAAAAACACATATGTATACATAACTTTATTATATACTGAAAAAAATACCCGTGCGTTGTAACTGGTGAAGGCTATTTTAATCTTATTATTGTTATATATTTCAGTTAAGGTGAAATCTACTGGGAGAACTCGTTTGAATATATATATTTTTAGAAAATTATGGTGTCCGATCGTCTCAAGTTAGCATGCGAGTTTTTTAAAAGAGATTTCTTATATGATTCCTTCTGTATTTCCAAAAGCGAACGAATTTAAAAACCGACTCAAATGCGGATCTGTATTTCAAAAAGAACAAACTTAAAAATCGACTCATGCACGGATAACGTAAAAACATCTTCAATTTTTATAATAGTAGAGATGAGAAATATAAATACAGAAATAGTACAGAAGAATTTTATTTTTAAATCACCAAGAGAATATAATTTCACGTCATACACACAAAGTTGTCAAAAGAAAAATATCATATGCACAAGCTGTTTGGTGGCTAAAGGCTGCAGGCCCATTTGGCTCAGGTGGGGGCCGGCTGAGGACCTGTTGTAGACTTGCAGTTGGGGGTTGTGGGCAGATAGCCAGCCGGGAGCCGGCCCAGAGAGGAGATCAGCAGTGAGGCAGGGAGGAGACGCGCAAAAAAGCTGGGCCCATCTCTAAGCGCATGCATGCGTGAGGAAAATCGGAGACGAGATGATTTTTCGCGCGACCGTTGATAAGAAAATCGGAGATGAACGGGTTTTTTTAATCTCGGATAAAATCTTTTTATGGACGAAAGTTTTTTACGGAAGCCATGTGTTTTTTTTATTAGGTATATATATATATATAGATAGATGTATATATGATTTAGTAAATTTTCATATCTATTAATTAGATAAGATTAAGTAACTTTTCTTTTATCTTTAGAAGTTTTATCTATTTTTTTTTATCTTTAGAAAACTTGTATCGTGTCCGATAAGGACTATTATAAACCCGTGGGCATAAATATTTATACCCGAGATTTTTTAATCTATCTCTCGATAATATATAATTTTCGGCGCATTGCCATCTTCTATTCCAGCGAGTCATTCGTTTCGATTTATCAATCTAGGAAACAGGAAAGTACATCCGTCCCCCATGGCCACCGCCACCAGCGACCACCTCTCCGGCCTCCCCGACGACCTCCTCCGGCACATCATCTCCTTGCTCTCCGCCAAGGAAGGCGCCGCCACCGCCGTGCTCTCGCGGCGGTGGCGTCCGCTGTGGCGCCAGGCGGGCACCATCAACCTGGACACGGAGCCCTACTTGTACCCGGTAGCGTACAGAGGCAACAACTTCCCGGAGCACAGGCGGAGCGCTTTCGTCAACCACGCGCTGGCCGCCCTCGCCGCGTGCGAGAGCCCGAGGGTCCTGAGCCTTCGCCTCGTGTCGGAGGAGATCGAGGGAGGCGCTGCCGAGGAGAGGTGTGCCGGTGTGGTCGACGCCATCCTGGACGCCCCGGCGGCGGCGCGCGTCGAGGAGCTCCGCGTCCGCTGCGACGTCTCGTGGCTCTGCGAGTACGGCAGCTGCGAGCGCTCGAGCTCTAGCGGAACGTGGCGGCTGCGGCCACGCTCCGCGTTCTGCACGCCAACGACGTCGGCGTTGAACGCCTTGGCGACGGCGACAGCGACGTCGTCCTCCCGCTCCTGGAGGAGATGCGGCTGGTGGAAGCCACCGTGTCACCGGAGACGCTCCAGGGCGTGATCGACGCCGCGCCGAGGCTCGCCAACCTGTGGCTCGAGAGGATCAGCTTCAGGAGCAACGACTGCAGCCGCTCCGTCTACCTCGCCGACGGCTTCCGCCTCCAGCTCCGAGGCCCGGCGCTCACCGAGCTAGCCCTCATCGAGTATTACAGTAGAGACCGCTGCATCGAGCTCGACGCGCCCCGCCTACGCTCCTTCGTCAATGAACGCTCCCTCCCGGGGCACTTCTCCCTGACCTCGCCAGCGCCGGACCTCTACTGGTGGAGAAACCATCTTTGATCGGTCGACCAAATTCCATAATAGTTTCGGTTCTATTATAAACCGGGACTAAAATTTTTAGTCCCGGTTAAAAAAATTTTGATCTTTAGTCCCGGTTAGTAACACCAACCGAGACTTAAGATGATTTTTAGTCCCGGTTCATCCCCTGTCAGATGTATGTCAGGGGGTCGAGGATCTTTAGTCCCGGTTGATACTACCAACCGGGACCAACCGGGACTAAAGATCGTCCCGGTTGGAGTTATCAACCGGGAGTAAATATTTCTCTCCCACATCTGATCGGTTAAGTCCCAGACAGATATTTAGATAAGATTGGAACATCCCCTCTCTTCCTCTTCTCAGATCCAATCCTCTTCCTCCTCCCCTCCCCTCTCCTCTCTTCCTCCCCCTCCTCCCCTTCCTCTTCTCCTCCTCCCCTCTCCTCCCTCCCATCAGCCGGCCCTTCCTCCTCCTCCCCTCAACTCACTCTTCCATCTCTTCCATCAGCCGGCCGGCGGCGAGCGGCGGCGGTGCGGCCGCGCGCGTGGAGGCGGGCAGCGGGCGGTGGCACGGCCGCGCGCGGGCAGGCGGCCGGCGGCGGCCACGGCTGCGCGCGGGCCGGGCGGTGGCCGGGCAGCGGCTTTTCTTTTTTTTTTTATAATTTGTGTTTCACTCGCTGGATGTATAATTTTTTAGATTTTGTGATTCATTGCATCGCATGGATCTGAGATGTATAATTTGTATAATCTGTGATGTATTTAATTTGTGTGTAGTTTTTTAGGATTTGTGATGTTTTTTATCTGTGTGTAGGATTTGTGATGTATTGATCTGTGTGTATAAGTAACTTAATATTTGGGATGTTGATTTGGGGATGTGCATCCCATTCGATTCGGGAGAAAATACAGGGATTAACATTAGCCATTAGCAAATCAATAATAAAATTAAAAAAAAAGATCTCGAGAAACTGTCACTTCCTCTCTTTAGTCCCGGTTGGTGTTACCAACGGGACTAAAGATTCCTCCTCTTTACTCCAGGTTCGTAAGACTAAAGATCGATCTTTAGTCCCGGTTATTTGAACCGGGACTAAAGATAGCGTTCTTTAGTCCCGGATTCGTAATCCCGGTTGGAAAACCGGGACTACAAAGAGTTCTAAACCGGAAGTAAAGAGTATTTCTCCACCAGTGCTAGCATCCGCCGACCTTCACTTCCACGACCACCGGAGCTATGGCGACAAAGATCCCAACAACTTGACCGTACCCATGTGGAGCTGCCTCCGGCACCTGCACGGCGTGAGGGTCTTGAAGCTGCAGCTAGACTTCTATGCAGAGTACATCGCCATGGACGCCGACGACGCTGATGACGGCGTCCCCGCCACGTTCCCTAACCTTGAGTACCTCGAGCTTGACGCCCATTGCAAGGATGATCACGACATGGCCACAGAATTGACAGTACCAAGCGTCCTCCGATGGTGCCCTGCCATCCGTGAGCTACGGCTCAGGTTGTCAGTAGCCGATGCTGAAGGCCGCGTCAATGTCTACAACAGCAAACGGCACATGATCCATCACGCAAGAATGATGAGGAACAGCTTTGGAGAGGATGTGCAAACCAAAATTGATGTTGATGTGACCAACATTACGACATCCTCGCCGTAGGAAATTAGAACACAAGATAGATTACGTCTGTGTTAGCAGGTTCAGTTCCATAATCATGTAATACTCGGAGTTGTTACTTTATTAGTGGATGTTCTTTTTTTAATACTACTTCCTCCATTTCACAATATAAGTCAGTTTAATATTTCTCACATTTATATTGATGCTAATGAATTTAGAAGATATATATGTCTAGATTCATTAGCATTCAACTAGCTGGGTGGCCCACGCGATTGCGCGGCTAGCCCCCAAACAAAATCATATATTTTTCAGTATGATTTTACTTAAAATTTATTAAATAGCTATCTTATTGTCTTAAAACTTCGAAAAACCAAACCTTATTATCCCCGTATTTCTAATTATATAGTTTTTAAAAGTCACACCAGTTGCTACCCCTTATGTCATCTCCTTCTTTATTTGCTTGCTTGATCTATCACTATTTCTATTCATTCTTTTTGGAACATTTAAAAATTGGATTTTATAGTTTGTAGAGTTTATTGTCACGTTGGGTTTCGTTTTTATAATTTCTAGATGTCCCGTCAAACGTTATCATTATGCTCCTCTACGGCCCGTCCACTATCTCTTCTCTTTATTGTCATTGAGATTTTAAAAATCGAACATAATTATCGTTTGGGTTCATTTTTTACTTTCAAGTCCCGCCAAACCGTCAGCGGTTTTGCCATTGTACTCCTCTACGGCTCGCCCGCTGCCTCCCTTCTTTATTGTCATTGTGATTTTAAAATCGAACATAATTATCATTGGTTTTTTTTACTTCTTAGAAGTTCCGAACCTTTAAAAATTAGACTTGTAGTTTTATTTTTTATAATTTTTAGAAGTCTCATCAAACAATACCACTATGCCCCTCTACAGCCCGTCCGCCGCCTACTCTTTATTGTCATTGTGATTATAAAAATCGAACATAACTATCGTTGTAATTCATTTTTTATTGGGAGAATTGCATGCATGCCCTCACTTTCAACCCCAATTCCTGTTTTACACCTACTTTTTAGAGTTTGCAATTTTGCCCCCGTTTTTCGAAAACGAAGCAAAGTTCTCCCCTAGTTTGGACGGCTAATTTCACGGTGTTAATTCTATGGTGAAAAGACATTTACACCCCTAGTTGTTATTGCAGTTTTACCTTTACTTTTATCCAAGTAAGTGAATATAATCTGCATCATTAGATAACTTAAGAAGACCAAACAAAATCACCATCATCAGAACATAAACGCGAGCTTGTTAGCAGGTTTGACATCTCAGCACCAAAAAGTGAGCTCAAAAACCTTTTTTTTTGGACATATACCGCTCCAAGTTCTCTGTTATTTGACAAAAAACTGAAACAAAGTGAGCTCAAAATAGATAGATATCAAGATCAACAAACACATGTCTCCCCCTTCTTGTGATGTATGCTCTGTCCATCAACAGAACCCAAGCATCAGAAATCACCAATCAAAAATAAAGAATCAAACATCACTAATCACTAATTACTAACCAGATCCTCACAAATCACCAAACAAAAATCAAGAGTCAGCACATATCACAAATCACTAACTGTATCCTGTCATAACCATATCCTTGCTCGTTAGCTTGCAAGCACGCAGCTGCTGCCCACCTCCACGTGTGGTCATTTGGACGTTGCAGCACGTAGGCAAATAGCAGCAAACGCCGTCGCCGCCTGTGACGCCGCAGCAGCTGCCTTTGACATCGCCAGCAAGCAGGCTCACAACCACCGCCCGCCTGGCCGCCATCAACACGCGTTCACGCCCGTGGTCGCCTCGCGTCGTTGCCACGAGCTGTCGCCGCTGCCGCTGCTGCCTCGCACCATCGCCGTGCCTTGCTGGATTTTTGGGTGGTGAAGAATGGGCCAGGGAACATGGGGAAATCTACCACCTAGGAGCGGCCGCCGCCTGGCGACCGCCCCGTCGGAGCGGCGCGCGTCTGTCCACCCTCGCCGCCGCCTAGCTACCGCCCGCACGCCCTCGCTGCCGCTCGCCCTCACCACGACCGCCGCCACCGCGCGCCCTCACCGCGCCGCCGATAGTTAGGCTTCGATTCAAGCATGCACAGGGGTATAAAGGTAATTTCATATTTCCTAAAACCTTTCTTTTATTTTCTTTTTATTTCTTTAACACAAAATGTGGGACCCACTAAACGGCGGTTAGAAGTGGGGGTAGACGGCTGGTTCAATTTCAAAAAGTGGGGGTAAAACTGCAAACCCTAAAAAATGATGGTAAAACATCAATTGGGTTTTAAAGTGGGGGTATCCCTTTTTTATTTTCTAGAAGTCCCGTCAATCGTTGGCGGCTCTGCAACTAAACTCTTATACACCCCGCCCGTTGCATCTCCTTTTTATTGTCATTGAGATTTTAAAATTCGAATATGATTATCAATGTGCTTTTTTTTTTTACTTTTTAGAAGTCCCGGCAACCGTCTTACTTGTTTGCTTCACGGCCTGCCTGACGTCTCTTCTTTTAATCGTTATTAGGATTCTACTTGTTGCTTTATTAACAATTTTTATATGCCGTATCAACCGCCACCAACTCTACTCCTTTATAGGTATGTTACTTAGTTTATCTCGTCATGTGTTTTAGATAGTATTTTCTTTCGATAGTCTTTATTTTTATCATAAATTTTAGTTATTTATAAATTGTATTCCTAATTGAAATCTTATTTTTTTTCTAATTTCAGAATTTATTTTTTAGAAAAAATTTAGTTGATATCGTATTGTATTCTTTTAATGTTTTTATTTTTTGTTTTCAATTTCAGTTGTTTCAAAATTGTATTCCTACTTAAACTCTCTTTTATTTTTTCTAATATTGGATATTAATAATTTTTTATTTGAAATTTTAATTAATTTCGTATTGGGTTCTTATATGGATTCTTCTTTCAATATTACTTATTTTTAATTCCGAATTTCAGCTAATTTTAAATTGTATTCCTACTTGAACTCTTCTTTATTTTCTTTTGCTAATTTCGGATTTATTTTTATTTTTATTCTGAATTTTAATTAATCTCGTATTGGGTTCTTATATGGACTCTACTTTTAATATTTCTTATTTTTAATTCCGAATTTCAGCTATTTTTAAATTGTATTCCTACTTGGACTCTCCTTTCCTTTTCTAATTTTTTTTATTTTATTTTATTTTATTTCGAATTTTGATTAATCTCGTATTGGGTTCTTATATGGAAACTTCATTCAATATTGCTTATTTTTAATTCCGAATTTGAGCTAGTTTTGAATTGTATTTCTAATTGGACTCTCCTTTCCTTTTCTAATTTTGAATTTTATTTTATTTTTATTTCGAATTTTGATTAATCTCGTATTGGGTTCTTATATGGAATCTTCTCCTTTCCTTTTCTAATTTTGGATTTTATTTTATCTTATTTTGAATTTTGATTAATCTCGTATTATGTTCTTATATGAAAACTTCATTCAATATTGCTTATTTTCAATTCTGAATTTTAGCTATTTTTAAATTGTATTTTTACTTGGACTCTCCTTTCCTTTTCTAATTTTGAATTTTATTTTATTTTTATTTTGAATTTTGATTAATCTCGTATTGGATTCTTATATGGAAACTTCTTTCAATATTACTTATTTTTAATTTCGAATTTCAGTTTTTTTTTAAATTGTATTTCTACTTGGACTCTCTTTTTCTTTTTTTTTTCTTTTTCTCCGATTAATGTGGGAATTTCTAGCCCCACAGTGAATGTGGTGTCGCTTTTCAAGGCTGTTTTAATAATATAATAGATAGATATGAATGTGGGAAATACTAGAATAACTTACATTGTGAAACGGAGAGAGTAGCAAAAGTGCCCGTACGTTGCAAAGGAAAGAAAAAACGAGAAAATTGAATTAAAACATATTAAATTCTAATTTAATTAAATAAAAATTTCCTGCAATATTAATTACACTCTTTGAAATTTTAGCAAAAGTGTCCGTGCGTTGCAACGGAAAGAGAAAAAGAGAAATATAAATTAAAACATATTAAATTCTAATTAAATAAAATACATATTTTCTGGAATATTTGGGTATTTTTTAAGTAGGTAGATATATAATTAAATTAATTTTCAAGTAAAGTAAGTGTGAGAAATAAAATGTTATGGTTGGATTAAATTTTTATTAAATTTTCTATATTAATTACACTCTTTGAAATTCTCTTGAAATTTATAGAGCTTAATTGGTAATTTTGATAATACAAATATCATTTTAGCATTTATTTAAATAAAGATTATTTTTTCTCTATGGGCCATTTTCAGCCCATTTTCTTCTTCAGCCCAAAAGCGCAAAAGTATACTGTCACGCCCGGAATTTCTATCCAAAATTCCAAACGCTTACATGTGTGTAAACCCTCGTCCAGGAATCAGCCGAGGCACACAATAACAAATTGATAATAGAGTACGATTATTACTCTAACTAATAAGCAAATAAATTGTCATTACAGAGGTGGATAGTTCCTCTCAAACAATAAAGATCTAAGCAGCGGAAAATAAAGAAATAAACAGCGCAGACGACTCCACTCCACAGGCAGCTTGACAAGGACTACGCCAAATCCTCACCACCATCAGCTTCACTGTAGACGTCCTCCTCTGATGAATGATTGCAAGGTGAGTATATGACATACTCAGCAAGCCACGCAGCAAATATGCAAGTGCACAAGATAACCAAGGATGGCATAATATATGCTTCTTTGCATAAACAGCATTTAAAGAATATTTCAGAATTTAATAAAACAGTAGAGTATTAACTAAACAGTATTAATCCAACACTATACAACATACCCTGTTGTATAGGCCCAACCATTTAGTACAACCAATCCCGGCTGCACAGTTCTAATCTCCAAACCAGGAATATACCATTCCAAACCAGGAGCTAATCAATTATAACCAGTTATAGCATCTCTCATTATGGTGTGAAGGGTGAGACTAATCACGAAAGACATTGTTAGACCCGCCCATAACCGCGGGCACGGCTATTCGAATAGTTTTGCTCTGATCAGAGGTGTACCACTGTACCCACAAGACACAGCCCTACATCATGTCACCATGTGCCTCAGTACCACCACGGTACCTCGGAAAGGAGCTGTGACATTACCCCTCACACAACACAATCCACCACAGTGCACCATTCCCGGATCATAGTCACCCCCTTATAAACAAGGCATGGACTCCCCAGCGACCCCCGTGGGCTTATCTCCGCCACTTCTCAGTCTGGTGCTCCGTAATGAACTATGCTATGTAAAAGGTAAAGCCGTTGCCCACGCTGGCTTGTGGTTGGCACGGTTAATGTTTCAACCGAAGTTCGTGAACCGGTCCTTAATTGCCATGAGCACGACCATCAAAACCATGTACTCACAACCCACCATTATCAGGTTTTAGTTGTCACATTAATTAATTAACCAATCACGGTTGACCATCGTAAACTAACATTAAGCCATCATTAAATAATAGTGAATCATAAGTTATCCCATTAGTGTGCTAAAGTTTCTAAGCATGGCTAAGCAATTACATCTAATCATCTAGCTGAACCAATATATAAAGCTCAACTAGTCAAGTTATAATAACCCAAGGTATCAAGGAATAAGATAATCAAGAACAAAAGGGCTATAACAAACAATAGGCTATTTCCACCCAATGACATTCAAAAATAAATGCAATAGTTGAATAGAAACAATAGCTTTAAACAGGATCAACATGCTCAAAGGATTGATTAGGATCTGTGTGACTTGCCTTGCTGGCCTTGGAACTCTTCTAAATCTTCTCCTACAAAAACGGACTCTCCGGAAACGTCGGATTCTAAACGGAAAAGAGCAAAAACACCAAAACAGCACATAAGAAAGCATGAACAATACATGTGGATATTTTTAACATGTAGATCTCAATTTTAGAAAAATTTAGAGACTTGAACCAACTAAATCCGAGCTAAGATGAATTAGTTATGAATTTTTAAAGATTTAATCGGTTTAAATCATTTATATAAATTTTAATTGAATTATGACGCAATAATGAATTATTTTTGAAAAGAAAAAGGGGCTTTATTGCGTCAGCGGGCTCGGGTCTACGGTAGACCGGGTCCACGGCAACGGTCTACGGGAACGGACTGCCGAGATCTAATCCGACCGAACGGACGGTCGAGATCCAAAGGCGCACGGCCGGCTCACGGAAGGCGGCGATGATGACGTCAGCACTGACGTCATCCTCTCCCGACGGCGGCGACGGCGGCTCGGACTCGCATGCCCGCCGGCGAACGACGGCGCGGCGGCGCGAACGGAGGACACCAAAAGGACGCGGGCATCGCGGCGAACTCACCGGCGACCAAAGAAGCGGCGGAGAACGACCGGACGACGACGGCGGCGAGGTTGAAGCGGCGGCGGTTCTCGGCTTGTCGACGGCGACGGTTCTCCGGCGAAGAACAGCGGCGGCGAAGGGTCGGACGAGGACGAGGACGGCGACGCGACGGCGATCACGATGGCGAGCTCCCCGAGCGACGGCGATGACCGGAGCGACGGCGGCGCACGGCTGGAGCGGCGGCGGCGACGGCGGCGCACGGGTGCACGGCGCTAAGGCAATTCGTGCGACGAGAGGCGAAGGCGAAGGCGGCGGAGGGTAGAGGAGAGCGCGGGGAACCTTTTATAGGGGTCGGGAGGCGGCGACGAAGCCCACAACGGCCCGGCGACGGCGATGGAAGGTTAGGGTTCGCCGACTCCGAATCGAGCTCGAATCCCCACGTTTCCAAAGCGAATCGGCCGATGCTTCCAAAGAGAAAAAGGTAGAGGAGATCACGGCGAAGGTTTCCCCCTAAACAATTGCACCGGATCGGGAAAGGGGCGGCCGAATTGGAAAGGGCGGCGGCGGCTAGGGTTTCGGGCGCGGCCGGCGCGACGAAGACGACGACTCCGACAGGCGGGCCCCACCTGTCAGCGAGAGAGAGAGAGGGAGCGGCGCGCGCGCACGGCGGCTCGGCTGGGCTGGGCCGGACTGGGCCGAAGAGAGAGAAGAGAGGGGTTTTGGGCCGACTTTCGGCCCAAAGCCAAAAGAAGACTTTTTAAAACCTTTTTCTATTTAAATAATTCATAAAATGCAATTCCATTTATTAAAAATACTTCCTTAGCTCAAATAATTCCCAGAAAAATCTAGAAATTATAGAATTAAGCAAAGTATTTAATGAAATTTTATCTGGCCCAATTTTATATTGGAATTTATTATTTACAATTAAATCTTTTCTTCAAGGCTTTTAAAAATCATTTCTAAAATTCCATTTACACAACAATTTATATAATTGAGATTTTTAGGGTGTGACATATACTTAATATCCCCATACTCCTCCTCAAACTTGCTGGACCGCCGGCCCACGTGCGGCCCAAGTGGTGTGGCCCAAACGCTTGATCGATTTGAGCCGTTCGTTTTGATCGACGGCTCAGAAAAGTTCTAAATTTTTGAAAACCCTAACCCTCCCCCTCCCACTCCCCCCAGTCGGTTGCCTCCCATGCCCCCGACACGTCTCTTCCCCGCCCGTGACGCCGCCTCTCCTCCTCCCCCTAGCCGGCCGCCTCCCCCGCCCCTGACGCCGTTTCTCTCCCCACCGGCGTCGTCTCTCCCCCCACCGGCGCCGCTTCCCCTCCCTTTTCCCTCCCTTCTCGCCGGCATGGTGCGGTGACGACGGGGTGCGGTGAAGATGGCAGCGACGGCGCCCTCCCAACGGTGGCGTCGACGGCGACCGCGCTTCGTCTCCCCCTCTCCTTCCCGTCTTGCCGGCACGGCGCAGCGATGGCGGGGTACGGCAGAAACGGCCGTCCCTCCCCCTCTTCCTCTCCCTGTCGGCCTCAACGGTGACGGTGCCCTCCCAATGGCGTCGTCGACGGCGACGTGGTGTCGTCGGCGTCTACGGGTGGATCCGTCGGCGGTGGCAGCGACCGCGGGCGGATCCGGCAGCCGCGGCTCCCTCCGCCGCCTCTCTGATCTCCCTCCGGCGGCAGTGATGGCGTCGGCGGCTGAGGATGGTTTTTTTTATTTTTGCAATTTTTTCTATCGCTATTGCTAACCAAATCGGATTGCGTACGGACGAAAATTGGATGTGACGAAAGGAAAATTATGAATCTTTTAATTAGTTAAGATATCAAAATTATAGAGCTTGATGATAAACTTTATATCAAAATTGTAGATCTTGACGAGGTCTACAACTTTATTATTGATATCTATATCATTTGAAATCATTTTGAGGTATAAATATTCGTTACAAAATCTCATAGCTATGTTTTACAAAATCTCATACCAACGATTCAAACGACCTCCGATGGAGACGTGCACTGTATCAAAGTTGCATAGCTTGATGGGATTGTGACATTTTTATTTTAAATTATTTGGAGCGCAAAACAATCATGACAACTGTTGAAATAAAATGAATAATCTTCAATCTAAACATCGATTCTGATCATTACACTCTGTAACGTGCAGAGGTGTGCATACGCGCGGGCCGCTACATGACAGCTGGTGGACACGCCGCTGATCTGCCCGGTGCGACACAACAGCCTACGCTGTTTTGGGCTGACGCACCAAGCAAGCGAGGCACAGATGCTTCGGTGGTATCGGCGTGCAGCCTAGGTGCATGGTAAGCAGGCGAGGCAGCACCAACCAAGGCGTCGCCGCGCGCACCGCCACCCATGTCAGCCACAGAGCAACACTGGCTGCGCTATAGTTTACTACGAGCCCCGTCGACGAGCGCGCCAGCCTGCCGCTGGCACAAACCCCAGCCGACCGACGGAGACGGCGCCGCTACCCGCCCCATTATTCCGGTCGTCTCGCTCTCGCGGTCTATCTACCCCTAGCCCGTTCGGCACCGCGCGCGTTTATACGCGCGTGCACTCATCATGCGCCGCTTTTCGCACCGCAAGGGCCGCGTCAGGACGAACCATGACCGCGCCACGCTGCCGTGCCACCACCGTGGACGTGAGGACGATCCGCGAGTTCGACCTTCACCGACCCATACCTTGATGCAAGTGGTTTTGCTGTTGGCCGATCCGGTGTGCACCGTGTGCTGCTTCCCTTCCCTTCATTCCCCCTCCTCGGTGCTTTTCTAGAATACCACGGTCAAAGTGACGGCGCCGTCACAGTTGAGTCATCCGTGACGGGCCTAAATGTTATCTCAATCGGACATTAGTATGGAGCCTGTCACCGATGAGTCATCTGTGACGGACCCTACGGCAAAGCCCGATTGAGATAGATTAATCTCTATCGGTCGTAAACTAAGGCCCGTCACCGATGACTCATTTTCCATCTTTCATTTGTTGTGAGTGCAAAATATGTAGCAGCTGTGTAATAATTCATTTTATTAGTCATAATACATTTTCGGATAGTAAAAGATTTCAAATGGAAATATGGTAGCCTTTCAAGATCTACTAGTTTTATTTTGGTCATTTTTCTATATATTTTTTTTCCCAACAGCTTGAAATTAAATTGATTTTGACAATATGACAAATCTAATTAACATCATTTGTAAATATTAAATGATTTCAAATTGAAATATGGTCAACAATAAAGTTGATCCTCTCATCAGGATCTATAATTTTTATTTTGGTCATTTGTAATAAAACAAAATTAGCCATATTAATGACTACACATATCAAGTCTTTGCAATAAAACAAAATACTTCATTCATTACAATAGATAAGTACAAATGCATTAGTCACAAGGTTATGCCTTCCGTATGATCTAAACGAGCATATGCCACAGGCTCTTGGGGATCATCGTCAAGGTCAATGTGAGGTCTTACATAAAGATTATGTTGTATTCTTCTTCATCGACGACATTGTCAACTCCTACAATTCGGCGCTTTCCATCCCTCACGATGTGTATCTTCTTGTTTGAAGGGTCTTTTATGTAGAATATCTACTTGACCTGTTTCGCAAGTACAAATGGTTCATCGGCGTATCCCACCTTAGATAGATCTACTAAAGTGAAACCTTCCTTGTCTGCTTTGACACCAGTGCGTAGATTCACCCAACGGCAGTGGAACAAAGGAACCTTGAACTTGACGTAGTTTAGCTCCCAGATCTCCTCAATGCAGCCGTAGTATGTGTCTGACCCAACTTGATCCTGGAATGCATCTATACGGACGCCGCTGTTTTGCACTGTGCTTTTGTCATCTTGTTTGACGGTATAAAATGTGTATCTATTTATATCGTATCCTTGCCATGTGTCTACGGTCCAAGACGGTCCCATACCCAACAACTGTACTGTCTCATTTGGGACATCCGTGGACATTGTCACACGATTCTTGAACCATTCGTTGAACCAAGAATTATGTTCTCTGTTAATCCATATATCAGATCGCCCCAAGTTCTCATCTCGGATTTTCGCTAAGTGCTCCTCAAAGTATGGGCCAACTTCTACCCTATGTTGGAGCACAGCGTAATGAGCCTGCGCGTACGACGCTTGATCGGGCCTAATTCTTTTCCTTCCAATTGTGCCAACACCTAACAACCTTCCCTCGTGATGAGACGCTGGAACTCCGATAGGATCGGCATCGGGCATGTAATTGACACAGAACTCAATAGCCTCCTCGGTCGTATAATCTTCATTGATGCTCCCCTCGGGTTTAGCTCTGTTACGAACGTACAACTTCAGAACTCCCATGTACCTTTCAAACGGCCACATTTCCCTTAGAAAAGCCAGGCCACATAGTTTTGTTTGCTTCACCAGATGAATAGGGAGATGAACCATTATATCAAAGAAAGACAGTGGGAAAAACATCTCCAGGTGACAGAGGGTATTCACAATATCGGTCTGCAGCCCATCTAGATCTTCTGGATCTATAACCTTTTGTCCAATTGCATTGAAGAAGGCGCATAGACGTTGGATCGTGTGACGCACTTTCGGTGGTAGAATGCTTCTGATAGCAACTGGCAAGATTTGTGTGATTAGCATGTGGCAATCGTGAGACTTCATTCCAACAAGTTTTAGATCGTCTAATTTAACATACTTACTTATCCTTGCTGAATAGCCCGATAGAACTTTAATATCCTTCAAGCATGATAACATTGCGATCTTCTCATCCTTCGACAGTGTGTGGCAGGCTGGAGAGAGGTAGACTTTACCTGTCTCTGCATCTCGTATGGGTTGGAGTTCACTGCGAATATTCATGTCCTGTAGATCAAGGCGCGCGTTCAACCCGTCCTTTGTCTTCCCGGGAATATGCAGCATCAGGCCAACCAAACTCTCACACACATTCTTTTCTACATGCATGAGATCAATGCAATGACGGGCATCAAGATCTTTCCAGTAAGGTAGCCGCCAAAATATGGATTTTTTCTTCCACATACCCTTCTCCTTTGTCTTGCTACGTTTTCTTTTCTTCCCAAACTCATTCCTTATGTCCTTGACCATATTGTAGACCTCATCTCCAGACAAATCTTTGGGAGCAGGCTGAAGTTCTCTCTTACCATTAAAAATTTTCTTCTTTCTTCTAAATGCGTGACGTAGCGGGAGCCACCTCCGGTGACCCATGTATACCATCTTTCGTGATTTCTTCAGCCATCGGCTTCGTGTATGTTCCTTGCAATCGGAGCATGCCTTCTTTCCTTTTATAGTTTGTCCGGAAAGATTACCGAGTGCAGGGTAGTCATTAATGGTGCAGAACAATAGAACTCTTAGCTTGAAGTTCTCCTGACCATATGCATCCCAAGTTTCCACACCTTCTTTCCAAAGAATCTCTAGATCGTCGATAACAGGCTCCAAGAATACATCGATACCATTGCCGGGTTGCCTTGGACCTTGGATTAACAAGCACAACATAATATATTTCCGTTTAAAGCATAACCATGGCGAGAGGTTATAATTCGCAATAAGAACTGGCCAAGTGCTGTGAGTACTACTCATGTCACCGAAAGGATTCATGCCATCCGTACAAAGACATATCCTCATGTTTCTAGGGTCGGCAGCAAAGTCTTTGTGTTTTCGATCTATATTCCTCCATTCAATCGAATCCGCTGGGTGTCTAAGCATACCATCATTCCTTCTTTCCGTGGCGCGCCAACGTACTAACTTCGCTTCGTTCGGGTTGGCAAAGATCCTCTTGAAACAATCAATGATAGGTAGATACCACACAACCTTTGCCAGACCACCCCTCTTTGACTTATTTCCTTCGTCAGCACTTTTCTTTCGCTTGTATCGAGAAGCCTTGCAGACAGGACAAGCATCCAGGTCCGCATATTGCTTGTGGTACAATATGCAGTCGTTGGGACAAGCGTGAATTCTACGGACCTCTAACCCCAGTGGACACAGAACCTGCTTTGCTTCGTATGTCGTCTCGGGCAATGTGTTCTCAACAGGAAGCATAGCCTTCAAAATTCCTAAAAGATCTGTGAAACTCTTGTCTGTCCATCCACTACTTGCCTTCAGCTTCATTAGGTCCAAGGTAACTGACAACTTAGTGTGTTTTGCTTTGCATCCAGCGTACAAAGGCGTCTCGGAATCACTTACCAACCTGCTGAATTTCATTCCATCTCTCTCATTCTGGGCTGGGTCCTCAACGTCACGTAACATGTCTTGTAGCAGATCGTGATCCACATCAACCATTTCACCGCCCAATGTAGAAGGTATAAACATGTCATGCTCATTTTCATCTTCCTGATTATGCGCACCACTTCTGTCTGCTGCTGCTCCACTTCCTGATTCTTGCTCTCCATGCGTCACCCAACATGTATAGCCCTCCGTGAATCCTCGTTGTATCAGATGACCGTGTACGTCCTCTCCGCTATCAAATATATTCTCGTTCTTGCAATCTGCACATGGACAACACATGTAATCACTGTTTCTTCTTATCCGATCCTCCTCCACGGCGTTCATAAAATTTCTTACGCCCTTTCGGTACTCCGTAGAATGACGTTTCAAATTTTTGGCATACATCCAACTTCGATCAATTGCTACAAAATAAAAAAAACAAATTAGAGGCACATATTATAAGATCAGTATTGCAAAAGTAAGACGTGATGAAATTGCTCAATTAATGATTTATATTACTCACTTGATTGATCCATTTTGATCACTTTTGGGAATTTAATTTCTGTTTTCCTTGGAAAAAGAACAAAAAATCGCCCCCTACAGCCTCCCACCAAAATAGTGAACAGTGGGATACAGTTACACTAGGTGGTGGGGGGTATTTATACTGTGCAACAAATATCTGTAACGGCCCTAAAACAATCAACCGTGACGGGCATACAAGTAATCTCTGTCGGGCCTTAATAAAAGGCCGTCAAAAAAGAGTGTCATCTGTGACGGGCAATAAACTTATCTCAATCGGGCCTCTAGTTGGAGCCCGTCACAGATGACCCTCATCTGTGACGGGTTTCTTTTAGGGCCCGATTGAGATATGGAACCCTCATCTCAATCGGGCCTCAACTATAGCCCGTCACAGATAAGTGTCATCCGTGACGGGCTTTAGTTTTACGCCGATATACCATGGCTGTGCGACCATATCTCAATCGGGCGAAACTCCGGCCCGATTGAGATTACTTCCTTGTGACGGCCCGCAAATTCCAGTCTTGTTATGGGCCGTCACAGATGAAAGGATCTGTACTAGTGGGCGTAGCCGCTACACGGCGTGTCACCACGCTCGCTTACCATGCGCCTAGGCTGCACGCCGCTACCACCGAAGCATCTGTGCCTCAGCTTGTCGGAGCTGGCCAACTTGTCAGCGATTGTCTCACAAAACCACGAAGATGGGAAGATGATCCACACCGCTCGCTGTTCTGCCCAGACACCTAATTGGCCACGCCAACATAGCAAGTGCATGGACCGTCTGTTGGGACCGCTCCCTTTCCCGGCCGCGGGGGGCCTCAATCAACAGGCCACCGTCTGTAAGGAATCCTGGGTCAAACCCTCTCACCGATAGGCTCCCCTAGTCCCACAACCCTCGTCGTCGATTAGGCAATTCATCGGTGTTTTGCTTACACCGCTGTACTGCATCAAGCTCGCCGAGGATTGTGCCCCTAACCGCAGTGCTCCCCTAGTGGCGCTAAATAAAGCAAAGTGCTTCCTTAGTCCCTACGAAGCCATCCCAAGCTCCATGCCAACCGATTGATCGCAGACTCCAACAAATTTCACTGTAATCGAACCCACACCATCTCGCTTCCACCACCCTCATGGACACGCCGCCACAACCCCGCCTAGCAACCAACCGCATTCCTCGCAGGCTTTGGAAGCCTCATCAATGCCCTTGGATCCCTCCAGCCTCTTGGACCCTCCACGGCCACCACTTTATTGACGTCCATGGAAACCATCCCTGACTGCTACCTCAATCAGCCCCTCCCACCGCTTGAGACCACCTCAACCGGCACGCCGCTGCCCAGATATGGCAGAGGCCTCCTGGGTTTTCCCCTCGCCAGCCGCACCGTCTTCCGGGCCACATGTCTCCTTCATGGGCTAACCCTAGCGATGGCGAGCTCTCGAGACAGAGGATCACAGGGGAGAAGAGAGAAGAGAGGGAGATGAGAGAGAAGAGTGTCAGTATTATAAATAAGGCATACCAAACACTAATGTATTAACCTTGGTGGGGCCCAACATATAGAAAGGCGTATGTGGTATAAAGACTCATATATGTAAGATGTTCCCCGTAAGGGAAAGAGAAAGACAGTCCTACTAAAGCACTACAAGGTCTACTCGAATCATAGAACTATAGATCTAACAAAAAATTATTATAGAACTACAGTTCTAACAATAAATTTATCACAAAACTACATGTTTAAGACTAGGTATTAGAAAGCTATAGATTTAATAATAAAATCATCACAAAACTACAGATTTTGTGGTTTAAATCCTTATCACTAATGTTGAGTAATAAAATCCAAGTTTTGTGATTAAATTGGCAATAAAGTTGTAGTTTTATCATAAGTTTGTTATTAAATATATAGTTTTGTGATATTCTACCATAAATCTATTGTTCTGAGATAAATTTAGTGATAAATTTATAGTTTTATGATACAACATGTTAGTTTTCTTATAATTTGGCCAAAGCATATATAGTTTTTTGAAATTTACTCTTTACAAAACAAAATATTGTGGGACCCACCTTTCAGTGAGACAAGATATTTTCCTAAAGAAAAAAAATCCAGAAAATAGCTCACCCATTTTAAATCAGATTTGGATGTATCTTTCACCAAAAATTCTTTTTAAATCAAGACATATCCAATGACACATATTGTTTTATATTTTTCCTATTTTTCTAGGATTTTTGGCTTTTCATTAGAATAGGAAAAGTAGCTATATTGACCATCATCTGTCGACAAGTTACGTTTGTGACGAAGAGGCCGAAGCAGTCGAGAAGGAGCCATTGCCTGAGCAGGGCAGGTCACCACGCTTCTCTCGTTGAGCGTATTGATCAAATGGTCATGAATATTTGCAAATAAAATTGCATGCTAATTATAAAATATGTAACTAAAAGTCGATGATAAGCCACCCTTGAAATCTTTATCCAAATTCCTTGTTCCCTGCATCTTATTTATATGTACCTAGTCACTTATCGACATGGCTTAGCAATACTTTATAGACTTTCGTACACTATATTTGAATTATGGATGAGATTATGGTGGAGACATGAGCGTCATGTGCAACATAAAACCCTTGGGAAAACCAAAAACTTTAATAAACAAATTGTTTTCAACTGCTGGGCAACACCGATGGAATTTGGGTGGTTCTATGAAATGGTTAGCCGCTGACCCTGATTAGTTAAGAATCGAGTAAAGAAATGCACGGACTACTGATTCAGTGAGTTGTTTACGCATGAACTGGTAGTTTGTATTTATATATGCTGTAGTAGTTAGCTGTTTTTTTTCCTTGTGTCCATAAGAGTTCCTCATGTCAATTTTTTTTCTTATAATTAAAATATTTTTGCAAGGTTCCTTTCCGCATTCAAATATCCTCCCATTTCATATAAATGGTTCTAGATAGAAACACATATTAATTAATGTAACCCAACTAGGAAATCACTTCCAACTCTAAGTACATGGGACCTTGCATTGCTGATCTTCGGTGAAGTTTTAGATATGTATGTATGGCACCAATGCATGCAGCTAGTTGGTGCGCTTTGAAAGCACCTTCATTAACGACTATGTTTCTTTCCTGCAAAAAAGAAAAAAAATCCATTTTCTTTTCCTTAACCTAAATTCCCATTCTAATTTTATGGAGACTACAGATGGGCACATTATGAATTTGAACCAACTAATACATGTGCAAAATGCTGAAGATAGCGCAAATGTCTCAGCAAATCATGAAATTGAGATTAATTAATGCTTTGAGATGATTTCCGCAACTACAGCACAATCTATGTAACGCTAAATTAATCCTTTCAAATACAGCTTATATATGATTTTAGCCTCGTGAAATCATGAATTTCAATGATTACAAGTGCAAATGCTGAATCAATCCTTCACAAGCCGGCAAATTTGCCGGTTGTTGATTGGTCCACATGGCGCGTCAACGGTTAATGCAAATTCGGAATTAATGAGGATAAAAAATGCTAGGATATGTAAAAGGAGATTAATGAATAAAAGTATCTTAGATATATACAGTATTATGTGCATGAACTGAAGGATCTAGATAGATCCAGTCATGTGTGTGAAGTTAAAAACAAAAGGTAAATCCAATCTAGAGCAACGGGGTCTCAGCTTTTAGTATCTGCCCCCTTTTGTAACACACACAGACATCAACTAATCTCAAGCTAGCATTGGACCACATGTTGCTGTTAAATAGTACTGAGATAAATCAAGCATTTACTGATGGGAAAAAAAAAGAAACACTCACATGTGTAGGACCAGAAACAGGAGAGAGAAGGTTAAGATGTGAGAAATCTAGAACCTTCTCAAATATAAACTAAAATGGAGAAAGCCAGAGCTTTAAAAAATCTGAACTACTACCTTATTCTCCTTCGGCCACTCCAATACAGAAACCAGTAACAAAAATTTACCGGGTAAATTTATCAAAAAAAAAATCACATGGCAACATAAAAGAAAAGAGGAAAATTTGATGGTAAACACATAGGGGGACATATAGCGGCGTGCCAACAGGCGCGCTACTTTTCTAATATAATATGCAATATTGTTTGCAAATTATTAAGAAGTTTTTTCTTCCAGTGTATACAGAAGAAAAACCTTAAAACCTTATAAGTGTATAGATGAAATTTTCCCTATTAGAAATATGAAAATTAAAAGTAATTGTGATGAATGCCACAAACAGAGATTTAACTAGTTGCCACTTTTACCAGATCCGTGTAATCCCTCTCACAAAGTGATAAATCTATTGCCACACACCTCGCTGGAGTGGCAAAACTTCAATTGGCCACTAGGAGTGGTTAATGATTACACATTTTATCTCATTATTTGGTCACGAGGTTTGAATACAGCAACAGTAGTGAATTTGAGCTTTTAACTGGCATACCTCTTATATAAAAAATTATGCAGTGCCATTTTTTTTCATTTATGTATATGTATTGGGCCAAATGACGATGTATTTCACATCTTGTTAAAGCTATTTGACATAATATATATTCGAGTATAAACATATATTCATGTTAAAAAGTATATATAGGCCATCCTTTTAATATGATGCATACCTTGGGCCAAATGATGCTAAACCATGCTTTAAGTATCTGCTATCCTAGATATGTCACGTATTAAGTACTCCTCAAAAGATATATTTATTTATTATATATTTTAATGTATGCGTTACTTATTGAAAATTGTTCAATATTACCTCACTTTCCTTTTACCAATGAAAATTCCAAAGGACCTGTTTGAAATACGGTACAACTTCGAACCGGAATTGATTTTTTTTATTATTTTTGGAATTCTTAAAATCAAGTGAGGGCCTAAATGAAGAGCCAAAGTATAATGAACTATTTATGATTGCAGCAAAATCTCCAAACTTTGTTTTGTCCTGTAAAGTTTCTTGAGGCCAAGATAACACTACACAAACCACCAATAAACACCTCATGGAACAATAGCATGAATGTTTTTTACAGGACATAAACACTAGCACTGATTTCCATATTTGGCTACCAAGACCTATACCCACAGGGTGCATACAAAGGTATGCCACAGAAGATCTCTCACATAGACGACCACAGCACACCATAGAACAAGCAACATAGGGAGAGAGGAAAAGGAAAAAAAAAGAGGAGAAAAGGAGCCAGGTGGAGAAGAGGTCAAAGACAAGAGACATGGAGCAAAGGCATAAACCCACACACCCACCCCTCTCTTCACCCATCCCCCAAATTCCAAACCCTTGCAACTTCAGATCTTGCTCTCTTACTACCGTGCCGCCTGCCGGAGACTTGATTCCAGCTATGCGGCTCCGAAGAGCTGCTACCAGGGTGCTTCGCCCGGCCTACTCCACCACCCAAGCTGGAGGGCCGTTTACATCTTCCAGCAACCTCTCGTCGGAGCTAGTGATGTATGTGCTTCCTATGCATGGTGGCGGCGGAGGTCTCAACAACCCTGAGGTCGATCTAGAGGGTGCATGCAGCCTGAACCAGTCACCTTGGGATCTCGCATGCGAGCTTGAGAACCCCAATCCCATGGTGAGCTTCCCTCCCCATCTCCCTCGACTATCCCTTTCGCATGCTCTCCCTCTACTAATAATTTCTTCTAGGCTAGCATAAATGCTCGATGCAAGTTACCTATCTTGCTTGATTCGTTCCTCTTGGAATTTGGGGGTTGACAACCATTTTTCTCACTCTCAGATGCTTTTTAGGTTTCATCCATGTGAGAGATGTAGAATCACGAAGTCCTGGTTTGAGTGGTTGCTTAGTGGCAAGTAGCAACAACAAAATTAGTCAGATCGAGGAACAACAAAAATTAGACACATCGATTGGCGGGATCATGCTTTCTTGTAGGCTCTTCAGGCTTCTTTCCCAGAAGATTTGGCCATCACAGGAAAGCTAGTGTTAAGGGATTTTGGAAATGAATGCAACAACTATATCTGGATATCTGAGCGTTATTTGATTGCTCTATGGCTTGTTGCTTGTCTCTTGCTGAGTGTTGGTGTGGTTGAAAATTTTTGTGGTTTCTTGTGTACTTTAGACCATGCATGCATCACATATGATCAGTTTATATTGCTTTATTAAACTCGCCATGCTGGTTATCTTCATGTTTACCAGCTAGCTTCAACCTTGGTCTTTGATGCTATCACATAGTGAGCAAGATACTATGCACAATTGTGCTATACTTGGAATTTGTAGCCAAAGGTTCTTTCATTTCGCTTTGGATGGCATGGTGTCCATTGAATTAATTGAAAATATGTGTGATTTCCTTTATCCAGTAAGTTAGCTGGTCACCTAGAGTAGTTCAGGATTTGTCCCATCACTCTATCTTTTCCTTTTTGAGCAACAAAAACATTTCCGTTGTGTATTGCTAATAGATGCCAGGGATGTAAAACATTTCCATTATCTAAAAAAAATTACTTTATTTGTTCTGTATCTCACCTCGATTGTACTATTCAAAACTTGTAGGAGGACCTATTTGACAAGTATCTAGTGCACATCCCTCATAGGGCTAGTTTCACATTCAACAACGATAATGATGAAGAGATGGAAGTATATGACATGATATGGAAACAACAGCAGGGTGAGGAAATGAAGGATCTGAACCCATCCCAAAAGGAGAAACAAGATGGTGAGACCAAAATGGTAAAGGATCATATGAATGTGGAACCCCTGGTGCCAGAGGAGGACATATTAGACAAGGGGACAGAAGATTTTGGCGAAAAGAAGGCTAGTGTTTGGTACTATCACAAGAATAACTGCAAGAGGTGCCACTTGCAAAACATCGTCGATGGGCCCAAGGCCTTGTGTGAATACCACCTAGCAAAGAGCCATTCCAACACCCCTACTAGTGTGAAAGTTGCAACCGCCCATACTAAGTCATGTTGTACAATTACCATGTCTCATCTCCCGAAATCCAGTTTCAGACCAACTCTAACTGGTGAACCATCAAGTTTGAGGGCAGCATCAGCAAGCATACAAAAGAACTCCCAGTCACACAAGAGGAAGGCAGGCAATGGCTTAAGTGAGGATGCATACTACTCCTATAGTTTGTTCAGCCCATTCCATGGAAAGGATCAGGATGATAGCAGCAAAGGTTGAGTAGCTACAATTGATTATCAACAGAAGGGGTTTCTACAACAAGATAACATTGTCCTCATAAAAGAAAGAGATGATAATAAGGAATACATCAATGTCGACAACTTGTTTGATGATTTCTCGATCGCAGGTGATGAGGGGCAAAGCGACAAAGACTACTTTGTTGGTGGTGCCAATAATCCCCACGTTAAGAAAGGGAAACAATAGATGGCAGAGGATAAAGTAGAATGATGGCTAAGAAGCACATCAAAGAATGGTCTCTCAAATAATTGCTCTAGAGTTTACATTAAACGATGGAAGTGTTTCGATCTCCCCTTGTTGTTTGATTTATGTATTATGTATGGATTGTGGCATGTCCCTTTTTTGTGAACATTTTAATTTTGCTATATTTGTAAGTGGATCAAATATAATTTCGAGTGATTAAGGAATGTTTCCTATCTAAAAAGAATTCCGCAAAACTTTGGATATATTGATTATAAGACGAGACAAACCTGGAATACAAGATATCACCCAAGACTAGCAGGTGTCATGGTCAGATAGTAAGGAATATTTACATCAGCTTATGTAACAACCTGTCCTCCAGAACTACGTAGCCCAATCCATAAGATGGGCAGACTCACTTACAAGTTCATCCTTGTTTCTTGTAAATGGGTTAAGCCAGTAGTGGTATGGTTGAAGGAACAAAGCCTTATAACTTGGACCCACTCTTAATCAACTAGCAGGGTGGTAATAAGGTGGTTTCGGCGGAGAGCACCAGGCCGCAGGCGGCCGCCGACTGGCCCGGAGATCGGGGAGGAAGGCGGCAACCGACCATGGAGGCTGTGGAGCAAGCCCGCGACGAATCGGGCGCTGGAGTTAGAGGGGACCCGGCAGCAGTCCGACGTGGTAGGGAGCTAATCCACTGTAGGGGCCTGTGGGGCGTTCACCGCTACCTCTACCACGACTGCAACAGCATGCCCACGAGCTCATTCACAGAAAGAGACGGGGGCACCGTTGAGGGAGGGAGTAGGGAGGCCCGCGAGCTTCATCCACCCTCTCAGCGGTCGCTGCTACACCCACCGCCCCCTAACTGCTTCGCTCGCCGCCGCTCCACCCGCCGCCCGCTGCTCCCGACCTGCCACGCCCACCGCTCCCTGCCGCTCTAGCCCACTGCCGCTCTGCTCACCGCCCGCCACCACGCTCGCTCGCCGCCGCTTCGCCCTTTGCAGCTGGTGGCCTCGCTCGTTGAAGAAGACCATAGAAGAGAATAGCATAAAGAAAAGAGGATAAAAGAGAAGAAGAAAAGAGGAAAAGAAGAGATGGCAGACCCCATGTTTTTCTTCTAACTTACATGTGGGCCCCATAATTTTTTTTGCTGACTAGGATGCCACATCAACGTAAATAGAGATCCATCCTGCTATAGGACCCAAATTGCACGATTTAGTATAGTTTAGGGTGAAGATTTGTAGTATTGGGGATTAGGGATGTCATACAAACTCGACGTAAAGTTGAGAGACGGCTGGTGAACTTATTCCTTTTAAAAATAGGTTCATCATTTTAGGAGAATATTTCCCCTAAGATGCGGTTATTTGAATCAATGATTTGAATTTGATTTGTTTTGAATTTCCAGTTGAATTAATTTGGAGCTTGCACAACAAGAATTTGCATTTGAATTAATTTGGCGATGTCAGAAAAAGAAAGTTTGAAGTGTCCCATAAGATCTAGCATGATACAAGCTTTTTGTAAATTTATTTATGGTTCTGATTTTTGTTTCTGAATTTAATTTGCAAAATTTAAGGATTTTGTTTCTATCTTCCATTTAATCAGAAATAAGTTAAACAAAATCAACTATTTAAATACTCCCTCGATTTTATATTATATGGAGCTTTGATGTTTTTTTAAGTCAAACTTACATAAGCTAAACCAAATTTATAAAAATATGTAGCAACTCTTATAACACCAAACTGTAAAACCAAAGTATGTTTGATTCTTATTCTGTGATGAACAATTGGCATCTGAGATTATTAGTTCTGATATTTGGAGATTATTGGGGAAGTGGTTTTGGAGATGATTGGATTTGAAGGTGATATAAAGGTACTGCTGGATGTGTGGTCCGGTCAGACCAGGCACTGGTTGCCGGTTAGACCGACGTGTATCGAGCGGTCAGTCCGGCCAGCCCGTGGTCTGACCAGCCGACTCTGTGTCGGTTTCAGTTTCGGGTTGCTTCTTTGGATATCCATGAATAGTTCATGTTTATGGCTTCTAGATGGATATTATGTGTATGTAATACTATTGTTTGCCAACAATAAGTCAAGTTGGAGATAACTTGGTCTCAGAATATGGTTTCTTTGTTTGATTCATGTGTATGTGTCTTGATGCCTCGGGAGAGTATTGCCGATGATGGATCGGGAGTCAACTTGGAGATAAGGTGACGTCCGGACGGTCAGATATCATGCAGAATACTTAAGCTAAAGATCAATGCACGTGGTTGGTGAAGATCCCATATGGCATACGATGGAGATATTGTGTGCGTATGGGATGCGGAGTCAGAATTTGGATGGAGTCCAAATTTGGTACAATTAGAGTTTGAAAAGTTGGTTTCTTGTATGGGAAGGATTCCTAGGTGGATTAGGACTTCTTGTATGAGTTTGGTTCATGGCTTTAGGCTGCCTACTTCATGTTTAAATAGAGAGGGAGGGTGAGGCTTCCTGGTATCACTTTAGAGAGCATTGAGTTGAGAAAATAGTTAGGGTTTCGAGTTTAATCGAGATTTTCGTGAGGAGTGTTGTTGTTGCACTTTGTAAACACAGAGAGAAGTAATAAAGTTGTTCTTGGTAATTCTTACGACCACAGATAAATCCGCAAACGCACGGAATACCGCTGTAGCACTTCAACTTCGGGTGACCCCAAAAGGATACCGAACTCAGGGAACGTGTGTAATCTACCTAAGGCTAAGACGATCCAAGGACAACAACTGATGATAGGTAGGCTAGGCTAGAGAGGTCTTTCTATGGGTTTTAATTATCTAAGCTAAGTTGAAGGTAATTCCCTATCTGTTGCTTTGGGCACCGACCCCTGCTAGTCTGCCAGCGTGGTTCCGGCTATAGCTCTATGATGTATCCGAACGTGGAGGATTACTTGGACGGGATTCAGGGCTGTCACCACCTGCCGCCTACCTCTAACAAATCTGTGGGATACACAACAAACAAAGGTAATCTCTAACCTAGACACCACGCCTAAGTTATTAATTACTACTCTAATACTTGCGCAGGAACTTCCTTCTCTATCCAGAGTCCTAGTACTAGAGCACTTAGTACGAATGCTAAACAATGAACCTGCAAAGATGGAAATCTATCTTACTTAGACAAAGTAATTAAATAACATAAAAAAAGAACACGAATGCTTACTTAATAGAAGAAGTTCTCCGAACCCGGAGCAGAGTGTACCGACAACTCCGGTATACCTCCAGAATTCCTCCTAGAGAGCTACACTCGTCGAGGTAGAAGTCGGATGAGCGCCAAACTTCCGGGCACTCCTCTAGAGCTTTCCCTCACTCTCTACCTTATTCTAATGTACAAAAAATACAATAGAGCCTCTTGTAATTCAGCTCAAAGTTGTGTGTGCTTGAAGTGAGATGAAGACCTCCTTATATAGGCTCCAAATGACGGTTAGGGGTATGGGAAATGACCAAAGCACCATGCAACCGCCTTAGGGGAGAAATCCAAGCTGTCCAGATGAAAGAAGATGGCGCGAAGCGCAAGGATTGGTTCAGCCGAACCCAAAAACCCTCCTCCCGGCCTCTTCTTCGGCCGGGAGGTTGCTTATTGGGCCCCCAACAACCTGGGCTATGTTTTGGCCCAATTCTAAATAGTTTTTATTGATTTATTGGGCCTCTAATCCGTGTAAACGTGTCCTGAATGTGCAGATGTGCATTTTGTCGCATGACGGATGTGTTTTCTCCTCAAATTACCTACATACACATATTTCACCAACACTAGTGGAAATGATTAGTAATAATACCTACCACTAAGTTGGATACCATGTTTTATTTCATTATATGCAGGTATTGACAGTCAGATATTATGATTTAAGGACCGTCAACAGTTGTCATCTATTTTGAGAGTTCTTTGATTTGTGTATGCTCGGGTTCGGCGGTCTAACCGGCGAGACACCGGCGGTCAGACCGACGGCAACGCAGACTAGCAGGACAGTGGCGGTCAGACCGGCGATGGCACAAGCACGGTCAGACCGACAGATCAACTCCGGTCAAACCGATCTACATGGAATTAAGGGTAACTTTTAATTCCGCTAAAAGTTTTCGTTTTTGGGTGCTACAACCATCACTCCTCTTTGGTTGGCTTAGTTCTTGCTGTTCGATCCTACACAAATTAGTTTTATTAAATTTAACATTTTATATATTTTAAGAGTACATTTGTTTCGTATGTTTAAAATGTTAATATGTTTTTCTATGAAATTTACTAAATTCGAAGAAGTTTAACTAATAAAAAAATCAAAATGTTTGAAGTGAGCGTAGCTCAACTGGTTAGATTTCTTGTGGTGGAACCAGCCCACTTGGGTTCAAATCATAGTTTTGACACGGGTGCTCACATTCACATTTAATTATTCTTTGGGGCAATTTCATTCTTCCCCTACTTTAATGTCCAATATTGATTTTGCTCTCGTTTTTTTTAGGGTTTTCGTTTTTTACCCTTGTTTTTTCAAACGAAACCGCATTCTACCCCTACTTTGGATGGTCAAGTTAACGGTGTCAAGTCATTTTCAAAAAAACATTTATAACCTCACTTCTTTTTGCACATTTGCCCCTATATATGTTTATTAATTGTATTTTTGCCCCAGTTTGTACATGTAGATTGGAACTTGATTTTTGAAGATATTTAAAATGAATCCCAATGATTTTTTACGAGCTTTGACTAATATAACAATTAGGATGGAATATCAATAAAATTATGGCATGATCAAATTACAAATTTGACACAGTTTGATAGAATTTGGACAAAAATTTCACAGCATTTCATCAGCATTTAACACAATTTGGACAAAATTTTGACAGCATTCCTAAAACATTTTAAGCAACCAGTAGAAGTCATATAATAAGCATCACAAAGTATGACAAGTCTAGATGATAGATAACACAACGACACCACATATTAAAAGCCAAGTCGCACGACCATTAGAGGTCGCAGTCTAGCAAGGGCCTGATCCCATTTTACCAATCTACAAAGATGGTTGCCAAATTGGAAGGTATTAAAGTCTTTGGGTAAAACACTAAAATCAGTTAAAAATTATACACTGTGTTCAGTTCAAATGTAAGAGATGGATCAGTGCGGCAGTGCCTTAGTGGAGTTTGAGCCATGTCAATCAGAAAGCAAAAGACCCTATGAAAATGCCAAAGTGATAGAATTACAGAATTTTGCGACCACAACGGTCGCCGGCCCTTAATTTTCCTGTCAGCTTCGATACCAGCTACCAAAGTACCAATCATCGATTTATTTTTCTTTACAGAACAAGGAGTGAAGGAAACACAGTGATTCAGTGAACAACACATAGGAATCTGATGTTAGATGGGTAGACCCAACCATTATCGTCTGTGACTAAGAGCACAGGAGACGCAGACCACAACTCCAAAAAAGCCACCGATGGAAGTGAGCATGTGTGAAAAAAATAATAATAATAATAATAATAATAATAACAACAACAACAACAACAACATCTTGCACTATAAAACAATATAGAAGGATGGTAACCAACATTACTTCTTGTCTAACTTAAATGGTGAGCCAAATAAAATCAATCTAATATACACAGAACCATAACTCCATGAAAAACCACTGAAGTAAGCGAGCATGTGTAAAAATAATAATAAGAAAATCAAAACATCTTGTGCTAGAAAAAAAAGAACATGGCGACCAACATTATTGTGAAACATAAATGCTGAGCCAAATAAAGGCAACCTAATATGTGTATTCCCCAACCTAAAAAAACCACGAACGAAGCAAGCGAGCATGTGAAAAAAAAAAAGATATATATAAAAAAAAACACGCCGAGCAAAGACCATAAACCCACCCACGCTGACATACGTCTCCTTCGCCTCCTCCCTTCCGCCCCAATCCTCCCAAACCCTAGCCCCTCAGATCCCCGGCCCCCGCTCCCTCGCCGGTGCGCCTCCCGCCGCGCGCCGCCATGCGGATCCGCAGGGCCGCTTCCCGTCTGCTCGGCTCGGCGTCCGCCGCCTTCTCCGCCCAGGCGGAAGCGCCGCCTGCGACTGCGACTGCGACTGCGAGCGAGCTCCCGCCGCCGCCCGCGCCTGCTGCGGCGGACGCCGCCGCCGTCGACGTCGGCCTCGCCGGCCCAGAGGGGCCCTGCGAGCAGAGCCTTTCGCCCTGGGATCTGCCATGCGAGCTCCTCGGTGACTCCAGCGATTCCCAGGTTAGCTATAGCTTAGCAGCTTCCGTCCCCATCTCACCTTGCTCTCGCTGCGACTCTGCCTGTTTCCATTCCACCATCCATCCATCATGCCTGCATGTATACCTCGCCGCGGCTCGATCAATCGGAGCAATCAGCATATATATCTTGCCACTTTTCTTCTGCCTCGCCGTTCAGTTCTAGCGATCTAGCTAGGGTTCGTTCGTCCTTGCCGCCAGAATCAGAGATCTCGCGATCGAAGTGAGAAGTCGCTTAATTGGTGGGGCATACGAAATGGAAGAGTTTATCTGCGTTATGATTTTGCGATTTGCATTTCGGCCTTTTGGCTTGCTGGCTATAGGGTTGGGGATCAGCGAAAATGGGCGTGCCTGCCCGTTACCAAGAACAGCACTAGACCTGAGCGTGTACATCTATTGCTGTGTCGCTGCTTACACCACTGCTCCGGTAATTAGAAATCTTCTGCGAAATATACGTGATGCAATGCGCCATTGCACCACACGACACACGTCAAGTACTTGCTCATTTCTGCATCTGAGTTAATTTATCCTCAATTGTTCAGAACTTGCAGGAGGCCCCGTTCGACAAATACTTGGTGCGCATCCCCCGAAGGGCAAGCTTCGTGCTCAACAGCGAGCTGGAGCTGGAAGATGACACGATGGAATCGAAGGACAAGATCTGGAATCACGACGATGAGGAGGAGGAGGTCAAGAGTCAGAAACCTGCTGCCCACAGCCTGAAGAAAGATGGTGCGGCGAGGAAGAGATCGAGAAAGGGGAACGACGAGCCCATCTTGCAGGAGGAGGAGGACATGGTGATGAAAACCGGAGAGAGCGAGGACAAGGAGGCAACCATCTGGTTCTGCAAGAAGAACGACGGCAAGAAATGGCACTGCCGAAGCATCGTCGACGGGCCCAACACCCTGTGCGACTACCATTTGGCAAGGAGCCGCTCATCCTACACTCCCAGCAGTGAGAACGGTGCATCGGCGACAGCAGCGGCAACCTGCAGCTCCGGTCCAACAAAGGCGTCGGCCATTGGCAAGATCAAAGCTCCTCCTGCGAAGTCATCCGGTGCCAAACGAAATTCACCGGGAGGAGCAGCAGCATCAAGCTCGAAAGAGGCAGCTGCGACTGCGACTGCACCAAGCAGCTCCAAAGCATCATCGTCCTCATCAGTGTCAGTGACGGTACCAACAAGCTCGATCTCCCAGCGACGCAAGAGGAGGAAGAAGTCGACTAATGGCTCAGGTGGTGATTACTACTTCTATGATCTTTTCGGCCCATTCCGCGGAAAGGATCGTCGCAACCATGGAGTAGTTTCAGCTAGTGAAGAAGATCACAAGGGACTCCTAAAAGCAAAAGAAAAGATGGAATACATCGATGTCGATAACCTGTCCAACAATTCATCGATCACCGGTGGCGGCGACAAGGAAAACGATGAGGACTACGTCGTTGGTGGTGCCGGCAAGGCCCGTGCGGAGAAGGGGAAAGGGAAGATTACAGTGGAGAAGATGTCATTTCAGAAGATGCTGAAGAAGCGTACTGTCAAAGAGCGGTCGCTCAAGTCGCTGCTCTAGAGTTGGCCTATGTCCCCGAGAGTGTGTAATCTAGTTTCCTAGTGTTGTCCTTGTCTATGTATCATGCATGTCTGGATTGCAGAATAGATATGTATTGACTCTTTTATGTTTGTAAGTGAATAAAATGGAATTTGACGTTTTTTCAGTGTAGCGCGATGTTTGCAGTCCAGACACACGGCCTACAAATTTTGGATCCTTACAGTCGGAGTAGGATTGTATTTTACCCAACTCGACAGATGTTCCTCATTTTCTGGAATTATATTAAATAGTTATAAACACTACTTTAAAAAACTCTAATAGGGGACGGCCTCGTGTGTGCCGATACATATAAAACCGGCAGGCTTTCCCGTTCTTCCAACTCCTCATGAAAAACGGGCACATATAACTCTTACAACTGCCGGTTTATTAGAAAAACAGCACCGATAATATTTGTACCTGTTTTTCCAAAAAAATCGGCACTCATACGTAGGATATTGGTGTCGGTTTCTTAAAGAAACCGATACCTCAAAGGGAATCGAGCTGACAAGCCGGTAAGCTGCCCCGTTTTTTAATCGACACGTCACTTTATCTCTCCACCTCTCTCTCTCTCTCTCTCTCTCTCGGTTCTCTCGTAGTGTGCCTCCTCCTCTTTGCATCCACCGCCGCCACGAGCGCCTCCCCCTACTTGCATCCGTCACTACCTCTTTCTCATCTCCTCAATGTTGTCTCCTCAGCACTGCCTCCTCCTGACATCCTCAAGCCGGCCGATCCGTCGCCATGAGATTGGGGCGGTTAGATCCGGCCACCATGATCCCTAGGAGAGCAAGATCTACCACCGCGAGCTTGGGGGCGGCCCTGTCTCTTTCCCCAGTCGAGCGGCAACGCACTTCCTCAATGTCCATGCCAGTCACTGTGCCTCCCTCACTCCCTCATCCTCCACCTTGCCATGGACTGCTGACCGCCGCGAGCTCAGGACTGGATTGGGGCCACGATGGAGGAAACGACCCGTAGAAGCGGTGGCTGATCTTGGGGATTCAGGGATTTTTTTTTTCATGGATTCTGTCTTCTTATATGTTGGTTTCTTATATCTCCCTTGTTGATGTTGTTTTTCCTTTTGATGATGCAGTGGATATATAGCTAGGTATTGGGTATTACATTGATTCTGATTTGAGTAGCGATGCATTTGTACCAAACTTTGTTATTCACTTTGTGACTTGTGATGTTGAAAATAATACGTGTTTGACGAAGAACAATTTGGAAAATTTTTGGGCTCGAAGCATTGGCTCGAATCGAGCCGATCTAGCTAGCTTCTTTTTTTATTTTTCTTTTTTTTTTTGGTGCAAATTGTGCACCTCATCGATGTTGGTTCTCAATCTGACATTGATGAGCCTTCTCATCAGTGCCGCATCCGTGATGCCAGCGGATGTGAGGTTATTTGTAATGGGCCGTAGTTGTGACCCACCACATATGATCTAGTATGAGAGATCATTAACCATGGCCCGTCATAGATGGCCTACAATCATAAGTGACAGATGGGAAATTATGACCCGTCAAAGATGACTTACACATCCGTCACAGTTGACTCATCTGTAACGGGTGTTCATCCATCACAATGATATTTTATCATCACTAACCACTTATCACGTCAAATCCGTTAGAGTTGACGATTTAAGCCCATCAGTAATGACTTAGTCAGGTGTGGTGATTATAAAGTAAAACCATATATAACAGCAAAATTGCAGTTATAACGAACTAAAAGTGTGCACTATATATAGTACTTAAGCTTAGCAATATGTAATTTTAGGTGTAAATTTTCAGCCACCTGAAATCTAGCAAATGCCATCCCTTCCAATATATGTGTAGCTTGAGCTCATCCATCAGTCACTGCTTTATGCAGGTTTCGTTTACAATCTCTGCTACCCTGCAACACAGATTATATGGATACTCTGGCCCGTTGTTCAGTCCTCCAATCTCTTATCTTCAGACATTATCTTGCTAGAAGACACTTCTGCTATCTTTTAATTTAGCATGTACGTCTTCAATTCAACGGATTTAAGTGATTCACCATACAAATAGTTTTGAGATTACGCGCCGTAGCAGCTTAATTATTATATGTGGTTATTTGTACCATGGAACCGTTCAACAACAATTTGCATCCATGACTATGACACATAAATAAATTAAATAAGTTAAACAAATGGTCGTCTAACCGTAATAACTGGTTTTGCCACGAGGCACACGTAATACATAAATTTGGCTGCAAAATATAGCCGCTTAATGTAGATAGTAAGCCACGCACAATGAATCCAACTCTATCAAAAATAAATGGACATCAAAAGTTTGTGGTGTTTACCGGTAGACACTAGAAAAACACGATATCGTCCGAGAACACTATTGATCTGATAATTTGTTGAAGGATGTGGTCTATTTGGAGAGAGAAACGTACACTTTGAAAAGATGATATTAATTACCCCTGCCACAGTGCCATCCATGCAGACCATATCTGGTCTGGATTAACCGGACTCATTGCCAATTTTGCTCGTCCAATCTCTGAAATCCTCCTTACAGTCGACGACGAGAGCAACAGCGTGCTTCGGCGGCCAGCATCGCGGCTATAGACACACCCAGTACTGGTTTGCGGCCATATGCCATGGACGGGGAGGAAGCTATTGGTGGGGTGCGCCGGCGTGGCTGTGATCTCTAGATTGAAGATTGAGTAGAGCTAGTACGGTAATGTGTACACACAACAATGTCAGATTTAGTCACGCATGCATGCATTTCAGACTACACAACAGCACAAATTCACGAAAATAAACAAAACACCACAACATACAACACTCTTCCCCGGAGTGCTCATCAAATCAAACGAACCAGCACTTCATCCCAGGGACTTGACAACTCTACTGATGCTCGCCATTGAGTTCACGCAGCCACTGTTGCGCTCTCAGCTGCTCCCCGTTGCTTGGTCCCGTCGACGCCCCTGCCAACGCCTACTATAGGGTCGTCGGCTACTCGGCTCCCCACTGCTAGCCACCATTGATGACCCCGCCGCTCGCCGCTGTTGTGTTGACGCCCCAACTGCCGCCTGCTAGCTCCCCAATGCTCGCCACCGTCAACGACGACCCCGCCGCTCGCTGCTGTTGACACCCGTGCCACCGTCTGCGAGGGTTGGTATGTGAGGCGGGAGAGAGATTAGGAGATGGGAATTGGTTGAATAATCGATGGGTGGCAGGGTAATCTCCTACTTTCAAAACGTTTGTCTCTCTATATTTGTTACACATAATAAAACAATTGACGGAGTGCTCTTCAGCAAATTACCATATTTTTATGGTGTTTTTGGACCATATCATTTTTTAATATCTAACGATAAAGACCATAAACTTTTGATATCTTGTAGCAAATTTTGCTAAAATAAATAGAACCATCCTCTCCAGTTCACTTTCACTTATCCGCTCCATACGCTTAACACATTGCCATCATGATCGCAGATCATCAAGGAAGACAAAATGTGTATTAAATCATAGTCCATGACCAACCAAGATACACAGCAGATAAAATTGATACACAAATCGACATCTTACAAAGCATCCCAGAGTCTTATGTAAATACAGCGAAAGCTTAAAACGAACTAAATAGTAGACTGATGGACAAGCGGCACCACTCCACAAGCATCATTATGGGTGAGCATTCGGTCATACCAAACTATTCGGTTCACTTCTTCAGTCATTTCAAAAGTTCAATCATCTGGAAATGGAAACCGAATTACATTGACAAAAACTGAAGACCAACCAATTTGGCTTTAGTTAAGTTACTCTCGGTCTTCAGTCATGACCAAACTAACCGAGCTATTTCAAAATCCCCAAATCAGCCACACACTCATATCAACAAAAAAAATACAAATAGAGCAATGCATAATCCATACATGGATGAAAGACTTGGAACTGTCATCGTCGCCGCCGACACATCATGAGTCCCCATGGGGAGAGGAGAGGTGCATGACGGAGGGTAATGAAAGTGTTGGTCATAGCAGGGAATGCCGACAGTTGGAGTAGAGGTGGAAGATGAGAAGTGAGAGGGAGATGTTGGCATTGCATTGACTCAAGCTACAGGAGCGCCGCATGCTGGGTTGGGGTGGGGTGGGGAGTTTGCCAGCTGGCTGGGTGGTAGGGTGGCTGTATATATTGTTAGTGTTATGTATAAGGTATACCCAATGATTTTGGGTTATGTTCAGCAGGGCCCACCATATACCAAGTCTAATACGCAATCATGACTCATATACGGAAGGTGTTCCAGATAAGAAATGAGAAACAAAGTTCAAGTTGGATACTACAAGCAATACTACTTGGGCAAGGAGACAATCTGTGGCTATAAATACAAGACCCCTATGAAGGAGAGGGGGGACCACCAACAAGTTAACACAAGCCACATACAACAAAGGGAGCCTAAACATATCCAATCCGGTGTCACAGAGGCCGACATGAGGAATCTAGCTACCCCAATCTCGCCGAGTTCATATTCGTGGAAGAAGACTACACTAGTCGTCGACTACGTGTTGGAGATCTATGCCGCCAAGCCGACGTCGACTAGATTAGGTTATCCCAAATATTGTACTCGTGTGATACTGATATATAAGAGCAACATCGGCTTCGGCCAATAAGAGTAGGGTTATTACCTGTTAGATAGTGGGCTCGAACCTGTATAAAAATCCATGTCTCCATCTCTTTTACCACAATCTCGCATATACCTTAGCACCATCATACCCCGATACTTCCAAATACCGTAGTTGCGGTCTAACCAGTCGACATATATGTAGGGTTTTTCTTATTGGGCTTGAGTTGGTATTTGTTAATGGCCCACTTTGACATGTCACAGTTTTATCGGTTAACCGAGGTATATAACCGAATTAACCAACGGAACTTCGATTAGTTGTATGAAGACTAAATTTTTATGTTTCAGTCATTTCGGGTTCAGTCCCTGGTCTCTGTTAATGATGCCCACCCCTAGGCATCTTAACGACAGCAACAAGCCTACTCCTCTGTGTTGTTTCCACCGTCTTAGTATACTCCATCTCTTAGGGGGATTGGAGCAAGATTGAGTATCACCCACTGTACTTAGAAGTCATACCAAATTAAGCTCAAATGCAGGGGAATAACAAGTATGGCATAGGAATCATTTGCGCAAAGCATTTTTTTTATAAACAGTTGCATTTAAAAACAGTGTATCAGTTGATTATTTGAACATTACTAAACATCAAATATCAACGCTACACCACGTTGGTCATACCCAAATCATCCATCAATATGTAAGCCATTTCCATCATGTGAAATTTTAATTAGAAGGGTGTGACTAATCAAAATGAAGGCCTTCCTACCTCCAGTAGCTAATCACCCGTTGCCTCTATCTGCACCACCCTGAAGCGCGATCGGTTAAGCATGCCACCTTCCACTGTTGCCTTTGGTAACCGGTCCGCCCCATAGCCATTCTAGTCTAAATGCTTAGCCTAGAACACGGCCCAAAATTCCTAGGATTAATTAGGATTTCCAACTGATGTGCAAGATTATACAATACTATCCCTCCACGCCCAAACTTCTATAGACGACAATGTCGTTCCACATTTATGCTACCTTAATGGGATGGTAGTACAGGTCATTTAGACCCCTTCATCATGACAGTCTGGAGCTCGCCTACGTGCTCGCCACCATGTTGTGGAAGCATGAGGGATGAGGTGGCCGGGAGCATTTGTGCTTCTTTTTTTTTCTGGTCCACAACTTGGTAGCACCTGGGCGTGTGATTTGTGGACTACGCATCCCCCTTATCGCTGGTGGCTTACCCGCAACCGAGCTTTGTGCCGCAGCCTCCAAATTTGCATTATCAGTGGCTTGAGGAGCCCAATGGTGACGCGGGAGCTCGCCAAGGGTGCCAACTGCATGAGACCTCGACGAGGCTCGGTACATTAGTCTCAAAGAATTCATAAGCCATGGACTTGTTCTACCTGTGCAGCAATGATAACGATCGATGTTGTTCCCCCAAGCACCTATTGCCATTGTAGCAACCACCTACTCCCATGATGAGTAAGGAGGTGGTGGATGTGGCCATGTTCACAATGTTGGAGGGCGGCGAGCTCGAAGAGGAAGGATTGTCCTGCATTAGGCATGCCTCCTCTCCAGCTCTTCGGCGTAGTTGGGCGAGGAGGTGGACAAGGAAGGAGGAATGGAGATTGACGCAATCCTTCCTGCTCTCCTCCCCCGCCCTTCACTAGCAGGTCGATTTAAGGGACCTTCAAAGGCCCGCCGCCATCGCCTTTGTATGCTTGTAGGAAGTGGCGGAGAAGAAATCACATTCTATCTGTGGCGTCAGTCCTCCATCACATAGCCTACTAACCTTGGAGGTCGCTTAAGGGCTTGCCGACCGCGGAGCCTCTAGGAAAGAGAAGGGGAAGTGGTGGACAAATAAGACAAGAGGTAGTCACTTATATGTGGGTCTCATGTCTAGTTTTTAATCACTTCGATGACTGGGCTACAAAGTAAACGCCATGTTAGCCGAAACCACCCTCAATTCAGCCGGGTGAGTTGTTTTGCACTAGTTTTAGTATCTGAGGAGGCAATATACCTGTTTTATATTGTTGAGTGACGCGAATCAAAATCCAACAATAGTTTGAGGGAGTCGTATTAGACTTTTGGCCGAGGGAAAAGGATGACGGGAGTAAATGAGTAATAGCTGCGCACGGAGTTGTGCTGTTCGGCCTGCTCGGTTTCTGTGATCGGAAAACCGTGCAAAAGCCCGAAGACCGAACAATGAGGAACATTTCCCTTGTCTTTTTCAAGATTGTGGCAGCAAGGCAAGAGGATAAAATCGAAACTAAGAGATCCCTATCTATCATACCTTCCTTACTGTTCCAGCAAACATATCGAGCAGTTTACACGTTGGCTCTGTTTCGCACAGTTGTGGATTGTTCATATCAGCACCATATGAACTACACATATTTTAGGACGTCCTCCGAGAACGGAGGTACTAGTAACAGCATAACACGCTAGGACCTATTGCAGGGAGCTGGGCCCCTTATTGTGACTTAACGAGACAACTTTGGCCCTAGTCCAGTGAGGCAGTGTATATGTTTGTCTGATTATCATCAGTAATAGAAGGCTCACCGACAGTCCTGGAAGGGGACTGAACATTCACAAGTCAGCAGTTCAATTGAGATGATATGACAACAGCTGAATGAGTGATGTACTATACAGTACTTACTACTTACTACTCCTAACGACGATATGAAAGTTGCAGCTCGTCATCATGATTTTCAAGGTTCCAACCCTTGCGACAATACACTTTGAACCAATAGAGGTAGAAAATCAATCTGATTTGAGCAAAATTCATAGCACAAAATGTGCTTCAGACTTCATGATCAGGTAGAAAAGACCTGCGGTAACAAGTGACCGGGACTGCAAAAGTCAGAAGAACGGGGAAGAACTTTCACTCTGGAAAGGCAACACCTTCCACTACTTACTCTGAAAACTGTAAAGTTATGTACCGAACCAAAGAGTAGACATATATGCAGCTCAATATATACACCAAATGAACATCCCCAACCTTATTCGTCTAGTTACATATCCGACGCACCCAGCCCCGGACTAACAGGAGTAGTGCGTTTTGTGAATTGTCCTCTTTAGCTTGTCAAGGATCCCAGCAGCCTTCCTTCGCGCCCTCGAAGTGCCATTCTGTGCGAGCCAGGCCAGCGAGCCATTCAGGTTCTCATCCTCGACGACCTCCCTAAGTTTCGTGCGGTCGTACATACAGATAGAGAAGAGCACTGCCACTGCATTCTCTTTGTTACGTTTGCATTGGTCATCCTTTATGATGTGGAGCATGCAAGGCACGCCACCAGTCTCGCCGATCTCCTCCACCGTCTCATGGTCGCTTGATAGCAGAGCAAGGATAGTCAGCGACTCATCGGTGAGTGACTCATCGCTGATCGCCTTCAGCACCACGTCAATAACTCCGCTTTTTGTGGCTCTTGATTTATTCTCATGCAACTTGCAAAGACTAAAAATAGCTGATGCTGCATCTTTCTTCGCTGTCATGCTCCCATGTTCAAGAAGATCAACCAGAGGCCTCATTGCACCTGACTCACCAATCTTCGCCTTATTGCTATCAAGGGCTGACAAACTGAAGATGGCAGCTGCAGCATTGCTGCGGGCCTCCATGGTTCCTGACTGTAAGGCACTTATGAGGAATGTGATTGCCTTTGTGTCATCTCCAATGATTTTCTTGTTGCTCTCATGAATTGAAAGATTTAGAATTGTTGTCACTGTGTCCTCTAGAACTTCAGAATTGCTTTCCAGTTCTGGATTGGAGACAGCAGAAATCATTTGTGAGATGGAATCTGGATTCTCTCCAATGACTGCTCGGAATGAGCTATTGCGCTTAGTTAGCAGTCGAAGATCTTTAATAGCTTGCCTCTTCTCAGATATGTTTGACGAGGATGAGATCCTGTCAAATAATTCACTGAATGACTTCCGCTCATTGTTGGTAACTAAATCTTCCTCTTGATTCTCAAGTGGCGAAAGAGCAATTCCTTTCTCTGTACACCACTGTGCAATCATGCTTCTAACAAGGTGATTTGGGATGAGAATTGTATTAGAGAGGACTTGCTGAGTCTGTGGGCATGTCCTGTTTCCAGCACTTAACCATTCTTGAATAAAGCGGCGATCATATGTCTACAAGGAGAATAGAATAGTTATCTCAAGCTAGCACACCAAAAAGAAAGAAAGAAAGAAAGGAAAACATTATGTTCTTGCACAAGACCAAAAAAAAATGGCCCTTCAAATGTAACTTATATATTAGTTACTGCAGCTCAGAAAACAATGACTACTTGCCAGATATATTTATAAGCTGTGTAGTTTTTCAGTAATTATACAATACAATGTGATCACTTTCTTAGTAAGCCACAGTGATACTGGTGAAAAAAATATAGTACTAACTCATTCCTGATGTTAGTCATAGTGATCCTGAATTCCTGATGCAGAAATAACTAACTCGTTCTTGTTATTTATCATTAACCCCAAGCCACTTCCCTGTTCTGAATCATGCCAAACAAAAAGCTATCAAGAACCCCAGTACACAATGTCAAAATCAGGGACCGCATGCAGTAGCAGCTAATATAAAGGAATTATGCCAAAGCATACTAATAATTAATGCACAGTGCCAAATCTGGGACCGCCTATACAACAATAATCTTATTCAAGAGTCTCAATTGACACATTTTCTGAATTATTAGATAAAACTGAGCAAGACACGCCGACAAGGTTGGACAAGGACAGTACTGCAGTGCTAGCATAGAGTATGGAGTACAGCACATCTCTGAAAGGGACATCCAGCTTCAGTGCTAAAAAACCATCACCCGAACATACAGTTAACGCTGAGTAAATTGAACGGCCACTGCAGCATAGACCAACAGTACAACTCACTTCTACTAGTTTTATGAATTCTTTTAAAAAAAATGAAACTAAAAAAAATTCTTAAAATTGCACCTCCAAAAGATCAACATAAGCATACACCTTACATGTCTAGATAAGTTCACTCCTTGCAGAATTTAACATCTGGAATTTACGAACACTTTACTTCCAAATTAGAGTAGTAACTAAAACAGCCAAAGAACAAATCAAAACTCCCGTATTAATGCTAGACATGAGAACTAGAGCAAACGATGAGCTAGTACCATGGCATCAACATCAAAGATAGCCAAAACAAGCATTCAATTCACGCAGAGCTTACGTTTACGTCAGACCGAATATAACTTGAATCCTTTTATGATTTGGGGATGGGGAGAAAGGCAAAGAAACAGCAAGCAAATATGGAAACAGCAATAACTCATCACGTGATGCTAGAATGTGGCGTGTCAGGTCAATATGCAGCAGAAGTTATTTTTTGCGATACACATATTAAATGTTCCAAATATTAGCAATAAAAATCGGATTTCATTAATCCTATTTCCACGATACGGAGCAGAGTTGCTTCCAAGGAAAAAAAAATAAAGAACAGGATATGAAGCAGTGTGCCATGCGAAATTATTACCCACAAATGTTCATCAATTCCGCGCGCAGAGATACAGAGAACACAGGTACAAAATCAAACAGGGCAATCTAAAAGGACAAAAGAAACAGACAGGATCAGTTCTACTGTACCAAAATCAATTGGCCTGTAAAAAAGAGACAGGGGATTAACAGAAGGTTCCTTCGCGAAATCTTCGTAGAATTTCACGACAGCAATCACATTACTGAAGAAAAAGAGTTGGGGGAGGAGGAGGATCACTAGCGGAAAGCCTGTATAGACATTAAACTATGGAAATAATAATTAAAAAAAAAAAGGCAATCAGAGCCGAGAGAAAGGGACAGGTGGTGGTGTCATCGGGAGCTCGTACTCTGCCACGCAATTCAATTTATTACGGTACTCGAGCTTGACGATTCATCAGACATCCTAGAAGCACCGAGAATTCAAGAGGATAGGGACAAAGTAGAACAGAATAGTACTAGAAAGAAGCAACACAAGTTACTGGGCACAGTTGTTGGTAGTAGTACAATTTCTTAACAAATGGAAGTAGTAGTAGTAGTAGTAAATGAACTTGAGGTAAAAAAATTTTTGACTCAAATCAGTAAAACATGAAATCCGAGATCAAATCAATGCTTGCACTAAACGCGCTTTGCTTTGATTTCCTCGACGAAACCCGACGAGATGGGGGATTTCTAGAACAGCGATTGGAGAACTCCCCCGGAAACCGAAGAAGCGGACCCGATTTTGACCAGCAAACTGACGATAGCGTGTGAATCAATCAACCCAACCCGCCTACCGGCTACCGCCCCAAGTCCCCCACAGGGAAAAAAACGGAGGTTATACCTGGCCGGACGCGAGCACGACGGGGTCCCGCATGATCTCCGACGAGATAGGGCAGAGGAACTGCTCCGGCACGGCCGCCGCCTCCGCGTGCCCCCTCCTCCTCCTCTCCGCCCCAGCCCCGGCACGGTCCTTCGGCGGTGGCCCCAGCTCCGCGTCCCTCAGCGCCGCGAGCGCCGACGCAGCCTCTTCGAACGCCTCCTCCCCTCCGCCGCCGCCGGCCGTCACGGCGGCCACGAGGCGGCGCAGGCGGAGGCGCAGCGCCGCCGCCGCCTCCTCAGGCGCCGCCGCCGCGGGGGTCGATTTGGCCATATGGGGCTAGCTGCTGGCGGTGGTGGTCGCGGTCGGGCCGCCGCGAGGAACGGAGGGCATGGGCGTGGTGGTCGCCTTGGCGTCGCGGCGGAGGAGGGGAGAAGAGGGGAGGAATAGTGGTGGTGGAGAGGAGTGGAGGAAGGAAGGAAGGGGAAGAGGAGGGGGTTAACGACACATTTGGGTGGTTAGCAAGTTAAGCGCGGTTTTTTATACGGGGTAGTGGAGGACGCTGGTTGGACACGTCACACGATTAATCCTGTGGGTTAGGAGTGGCCTTCTTCTAGATTTCCCCTTTTTTTTTTCTTTTTGAAATCACCTTCTCCTAGACTTGTAGGCGGCTGGAGCTTTTTTTATTTTCTTTGTTATTGCTACTAGTTTTATTCGTGTAAATGAAATGCAATATTAGGGTAGGACCATAAGTAAGATGTGAGTAAAAGATAATTTTTATATTTATACCATTCGTGGTTAAAAAGGCAAAGTTATAAAATAAAATATGGAAAAAAATCCCGAAATAATATCTATAATTATGTTTAAAACTTTTGGATGCACCTGACAAACCTATGAGCAGACTTCATATTCCCATGCTTTTCATGCGGGAGCAAAAATCCTAGCATAAGAAATGAATAGTAGTCATTCTCCCCCTTTTTCTTTTTAATAACTTCAAAATCTTTCATGGGCTCTAGCTTGACCTAAGCTGGAAACTAAGCACAAATGGTGATAATTATGTCCTCCGTTTCATCATATTATGAGTTGCTTTAAGTTCAACTAAGGTTATAGAAAAATTTAGTGTTTTTCTATACGAAACAAACATAAAACTAATTTGATGCTATATATGTTGCTAAATTTTTCTATAAATTTAATCAAACTTATATAAATTTAACGAGAAAAAAGTCAAAACGACTTATAATATGAAACGTGGAGAGTAAATTGCAAAAAAGAATTACAAGATAAGATTTTAAAATGAATTTACTGATAAAGGATTTACCGTTCGTATATATCTTTCTAAACATGGGTTTAAGAGAGTGCAGGCATGAATGTATGCATATGCCTATGTGTTACGAGTAGCAACTGAAAAAAAAAGAGAGAGAGATACGAATAGCTCTATTTGCAAAATCTCATGTCCAGCATGTTTTTGCGCATCTCAAAATATACCAAATGAAACTCTCTTCGTCCCATTTTAAGTGCAGCTATTTTAAAAAAAAATTAAAAACATAAGTCACGAGTAAAATACTATTCATGTTTTATCATCTTATAATAACAAAAAGACTAATTATAAAAAAAATTTAAATAAGACAAATGATCAAAATTGGATGTGAAAACTCACTTAAAATGAGACGGAGGGAGTACTATTTTATCACAATAAAAAAAAGGTGCGCCGTAGCGTATGATCCGGCAGGGTACCATCGATTACCCGCCGGTTGTTCACGACGACTACTCCTGCCGTCGTACACTCTTGATCATAACCAAAGGAAAAAAAAAAAGGTGGAGAGGGAGAAGAGGTGCATAAGGCGCGGCGAGAGTTTTGAACGCGGGGGAGGGGGCACACCGGCACACCAGGCCAGCTGCGGTGTCGCGCCACGCGTTCGCCTCCAGCGCGAAGCCGCGTCGCGGGCCCCGTCGAAAGCAAAAGGCAAAGAATTAAGCGGCCTCGTCGTCTGACTCCGACTCCGCGGGGGCCCCTCTCCCTCCCCGCGAAGGCAGCAGCACGAGATGGGCGCCCTCACTCACTGGCTCACTGCCTATGCGAGAGCGAGACCCGTTGAACTTGTGAACAGAAGAACTGAAGGAGACCCGCGCTGGCTCCCCGCCGGGAACACGATCGATGCATGCCATCGCGGAATCGGCACATTCACTTGGAAACGATCAATTGCTAACCCTTTTGTGTCAAAAAGAAATAAAAAATAATATACAGTACAAACGTATGCGGTAAATACCATGTACTACCTCCGTTCCCTAATATAACGGATATTCACTATTTTCTTATAACGTTTGACCACTCGTCTTATTCAAAAATTTATGTAAATATAGAAAACGAAAAGTTATGCTTAAAGTACTTTGGATAATAAAGTAAGCCACAAATAAAATAAATAATAATTTTAAAAAATTTTAAATAAAATGAATAGTCAAACAGTACAAGTACAATACCAAAATTTCTTATATTAAAGAACGGAGGGTACATATTTACTTGTGTTACTCCGTCCCTCTTAAAATATAAGAACCTAGAATCGGATCGGATTGAGCAGTATGTTTAGATTCGTAGCACTGGAAAATGTAACATTCAATTCTAGGTTTTTATATTTTTGGACGGAGGGAGTAGATGCTTATTATTGGTGGAGAAAATTCTACAAATGAAAACAGCCCTCCAATGGTAGTAAGACACGGCATATCTTAACATGAACGGTCAAATTAATACAGAGACGTGAAGTATTTTACGTGCGTCTGTTACCTATACTAGGGAACAGGGCACACCAAACGTGTGATGGTACATTCATACGTGTTGCCGTCATGTACGGAAATACTCTTTCCTTTGCGTGTGAACAACCACACAACACTAATGTTGATGCTAAAGTACTTCTACTTAGGCCTGGTTAGTTCCCCAACCTTTTTTTTTCAAAAATAACATCACGTCGAATCTTTTAAGTCTAATTAGTCTATAATTAGCCATAAGTGCTACAGTAATTCACATGTGCTAATGACGGATTAATTAGGCTTAATAAATTCGTCTCGCAGTTTCCAGACGAGTTATGAAATTAGTTTTTTCATTCGTGTTCGAAAACCATCTTTAATATCCGGTCGAACGTTCGATGTGACACCTAAATATTTTCTTTTCGTGAACTAAACAAAGCATTAGTACGTCAGGACTACTCCGAGTACACTACCATGGAGAATTTCGTACAGCGTTACAGCACAGCATAGGTCTCCACTTAAAAAAGTTGAAAAAAAAAAGATATCTCAACCGATCGATGTTGCAAGCCGCAGTGATAAATTCAATTCTGAATAAATGAGGTCTGAATTAGAACAGGAGTGGCTGAAACACTGTGACATCCTGAATCGAGCAACATAAATGGAGCACTACGAAGTGGCTTAAAACTGGAAACAATGTGGATTACACTGTACACCATGGGTGAAGGGGACAGATTGTTTGTCCATCGTGATTAACTGTTGGATTGGCACGCGTCGACTGTTCCTTTTTTTTTTCTTTTTCATTCCGGCGACAGATACCGGGCTCGTCTGGTCAATGTCTCGTCGCGGCAAATCTCGATCACGCGCCGCGCGCGGCGTGTGTGCATGCGGAGACGTACGGGACGTACGAGTCGAAATCACACGCGGATCACGCGTGTTTTTCTCTGCTCTTGCGTTTGCATTTTGTTCAGAAGGAGGCTTTTCTTCTTATTCAAGTTCTGCAAATGAGTCCTCGAAAAAGAAAATAAGTTCTGCAAACGAGGGCCGTTTGAAATTTCAGGTTGGACTTCTTTTTTCCCCCACGAAATTAGCCTGGAGGAATGAGGATTCGTCCGTTCCCTCCACTTGTCGGAGAACGTAAAGAATGAGCTCAACCATCTCCTTTGAGAACCATCAGGCAGCCTCTTACTTATGGCCAGTATGATAAGCAGACGTACTATAGATTAACTACGAGTACATGTGAAGAAAGTGAGAAGAAAAGCAAACTACAAATTTGTTGCTAGTTGTTGTGTGGACTCCAAAATATTATCTCTATATGAGACATGAGCCAAATATTAGTGATGCAATATATATTTATATAAAACCATTATATGGATAAGCTATTAGAGTACCTCCTGTTATGTTTTTTTCGTCTTCTTTTCTTCCTCGTGACCAGGGGGTTTCCGCGGTTTTTTGACGTTTCGACACTGTTTGGAATTAATTTTCGATTGGAATTTCGAAGATTAAACAATAAATTTGGTTGAAATTTCGACGGGGCTTAAAATTTAGTGGTCAACCGGTAATATAAACCCTGCTCCTGACTTCTTTTCTTTGACCCACCAAGAAGCCTCCTGAAGCATCCTGACAACTTGTTTTTTATTTGATTCTCTGTTGGCTAGAACAGATTCCATATGCAACAGTAAATGTTTTGTTCCAAGCTGCATCTGACGGCTACCAATTTCCCTATGACGTGGCACATCCTCTTTTGAGATAGCTTTGTTTCTTTCACCCATTAGGATGTTTCAAATGGGACATCTCCTTTTCTACTTAACGTTCTACAGGCCGGAATATAAAATTGATCAGTTCATTTCCACTGCAAATCAATAGAGAAAAGGTAAATCTGTTTGACAGATCGAATTACGTACAAACAGCGCGTAAAACAAACAACCTTCACATGCGTGCATTTCCCCGAATCATTCATTGGCTCTGGTTTTGAATTCGTTGAAATTAAGCGCAGGGGCGACGAACGTTAAGTCTTGAGTGGTCCAGGAATCAGCAGAGCAAGCCGTGTAGCTGCAGCGTCGCAAAGCCGTGCGTCACGCGGGTCGGGGCACATTGGACGGCCAGCCGAAGAACCCTCTCGGCTCTCATGCATGCACACACTGAATCGACCCTGCATTTTGCTGGCCCATGGATCGGCGACAAAAGCGAGCACCGAGATCGATTGAGCAGCCAGCCCCTCACAGTAAAATCAAAGCTCAGAGGAGGATCGAGCTAGTCTTGTACAGTTGTACCTGTACACCACAGCTTTCTTTCGACATCTCCAGCTCGATCGCTTCTGCATGGAAATAACGCGTAGCAAGCTAGCTAGACCCATCATGCATGCATGCAGTGGCCTTATTTTGTTTCTGCGTGCTCAATAGACCACGGTCACATGGCCATCTGCCCATCGATCCAAATAAACTCCTCACTCATTTTTCATATTATAATTTAAGTCGAACTGATTTTTTTTCTCTAATCAATTTTCTTAAAATTGATTGAGTTTGTAGAGAAATTTAACAACGTCTACAATACCAAATTAGTTTTATTAGAACTAGTAGTAACATTTAATATATTATGACAATATATCTATTTTCTGTTAAAAATATTATTATATTTCATTATAAATTTTATCGAACTTTATAAAGTTTGTAAAGAAAAAAATCAAAACAATTAAAAAAAACAGTACCTGTATAGGTTATATCAGTGTATATCAAAGCCACAACGATCCCCTCCTTCGGTACGTTTATTACCTGTCATCTCTCTATATACTTTTTTTTTGACTTACTTATAAATGTATTTCTTGCAATTACAAAAAACATATCCGTTCTCTAGATATGATATGCAAGTCAAACGTAAAACTTCAGTAGATTCAGATTGGATGTAAAAAAAAATCATGTGAATATTTGTCTCGAAAAATAAATTCACAAATTTATACTTTTATGAGATCTTTCAAATGTTTTGCAATAAAAAATTAATAATCGAAATTGCGTTTTAAAAACATTTTAAAAATTAACCCGCGTCTCTAAGAGCAAGGTTAATAGTGCAGCCGGCTAATGACGGTAAAAATGACCACATCAGTTTCTTATAGCTAGTGCCAAAAGTTAATGTATACAATAAGCAGGTTTACACCGATTGCTGTCCATTTTTTTTAATCTTAAGCTTCCCCCATCCAATTCATCTTCTTGCTTGTTGCGTTACTGTACCTATTTTCTCACCTCCTGCTTGAATGGGTTGCTGCCAGGCAACCTAGCGAGGATGTGTTTTCATAAGCTACGAGCATGACACAGATAGATGCCAGTTGCTAGAGGATTGACGCCGGCGGAGCCAGAGAAGCCGGCGGATGAGTGGAGCAAGGGTGAAGTAGGATGACAGGCAGCTGCACGGGAAACGCTGAACCGCCGTCACTCCAGTCATCGTTCGAGCTCGCAACTTCTCTCTCCGTCGCCACAACCCTCGAGCTAGCTGCTTCTGTCGCCGCCAACGGCACCGTCATGTGACCTCGCAGTTTTCATCACCACCAACACAGCCATCATCGTCCTCGAGCTCAGCTTCCTTCTCTCCATCAACGAGCTCTCTGCTATAGTTCTTGTTGCCTCGTCGGTGAGCTTTCCGCTCCATCGTCGTCGAGCACTTCGCACTAAAGCTCACCACGGTAGTCGCCGTTGCGCTGCCTCTGCATTCTCGGCCGGTTGCCGTTGCTTCATCTTGCCATTTCCGCTTCGCCTCAACTCGCGTGGACCCACAACTGCGTGGCCCAATCATAGCTAACCTGGTGTTGTTGCACTGCGTTGAAGCGCGTGTGTAGTCGGCAATAATTTAGTCGCCGGCTCACGCTCTCTCTCCTGTCCAGCTCATCAACAAATCTAACGTGGCCGTTTTATCCCCGAGTAAAACAGTCTATTATACTTGCTCTAAACAGCGAAATTTCGTATAGCATGTCAGTGAAGTTATATATACTAGCTAGTTTTGTATTTTGTAATCGAAATATTTTTTTAAGCTCCAAAACGTCGATTTGCGGCCGGAGGCCGACCATTTATCGAAGACGCGTGCATGGCAGCCACATGACGTGCTGCAGGGCTAGCTGATTTTGCCACGTGTCACGCTGTAAGCAAGGTTATTCATCCATCATCATGTGCATTAGTGCATAGGACCCAGACTGGCATGTCTTCGGGGACCGGCCTGCATGAATATAAAAGACATTGGTGGCCCGTACTACGGTACTATATGTAATATGTTCATTTTGTTTGGGTTAAGTTTATCTTTTTATTTCTATGAAAAAGAATGTGTTTTCTTCATAAAAAATATTGTACTTACAAGATAAATCAGTAGAGAAAAAGATTGCCTAGATGCTTTTGAAAAAAGATAAGGCGTGGATGGAAGTAAAAGGTGGTTCGATCGGGTAAGATATGAAAAAATTTGAATGAGATGTGTTTTTGAGAAGAAGTGGTATTTTAGAATGTATTTTTAATAAATTTGAATGCTAGAGTTGCTTTTTTTTATATAGATGGAGGGAGTAATAACAACATCTTTAACTCAAAAGAAATACATTCAGTAATGAATGTAACGAAACTATTTTAGTTATAGATATTAACTATGCTTTTCAATAAACTTAAAATTTTGATTTAGAACAAATGTAAATGTGAAACGGAGAGAGTATGTCTTAGTTTCGTTCTATTTTTTTCACTTAGCGTTGCAATTAATCTAAAACCCATAGGAACGAAAGAATGCATTTATGAGATGCCTTAGGCTATGTTTAGTCCACACTGAAGTTTGTAAGTTTGGTTGAAATTGGTACGACGTGATAGAAAAGTTGTGTGTGTATGAAAGGTTTGATGTGATGGAAAGTTGGAAGTTTAGAAAAAAAAACTTTGGAACTAAACAAGGCCTTACACTATAGAAGGTGGTCGTAATATTTCAAAACATCTGAATTTAGAAAAAAATATTATGAAAGAGTAATAAATTACATAATACTGTATCTTTTATTCAAAATCGTTATTTCTTTTATCCTAACATTAACTATTATGGAGGAGGCGACAATGGTGTCCATGCGTGGGAGGTGGGCATGGCAACAACACATAGGAGGCGGAACAACGGTTGGCCGGCTTGGTAGCTATAGCGGTGGTGGGAGAAGGAGGAGGGCGAGACTGTGATGACGAGTGTGGTCGACACGAGAGGAGGCGGAGTACTGGCGGCACACGGTGACGAAGAGGAGGGTATATTAATTAAACATGGAAATTTACGAGGAGGCGGCTCAACGATGAACTGCAATGTCAAATAAAATGATCGATTCTGATTTTTTTAGTGTCACAAATCAAAACGGATGGCCGGAGTATTTCATAAAATTGCAACAGCAAATGATTTCATCAGATCGCGTGGGGTTGGCTTGTGTGGGTTGACCTGAGTATACACATGTTTCATAGATGAGCTTGGACCAATTGGCACATTATTTCTTTTGTTTTTGATAAAGTAATTAACTATTGATGTGGTTTTTCCAAAACGACTAGTTAAGATATTTATTTTGGTGGGTTGTTCTTCTGAAAGCTCTAATCTTTTGGTGAATGTGTCCATGCAATGCCTGATTGATCAGCAGGAGTCTTCGTGTGTAGCTAGACTAGCTAGGCTCTAGCGGTTAGTGCGTCACTTCTCCTCCAGCACTAATCCATCCCAAGTATTCCTGTTTGCCACTCAACTGATGAACGAGTAGACGGCTAATTAGTCCCTTTGTACATGGTGACACACCACTAACCGGCCACTTAATTAAGATCGATACATGCATGATTATGTTATTAATTAGGAGCAAGTATACGCGAATCTATACCTCATTTGTCGATTGTTGTGTCGTTGCTTATGCCCATCGATCCATATACACCAGGAGTTTTAATTTCATCCCTTCTTTTTCATTATTGTTTTGAATCGTACGTACTTTCTTAAGTTTATTAGAGCCCCATATTCAAGCAAGGATAATGCAGTCATCTCAAACACGCATGCATATGGATACATGAAATTAAGCAGAGAAGATAACCACGAATATCCAAGTCCATCTAATCATTTAATTTAATCAATATCCATTTGTGTCGTGTACGATCCCCTAATCCAAATCCATCTCTTGTCGTTGCATTGCATGATATCATGCATGCAAGTCTATGCATGGTACGTGTAGGCGATATGCATTATATTAATTAAAGCTTCATATATATCTATTCCTTAAAAAAAAAGAAACAATCTATAATATGTTTATATATATATAGTCCTGATGGCAATCCCAACCCAGAAACTATTAGGTACTCCCTCCGTTTTATAATATAAGATTTTTTAGCATTGCCCATATTCATATAGATGTTAATGAATTTAGACACATATATGCGTATAGATTCACTAACATCTATATGAATATGGTTATTGCTAGAAAGTCTTACATTGTAAAACGGAGGAAGTAGTTTTCATACTTGTCATATCATATCAACACTATGCACTACTACAGAAATCGTTTTTACATGCGAGTATAATTAAGTGATTTTTGCATGCGGCCAATGCAACCGCATACGGCAAAAGGTGCGAAAATTGGATTTTCACATGCGGGTAGCGCAACCGCATGCAAAAATGAGATTTTTTATGTGGTCACTTATACCTGCCACATGCAAAAATAAATTCGGCGAAGAAAATAACAAATAAAAATAAACCCCAAACCCTAGCCCGCTGCCGTCATCGATCAGATCCGTGCCACTTGCCGTTGGAGCGCAGGATCCGCCACCCCCACCACCCGTCGTCGTCACTGGCGCCGGATCCACCACCCCCAACACCCGCCGTTGTCGCCGGCATTGCATCCGCCGCCCTCCACCGTCCGCCGTTGTCGTTGGCACCGGATACATGCGAGGGAGGGACCCCGGCACCGGATCCGCACCTGGCAGCACTGCCTGAGGCCGGCGAGGCGCCTAGCCGAGTTGCCCGCCGCCAGCTCCTGGTTACCGAGCCGCCTGCTGCTGTCGGCTCCCGCTCGTCGGAGGAGAGGAGAGAGAGGGAGGAGAAGAGAGGAGAGGAGAGAGAGGTAAATATCAGGATAGGGGGAGAGAGAGGAGAGGATGTGAAAAAGTTTGAAGCGGTGAGGAGGGAAATAAAACTGTGAAGAACTGGGGTTTATTTTCGCATGCGGACCACTTAGAGGCCCGCATGTAAAAAAATATATTTTTTCGCATGCGGCACCTGGACTGCATGCAAAATCAAACTCATTTTTGCATGCAGCCTCTTAAGAGACCCATCTGCGAAAATAAATTTTTATATGCGGGCCTCAAGCAAAAATGTAGGTCGATTTTTACAGAGACGACAAGTTACGGGCCGTCTGTAACCTAATAACCTATTAGGGGTGCTCATATAGAAAAGTCACTTTCTAGTAGTGATGTATAGAAACTATATGTCCAAAGGGTGATTTTTTTTTCAAAATAAATTTTCATCCAGTCACTTCTTTTCCTCTCCTTTCATACACTTATCTTCTCATTTTATTCCGTGTAGAGCTAGTTCATACCTACAAGCTCGCGAGCTTAGTTGAGCCGAGCTCGAGCTTCTCACGAGCCTAACTGTGTGTAATTTTTATCTTTTATATGATAGCTCAAGGATAAATTAGTACATATTCATGTGAACAATTAGTGTATTTTGGCATTATATATTAATCTTAAGTTCTCATATTGTTAATTAAAAGGAAAAAAGTATGAATTACCCCCTGAACTATCACGGTCGACCGAATTACACCCCTGAATCTAAAAACCAGATATTGTTCACCCTGAACTTTCAATGCCGCACGAATTACCCCCTCGATCCAATTTAGAGTGGTTTTGTCCTACGTGGCGTACACGTAGCAATCCAGTCAACATTTTCTAATTTTTTAAAAATGTGGGACCCACATGTCAAACGGAGTCCCTCTTCCTCTCTCTCTTCACACACTCTCTATCTCTCTCACGGGCCTCAGCTGTGGCAGGAGGTGGGTGGCGGCGCGAGAGGCAGGAGGCAGCGGCAGGCGCGGCTGGCCACGAGCGGCGGCAGGCTCGGCTGGCGGCAAGGAGGCCGGCGCGACGGCGGGAGGCGGCGGGAGGCGTGCTCGTCGGCGTGGGGGTGGGGGTGGTCACGATGGCGGTGGCGGTGGTCATCGGCGTCCCACCACGCCCCTCCTCCTCCTCCACTACCGCGATCACCCCCACCCCCACGCCGATGAGCACGCCGCCCGCCGCTGCTGCTGTGGCGCCGGCCTCCTCGCCGCCAGTCACTTCCTTTCTCTCTGCAACCCCACGAAAACGAAACACAACGGATAATTCGATCTGCGGCGTGTGCGAGGAACACACGAAAGGGAGGTGTAGTAAGCTGAGGCATTCATTGACGCGGACGGCCATGCGTGGCGCCACGCCTCGCACCGGCCGAGACACGGGCATGCAGGCAGCGTCGCAGTGAGGACAGCGGGGTGGTTGCGCGCATAAATATGGCCGGGCCTCCCGCATCTCCGGCGGTGCGAGGCTGCTCGCGCCGGGGACCTCCTCCGCCGCAGCCGTCCGCCTCTGGGACTTGATCACCGCGAGCGGCGGTGGCGGAGGAGGAGGAGGGGCGTGGTGGGACGCCAATGACCACCGCCACGGCGACCACCCCCACCCCCACGCCGACGAGCACGTCGCCCGCCTCCGCTGCCGCGTCCGCCTCCTCGCCGCCAGCCGCGCCCGCCGCTGCCGCTCGCGCCGCCGCCCACCTCCTGCCACCGCTGAGGCCCGTTAGAGAGAGAGAGAGAGTGTGTGTGAAGAGAGAGAGGGGAAGAGGGACTCCGTATGACATGTGGGTCCAACGTTTTTTAAAAATTAGAAAATGCTCACTCGATTGCCACGTGTACACCACGTACGACAAAACCGCTCTGGATTGGATCGAGGGGGTAATTCGTCCGGTATTGAAAGTTCAGGGTGAACAATGTCTGGTTTCGGGTTCAGGGGTGTAATTCAGTCGACCACGATAGTTCAGGGGGTAATTCGTACTTTTTTCTTAATTTAAATCATTGTTTTTTACAAAATTTTATCATCAAAATATACATTATCCTATACTCGGTTGAGCTCGCGAGCCTAACCGAGCTCGAGCCGAGCCTGCTTAAAAGCTCGAAGGAGGATTAGACTCGATTCGAGCTCGACTCAAGCTTGTGTCGAGCTCAATCTTAGATAGACAATCTCGCTCAAGCTCGGATCGTTGACAACCCTACTTGTGACCTTAACTTTTTTTTCGTAGCAGTATATTTAATCTATGGAAACTAGCCCTGATGAATTTACGTGAGAATAATTAATACTCTCTACAGTTTTCCCACATATAAAAGTTGTCAAATGTTTTGCTTATCAACAACCAAGTGACCTCAAAACCTTTTCACGAGTACAGATGTATAATATTTGCATGCAGATATAAATATATATTTGTATACCTACCTAGTTGGCAATGACTGGACAGGTAATGTTGAAGTTCCTTCTCTACCATATACGTAGTAATTAATTGCCTAAACAATGTAGGATCGTTTCTTCTTCAAAAGCGCCGTGCTAATGATTCTATAGCTACCAAAAAACTCTATATGTGTACATTTGGGCGTTCTCTTGATAAGAGAAAGACAAAAAGGCATTCCGGCCGGTGAAAACCGAACCCTGTTTGATTAATCGATCTGAAGCTTCTTCCATTGTGACCACTACTTCACTAACTGCTCTCCCTATTCAGTTCCCTAGCTTGACCGATCGGTTGGTCCCATGTCACTTTCACAAGTGCAAGAAGTAAAAGCAGCTAGCGAGCTGAGCGAGTGCTTCGGAAGAATTAAGTACAGTTGTCAGGTAATCAAGTTGCAAGTAGTTAGTGCTTCTTACTCCCTCCGTCCTATAAAAAAAATAACCTAATACTGGATGAGATATATTCTAGTACAATGAATATGTCACATCCAGTACTAGATTCATTTTTTTCGAGACGGAAGGAGTACTCTATAGAGTACCGTTGTATTTAGTTACTCCTTCCATCCTAAAATATATTTACGTACTGGTAATGTACTCCCTCCGTCCGTGAATATATATTAGAGATTTTTAACATTTTGCTTACACCGTTTGACCATTCGTCTTATACAAAAAGTTTTAGAATTATTATTTATTTTATTTGTGACTTACTTTATTATCTAAAGTATTTTCAGCACAACTTTTCATTTTTTATATTTGTACAAATTTTTTTGAATAAAACAAGTAGTCAAACGTTACACGGGAATAGTGAATATCCCTTATATTCACGGACGGAGGTAGTACTAAATTAGACATAACCTAGTGGATAGATCCAATATGTGTCAAATCTAGTATTAGCTAAATTATAATATTTTAGAACGGATGTAATACTAGTAATATATATGCGCGCCCATATTCCTATGTAATTAAGAATGTCTTAGGTGTGGTTCTAGCCTAAGCAACGTGACTATTTTTAATCAATCCTTTCTGTTTGTGTTTTTGTTTAGGGAAATTTTCAGTTTATTTTTCTTGTGTGAGGGTGTGTGTTGCAGTGCGTGAGGGGAGGGGAAGGTAGACGACTTTGCTTTTCGCTTTTAATTATTTCATCCGTTTCATAATGTAAGTCATTCTAGTATTGTCCATATTCATATATATAATAATAAATCTAGACATATATATGAATGTGGACAATACTAAAATGACTTACATTGTGAAACAGAGGAAGTAGTAGAGAAAATAGTTTTTTTTTAAAAATTTAAGCACGCTGTAATGTGACTTGTGAGGTAGATATATATTTCGGATAGAATGCTGTACCCTTCTGATTGGACAACATTTTTTACAATGGTCTCCTGGTATATATTAATCTATGTTCCATTTTTTTAGAGAATCTATGTTCCATTATTAGTACAAACTAGAAAGAAGCCTTGGTAAAAAGAATATTAAAATAAGTCATGTCTCACTCTATTCATTATAAGAACCCAACATTAACATATAATCGTAAAAGAAAAATATTTGTCCTGTTAAATAGACCATAGACTTTATATACTAAATAAAAATGGCTATCATATTTGAAAATGTCAATTAGGCCTAGAGGAGGGGTGAATAGGCTAATTCAAAAATCAATGAAAAGCGGAAGCAGTAATTTTCGGATATTTTCGAAATTTTCAGATATATCCAAAAATTTTCGTAGTCAGCACAAACAGCAAAGTAAATCCTAGATCTAGTTGTCTACAACAAGAATTTGCTAGCACAAACAGCAACTAGACCTATAGCGGCTAAAACAAGCAAAGCTAGTGGAGAGGGAGGAAGTAAAGTCACCAAAGATGAAGCTCACGAAGTTGTTCCCGAAGTTCGAATCCTTGAGGGGATTTTAGTCTCCGTTGAGGAGCTCACTAAGAGCCGGGTCTTAGCTAACCCTTTCCTCAAGAGGTTGCACTAAGCACTCCTCCTTCCACTAAGGGTATCTCTTCCCTTTCGGAGGTGAGATCCGACCTTCACAAACTTCTCCCGGCCAACCACAAGTAGATCGGTGGCTCGGGAGCGACACCTAGCCGCCTAGGAGTCCTCAACCTCCAAGAGTAACAAATGAAGCAAAGAACTCCCAGAGATGATGCAAGTGCTCACAAATCTTCACGAAGTCACCAACAAGCACTCACACAAACTCGAATCCACAACTCTCTCACACACACCAAATCCGAATCAAACACGGGTGAGAGGGGAAACAAGAAAGTAAGGCTTAAAAGTGAATCTCAACAAGAGCAAGCCAAGGGCACAAGAATATCCAATGTGATCAGCAACCCTCACAAGTGAGGGGAGGGGGCTATTTATAGCCACAGCCCAAATTCTGCCCGTTATGCATAATAATTGAGATTTTCGGATATTCCGAAAGATTTTCGGACATGTCTGAAAATTCCAGTTCAACGCCAGCAGCAAAGTCAACGAGAGAATTTTCGGACATTCCGAAAATTTTTCGGATAAGTCCGAAAATATCCAGAACCAAAAACATCAAGTCCGAAAATACACAGAACCATTTTTGCCTTCACAGTCATTTTCGGAAAGTCCGAAAATGATTTTCGGAAAACTCTCAAAAACCCTAAAACTGAGGAGAAACACTTTTTTTAAAAAAAAGATTTTGAGCACTTTGATCACTCCTCATATGTCAATGCATCATCCCTCTTAATAGTGCGGCTTTCCTATTGACTCAAGCAAGAAGAAAAGGGTACAAAATACTAATTGATCATTTGCCGCAACTCATCACTTCAACGTATTTGGCGGGATAAGCATTACGCTAACTCACTAAGGACATAACAACCTTCACATTTGCTTAAATAAAAATGTTAGTCCTCTCTAATCGCATTGTAATTAATCACCAAAATCATTAGGGGCCTAGATGCACTTTCAATATTCAAACAGAAATCACTTTGTCTCTCAATTATATGTAAACTCGCCTATCACTGTCCTTCACAAACATAATATAGACTTTGATTTTTTTCTTTTATTATACATCTAATTCACCTATGCATGTTTGTGGGTAATATACGAAGGAATAATTTATATTGTTGAAATTATTTGTGCTAATTGTTAACGCTATTTACATGGGAACAACATAATTAGAAAATGATATAATGTGGTTCCGTATGATATTTCTGATTGTACATATGTATATATATTTTTTCTGGTGAATAGTAATCGTATGCACTTACTTTTTCCTTTTTTAAACAAATATTTTTCTCTCATATGGGGCAGGGTGTGCGTATATGTATTCATTGGTGGGTATGTACATGTTTATATGAGCGTCTATGATTGCCTTTATATTATTTTTTTAAAAAAAACCTTTTAAGAAAATTGGTGGGATGGCGTGAAGCGGCACCATAGCGGTGTTGCTTATTTGACAACATCGCCAGGAGTTGTTGCTACATACATGCACAATTTGAAGAAAACCTTAGGGCTATAAAGAAAGAAACAGAAAACTATACCAAGATGGGACGGATCGTATGCACTCTTCGGTTTTTCTTCTTTTCGATATCTTTTGTGTACATACATACATAGGGATAGATTAGCTCATTTCTAGGAGCAAGGGAATAGAATAGACCAAATCTAATGGTTGAAAATCATGAATTGATCGGTTTAAATGTAAATTGATGACCAGATGTTTTGCCTTTTCTTATATTTTCTCTTATTTATTAGAGCGTCACATAACATCTTAATTAGGAGTGTTTGTAGGAGTATAGGAATGCTATTACTCATACTCACAATCTATTTGTAGTCAACTATTATTTGATGTGGCTTGGTGGCACTCTCTATTTACCTATCATTTGTTCATACTTGCCCTTAGGCTGAGTTCGGCACTGAGAGTTCCTAACTCTCCTCCCTCATTTTCCGCATGCGCGTTTTTCAAACAGCTAAACGGTGTGTGTTTTTACAACAAAAATTCTATAGGAAAGTTGCTTTAAAAATCATATTGATCCATTTTTCAAGTTTTTTTTGGCTAATACTTAATTAATTATATGCTAATGAACTTCTAACGAATGAAAATCAACCTTAGTATCGTCCTTAAGTTATCCTCCGTGCTTCATGACAAACGTGTTTATTGGATGTCAGCTAATTATTAGACGCATTGTGCATGGATACCATGTAAGCATATGATTTGGCAATTGGTGGATAGTGGTTTATATATAAAACCTATATACATAGGGATAAATTAGTGGGGACATTTGGTTGATATATTAGGATATTCTTGATTGTCAAATTATATATTGTTACATATTAAGTGTTTTAGTACATAAATAATAAATTTATGGTTAAGTTCTAAAATGCTTATCCGATTGGCTACTCACTTAGTTATCGTGACTATGTTCACCGAATTGCTAAATAGTGCGTATTTGCAAAATATTTTCTATACAATTTTTTTGAAAAAAATCAAATAAATTCACTTTTGAGTTTATAGTATTTAATACTTAATAAATATTGCGCTAGTGACCTACGTCGATTCGTGTGCCCTGGACGTGCTCAACCAATGAGCTAGATGGAACGAAGGCTAAGTAGAAGATAAAAAAATCAATATGGTGTCAAAAGAATATATCTGTTCTTTAATTTTCCAATAATATATGAATAGAGAAAACAAAAAATACTTGAAAAATACATTTATGATAAATTAGAAGTGTCATTTTGATATATGTGTTTTTTTATTGTTGGAGTTATTTTTATTCTCGAAAATATAAGTCTAATTTAACTATAATATAATCTACATTTTCAACTCATTTATGTTTTTCATGGATTTTTCAATGACATGCGTCTATTTAGAATACAACTCGAAATAACATATTCCCTCTATCCCAAAATATAATAATTTTTAGCTATGAATCGGGACTAATGCTTGTTCAAAATCATAGTTAAAAGTTACTATATTTTGAAACGAATGTAGTACATATTTACATCTTAAAGCATGATACCCAACTTATATATGTATTATTATTCAGTATGGTTTTAGTATATTTTTATTGTATCATTGCTATGAGGTTATCACGCAAATGGCAAAAGACAGTGGTACATATATATGTTTAAAGTTAGAAGAGTGTTTTCTCATATGTGGATTTAATGGTTTCACTGGTTTAATATTATGGATCTACTGAATTAAATGGAAGCTAATGGGTTAATTTTTTTCTTTATAATATTTTTTCTAAATTTAAAATATTAGCTAGAGGATTCTTGGAGGATGGAGGAAGTGTACGTACGGGCCTACGTGCGTGCACGGGGTGTTTGGAGTCTGCTTTTCATCTAATCTAAATGTAAGAAAGAAAAAAAAAAGATGTGCAACCGGGGAGTTCATAAGTACATACATACGTTTGTTTTTCTTTTTCTGGCAGGAATATTATGCACAAACTTAATCGGTAGTTTTTGAAATATATTTTCTCGAATACGTGATACGTACTTACGTGTATTTTTTAAGTAGGTATACATGTACATATATCTAATTTATTGATATAAAATAAAGGGTCCACTAATTTAAGTAAAAATCGACGGTATGTATAGATATAATCTAACAGTATAAAATAACGGCTCCACCAATTTAAATGAAAATCGACGGTGAGATTTGACTGTGCCACGTGGCGGCCTATGAGCGTTTGTAGGAGTGCCACATGGTGCCTTGGGAGCATTTGTATGAAGTTTAATGAACTTTTACTATATAATATAATAGAAATAGATATTATGAGTCGTCGATGCAATTCCTCTTATTTTAAATAAAACTCTGAATTCAATTAACCAGTCAGCATTTGCACGGCACGTACTTTGCACCGGTATATCCTGAGGGGATATGGATTATCAGACGGAATATGATTTTCATCCATTGTACAATATAGGAGTATATAATTAATTAGTTTCTGGCTAATCATTCATGTGATCAAGTTGCTCACACAGCAGATGGAGATGGCAATTGTTTAATCATACAAGGTAAATTAAGAGATGAAGTGTGGTGGTTGCTGATGACTGATGAGCCATTACATCACATGATCACTATCCATACATGCGAAGTACACAAGGCTAGTAGCTCCTACTAGAGCTAATTGGAATTACACACATGTTGGAGCTACACACTTGTCCAAACCGACGGCCTAGTTAGGCTAATGATCCTAGTTAGGCTAACGATCCTGTTACGTAAGCACCTAGCTAGCTATCTAACGTATTCCTAATCCAAATACCCTCTGCCTGCGAAAAGACTTAGTCTAATGATTAAAGTGATATGAGTAGCACCATAAGATTCTGAGTTTAAATCTCCATATAAGCGAATGGGTTGTTTGAGGGGCTAAGTTCCGAATTTAAAAGGTTGCTTATACCCGGTTTGGATGTAGAAGTCAGGTAAAAAAATATCCTTATCTAAATATATATATATATATATATATTATAGCTTTTTCTTTATCGAATTAATCCATGGAGAGAAAGTAAGAGAGCCATATTCTCTCCATAATTTATTACTACACATCCCATCTCAAAAAAGAAAAACTTTGTTTTGCCCGGACAATAATCTCTTAATCGAAACTAACATTTTTTTTTCTTTTGCGAGGAGTATGTGTATATACTTACGTAGCATGCGGTAAGTCTCATTCGAATTCGGTACATGAATAATTAGTGCCAAGTGAGTCGTTCTCTCCAATACATATTATGCGCAAGCTTTGTCCATCACTCACCGAAGATTCTTCTCGATCGTCTTGCGTATATGGTTAATTGCGAAAAACAAATTAAGGGTTGGCTAGTGATATCAAAGTGCCAACCACCTTTTCGTTACCCTGCTAGCTAGCTAGCGCGTTAATCAGTGCTGCATGACACGGACGTCAATCCCCTGTAATTCGCCTGGAGCAAAAAATTAGATGGGGCGAATATAATATCACATTGAGCGACAATTCGCCTCATATATATATAAAAAAAAAGGGGAGTATGTTTGAGGACAGTCTCATTTTTCTATTATCGTTGGAAAAATCATAATAAAATATAACAAGATATATTAATATAGAACAAAATAGATTAATAAGTAGTAATATATAACTCTATGAATGTACATGTCTAAATTCGAGTTTACAAATTTTACTAAACCCAATACAAATTTGACAAAGAAAAATAAAAAGTCTAAATGTAACCAATCTGTTATTTTTATTTCCACTTATATAAGTCGGATTCAAACATGTATGTCTGAAGATAATATATCATATATTTATCTATCATTATAAAAAAAATTTAGCTTTCTTGAACTAGAACTCACATTCAAGGACAAGAATCCACCTCGCTCATATCCTATATAGATGTGGTTCACGATCGTCTGTGATTTGTACCTGCATGCATAGATGGAGAGTGGATGATGAGGAGATCTGATCTCTCTCCATTATTGGTTAAGTCTCTGCTTTTGTTAGCCGATGCAAAAGGTCCCCAAATCGATCGACAATCTACCAGCTGCCGGCCGGCCATCTCTGCATCTGCAGGTCCATGCTACCACCACTGATGATGGAACTCTAGCCAAACACAAGAGATTATTATTTGGGCATATCTGCATGGCACATCAAGTGGCAACACGTGGCATGTTGGTGCTATTTGCGTCATCATAAGTTTGACATTTCTCAGTTTCATATAATTAATCTCCCGCAAGGCCGAGCATGCAGGGTGCTAGCAAATTAAATACTCTGATATTCACTCAAAATAAAAATATAAAATGTATTTTATTTCGTTAGATAAAACATTAAAACCAACAATTACCTTTTTTCAATAATTATTATGTTGGTGTTACTAGATTTGTATTGAAAATATTTACTACTATGATTATACATTTGTACTTAACCCAAAAATATAAGACACAACCACTCTTAACCTAAAAACTAAGAAATAATTATTATCATCTTATAGTTTGGATCATCCTAATAAATATAATACATGTATCCAATAAAATTAGAGAATGTGAGAGTGAATGATTTAAAAAGGTAGTAATTTAATGAAGAAAATGTCATAGTTAATTGCATGTATGCATGTATGCCTTATATTATCGAACATCCAAAAAAAGTGGTTGTGCCTTATATTATGGAATGGAGGGAGTATCACACAAATGATACTTAATAAAGCAATTATTGGTTAAAGTTTTTTTTCTAACTATATATAGTATATTTATGCATCTAAAGTTTATAGACCTAAAGTTTATAAGTCAAAAGTTTACATACCCGATTTAAATTTGAATTTGAATTATATCTGATTCAAATTTGAATTTGAATTCAAATATTTTCTATATATAGTATTTCTATACATCTAAAGTTTATACACTTAAAGTTCATAGACCCAAAGTTTATAAGCCAAAAGTTTACATAGCCGATTCAAATTTGAATTTGAATTCAAATTTTTTATATATATAGTATTTCTATACATAAATTTTTCTAACTTTTTGTTTTTCTAAAAAATTTTTTGTTGTGTACTGTAGTAGGAAGAAAATAAGGGGAGGAGGAAGGGGGGAGAGGAGGGAGGAGTGTATCGAGTACAGGGATGGGGCGGACAGGTGATCGCTGGCCAGACGGGGAAGCGATCACCCGTCCATTAGCATTTTCGAAAGTGTGCTTAATTTTTCATTATATTGTACAATTGATCATGCCCAGGGTGATTGAAAAAGTAGTTTCGGTTAGCAACCGAAATCAGAAGACCATGCATGTATACAAATCGACTACAGAGAGCTAGCTAGCCATATATATTAGGCTTCTTATAGCTAATTGGATGGAGCAACTAAAAAAAGGTGGTTGAGTTCAAAAGCTAGCTAGTACCACTAGCTTATAACTTATTGCTTCAATCAAATAAACGCCCCAATTATTTACACGTAAATCCAATAAATCCAATTAAACCCCTTTAATTACGATCGGATTAAATTATAAAGCTGGGGGTTTAATTTGGATGTTGCCGCGAGGCGTCGAAAGCGACGGTGCAGCTGGTAATTAAGGTACATATATATACACATCGTCGCGGCTGGCAAGGCGAGGGTTGTTAACCAAAACTCGTAAAGCAGGCGGCGGCTGATTGGTGTACATCCAAATTTCAAGATCAGGGCACACACTTGCATTGTGTGTATATCAGGGATGGCCAGTGGCCGGCCTCCCTCCAACAGTTATTTTTACGTATAATCATCTAATTAATTAGATAATTAATATAAAGTAATAGTGTATTAGGACCCTCTCGTATTTAAATTTTTCTCCTCTAAAGTAGTAGTAAAAAAATTTAAACAAAATTGATAGAATAGATAAACACGCAACATATCACTTCGCAAATTAATTTATATGTAATTCCGAATTTAGCATAAACAACTTGGAATAAATATCACTACTAAAAAAAACATTTTCTTCAGTCGGCCAAATCAGTTTTTCGCAGACGACTAGCCCAACCGACTGAGGACAAATGACCTGTCAAAATATTGTATTATCATAGGGTGGGCAGACGGCTGCCTACGAAAACCAATTTTTACCGGCGGACTCCTAAAGAGGTATGCTTGCGAAAATAATTTTAGAGCACAAAAAACCCGAAAACAAATCAAAAATCCCCATGAAAGCAAATCCATAAATTCCCCTAAACCATTCACACATTCATCACAATCCTCAAATCCATTTAACAAATTCATCACAATCCTCAAAAACATTCAATAAATTCATCACATATCAACACAAAGCAAAAAATCTATCACCAGTTGAAGCCGCCGCTGCAGCCTGAGAGCCCCCACCCTGACCCACCCCCACCGCTAGTGGAAGCCGCCGCCACGCACTCCTGTTGTAGCTCCTGAGTAAACCCGCGGCGGATCCACCACACGCATAACACCGGATGGCGGCGAATCCAGGCGTCGTTGCCATTGTCTCGGTGGCGGTGGATCTATTCATCATTGATGTTGTCCAGGCGTTGACGGCAGAGACGGCCGTCATCGTCGTCGTTGCCATCGTCGTCGCAGCCTGGAAAGCTCAAAGGTGGAGGAAGGCCGGAGTAGATGGGGTGGGGATAAGGATGGAGGTGGGGGAGGAGTGTGAGGTAGAGGGAGTAGGTGGAGGGAGAGAGAGAGAGGGCTGATGAAGAAGAGGAGATGGAGGTCCTGCGGGACTTACCCGAAATTTAATGCGCCTCCACATTTTGAGACGGACCATTTAAGGTCTCGCCTAAGAAAATCCTATTTTTCTAGACAAGCCTTAAGGGATCCGACTATAAAAAATAAAGGTATTTTCGTATGCGGACTTTTCAAGGCTTCGCCAGTAAAAATTGACTTTTACAGACGGACCTTAATCAAGAGGAGTCTCTAGCTATTTTTGTTCGCCGGTGAAAATAAAAGTCAATGTCAGTAACAATGGTTTTTATATTTACTTATTTTTCCAGCTTGTATAGATCATTTCGTAGCTTGCTATAGCCCATGCAAGCTAGCGACATAGCGAGGCTTACTTTTATTGCTACGGTTTTTGTGCTTTACACATGGAATACACGCAATGTGTCGATGCGTATACATACGGCGTGCTGATCGACTTGGCAATCTAGCAACTACATCGATGAGCTATATCATGCTTGCCAAATGCGACATGATATGTGGATTTACCAGTGATCCTGTTAATAGTACTGTAGCTTTTTCCGATTCAAATAAGTATAAAATTGATTGCTATATATTAATTTACTCTGAAGTTTTGGTTGTAATTCTTCAACCATGTGCATTCTAGAGTGATATGCACTTCATCTTATTTTGAGATGTTAAAAGATATAGCAAAGATGCTTTTTGTCGGATGTGCGTGTAGGCCGTGTGGTTTGACAAGATCATGGCTCCTTTTTGCTGGGAACTACTCCGTAGGCAACTCCTCCCTCCGTTCCAAAAAAAAAAAAGGCAAACCGTGGGTTCCCGTGCCAACGTTTGACTGTCCGTCTTATATAAAATTTTTTTATAATTAATATTTTTATTGTTGTTAGATGATAAAACATGATTAATACTTTATGCGTGACGTATCATTTTAATTTTTTTCATAATTTTTTTAAATAAGACGAACGGTCAAACGTTGGACACGGAAACCAGGGTTTGTCTTTTTTTTTGGGGGACGGAGGGAGTACAGCTGCATACTACATGATTACTACATTTACAAGTACATCTTTACATGTGCATTCCAAGGGGGTGAAAAAGAGAAAGGTGTCAAATCTTGACGAAAGGTCAAAAAGGGTCATGGAAAAAACTTATAATAAATTCAAGAGATATATACTCACTCCGTTTCAAAATGTTTGACACCGTTGACTTTTTAGCCCATGTTTGATCGTTCGTCTTATTAAAATAAATTGTGAAATATGTAAAACTATATGTGTACATGAAAGTATATTTAACAATGAATCAAATGTTATGAAAAGAATAAATAATTACTTAAATTTTTTGAATAAGATGAATGGTTAAACACGTACTAAAAAGTCAATGGTGTCAAACATTTTGAAACGGATGGAGTATTTTTTAAGGAGAAATGAAGACAGTTTAGGAGTATCTTCCAGTCAAACACGGATCAATCCGAGAAGAAACAGCCCGGTGCGACATTGTGTAGAGAGATGGTCCAGGTTCATGTCACCTTACTGGGCCGCGAGTTGGGCTAAAAAAAGTTCAGTACGCAGCACAGGATCCTTCATGGGCGGACCAAATTTAGAACAGGAGTAAAGTCCATCACCGGTCCCTAAACTTGTACCGCTGTGTCATCCCGGTCTCTAAACTCGCAAATCGACCGTTAAGGTCCTCAAACTTGTTCGACTGTGTCATCCCGGTCAGTCTCTAAACTTGCAGATCACTCGTTTAGATCTTCCAACTTGTTCAGTTATGTCACTCCGGTCCCTAAACAGGACAGTCTAAAGACCTTATATTTAAAAATAATTCATAACTTTTTCATGTGAACTCTAATGAAGACAAACTTTATATCAAAATTGTAGCCCTCGATGCGACCTACAACTTTATAGTTGAAAGGTTTTTGAATTAAAACTGTTTAGGGTCCCAAATTATTGTTGCATGTTTATAGATTTTGAAATTTTAATTACATTTTGGGACAAAAAATGACTTCAAATAAAAAAAATCAACTATAAAGTTGTAGATCGCATCGAGGGCTACAAGTTTGATATAAAGTTTGTCTTAATTAGAGTTCAGATAAAAAAGTTATGAATTATTTTTAAATATAAAGTCTTTAGATCGTCCTATTTGACCCAGATGATATTCAAATTCAAGTTTAGAAACCGGGGTGATACAACTGAACAAGTTGGAGGATCTAAACGACTGATCTGCAAGTTTAGGGACCGGGATGACACAGCGAACAAGTTTGAGAACCTGAACGGTCGATTTGCGAGTTTAGGGACCGGGATGACACATCGGTACAAGTTTAGGGACCGGTAATGGACTTTACTCTTTATAACAGATTGGTAGTAACTCGGAGTTTGGTGGAGTAGAGCAGTGAAAGTGGGAATAAGTCTAATATTGACCCCCCTCAATTATAGGTTGAATCTATTTTATATCTCTCAACCGTAAAAAAGATATATCGGACCTTTCAAATATTAAAATCGGTGCAAAATGACTCCCTAGATTGTATTGACAATAGTTTTCACTAACTAATCTGGTCCAACTGGCTGAATTAGCATATGGGGTCACGTGTTAGTGTCCTCTATTATTTTTCCCCCACTCATTTCTTTCTCTTACTTTCTCCACTGTCATTCGTGAGAAATTTGGGATTATACCATCACAAAAGAGTGGTTTCGCTAGAATGCCGTCCCTTCAAACTGATTCACTATAATACCATCCTAAACTGAGAGGTGTTCACCAAAATACCATTTTCGTTCTTTTATGTGAATAGAAATGTTTTTGCTCAATTTTATATTTTTCCTAGACCAAAATATCTCTGACGCGGGCCCCACCTGTCATACTCTCTCCCCTCTCTCTTTCCCCTCTTCCTCTCTCTCGAGGACACCATTGGCTGGCGAGCGTCGCGGGCAGTGGCCATTGGCCGATGGCCGGGAGGCGGGCAGTGGGCGGCGGGCGTGGCGGGAAGGCAGGCGTCCAGCAACGGCGACAGCGATACCCACCATGCATAATCCAGCTACTCTAGCGGAATCGGAGCTGGATGGGCGCCGGTGGCTGGCGGGCATGGCGGGGAGGTGGGTGTCGAGCGAGCGCCCCGACGACGAGCATGGGGAGGGTGCGGTAGGGAGGCGAGTCTGGTAGGGAGGTGGTGTGCCGAGAGAGCTGCGGCGCGGTCCAGGCATGGCACGATGGCGACGAGCGCCCAAGCGGCGAGGTGGAGCAGGCATCCCATGGAGTACACCGGCGCCACGAGTCCCACCTCGTGCGTACACGACACCGCCAGACGGACCCGATGACCTGCAGCTGCCTCACCGCCGACTAGTTGAGGGAGATGCTCCACAAGAGCGAGCGGAAGTGGGAGGAGGACAAGGACGAGGAGGAGGAGGAGAAGGAGGCGAGCATCGCGGAGCAAGAGGGGAATGCGTGGGCGCGGCCGAAGGAGCGGTTGCTGGGGAGAAAACGGGTGATAGGAGAGGAAGCAGGCGACGCCGCCCCCACCCACGGCGGCGTCTGCAATGCACATCGCCGCCGGCGAGGGGCATGCCACGGCCGTCGCGGCCGCTAGACGCCCGCCTTCCCGCCATGCCCGCCGCCGGTCACTACCTGCCATGCTCGCCAGCCCAGCCGACGACGTCCTCAAGAGAGAGGAAGAGGGGAAAGAGAGAAGGGAGAGAGTATGACAGGTGGGGCCCGTGTCAAGGGTATTTTGGTCCAGGAAAATATAAAATTGAGCAAAAACATTTCTATTCACATAGAAGAATGAAAATTGCATTTTGGTGAACACCTCTCAATTTAGAATGGCATTACAGTGAATCAGTTGTTGGAATTAATGGATGGGCCTTAGCCCACTCGAAGATTAATTCTTTGGAAAATCACAAAAGCCTACCTCATGGGATGGCATGCATGTGAAGTTTAGTACCACCTTGTTTATTCTAGGAGGGGTGGGCCTCCTTAAAAGGGAGGATGCCCTCCTAGCCACTTGAAGCATGTGTGGTGGAGAGAAAAGGGGGAACACACGCGCGTGCTCGCTCGCCTAGCCTGGCGCCTGGCAGGGCAAGTAGCGTGCGTGCACGACGTACGCGACGAATGGTCCGCAAAATTGGCTCCTCACCCTTACGCAGATGCAGCCTCCTTTTGCAGCTTTGTTTTGCTGCAGGAAATTCAGATTTGTTTTGTTTTGATTTGTTTTGTTTTGGAAACATTCCGAAAAATCCGGTGCGTGAAAACGGCGTGGAGTCCGGATAAGTTACGTGCAACTTATCCGGTTCGGTTACGCGGAGCGGAGATCGTGCGGGCGTCTTGATCAAGCGACCTATCTCTATATAAACCGAGCTGCCGCCTTCACGCAACACACGCGCAATCTGTGTTGTGTCTTCGCTTGTAGACTACTCTATCCCGCTCGTCGACATGCACCGGTGATCGGGAGAGCAGGTCTCCGGAACTTCTGCCTTCGACGTCCTGCACCGGGAGAAGGCAACAATAAGGTTTTTGGGAAGCGCTTCGCGCGACTGCTCCTTGTTCGTCCGCGACGGCTCGCCTTCCTATCCGCTCGCGTGCTGCGCGCCTTCGTCGACGCCCGCAACTGCGAGTAGTTCCTGCCGAGCAACCGGTCTTTCCGTCACCTCGGTACGTGTTCAATATGTTGCATATTTGATCTGTTCATGTTATACTGTGTAGTTTACATGTGTAGATCTAATAATGCGTTCATGCTAGTTTATATCTGCAATGTCATGATTTATTTATGGAATAAATTAAATTATTATGTGCTTATAATTTCAACATCAGTTTGAAGGGATGGCATTCCAGCGAAACCACTCTTTTGCGATTATATAATCTCAAATTTCTCGTCATCCGTTGGGAAGACGGCGATGGTGTGGGAACAGGTGAGGAGCTCGAGCGGCTGGCGAATCTGCGAAACCGTGGTTCTCTGCGCTCACGGGCGCGCACGGCATTTCCTAACTCGAATATTGGTATTTCCTTAGCAGGCGCGTTGTGGCTCGGCGACTAGCCATATAGATATTGCGGCTCGACGCTGTCGCCTTTGTCATGCTCGCGGCCAAGCTAGAGGCCTCAGCCTGTGTGCCACGCGCCCGTGTCCGACCTCTACAGTGGCAACTCTCGCGGCCCCAACGGGACGGAAAATGCTTCAATCCGGTCGTCCGATCTTGAGAAAAAACTCGGACCTCTCGCTATGACTTTGTTGCATGCAACCTTTTTGTCAGATCCTCTCTTTACACACTTGTTACACAAGCTTCTCTACTGAGCAGTATACATGAAGGAGAGAGGACACGAGGTATTTGCATGTACATAACACCCTTCTAGCAAACTTGAAAATGATTTTTCTTCTAGATTACTTATCCAATTTATGATCCGATTACACCATGGTATTCGTTACAATTAAATCTTTACAATAAGATCTCATATGACTATGTTATAATAAAAAAACACATATATGTTTCAACCAATTAAATTTAATGTTTCACATGTGAGAATAAGATGTTTCAGCTGAAATTTTATTATGTTGCAGATATTTAATTAGCGTCGCAATGTGTGTGTGTATATATTTAATGTATCACATGGTGCTATTTGTATGTTTCAGTAAATTGTTTATAATGTTTCACTGGTTTATTTGTAAATATTGCATATGTGTTGGTTGAGTGTTTCAATAAATATTCACTAGTTAATTAAAAATGTTTCACATGGTATCACTCATATGTCTCAGCAAATATTAAAAATGTTGCAAATATTGTACGATTGGATTATACTATCATATTTTTTTTGTAATTAAATATTTATAACAATATCTCACATGATTACATTCCGATAAATTTTAAATTTAGCTTAATTTTGTGTTGCGGTTATTTTTTCTGAATGTTGCACACTAATTTATTTGGATGGTCCAATAAATATTTTCTGATGTTTCTTTAGTTCATTTTGCAAATGTTGCATGTCATATTATGTATATGTTTCAGCAAGTGTTACTTTATGTTTCAATAGTTACAACTCGATGTTTCATGTACATGTGCTATAAAAATATTTCAAGAAAATCAAGTCTTTTTAAATATATAGTATTTATCATACTATCTTCTCTTGTGTTTCATTTGTTAAGATTCAATGTTTTATGCAGTAATTACTAGTGTTGCAATGATATTAAATATTATATCTCTTTGAAATATTATTAGAAGCGAGTTGAAACATTTGACCTCAAGTGCTGAAACATTCTTTTATAACCGATGAAACAACACCTTTTTTTAATTATTTTTTTATTAAAATATAATCATGTTGGATCTTATTGTAAAAGATTTAATTGCAACAAATATAACGTTGTAATTGAATTATAGATTGGATAAATAATTGAGAAGAAAAAACCATTTAAAGTTTTCTAGTAAAGTTGCTTTATGATAGTATTTGATGGGAGAGAGAAGAGAGAGTAGTTAAGTCACCATGTATAAAAATAATAAAGTAAGGAAGTGCATGCAGCAGAGCTATGTGAGTAGCACACACCAACCCAGAGCAGCGTCCGATTTTTCGTAATCCATCGGACGTCCGATCCCTCTCCATGAGGATGTGGGATGGGCAGCAAAAATTGACGGAGCATGCGAGCGAACCGGCCAAGCCTGCGGCTGCGTTGGCCAGGGAGATGGCGAGTGTGAGCCGCGGGGGCGTTGAGGTCGGCGATGATGTGGCCGAGATGTCGTACTTGCCGTTGCTTTTGCCGTGCCACCAGCTATTGCTGAACACGTTCTGACTGACTGCCAACGAGCAAGAAGTTCTCCATCATGGGATGCTCCTGGATGCACAATTGCTTATCCAACTCCTCGGCCAGTGGCGGACACACCCATTAGGCAGGGTGGGTCGGCCGGCCCAGCTACGGTCCGTGTCGCCCCACACCCCCAAACATCATTTTAGTCCTATTTCTACCATATTAGTCATTAGTCTACTATTGAATAATCAGATAAATCAAGTATTTTAAGTAGGAACAAAAACATTTATAAAAATCCGTGTATAAGTATACCATTTTGACCGTTTCTGATTTTGGCCATACATAAATTTCGATTTTCTTTCTGTTTCTTTAGCGCATAATACAGTCTATAGTAAATAGTTAAATTGGTAAATATATAAAAAAAAATCTATTTTACTCATTTAAACTATTTTAGCGAAGCACTTAAACCCCTAAATAATTTTTCATATCGTTTTATACCCCCGAACTATTGAAAGTGGTTTTCCTTATTGTCTAACATTTCTCTTTTTTTAGCTCTCTACATATAAGTCATATACGTTTGTTCGACTACCAATCTTCGTTGTTAACTTTCTCGATGTTCGTGCCGTATGCTGTTGCGCCAATGCCGTGAACCAACGACTATGGTTTGTGTGCTTGTGTCATCACCTAATTAGGGCTAGCTCTGCCGCCCCATCTATATTTTAAACCTGCGTCCGCCACTGTCCTCGGCCATACGGATTGGCTTCGTGATTGTCATCCCACTCCCTGTATGCTCGACTTGTTTTTCACCGGTGGCCGGTCCTCGACGTAGATATTGTCCTCGGTGACATATGGATCTCATAGTTTTTCTTTTTATACATCATTACAGGTGGACAAGTCAAACGGGCTGCGTAATTGAAAACCTTTCTCAAAAGGGCCGATGGAATAATTTTACGTGAGTTTAAATACTTGGAAAAGTTAATAAAGCTTTTTGTATTGTTGAGTGATACGAATTAGATATAGCATATATACGAGGGAATCAAATTAAACTTTTTTCATGTAACTATACTAAATATGAGATATGTACTATGTTTTCCATTGTCCTAGAAATTCCTTTACTTACATTTGTCTTCAAGTTAAGTTGAAAAATGTTGGGATAATTTTTTTTCGTTTTTGAACTTCTAAGGGAGTGCATTTTCAGCCTAAGCACCTCACACGGAGGAAGCACAAATGGTGAAAGGATACATCTTCTGACAGGCTGCATTGTGGGTTTCCACTCGTCACACAAAATAAAATAAAGGATTAGCGCATGATTAATTAAATATTAGTTAAAAATTGAAAATAGATTAATATAATTTTTAAAAGTAACTTATCTATATAAAGATTTGCAAGAAAAATGTATCGTTTAATAATTTGGAAAACGTGCGCTTGAAAAATAAGAGAGTAGAAGTTGAGAAATGAGAGAAAAGAACACAAATCTAGAGGCAAAACACTGGATTTTAAGGAGACCCGACCACCCATGATGGACCTGTCCCGTTTGAGAAATTCACCCTTTCTTGATAAGTGTGGTGTCTATAATATACGAATGTTTTTCTTTCTTTTTGCAGTTGCCATCATTTGATAAGAAAATTGAGATTGTGCTACTGTCAAAAGTGCTTTCAACGAAATGACACTTCACATCATTAAATTGCCATGGTCAAACATGTGTTATCGCTGGAATACTATCTTGGACAAAAATACGCTTATCGTTTCTTTCTATAGTACCACTCAAGTCATTAACTCCTATAAAGCAGCTCTCACGTGAAGCCACATCATCACAAATTCCTGAGTTGTTTGGGATGGGAGGGAAATTCCTGACGAGTTGTTTGGGATGGGTCCCTCTCACAAAAACTTAAGTCCCTAAAATTAGTCCATCCCATCCAAACACAGCCGTTAGATTTGATCTCAACTTTCCAATCCAAACGTTTCTGCATGCACGCGTCAGAGAAACACATATACTTGATCAGTACCTGGCGGTTCCAATGCATATAGCCTGCTTAATCTTCCAATTGATTGTGGAAACATCATAAACGATTCATGTACAAACCATCAAGGATGCAAGAGGGAATTGATCCTTTACTCCATAGCATAACTCCGTCTATACTATATATGCATATATTGCCACCGGATATCATTCATTTATGCATCTGTTATAAGTCCTCTACACAGATTGATTATCCATCCAGGACTCCATCCCTGAAGCTTCATCAAGAATATATTCAGCATCAATGTAGGCGATTGGCAATATCAATGATCAATGAAGCCGATTGGCGATACGTCAGCACCCGGTCTCTATTCCAATCCCATGATTCTTCTTGATTGATGTTGTGCTTAACTGTTCCTTTTCTTATCTCAGGTTAAGTTCCATAGAGAAATTGCTAGGCAATGCATGTTGTTAGTACATACTACTTTTCACCCTTCAGGTCTCATATGATTTTCATGACTAATCATTATAGTTCAGGGAACTTAACTAAATAGCGTATATGCTTTCTATTTGCAGAAATTTATATTTCCCCTATGTTCTTGAAGGGTGAATGTTCGATTATCCTAAACATTTATCCTTTCGGATAGTCATGTTAGCTACTGATCTAAGTGTAATCTTTTTTGTCAAAATCCTTGAATATTAAGAATTGTAATGTGTTCTGAGAAACCAAAGAGATTTCAAGTGTTTCTTTATACATTCCTCTACTTTTTGTGTTGACAGGCATTTTTGAAATAAGTCCACAGCAACGCGCGGGGTATTAACTAGTTCAACAACTCACCGATGACAATGAGGAATGACAGAACCTTGTCGTGACCGCGCAACTCACAGTGCTCACGCTATGCCTCTGCTCGGGCCCCTCCCTCTCTGCTTGTGCTTTCTGTGTTGTCCTCCTCGATGTTCCCGCTTCTTACCCCGGTTGCTACGATGGGACTCGAGAGGACGTCATTGTGGCGCCAGAGGTGGAGGAGGCTGGCCACCGTGTTGAGTTGTTTGAGTTGTGATCCAAATTCATTTGCACTTAATAAAGGCCAGCTTCTGCCGTAGCGAAGTGGAGGCCCTACCATAGGCTAGCCGAATCGTAATACCTTTTAGAGTTTCACCTCATATATATATACCTCTTATAAGCCGCCGTGTTGCGTTATAACCTCACCCCGATATAGTGAAGATATTTTGCTGGCTGGCGCCCGTGGTTTTTTTTCTCCTGTTTTGAGAGGGTTTTCCATGTTAAATCTCGTGTCTTCTGTGATTGATCTATTGTTCTTTATCGTTTGTTTGCCTATCATTTCCTAACACACTGTATTGGGTCTCAAGGAAACCGCAGCAATTCAGAAGGTGGAGGATGCCAACCGTAGTGAATCAAGAGGTGAGGGGAATGGTCGCATCTTCTTCGCCCTTGCTGGGAACTCAACAACGACTAGGCCAGCGGCGACGCCATGGAATGCACATGGGGAAAGGGGGCAGGGGATGGGGGTGTCGCACGGCGCGGGTGGTCCTGCTCATCAACTCACTGCTCGATGCTTCCATCCCACACTACCCCTTCATCACCGGTGAAACTCCCCTGTTCCCTGTTGTCGCAGCAAGCACACTTGTGTGGGAAGGCAAGAAGATATTCAAGATGAAGGCGAGGGTATTTTCATCTAAGGGGGTGTTTAGATTCAGAGGTGTAAAGTTTTGGCGTGTCACATCGGGTATTATATAGGGTATTGTATGGGGTGTTCGGGCACTAATAAAAGAACTAATTTCAAAATCCGTCAGTAAACTGTAAGACGAATTTATTAAGTCTAATTAATATGTCATTAGTAAATGTTTACTGTAGTACCATATTATCAAATCATAAAGCAATTAGACTTAAAAGATTCATCTCGCAAATTAGTTACAATCTGTACATTTAGTTATTTTTTTAACATATATTTAATACTTCGTGCAGATGTTCAGACGTTCGATGTGACAGGGTATAAAATTTTTGTGTGTGAACTAAACAGGGCCTAAGTTAGCATTCCAGTGAACACGCATAATTTGAAAGTGACAATTTAGTGAAACCCATATACATAATGGCATTTTGTCAAAACCGGCAAGACAATGCATAATCTCAATTTCCTCTCAGTTGACATTTGTCACCTCCTATAGCCCTTAAAAAAACCATTTTGCCCCTAAAAAAGGAACATGCACTAACCAAGCAGGCATATTTTGTTTAATAACATATTGAAACAAATAGTACTTCCTCCGTCCCATCCCAGTAAACGTGTCGTTCTACCGATCTATCCATGTCCCAGTAACCGTGTCGTTCTGCTGCTTCTACACTACTACTTCAACCAACCTACAGAGGTGGGACCCAGAAAAAATGCATGTAGCGATTTTTTTTCTGCTCGATTCTTTTCCCCGATCTACGAGAATTTTTAGAATTTGCCATTGAACGTGCACAGTTTTCGGAATATGCCATCTAATTCGCACTACTTTCAGAATAAACCATTGGGACGCCAATTTTCTTCATTCTACGCCACTCCGTCCGCCGACGTTAGTCGTCGTCGTCCGTCCGTCTGCCGCCGCCCACGTCCCCGTCCATCCGCTGGTGCCGCCGCATTCCTGTCCAACCGCCAGCACCGCGCACCCACGTCCCCGTCCATCCGCCGGCACCACCGACGACAGCCGCGTCAGTCCCCGTCGGTCCGCCGCCGCGGCGACGGCCTGCTCAACGCCGGCCACTGCGAGCGAACACCCGACACGTCGCCTGGACAAAATCACCCTAGTCGAGGAGCTCGTGGTGGAAGACGTAGTCGAGTAGGTCGAGGAGGCCGACCCAGCCATCTTCCCCGTGGAGGCGTGATGGTGCTCCTCGGCGAGGCGCGCGAGATTCGGTGAAGAGGGGTAGCGGGCGACGGCGGGGCGGGCGGGCGGCGCCGGCGGACGGATGCGAGCGGCGCCGCCGTACGGGATCGACTTCCCGACTCACATGCCCGCGCTGCCGTACCTGAGCCCCGACCTCCGAGGCGAGAACCTGCTTGTCGGCGCCAACTTCGCCTCCGCCGGCGTCGGCATCCTCAACGACACCGGCATCCAATTCGTAAGCCCCCGCGCGCATCATCGTCATCATCCCAGTACTGGCTCATCATCTTGAGCGATCACTAAATCATCGTCATCATCCTCAACCTGATTACAATAATATTTACCATTTGGTTGGATGGATCGAACGTACAGGACATGCATCGGATCGATCAATCACGAAATGTGGGTTGCAAGCGGGCTTGTCCGCGAACCCCCTTATACGTAAAATTAGTAGGTAACCCGTGGGTCTGATTCGTGGGTTACCTATTAATTTGACCTATAAATGGGTTTATATATTGACCCACTTGCATATTTAGATGCGGCAAACCGGACCACGATGTAAAAATCCATTAGTTATCATCTATTTGAATTATAAGTAAATTCGCTGGTCGGCCCGCTTGCATCCCTAGTCACGAACCTGTTGGGGCTCAAACAGCTGGCGATGCGTCTTGAGTTGGAAGAAGAGGTAGGCCAGGTAGGTGATGAGCATGACGATGCTGCAGGCACGCGATGACACTACAGGACGATGGCGTCATCACCGGAGACGATGGCGTGCTCGCCGGAGGTGATGGCGTGCTCGCCGGAGGTGACGGCGTACCTGAGCATGAGCGGCAGCGAGTGGCAGAGGACGCCGAGCATAAGGAGGGTGGTGGCGCTGGCAGACGGACAAGAACGCGCCGACGCCGGCGGATGGACGGGCCGCAGGTGGCGGCAAATGGACGGACGATGAGGAGGACTAACGTCGGTGGACGGAGTGGCATAGAATGAAGAAAATTCGCGTCTCAATGGTGTATTCTGAAAGTAGTGCGAATTAGGTGGCATATCCTAAAAACCGTGCGTATTCGATGGCAAATTCTGAAAATTCTCCCGATCTACCGCTCGATTTTTTTTCCGCACCTTATCCTCTCGCATGATGCACCACTCGATTCCTCCGTCGTCCGCAACCCTCTCCCTGCGCCGATCTCCAATCTGGCGATCCCCAATTTCTCCTCTCCTCGACTCCTCCATCGCCCCCCCCCCCCCCGCCCCCCAACGATCCCCAATCTCCCTCACCCCGATCCATCTCATCCATCGCCTCCCACCTCCCTAGCCTCCTCACCTCTCCTCACCTCCCTAGCCTCCTCACCTCATCCATCTCATATTTTTGAATTTGTAAACTTCTTGTAACACGTGGCACTGAGTTGTGGTTTCATTAGCAATCACGAAATGATAATCTGGGTGCATTAACAAATGCTGGAAATGATAACTCAATCAAATCATGGGGACAATTTGATCATTTTACACCTCAGCTAATTTTGGTTCTTAACCTTAAAACGTCACTTTTTTTTTTCGGAGGAAGTAGTAGATTTAACTGCATTATTTATAATTGCAGTAGATATTGCAAACCTCTCGAAGGAATTTGGGACATTATGAACAAAAATCAAAGAGCTAACGGAGGTTAATCGAAGTGACAGAAAAAAAGAGAGGAAGAAATGTACTGGTATGATGGCATATTTTAGAATTTCTGCTAGTCGATGGTAAATTACAGATATTCTTCTTATCCCACTATAAATAAGCCATTTTAGTTAAATGTCACTACTATTCATAATAATATTAGCTACATGCCATTGGAATTTGAGGAAATTGAACCGTGCCATTTTATCACGTTTTCCGTAAGACCCCTAGATGTGGGACCCACATGTTAGTTCCATCTTATTCCATCCTCCCTCTTTTTTCTTCCCCATGTGCAGTTGAGGCTAATGGAGATTTTTAACGGGAAACACAATGGAGTGGCACGGTTCTAATTTCTCTAAATTCCAGTGGCACGTAGACAATATCGTGAATAGTAGTGGTGGTATATTTATAGTGGTATGGATCCAATTAACCCTAGTTACTATTCTATGCAGAAGGAAATGACCTCACAATTTTAACAGACATTATCTCGGTAATTTTGAAGCCTGAATCCGTCCAGCAAGGTTCTGGTTACGATGATATTCTGCTTAAATTAAAATTCTTAAGCCGACTATATATCGACTCAATCTTTCAAAGGTACTTACAAAAATAAGATGTGCGTGTGTATTTATAAGAGTAAGTACACATAAGTTATGAGCGCTTGAGTTTGTTATGTTTTTCTTAAAAGAAAAAGAGAAAAATTTTAGTACAAGTTGAAACGGTATATGTCCAAAGTTCGAGGGCCAAATGGTACTCACGAACGGCATGGCTACAGAAATACGGGCCGCCTGGTGGGCCGAGTAAACCGCAGCCGTCGGATCCGGCCCAATAGCGCTAAACCCTAGCCCGCGGAGGCACCTATATAAGCCGCGACCCAAGCGCGAGAGGCGAGATAGCGAGGCAGAGCTACCGGCGGCGCAGCCACACAGCAGCAGCAGGTGAGGAGGAGAGGAGACCCGCCGCCGCCGCCACCATGGGTAAGCCGCCTCCTCCCTCGGCCACGGCCACCGCAGTCTCCTCGAACGCTCCCGCTCCTCCTCCGCCTCCTACTCCCGGTCGGTCGCTGACTCGTTCGTTTCGTTCCTCTCGTAGGTATCTCGCGTGACTCCATGCACAAGCGCCGCGCCACGGGCGGCAAGCAGAAGGCATGGCGCAAGAAACGAAAGTGAGTGGCCCGATCCTTCTCTCTAGGTTTCTCGCTTGTATATCTTAGTTTTAGCGGGTGTATTTTAGATCGAGCCCCTTTGTTACGATTTGTATGATCTGTGTGGGCGCGTGCTCGAGGGCGCAGCTTCGTAAGATTTGGATCTTGTACGTTCTGGGCTAGTGGTAGAAGGCATCAGCGTGTGTGATTTTAAACAACGCTGAGACTTGGAAGCATTGTTTACAAGCCTAACTGTAATTTTCGCATGTTTTGTGCTTATCTGGCTGGCGTAGTAACAGGTAGGTCATTTTTCGAAGGAATTGCAAAATGAACTGAAGATTTTTTTTTTTGCTTATACCATTTCAAATACACTATTTAGAGATTAAATACCCTATTTGGAGATTCAGTGGTGGTAGTATGAAGAACATAGATTTTCCAAGTTTAGATGATTGTAGTACGCTTTGTAGTTCTTGAACCTTTTGTGCATGTTTTATTTGGCAATATCTTAGTTTTATGTAACTTTATTGGCCATATTACTTCTAAACTTGATGCTGGCTGTGATTTGAGTATGTTGCTAAACGTGCATTTGTTCTATTGTATGTTAGTTTTAATTTGTTCTCTCATTTTGTCATGAAGGTATGAGCTCGGAAGGCAGCCTGCCAACACCAAGCTGTCAAGCAACAAGACAGTGAGGAGGGTGCGTGTCCGTGGAGGTAATGTGAAGTGGAGGGCCCTCCGTTTGGATACTGGCAACTACTCATGGGGAAGTGAGGCCGTGACCCGCAAGACCCGTATCCTTGATGTGGTCTACAATGCATCCAACAATGAGCTTGTCAGGACTCAGACCCTTGTAAAGAGCGCTATTGTGCAAGTTGATGCTGCCCCCTTCAAGCAGTGGTACCTCACTCACTATGGAGTGGATATTGGTAGAAAGAAGAAGGCTCCTGCAGCCAAGAAGGATGCTGAGGTATTTTTATCCCTTCTGTTGTACATTTTGATGCAATTGGTATGGTAGATTCTTATACACAAGTATTTGTTGTCTTATAACTTTCGTCTTATAACTTAAGCTTGGTATCACTTTCGTGATTGGATGTATAGATGCATATTGAAAGATCTGTGGACTGTTGACTGTATTGCCCCTAGTTACAAGAATTGGACTGTATTTTGCTTATAGCTGCGTGCAGTTCTTGAATTGGTATATTTATGTTTTGTACTGCAGTAGTATATATTGTATTCTGTTCACATGTATAAAACAAGAATGTATCTACTCTTTAGTAGCATTTTACCTGTCCTGCATAAATATGCTACCTGCAGCATGCTAAAATCCGGTGCTTATTTATGGTATTATATGTTATGCTTAAGGTATATATTTTGCTTGATGGAAAAGTATTTTGTCTGTAACTTTGCAAAGCATTGCATGCTGGTAATCCTTTATTCATGATAAAAGGAATTAGCATCACCAATTTTGCATTCCTAGTTGTAACTCTGGGAGCAACTCTTTTAGATTTATCAAACTGTGTTCAGACTTGTTATTCCTGTTTACAGATTGACTCCATAGGTTGTCTTTGAGCTGTCATATCATTTGATCCTTCATTGTTGAATTTACAGGGGCAGGATGCTGAAGCTACCACAGAGGAAGCGAAGAAAAGCAACCATGTTGTCAGGAAGCTTGAGAAGCGCCAACAGGGACGCACACTTGACGCCCACATCGAAGAACAGTTTGGCAGTGGGAGGTTGCTGGCTTGCATTTCTTCCCGCCCTGGGCAGTGTGGCCGAGCAGATGGGTAAGATTCCAACACTGAATGAACATCATTGTAAATTAGGCTTTTCTCACAGTATACATCAGCATAGAGGCGGCATGATCTCTTGAGTATGTCCTGGTTTGCAGGGGCTCAGATTTCTTCTTGTTGATTTTAGTGCACTCTGGAAGTTAAAACAAATGCAAGAATAATGTCAATGCTGTCTCTAATTAAACCATTTATTTTATAATTCCTTGCAGCTATATCCTTGAGGGCAAGGAGCTGGAATTCTACATGAAGAAGCTCCAGAGGAAGAAGGGCAAGGGTGCCTCAGCTTAGAGCAAGTCTTTCTTTGTTGCTGGTTCTACACTGAAAGAACTACCCTTTTTTGTTCCCTGAGAGCTCCTATGTTATGTTTGCAGACGCATAGCTGTTTTTTATGATTAAACACCTTTAGCATGACATGAGAATGGGTTATGTACTCTGGATGTTATTAAGTTAAAATATGTACTTTCTGCCAGCTCGTTCATAATTTTGAAATTATCGATCTGTCGTGAACTCGTGATCTGCCCATTATGTTTGCGTAGTGTTGCATGTTTGATCGGACTAGCTACGCTTCAGGAGTGTACTCCCTCCACCCCAGAACTTGACTATCAGAATCAATAATTCTAAGACGAGCAGTCTATTATTTCAGAGATAGTATATAGCTACTTTCCTTTATTGGAATTCTAGTTTCCAGCATCTACTAGTGGTTGGTCTGTTTAAAGGAACTTCTAGCCGCAGCAGCTTTTCCCATAATCAGAAGCTGTTTAAGGGAACTTCTAGCCGCAGCAGCTTTTCCCATAATCAGAAGCTGTGGTTGTAGAATTCAGAAAATAAATTAGAAGCTAACCCTTGAGTAGTTGTAGAATTCGCTACCTTCTCATAATCTAAGCTAGCTACCTTGTCCTATAATTAGAAGCTCCTCCAAACAGTCCAGCTTTTTGGTCCAGAATTCAAAAAATGAACTAGAAGCTAGCCAAGATTCTTAGAAGCTAGCTACCTTCTCCCATAATCAGAAGCTCCTCCAAACAGTCCAGATTCTGAGAAGCTGCAGTCAGAGAATTCAGAAAATAAACTAGAAGCTAGACAAGATTCTTAGAAGCTAGCTACCTTCTCCCATAATCAGAAGCTCCTCCAAACAGTCCAGATTCTGAGAAGCTGCAGTCAGATTCTGAGAAGAGAGAAGCTGCAGTCAGATTCTGAGAAGCTGTAGTTGTAGAATGAACTAAAAGACAGAAGGCTTTTCCAGATTCTCAGAAGCTGGCTACCCTAGAAGCCAGAAGGCTTTTTCAGATTCTCAGAAGCTGGCTACCAACCAATTACTTCTCAGAATCTTAAGGTCCCTCAAACATATCCAAATTAGCTGCTTCTCAAAATCTTAAGCTCCCCCAAACATGCCCAAATTAAGAAGGCTTATAAACATTTAAATTGCAAGACGAACGCGTGATACTGACGGAAGTGTCGATTGGTCTCGCTAGGCGAAAATGCAAGACCGGTCTCAGTGTCGCTAGTTGGCTGAGGGAGAGGGCTATTGAGGCAATCAGCAATGCGTGGCTTCAGGTCGTCCCATCGCCGACGGAGGTTTGCTTTTCCATCCGCGCCGGCTCCCCACAACGCCACGCGACCCCTTCCTGGGCGACGCGGCTCCTCCTTTTCTGCTAGGAGACAGGCTCGAGCCACGCGTTGCGGCGACGGACACCTCAGGCGACGGGTTCTCTACCTCCATATTCCCCTTCCACTCCTTTTCCCTCTCTCTCTCGTCTGTTCTCATCGAGGTCAAGCCGGAGGAGAAGCAGGAGGCGCGGCGGCGACGCCGGAGACGGGAAGGGATGGGGAAAGAGGATGGAGGTGGGACGAAGAGGGAGAGAGAGGCGGCACATCCGGATCTGTGCCTCCGGCCACCGGAGGATGACGACGAAGACTACCGCCTCCGCCCCGTGCACCGCTCGCCGTCGGCCGCCTCCGCCCACCGGAGGACGACGACGATGACTGCCGCCTCCGCCCCGTGCGCCGCTCGCCGTTAAGGCCTAGATGCCGTGGCCACTGAGGTGGAGGGCTTCTTAACGACGAGCAGGGCGACGGTGTCGTGCACGCAGGGGCGGCGAGGGCGAGGGTGATAGTGTCGCGCGCGGCTGGGCGACGAGGCGAGGGCGACGGCATCGCGCGCGGGCGGTGCAGTCGAGGGTGTCACGCGCGCGCGGGCGACGAGGCAAGGGCGACGGCGTCGCGCGCGAGCGGCGAGGATGGTTGGTGGCGGCAGGAGAGAGAGGGCAAGGGAGGCGCGCGGAGGTGGCGGGCGGTGCCGGGAGCGGCAACGAGAGAAAATGATGGGCGGAGGGAGAGAAGGCGTGTGAGAGAGAGGGGTAGAATAGGAAAGAGAGGAAGAAGAGAGAGAAAGGGTTTTTATGGTTGGGACACTTATTAGGCTCTTGCATTGTAGAGGTGAGTACCATTAGAATATCCTCAGACAGTGAGAGCACCCTAGGAGTTGTGGATGCCCTGAGCCTGAGTCTCGCTTGTTAGCCGAGCGAGATGGTCAAACTGCCCGCTAGCAACGCAATTAATCTTACTAATTAGTGATTAATTAATTACGAATGATAGTAATTAAATAATAATAATAATAATTAATTGCTAATTATGCTAATTATTTTATTAATCGTGTGAGTTTGTGCGGTCTCGCAGATTCGCCGCGCGAGACCGCACGGTGTCGCATCCTTTCCGTGTGAGATCGCAGCATCGTGCACTCACCTCCATTCGACGACAATGGTATATTTATGTTATTCTTCTAAACGTGAATATTCCCATAAAATCATTAAATAAAAGGTATATTTCTTTTCATCAATTAACAAACTATTTTGTAGATATCTTGTAGCCAATTTTACCTAGGTACTGCATCTTTAGCAAAAGTGAATTTTAATAATGCATCAAAATAAGTGCCATTTATCGATTGTATTATGAAGAGTGGTATCTTATCAAAACTAAGTAATAAAGTGGTGTATTGCCAAAATTTCCCAGCATATCTGTACTACTTGGAATGATACTAGTGGTGGTAACCTAGTCTGTCTTTTAACACCACAAGCCAACATGTGGATCCATAAGATTCTCATACGTGAATGTTTTGCTTGGAACAAGACATTATATGCGTAACCAACTTGAAAGTATATCTAGGCCCCTAATGATTTTGGTAATTAATTACAATGCGATTAGAGAGGACTAACATTTTTCTTTAAACAAATGTGAAGGTTGTTATGTCCTCAATGAGTTAGCGTAATGCATTTCTCGCCAAATACGTTGATGAGATGTGATGCGGTAAATGAGCAAATGGTATATTGTACCTTTTTCTTTTTGTTTGAGTCAATAGAAATGCCGCACTATTAATAGGGATGATGCATTGACATATGAGGAGTGATCAAAGTGCTCAAAATCAATTTTTAAAAGTGTTTCTCCTCAGTTTGATGTGTTCTGGAAATTTTCGGAGTTTTCCGAAAGTCATTTTCGGACTTTCCGAAAATGCACAGAACCAATTTTCGCTTCTCCAAATTTTTGGATATGTCCGAAAGACATTTTCGGACTTTCCGAAAATGACTGAGAAGGCCAATGTGGTTCTGTTTATTTTCGGACTTTTCCGAAATCGATTTTCGGATTTTCCGAAAAACTTCAGCAAAGTCAAAAATGCTTCTGTGTTTTTTCGGACTTATCCGAAAGCTATTTTCGGACTTTTCCGAGAAATCCAGAACGATGTTTTTGGTTCTGGAAATTTTCGGACTTGTCCGAAAAATTTTCGGAATGTCCGAAAAATCTCTCGTTGACTTTGCTGTTGGTGCTGAGCTGGAATTTTCGGACATGTCCGAAAATCTTTCGGAATATCCGAAAATCTCAATTGTTGTGCATAACGGGCAGAATTTGGGCTGTGGCTATAAATAGCCCTCTCCCCTCACTTGTGAGGGCTGCTGGTTCCATTGCAATTATTTGTGCCCTTGGCTTGCTCTCTCTCTTTAGCACTTTTGAGCATTGCTTTCTTGTTTTCCCTCTCACCCATGTTCGATTCGGATTTGGTGTGTGTGTGAGAGTTGTGGATTCGAGTTTGTGTGAGTGCTTGTTGTTGACTTCATGAAGATTTGTGAGCACTTGCATCATCTCTGAGAGTTCTTTGCTTCATTTGTTACTCTTGGAGGTTGAGGACTCCTAGGCGGCTAGGTGTCGCTCCCGAGCCACTGATCTACTTGTGGTTGGCCGGGAGAAGTTTGTGAAGGTCGGATCTCACCTCCAAAAGGGAAGAGATACCCTTAGTGGAAGGAGAAGTGCTTAGTGCAACCTCTAGAGGAAAAGGGTTAGCTAAGACCCGGCTCTTAGTGAGCTCCTCAACGAAGAGTAGAATCCCCTCAAGGATTCGAACTTCGGGAACAACTTCGTGAGCTTCATCTTTGGTGACTTTACTTCCTCTCTCTCCACTAGCTTTGCTTGCTTGAGCCGCTATAGGTATAGTTGTTGTTTGTGCTAGCATATTTTTGTTGTAGGCAATTAAATCTAGAATTTACTTTGCTACTTGTGCTGACTCCGAAAATTTTCGGATATTTCCGAAAATTTCGGAAATATCCGAAAATTACTGCTTCCGCTTTTAATTGATTTTTGAATTTGCCTCTTCACCCACCTCTAGGCCTAATTGACACTTTCAATTGGTATCAGAGCCTAATCTCCTAATTAGGCTTAACCGCTTGGAGAGATCATGTCGGGCCAAACGGGGGAAGGCAAAGATGGTGATAAGGGAGCTACGTTTCCTTATGACTATCCACCTACATCTACATCTTATGTGAGTACCTACAGCGACAAAGCTCCGTACTTCAATGGCACGGACTATGCCGCTTGGAAGCATAAGATGAAGATGCATTTGAAGTCTATTAACCCATCTATTTGGAGAATAGTCGAAAAAAGCTATGTTTTGCAGAATCCCGAAGATCCCACCAAGGAGGACGATGAGAACGAGCACAAGAACGCTCAAGCCGCTAATGCAATACTTAGCGCCTTGACTGGAAGTGAGTTCAACCGTGTGGATGGCATTGAGAGTGCCAAAGTGATTTGGGACACGCTTCGGAACTTGCATGAAGGCACGGATAGTGTTCGTGAGTCCAAGGTGGAGATCCTCAAGGGGCAATTTGAGAGATTTGTGATGTTGGATGGTGAGAGCACAAGTGACATGTACGACCGGTTGAGCAAGATCGTCAATGAGATCAAGGGACTTGGCTCCAAGGACATGACCGATGAGGTTGTGGTCAAGAAGATGGTTTGAGCAATCACTCCAAGGAACTCTACCTTGGTGACCATCATTCGTGAGCGTCCGGACTACAAGACTCTCATACCTTATGATTTGCTCGGACGTATTCTTGCCCATGACATGCTCGTGCAAGAGTCCAAAGATGTCATCCAATACATCAACCAAAGCTCAACCACAAGCATCAAGAAGGAAGACTTGGCATTGAAGGCGAAGGAAGAAGAAGAGAACCGCAAGAGCAAGAGCAAGGCGGAGATCGATGATAAAGAGATGGCTCTCTTCATCAAGAAGTTTGACAAGTTCATGAGGCGAAGCGGCTTCTTCAAGGGAGGTTCTTCCAAGCACTACTCCAACAAGTCAAGTGGAAGACACGAGAGTGTGCTACGTGTGCAAAGAGCCCGAGCACTTCATTGAGGATTGCCCCCACCTCAAGGATGGTTCCCACATCAAGGAAGATAAGAAGAAGGATGAGAAGAAGGAGAAGCACAAGCATAGCAAGTAGGAACATTATGGCCAAGCTCACCTTGGGATGATCTTCGGCTCCGACTCCGAGTCAAGCTCAAGTGATGAAGAAGGACTCGCCACGTTCGCCGTCAAGCCTTCATCACCACCGAGACTCTTTGACTACTCAAGTGATGAGGATGCTCCCATTTGCCTCATGGCAAAGGAGCCTAAGATACCTTCTGCTCTCAAGTCATTTAATGTTGATCTTGTTAGTGATGAGGAGGATGAGGTTATGGATGACGAATTGTTCAAATCCATAACTAAGGAATCCCTACCACACTTGAGTGAGTTGCTTGGGAGAATTGAGGACCAATATGCAACTCTTGAGAGGCAAGAGGCTTTGCTCATTCGTGAGAAAGAGCGGTCTCATGAACTCAAGAGTGAGCTTGCTAAGGAGAGAGAGAAAAATGAGGCTTTGGTACGGCTTTACAAGCAAACCAAAGAGTCTCATGCTAATCTTGAGGTGGCGAACGCTCAACTTCAAGAGAGAGTAGATGGCTTGGACAAAGCATACCTCTCTCTTGAAGAGAAGTTCGAAACCTTAAAGAATAGTGTCTCTCTCCCTAGCGAGCCATCTTGTTCCAAAATTCTCCCAAGTAATGAACCATGTGTGAGATGCAAAGATATTGATATTGAAGCTTGTGCTACTAACTCTATTTTCTTGAGTGCTTTGTAAAAGCAAAATGAGAAGCTTATAGGACTCCTTCACAATGGCCTACTTAAGTGCCATATGGGTAGTAAGGCCCTAAAGGAGTACCTAGGCTATCAAAGGGACAACTTTAACCATGAGGGTCTTGGGTATGTTCCTCCACCAAAAGGAAAGGTGGACAAGAGTGTGATGATCAAGAGGCCCCAAGGTCTTAGCAATTTTGTTAAGGCCAAAAGTATTCTTCCTAATGATCATGCTTCACATTGTTCTTTTGATGCATCTTATATTCTTAGGAAGAATGCTAGTGGTCGTGTTGTTGCTAAGTATGTAGGCCCGGGGTGCAAGAATATTTCTATCAAGAGAGTACTTTGGGTGCCTAAGGCACTTGTCACTAACATGAGAGGACCCAAGCAAGTATGGGTACCTAAAACTAGAAATTGATCTCTTGTAGTAATATGTCTCCGGTGGAAGAAGTTGGGTGATTGATAGTGGATGCACCAATCACATGACCGGAGAAGAATCAATATTTTCAACTCTTGATCCAAATGGCACTTCACAAGATAACATAGTCTTCGGGGACGATGGAAAGGGAAAGGTTATGGGATTGGGTAAGATTGCAATCTCTAATGATCTTTCCATTGCCAACGTTCTCTTGGTAAAATCTCTAAACTACAATCTTTTGTCCGTTTCTCAATTATGTTCTATGGGTTACAATTGTCTCTTTACCGATGTTGATGTGACCGTCTATAGAAGGAATGATTCCTCCGTGGTCTTTAAGGGTGTTCTCAAGGGAAAGCTTTACCTTGTGGATTTTTTCTCAAGTAAAGCCAAACATGAGACATGCTTAGTGGCTAAGTCCAACACGGGGTGGCTTTAGCATCGGAGGCTAGCCCATGTTGGTATGAGGAATCTTCACAAGCTTCTAAAGCACGATCACATCCTTGGACTAACAAATATTCAATTTGAGAAAGATAGGGTGTGTAGCGCGTGTCAAGCCGGCAAACAAATTGGAGCACATCACCCTGTCAAGAATGTGATGACCACTATAAGACCATTGGAGCTTCTCCACATGGACCTTTTCGGACCAATTGCTTATCTAAGCATTGGAGGTAACAAATATGGTCTTGTTATTGTTGATGACTTTTCACGCTTCACGTGGGTGTTCTTTTTGCATGACAAGAGTGAGACACAAGCCATCTTCAAGAAGTTTGCAAGAAGAGCACAAAACGAGTTCGACCTCAAGATCAAGAACATTCGGAGCGACAACGGCAAGGAGTTCAAGAACACGTGCATCGAGAGTTTCCTTGATGAAGAAGGCATCAAGCACGAGTTCTCGGCTCCATATTCACCTCAACAAAATGGAGTAGCCGAGAGGAAGAATAGGACTCTCATTGAGATGGCGAGGACCATGTTGGATGAGTACAAGACATGGGACCGGTTTTGGGCCGAAGCCGTCAACACAGCATGCCACGCCATCAACCGCCTTTATCTTCACCGCCTTCTTAAGAAGACTCCCTATGAGCTTCTTACCGGTAACAAACCTAATGTCTCTTACTTTCGTGTTTTCGGTAGTAAGTGTTACATTCTAAATAAGAAGGCTAGATCCTCTAAGTTCGCTCCTAAATTGGATGAGGGATTCTTTCTTAGGTATGGGTCAAATGAATGCGCATACCGCATTTTCAACAAAACCTCCGGTATTGTTGAGATCGCGCGTGATGTGACATTTGACGAAACTAATGGCTCTCAAGTAGAGCAAGTTGACTCACATGTGTTAGGTGAAGAGGAGGACTCGAGCGAAGCAATCAAAAGGTTGGCTCTTGGGGACGTACGTCCTAGGGAGCCACAACAAGGGCGTCTTCCTCAACACAAGTGGAGCCACCTACATCAACCCAAGCCGACGATCCCTCTACCTCAAGCTTGGATCAAAGTGAAGAAGGCGAGCAAGTGCCACCCTCACCGATCAACTTAGCTTGCCCAAGGATCCACAAAAGTATCCAAAGAGATCATCCCACCGACAACATCTTAGGAGACATCAATAAGGGAGTATCCACTCGTTCTCGTATTGCAAATTTTTGTGAGCATTACTCGTTTGTGTCTTCTCTTGAACCTCTAAGGGAGGAAGAAGCTCTTAGTGATCCGGATTGGTGATGGCGATGCAAGAGGAGTTGAACAATTTCACCCGGAATGAAGTGTGGACTTTGGTGGAGCGACCTCGACAAAATGTGATTGGCACAAAGTGGATCTTCCGCAACAAGCAAGATGAGGCCGGGGTCGTAATAAGGAACAAGGCAAGGTTAATGGCGCAAGGGTTCACCCAAATCGAAGGATTAGATTTTGGTGAAACTTTTGCGCCGGTAGCTAGACTTGAGTCGATTCGCATATTGCTTGCTTTTGCTACTAACCTTAATTTTAAGCTATATCAAATGGATGTCAAAAGCGCCTTCCTCAACGGGCCTATCAACGAGTTGGTATACGTGGAGCAACCACCGGGCTTCGAGGATCCGAAGTATCCCAACCACGTGTACAAGCTCCACAAGGCACTCTATGGGCTTAAGCAAGCCCCTAGAGCTTGGTATGAGTGTCTTCGCAATTTTCTTGTGAAAAACGGCTTTGAAATCGGGAAAATCGATTCAACTCTTTTTACTAAAATACATGATAATGATATTTTTGTGTGCCAAATATATGTCGATAACATTATATTTGGTTCTACTAACAAGTCTTTTAGTGAAAAGTTTAGTAGGATGATGACCAAACATTTTGAGATGTCCATGATGGGTGAATTGAAGTTCTTCCTCGGCCTTGAAATCAAGCAACTCAAGAAAGAAACCTTCATTTGCCAAACAAAGTATTTGAAGGACATGCTCAAGAAGTTTGGGATGGAGAATGCCAAGCCAATCCACACTCCCATGCCATCAAATGGGCACCTCGACCTCAACGAGCAAGGTAAAGACGTCGATCAAAAGGTATACTGTTCCATCATTGGCTCACTTCTTTACCTTTGTGCATCTAGGCCCGATATTATGCTTTGTGTGTGCATGTGTGCAAGATTTCATGCCGCTCCGAAGGAGTGTCTTCTTAGATATTTAGTGCACACTCCTAACCTTGGTCTTTGGTATCCTAAGGGAGCGAGGTTTGATCTCATTGGCTATGCCGATGCGGATTATGCCGGGTGCAAAGTGGATAGGAAAAGCACATCGGGTACTTGCCAATTCTTGGGTAGGTCTCTTGTTTCTTTGTCTTCCAAGAAGCAAAACTCCGTCGCCCTATCCACCCCGAAGCGAAATATGTTTCGGCGGGGAGTTGTTGTGCTCAACTTCTTTGGATGAAGCAAACCTTGAGAGACTATGGCCTCAATGTATCCAAAATCCCACTCCTATGTGGCAATGAGAGCGCCATTAAGATAGCCAACAACCCCGTCCAACACTCCCGAACCAAACATATCGATATTCGCCACCATTTCTTGACAGATCATTCCACAAGAGGCGACATAGACATCCAACATGTGAGAACCGACAAACAATTGGCGGATATCTTTACCAAGCCTTTAGATGAAGCTAGGTTTTGTGAGTTGAGAAGTGAACTAAATATCTTGGATTCTCGGAATGTGGCTTGATCTATTGCATGCATGTTTGCTTGGTAGAATAGGTTTGCATACCACTTTGTGACAAAATGGTCATTCAACTCATGGATGGACACTAGTCACTTTTGTGGAGAACTTGAATCTATGTGTATGGGGATCTCATTTTTCAATGAATTTTGGTCCTAGCACAACTTGAAATAGATTCACACATTCCCTCTCTCGAGGGTGAATTATCTTGTCTCATGGTAATTCCCTCTCTTTTGATCCCTCGGATCATCCAATTGACTTGTGGCTATTGTTTTGTGTGATTAATTGTGTGCTAGTCACAAGTTCAAATGGAGCCTCTAGTGCTCGACCATTCCTCCATTCCTAAATTCTATCAAAAATCTTTGTGAAATGTGTTGTTGACAAAAAATTTCCCGGTGCCTGTCCCCTGCAAGATTCCTTTCAAATGTTTGCAAAATAGTTTCATCAAAATTCCCGGCGAAATCCCCTTGCAAAACTGTGTTTTCCAGGAATTTTCGGATTTTCCGAAAAATTTTCGGATATATCCGAAAATCATCAGAACCGTGCGCATCCCTTCTGGATCCGTTCGGACTTATCCGAAAATTTTTGGATAAGTCCAAAAATTTCGGGGTCTTTATATATCACCCCGTGGACTCCCTTCTCTCTCTCCTTTCCACTCTTTTTCCCCACGGGATTGACTCCCTCCTCCCTCCCCTCTGGCGACCCCCTCCTCTCCGGCGACCTCCCGCGGCTCCCCCCTCCTCTCCAACCTCGTGGGAGCACGTTTGGGGGACTTCTTGGGGCCTACATTGTCGATCTTCACTGCGTTCTTCACGTTTTCTTCGCGTTCTTGAGGTATTCGCCCTAAAATGAAATCCTTTGATTCCTCAAGTTTTATCTTGCGATTTCCTTTGGTGGAGATGTTCCCCTAGTGCCATAGGACCTGCAGATTCAATTTCACAAGTTTTTGTTGGCGGATTTGTGCGGCATCTGAGTTATAGGGTTCGGCCGGAATTTTTCGGACTTTTCCGAAAATTTTCGGATATGTCCGAAAATCCCTGGCCGACCCCTATCACTTCGGATTTGCACGATTCTTGCCTTCACTCTCTTGTTTCTTGCTTCCTTGGCTTCCATTCACTGATCCCTTGTATCTCTTGTGTTTGAAGGATGCCTCCCCACAAGCAAACCTCCCACAAGTCCAAGCGCCCGAGGGACCGCTCTCCCACTCCATCCTCTCATGATGATTCGGACAGTGATTGGTCCGGTGGAGAGGATGCGGTTCCTCAGGATGCGCGGGTGGCTCGGGGCGGCAATCTTCCTCCTCGGTGGTCTACTCAAGCTCTTGGTGGTGGTGGTGGTGGTGAGGGCTCCTCTCGTCAACCGCAAACGCCGCCGCACCAACCCAATGTCCCCATTGGTCCTCTCCGCATTCATACACCCGAGAGGGATCCGGCGGTGATTCGCCAAGTGTATGATTGGAGGTGCAAGTCTGAGGTTGTTGCTCCTCGCCGAGATGAGGATCCACGCTCCCTTCGCCACACCGCCACGGATCCGCGGTTTTGGACTCTCTTTCAGCAAGACTTTTATGAGTCTTTGATCAAGTTCAAAGCTCATCCCACTGTTCCTATGCAATGGATCAATTGGGAGGAGTTGCAGGCGCACAATGATCCGGTGATAGACTATGTGATTGCAAATTGTGATCTCATGGGTATTCGCTCTTTCATGGCTTTGCAGCAGGATTGGTGCAACGAAATCATTGCTCAGTTTTATGCCACCGTCTTCTTTGATCATTATCGTGCCATGCACTGGATGACTCAGGGGTCCTGGTATTCTGTTTCCTATCAGCAGTTGGCTGAGATTTGGGGCTTCCGTCTTCGTTCTTTGCTCAACCTTGATGACCTGCATAATCTTCAGATTCCTACCAACACAGATTTGCTCCCTCTCTACACTCCAAATGATTCTAATGTGGTGTTGGGCAAGGTCGACGGTCTCAAGCCGTACTTTTCCTACTTGAACCGGATGTTTCGCCGGTCCTTTGTGCCTAAGGATGGTGATGCTAGCAGCATTAACCACCTCTCTAGGACTGTGCTTCTCAGGTTTGATCCCCCTCCTCATCGCTTTCATGTTTATCACTTTGTGTGGGAAGAAATCCGCATGGCTTCCATTCAGTACAAGAAGGGGTTGGTCTATGCCCCTCACATTATGTGGATGATCGAGACTGTCACTCAGCTTCAGTTTCGCCATGATGTGTCCCATTCCCAGCTCCACTTGCGCTTTGTTAAGGCCCCCCGCTCCTCGACTACTCGGGACATCCCCTCCTCTTCCTCTTAGCCGCCTCCTAAGCACCCTTCCTCTGTGGCTCGTCGTGAGCCGTCTCCCTTATTCCGCATTTTGCGGTCTTTTTGGTCTTTGCTCCATGGAGGCCAAAAAGAACCGCCGATTGCGGAATTCGGTGAAGAAAACGGCTCGCGACGTCAAGTTCCTCAACGCAAGGTATTATGAGGATGACCACATCAATATCCCTCCTTCCCCTCCGGGTTTTGAGGCCGAGCCCGATGAGCCAGAGGATGAAGAGATTGAGGATCCATTTATTGGGTTGCCTCCTGACTTCGACTTCTTCGGTTATGGCCATGGCTATTGCTATCCTCCTCCACCACCTCCAGAGGATCCTCCTCAGGCGCCCTTCGCTTGAGTCGTCGTCGCATCGTCCTCTCTTTTTGGTGTCTTGATGCCAAAGGGGGAGATTATCTATCATATCTTTCATGTCTTTATGGTCGAGCACATTTGGTTTTTATTTGTATGAGACTATGTGTGGTTGCTAAGTTAAGTTTAATGCTTTGTAAGACTTTATTGTTTAATTATGGATGCTTGAGATGTAATGGATCTTATTATGTTTAATGTGGTGCAATGCCTTATCCTATTTATATGGTGCTTGTGATGAGATGTAATTATTCTTATGCATATGATGTGTTGGATGTGATGAGCATATGTGATATATTTGTTCTCTTGTGAGTTTCAATATGGATGCAAAGATTTAGGGGGAGCTCTCTAGTTGCTTTTATGCACACTCTCAGTGGGAGCTTTCGCTAAACCTTTGCACCAAAACTTTAAATTATACTCTTTCTCTCTTGTGTTCTAATCGTATTGTCATCAATCACCAAAAAGGGGGAGATTGAAAGTGCATCTAGGCCCCTAATGATTTTGGTGATTAATTACAATGCGATTAGAGAGGACTAACATTTTTCTTTAAGCAAATGTGAAGGTTGTTATGTCCTCAATGAGTTAGCGTAATGCATTTCCCGCCAAATACGTTGATGAGATGTGATGCGGCAAATGAGCAAATGGTATATTGTACTTTTTCTTTTTGTTTGAGTCAATAGGAATGCCGCACTATTAAGAGGGATGATGCATTGACATATGAGGAGTGATCAAAGTACTCAAAATCAATTTTTAAAAGTGTTTCTCCTCAGTTTGATGTGTTCTGGAAATTTTCGGAGTTTTCCGAAAGTCATTTTCGGACTTTCCGAAAATGCACAGAACCAATTTTCGCTTCTGGAAATTTTCGGATATGTCCGAAAGACATTTTCGGACTTTCCAAAATGACTGAGAAGGCAAATGTGGTTCTGTTTATTTTCGGACTTTTCCGAAATCGATTTTCGGAGTTTCCGAAAAACTTCAGCAAAGTCAAAAATGCTTCTGTGTTTTTTCGGACTTGTCCGAAAGCTATTTTCGGACTTTTCCGAGAACATCCAGAACGGTGTTTTTGGTTCTGGAAATTTTCGGACTTGTCCGAAAAATTTTCGGAATGTCCGAAAAATCTCTCGTTGACTTTGCTGTTGATGCTGAGCTGGAATTTTCGGACATGTCCGAAAATCTTTCGGAATATCCGAAAATCTCAATTATTGTGCATAACGGGCAGAATTTGGGCTGTGGCTACAAATAGCCCTCTCCCCTCACTTGTGAGGGCTGCTGGTTCCATTACAATTATTTGTGCCCTTGGCTTGCTCTCTCTCTAGCACTTTTGAGCCTTGCTTTCTTGTTTCCCCTCTCACCCATGTTCGATTCGGATTTGGTGTGTGTGTGAGAGTTGTGGATTCGAGTTTGTGTGAGTGCTTGTTGTTGATTTCGTGAAGATTTGTGAGCACTTGCATCATCTCCGGGAGTTCTTTGCTTCATTTGTTACTCTTGGAGGTTGAGTACTCCTAGGCGGCTAGGTGTCGCTCCCGAGCCACTGATCTACTTGTGGTTGGCCGGGAGAAGTTTGTGAAGGTCGGATCTCACCTCCGAAAGGGAAGAGATACCCTTAGTGGAAGGAGGATTGCTTAGTGCAACCTCTAGAGGAAAAGGGTTAGCTAAGACCCGGCTCTTAGTGAGCTCCTCAACGGAGAGTAGAATCCCCTCAAGGATAGTTGTTGTTTGTACTAGCATATTCTTGTTGTAGACAACTAGATCTAGGATTTACTTTGCTATTTGTGCTGACTCCGAGAATTACTGCTTCCGCTTTTAATTGATTTTTGAATTAGCCTATTCACCCCCCCTCTAGGCCTAATTGACACTTTCACAACTAACTATACTGCAAAAGGGCATGTAGCCTAGTGGTTACAAAAGACTCAGTAACAGCTGAGGTCCTGGGTTCGACCATAAGAGCGAATTTTTCAGGATTTAATAGCGTGGTGCATAATGTGACGTACCCGTCGACTTTAATGGCGGTGCCTGTGTTAACGAAGGGCCCAGTCTTCAAAGATGATCATAGGTGCGTTGTTCTCCGCGTATTTTTTTTAAAAAAAACTAACTATACTATAAACTGGTAAAAAAAATTTATTTTGCTTTTATCTCTTATTATTTCCGTTGTACCGCACGAGCCTTTAGTCAGTAGGCTCAAAAGAAAAAAAAAAGATAGAAAAGCTTTACCCAAACAAAAAAACTGCCGTTTCCGCTCAAACGAAATGGCGATGATAACGCTGCCAGTAGCAGCCCACGCTCCGTCGCCATGGCTGCCGCCCTCCATCCTCCGCCTCCGCTCCACCTCCACCTCCACCACCATCCGCGCCGCCGCCGCCGCAAGATCCTCCGCTCCCCACCCTCTCCCGGACGAGCTCCACCTCGTCGCCGACATCCGCTCGCCGCACAACCACATCCGCGTCGCCGACGTCTCCCGCACCGCCGCCGGCGCCGGCCACCCCCTCGCCGGCGCGCGCCTCCTCCTCCTCGACGCGCCGGGCAACATCCACTCCCTCTCCTTCCCTCGCTCCGCCTGCCCCCTCACCTCCACCTACCTCGACGTCTTCGCCACGCTCCCGCCACTCCTCCCCCGCTCCTGCGGCGGCGCCTCGTCCCTCGCCGTCCTCGGCTTCGGCGCGGGCTCCGCCGCGCGCGCCGTCCTCCACTTCTTCCCGGGCATCTCCGTCCACGGCTGGGAGATCGACCCCGCCGTGATCTCCGCCTCCCGCGACTTCTTCGGCCTCGCGGAGCTCGAGGCGGAGCACGCCGCCCGCCTCTCCATCCATGTCGGAGACGCGCTCGAGGCCTCGGCCGACGCCGTGGCCGTGCCCGGCGGCTTCGGCGGCGTGCTGGTGGACCTGTTCGCCGGCGGGAGCGTGCTCCCGGAGCTCCAGGAGGCGGACACGTGGAGGCGGATAGGCCGGCGGATGGTGGCGGCGGGAGGGAGGGTCATGGCGAACTGCGGCGGGCCATGCGTGGAGGCGGAGGAGGAGGGGAGGGGCGGCGAGGCCGTCAAGGACGCAACGCTGCGCGCGCTCACGGCGGCGTTCGGGCACGGGATGGTGTCGGTGATGGATGTGGACGAGAGCTGGGTGGCCATGACTGGGCCGGCGGTGTCGTCGGCGCCGGAGGAGGCGGCCGCGTGGAAGGCTAAGCTGCCGCCGGAGCTACGGCGATATGTTGATATGTGGAGGCCATGCTTGCTGTGAATTCTGAATTGAATTCTCTGAATGCCGCCGTGTGATTTCGGTAAGTGAATGCACATATTTCTTCTTGTTCCAGTTACATTTTTTGAAAGTTAGTCACATAGCACATCAAAAACAGATGAAATTGTCCGGAAAACAACTGAAAAGATAATGTTAACAACGTGACCCTGTGAAATCGGTGGTTCTGTATGGGTCACAGCTCAAGACGATGAATTGATCTATGTGCAAGAGGCATGGTTATCAGCAGGAAGTTGAATTCAGATGGCGTGAACTTGAAATGAAGGCAACACAAATTTTTAGGATCCATGTCTTAGATGATTTTGATGTGGAGGCATCAACTAAAAAGGCTATAGAGTCTTTGTTTTTCGTACTGCGGATAGATCAACAGGTGATAACTTGGATGTCCTTCGTGGTACTCTTCAAAACAATATTAGAGGTAAAAGAACCCTGCTTATCCTTGATTGACATCGGGGATGATGTTTTGAGCAAAGATTGGCAACGATAGAATATGTTCTGGACTCCATTCACAGAAATTATCTTTAAATTACAGAACGGCAAAGCCATTGCCGCCAGGTGTGTGTAAGCTACAAGATTCACACTGGCAAAGATGAGTTGCTGCTGCTGCTTACATCTTTCTATTCTGATGTGCTGCCCACACACCTATAAGGGCATGTTTGGAACACAAGGAAACAAACAACAGAAAAGAAAACGCTAGGAATATAAAAACACACGAATGCAAGCGTAAGTCACATAAGACACAAAACTAAAAAAAGAACACAGCAATTATTAATAGGCAGAAATTATTTAAACCACTATGCCTTGTTTGTTTAGGCGGGATAGACCAGGATTTGGGCCCGATCCACAGGGGACATCCCGGACTGGGTCTTTTTTCTCTCGGCCTGTGGACACATTTGGATGAGTCAGGGGTGGAGAAAATCCTTGCCCAATCCATGCCTATCCCCATGGGACAGAAAAATCTCCAAGTAGGCGTGTTTGTTTAGTGTGCATGCTAATGAATGACTAATTTTTCTGAGGAAAGAACATTTTTTTTTTCAAAGGTGCTATCTTAATTAGTCTTGACAACTAGTTGCACTGCCACGTTACTACATATTTATATACGTTCGCTGCTTTATGAACTGTCCAACCGCAATTATTTGCTTTAGCACTTGTTTGATTCCTCTTTTTTTTTGTATGTCCACTACTATAAGGCTATGGAAATAGTTTAGAAATAGGGTCATCCTTTTATTTGTCAATGAACCAACTTTTTGAATTTTGTAGAGCACCATAAACTGGGAGCCTTTTTATTTCAGTGAGCACTATTTGTAATGTATGGCTTGCTTAAATGTTGACTATTAATGCATCTTTATTTTGGGAATGAGTAGTTGCAGCATTGTGTTTATGAAAAATTAGATGTTTGTACTGTTTTTACAATTAGCCGTTGGAATATTGTGGTGGAAACTTTCAGTGATAGGTTGTCCTTGGCTTCTAATGATCATATGCTAGTTAGCTGCTAGCTTCCTTTTCTAGCCATCTTGGTGCATTCTGTAGAAGAACATTGCATAATTGCATCTCCAGTGTCTGGGTAGTAGGGATAATCTTGCCTCCCATGCTGTGTCAATTTGTGGGTCTTTGTGTGCATGTGCTCTGTGACCTTGGTCAGGACCAAGCTGCAGTTCTGAACCTACACTTTTAAATGTTCAGTAGATTAGTTATCTTTTGATTCTACTTCATTTTGCTTCTTGTTTAGTTTACATATATTAGCAAGCACCATTGTCTAATGTCTAAGACTTGTTTCTTTTGGCTGTGTAGTTACAGGGTGTGCATGGCCCATTTGCTAGCTGTGCCCATTGGAAGGATTGTTTGGAAGAGAGAATTGTGAGAGACTGCTTGAATTGTAAATGAGATGCATAAAGGACATTTTGTCTAACTGCTCCTTAATTGATGTAGCTATGATGGTTCCTTGAACCAATTTTGTCTATAGAATTATTACTTTTTGAGTTTTATCTAGGATTTGTACATGATGCCTAAATTTAGTTTGCCAAAGAAATTTGTTTTTGCTTTGTACAATGGCAATCGGGACTTTGGAGAGTCTTATTTTCTTATCAGATAAGATATATTAAGTTGTGGGGACATGCTTAGAGTCGAGTGAAGTTCTATTCTTTCAGTTAGCTCAAAGAGATATTTCTGATTTGAACAAAGCTGTTCTCATCGAATTCTAGTTGAAGCATTGCAATTAATTGGCACTTCTTCCCCTGTTGTCCAGTCTCAGAATTGGGGATCTGTGTTCTCTTTCTTTTTGGGTAAAGAATGCTATTATCATATTCTGAATGTAATATTTTTAATTATATGCTGTATACAGGCGCAGGTCAATATTCAGAAAATCAAAATTAACAGAATGCCACGAACAAGTTTCACTATTTTGATTTTCTTTTCCCCCACTTAAGGTCAGATTTCCCTGAGTTCTTTAGAGTTTGTCGATTTTCGGTTTTTTTTACCGCCTATTTTTTGTGATTTCTATTAATTTCGAATTTTAGTTAAAGTCATTCCCATCAGGCCCACATGTTCCAAACAAACCACAGTAATCCCTGACTTAACCTGTGTAGGGGGGATTGGGATCTTCGGCAGTAACCACTGATCCAACCATCCAAACGTTCAGGATTCAATTGTGTCTTCTCCCTTCTTTAGCTGTTTGAACATGAAATACTTGCATACTTATTTTTCATTTGAGAAGAAGGTATACTTATTTAGATGTTTACAAGAATCTTGGGATTTATTTGAAAAGTTTTAAGTAGAGCTCATATTTTGATTTTAAGTAGAGCTATGTTCAACTAAGAAACTCTAAATCCTATTGATTTCCTTTACAGGTTATCAATAGAAGCTTCACACTGATTTACGGTAAGATTTTTGAGTACTAGCTTAAGCATATATATATATTTTTTTACACAGCGGATGCATTATTCCCAATTACGGAGAAGAGTTGAAGTCTTGTCAGTGCTATACTGCTATGTACAAGTACAATTGTGCAAAATATTATTGAAGTGAAACATGCGTGCATTTTCTTTATAAACTACATTTGATTTCTCTTAGGCCCCCTTTGATTCAAAGGAAATTCATAGAAATTTTAGAGGATTTCATTCCTATAGGAAATTTTCCTATATAGCCCTTTGAATCAAAGGAATGGATCTTATGGAATCCTATGAAATTCCTATGGAATGCCTAATGCCATGCAAGTTTTGGAGGAATTCTAACATGAGGTAGAACCTAATGGAAACTTTCCTTTGAGTCTTTTATCTCTCCTCTAATTCCTGCGTTTTTCCTGCAGTCCAATCAAACGGTCATTCCTGTGTTTTTCCTATGTTTTGCAATCCTCTGTTTTACACTTATATTCCTATCAAAATTCTACGTTTTTCCTATTCCTACGTTTTCTTATTCCTGCGATTCAAAGGGCCCCTTAAACTTCACAAAGTTCAGATGAAAAAAAAGAAAACATTCATGTTCAAACAGCTAACGCTGAGTTCCTTTGTGCCGGTTAGGAATCTATCACTCCAGCACGAAAAAGGGAACAGTTTAATATCATATAATTAATTAAGTCTTAGCTAAAACTAACTTGAAAAATAGATTAATATGATTTTTTAAGAAACTTTCCTATAGGAATATTTTGCAAAAAAATACACCGTTTAATAGTTTGAAAAGCGTGAACGCAGAGACAGAGAGAGGGAGGTTCGGAACCCAGTCTGCCGAACACCTCCTCTAAAAGGAGGAAAGAGAGACTATAAATCCTGAACGTTCATTGCCTACTGGATGGTGGATCATGCCTAATCCCAATCGAGGGGGATTGGATGTGTGGATGGGAGGGGATTAAATTCCATTGTGGATGTTTTGTTCCTTCTTGCCGAACAAGGGCTACGCCCTACAGTGTTTTTTCACCCAAATAGTATTGTCATTCCAAAGGTTGCTCTCTCTTTCCTTTGAAAATCCCTTGAACCAAACTTTCATTCCTAAGTTTGTGATGGTTTCAGCCTTCGACTATTTTGCTCTCCAATATATTCACGCATCAAAAACAAAATTTCTTGCTGCCAATAATGGGAACAAACTCGTGTAGCGCTCCACTGTGGCTCTAGTATACCTATACTTGTGAGTTGTGACAAGTCACCTGCATCGTACGTTTTGCGAGGATTCTTGTGTGCTCATCAATTTGGCAATGTTCTCTTCAACAAGAGTAACCTTTGGAAAACATGTAGCACGGACGCAGCCATGCTTGTCGGACGCAGTAAGACACAGAATAAAATGGACATCAAGTAAAAATGTAATTTGTATTACAATATTCTAATAGTAATAACAATGCACTATTTATCTTTGTCATCGCGGCAACACCTCAAAGACAGTAAATAATAGTACAAGGCAAACCACCCCAGGGCCAACAATGACTTGACTAACTAGTATAAATAATTATAACAACACAGACTACCCCTAGAATCTTTTGGTAGTGTACACGGATAATTCGCCTCTGAAAAGAGAGGGATGTGCACAGCACGACAGGCTGCATCAAAGAAGCGCCTGGAGCGGCCACATTTTGCTACATATGCTACAACTCTCGCCTATTTACACAGCCGGTGATGTAAGCATGTCAGCGGTCGTATGGAAATTCATTGTCATCTTCTATCACCTTGAACGGCTCTCGGTGGCGACCGGAGCAGTACAGGTTCCACATCTTGTAGTACGCACGTTCAAGGTTGCGTACCTGAAACAGTTTACGTAAGAAATCAAATCCAGCAACTGTAAGAACCAATCAAGATTCAGGACCTTCGTCTAGGTAAGAAATGCGTCCGCGGCGAATACTAAGGTGAGAACTTACCCATCTAGCTGTATCAAATAATGGGCAAGTCATACGGACTTCCTTCAACTTATTAGTCAGAGCTTGAAGCTTTGCCGGATTTAGTGCAAGATCTACTGCCCTATCTTCATACTCTTTCATACTGATAGAACCAAAAGGGAAAAGGGAGGATTAGTACGACATAGTTAACTGCAATTTAATTAGATGGGTTTTTTTAATCTACACTTGCCTGCTGACAATCATCTCTTCCCCTAGCCCGGTGGCTAGGCAGAGGGAACCAGCTACTCTGGTTGCCATTTTCTCCAGTGGAAGGGTTATCATTGGTAAACCAGCCCACAATATGTCTGTCCCAGTTGTGTGCGCATTGCAGAGAGGGCTGACTCAAAATAAATCATACAAGAGAATAAACTAAGAACATTGAATATTTTCTTTGCACTGAAAGAAAAATGAAATTATAGCTGGTAGAAAATGCATACGTGTCCAGGAAAAGGTCTGCCAATGAGCTGCGTCTAATATGCTCATTTTTCATAGCAACATCAGTGAAGATGATCTGGTCGGGTCTGACTCCTCTCGCAGCAGCATCTGCAAAGTCATTTTTCCATAGCATTCAGCATTATAAAGCGGAACTCTACCCTTTTCTTTTTTTTTTCAGGTGGAATTAGCACTTGAAAAGTGAAAATTAAGTGTTCTTCTATACTTACGTGCTCTTACTCTAGTTTCACCTGCTGCTGGGAACCTTAAAAGCCATAATGCGCTGTTCGGAACACGTTTGAGAATATTGCACCTTCATAATTACGAATAAGGGAAAAAGATTAGTCAGATGACCAATAGGCCAATAAAAAATTCTGGTCCATCAGAGCTTCTACAAGAATCATATACAGAGAGCAGAAAAAGGAAAGGAAGATGTAAACAGTGCCATTACCATGTATCAAATATTTCTGGATCCATCTTATAAAGCTGATTAAAGCATGCAAAGATGAACTTATCCTCAGGTAACCCATAATCTGATCTTTTATGTGGGCATACAGGATCAAGACAATCACGATTTTTCTGGCAGACAGAGATTTTAAGTGTCAAAATCAAAGATGATATGAATGAGAAGGGCAAAAGATAAGATAACATGGCGCAAGAACCTGCTTGTAGTCATTGACAAAATAACAATGAGGCAGATGGACGAGTTTCTCAGAATATATGTGTGAATAGCAAGTTGGCGAAACAAACTGCAGGACCATTTATAACTTGTAAGAAACCACATTCAATCAAAAATCACTGAATAATGTGTAGTCACTCCTATCATACCTCATCTGTAACTAGGTAGTCTATATATGCAGCCCCAGTTGTGCCTGGAAACCCCATGTACGAAACCTGGATGGGGGCTGGTTGCAGTGCAAAAATTTCATTCCTGGCACCCTGTTTAAATCATAAGCATAGATTTTAGTAGCAAATAGCAATGCAAAAGATCCTAGTAGAATTGATGTAAGTTGGCCTTCACGTAAGAAACCGAAAAAAATTCCATACTGCGTACTAAGGATGAATGATGCTTATATTTAATAGCCCAAGTCTCAACTTTACAAATAATTATATAGAAAGGCCATTAATGTCCTATGGGATGTGTAATTTTCCACCACAATACTTGGTTAAATATTCATAGAAGAGCCCATTATGGCGAAGGAATACCCAATAAGAATCAAAAGGCGTTGTGTATTCATAGAACAGATATATATTCATAAGCATTGTGTATTACCTTTGTGTAACCATTAAGGTTTATTAGTATTTGTATTTTGTCTTGATTAATGATTCTGGCAATCATATCAGAGGTCATGGCAGACACATCCACAAAATGCTCGGCCTCAGACTGAATACGCTGCCTCCATTCAGTACCATCATTTTGACTCAGCGCATAGCAGAAGACCTGTTGCGCCCAAACATGAGTTGCACATGAGATTTCAAACATATGAACAATATGCTAGAGAGAGAGAGAGAGAAGGTGAAACAACCTCAACATTGTCACGGTCATGCATTCCAAATACTGAACCCATGAGATGGGAGAGGGGATGATTCCCAAAATCACTGCTAACATATCTGAAATATTAACAAGGGAATCGATTACTATGCTATTAGGAGTCCTTCAGAAGCAAGACATGCAAGATTTTTCGAATACATACCCAACCCTTAGTCGACAGTGTTTACCCTCTGCTTTGACAGGAACAGGAGGGGGATGCACAAAGGACGGCAATCCAAAACGAGAGGCAATCAAGGAACAATGAGCAGCATATTTACGGCTGGTAAGTAAAAATCAATAATTAATGAGAAAAGTTAACAAGAGAATATTTATTAATGATTGAAAGAACAGCATGACATAGGTCCACACCTTATCTCTAGTGCAAGCATGGGATCAATAGGATATGCGATGGCATGGAAAGGTTGCACACTTGGAAGTACTGACATCTACAGATAAACACATGAAATATATAGGTTGTGGGGAAAGGTCAGACTAACTCAGTTTAATAATTGAATTTGATTGTTTATTGTAAAAAGCTCACCTTTATTTGCTTTCTGATAATTTCTTCAACATCGCGAAACATGGCATTCCTGTTTTCCCAATCACACACACACTGTACAAAACAAAACAAAAAAGGTTACAAACAGCTATGGAAGATTGGAAGTCATTGGCCAGAAACAACATAGAGTCTACAACCGAAGTAAAAGAAGATATTGCAGATAGTCAAAGAACAAGGACAGGCTACCTGAACTCATAACTGTTGAATGATAATGAACAAGTTTACACTAAATTGCACACTAGACTTATAAATAGCGCAACGAAAAACTAGGCCTGTTAGGATAAAGTACTAAGTGCATTTTCTGTTCATTTATTGTGAAACAACAACATTACTAGGTTTAAGGTAAGTGATGAATGTTCCTATACAGTCACTCTGGTCACAGGTAAGTGATGTTTTGGACATCAAGAAGGTAAAATGCAACTTTGACTGCTAATTTATATTGTACACCCTCCGTTCCATATCGTAAGGTGTTTAGTTCTGTCCTAAGTCAAACTTCTCTAACTTTGACCAAGTTTATAGAAAAATCAACCGTGAAATATGTCTGAATAGTGTATTTATTTGATAGTTTAGATGTTAATTATTTTACTACAAACTTGGTCAAAGTAAAAGAATTTTGACTTACAACAAAACTATAACACAATACAATATGGAACGGAGGGGGTAGTTATTATACTCTACAAATGTTCTTTTTCTGTGTGGGTGTTCAGGTGGTGGGTGTACAGTCAGCAATACTCACATATATATGCTCTGGCCAGCTTTGCCTTTATACAAATTTACATCCTCAGTTTAATTTTACCATACATGCTTAAGTAACAGGAAAACTTTCAATTATGATGATTACACCAACAGAACATGGAGGTGATTACCTGTAAAGTATGCAAAAGGTTGCAGGTTGCTTCAGGAAAATCAGGACGCAAACGAAGAGCCTGTTTATAGCTAACTATAGCCGTTTCAACATGTCCACTGCAGAAAAGGTGTCAACAGTTTATGGTTATATATACTATAGAATACCAAAAAGAAATGAGGAAACTAGAGGCGTGTACAGTCCAAAATGTTGAGAAAAGTCTCTAAAGTGTGTACCTGTCTTTATAAGCTGAGGCTAAGTTAGCATGGGCTTCTGCCATGGTTGGCCTGATTGTTGCAGCCTGAATGTAGTCCTGAATTGCTTCATTGACTCTACCAATCTCCTTGAATGTGTTCCCTCTATTAACTAGTGCATCAGCTGCAGTAGGATCTACCCGAAGTACTTCAGTATAACATGTGATAGCATCAGCATAGTTTCCCTGGTGCAAATACAAAGGGAACATTTATGATCGACTTGTGGGTGCGAATTGTTGTTCAAGAAGCTACTCAATTAGTTTCTTTAAAAATATTAGCTATTCAATACTACATGAATTTCGTCCGTCATTAACAAGCGCAATGGAGGAAAGGAAACAAGCTGGAACCTGTTGCTTGTATATCACAGCCAAGTTGTTCAGAGGAGAAGATAACCCAGATGTCACAGATATTGCTGCTTTGTAAAATGAAGCAGCCGCACTTATCAGGTTCCTGCAGGATATTTTGGTATCGGTGAGCATACTAGCACCGTTTTGCAGTTAGAGAAAAGTTATCCCTTAAATCTTACTATCGGATACAAGGACATGAAGATTCTCACCACTCCATATAAATATTTCCTAGGTTAGTAAGAGCTTGTGGATGGTTTGCTTGCAGGGCAAGGCATGACTGCATAAAGAAAAGTAAGTCACAGACTGACATGAAAGCGACAAGTACAACAGAAGACAAGAATCATACTCTGTAGCAGTTAATTGCTTCTTCCACTCTTCCAGCATCTTTAAGGACATTGCCCTAGAGAGAGGAAAAATCTTGTCATTCAACTATTTATTATTTATAAACACTAGTTAAAAGAATGTGGTCCAGTGGCTTACCATGTTATTGTATGCTTCAACAAACTGTGGATCGCAGATTATAGCTTGATTGTAACAACGAATTGCTATATCAAGCTGGCCTTGCTCATAGTAAATGGTAGCAAGATTACCTGCATGAAAATGTCCCCCCTACCTTTGTATTACGAGGTATACTAAGGCTCTACTTTGAAGGTAAAGAAAGGACCATTCTCTTGTAAGCTTGTTCGTATCTCACCCATGATGAACATCTAAATAAATGGACTCGAAGGGGTAATATTTAATTAGTACTTACATGCCGTTTGGAGAACAACTTAAAGGTCTATAATTGCTTTAAAAAGAAAACAATGGCACACAAAAAAGATCAAAGAAGGCTCAGTAAACTGCTAAAATGAGAGTTGTGAATCTCACCGTAAGCCATTGCATAGTCAGGACGTGCCTGCACTGCACGCTGATATGATATAATGGCTTCCTGAGACATTCCCATGGCCTGGAAAAACAATTATATCAAAAAAAGATCCACTTTTGCTCTAAATCCTCCCAAGCTGTTGCAGGCTATCTGGCAAGATGCTTGTATCATAACTCATGACATAAACTTTACCTTATAAACATTCCCTTGATTAAGATATGCATCAGCAAAAGATGGCTTAAGTTTAACAGCTTCCTGAAAATCAAAGATAAATCATGTCATCAGGGAAATTGAACACTTATCGTTACCACCATCTTGGAAGATGGCATATAACAAAGAAGCCTTTGTACCACTTCAAAACCATAATAGCCTAGCACAATATCATAATAAATACTCATAAAAAACATAGGCCACTCCTACTTTTCACAGTTTACAATACTCCATACAAGACCACAGTTATATTTTATCAGATATGAGTAAACAGTATGGCAGATAATCAAACTTGTGTAAGTGGTTTATTTGGGACATGCATAATTGGCTCACAAATGCACAATAAGTAGTTCATTAAGAGGCCACAAAATGCACATGTTGGCTAAACCCCACTTGGCTGTCTTGTCAATCCTGTTATCGTTATCCATGGCAACTCATTAGAGAATCGACAGCCAACATAGATGCCACCTGTTCTCTCAAAATAAAAGAAAAGGGGGTGGGCTGAGCTCAAAGACACAACATACGAGGACAGTGACCATGCATGCATGATGACTATAGCAGGGCAGCCGGCAATCAATGTGGCAATCACAGGGCCAGAGCAATTTAGGTGTTTCACTAGATGTGGCCATGCTAACAGAAGTGGGATGGAAAGGAGGCAAAATTAACAGAAGGATATTTCTCCTTCGGGTGAGTTAGAAGTGCTTTGACTAGGAGATTGTGTTAGTTATGGTGCTCAGCCAGTAGCAGGAAAGAAGGTTATTAGTTAGAGTGAAGAGGGGTTTCCTCAAAATACTCCACTCATATGTGTTCAGGACTTCAAGACTGACAAGGCACTGCAGTGTGTGCCAACACAGAGGAATATCCATGAATAATAGAAAAAAGAACAGCACAAAAACAAAACAAAAAAAAGATCTAAGTTCCACAATCTGACAAAGTGCACCAAAAACACATCTCACATAAAGCAACACCAAAAACACATCTTACATAAAGCAACAAAATAAGAGATTAGCTCAAGTTTGTTGATGCAGCAAATTGTAGATGACTGCTATCATTCTAATAACGTGAAACCACCAGCACAAATGCACAGAGCAACTCCAGTTATGGAACGAATGGACTTTTGCATGTCAAAAAAAAAGCTATTTAAACAAAAAAATCCAATTTAGGATCTATTAACCATTTCACAAAATGGTGCCATCAGGCTTGAATGCTGCAAAAAAAAAAGTGTGATAATTCCAACGTATAAAGTTGTGGCATTTACCTTATAATATAGTAAAGCTTTATCCAGATCCCCTGCCTCCATGAACAGGCCAGCAAGATTCGACCATGCGATCGCAAATTGTGGATCTATGCGTAGTGCTTCAATGTAACAATTGTATGCCTTCAAATACAATGAATTAAAATGTCAAATCAAAGCATATGTAAGCATGCATGCATTAGGGCAAGATTCTTGCTGGAAGTTATCAATCATACAAATAGGGCAAGATTCTTGCTGGAAGTTATCAATCGTACAAATAAAAAGCCTAAGTAAAATATAAATGTTCAGCATGGTCCTTATGGCAGTATAAAACATATGCAATTGGCCAATCAACATAAAAAGGTAGAAGAACATACAATACTTAAGTGATAAGATAAGCATGGGAACAAAAGTTATGAACATATGCGGTCAAAAAAGCAGAATGGAGAAGAGCATATCAGTGCATACAATGATACAAATAATGGGGGACTGTGTAAACTCACAATATAAAAAAGTAGAGAAAAAATAATAGCTGTAAGTATCCAGGACTAAATCTCACCTCCTGAATAAAACCTTGGGCCTTCATCAGATTACCAAGATTGCTGTGCGCATCAACCTAAATCAGTGACACATTGGCATCAGTTTAAAGAAGAAAATGGTCCTACCAACAAGGGGAAAGAAGTCATACCAGCAATTAAAGAAATACATACCAATCGAGGGTTGATTGCGAGTGCTTGTCTACAGCATTGAGCTGCCTCATTTAATCTTCCTTTCCTTGTATATGCACTAGCAAGATTTGACCAAGCATCGCAAAAGTTTGGTCGCAGCTAAAATATTCATGCAGAAAATATGTGCAAAGTTCAGATACATATCAAGACAAGAAAAGATAAACAAGACAGATCACATGGAGAAAATAAAACATTCTTCTCAAAATATAAGATCTCCCATGAAAATGGCAACACCAAAAATACAGGTATGGAAACATTGGATTAAATTTTAAAATATACATTATTTTTCTCTATTTTGCATATATATACATGCTTTTGAAAATTTTACAGAAATATACGTTTTCCACGGATTGGTGTCACAGCACCCGAGCGGTGACATGGAGCCAACACGCGTGACCGAATTGATCTCGCGGACGCACGGTACTAACACGCTTAACCGCTGTGGTGCAGCACCGTGGGAGCAAGCAATCGCAGCGATGCCTCTCCACCTCAAGGTCCCTTTATATATTAGGGAAAGTACAAGCCTAGGATTCTAGGCATTAGTGTAATACATCAATTCTCATTCTAAATGTAGCAATAAGGTTGATTCATTTCCTTGCAATAAGGTGGTTTGATTGCTTTAAACATGGCTGTTACAAAGGATTCAAAACCATGATGGCTGCATTGACGAGGTCAAGTAATGGCCTTTTGTAACAATTTGCACCTACTGTTTACTTCTGCTGATTAACCCATGTTGGTATGACTGTAGGCTTAAGTTGTCAGTTAGATGTCTCAAGACCAGTGGCGCCTGGAGGTTACACGCCACCGCTCGCCTTCCTCGTTTCCGCTCCGCGGGAGCGTCAGCTGCCGGGCGCCGGTCAGCAGGGGAAAGGTCCCGCGCGCCCGTGGAGCAGCACCACTGTGGTCGCGCGCTTCCGCTGGGAGGCACCGCCCCAGTTTTGTGGGTTGCTACCGCGCATCCGCTCCCCACGCCGCTAGTCTGCGAGATCAACTCGGTTGCACGTGTTGGCGCTGCGCCACCACCACCGACAGCGCAGTCCCGTGGCACCAACCCGTGGGAAACGTATATTTCCGTAAAATTTTCAATAACATGCATATATATGCAAAATGAAGAAAAATAATGTATATTTTAAATTTTAATTCTGAAAACCTCAACCCTAAAATTATATGAGCAGAAAACAAGAGTTGGTTGTTGTTAAAAAAAATTGATAAAGTTTGAAATAATTCAAGTTGTTGTTTCAAACAAAAATTGGTAAAGCTTGATTTCAAAAATGTAAGTTCTAAACAATGCAATGGACACTGGGATCATATCAATAGAAGGTGCCAACTCTATTTTAATGTATGACATTGTAAGACCATGCCCAAGAGCCCAACAATTTGACAAAAATGTGACAAGCATTGAGGGAACCAAAAGTAATTTATACAATAAACTTGAACCAAGTTCAATGAACAAAATTCCAATAATTAACTTAGGTTGAAAAATGAAATAAGTGACAAAAACAAAACAAGGAAATGTAATGCACAGCAGAAGCAAACCTGAATGGCGGTTAGATAGTAACGGATTGCAAGATCAACATCACCCTTCTCCTGAATAGCAAAATATATCGCATCTATTTTAGAATGATAAGTATTGACTTCCGAAACAATATACTCATTGACAAATAAGATTATTATTTTTCATGATTTATATCGCCAAACTACCTTCCATGCATTGGCCATGTTACCATAGCACTCTGCAAAGTTTGGATCAATAGCAAGAGCCTCCTCATTCTTTGCAATACACATATCATAATTACGTATCTGCAAAAGACAAGGAATCACATGCTTGCCAGAAAATCCGTGCGAAAGGCAAAAACATATGCGTCAGATGGCATCAAGTATTCAGGTCAATATTCACCTGATAGTAAATAGCTCCAAGAAGAAGCAGGTTATCTGTCCGCCATGGATTCTTCTCATAAACGATGTTACCATGCTCTAATGCTTCTTTATACTTTCCAGACCGGTAATTTTGATGTGCAAGTGCCAAATGCCGTTCTACATCAACAGCTGAAATAAATCAATGAAAAGCTTAATTAGATCTATCATCTAGCATGTGATATCAATATAAATAAGAGAATGAAATTCCTTTAGAGTTTTTATTGGATAATTATATTTCATTTGAAGAAAAAAAATCATGTAATATATTTTCTACAGAAAAATTTTAGGCTTTGAATAACATAAGATTGTGAACAGGTGATGATAGCCAATCATCTAGCAAAATTAGTATGTGTAATCAAAGTCCAAATATTCCCTCCGTTCTCGAATAATTGACACTAGCACTATTCAAATTTCAACTTTGATCAGTTGTATTTTTTTGTGGAAAATTTATATAACACTTGAAAACATATTATATATCAAAGTGTGTAGCATCATAAATATAACCATGCATTTCTATTTTTATCATAATATAATCACCTAAAAGTAATCCATGGTCAAAGTGAGACGGCTGTAATCAGCAGTGTCAATTATTCGAGGATGGAAGGAGAACAGAGGGAGTTTTTAAACAGACTTAGCACAGCAGATTAGCAATCCAAACAGTAGTAATCAGATTCTTGGGCACTTCTGCTTGTCTTGTTCAGGCAAAACACCCATACAGATCAAGAGCCGAGACACAGCACCATATTAGTAACTCAACTGATCGGTGCACACCCATCTCCAGAACCAGAAAAGACTCACATCCACATCCATTTCCTAACAGGTGTAAGTCTGACACAGAACACCATCGAGAATAGCAGGTTTACCGATTGGCTGAAACTTGAAAAAGGTGTACCATTTCTAACCTAGAATAAACCATCAGAAATAAGATGGTCAATAAAATAGCCTAGAACCTTTTTTTGTCCTCTTGTTTCAAGGCGGAAATTAGATAGTCTCCAAGTTGCAGTTGTTAAATCTAAGTAAACCAAAGCTACATATGCTTCCACAAATTACGAGAGCACGGAAGTAACGAATCCCCCAACTCCACCGGGATCTCTTTTTCTTCCCAAAAAGGAGTAGACCCCTCTCCCGAATCTAATCACAATATAGGTACTATTCGCAGTCCACCTCCACCCACAGGAATAAAAGAAAAGGGAAAGATCTTAGTAGAAAACATCCAAGAGCATACTAATAAGCTACTACTAATAAAAGGAATAGTAACAAATTTCAAAAACAAAAATCCCCTTACCCCCGAGCTGCTTGGGCTTGGGCTCGGGCTGGGCCTGGGCCCTGGCGTCGACCGGCGGCGCGGACGGCAGCAGGAACGAGGCCGGCGACGAGGCCACGGACTCGTCGAGCTCCGCTGCGGCGCGACCGAACCCTAGCCAGTCCGCGCCCCCGAGCAGCGCCGGCTGCTGCGGCCGCGGGTCGCCGACGCCGCCCTGCTGCTGCAGCGAGAGCATCTCCGCGGGGGCGGGGGTGCCTCCTCCCTAAGGCGAGGCCGCCGCTCGCCGGCCAGATCGCCCGGGCAGCGCAGGCAGCGGCAGATCGGGGGGAAAGCGGGAGGGGTTGCTTCGAGCGCCTTCGAGAAGGTGGGGGAAGAGAGAGGAGAGAGAGAGAGCAGTAAATGCCGCCGTGTTGGGAATCGGGAATGGAAAACGGAAGGGAAGCTGCTGCGGGACGGAGAGGGCAGGTGTGCGATATATACGGCCTCGAGGTGGAGGAGACATGCTCCTGTGCAGACGGAGTGGGAAAAAAAAGGAATTTATTTTTCCTCTTTTCTTTTCTTTATGTAATACTAAAAGATGGTCCAGATTCGTTGGAGTATTAGACTAGGTTAGCTTTTTTATGCCAACATATATAAATATTTTTTAGATTGACACGGATATTATGAAAATATGTGTGAATGTTTTAAGAAAATGAGTGATTGGTTAAAAAAAATAGATAAAAGATTATAGTTATGATTGGTTGAGAGGAGAAGGTAGGTGGAGAAATAACTTTATTTTAGGATAAAATACTGTGCTAGAAAGAGCTATATTTTAAAATAGAGGTAGTAGTGCTACGCGGTACCTGGAAAATTTTTTTTTTATTTTGTGTTCTCGCAGCTCTGATTATCTTCTTAAACCTCATTTACTGAAATGCAATATAATATATATAAAAGATCCGAAGCAATTTACGGCAAAATAATTTAGTTACCGTTAGACAAAAACTTCGTTGAGTTGTAAACACGACTTTTTAGGCTCAGTCTTGTAGGAGTATAACCGTTAGGTTTAATTTACTATTAAACTAAGGTTTTTCTTGCGGAAAATATTATACTAATGTTTGATAATATATACTTTCTTCATCCCAATATAAATGCACCTAGTACCAATGCAATATTTCATGGTACAACGAACCTAGACGGATAGCTATCCAGATTCGTTATACTATAAAATGTCACAACTAGTTTCATGTGTATTTATATTGGGAAGGAGGAGGCGAAACATTAGCACACAAAACCAATAAATTGTGACCAAGCTTAAAGCATAAGGGAGAGAAAAGTCCCTCGTTTTTCATACGCACGCTTCCTAAATTGTAAAACGGTATGTTTTTTATAATATATATATATATATAATGTTTTTTAAAATCGTATTAATTTACTTTTTAAGTTTGAAATAATTAATACTCAATTAATCATGCGCTAATCACTCACTTAAATTCATGTATCTTTTTAATCTTCCCATTTTCCCTCCTCTCAAACACACCACATTGCTCGACGTGGGAGGACAACATTAATGTGACATAATAATATAACTAAAATATAATATATTCATTTGTTGCGTAGAGATGTTATTGTTATTGACCTATATACGCATAACCCGCCCTTTTGCCCTACCTGAACCTGCCAACTACTTATCCACTTCAGTTTCATACTACTCGCATGCTAGTACTAAGGTTGGTATTTAAGGAAAAGCGTGAATAGTAGGTCTTCAAACGTAAGAATGAGGTCGTATTAGAGAATATGTAAGCCAGAAGTCATTGGATGATGGTAACCCATGGTGGAGATGATGGGAGGTGAGCAGGGGATTGGCCTCCCTCATAATTTGAGGTTTGCAATGTTAATCACTATCGCTTAAGTGGTTTTTGCGTAAAATTACTATCTCTCTTTGTCCTATTTAGCAGAAAAATGAAAATAGAATTTAGGATTCTTGTTGTGTCATTGGAGCCGATGAAAGGACCCGATGAAGAGAACTAGTGATGAGCATAGATGGTGCTTTCAAAATGGCGCTGCAATAAATGTTCATAATTGAAGTCAACAGCTGGGAAATCAAGCTTCTCCATAATTGTAGTACATTTTTTATTTTGAATAACACTCCCTCCATCCTAAAATATAAGGCATGATCCATTTTTTCCCATGTCTCATAATATAAGACGTGCATGTATGCATACATTAACTATCACCTCTTAGGCTGCGTTTGTTACCTCCCGTTCCCAACTTCTCTCCCTCGTTTTTCGCGCGCACGCTTTTCAAACTGCTAAACGGTGCGTTTTTACAAAAAAAAAACTCTATACGAAAGTTGCTTAAAAAATCATATTAATCCATTTTTGAAAAAAAAGCAAATACTTAATTAATCACCCGCTAATCATTGCTCCGTTTTCCGTGCTAGGGAGTAAGGGTTAAGGGTTCCCAACCCTTACTCCCGAACGCAGCCTTAGATCTTTAATTTTGGTCTATTTTACTTCATGTACCATCAAGTCTCCCAATCATATTGCTTGCATATATGGATGTGATTCAATCGAGGAGATGATTAATCTTTTCTTGGTTTTTGTGTTAGAAGTGGTTGAGCCTTATATTTTGGGATGAAGGGTGTAGTACACTTCATATTGAAAATTCATAATTGGTTATTCCATGTTCCACCAAAACTCAGCTAACCGCTGGTTGAAAATACTACTCCATCCATTCCATTTTGATCACCTTAAAATTTTTGAGGTCTTCCGAAAATAGTCATTATCTAACAAGGGTATCTTTATTTATTTGTGCAAAGAGTAAATGTGCATAATTGAATGTATTGCATGCATCCAACCAAAATTAATTTCTATTGGTGCAATGGCATACAATATTTAAAACATGAGAAATCTGTGGGACACAAAGCGATGAAGCACCTTAACCGATGAGGATTAAATTGAGAATGATAAATATTTTTGGTGTCCATAGTCTTGGTGTCATTTGCTTATGGGATGATCAAACTGGGATGGAGGGAGTATTACTAAACACTAGACACTTAGGGTTCGTTTGATGCATAGGAGTTCTCAAAAACATATTCACATGAACTTCATAGGAGTCGATTCATATTATCTAGATTTCAAGTGCCTGAAATTTCCCCAAAAAAAAATCATATGCCTTTTCTAATCCATACTTATCAACTATCACTCCCCGATAGTTTGAAATCTAACATAGAAAAAAATTACAAAATTAGATGAAAACAAACTTATAACTCACAGACAATACAAAGTCACATAAAAAATCAAACTTAGACAAAAAAAATTAAAGTAAAACCATCTATAACAACATAATTGCTTTTGAAATGAATAACAGTTGCACATTGCAACTTAGGGTTAGTAGTGTACAATTTTAGGTGACTAGAAATTTATAAAATTTCAAGCACCTAAATGATGAACTCTGAGCTCCACTCGGCACTCAAGGCTATTGTTTGGCCCAATCTTTCGGTGAGTTGATGATAACTACGATTTGGGAGAAACGTTGACGACCCGACTACAACCGTACTAGACGTTGTTGTGTTGCGCCTTAGCGATCGATACACCTCTTCGTGGTTTGTTGATCTTGCCGGTGCAGATCAACCTTATTCCTGCAAGCAAATCGAAGAAACAAGCAAGAACAAGATAAAAGCAATCTGAATTGCAGATAGGAAATGAATACAAATGATAAGTTGGGGTTCCGTAACGAGCAAACCGGCGATCTAACCGATCACGGGATTACACGGAAAAGTAGCGAAGCTAAACTTTTATCTAAACAAAACCCGAGAAACCCTGAAGGGGTACCCGAGAAACCCGAGAAACCAAAAGCAACTCAAGGACCTAAATGCAAGATTACAGGGACTCAAATGTAAATATAAAATATACAGGGACTCAAGTGTAAAAGTCCAAACCCAAAAAATGAAATTATACAAAAATGGAATGCCGAATTTATGCCGATTCCGTTTTTGCAAACAGATCTCGAATCCGGCACTCGAAAATTTTTCACCCAGCAGTATGCAAGATCACGGTATAGATGGGAACCGTGACCGAGAATAGACACTCGGACTAGGCCTGGTCGCGGACCGGGGGTGGTGGTGGTGGTAAGGAAAGGAAGGATGCGGCACTACCTAGGAGTCCGGATTTGTCGAGGGAGAAAGAGGAAGCTGAACCAATCTACTACTTTCTTTCCAAACGCGACAAATACCAATCTAATCTAATCTCCACCTTCCATCTTTCTCGAGCATCTTCCTCACGCGTAGCAGCACGGCCAGCACGGCCACATCACCACATGTGCATGGCAGAAGGCACGACCACACAAAAGAAACCCCGAATGCAAGTCCAAAACTGACCGATAGAAACTTCTGAAAACTACAAAAATAGAACCGTGGCAGTGAGCCGATTCCGTTTTCGTAGTTCCCGACGACAACAGAGATACGGTGGCGACGACGACTGTGGTACAAAACGTGACCGGAACTCGAAACTCTAAACGAACTAGACGCTAAGACCAGCAACACGATAAGACGATACAACATAAAATTCAACAAAGCAAAAACTGAATAGAACAAAGCAATGGCGCAAAGATGGCTAGGTACATGATGCAATTTTTTTTGTGGCTATTTTCTGGTAATAGGTAGATAAAAAACTCACCGAGCAACGAAAGCTCTGATACCACCTGATGAACCCTGAGCTCCACTCGGCACTCAAGGCTGTTGTTTGGCCCGATCTTTCGTGAGTTGATGATAACTACGATTTGGGAGAAACGTTGACGACCCGACTACAACCGTATTAGACGTTGTTGTGTTGCGCCTTAGCGATCGATACACCTCTTCGTGGTTTATTGATCTTGCCGGTGCAGATCAACCTTATTCCTGCAAGCAAATCGAAGAAACAAGCAAGAACAAAATAAAAGCAATCTGAATTGCAGATAGGAAATGAATACAAATGATAAGTTGGGGTTCCATAACGAGCAAACCGGCGATCTAACCGATCACGGGATTACACGGAAAAGTAGCGAAGCTAAACTTTTATCTAAACAAAACCCGAGAAACCTGAAGGGGTACCTAGCTATTTATAGAGGTGGGAGGACGACCAAGTGGTGCCTAGAGTCATGCTCCACCTGGTTGGGTCGCACCCCACATGGGCCCCACTTGGGCCGGGGTCCTAAACAAAGTTACAAACCCATAAGCCAATTATAGGTGACGCAGCACATTCCTTTTGTGATTTCGGCCGACTGGAATGGAATTTGGCAATGAGGCTGGATCCATTGGAAAGAAGACTTCGAGAGCTTTCCATCAAGTACTCATGGACCCAAAACGGAGCTCGCATGCATATTTGGCGGCCGTTTGAAGTCGGCATTGTAGCAGGCAGCCGAACTAGATTGCAAAACTTGGACGGCTTGAACTTGATGTCTTCCTGTTGACATATGATGTAAGTAACGATTGTATCCGTATTAGCCATGGTCACATCACTAAATCTAGCAATTTTCATTCTTGAAACAATTTTTTAGTTTTATGAAATCATACTCTTCTATTCCTTGGACACACGAAACTTAGGGTTTGGTTGACCCATTACGGAGGACATGTTGAAAAGAGATGTGTGGTTGTTGTGCTTATTCTTGCACATGAAACTGAATGGATCATCACTAGCACATGATTAGTTAAATATCAACTATTATAAATTTTTAAAAATGTATTTATTTGATCTTTTTTTAAAAAAACTTCTATATAGAAAATTTTTATACAAAACATTACAAGTAGCAGTTCGGAAAATGTGTAAATGAAAATCGAGTAAGTTGTCGTTTGGAGTTGTTGGAAATAACAGCCTAAGAGTGTGCAAAGGCACAAGCCTCTAGAATACATATGTAGAGTTGGTCATAATAATTCTTTGTATATAAGCAATTCTTCTTTATCACTGGGTAAAAATCAACCGCGGCTCTGATAAACAAACGTTTTGAATAATGTCTAAATACAAAGATGATATGCATATATATCTTGGTGAGCACCAAACAATGCTCGACATCATGAGAACCTTATCCCTTGGAAAAAGGGTGCTGTGCTATCTTTTTCTTATTAAGTATGGGCGTGAAGCATCAGAAGGGGTTTCATTGGTTAGGCGGTCGAGCACCGCAACCTTCTTGGCTCTTCTCCACGGAGAGTGAGACACATGCAAATGGAGAAAGCGACAGAGAGAGTTGATCGATCCGTTAATATGAACACTGCTCTGGCTCTCGATGGAGTATATCCTCGATCTCCTGGAGCCGACAATTCAAGAGCCAGCCCAACTGTGATGGAGGAGGGAAGAATCATCTCCGCCAGGTCTAGCCAAACACACCAATTAAGTGATTAACCTGACAGATTAGCTTGATCGGATCCAGTGTGCAGACGCGTGCTGCGCCTCCTCTTGCCTAGGTCTAGTTCTTTTCTTTTCAACTTCAAACTTCACATTTCTCGTATTTTATTAACACGTTTTTTAAACTATTAAATAGTATATTTTTTAAAAAAATATTAGATTGTTTGAAAAAAAATTAAATAAATCTATTTTTCAAGTCAATAATAATTAATTGCTACTTAATTAATTAATTATATGCTAATGAGTTTTATCTTTTACGGGTGCTGAAAATCTCTCTAACTTGAGAGACTCAGCTTAGAATAATTAGATATCACTGCTCGATCAATGGTTTGGGTTAGCAGTAAAATTATCATGGCAAAATCCATACTGTAGGTGAGAGTGTGGGACCATGCATGAAGCCTCCTTGCAAATGGAAAAGAATATAGAAAAAAAAGTAGATATTCGATGTTCATGCATAGACCAGTGGTTAGTAAAACACTGCCACATAGGTGTTTAACGGTTCATAGGAATAACACAATGATTTTGGGTATCGATGTAAATCGGAAGCCTTGAAATAGCTTTTATGCGAGGATCTCAATTAATTAGAAATGCTCAAATACATGCATGTTTGTTAGATCCTGTGAAATTTATCTGAAGTTATCACTCATTCTAATTAATTAAGGCCTCCTTGAATCCTATAAATATTCCATATATGATTCATGTGCAAAACAAAGTTGCATTCTTACAAAATCTTACAAAATTAAGCCCCCTTTGATTCAAAGGAAAATTATAGAAATTTTTGAGAATTTTATTTTTATAGGATTTCCTATATAAAATTGTTTGAATAAAAGGAATAAACCCTATAAATCCTACAAAATTCTTATGGAATGTCTCATTCCAATATGTAAGTTTTGAAAGAAATTTAACAAGAGGTAGAACCTCATGAAAAGTTTTATTTGAGTCTTTATCTCTCTTCAAATTTCTGTGCTTTTGTGTGTGTCCATTACTCCCAATCAAAAGGCCATTCTGGTGTTTTCTTATGTTTTGCAATTCTATATTTTACACTTATATTTTGTCAAAATTCATTTTTGTTCCTTTGTTTTTCATTCCTATAATTGAAAGGGGCCATAGTGTATTCTAAATTCCTCTGGAAAATACTCAGGACACTTGGCAAGCCAATCGAGTCACGGTTGGAAGTCCAAGTTCAAAAAAAAAAAAAAGCCATGGTTGGAAGCTGCCGTAAAAGATCATTTGGTGGCAAGGAAAGACAACTGCAGCGAAGACTACAGACAAGCCTCGCCGTCTCAGTCAACTCCACCACACTCATGTCTCCACGTTTATTATTCTGCAAACGATTTTCCCTCCCCAATTTATATTATTCCACTCAAAGAGCACATTATGTAATTTAGAACGAATTGGTCTGGTCTAGTTTGAAGACTATATTTTGTGAAAAATGTGTTACCTTAAGAAAAAAGAACTTCACTCTAGCTAATCGATGATACCATCTATGTGTCGCGCTCAAGAAAAAGAAAAGCCCATCAATGCCCTCATGTACGCATTGGATGCATATGTCTCCATCCACCTCTTACACAATGCACACTTGAAAGTTTAGCCCAAAAACATAGCTAGACATAAATACAAGAGAATTTTCTATTTGGCCTCCAAAGTTGATCGATTATCTCATTTTCCCCACGAAATTGATTGTCCCTCTAATGCCTTTGCATTCTTAACTTTTGTCCTCCATGGCTCCATATGATATTTTGTTTGTTTTCCATCAAGTAGGTGGGTAAAAAATAATAGCTTTGCCTCAGCTTGTTTTATGCATGCATGTCAGTAGTTTTTATTTTGAGTAAAATGCACCGGCGGTCCTTAAACTTATCGGGAGGTTTTACTTAGGTCTACGAACTTGCAAAGCGCACATCGAGGTCCCTAAACTTGGTTTATTGTATCATCCCGGTCCAAAACCGCGTTTGACCGTGATCTTGTCTATGTGGCACGCCACGTGAACGATGACATGGATTTTTTTTTATTTTTTTCTCCCTTCTTCCTTCTTTTTTTCACCGCTGCGACAGCCCCTCCCCTCGTGCTGCCTCTCACCATCGAGAAAAAAGAATGAAGAAAGAGAAAAAAGAAGGAAGAAGGGAGAAAAAATATAAAAAATTCCATGTTATTGTCCACATGGCGTGCCACGTAGGTAAGATCACAGTCAAACGCAGCTTTTGACCAGGATAATACAATAAACCAAGTTTAGAGATCTCAATGTGCACTTTGCAAGTTCGTGGACCTAAGTGAAATATCTTGACAAGTTTAAGTACCGCTGGTGTATTTTACTCTTTTATTTTTCTTTTGGGTGGGATTATACTTGGCTATTATGGACCAACGGTTATTGAATATTTCTCACGAACCTAAATGCTATTTTCAGTAATGAAGCGTTATTGAAAACCCTTTGAATTTGATTAATAAATTTTGAGAATGAAGGGGGAGCCAATTTCGTAAGGACGAATAGGGGAACCGATCAACTTTGGAGTCTTCGTACTACTTGAGTGAATTGTAGTTTAGACCACCTTTTTATCGTTGAAGTTGCACTTTAGATTATCCCATATATTAATCAGTATTTCTTCACTTTGAGTTAGGTAACTTTATTTTTATTGCATATCAATAATCTCGAGTACACCTGTCCCTATAGGCTGATGAACTCTATTACCACGCATGCTCCTTTACTAAAGAAGAGGCTAGACATGATTAGAGAAGTGAGTTGGAGTGGTCCATAATGCAACAAGTATAAAATTACCTATCCCAGAGTACTCCCTCTTTCCGTGAATATAAGGGATTATTTTTTTTACAATAATCAAGGAAGTAGTAAAAGGACATGTGATAAGATAAAAGGTGATGGATGAAAGAATAAAGTAGTATAAAGTTAGTAGGTGGGAGAATAAATTAGTATAAAAGTAAATGATGGAGGAATAAACTAGTATAGAAGTTGGTACATAGAAAATATAGTATTGTCTTGGGTCTTAAAACCCCTTGTATTTTAGGACAAATTTGATGGAGAAAATCTCTTATATTATGGAATGGATGGAGTAGAAAGATTAGTGTACGATATCCAAGCTGAAAATTTGATAATAAAAGATGAGTCAAAATGGAATTCACTCTAGATACTTTGACGAAGAGTATCTCATTACTGTTGTTTCCATGTGCCAAATTGGACTGTGATGCATACATGCGTGGCCAAGAGTTGTTAAACCCGCTGACCACAATTCCAGAAGCATATCAAAGCTTAAATTGTCCATGCATGCCAGCCGAGCTAACCATGGGTTGACAGCTATCGCGTTTTATGTACGGAAAGGTCGTCTCGATTTAATTGGCATACGGCTGATCCAACAAACGGGAGCCGAAATGAAGGCCCCACACAAAAATTTTACGCTCTCTCGCATCGATCGTTTGAACACCGGTATAACGCCGAGACAAATTTTTTGAGCCTAATTGCTCCATGATTTGACAATATGGTGCTACAGTAAATATTTGCTAATGACGGATTAATTAGGCTTAATAAATTCGTCTCGCTGTTTAATAACGGATTTTGTAATTAGTTTTTTTATTAGTACCCGAAAACCCTATGTAATATCCTATATAATACTCGATGTGACACGTTAAAACTTTAAACGACAGGATACACCCCCGAAATTTAAAAGCTAAGAGCATGTACAATAGCAGGCTATAAGCCAGCTGTAAACCTATTTTAAGAAGATAAATAAGAAGAGAGAAGAGCAGCGGGCTATATATTTGTAGCCAGTTATAGCACGGACTCCAAGACGCAGTGTGTGTATGACAGGTGGGACCAGATATTAATAGTGTAGTATGTAACTATTGTATGAATGAGCTATTAGGTTGGTTATAGATAAATTGGAGGTAGTAGTTGACTATACTATTAAACTTAACTTGCTCTAAGATAAGGAGTAGGCATCGTGAGTGATATGGTACGTAGGCCCATCTGGCCTTTCTACCAAATCGCCAACCACGCACCTTGATTCCGTATCACGCGACCACCAGCGGTTGACACCTGTCCCGCTTCTCTGTCGCAGGATCACTGGAGCTAGGACACTCGTCGCGGGCAGCAGCACCCGACAGAAGCACGCGGGGACGTCTCCCCGTCGGCCCCAGCTGCGAGCACAGCCAAAACTAAATTAGGCTGTGTTTGTTCTGGGAGCTAATCCCACCGACCCGTAAAACGGAGCGATGAATAGTATATGATTAATTAAATATTATTTTTTTAAAAAGAATAAATTAATATGAAATTTTAAAAAAACTTTCGTATAAATTTTTAAAAAATACATATTTTTAACAGTTTGGAAAATATGTATGTGAAAAATAAAGGAGATGGTTAAGAAAGAATGGTGGTGAGTTGGGAAAGGAGAAAGATCGGTGAATAACTCCACTATTCCATCTTTTCAAAAAATTCATTAGACTGAAAACCCGATGTACATATATAGCCATAGTGCTTGACTATTCCATACAGTTAGACATAAAATGTGTCAATTTTATGTTCTTGTTCATATTAAATACCTTTAAACTTAGCATTTCTTTCTTAAGAAAAAAATACTTGGCATTTCTTTTATGTTAGAAACTAACAGCATTTACTAAGGCGTAAACTCGTCTAAAATGTCCAGCACTATATGGAACGATATACATTTTCGTCCATTCTGGAAAACGCTTCAACAATAGGAAATATAATTATGACCGCCCGTTCACCTGCAGTCTGACCGCTGGCCGGTCTGACCAACTGGACAATGTCGGTCTAACCGTGCTCCTCGAATTAAAACCCGATTTTTGCCAATGTCGTTTTGCAAAAGCAATTTCTCTTTCCTTTTTTGTTTATGGGCAAGTCTAAAAAAAACCAACCAAATGTCCATCTTTTCCACAAAAGGCACAAGTGTACTTCTCACGACAAGGTTGTGAAGTAGATGGTTTTGAAATTGATGGTTTTGCATCAACAGAAGGTTTTGCATTCACAACATTTGATTTCGAAGAAGATGCATTCAAAGAAGACATGATGCCGGCAAATTTAAACACAGTGTTCTTAGGCTCAGATTCAATCAAAATTTCACCTCTCCTAGCAACACCCAAAACTGTAGGAGGACGTCTAGTATGATGAGCATAAGAATCAAAATCTAAACCACGGTTGTGCGTGCTAACTTTGGATTGATCAAGAATCATGTTGAGATTCTTTTTACCATCAGAAAATCTTTCCAAAGAACTTTTCAAATAAGAAACCTTTTGTGTAAGAACAACACAATTTTTGCATGCATCCAAAAGACATTTTTGTTGTCTATAAGTTGAGCAAGAAAACACCTTATCTTGATTAACAATTTCTTCCATGTGTTTAACACGCTCTAAAGCATCTTTCAACTTCAATTCATTCACAACACACTTTGAACAATCTTGAGAAATCAAAACACCATTGTTTTGATTTGCCTTATTTGCACATGAAGCATTGACCAAAAAACTTGCACAAAAAGCAACTTTATATTTTTTCAAAACGTTCTTTGTCAAAATCAACTCATCAACAACACGAGCATGTAAAGCAAATCCAAGAGCAAAAGAAGACTCCAACTTTTTAGATTTTTCAATCTCAAATTCCAATTTCTTGCAATTAACAGAATTGACATCTCGCAAAGCATTAATTTCAGAAAATAAAACTTCACAAGATTGACAATTATCATCATTAGGAATCAAAGATTTTAATCTAGCAATTTCAGCATTAAGAATCTCAATAGTATGATCCTTCTCATCAAGCACAATAGAACATGTTTGAAATTTCTTAGCAAATTTATAAGCAGCATATTCTAATTGATCATAACTAAGCTTTTCTTCATTATCATCATCAGATTCATCAACATCAGAATTTGCATTACGAGCAATAAAAGCTAGATCAACAACTTGCTTACCTTTGCTCTCATCTTCATCTTCCGGTTCATCAAAAACTTTTATTAATTCTTGAATTAGCCACTGCATGCAATGCTTCTCCTTCTCCTTCTCCTTCATGTTCTTCTTCTTGTTCACGTCATCTTCTTTGACTCACATCATCTTCCATCTTGCCTCTCCCAAGCTTAGGACAATGCGAGCGAAGATGATCAAGTGCACCACACTCAAAACAACGATTCGGTTCTCCTCTTTTCCTGTTCCTAACATTTTTCATAGCTCAAGAAAATTTGTTAGATAGCAAAACCAAGTACTCCTCCTCGAACTGTTCGAGTTGATCATCGGACATGACATTAAATAAAGCAAGAACATAAGACTTCGATAAAGAAGCACCAACATCCAAAGAAGTTGTAGACGAAACCAAAGCACTAGACTTAGAATCACCTTTACGAGAAAGAATATTCATCTCATGAGTTTTTAGTTTAGTGTAAAGCGAATCCAAAGTCAAAGTAGACATGTTAACAGACTCCTGAATAGATGTAACTTTCATCTTCCAAATAGACATGTCAAGACCATTCAAAAAGTGACGAGAAATCTCAGATTGTGGATAATTAGCATCATAAGAAGAATCAACAGATCCAAGATCACTCAAAATTTTATTAAACCTAGAAAGATAGTCATCCAAAACTTCTCCAGGTTTCATCTCAAATTTAATGTACTCCTTTTTGAAAAGATCACGACGAAGTTCTTTAATGTTATTTGTACCTTGATGAAAATTATTCAAAGCAACCCAAATCTCATGAGCAGTTTGAAGATGAGCAACACGATCATAATCCGAACGAGAAATCCCACTCAAAAGAATATTGCGAGCTTTGCAATTTAGTTCAAAAGCAGTTTTTTTCAGCAGCAGTATTAATAGCTTCAGGAATCACATAAGGAAGAGAAACTTTTCTCCAAATATCATAATTCTCAGCCATAATGTAAGATTGCATCCTACTACACCAATGAGAAAAATCCGTTCCATCAAAAACATGAGGCTTAGTTGTAAACTTATTAGAAGTAGCCATGGCAAAAACTCTAGATCGATAAAGATCAAAAGAATCAAACAAGGCTCTGATACCACTTGTAGGATCGAATCACAAGAACTAAGCCAACCAGAGGGGGGGTGAATGGTTGGTATACCCAAAAACTAAAAACTTTTAGCGGAAATAAAAGTTACCCTCGAAATCGACAGAAGTCGGTCTGACCGAGATTGATCTGTCGGTCTGACCGAGATTGATCTGTCGGTCTTGAGTAAATTGCACCCACGGTACAACAATTTGGCAAGTGGGTGCGATATAGTGCAAGAACTTGAGAATTGAACGTCCGAGTGCAACAACTTGACAAGTGGGTGCGTTCTAGCACAAGAACTTGACAATTTAGTATTTTGGTGAATAAATTTGGCTAAGCATATGCTAGGTGAGGTTTTTCACGATGTCAATATGCCAATACACAGTAATCCTATGGATATTAGCTTATAATATCGAATTTAATCTTTAAGAATTATATTGCACATACAATTTATATTCAGTTACCTTTAAGAATTTTTTTGTTTTCTTCACCTTCTCAAATATCAACCGAAATATAATAATTTCTACATCCAGTTTAATTGATTTTCAGTTATTAGTTATTGGGATAAAAATATAAATATGTTTATACAAATCCACGCTAGTATATTGTCAAGTACTTAAAAATTTGAATTTATATAAAAAATGCTCCAAATAATTAAGTTGTCACAACTTAATTTATTGTATCAAAATCGTACCTACCTTGCAAGTTGTTGCATTTATACGATCACTTATAAAGTTGTTATACTAAATTGCACCTTCTTGCTAGGTTAACGCTCATTTTTCAAGTTATTACATCAAATTGCACCCACCTGCCAAGTTGTTGCACCGTGGGTGCAATTACTCTTAATAATAAATGGCTGAGATATGAATCTATGTGTGAATCTGCTTGTAGTTGATATGTACAGTCATGCAAAATAGGTCCTAGTTAACGAAATATAAATATAAAAGAAAAAATAATTACCTGGTGAGAACTTCCCGTGCGTCAACATACTGCTACACACGGTAAGCCACGTCTACTTACCGGGTGAGGCTGTGAGTGCACGGTAAGAAACCACACGTTACCGTGTGGCCAAAGCGTTCGGTAACCCGCCGTTCCGTTGGGTCTCCGTTACGTCTGCACGTTCCCGAGTTCTGGGTACACTCGGTATGATTTTCAACCATCCCGTGCGTTTTTTCACGTGAACTCTCGGGAATTCCACACGGTAAACCGACGAAGCCGCCGTGTGTCCGTTACCATGCACTATCACTCGGTAACGACGTTACCGTGTGGTTTTGGCCTGTTACTGTGCGTTTCTGGCACACGGGAGCCTTCCCATCTCTAGTAGTGAGTTACCGCTTGTGTCGGGAATACTATGTGTATCGCTCAAGTAAAACAAATGTTTTGTAGGAAACATGAATCAACCGCTTGTGTTGGGAATACATAATTTTTCGAAGAAGATGAATGATCAATCTTATTTAAAAATCAATGGAGTTATATATTAAAAAGACGGAGGGAGTAACTATTATAAACTTAGAAATAGATTTATTTGATTTTTTAAAAAAACTTGAATATAACCTTTTTCATATGTCGTTTAGTAGTTAAGAAAATATGCTCGCAGTAAATGAGGAAGTAGCCCAATGCAGTGGCACTTCAAGCTCTCGCTGGTGGAGAAACCATCTTTGGTCGATCCGGTAAAATCCACAATAGTCCCGGATCCAAAAAAACCGGGACTAAAGATTGTTTTTAGTCCCGATAATAAAAATTTTAATCTTTAGCTCCGATTCATCCCTTGTCAGATGTATGTCAGGGGGCCGAGAATCTTTAGTCTCGGTTGGTGTTAATAACCGGGACTAAAGATCACTACTTTAGTCCCGGTTGGTACTACCAACCGGGACTAAAATTAAACACGTAGTATATAATCCCTATCACTTATCCTCTCCTCCACAGTTACAACTTAGACAGATCGAATCTCACCCCCTCTCCTCAGATCTATCCTCTCTAACTCTCTTCTCCAACTCCTCCCCTTCCTCCTCTCCTCCCCCTTCTCTCCCCTTCCTCCTCCCCTTCCCAGCCGGCCTCCCCTTCCCATCCGGCGGGCTGGCCGGCGGCGGGGCCGCGCGCTGCAGCGGCTGGCGGCGGGCGGCGGGGCGGCGCCCGGCGGAGGGCGGCGGGCGACGGGGCCGCGCCCGTCGTTCGTGGCGACGGGCGGCGGCAGCGGCATTCTTTTTTTTTAATTTGTGATGATTCATTGATATGTATTTGACTGAGAAGTTACAAATTTGTGATGCAATGTTTGGATCTGTGATGTATTTGAGTAATTTCTTAGGATATTGTGATGTATTTGATTTGTGTGTATAAGTAACTTTATGATTTGTGATGTGGATTTAGTGATGTGAATTTGGGATGTTAGTTAGATTTGGGGATTGATTTGGAGATTTGCCTACTTGATTCGGGAGAAAATAAATTGGAAAAAAGAAAAAGAAAAAGGGTCCATCTGTACTGCCGCTATTGTCTCTTTAGTCCCGGTTGATAACATCAACCGGGACTAAAGATCCCCTCTCTTTAGTCCCGGTTGGTGGTACTAACCGGGACTAAAGATACAGCTCTTTAGTTCCAGATCCTTACTCCCGGTTGGAAAATCGGGATTAAAGAGGGTTCCCAACCGGTCCCGGATCCTTACTCCCGGTTGGAAAACCGGGATTAAAGGGGTTCCCAACCGGGAGTAAAGATGGTTTCTCCACCAGTGTCTGTTCGATGTGGCAAATGGATTTAAACAATTAGTTAGTTATTAAAACATGATTAATTAAGTATAAACAATTATATTTTAAAACATAAATATGTTTATGTTTTTCTTTAGAAAATTTATACAGAAAGTTTTTACGTGAAATACACACTGTTAGTTGTGAGCTTATGGTAAACAAGAGATGAATCGAACCTAATCTCAGTTTATAACACGATCCTAAGGCTGCATTTGTTGTGATGAGTTCTGGGGGATTGGGTGAGAAAAGGACATCGTATTCCGCGCACACGCTTCCCAAACTACTAAACGGTGTATTTTTTGCAAAAATTTTCTATAGGAAAGTTGCTTTAAAAAATCATATTAATCCATTTTTAAAATTTAAAATAGTTAATACTTAATTAATCATGCGCTAATGGCTCACCTCATTTTGCGTATCTTCCCAATCATCTCAATCCTCCTCTCCTCAAACTCACCCTAAGTATCCTAAGGAAGATATATGCCCTGTTTACATCAATGTTTCGTAGGATATGCTAAATGTATTGTTGCCAAGATTCTCTAGTCATTACCAATCTTTGCATCCATATGTTTATCAATTATACTAAAAAAAATTGGTATGATTCAAAATTACACCAATCTGAACAGGCTTGTATACACTTTGGTACCATATTGTGCATTCTCCCGTGTTGGAAACTAACTTTATGGAGAAACAATACAATGCTTCTAAAATAAGCACGATCGACAGAGGAAGCAACAAACACCATCAAATTCCAGCACGACCGAGCAAGTGTTTCATGTCCATTTCCAGCTGATTCCAAATATAATTTTTTTTTTTAAAAAAACCCTCAAATATAAAAATACTCGAGTCTACTCTACCTCCCTCCAGTTTTTAATTTAAACCAGCGCTAAACCGCTACTACTGCTCCAGCCACTTCATTCAACCCCGTCTTGTCTTCTTCTCCCTTTGTGCTGAGGTGGACGCGAAGCCGCCGCACCCACACCCCACAACGGCACGCTCCCGAGAAAGAATTCAAATTCACCCCCTCACCTCTCCTCCTCCTCCTCCTCCTCCTCCATTCTCGAAGCCAAACCCATCCAGCGATGAGGTCCCTCTTCTCGTCCAAGCTCTCCCGCGCGCTGGCCTCCCCGCCGCCGCACGCCGCCGCGGGAGGCGGCGGAGACGCCCACACGCCGTCGTCGCACGGCCGCCACCGCCGCTTCCCCAAGGAGAACGTCGACCCGTCCCCCTCCCCGGGCACGTACGACCACACCTCCGCCTACCGCTCCCCGTCGGGCAAGCAGCAGCCCCTCGCCGCCAAGAACCGCAGCCTCCCGCCGCGGCCCCCGCTCAAGCGCAAGCTCCTCGACGTCTCCGCCGCCTCCCCCGCGCCCGAGGGCGCTCCCAGCGGCGGCGGCGGCGACTCCGGCGTCCAGGTAGGCTAGGGTTTCGGATTAGGTGAGGGACCCTGGCTCTGGCTGGATCTGGTTTTGATGGTTGTGGTTTTGCCGTGGCAGGTTGTGGTGAGGGTGCGTCCGCCGAGCCGCGCGGAGGAGGATGAAGGGGCGGGGAAGGAGGTGTGCGTGCGGAAGACCGGCCCCGGCTCCGTCGAGATACATGGGCAGGGGTTCACCTTCGATTCGGTCGCTGATGAGGCCTCCACGCAGGTAGGAGGAGGGTATACGATTTTAGTTCCAATGTTATGTGTTCAGATTTACACGTTTGCAGTTGTGTGCTTCCAGCATTTGTGCTAATTTGATTGCTTATGAGGAGTACTGGGTTATGTTTACTGTATGTAATGTGGTGGATAGTTCGATTTCATTGTATTTTGTATGATTTAAGGGATAGTATTAGTGGATGCATGCATTCTATTTGATTTTTTTACTCCCATTTTGTCATTTTACTCGTATTTCTGCATAAAGTCTTGTAAGGCGCGGCACGTGTCACATTTACCTGGATTTTACTGTTAGCAGTATTTGTAGTAGAATTTGCATGTGGAATATCTACCTGGGTTTGATCGTGGGTTGCATGTGTAGGAGGATATCTTCCAGCTTGTAGGTCGACCACTAGTGGAAAATTGTTTGGATGGTTTCAACAGTTCAATTTTCGCTTATGGACAGGTAAATGTGGCTTCAGCCACCTTTCATTTTTCTGCTCTACTGTGGTTTCTGAAAAGCAAGTTGACTAATACGCTCTCATTTTTACTTTGTAAGACTGGTAGTGGGAAGACTTACACGATGTGGGGGCCACTGTCTGCCTTGTCCGATGATACAGCCAGCAAAGAAAGGGGGCTGACTCCTCGTGTTTTTGAACTACTGTTTTCACGCATTAAAGAGGTACGTCATGATTTGCTACATAGCTCTCTTTTTTTTTCCTGATTGCAAATTAAAGGTCCATATGTACTGTTCATTTGCAGGAGCAGGCTAAACACTCCAATAAACAACTAGTATACCATTGCTGCTGCTCTTTCCTTGAGGCAAGTGCTATTTAAGCCTCTAAATCACACCAATTATGATTCTTTCTTGTGATAGAAATTCTGAATTATTTTTTAAGATATGCAGATCTACAATGAACAAATTACTGATTTGTTGGACCCCGTGCAAAGAAATCTTCAGGTGAAATGGAGTTTCAGAATTTAATTAAAATAATTCCTAGGCTTCTTCTGTTCTGATACCTCGTACATTTTCAGATTAGAGAAGATGTTGGTACTTCTTCTGTTTATGTTGAGTCATTGACAAAGGAATTCGTGTTCACGATAAAGGATGTTACGCAGTTGCTAGAAAAGGTAAAACTGTCTTGGCATCTAAAACCTTATCACCAGTGCTTGTTTGCCCTTGCATGTAGTTGTAATGATAAATGCTTACACCAATTTCTAACAAAAGTTGTATTTACTTCTCAGAAGTGGCTTTATTGATGTAGATGTTCTGACCATATAATAATAATATGCTACTTCATAGCCTATGTTTTTTTAAGATTATTTGTTCCACTAGTAGCTAAGGAAAATTGATCCTAAAGATAATTTTAGATAAGAAAAAGATAAGAAATGATGCATATTATCTGTTTTTGGACGTTTTGATAATTTTCTATGCGAGTGTCTTTAATACTGGTTTTTCCCTATGGCCTGGCAGTTTGCATCTCTTTCGTGGATAATTTCATTTTATTTATTAATGATGGTGCAGGGTTTGGCAAACCGAAGAACTGAGGCTACTACTGCAAATGCTGAAAGCTCACGATCACACTGTGTTTTTACTTGTTTCATTAAGTCAGAATCCAAGGTATTATCTTATTCATACTCGAATGAAACTCTAAATTTTATCCCTCATCCCTGATCTTCAACCAACCTTTCGAGCACATGATTTCATCCTTTTTATTACATTAGAAAGCAAAGTGTATTTTATAGGAGCATTGTTGGTTTTTAAACAATAGATTGCTTTCTTTTTCTGAACTGACATTTTCTCTTTGGACTAGCTCTTATTACCCTTGTCTCAATCTTTTCCCTTTCCCTACAGAAGGCAAACTTTAACTGAATTGTAGGATAGCTACTTGTTGTAATTTTTTGGACGCATTACCATGAGGGTATTTCCTTGATGCCTGATAGTGCAAAGTTGCATTGATGGCTATTTGAGGACATCCTTAGAGAGTCTTACGTAATCTGTTACATCTTCATATGTTTTGCTGGCATGCTGGGCATATATTCACACTTAACTTTTTCGCATATGGTGCGCATTCCCTGGGAAAAATGGTGGCGTTACCTTTTGATTCACCTTTTGCTCATGTATTTGCATGTTATGCTGTCTCTGTAAATTCAACGAGGTACTCCCTCCGTCCCAAATTTTAGGGCACCCTCTTTTTAAGGAAAATCGAACTCGGTAACTTTTGACTAATAATCATACTAACCATATCTATGCTAAATATTATGCATGTTATATCATTAGATTCATATTTTAAAGTACTTTTCATGTGATGCTAATTTCATATTCATTGGGAACATAACATGTAAAAAAAATATAGGCCTTATAATTTGGGATGGAGGGAGTATCATGTATATATGAAGTAACTGTAAATTATTCTGATGCTAACTTCAATTCATATGCTTCCAATAACTTATTGTTCAGCATGATCTTACAGTTCTTCAACTTTCTTACTATTGACAGAATATGGAGGACGGATCAAACTTTACAAGAACAAGCAGGATCAACTTGGTTGATCTTGCTGGATCAGAACGGCAAAAATTAACAAATGCAGCTGGTGATCGCTTGAAAGAAGCAGGGAACATAAACCGTTCACTTTCACAATTGGGGTATGATTTATTCAATGAATGAAGAATGCGTTGAAAGCTTTACTATTGCCCTTTCTATTGCATCTGAAGGATTTATGGTTGGTTTGTACTGATTTTCTACAAGTATTCCCTGTTGCCATCATAAATTTAGTATAGCTTCTTTACGTTGCACCATTAATTTCAGTGTACCTAATAAAGTATCAGTCATCATAGAATTGGCCAGATGTGAGTCTCTAAATGTATATGAAGCATTGTTGTGCCCTTTATATTTGAAATTCATATTTGAACAGTATTTCATAAAACAAATGGAGAGTATTACATGAATTGGAAACTACTGACATTTTCATTTTTTAATATGATTTTTCAGAATGTTTTCGTACATCCTGGTATACAATGCATTTGGAAACAAAAATGTATTGAAGACAGGACAAATTACTAAACTTGAGACAAATACCCAGGGATTTCTTTATGGCCTTTTCATACTGATTTGACATGGACTAGACGTGGGCTCCTTAAATGATCCTTCTTGCATTATATATGATTGCAATATTGCCTAGATATAGTCACATTATGTTCTTTTCCCCCAAAAAAAATGTTCTTTAGAATTAACAAACCACAGATATTTAGTCATCTGCATTTCAATTTAATTACGCTGGTCAGAATTCATAAATATTTGAAGCTTAGGATAGGATTTGATTAAACTTTTGAAAATTTGACCATTAGTTTTATATTACATACGTTTATAAATTCTAATAAGTTCATGATATTATGATAGTATTTTTCAAAGCAAATCTACATATACCAATTTTTTCTATAAACTAAGCAGCTGAAAAGTTATTGATGATCAAATTTCAAAAGGTTGACCAAATCTTGTCCTAATCATAAAAAAATTATGGTCGGAGGGAAGTAAGATTCACTAATTATTTTTTACTTATTGTTGCTGCAGAAACCTGATTAATATACTGGCGGAGGTATCCCAGTCTGGAAAACAAAGGCATCATATTCCTTATCGAGATTCAAAATTAACCTTTCTTTTGCAAGAATCACTTGGTGGTAATGCTAAGCTCGCAATGATTTGTGCGGTTTCACCATCACAGAAGTACTGTTTGAGACTATGACATGCTATTTTCTTTTGCCATTCTTGCTTCCTCATGTGCTTATAATTTGTTTTTTCTTCTGCAGCTGTAAGAGTGAAACACTAAGCACTCTAAGATTTGCTCACCGTGCAAAAGATATAAAAAACAATGCTGTTGTCAATGAACAAAGAGAGGATGACGTCAATGTTCTTCGTGAGCAAATCAGGCAGCTGAAGGTATTATTTTTTAACTTCTTTTTGGTAATCATGATTTTCAATTAATTGCCTCTATCGTTATTGCAGGAGGAGCTTCAACACGTCAGATCAAATGGGAGCTTGCCAGGAAGCAATGGCAGCCCTTCCACTGGGTGGAATTCTCAAAATAGCCTTCTTTTGAAAATGAGCTTGAGTCGTCCAACAGCATTCCCCACCATCAAAGATGATAGTGATGAGGAGATGGAGATTGATGACAATGATGTTGAAAAGCCTTGTAATTTAGAAAACAAGTCTTCATTTCCTCATGGGGATGTTGAAACAAGTAGATGCAAGTCAAACTTGGCAGCAAGCATTCAGAAGGGCCTTCAAGTCATTGAAAGCCATCGGAATAGTGTTGCTTGGAGGAGATCATCATTAGGTCTTAACACTAGACTTATGGACGCTCATCTTTCAGTTCCAGTTTGCAAAGTTGATGTGGCTATTCAAACCGACCCTGAAGAGTCTGAACCAAGACAAAACACTATGGCTCTAATTCCTAGCAGTCAGCCTGAAGCAACTACAGATGGAAACAGAGAAATCTCTGATTGCATAAATCTACAGTTAGTAACAGTTGATGGATCAATACCCTCTAATGATCTAAAGCAACAGGAACAAGTCTTTAAAGTAGGTTACTAACTTACTATGCAGATGTGTGCACCATTTATCTGCAATATCAGCATGACAACTTATGCAAGGGTTTGTTTTATTCCTATAGGCTGTGGAGAAGGTCCTCGCTGGAGCCATCAGATGGGAGATGTTACGTGATGAACAGTGTGCAAAGCAAGCTGCTGAAATTCAACAGCTAAAACGTTTGGTTGGTGCCTAGCCCATGCTATCAGATTTTAGGATCTTTTATTCGTCGATCTGAAGTGTTTTCTTTTTGCAGGTGCAACAATATAAGCATGAACGCGAGTGCAATGCTGCAATTGCACAAATACGAGAAGAAAAAATTGCAAGGCTTGAAACACTTGTGGATGGGATTTTACCAACCGAAGAACTTATGCATGCAGAGAATCTCTCTCTCCAAGACGAAAACAAGGTCTTCTGCTTTTCCATTTATTTTACTATGCTGCCAAATATCTACTTGGTTCTTTTGAACTGAGCAAGCTATATTCTTAAACATGTCTCTTTTGTATCAACAAAAACAGATTCTCCATCAGAAGTATGAGAACCATCCTGAAGTTTTGAGTGCTAAAATCGAGCTTGAAAGAATCCAAGATGAGTTGGAGAGGTACAGAAACTTCAAGGATGAGAAGGAAGTTTTACTGGAGGAGATCCAACACCTGAAAAATCAGTTGCATTACATGCTGTCATCATCAACGGCATTGTGTAGGCCTCCAGTTGAACTTGTCCAGGCAATTAGTACTGTCTCAGATCGTCCAACCATTTCGGCTTTGGAAGAAGCTGGTGATGACGGCCACAGCATTGTTGATGCTGCTGAGAGTAGATGGATTACTCTTACAGAAGCACTTAGAGTTGAGCTTGAGAAGAGTAGATCTCTATCTGAACGTTTGCAGCTTGAAGTGGAATCAGAAAAGCAATGCTCAGAGGAATTAAAGGGAGCATTGGAAATGGCAATGCAGGGGCATGCTAGAATTTTAGAACAGTATTGTGAATTACAGGAAAAACATGCATCCTTGCTCTCAATGTGTCGCACCATCAATGATGGGATTGAAGATGTGAAAAAGGAAGCTGCAAAAGCTGGTGTGCGAGGGGCTGAATCTAAGTTCATTAATGCTCTTGCTAGGCAAGTATCAATTTTAAGAGCTGAGCGAGAGAAGGAGCGTCGGTTTTGGATGGATGAAAATAAAGGCCTTCAGCAACAGCTAAGTGATACTGCTGAAGCTGTGCAAGCTGCTGGTGAGCTTCTTGTACGGTTAAATGATGCTGAGGAAGCTGCATCACTTGCGCAGGTAATATTTTCTGCTTTGCATACATAGTTGCATACTTGCATTCATATACATTTTCTGCTTTGCATACATAGCGATGCTTGGAACCTTGGTACGTAGCTATCGCTAAGTTTGATTCTATAATTTATAAAGCTATTTATCACATGCTAAATTCCTCGAGTAAGTGATCCTGAGTGTTAGCATCTTTTTTATATGCTCTGCTCTAAACTCCAGTACAAAGCCAATTTGGTGATGTTTGCATTGACACTCCCAGTTAAAACCGAACACCTAATTCTTCCCTTGTTCTGCTTTTCTATGCTTCCATGCCTTCACTTTTGCGTCCAAATGAAATTCTGTTCAAATCAACTCTTATCTGAGCCAATTTCACCCTGTCTCAGGCTAATATCCATTCATGCATCTTAATTTCCCATTCGGAAATAATGTAATACCAATTATTTTGCTTTTTATGTTTTGCATTGTTTTTTATCTGGTTCTCGTTACTTATCTTAAACTTGTTCAGTAGCAACTAAAATTTAAGTAACCTGAAAAATTAGAACAATGACGATTGAGTTGATGTCACTATTTCATCAAAACTAAGAACACTAATCTTCCTTTGCTGCAGAAGCGGGCTGAGTTGGCAGAGCAGGAGATGAACAAGGCCTTTGCAGAAATTGACGACTTAAAGAAGGATCATGACCAAGAAGTTCTTGTGCTAAACCAGCGGCTCGCTGAATCCAAACTGCCCAGCAATGTTGTACAGTCACCTGAGCCTAGTGAGACCGGCCCCGCTAGATACGACACAGGTGGGAGCTTCGGCGATGAGCAATGGCGAGAGGAGTTCAAGCCCTTCCAGTCGGTCGAGGTCTCCAAAAGCAGTGATCCCAGCTCATGGTTTTATGGGTACGACAAATGCAACATTTGATGAGGCATTCTGGAGCCATTTATATTGATTTATTTTCGGATTCTTTCACCTAGAAAGGTATAATATGTAGTACACCTTGCCATTGAGGAAAAGAATTTTCCCAACGTTGGCTTTGCCATGGCCCATATACCAAACCGCAGCATCCCTCGCTGCCTAGTGCCTGCCTGCCCCTATCAGCAGGACTTTCACAGGTTGTATGTTGTGTCGCAAACTGAAAACTGTAAACTGAAAACTGAAAACTGTGTCGCCGCTATCAGATGGATTGATGGTGCATGTAAAAATGGCGGACTTATTTTTTGGGCAGTTGGAGAGTTGTTGATGAGTCGAGCTGATTTGTTTAATGTTGTCTTCTTTATACTTCAGTACTTTGTTGCTACTAGAACTAAGTTCTGATCTGCCCTTCCAGTCATGTGACATTATGGCCCAAACCCCTCTCTCTCTAATGTACATGTACTAAATTCTGACGGTTTGAAGAGTACTAATTCATCAGAATTGTCTTGTTTCTTATAGTCAAAATATAATGAATTTGAAGATAAAATTTTATATATAAGTGTAAATAGAAATATATGTATAATTTTTTTTCTAAAATTTCCTGTGATATTTGCTAATTGGTGTACAAAACATATATTGAAAGCTTATGTAAATAGGATATATTACAAGTTTGTTTAAGCCGGCTCTATCTCCATGCATCGATGCTGTTTTGCCGTTGTCGCCTCTGTTATGCACTCAAACTTTTTTCTCGTTTGCCAGCTTTGCAAGTTTGTATGGCAGTCATGTAAGAGCGAGTACAATAGGAATTAATAGTCTAATTATATAGTACACCCTCCGTTTCACAGTGTAAGCCATTCTAGCATTTCTCATATTTATATTGATGTTAATGAAACTAGATATATAACATCAATATAAATGTAGAAAATATTAGAATGACTTACATTGTAAAACGTAGGTATTAGGATTTTAGCACATAGGTAGGGAAATAAACTATAGAGAGAAAAGCCCCTGACTAATTAGACGCGCTTATGCAAATCTGCACTTACGTGGGCTCTCTACATGTCACGGCGCACAATAGAAAAATAGAACAACATGCAGCAATGTTAAGATTAAAACATTGAAAACTTGAATTGGTGAAAGCAAGTTTGTTGTATATCTTGTAGTTTAGCTAGTACATCTCTTAGATATCGTTGGTTGCATAAGTTTACCTGCCATCCCTCAACTTTACATCAAATTTGTTTGATATCCCTTATCCTCGATACCAATAATCTTCACCTCTAAACTATAAAAAGCCGTGTAATTTAGGTCCCATAGCAGTATAGATGTATGGTTTCGCTGATGTGGTATTCTAGTCAGGAAAAAAGTATGTGAGGCCCATATGTAAGTGATAGAAAATAATGTGGGCCTCACATCTCTTCTTTCTTCTCCTTGCTTCTCTTCTTGGGCGCTCGGCCTATCATCCTCCTCGCCGGTGGCAGATGGGGAAGAGGCGACCGGCAAGCCCGTCCGAGCTCCGCCACCTCGAGAGGCTCCGTCGTCGCCATTGCTGCCGCCGCACCTGATGACGACGATGACGCACACACGCCAGTGAAAAGCCCATGGTTGCCGCCGCCACACTCGACGACGACGACGTGTGCGTGTGCTCCAGCGCCGACCAAGCAGCCCGCCCTTCTCACCGCTAGCGACCGGTATCATCTCACCACCAACGATGTTGTTTTGTTGTTGGCCATCATCCATGCGCTGCCGTCAGAGTCAGCCCCATCGACGCTGCCGGACACCGCGCCTCCTCCCGAAGACTGCATTGCCAAAGCTGCCGCCGACCGCCACAGCTGGCTCTGCAGCAGCAGCAACTTCATCATCACTGCCGCCCCGCCGGATCTACTCTCCTCCTCTTCCTCCACCTCCTCCGTCGCCACCGCTGACTCCCACTGAAGTCGCTCACGTGGATGGGTGGATGTTGGATATTATTAGTGTTTGATGGGGAGGTGGGGGTGGTAGGTGGGTGAGGTGCGGCAAGATCGCTACCACGAGAGGACGAGGATAGGTCGATAAGGGACCTGCCCGCGCCAGCACGGCGCCTTCCCTAGGCCACGGCGGGATCCATGTGACGAGGAGGAGGAGAGGTCGTTGTAGTCGGCGGCGGCGGTGAACATGAGCGCCACGTGCATGTCGTCGTCATCGGGGGTGGCTGTGGAGCCTCTCGAGGTGGAGGGGCTTGGCCGGGCTTGCTGGCCGCCTCTCACCCATCTGCTGCTAGCAGGGAGGATGAGGGGCCGAGCGCCCGAGAAGAGAGAAGAGAATAAAGAAAATAAAGAAGAGATGTAGGAGGGCTCACATAATTTTCTCCCACTTACACGTGGGCCCCACATACTTTTTTTTTGCTCTATGGTGCCACGACAGTGAAACTACTAAATTGCACTGTTTTATATAGTTTAGGGGTGAAGATTTAAGGGATGCGAGGGATGGCAGGTGAACTTATTCCTTTATTGAACTTGCTCTAAGTGCAGTTAGCGGGAAATTCCGGCCCATATTTATTGGGCTTATATGGGCCTAGAGGGCTAGATGTCTCTAGATCGGCGGCCGGTCTCCCACCACTCCACACTCCACAGAAATGCCACCACCGCTCGTGTCTGCGGCTCTGCGCTTCCGCCACGGCCTCCGTCGCGTGGGCGCGAGGAGGATGCAGACGGAGGCGGCCGCCGGCGAGGTGGTGGGAGGCGTTGTCTCCGGCGGTGGCGCTTGGCGAGTGAGGCTGGTGCGGGCGCTCGGTGCCTCGGTGCCGACCGCGAAGAGAGAGAGAGAGAGAGAGAGAGAGAGAGGGGGGGCTTGCAGGCAAGGCATGCAGCCAAGGTGCTCGACGAAATGCCGGACACGGGGGAGGCGCTGTCTCCGCTGCGGCCTGCGGGGATGAGCGCGCTGCAGGGTGAACCTCCATGAACGTACAGTGGGATCTGGTCCAGGATGCTCGGTTTGACCGGGTTGCCGCGATGGCGTGGCGGAGGCAGAGGCAGAGCACTGTTGCCATGGAGACGATGGCCCTCAATTGGGCACCTTCTGCTTTCATGTGTCACTGGGGCAGATGTCTTGACACGATGACAACCGGGCAGTGGAGATTGAAGAGATCTAGATGTGTGATCGATGTCGCTTATGCTGGTTGCGCTCAGGCTCAGCTACACGGTTCATACTTGCTGACATACGAATTGATCTTGATCAGAGTGGTTGTTCTAGTAGCAATATCTGATGGCAGAGATCAAGATCAATTTCCCAGATAGCAAGAACCATCGTTCCATTATGTGCGTCTTCCCGTCAAGACCTCAGATGGGAGTTCATCAGATTGTCGCCTGTCTTGTCCCATCGCAACATGTGCCTACCTCAGATCAGTGTTCATCAGTTGATGATCAAGTGACACCATGATTCAGAGTTACATGTTTCAATCAAGGCAAATCAGAAATCTCGTCAGAAGTTTCACGTCCTACATCTGCACAGGGGCAGCAAAAGTACAATATATATAATGTGAATCTTCTCCTGGTCATCAAGTCCTCAACTCAAGGCTTATAAATAGGAAGGCCCCAGGCTTCTTTGTATCCAAACACCTCTTCACATTTTTCCCTCCAAGAAACCGACCCGCTTCACTCCACCCCGCAACGCAAGAAACCAAGAACTCCTCGACCGCCGGCTCGAGGCCACGGCTACCCACCCACCCACCGCCGCCGGGAAGCAGCGATTCTTCCTCGGGAAGGAGGACACCGCCGGCCATGGATCCGGAGGCGGAGGAAGCGCAGCTTCGCCTCGAGATGGAGTTGGCAAAGAAGGCCAAGGCGGACATGTCTGGGTTGCAACGCTCCAGCAGCCTCGACTTGGACCACGCCGGCTTGTATCCGCTGCCATTGCCGCCAGGGTGGCGGTCCGCCCCAACCTCGCCCCTGAGGACACCATCGAGCCCGCCCCAGCTCCAGTTCCCGCCGGCGTGGGCGGCTGATGTTGCCGGCACGTCGGGCTCGGCGGCGCCCGAGGACGATGGCCCAGCAAGAAATGCCGGCGCTGATGAAGCCACGGCGGGGTCTGCGCCCAAGAACGAGGACCCAGCAAGAACTGCGGGCGCCGATGATGGCCCCACGAGGTCTGACTACGCCGCGATGATGCGGATGGCATTGGCCAAGTTCCAAGACGACGATGCTGCTGCCGACGATGAGGAGGCGGCGTCCGCGGTGATGGAGCAGGCGATGACCGGCCTCATGGACCTCACCTACCGCAAAGCGAAGCCTCCAGAGCTGCCTTACGAGTTCGCTACAAGATGGCCTATTCCTATTGCTCATGTAAGTGCCTGCTCCTTGGTCTCTTGATTCTGAATTCTTGGCATTTCTTGTCGAGGCTTCCAGCTCTGTTCATGTTCTTGTCATCTTTGCCTCTTTGCAAACCCGCCTCCTTGTTCTGTTTCTTGTTTGTTTTTGCTGCTGGTGGGTAGTAGGAATTTCTTTGTTCCTGTTTGTTTTAGGACGAGGAATTTCCTAAGGAGATCAATTGCATTTCTTTCTGCATCTATTTTTTTTGTTGTTGTGCAAGAACTGCCTGCTTTTTGATTCTTTCCCTGCATCGTGGTCAGTGATCACCAATGGGAAACATCTTGTGCTATTTATGATCAATGAAGAATTCCCTTTCCTTTAGTTGGGCATTATTAATTAACATCTGGTTGAATTTCCTTACACGCGCTCGAATTCGATCATGCGTGCAAGTCCCATGGCGTCTTGCCTGACAGTTGCATTCAGTCAAATCGATTGACCCATCTCTGCTTCTTCATACGTATGATAGTTGCATCGAATCAAAAGTTTGATCCATTTCTTACCCACCTACACTAATTCTACAATTATGTGTGTTCACAGGATGGTACGCTTCAAGCGGAAGTAATGCGTGATCCTGTTATCTTGCCTTCTGGATATGTAAGTGACAAGATTGCCCCTTTGCTAGGATTTTATCCAATTCTGTATAATTATCTGCTGGGTGTTTTCAGTTTTGTTTGTTGTAGCTAATGTTCTGCCAACAAGCTAAGATTGTCAGAAACCAGGCAAATTATCTATCACCAATTGGCAAAACATTGATTCGTTGTACTTATACACTTGTTACACTGGATGGTAGTAATTAGTGTCCTTGTTTAAATATTGTTATTTACAATGCACTTCTAGTTTTTAGGCTTCACTTGCCGAACACTAAAATGCAAATCCTCTTGGATTAGATTTACTCTTGAGTTTGCATCATCTTAAATCTTAGATTCCTATTTTTTAATCTTTCAAATCAAATGCTAACCTTCTCTTGGTTCTGTTAAAATTAACACCCGCTTCCTGCTTTCTGTAGTAGTTTGAATCGTCAAATGCTGCTTAGGTTTGATACTTTATTCATGCACGTTATGATGGTTCATAAGTTCATCATATGATATGATGACTAGAATGTATAGTGATCCTGAAGGATAGAACACGGGACAAAATAATAATTTTACCCTAGTTTCTTTCATTTCCATTTATGCATAGTCTTTTGCCCCTTTTTCTATAATATCCTGTACCATAACCTATGAAGATTTTGGCAATTTAGCATTCTATTGCTTGATATATTGATTAGTAAAACTTTTTTTTTTTTTGCCACAATAAGTCACTGTGTGCTGTTTTTCTGAAGTTAGCTATGGTGGTTATGTTCTGCAAATCCACCATGATTTAGATTATCCCAGTAACCATATTTTGCTTGTTTGGTTGCAGTCTGTTGATCAAACATACCAAAACAACCAAAAACAGCAGAATCCATGGACAAATACCAGCACATTTACTGATCACTCCTTGCCCTACTCTCTCTCTGTTCCAAACCACCTTCTCCGTGACATGATTTCTGCATGGTGCCTCGATCACTCGGACCTTTCCCCATCTACCACTTCTGATACACCTTCCACTCCCTTGGAACCTTCAGAGGAGGAACAAATTCAACGCATCCTAAAACTATTCTCAGGGAATTCTGCATCGCAACGAGAGGCTTTGAAACTGATCCAGCTACTCACTAAAACCACCAAAGGGATGCAACCTTGCCTTGCCAAGTATGCGGACATTATCCCAGTGCTGATAAATCTTAGGATGAAATATAAATCGAGTTGGACACAAGATCTTGAGGAAGAGAGGCTCACAATAATCCTCAATCTGACCATGCACAGGCAAAACAGGGAGATCCTAGCTGGACAGAATGAATTACCAGGTGCTCTAAAAAAAATTGTTAAGAAGGCTGGCAATCGTGGTAAGCGAACATCATCCTTGGCGAAGGTAGCTTCTATAGTTGCTGTCCTGTCAGAGTTTGACATGTTCAGGAAAAGAATGCTGGATGCTGGTGGAATGAAAATGCTTCGAGGTATGCTCAAGATAAAGGATACTGAAGTGATAACGGAGGCTGCCACTGCGATCCTTGCACTCTACGCAGATGGTGAAGGCGAGCAACCAGCCAGATTTCATGACGTGCCTGAGATGCTGCTGGAATGCCACATGTTCACTGATGGGATCCTGCTTCTTCTTGACCGTCTGCCAAAATCCCCACGTGTTTTCAGAAAAATCTGTGATCAGGCTTTGCAATTGGTGAATATCGTCATGGCTGAAGATGCAAGTGGGCCGGTGACACGTAAGGGCATCCTCTCAGCAATTTCCTTGATCTACGAGATTGTTGAAAGGGATGTGGGTAAGATGAATGCGGTGAAGAACATGGAGGATTTCATCGAGCGGTTGCGTCAGCTATCATCAGATAGATTGCCGATGCAGAAAATGCTCCAGGTGGAGAGAATAATCAGGACTCTGTCAGATGCGTTTCCAGCTCCTATGGTGCGAGGGCGACGCCAAGAACCCAGTGGAAGCCGTCTTCTAGCTTGAATCTTATACTGTTCCTCTGTACAGATCTCAAAAGGCTCGAGATTTTACTTCTGCTCGCTTAACTTTCTGGAGAAGTTTGAATTTGTTGACTGTGCAGCAATGTGATGGATCACACGAACAATTCAAAGCATAGACAGAATAACTTTGTTTCACTTCCTGGTGAGAGATTGTAACAAATGATTGGTGTTAGTAACTGACCGAATTGAATATTATTGTGATTCTGTGTAGTACTCCTGTATGAAGAGAAAAATCTTGTATCAACTGGCGACCATTCGTTTCTTTTCTCGAGTGTTACAATTGGTATATAATCCCTTGTTAATAATTTTGTTTGGAGCAATATTTCTTATATACAAAACGTCTTCTATGTGCATCAAACTTGGGAGTCAAATGCAACAGCATAGGACTCGGACAAGAAGGTAAATTATTTATTTTTTTTATGGGGAAGGTAAACTATTTCTAGTTCTGTATAAATGTTTGTGTAGAAGAAGATCTAAAGAAAGTCAAGCCAGGGCAGAGCGCATGTTGATGCCGAATCGCTCTGATTAGCCCAATTGCACCAGTGTGGGCTGTGAAATATCGGTTTGAACATCTTTTATGTTGTTACTCCCTACATTCCAAAATATAAGGCACAACCACCCTTAATCCAAAGACCAAGAAATAATTATTATCATCTTGTAGTTTGGATCATCCTAATAAATACTAATGCATGCATCCAATAGGATTAGATAACATGAGAGTGGAGGATTTCAAAAAGTAATAATTTAATGGAGAAGATGCCATAGTTAATTGCATGCTTGCATGTATGATTTATATTATGGAACATAAAAGAAAAGTGGTTGTGCCTTATATTATGGAATGGAGGGAGTATATTATAAATTGCATCTATATCGTAAGTTTATGCACGGCAAGCACCAGTGTGGAAATTCTCGGATTTGTAATTGTTGACGACCAAATTTGGTAATCCAGGGATCGGAGATGAAGAAGAAACCAAGATGGAATTCGAGATGGAAATCGTCCCGGAAACAGAGTAAGGATCGGCTGAAGTCCGAATCGGCTGCGGATAGATCGACAGGGTTCGAGTCGGATTGGGTTAGCCGGTTGAGCTGAATCCGATAACATGACATAGCATATGTTGTCGGTTTAGGTTGTCGTGCTTCAAGATGATTGCCACACACATGGATAGAGTCTTGAGAAGGCGATTGAATCTATTAATTAGGATATTTTATGTAATTTCCTTAGAGATATGTTTGGGTAAAAGTCTGCCGCAAAGACTTATGGTATCTTAGAGTTTGTTAGAGATAAGAGTCGTGTCCGATATGGACATATTTTGTAATTCTCGGGTATAAATAGACCCCGAGCCCCATGTAATCAAACTAATACACGTTCAATACAATCTCGGCGCATCGCCACCCTTTTACTTTCGTTTTGTTTCGACGAGTTCTTACTTTCGGGTTGAACTGCATCGGTTTCGATCTTTAACAAGAGGTAAAACTTGTTATGGCGGCTTGCGTTTTCAGGATTAGTGCTTCCATCTTTATGATACTCTAATCTTGTTTATATAATTCGTCGAGTTATCATATATCTTCCATAATCTTCGACTATATCGTTATCTAACCTACAATTGGCTAACATCTGCTAGGAGAGGGCAGCCGATTAGGTTAAATACCGACGTTGACTTAGATTATATAAGATATCCACCACTCTATGAAACATCCAACGGCTTGATTGTCTAGATATTGTCCTTCTTTTCATACTTATAGCTGCATCAGTTGAGTTTGATCTTATGAGTCGTGATTAGAATCTCAATCTCTAGCCTCCTTTTGGTTACCGATTAGGGTAGTATTGGGGTTTCAGCCGATCTTACCTGGTTTAACTACATTTGTCTTATATGCTTTATTGATATGTTAAATCCGCCCTTTATATTAAGATCTTGTCGCATTTGAATATATTAGGCCTTTGTTTGATATATTTTACTTGCTGCGATATCTCAATATAGAGTAGTATCGGAGTATTAGCCGATACATGCTAGATCTATCTGATTGGCTATGCTATGAACATATATAGTCTCGTTATTAATATATATTTCGATCTAAGTGATTTATACTATCTTGGCATGGCAACCGATCTATCCCAATCACTTGATTTAAGTACATATCGATATAGGGATTATATATTGTTAGTATCTATAGCCGATCGAGTAGATTTAGTTTCTTCTTACTTATTAATGACTGCCGATCGATGCATATATGACATCGGCTCAAAGATAAATGATATGTCATCGGCATCTAGCCGATCGGCTATTGTTTATGGATTTAACCGCGGTTTCTTTGTTTTTGTTTCTTGTTGATTGCAGGATCAAATCAACTGGCACGCTAGCATACCCGAAGGCGAGTTTTGGACCTGCACTGGAGTTAAGCAGATTTCCCAGGCCTCGTGTTTTCACATCAACACGCTTTTGGCACGCCTGGTGGGACCGATTAGAAGTCAGAATCACAACTGCTTTTCCTCATGGCTGAGAAACAGCCAGCATCTCCATCTTCAGCTGGTAAAGATGGTTCTACTAGGTCTAAGTTTCCAAAGCTTGATGTATCTGAGATTGATGAAGGCAACATCATGACCATTACTCCGGACAAGTTGACACCTGAGCAGCAGAAGGATCTTGAAGCAATGATGCAGCAATCACGGAGCCAATTCTTGAATTCATTCATGGAGACCCACAAGGGAACAATTGTTCAGAAATATAAAGTAAAAGTAATTGCTGATGTTCCTGGGACAGGTTCTTCCAAGGATGGAGAAGTAAAACAAGCTCCAGATGGTGCAGCTCAACCAAGTGATAAAGGTGATGCAGATGGTTTTCAAGGGGTTCAAGGTGATGGCTCTCAAGGGGTTGAAGGTGTTGGCTCTCAAGGGGTTCAAGGTGATGGTTCTCAGGGATTTCAAGGTGAAAATCTTAACCAAGATGGCAACACGGCACAGCTACAATTTAACAATTTCCAAGATCGGATCGACTATGCCATGCAACATGCTTTGATTAATCAATCCGGGGTATTAGTCAACACATTATCAAACATGGTGAAGTCGATGGTTGATGGCTCAATAGCTGAATATTAGGCTACAGGACCGGTATATTTGCCAGGAGGGATTTTTCCAAATTATCGGCCCTTAATCACTAACAATCAGCCAACTGTTCAGCCAGTTCCTCCCAATGCACCACCGGCTCAACCGATAGCACCAGTATTGGTCCCTGCACCTAATGCACCGTCATCGGCACCAGGTCAATTGGTTAATCCTCGATTGTTGGTGAGAGAGCAGCCACAGCATAGCGGGCAGAATGTGAATCGGCTAACTCACGATCAAGTTGCAGCTATGTTCTTACCACCTCAATCTAGTGTTGACACAGTCCAGCAACAGCCAATTCAACAAACACCACCAAGGCAGCAAGTTGTGCAGCCGATCCAACAGACACCGCCAAGGCAGCAGGTGGTACAGCCGATTCAGCAAACGCCACTGAGACAACAGGCTGTTCGGCCGATTCAGCAACAAGGTCTGATGAATGCATCAGCTGGGTTTGGAACACCCGACAATCTGCCAGGGCAACATGCTGCGAATCAAGTTGTCCTAGAGCATTTGGTTCATAATGTGCAACCAGATCAAACGGTGGTACCTCAAGTTGTTCTCGAACATTTGGTTCGCAATATACAGCCGAATTTTCAGAATTACCAGGGGGGCAATTTGAATTATCAGTATCAACCTCCATCACCGCAAGTTCAATATCCGCAAGGAGGACCAGCTCGGCCCCAGTTTGTTCCTCAATACAATCAGTTCGAGCCCGTGCCACAACAAGCACAAGGAGCGCCGCAGCAACGACCATGGGCCGATATGATTGCAGATGTAATGAGGGAACAGTTTGGGCTTAAGCCAAAAGATGCTGGAAATTTGTATCGGTATCTTTACCCCGAGTGGTTTGAGGGAGTTCCTCTACCTAACATATTCAAGGTTCCAGACTTTTCAAAATTCTTAGGGCAAGATAGTGTTTCAACCTATGTACACGTTAGCCGATTTTTAGCTCAGTATGGTGAAGCATCGGCTGTGGATGCCTTGAGAGTTAGGTTGTTTGCATTGTCTTTGTCTGGATCGGCTTTCACTTGGTTTTCTTCATTGCCATGTGGATCAATCAATAGTTGGGCCGATTTGGAGAAGCATTTCCATAGCTATTTCTACAGTGGGATTCATGAGATGAAACTATCCGATTTAACAGCGATTAAGCAAAGGCATGATGAGCCTGTACAGGAGTACATTCAGAGGTTCAGAGAGATGAGGAATAAATGCTACAGCTTGGCCTTGACTGATGCCCAGTTAGCCGATTTGGCTTTTCAGGGTATGATAGCTCCGATTAGGGAGAAGTTATCGTCTCAAGACATTGATAGTTTATCACACCTTGTGCAGAAGGTAACCTTGCATTAACAGAGGTTTGCAGAAGCCAGGAAGAATTTTAAAAAGGTTAATCATGTCTGTCCTTACATATATGGATCGGATGATGATGACGATGACGACGACTCCGAAATAGCAACAGACGAATGGGTTAGAAGCAAGAAAGTTATACCATGCCAATGGGTAAAGAGTTCTGGAAAAGAGGAGAGGTATGACTTTGATATCACCAAGGCTGATAAGATTTTTGATTTGCTACGTCGGGAGAAACAGATTCAACTTCCTGCTGGTCATACAATCCCATCGGCTGAAGAATTGGGCAAGAGGAGGTATTGCAAGTGGAATAATTCTGGGTCTCATTCTACTAATGATTGCAAAGTCTTCAGGCAGCAGCAAATCCAGGCAGCTATTGAGGGAGGCAAAATCAAATTTAATGATTCCAAGAGGCCGATGGAGGAAGAGCAAGAGGTTTTTAGGTGAATTCGGCTAAAATAATCAATAAGTATTAGAAGAAATATAACAAACAGCAGGAGAGGCATTATGAAGAAGATGATGGTGGTTTTGATCTTCATTGGGGCTGTGAGTTCTTTAGATTTTGCTGGAATGAAGGTATGTGGCTGCCATCTATTGAAGACTGTCCTGGGTGCGGTAATGTTGCAGAGAGTTCAAGCCGATCGTATAATAGGAGCAATCGGCTAAGGCAAGCAAGAATTCCTATTCATCAAAGGTTGGGCCCAGTGAACAAAGATTGTAACCAAGAGGACAATGAAGACAGGAAGACTCAATGGTGTCCTTCTGTTATTTTTACAAAGAATTAGAAGAGAAGGGTTCAAAGGTTGAGGAACAGGGAGCGTTTTCAGGAAGTCGAGCAAGAAATAAATCATCGGCTAAAGAAGACAAAACCGAAGCAGGAGTGGCGTGTTAAAAATCAAGTTCCTGCAGCTGATGAAGCTACGGCCAATGAAGCAAAGAGATTGGCTAAAGGGAAAAGTGTTGTGACTGCATCGGTTAACATGGTTTTCACATTGCCTGTCGAATTTGGGGTCAAGCAAGTCGATGTCGATGAAGTTGAAGAAGAATCGGCTAAGTTGATTTTATCACCAGAACAAGCAGTATTTGAGAAGCCGGAAGGGACAGAGAATCGACATCTTAAACCATTGTATATAAATGGCTATGTCAATGGGAAGCCGATGTCCAAGATGATGGTCGAAGGTGGGGCCGTAGTGAATTTGATGCCTTATGCTACATTTAGGAAGTTGGGCAGAAATGCTGAGGATCTCATCAAAACAAACATGGTGCTCAAAGATTTTGGTGGCAATCCATCAGAAACCAAAGGAGTTTTGAATGTGGAACTGACAGTCGGCAGCAAAACTATCCCTACAACATTCTTTGTCATTGATGGGAAGGGTTCCTACAGCTTGTTGCTTGGAAGGGATTGGATTCATGCCAATTGTTGTATTCCTTCAACCATGCATCAATGCTTGATTCAGTGGCAAGGCGACAAGATTGAAATTGTGCCAGCCGACAGGTCAGTTAATGTTGCCAGTGTCGATTTAGCTCTTTGGGAGATGGATGGTCTCGATTGCTTATCTGGAAAAGTTTGGGATGGAGATTTTCTAAAAGTGTTCGATTCTGATGTACAACCAATTGAAGACGGAGAGCCCAAGCTATTATTTTGAGGGCGTCGTGGAGGGTTCAAACGTCTACACCAAGGATACAGTAGATGATCTCGATGACAAGCAAGGACATGGTTTCATGTCGGCCGATGATTTGGAAGAAATTGACATAGATCCAGGTGACTGACCAAGGCCGACATTTATTAGTAAGAATTTATCTTCAGAATTTAGAACCAAGTTGATAGAGCTATTAAAGGAATTCAAAGATTGCTTCGCTTGGGAGTATTATGAGATGCCAGGACTCAGCCGATCGATTGTTGAACATCGGCTACCTATCAAACCAGGGGTTAGACCACATCAACAACCTCCGAGAAGATGCAAAGCCGATATGCTCGAACCTGTCAAGGCTGAGATTAAACGTTTATATGATGCTGGTTTTATTCGTCCTTGCCGATATGCTGAGTGGGTTTCTAGTATAGTCCCTGTTATCAAGAAAAAGGCAAGGTGAGGGTGTGCATTGATTTCAGAGATTTAAACAAAGCTACCCCGAAGGACGAGTATCCAATGCTAGTAGCCGATCAGCTGGTTGATGCTGCTTTAGGACACAAGATATTGAGTTTCATGGATGGAAATGCAGGATATAATCAGATTTTCATGGCTAAGGAAGATATACGTAAGAAAGCCTTTAGGTGTCCTGGTGAATCGGTTTGTTTGAGTGGGTTGTAATGACTTTTGGCTTGAAAAGTGCTGGAGCTATATATCAAAGGGCCATGAATTATATATATCATGATCTGATCGGCTGGTTGGTTGAAGTTTACATTGATGATGTGGTTGTTAAGTCTAAAGAGATAGGCGACCACATAGCCGATTTGAGGAAGGTTTTTGAGAGAACAAGGAAATATGGCCTGAAGATGAATCCAACGAAATGCGCTTTTGGTGTATCGGCGGGCCAGTTTTTGGGATTCTTGTTCATGAGAGGGGGATTGAGGTAACTCAAAGGAGAGTTAATGCAATTAACAAAATTCAGCCTCCAGAGGACAAGACAGAGTTGCAGGAGATGATCGGCAAGATAAATTTTGTTAGAAGGTTTATTTCTAATTTGTCTGGAAGATTAGAGCCTTTTACGCCATTGTTAAGATTAAAAGCCGATCAAAAGTTTACTTGGAGGGCAGAGCAACAGAAAGCTTTGGATAGTATTAAGGAGTATCTTAGCTCTCCTCCAGTTTTGATTCCTCCACAGAAAGGGATACCTTTTAGATTATATCTGTGAGCCGGTGAGAAGTCAATCGGCTCGGTTCTAACTCAGGAGTTGGAAGGAAAAGAGAGGGTTGTTTTTTATCTAAGCCGTCGGCTCTTGGATGCAGAAACAAGATATTCCCCTGTGGAGAAGTTGTGCTTGTGCTTATATTTTTCATGTACGAGGTTAAGGCATTATCTATTGTCCAACGAATGCACTGTCATATGCAAAGCCGATGTCGTCAAGTACATGTTATTGGCTCCAATTTTGAAAGGAAGGGTTGGAAAGTGGATATTTTCCTTAATGGAGTTTGATCTTCAGTATGAGTCACTGAAGGCGGCCAAAGGGCAAGCTATAGCCGATTTTATTGTTGATCATCGTGATGATTCAATCGGCTCGGTTGAGGTTGTGCCATGGGCTTTGTTCTTTGATGGGTCAGTATGCACTCATGGTTGTGGTATCGGCTTGGTTATAATTTTTCCTCGGGGGGCAAGTTTTGAGTTTGCTTATACTATTAAACCTTATGCGACTAATAATCAGGCTGAGTATGAAGCAGTTCTCAAAGGGTTGCAGTTACTCAAGGAAGTTGAAGCCGATGCTATTGAAATTATGGGAGATTCCTTGCTAGTGATCAGTCGATTAGCAGGAGAATATAAGTGCAAAAATGATACATTAATGGTTTATAATGAGAAGTGCTGAGAGCTAATGAAGGAATTTCGGCTAGTTATTTTGAGGCATGTATCTCGAGAGCAAAATATTGAAGCTAGTGATTCGGCCCAAGGGGCGTCGGGATATAAGCCGATGATCAAAGATGTCAAGGTTGAGGTTGCTGTATTAACAGCCGATGATTGGAGATATGATGTACATCAATATTTACAGAATCCATCTCAATCAGCTTCTCAGAAATTGCGTTACAAATCGTTGAAGTATACTTTGTTGGATGATGAGCTCTATTATCGGATGATTGATGGGGTGTTGCTTAAGTGTTTGAGTGCCGATCAAGCTAAGGTTGCAATCGGTGAGGTTCACGAAGGGATTTGTGGTACTCATCAATCGGCTCATAAGATGAAGTGGTTGCTTCGACGTGCGGGGTATTTTTGGCCGACAATGTTGGAAGATTGTTTCAAATATTACAAGGAGTGTCAAGATTGTCAGAAATTTGGAGTGATTCAGAGAGCACCGACATCGGCTATGAATCCAATCATTAAACCATGGCCATTTAGAGGTTGGGGAATTGATATGATCGGTATGATTAATCCACCATCGAGTAAAGGGCATAAGTTTATATTGGTGGCAACTGATTATTTTACCAAGTGGGTAGAGGCGATTCCTTTGAAGAAGGTTGATTCTGGGGATGCTATATAGTTTGTTCAAGAGCATTTAATCTATCGATTTGGTATTCCTCAAACCATTACAACTGATCAAGGTTCAATCTTCGTGTCCGATGAGTTTGTTCAGTTTGCCGATAGCATGGGTATCAAATTGTTGAATTCTTCACCATATTATGCACAAGCTAATGGGTAGGCCGAGGCATCTAACAAGAGTTTGATCAAATTAATTAAGATAAAGATTTCTGATTATCCTCGGCAGTGGCATACTCGATTGACCGAAGCGTTGTGGTCTTATCGGATGGCTTGTCATGGATCGATCCAAGTCCCTCCTTATAAGCTTGTTTATGGACATGAGGCTGTTTTACCATGGGAGGTTAGAATTGGCTCAAGGAGAATGGAGTTGCAAAATGATTTGACAGCCGATGAATATTATCATCTCATGGCCGATGAAAGGGAAGACTTGATTCAATCTAGATTAAGAGCTCTTGCGAAGGTTACTAAGGATAAGGAACGAGTTGCTCGGCATTACAACAAGAAAGTGGTACCCAAGACATTTTCGGAAGGTGAATTTGTATGGAAGTTGATTTTGCCGATTGGGACTCGGGATAACAAATTTGGCAAGTAGTCGCCGAATTGGGAAGGACCGTTCCAAATCTATAAGGTTGTGTCTAAGGGAGCTTACATGTTGCAAGGACTCGATGGAGAAGTCTATGGACGAGCGCTAAATGGCAAGTACTTGAAGAAGTATTACCCAAGTGTTTGGGTTAATGCATGATCGGCTGATGTTGCCGATACATGACAGCTGATGACTTTGCATCGCCTTGAGATGGCCGATATTGTTATATCTCCCTTAGTTGTTTTCATATTGTAATCGGTTGTGTTTTGCCGATGTACAATGGCTGATATTGTTATATTGCCCTTAGTTGTTTTCATATTGTAATCGGTTGTGTGTTGCCGATGTACAATGACCGATATTGTTATATCGCCCTTAGTTCAAATTATAATTTTATCAATTCTTTTGACACTGTCAAAATTAGGGGGGCACATATATGGAAAATTGCAAATTTTTTGAGCAAAAATATGGAGCTATATTGAGTTGGCATAAAGATTATCAAGATAAGTTAGATGAAGAGCCAAAGTTTTTTAGCCGATTAAAAGTTTCTTAGCCGATTACAAAAATTCCTAGGACCCACTACACAAAATATCACTGAGACAAATATTGCTGAATAGCCGAAATAGCTCTCAGCCTAATTTGTTCTACTTGAGCATCGGTTCCAGGGATGACTTTTAGAGACTTGGTCATATCATCGACATTCTTGATAGCCGATTTTAGTCTTGCTATCTGCTCTTCAACAGATTGTGGGAGATCGGCTGGCTTTTTATGTTCCATATCCAGCTCGGCGTTGCACTCTTGAAGTTGTGCCAAGAGCTCAATCTTGCGAGCTTCGAGCCGATCAATATTATATTTGATCGGACCCTTAGATAGCTGATCAAGCTTGGCCTTCTCTTCATGAACAAGCTGCCGATTGGCCTGGATCGTGGCCTCGATATCTTTGCGCTCCTGACGCTCAGCTAGTCTCAGCTTGGCCTTTTCCAGCTTGAATTGATGCTGCTCGAGATAGACAGCTGGAGTAAGGACATCGGCTAGCTCATCTGGGATTAGAGCTTGAACCTCATGTAGCCGAGTCCTAATTGATCCGCAATCATCCACCAAGCTATCTAGCGATGATGCCTCTAGCCGATGAGAAATGTCTTCAAGAATTTTCCTCACATCATCGGACAAGGGGGCTAAAGCTTTGCTTGTGGTATCCTCTTCTGTCTCATCAAAATAGTCTCTAATGTCAAAGAGAAAAGATCGGCTAAGACCCGCAATAATGATTTAAAGAGAGTTAGAGGCCGAATAGACATAACCGATCTAGGTGTTTGTGTCAAAGGAAAACTTACTGGGATAGCAGGAGCAGCTGGTAGTACTTCTTCAATATGATGACTCCCTGCAGCCGATGGAGTTTGATCACTTGATGGTTGCCGAACAGGAGAAGAAGGAGGAGAAGGTGGCTGCAAAAGAGAGATAAGTGTTAAGATAAGATGGGCTATGATCGGTTAATGAGAAATTAAGAGCATCTTACTGGTGGAACCGGTTTGAGAGTTGGTGCTGCCGATTTCTTTTTCACAGCAATTCTCTTTTTCTGCAAAGATAAGATTAATGACTAATCAGCCGAGGATAAATAGTTATAAAAGGGAATCAGGGAGAGATATTTACCCTAGAGAAGTGAGCTGGAGCAGAGGGAGTCGGAGGAGTTTGTTTGGGTGAAGCCGATGGAGTTCTTTCAGTATCACTTACTTCATCTGCGGCTTGATCAACATCCTCTCCGATCTCTTCTTCATCCAGAGCTTGTTCGATGGATGGGTCCAGGGCAGGCAGATCATCGGTTGGCTTGGGCTTCTTTAGTTTGGCCTTCTTCTTTGGGGCTGGAGCCGATGTGTCTACAGCCGATGACCTGGTTCTTTTCTTTTTACTGGCATCGGCTGGTTTTCTGATGAGCCCTTGAAGAAGAGTTGAAGTCTTGGGGGCATTATAGCTGATGACATGAGGGGATGGCCCACCTCCATTTTGAATTAAACCCGGGGTATATTCGATATCTCTGCCACTATTGCTTTGATGTGGAGGCGAGGATTCTGTTGTCTGCAAAACAGAAGAGAAAATTAGTCAAGTTATGAATCGGCTAACAATTATTCAAATGAAATTAATGAGATTAAGGCTTACCTGAGGTATGACATCAGGAAAGAGATCTGTCATATACATTGAGGCTGGTTGGTGGAACAGATGCAACTTCCATTCACCCCACCATCTGTCGAATGATCTGCTCCTAAACCTTGCTAGCTCTATATTTTCAATACTGCCCAGAGGAGGTCCTTGGAGGTTGAGCAGTCGATCCATCATCAAGGTCGATGAAATTTCCCCTCGGCATTGAATTTTATTGGCAAAGGACAAGCCGATTGGTAGTTGTCCCATCCCAAGTTGTCTGGCAGCACTCATCGGATGATAGAACTCATAAGAAATTTGAATGTTCCTTCCTTGATGAATGCCAACAGGGAGGATGCATGGACTAATTGCAGCCGAGAAAACTTCTCTGGACTTTTGGTATCTTTCATGATTGATGTCCTCAAATCTAAAGTCCGATGGATTTTCTAGGAGAGTCGAGTCTTCATAGGGGAACCAAATCCGAGCGTCTTTCTGAAAGCCATCATAAAAACTGCAGAACCAGTCCTTAGCAGTTCAGCTGATAGCTTTGCTCCTGCATCGGCTGGTGTGGAAGCATATTCTCCATAAGATGTACATCTACGATGGGTGCATTCCTCTCCATCATCTTCTACAATCGGCTCCAATCTTGGGAATTCGGCTTCTATCACGGATGGCCGATTGACAAATTTCATGACCATCAGATTCAACCAAGATTGTAATAACCACCATGGTCCACCTGCTCCAACTACTGAGCCGATGGCTATCTTAGCCAATGCATTGTTCCATTTGATACAAATAGCCGAGGAGGATCTTGCCTAAGGGGAATTGTCTCTTTGATTCCAAGGCTTCGGCTACAAACTGCCAGTTGGTTGTAGGGCCGCAGCTTGATCTACAGAAGAGGAATTTCTCTAGCCACATCAGCAGGAAGGCTACATGTTCTCGAGGAGTGACAGAGCCTTGGCCCATATATGCTGCTACATAACCAGACCAGCCGCCCATGCTCTTGGTCCTGAAGTCATACTGATTCTTCGTGTTCAAGCTCATGGGGTTAGCCGATGAGGTGACATCCAGACCGGTGATCATGGTGATATCTGTTAGGGTCGGGGTCATCGGCCCTTAGTTGAATAAGAAAGCATTGATGGTGTTGGACCAGAAATAGGAGGCGACAGCCATTAAAGGTTCATCTTTAGCTAAATTAGCTATGGTAAGGTTAAGCGCTTGGCCGATTCCAATTTCATCCCAATGAACCCTCTTGCTAGCCGACATGCGCTTTAACCATGTAATTGTCACGCCCGGAATTTCTATCCAAAATTCCAAACGCTTACATGTATGTAAACCCTCGTCCAGGAATCAGCCGAGGCACACAATAACAAATTGATAATAGAGTACAATTATTACTCTAATTAATAAGCGAATAAAATGTCATTACAGAGGTAGATAGTTCCTCTCAATCAATAAAGATCTAAGCAGCGGAAAATAAAAATAAATGGCGCAGACGACTCCACTCCACAGGCAGCTTGACCAGGGCTACGCCTAATCCTCAACACCATCAGCATCACTGTAGAACTCCTCCTCTGATGAATGATTGCAAGGTGAGTATATGACATACTCAGCAAGCCACGCAGCAAATATGCAAGTGCACAGGATAACAAAGGATGGCATAATATAGGCTTCTTTGCGTAAATAGCATTTAATGAATGTTTCAGAATTTAATAAAACAGTAGAGTATTAATTAAACAGTATTAGTCCAACACTATACAACATACCCTGTTGTATAGGCCCAACCATTCTGAACAACCAAACCCCGGCTGCACAGTCCGAACTCCAAACCAGGAATATACCATTCCAAACCAGGAGCTAATCAAATTATTACCAGTTATAGCATCATTCATTATGGTGTGAAGTGTGAGACTAATCACGAAAGACATTGTTAGACCCGCCCATAACCGCGGGCACGGCTATTCGAATAGTTTTACTCTGGCGAGAGGTGTACCACTGTACCCACAAGACACAGCCCCACGACATGTCACCATGTGCCTCAATACCACCACGGTACCTCAGAAAGGAGCTGTGACATTACCCCTCGCACAACACAATCCAAAGCAATGCACCGCTCCTGGATCATAATCACCTCCTTATAAACAAGGCATGGACTTCCCAGCGACCCCCGTGGGCTTATCTCCGCCACTTCTCAGTCTGGTGCTCCGCAATGAACCATGCTATACAAAAGGTAAAGCCGTTGCCCACGCTGGCTTGTGGTTGGCACGATTAATGTTTCACAACCGAAACTCGTGAACCGGTCCTTAATTGTCATGAGCACAACCATCAAAACCATGTACTCACAACCCACCATTATCAGATTTTAGTTGGCAAATTAATTAGTTAACCAACCACGATTGACCATCGTGAACTATCATTAAGCCATCATTAAATAATAGTGAATCATAAGTTATCCCATTAGTGTGCTAAGGTTTCTAAGCACGGCTAAGCAAGTATATCTAATATCTAGTTGAACCAATATTTAAAGCTCAACTAGTCAAGTTACAATAACCCAAGGTATCAAAGAATAAGGTAATCAAGAACAAAAGGGCTATAACAAACAATAGGTTAATTCCACCTAATGACATTCGAAAATAAATGCAATAGTTGAATAGAAACAATAGCTTTAAACGGGATCAACATGCTCAAAGGATTGATTAGGATCTGTGTGACTTGCCTTGTTGGCCTTGGAACTCTTCTAAATCTTCTCCTGCAAAAACGGACTCTCTGGAAACGTCGGAATCTAAACAGAAAAGAGCAAAATCACCAAAACAGCACATAAACAAGCATGAACAGTACATGTGGATATTTTTAACATGTAGATCTCAATTTTAGAAAAATTTAGAGACTTGAACCAACTAAATCCGAGCTAAGATGAATTAGTTATGAATTTTTAAAGATTAAATCGGATTAAATCATTTATATAAATTTTAATTGAATTATGACGCAATAATGAATTATTTTTGAAAAGAAAAAGGGAATTATTGCGTCAGCGGGCTCGGGTTCACGGTAGACCGGGTGCACGGCGGCGGTCTACGGAAACGAACGGCCGGGATCGATCTCATCCAAAACGGATGGCTGAGATCAAAGCGGTCTACGGCGGTCTACGGGAAACGACGACGATAACGTCAGCAGTGACATCATCACCGGCGACGGCTCGGGCGCGCATGCTCGCCGGCGAACGACGGCGCGGCGGCGCAAACGGAGGGCACCAACGGGATGCGGGCATCGCGGCGAACTCACCGGTGACCAAAACGACGGCGGAAGACGACCGGATGGCGACGGCGACGAGGAGGAAGCGGCGGTGACCTTCGACTTGATGACGATGACGGTCTTCCGGCGATCCTTGACGACAACGGAGGACGGGACGAGGACGGCGACGACTTGGCGACCACGACGACGGCATTCCCGAGTGACGACGACGACCGGAGCGACGGCGACGCACGGCTGGACGAACGGCGGTGACGGCGGCGCACGGACTCACGGTGCTAGGGCGCTACAGACGGCGAGAGGCGAAGCCGAGGACGGCGGCGGGTAGCGGGGAGCTCAGGGGTCCTTATAAAGGGGCTAAAGGCGGCGGCGAAGGTCCACGGCGGCCCGACGACGGCGAAGGAAAGCTAGGGTTCGGAGAGAGAGAGACGAATCCGATCCGAGCTCGAATCCGCGGTTTCCAAACGATGAAAGCCGACGATTCCAAAACGAAAAAGGTAGAGGAGATCCCGGAGATCATTTGCCCCCTATCAATTTCACCGGATCGGGAAAGGGGCGACGAAATTGGAAGGGCGGCGGCGCGGCTCGGCTAGGGTTTTGGGCGGCAGCGGCGCGACGAAGACGACGAACCTGACAGGTGGGGCCCACCTGTCAGCGAGCGGGAGAGAGAGAGAAGAGCGGCTGCGCGCGCGGGCGGCTCGGCTGCGGCCGATTGGGCCGACTTGGGCCGGGGAGGAGAGAGAAAGGGTTTTGGGCCGACTTTCGGCCCAAAGCCAAAAGAGATTTTCAAAACTTTTTTTTCAATTTCAATAATTCATGAAATGCAATTTCATTTATTAAAAATACTTCCTTAGCTCAAATAAATCCCAGAAAAATCTAGGAATTATGGAATTAAGCAAAGTATTTAATAAAATTTTATCTGGCCCAATTTTATATTGGAATTTATTATTTAAAATTAGATCTTTTCTTCTAGGCTTATAAAATCATTTCTGATAATTCCATTTAAACCACAATTTATATAGTTAAGATTTTTAGGGTGTGACAGTAATCCAGTTTTTCTCGGGTGGAGTTTTCTCGAGAGATGGCGAAGATTTGAAGGTATTTTTCCAGTGACCTAGATTTGGGTTGGCCAATCTGAAAGGAATCCTATTGGTTTCGTCGATGATGAACTCGGTAGGATCAGAATTACCAACTGGACTGAGGAAGTAATAATTTTCATGCGATAGGCTTGGGATTGCAACTAGGTTGGAGAGATGCTACAAATCCAGAAGAACCAAGAAGGGGAAAACGAGATGAGGGATAGGAAAACCAATCTGCTGCGAGAAAAGGAGATCTAGCCGATGAGAACTTACCTCAGCATACTCGGCTGATGGCACAGCAGACGGACTGGCGAAGGACGACATCGCCGCAGGCGGAGATCTGGCCGGAGATGAGATCGCCTGGAAAACGCTTCGTGCACCAAGGGGATCGCCGGGGAGAGAGAAGACGGAGCTTGCTTCGGCGGTGAAAACATAGGAAAACGGTGTGAGATTTCTCGGGGACAACGGTTAGTATTTAAAGCGCTGGAGTAAAGGTTAGAAAACGACAAGAGCAGATTTCTCTCGGAGTCGATGTATGGAAAATCCGAAACATTATCCAATATTCCGGACTTGGGGGGCATGTGTTAACGACCAAATTTGGTAATCTAGGGATCGGAGATGAACAAGAAACCAAGATGGAAATCGTCCCGGAAACAGAGTAAGGATCGACTATGGATAGATCGGTAAGGTTCGAGTCGGACTGGGTTAGCCGGTTGAGCCGAATCCGATAACATGACATAGCATATGTTGTCGGTTTAGGTTGTCGTGCTTCAAGATGATTGCCACACACATGGATAGAGTCTTGAGAAGGCGATTGTATCTATTAATTAGGATATTTTATGTAATTTCCTTAGAGATATGTTTGGGCAAAAGTCTGCCGCAAAGACTTATGGTATCTTAGAGTTTGTTAGAGATAAGAGTCGTGTCCGATATGGACATATTTTGTAATTCTCGGGTATAAATAGACCCCGAGCCCCATGTAATCAAACTAATACACGTTCAATACAATCTCGGCGCATCGCCACCCTTTTACTTTCGTTTTGTTTCGACAAGTTCTTGCTTTCGGGTTGAACTGCATCAGTTTCGATCTTTAACAAGAGGTAAAACTTGTTATGGCGGCTTGCGTTTTCAGGATTAGTGCTTCCATCTTTATGATACTCTAATCTTGTTTATATAATTCGTAGGGTTATCATATATCTTCCATAATCTTCGACTATATCGTTATCTAACCTACAATTGGCTAACATCTGCTAGGAGAGGGCAGCCGATTAGGTTAAATACCGACGTTGACTTAGATTATATAAGATATCCACCACTCTATGAAACATCCAACGGCTTGATTGTCTAGATATTGTCCTTCTTTTCATACTTATAGCTGCATCAATTGAGTTTGATCTTATGAGTTGTGATTAGAATCTCAATCTCTAGCCTCCTTTTGGTTGCCGATTAGGGTAGTATCGGGGTTTCAGCCGATCTTACCTGGTTTAACTACATTTGTCTTATATGCTTTATTGATATGTTAAATCTGCCCTTTATATTAAGATCTTGTCGCATTTGAATATATTAGGCCTTCGTTTGATATATTTTACTTGCTGTGATATCTCAATATAGAGTAGTATCGGAGTATTAGCCGATACATGCTAGATCTATTTGATCGGCTATGCTATGAACATATATAGTCTCGTTATTAATATATATTTCGATCTAAGTGATTTATACTGTCTCGGCATGGCGACCGATCTATCCCAATCAGTTGATTTAAGTATATATCGATATAGGGATTATATATTGTTAATATCTATAGCCGATCGAGTAGATTTAGTTTCTTCTTACTTATTAATGACTGCCGATCGATGCATATATGACATCGGCTCAAAGATAAATGATATGTCATCGGCATCTAGCCGATCGGCTATCGTTTATGGATTTAACCGCGGTTTCTTTGTCTTTATTTCTTATTGATTGCAGGATCAAATCAATTGGCACGCTAGCATACCCGAAGGCAAGTTTTGGACCTGCACTGGAGTTATGCAGATCTCCCAGCCTCGTGTTTTCACATCAACACGCTTTTGGCACGCCTGGTGGGACCGATTAGAAGTCAGAATCACAACTGCTTTTCCTCATGGCTGAGAAACCGCCAGCATCGCCGTCTTCAGCTGGTAAAGATGGTTCCGCTAAGTCTAAGTTTCCAAAGCTTGGTCTATCTGAGGTTGATGAAGGCAACATCATGACCATCACTCTGGACAAGTTGACACCTGAGCAGCAGAAGGATCTTAAAGCAATGATGCAGCAATCACGGAGCTAATTCTTGAATTCATTCATGGAGACCCGCAAGGGAACAATTGTTCACAAATATAAAGTAAAAGTACTTTACATTACCACACAACCATCAATCCCGACCACCACAGCATTCCTAGTTATTTAAAACCATCACTAAAAATAATATTGGTATCACTTTTGGTTTTTAAAGTGAACTGGTACTGAAAGTCTGAAACTGGTCGAGCATGTTGGAATTTAATTTAATTTAATCACTGAAGAAGGGAAAATATATAAGAAAAGGGAGAGAATCTAATAGTTGTGGCTCATTGATTTTTTTTTATAAAAAAATGATGACCAGATTGTCACGCGAATGCCACGTAGAACCAAAACCACTTCAGATTAAGTTGGGGGGGGGGGGGTTATTTGTCACGCGAATGCCACGTAGAACCAAAACCACTTCAGATTAAGTCGGGGGGGGGGGGGGGTATTTGTCAAGTTTGAATAGTTGAATCTAAAAATATGGAGACAAATATTTGGAATAATAAAACCTTTTTCAAATTGCATCATGCTGGTATTTATTGGATTTTCCCTTTCTTTTCATTGTTGTGCCAGTGCAAAAAAATAAAATAAATAAATTCAGAGGATAATTAAAAAACATATTTAAATTCTAAATTAAAATATGAAATCCATACAACATTTATTAAAAACATGATTACGAATTAATTTAAATCAATAAATTATATTAAAAAAGGAAATAAATATTATTTATTTTCTAAAACCTTAACATGAACTAAAATATTTAAGAAACTAATTTTTCAAACTTAGAATTAAAAGTCTATTTTGGTCCCCTAGCCTAACCCAGCTCACCTAATCCCAAACCCTAAAATTCCTAAGGGCTATTTTGGATAGCAGGATTGAAAAAAAAGGAATAGGAAAAATGCAGAATTTTGATAGGAATGTAAGTTCAAAATAGAAGATTGCAAAACACACAAAAAAACACAGAAATAACTTTTTGATTAGACCGCAAGAAAAACAAAAGAATTATATGAGAGAGATAGACTCAAAGAAAAATTTCCAAGAGGTTAGAGCACTTGCTAAATTTCCTTCAAAATCTTGATAGGATTATCCATTTCATAGGAATTTCAAAGGATAGCATATGATTCGATCTTTTGTTTCAAATACTTTCATAGGAAAATTTTCCGATATGATTGAAATCCTTTGAGACCTATTTAAAGTCTAATTTGCTTCCTATTCTTCTCTCTTCCTTTCATTTTCTATCCCACCAGGCCAACCAAACCAGGCTGGCCTGACCTTCCTACCTCCAGTTGGCAAGCCCAAGAAGACAGACCATGCCAGGCCCTTTCTCCCTTTCCACCTTGGGCCTTTAACGATGGGGAGTTGGGGACCTAAGCTAGCAGGACAACTTCGACCTTGAGTTCTAACACATTTCCTCGGGACGATTCAGCGTCTATGGCCGAGGGAGTCGACAGTGGCCTACTAGACGGTTTCGAGGAAGATGGATGGTGGCGGTGCAAGGTATAGTGAAAACCCTAACCGATCCTAACATCTTTATCCTGCTTCCATGGTAGACAAATCTCATGGAAAAAATTTGAAATACAGACAAGGAAGAGGAATGGAGCCCTCACCACGGTGAAAAACCAACCAGGATCGAGCGGGAGGTGGATTGATGGCCACCACTATAAAGAAATTATAGATGTTTGTACATTTATATAGCCACCTTTTCTCTTCTTGCCATATATCTCCTCTATTTGGGCATATGTTATAACTGGTGTATATTGGCTATATATATCAGTTCCCCCTCTCTCACATTGAGTACGTGACATCTCGTAATTCTCTATCTAGATTTAAATCCAGAAGTGGTTTTCTTTTAACGGAGGCAGCACATGATATCGGAGTCTGCATTTCTCCTGTCTTTCCATGCCCTACCAGCGCCATACTGGTCATGCACCCTCTCTTTCAGGCTTGGCTAGTTCGCGCGCATATCCTAGCTACGCAAGTTGCGCAGCCGCGCGCGCCTTACACCGATGAGCATATTAACACTAATGACAATAGTTAGTATTATTATTTTTTAAAAAAACAATACATAAATAATTTAGTTAAAAGTTTTTAAGGAATAGTTTGAAGTTTTAAATTTGTGGTAGAAAGATTTTAAAAATCTAGTTGAAAGTTTTTGAAATTGGGGTTTAAAGTTTTGAACATTGAGTTTAAAGTTTTGAAATTTGATATGAAATTTTTAAAATTTGATTTGAAAGTTTTGAATTTTGAGTTAAAATTTAAATTTTTTAAATTCAGTAGAATATTTTAAAATTTAAGTTAATAGTTTCAAAATCTAGATGAAGGTTTTAAATTCTGGGCGGAAAGTTTAAAGTTCAGGTTAAAAGTTTTAAATCTCTATCAAAAGTTTACACAATTTTGACATACTTCGAAAATACATTAAAAAAATAATTCAAAAGCATAAAATCACTAAACACTTACTATATCTAGTTGATCCAAGCCATCATGGGTTTCATCCCTGTGCCATCATGATCATCGGCTTCATCCTATGCCATCAAACCATGTCGTGTCAGGTAGCCTACCCACGCATGTCTGCACCAAATAGAGTTTTCACTCTCTTCCTCGTCATGCAAACTCCATCGTGCCACGCCCATCCTATCCGTGACGTCCTATTTCCAGGACCGTTTCCCTAACGCCGCACCTCCGCCACGCTCATCCTCTAGCGCCGAATTCTCGCCGCGCCGTAGCACGCCGTAGCATCGCGCCATGTCGAACGAGTCCACCCCAGTCCTCCGCGATTGCGTCGACCATGTCGGCTAAGATGGCCAACTGATCTCTCCTTCCACCATGGGCAGATCCATCGGAGCCGTCTTCGTCAACCCCTATGCTACTGTCGTTGTCAAGTCACACGTCCTTTTTTTTTTAACGACTCGCGCGAGACGGTGCGAAGTTCTATTGATAGAGTAGAAAAAAATTGCAAGATTACAACCCTAAAGGGTCGTAACCAGGAAAAAGGAAAGTCACATGTCCTAATCACACCATAAAGCTTAAGCACCCAAACTTCAACAAATGGAAGGCTTTTATCTCAATTAATGTGCGGCAAGTTTGGCCTCTCCTCAACTACATTGCCATCACCGCCCCCGCGCGCCACGACGACTCAGCCTAGGAACAAGCCAGCTGCTTACTGCAAGAAATCGGTGAGACGGAGGGTGCGAAAAAATAGACAATATCAAAGGTTACCGAATATGGAGGGGCAGCAAGAAAGTGATAACGAACGAGTCAGTAAATTGAGGCCCACTGGAATGAACAGTGCATATTATTCAGCACTGAAAAAGATTGTGCGACTTGTGCTCCGGACCAACCAATGATTGTTCGAGGCATACATGACTTGTCCCTTAAAGATGTGGACTGTACTGAAAAAGAGAGTACGTATTACCTACTGCTGTTGTGCCCTAATGAGTGTGTGTTAGCGGCCAGCTCAGCCCTCGACCTGCCTGCACGTACGTTCGCGGTTAGGTGGGCTTTTCTGTCAAGTTAGCAGCGACTTGTTTGGTTGGGTTACCTACTGCTGTTGTGCCCTAATGAGTGTGTGTTAGCGGCCAGCTCAGCCCTCGACCTGCCTGCACGTACTTTCGCGGTTAGGTGGGCTTTTCTGTCAAGTTAGCAGCGACTTGTTTGGTTGGGTTGGGTGCAAAGATGAAAGATGAAAGAGCTGGAAGATGGAACAGACCTCGATCAAGCTACAGCGGCGGTTATACAGTAACATCCACATGACTAAATACATGCACAAGTTCTTGAATTTTCAATATTTTTAGAAACACAGTATAAATATAAATGTATACAACACGCACACAATTATCTCTATAAACGTACATACGCACATCTATCCCTACGAGTATCTTTGAAAGACTAGGATTAGGATGTGTCATAAAGATTGGCAAATATCGATGAAGTATCCATGCACATCTCGATATCGATAGGTAAGCTGTCTAGCACCAACAAAATAATTAGCCGTAAATATGAGCACATGTCAAGTTTGGGACTTAAACTTAGATGAGTAAGTTCTATCACTTTTAGAATAGTGTAGAGACATTTGAATAATATAGACATAACTTGTACCATAGGTTTTTTTTCACTTAGTACATTTATATAATTAACTATTGATTAAATTGCAGTTTGGATCACTTTATTACCTAAGTTTAATTTTAGCCCACCCTTTGTTCCATCCTTTTTACTTTGGACTAGTTAATTTTATCTTTATATAGTAATTTGGACCATCCCAAACCATTTCTTAACCACATGAACGACCTTGAGTACATTAGCTCCAACACACCATGACCCCTCTCTTGTGCACAAGCCATATCTTTTATTGGAGGGATGTGGTTAAATATGGCAAGAGAAGAGAATTATGGTGGTTAAAGTAAAAAAAAATGTAAATTTAACTGGCCTCGAGTGAAAACATTAGCTAATTAAGGTGATCTAAAATAAAACTTTTGTAACAAAAGGTGGCTTAAATTTCAATTGAGAATCCATAGTGGTATATATTTGCTAATTAACATTAACAAACAGCATCATCCTTCTCCATCATTTTCCTCTCCTGATGTCCTTGTCATTTAATTAATTTCAACATGGCAGATCTCCGTCGTGATGGTAACATCAACATATTATATATCATCCATGCTCTAATATATTTGAAAGGTACAGATATTCTCATTAATATATAGGCATATATCTAGTAGGGAAAAAAGAAACATGCACCTAGTCACCTAGACTCCTAGAGTATCCGAATAAATCCTACCTACAATACTCACAAGCTTCACGCCCTAGTATGTTATAACCTGCCACTAAAATAGAAGGAAACCATGCAGATAGTACAGGTACGTACTACCTCATTCGTTCTAAAAATATATTGGGATTTTATCTATATAATTATATGAATAAAATCCCTTATATTTTAACATGTAAATACTAGAAAACTTATTGAAACAGTACTGTCAATAAAATGAGGGGGATCAAGTGACCAGTCGAGGAAGAAAAGCTGAGTTTTCCACAACGCAATTAATTGCAAAGAGACCGACGATCTGAAGATATGATAGCAGAGAATGACTTTAATTTCCTGGACCATTTGTCCACCAACCGCTGCCAACGGTTTTGTCGACAAATAACCGAGCAGTCATTAATAAAAACCAGTGAAATTCATGTAAAATTTACCAAAATTTTGAATTCAGTTCATCTTGTGCTTACCAAAATTTTGAAACTCAGCTAGTTTATCTGCAGCCCCATCGTTTCACTTATACTTATCGTTCGACTTATAAACAACCAAAATGAGATAATCTATTCAATGACATCTCATTTTAACAATTTGACATTAATATTATCTCTTAATATAATATACCGGCGAGTTTATCGATTGTTCTAACTTTTTATTTCAAAATTACCCAAAATATCTCTAAGACATATAAGGTTAACAATCTATTTATTACAATAAAAATTTCAAAAAATATGATTTTTATATAGCCTCCTTATACAACATGGAAAGTAGTTTGTATATAAGTTTCAAGATAATTTTTGGTATTTTATTTTTTTAAGAAAGTTATTTTTTGTTTGGTATACTAGAGAGAGATTGCTTAGTACAAGATAATAGAAAAAAATGTGTTGTGTAGGTTTTTAAAGATTTGCATTGGAAGCAACAACACATACAACATATAGCAGATAAATTAAATTATGAAAAAAATAGAAAAGCAATAATACTGAAACTTATATATTGTGTAAAGAGGCTAAAAATTTCATATTTTTTCTGAAAGTTTTTGATAGAATAAATCAATTGTTAACTTGTATGTTTATAAGGGTGTTCTAGGTATTTTTGAAAAAGAAACAAGCACAGTGGCATATTATAGAATAATTAGTAACCGGTTTATTATAGAAGGGACAATTAATGTCAATAGTAAATTATTGAACTAGGACAAATTTAGTGGTACACAGTAAATTTTTTCTAAAATAGTTTTTGGGTAAAACTTCCATATACGTGTCCTTAGAGATTCAAAAGCAAATGGCGTGAAATAAACTATGATAAAAAAAACCATAAAATCAAATCTAAATTAAGTGTTGAAATTTAAATTTTGGCTTATAAATATACGCATAAGCGAAACAATGGAGTGGCTAGTGTTTTCTAAATGCAGATCGAGTAATAACCGGGGTAATGTATTTTGAAGCCTTGTAAAATGTTCTGTAGCAACATTAGTATTCTGTTTGATTTTTAGACTATTTAGCGGATTATTGCATTGGACAATCTAGGTGATCACATGCATAAATTAAATATTTTCAGAAATAAACTTAATGAATATGTTAAAACAATGATCTAAGTAATGCAATAGAAGAATTTGTTTTAGAAAAGTATATTTTTTGAAGTGTGGAGCAAATAATTTGTTTCAGCAATCTACTAGTAAATAAGTTGGACAAAAAAGGGTCTAAACCCTCCACAACTTGGTTTAAGTATCACATAAAAATTAAAGAGGAAAAAAATCCAAATACCCCCTACAAGTCACTAGTTTTTTCAATGTCCTCCCTACAAATTAATTCCATGCACACCATGCTAGAGATCCACAGTATGCGAGGAATCGCTAAGCGCGATGAGAAATCAATAAAAGATAGATATAGGTGAGAAGTTGGAAGAGAAAATGGACTTGTGAGCAATGTTTTGCATGAAACTAACTTGCAGGTGGGAGATTAGAAAGATCACTAATTTGCAGGGGTTATTCATATTTTCTCCAAAAAAACAATTATTTATTTCATGTGAACTGAGCATACCTCAATTATTTAGATCCTACCTGCTCGGATTCCGGTCCTACTCTTGGTATTGGTGTTCGCATTTAACGCTAATTATTGTTTTAGTGGTATGTGGCGTACCAACTAGGGACTTGTGGACTTTGGTGACTATGTTAATCTAAAGATAGTAGATGATGCACCGCGCTTCGCGGTGGAATACAAGAGTGAATATAAGTTAAATGTTGTAGAAATAATTGACCAATTTGGGCTGAAATATTGTAAAAAAATGATGTAAGGAATATATTACAACACATGCTTATATGTTTAGCTTTAGAATATAATAAATTGTATATGTAATGGCTATGCTTACATATTGAGTTTTATAGATACTTGGTGGGTTGATATGTCATGCTTGAATGTTATGCTTTAGGATGTACTATCAATAACTATGTTTGCATGTTGAGTTTTAAATGCTTAATATGCTTTGTAACTATATAGAAAGAGTAGATATTGATCCAATCTATCAGGAGGGGCGAGTTTATATGGGTGTGTACTTACATGAGTGTCTACGTTATGAATACGTACTTTGTGATAAAAATATTGTTGCTATTTTGCTTTTGTAATACACTACAACTTTGGTACTGCTATTAATTGTCTGTGTTAATTAGTATCTACATTAAATAGAGATAATTTAGAAAACAATATGACATGTATACATATGAAAGATAATTATATGATATCCAATATCATCTATCTCTCCTTCCTTTTCTCGTAACTAAGTTATCCCAAGCTATCTAAAGAAACGATAACTCATTTTTCTCTCTCGCTCTCCACTCTCATCGACGTCAAAAAAAAATATTAACTTACTTATAGTGTCCCACTAATTGCTGTTGTAGATATCCTAATCCACCAAACAGTAGGAGTTGAATCATTTTTTTAATGTGAGTTAGGTTGGTTATGCACAAATATGACTAGATGTGTGTATTGTAACAACCAAATCTTCATGGGCTGTACTTTAACTCGCCACAGGTACAATTCATCATTATATTTCAAAAAGCAGATATCAATCATACCCGTTAATTAAAGATTACACTTCTATTTCGAAAAGAAAAGTCAATTTTACTCCCTTTAACTCTTTCATCCACTACACTGGATAATGTTACCTGTGATGGGCCCAAACCCTCACCTTTGATGGGTTTGGGCTTGGTCAGTGATCAGTGGTCACTGGTCACTGGTGAGTCCAATCACCTTTGATGGGTGACCGGCCCGTCAGAGGCACACTCACCTCTGACGGGTCCGTATTTTCTGGTCCGTCAAAGGTGAGGATCTCCATAAGCCAATGTGTAGTTGCAACCCGTTAGAGGTAGACACCTGAGACTCACCTCCAACGAGTTCAAGATATGAACTTGTCGGTGAAATGGGCCCGGGGGTACGCACAGTAGAGGGAAGTGTCCTTTCCATCTAGTCGCGCGGCCATGCAACCTCGCGTCCCCCTGCCCCTCGGATAGCGCTAAGGTGGCCATGGGGACCTCGGGGGTGCCACGTCACACCCCTTGGGCTTTCGGGGTGTGCTACCCCGAGGCCCTCGCCCGGCCACCACGTGGCGAGGAGAACAGGCGGTGTGAAGGACGCCTCTCAAGATCTTTAATGCGCGGCGCCCCAACCGTCCCTCACCGCATTTATCGCGGTGTGGGTGGACATGCGGCGCCACCCGATTGACCCACATCAATTGGGCGTGACCGGTCTGTGACTGGTCACAGGTGATTGGGCGGGCGGTAGCACCCCCACTTCCCGCCCTGTGTCAGGTGGAATGGGGGCAGGTACGCCCCGTCCCGTCAGTATGCTGCCAGGGGTGCCCTCCGGACGTGGTGAGCCACCAAAGTCTCCATGCATTTAAAGGGGGAATGACAGGGATGTCCCCCATGTCAGACGGGGACGGCACTAGGCCCCACCCGAGGACGCACAGCCACCTTGCTTCCGGTTGAAGGCACGAATGGCGGTCTAATCGAGGCAGGGTGCGTTCCCCTCCCATGGAGGAGTAGGTATGGACGGTGCATGTGGTATCCCCTTGAACTATAAAAGGAGGACCTCGCCCACCAAAAAAAGTGACAACTCTCAGATATTTGAGCTCGAGAGGAAGAACGTCTAGGGTCCCCTCCAGAGCTCAAGACCTCCTGTAAAAGTTGATCATAATCCCATGCACAGGAGTAGGGTATTACGATCGATAGCGGCCCGAACCTGTATAATCCTTTGTCTTCCACATAGCCTTAAGAGCGATTTAGTAGTTAAACGCCAAGCGGAAGTAGGCCCTTGATCATCGCGCCGTATCCCCCGGTCGAACTCACAAAGGGGGGGGGGGGGTCTCACGACCACCCGCTAGAGAGGGTTGCTCCTCGACAGAACCCATCACAGGAATGGAAAGTCATCTTAAAAAAATGGTGCCCAGTTGCAACCATAGAAAATTGGTAATAGAAGCCGAAGAACTAATAATTAACCCCAAACATTTCAAACTAATTCCTTTCAAAAGATGGCAAGAAGCCGAAGAACTTACAAGGTTTACAATAGGAACCGAAAAACAAACTACAAAACTAAAAACTACTGGGAAACTACAAGGCTTGAGAAACTGCATTTCAGGGAAATTGTTCAGATTCTAATTTTCTAGCTACATCACAACGAAAAAATCTCTAGTATCTTCAAGAAAAACAAGACAAAAGTTCACAGGTCTTCTTCTAGCATCAATTAATCTCCAGCGGCAACACATCATGGGGCTTCAACAAGACCACACCCGAATCAAAAACTTGGAATCGATGACTTGCAAGATCTGAAACCAAATCGTAAGCACATAAACACATTAATCAGTACTTGGGAATGGTGGAGGAAGCTACGGCGGTGGCCGCACGAGGATGGAGGAGGAGGTGACTAGCTCTTGGAGGAGGGCGCTTGGGGACGGAAGAGGAGAAGGCTGTCCAGTGCCGGATCCGACGTCTCCCGATCTCTAGGAGGCTGGATCCGGCGTCCCCCGACCTCTGCGGTGGCGGTGGCGGTCGGTGCTTGAAACGGTGAGGACGACGGCCGGTGCTCGCACGTGGAGTCGGAGGCCGCCGCCGGATGCCGGTCAACCCCGACCTCTAGGAGGCGACCGCGTCTGCACGCCGTCGAGCCCTCCTCACCGCCGCCACGCATCGCGCGCTGAGCCACGCACAAGATTGAGAAATAAGAGAAGGGGGAGGAGGAGAGAAAGAAGGGGGAGGAGGATGGGGTACCGCCGTCGCCGCTGGCCGCCTAGAGCCGCCGCACCACCTCGCCGCTTCGCCTCCGCACCACCGCCGCTGCCACGCATCGCTGAGCCGCCGCCCAACGCAGCCACGCGCTGCCGAACCGCCACTGCCGCCTCTCCCGAGGGCCGTCGGGTCCCCCGCCGCCGCCTGTCCCGAGGGCCGCCCGGTCCCCTTTTGTTTCTGTGAGTGTGGATAAGGGAGAGAGAGAGGTCCCCTTTTGTGAGAGAGTGAGGGAGAGAGAGGATATACATATTAGTCCAACCCTAGTCAAGCCCCCCACCCACACCTGTGATGGCTCTAGTGACGGGTCCGTTTGAGGTGAGTTAACCTCACCATTCTGCGCCCCAAACTACATATTAAAAGCATTTCATTTTACTTCGTAATAGTATTTCTTTTTTCTCCCTACATAAGTTAAATTTTGCACCGAAATTTAGTAGGACAATGATTTTAAAGTTCAAGATTTTAGAATTTTTTGGAAGCACCTAAATAGCAATCAAGCAAAATCAGTCAAGAAAAAATCGAAAATATTTCAGTCAAGAAAAAATCGAAAATATTTTTGACTTTGACAATGGTGCGATCTATAGCTCTACAAGACTGCATCTTAAAATATAGCTTGCATAAATAGGAAAAAATGAGTAAAAATATAGCTTGCAAAAATAGGAGAATAATGAGAAATGTTAGTACAGAGTAGAGTGGACAATCTATTTGTCAGGGTTATGGATACCACATACCTAATATTAGTTAACTAAATCTCGGCAGGACCCACCACATACCATGTCTTATACGGAAACAACCTTCGGATATAGGAGGGATTTCGGATAAGGAAGGATGAATAGAGTTCTACATGGAAACGACAAGGACTACTCGGACTGTATCCATATTGGTTTTTCTAGTTTTACTTGGACAAGGGGACACATATGGGTATAAATACAAGGCCCCCTAGGAGGAGTGGGGGACGGAACAATAGATCAATACACAAGAACAACATACAAGCCAACATGCGCCAAGACAAGACGCCGGATATTGACTTTAGAGGTAAGCATAGCTAGTCCCCTAAGGTGTCTACGGATACTGCCAGGAGAGACATAGCGTTGTCTTTGATCTCACCGGATGCGGATTCGAGGAGGAAGGCTACCCTATTGTCGACTACGAGTCAACACTTCAGACCGCTAAGTCGACAACAGTTAGATAGGCTACCCTAAATATTGTACTGGTGTGATCAGGGTGAATAAGAGCAACGACCGGCTTCGGCCAATAGGAGTAGGGTTATTACCTGACAATTCAGGGGCCCGAACCTGTATAAAATCCTCGTCCCCATCTCTTTTACTACAATCTTGCATATATCCTAATACCAACGATCCCCATACTATGCAAATACCGGAATCGCGACATCAAACGTCGACACTATTATATTATTAAAGGAATAGAAAAAAGGAGCCTCCACGTTCGCTCTCATGGCCTAGAAATTCTCACATTAATCGGAGAAAAAGCAAATGCAGACTCCACATAGAAATACAATTTAGAAATTCGGAATTAAAAAATAAGGAATATTAGAAGAGGAGACTAGAGTCCATATAGAAATACAATTTAGAAATAGTTAAAATTCGGAATTAAAAAATAAGGAATATTAGAAGAGGAGACTAGAGTCCATATAGAAATACAATTAGGAAATAACTGAAATTTGGAACTAAAAATAAGGATTATTAGAAGTAGAGTATAGAGTCCATATAGAAATACAATTAGAAAATAACTAAAATTCGGAATTAAAAATAAGGAATATTAGAAGTAGAGTATAGAGTCCATATAGAAATATAATTAGGCAATAACTAAAATTCGAAATTAAAAATAAGGAATATTAGAAGTAGAGTATAGAGTCCACATAGAAATACAATTAGGAAATAACTGAAATTCAGAATTAAAAATAAGGAATATTAGAAGTAGAGTATAGAGTCCATATAGAAATACAATTAAGAAAAAAAATAGAAATTTGGAATTAAAAAATAAGGAATATTAGAAGTAGAGTATAGAGTCCATATAGGAATTTCAAACTAAATAAAATTTGGAATAAACATAATAAAATTAAAAGTAGAGTTTAGAGTCCGTATAAAAATACAATTTACAAATAAATAAAATTCAAAATTAAGAAAAACATGGGAAGAAGAGTTTAAAGTCAATATAGGAATACAATTTAGAAGTAACTGAAATTCGAAATTAAAAATTAAAGAATATTGAAAATGAGTTTAGAGTCCACATAGAAATACAATTAGAAATAATAAAAATTCAGAAATAAAAATAAATACTATTGGAAGAAGAGCATAGAGTCTATATAGAAATACAATTTACAGAAAATTCGGAATTAAAAAAAAGAAATAGTCTAGAGTCCATATAGGAATATATATAATTTACAAATAACTAAAATTTAATATTATAAATAATTAATAACTAACACGTATATAAAATACAATATGAATATTACACATTAGTAGTTTTGTAAAGTTATTGTAAAATTTAAAATTACGTTGTCATTTTATATATTTGAATAATATAATGAGAAAACATATATGCTATTATATGAGAGAAAATATAATGATGCTAGCCGTGCAATCTGCGCAGGCCACCATGCTAGTTTTCAATAGTTTACGGTGTGAAGCGATAAAATGAAATTGTCGATGGAGTAAAATGGACTTTTCTCGAGAATCAAATAAATATGTCATGATGCATAACCTTCCATGATTGACTTTCTTTGTATTTAACTCAACCCTACATATATTTACCATGATACCCATAGCTGGATTTTTCATATTTTAGTCCTTTTAAAAAACTTATCCTACAAATAGACCCCTAAAAAACTTATTCTAGAAATGATCCTTTTCGCGGCGCCAATGTCGTTGGCGCCATGGTCCAACATGACGGCACCAATGACGTTGGCGTCGTCCCCTCCGCTCCCGGGTGAAAGTTAAGTTACAAATGTGAAGGGAGACGGTGCCAACGACATTGGCACCGAGGACCAATTTGTAAATTTTTTTAAAAAGGACCTATTTGTAAGTAAAAAGTATTTACAAATAGGTCCTCGACGCAACATCATTAGCACCGAGGACCTATTTGTAAATATTTTTCATTTATAAATAAGTCCTTTTTACTTACAAATAGGTCCTTTTCAAAAAAAATACAATTTTTTCCTCGGTCCAATGACATTGGCGCCGTCCCCCTTCACATTTGTAACTTAACTTTCACTGGAGGGCTAAGGGGACAACGCCAACGTCATTGGCGTCGTCATGTTGGACTACGGCGCCAAAGACATTGGCGCCACGAAAATGATCATTTCTATAATAAGTATTTTTAGGGGTCTATTTGTAAAATTAGTTTTCTAAAAGGATCAAAATGTGAAAAATCCAGATACCCATAGCCCACAAGAAAACCACGCGCTATTTTGATGACAAGAACCATAAACACCAAAAACCAAGATTTCAAGCTTGCGAATAATACTCAACCTAATTAAACCGTTTATAGAGGAATTGCTAAGCATCTGTCGACAGAAAATGCATACCCAAATCTTGCAAATTTTGAATCACCGGATGTGCTTCGCAATTCGTGCTCCAGGTGCTTCTTCTCCAACTCCGGTGGCCTCCTCTTCTTCTCCGGCGCCGGCGAATTAGGGTCCCGGGGTTGGGTTGGGTGGGGTGGGAGGAAGGGGGAGGTGGCCGGGCTTAGAGGAATGGCCATGGGAGACGGTGGCCCGGCGGTGGGCGGCGGATCGGGCGGGCGGCGAGGTGCCAGCAGCGGTGCCGGAGTCGCGGGGATGGAGGATGCCGGTGGGCCGGCGTTGGCGGCGGGGGCATCTCGCCGCCAGTGGCTAGAGGAGGGAGGAGAGGGGAGGAGGAGGTCGGCCGGGGGGGCCTCACCGTTAATGCCTTCCGGCCAGCTGTCGAGGCCGGGCGGCGGCACGCTGGGGCGACGGCGGCGGAGGCAGTGGCGCGGCGCGGATCGCACGAGCGCTAGGAGCGGCGGCGTGGTGTCGGGAGAAATTGGAGAGGAGGAGATTTTTAGGGTTAGTTTCTCTGCACGAATCTTAAAGCAATCGGGTGGTCCAGAATTTGTAAGATTTTTAGAGGGTTTTTCTGTCAAATGATGTATAGACAGTCGCTTGGCGCCTCTGGACCGTGGCATGCCTCTGTGCACCACGCAGGATATATACGCAGCACCGCACCATTCGGCCTAACTAATTAGTATCTCTCTCTTTTTTTTTGTTATTTTACAAAATGAAATTTAGGCATTATACAAACACATAGAGTAAAACAAAAGTGGATTAAAAAAAACTGATGATCGATATCCTAAACGAGACGTTGAAATAATAAGGCATTACTATAAAATAGACTATCAATGCAGAACCATCACTAAACCTAGACTAATAAGGGATTCATGTTCTCTGAACTTGCGTCCATCTTAAAAAACCGGCATTGATGTGATAACTTTAGTTTACTTTGAAAACCCAGCACGGATGACCTACTCATCAATATTGGTTCGAAAGAAACACAGCTGGAACTAATGTGAGCCGAACATCAGTGCTGGATGGAGAGAAAAAACGTCACCAAAAGCATGAGCCAATTATCCAACAGGCCCAGCAACAAAAGATATTAAAAGATTGTCCCTCATTGTCACTCATGTACGGCTAATGGGCGATCGATCGCCAGGGCGATCGCCCAGCGATCGGTTTGCCCGCCCTCCCCCTATACTCCTCCCTCTTCTCCCCCTTCCTCCTCTCCTTCTTCTCTTTCTACTACAGTACACCACACAAATTTTTTAAAAAATAAAAGTTAGAAAAATTTATGTATAGAAATACTATATATAAAAAATTTGAATTCAAATTCAAATTTAAATCAGGTATGTAAACTTTTGACTTATAAACTTTGGGTTTATAAACTTTAGGTGTATAAACTTTAGATGTATAGAAATATCAAATTCAAATTTGAATCAGATATAATTCAAATTCAAATTTGAATCGGGTATCTAAACTTTTAACTTATAAACTTTAGATCTATAAATTTTAGATGTATAAACTTTAGATGTATAGAAATACTATATATAGAAAATATTTGAATTCAAATTCAAATGTGAATCAGATATAATTCAAATTCAAATTTGAAATGGGTATATAAACTTTTGACTTATAAACTTTAGGTGTATAAACTTTAGATGTATAGAAATACTATATATAAAAAAATATTTGAATTCAAATTCAAATTTGAATCGGATATATAAACTTTTGACTTATAAACTTTTGGTCTCTAAACTTTAGATGTGTAAACTTGAGGTGTATAAACTTTAGGTGTATAAATTTACTAAAATAGGAAAGTAATACGGTGCCAAAAAGGAAACCAGGTGGAGGGGTGGAGGGAGGGAGGGGGGAGGGGATCGATCGCTGCCCCATCCCCAGGGCGATCGATCGCCGAACAGCATTTCCGCCCGTCCATCACTCTCTCCCTCTCAGTCTCCCTCCGTCGCTCTCCCTGTCTCCTCTCCCTCTCTCCTCGACGGTGCCAATGCTCCTCCCCACCGCCTCAAACATCTCGATCTCCATAGCGGCATTTGTTCCTCCTCACCGCTTCACAATCGCCTGGAGATTAGGGGTTGCAGTGGTAGCCCCTCTCTAGTGGGCAGGCCACTGGATCTGGCCGTCTGGAGGTTAGGGTCACCGGATCACATCCCCTCATTATTTACATGTCATCTAAATAGTTATGAAAAAAATTGAGAAGATTATTAATACGTGATATATCATTCCCACAAACATACAAGTTGAAATTCAACTTCTATAAGTGTTGGTATTTCTTAACGACATTACTAGAAATATAATTCACAGCAATGGCGCAGAAATACTCATGGTATATTATGGCTACAGAGTCCATCCGCAAGCGCACGGATATACCATTGTAGCATTTCACCCGAGAGTATTCCAAGGGTATCGTATTTATTTAATCCCGTGGAAAGATCATAGTAGAGAGAACCTGACTAGTAATTTATATGTTACTTGTAATAATCATAGTTTAAGTAGGACTTAACATAATTTAAGGGTAGAATGACACACAAGCAGGGAACTACTTATTCTCATACTAAATTACCTAAGCTAAGTTGAAAGAAAATAGAAAGAGAATCTATTCCTATACTTTTAGTATACATAGTATACATACATTCTAGTTACCTGACATACTAGCTAATACCCTCTATCCGATGCTCTCCTGATACTTCGAGAAGCCATCCCTGACTGCCGAGTTCCTTACGACAGCTCGTCATGACCATACAACCGGGGCTAAATACGGAGGAGTAGTCTCCCTAGGAAATTAACTTAGAACTATATACACGCGCGGAAGAATACCCGTACTGAGCTGTCACTATCAGCGGCCGACCTCTCATCCGCAGCATATAACCCCAAATAATGATACACCGTAATCTAGACACTACGCCTAAACTACCAGATACTACTCTAATATCATTGTCATGACATAGAGTAATTGCATAAGCAAACACTATACCTGTACCAATGCATCTCCCAGATAAGCAAGCAGTATAATCAAAATAACACGAACATAATGTAAAGTTGGCATTTATATACTTGGAAAGTATTTCAATACCATAAATGTATAAAGAAGAGTATTCTAATAAAAGTACAAAGCTTACGAAAGAGAAGAGAAGAGCTACTAGAGCCATTCCCGAACTCTTCCGAAGGCTTCCAGACTCCGATTTCTACTATATTCCTAGTCCACTAGCTTAAGACTACTAAACTAACTTGAGAGAATATGAGAGAGCTCTTGCTTGAGGTGTGTGAGTGAAGTGAAGATGAGAGCTCCTTTTATATGCAGGTAATGACGGTTGGAAATGTCAGTAATATCCTCCAACCGTCATTGGGGGCCAATCCCAGCCGTCCATCAAGACCCCGCATCCATTGGCGTCATGGGAGGTTCGGCCGAACCAGGGGCCGGCCCAACCTGGTCTTATACGTAGACTTGCGAATTTTGGCCCAGTTCATCGTGTCAATTCTGAGTTCTTGGCCCAGTCATGTATAAGTCTGATTCTCAACATCGTCCGATTGATCTATCGTCTGATTTGATATCGATTCTCCTCCACTTTATGATTATTCTCTGCAAAAAGTTAGTGAACCAAATACTAGTGAAATATTATTATTCTAACATGGATATGCATTGCAAACATAACTAGTTCTCCTCTATTTTGGTGATATTGACGGTCGAAACTGATCACTAACGACCGTCAACAATAAGATAAAAAATAAAACTAAACTATAGCTAGTCGATGTATATTTACAATTAAATTTGTTTTTTTCGTTGTAACATTTTAGAAGTTAAATTTAACCATACGTATTGGTGGAATGACCTATCACATAGTAATTTAATTTTTTTCATAATCATTTATAAATATAAATAATGAGAAGATGTCCCCTCCATAATAGTTCCCATCATATTCGGCAGCCACGTGCATGAAAGTGACTGTACAATGGCAGCATGCAACCACTGTACTTACACTCATTGTACACTCGCAATTTTCAACCGTCGTCGATGGCATAAACGGCGTTATAGCGTGCACCCCAGCCAGATCTCCATAGCTACACGCCAACACCTACTACACAGCTTCCTCCGGCCATGTCGTCGCCGTCGTCGCCGCCGCCGCCACCGCCAGCCCACGCGGTGTTCTTCCCGTTCCCGGTGCAGGGCCACGTCGCGTCGGCGCTGCACCTGGCCAAGCTCCTCCACGCCAGGGGCGGCGTCCGCGTCACCTTCGTCCACTCCGAGCGCAACCGCCGCCGCGTACTCCGCTCGCGCGGCGCCGACGCGCTCGACGGCGTCCCGGGGTTCCGCTTCGCCGCCGTCCCCGACGGACTTCCGCTAGACGACGGCGGCGACGCCGCTCCGCCGGGCATGGTCCCGCTGCTCGTCTCCATCAGGTCGACCGTCCAGCACTTCAAGGACGTCCTCGACGAGGCCGCCGCCGCCGGTGAACCGGCCACCTGCGTCGTCTCCGACATGGACCACATCTTGCTCGCCGCCGGGGAGATGGGCCTCCCGACGGTGGTGTCGTGGGTGCCGAGCGCCTGTTCGCTCCTGGCGTCCCAGCACTACCAGCAGCTCATCGACAGAGGCCTAGTTCCACTCAAAGGTACCGTATATATTGAACTCATCCTCTCGATCGATCACCATTGATGCATATGGATTTTTCTTTTACTAGTGGGATGACCGTGCGTTGCAATGGGAAAAAGATCACCAATATAAAATTATACTGTGTAAAATGCTGACTACTCATCTAAACGCAGTGCCTTGTCATTTGGGACAAATAACCACAAATGATCAACTCCCTCCGTATTTTAATGTATAACGCCGTTAACTTTTTAATCAACGTTTGACCATTCGTTTTATTCAAATTTTTTGTGCAAATATGAAAATATTTATGTCATGTTTAAAGAACATTTGATGATGAATCAAGTCACAATAAAATAAATGATAATTACATAATTTTTTTAATAAGATGAATGGTTAAACATTGGATGAAAAATCAACGGCGTCATACATTAAAATTAAAATAATATGGAGTAGTAATTTTTAACTCATGTCGCCTATTATCTGACCTTCCTAATCTAGCGGTATGCCAAGGCCACCATTCCTCGAATGCCAAGTCGCGTATTATCTGAGTATCACGCCCCTTTCAGATTTTTCAGGAGACCTCTTAAGCAATAAGGGCGGATCCAACATTGTAGAGGTGGTGTCCCATGACATCAATTAATTTTTACTGCACATAAATGTATGTCAGAACTTGTACAATGTATGATTTTAAAAAATATAAAGTGTAACAATGTCAATTTCTACAGAATTTACGGATGAACATAAACAAAAATAATTAGTTGGTAGAACATTTTAGAATATCCATAGCTAGAAAATGTGTACTGTATAGCGCTGATGTTCTATAGACAGGGCATCTCAGTTTTGATAATGAAAGGTTGCTATCACCGGTGCAAAACAAAAGAGTAAACCGAGACAGTCAGACAACCACAGATATTCTATAGTCTTGCCTACCAAGTCTAATAGAATTCATAAGCGAAAAATTATGTGCTACAACTACGTATGAATATACACGCGAACACAAATCGTAAGTACATCTTATCAGCTCGCAATTGATCATATGCTATGTTACTGAAGATCCATTAGAAAAAAAAAGTTGAATAAAAAAGAACTAAATGAAGCTTTACTGGCATCTTCTCCATAGCTTACCAACATCTTTTCCCTACATGCAAACTTGCAATGTAAACAAATTGTTGCACACAATCTTGTGGTACTACCCCTTCAGAGGTGTTCCCTCAGCCGTGACCAGTATAGCTCCTCTTTCCCCTTTATCTTCCTTCAGCAGAGAAGAAAATCTGCAAAATGAGGGATGATGCCCACATACTAAATGTCACATTTTTCTGATTTGCACTCTAATTAAAGGTCAGAATCTTCAGTCTTCAAAAAATTAAAGGATGGCCGGATGCAATACATATGAACAAAAATGTTGAGCTCTAGAACTCCATCTATTTCTGTTATCTGGTAATTGGATCTAGGACAAAACATGCACATTAGTCAAAATGGTAGTTAACATTTTTTTCAAAAGAAAAGAGAGCAGCAAAAATCCACATTTGGACCTAACTCCACAAATACATAAAAAAAAGCATGTTGAGGCCATGTAATTAGTTCCTAAGGAACCATGTAGGTGCTCACACAGTCACACTTTGATGATGCTAATTATTATCGAGTGTGATTAGTTGGTCGACGACACCGGGGTTGCGTCTCGGCAAGCATGCGGTGGCAGAGAAATCGTCAAGCTATCTGGACATGGTTGTCCAGAGGATTCTCTGCATGATATTGCAGCCTCACATCTTCAGGAGGTACGGTGCCGATCTTGTCAGTTACCACGAATCCTAATCTGCCGAAAAGGAAACAACGAAGGAATCAGAGTTATGTTCTGGTGGAACTCCAGAGTTAAAAATATATTTCTAAAACCAGAATCCTTTTATGTCACAGAACCATTTTTTCCCTAAAAGTACATGTGAGAGCTATAAAGCAGCAGAAAAGAACTGCGATCCGTCATTACAAAGCTAAAAAATATACCTGTTGCCCGGCCCAACCCAACAATTTTCTATTCCTATTGAGTAGCACAGCCCATCGCACCACAGCCCAATATTTTTTATTCATCGAGTCCGATTCAGTTTCCAATCACCAGTACATCACCAGATTTGTTTCCTATTCTTTTTCCTAATCCTAATCAATTATAAACCGTGAGAACATTACATATTTAACCAATTGCAATCGCAAAGACATAAAAAACAAAAATCAACAGGCAATACACACAGTTCTTCTCTGATAAAAAACAAGAACTCTGGACACAAACAAAAATCAATAGGCAACACACGCAGTTCTTCTCTCACCAAAAAAGAACTCTGATCAATAGGCAATAGGCAGCGCCGCACGCAGTTCTTCTCCATCGCCGATGAATTGCCTGCCCATGGTGATTCTAGGTGCTTCTTGAACTCTAAAAGGCAGTGATGGAATTTTAACCCTTTTTTAACTCTGAATGCAGTAGTGGTAATTTACTTTCTTTTTCAATGGCCAATAATTTCATTATGATCGTTAAGGTGCACAATTACTAAACATATGAATCTGATGCTTCCCATGTGCGTCAATTTCTGAGCATCATTAATATCATCTTATAGAGCAAACATGAATTGTACCTTGGCAGTACCACTGCCACGGCTCCGAATGGATGCCCCCATCTTTGATCAGAAAGAGATAGGGAACGTTATGCACAGATGACAGATAAACAGGAAAAACTGAAAAAGCGTTGTAAAGCCTATAAGAACAAAAAAATCGTTAAGTACAGATGAAGCAAAATAGGCAAGTTCTAAGGCACATTATGCAAATTTGACACCGGAGCAAAGACGAGCATACATAAGTAGCACAGATGTATATTATTATAGTTAGAAAATTTTAAAGAACAGTATCTTTCTCTAACTGAATTAAAAATAACAACAATTAATCGAGCAAAGGGACATATGTTTAGGATGAGTGCAGAGGCTACTGACCTTTGAGACATGAAGGCTGAGAGAGGAGGACGGCAGGAGGACGCCGGAGAGGGTTTCATAGAGTTGGATGTTGGGAGGGGAAGGGATGGAAGAGGCCGACTGCCCATTTGTACCAAAGGAAAGCAGCAGCCCACCACGGATTGTGCGATGGGAAGACAGACAACCAGTTGCTTTCAGCCACCATAGTCTCCTGCAAAACAAAAAGGTGTTAATTACATGAAAAGCGCCGGATACATTAAATCAGTTGGAGTTGAAGATCAATTATATTGAAAATAGCGAGAGAATCGTAAATCTGATCCAACAATTGGTCTGTTTTGCCTGTCCAAATTCACAAACTCTCGTTATTAAAAAAAAAAGAGTAGCACTCAAGCAGTGGGCATTCAAGTATACACAAATTGAGGTGATCCATGTCTGATGTCTCCTTTTGCACTCACTACTTTCACGGCGTCGGGAGAGCGACTCGAGGCCGGGGCTGGGCGAACCTGGACCCGAGGCGGGCGGCTCGTCGAGTTACCTGTGCACGCGCGCGGGAGCGGAGATTTCCGCTGGCTGACGATGACACCACCGGTCACTCACGGTGGTGGGCGCCTCCCCACACGAGCACACACTCCAACGAGCGCGGTGGTGGTGGTGGTTGGCGCGCCTGCTACCACCGCCACCATCTCCTCCACCCCCTCAAACATACTAAGGTCCGCACCCTATCCACCACCGCCGCGGCGACTCCGATGGCTCCGATGAGGCGGTGGCAACGGAGGTTGATGGTTGAAGACCTCGATCCGACGACAACGGCGGCTGCGCAGATAACCGGGATTTGAGGGAGGTTAGGGTTTATGGAGGGGGCGGCGACGCGATGGAGAGGGGGGAGGCTCGAAGATGAGCGAGGGAGGAGTTGGCGGGCGCGGCGGAGGAAGGAGTCGGCGGCGGCGCGATGGAGAGCGAAGATGACGGAGGGAGAAGTCGGCGGGGGCTCGAAGATGAGCGAGGGGCGGCGTGATGGAGAGGGATCCGGGCGAGGGGTGATGTCGCTTGCGTCATGCGTGAGGGGATCGAGAGAGACAGATTAGCGTGGGAAGGATACCAACCATTAGATCTAAGGTGGAGGATCCTGAAAATAATCTCAGCCTTTCAATTGTCTAGGACTCACCACCCTCACTACGTGTTTTTTAAGTAGTAAAGATGGTACACCAATTTACTTTGCATCCATTGTTCCATGATCCGGACATATTGGTCTTACCTCCGGATTGTACGCTTGTGGGGCCCATCTTAATATTACTCTTACGTTAAACATTGTGACAATCGCCATAAAAATAGTGGGACCCACCTTAATACTATCATGATTATAGATGGCCATAAGGCCCGAGGCCCGAAGGCCCGATCCACGGCACGGCATTTTGGTCCGGCCCAAGTACAGCCCGTGCCGGCCCGGCCTGACTGCTGGGCCGTGTCTGGGCCTCCCCACCGGCATGCTAGGCTGGCCCGGCACGATGGATCGGCAGGCCAGGCCTGGCACACAAAGTATAGGGACTTAAAATAGACATATAAATGTCACTATCCAAAGAATAGGGATCCTAAATAGACTTATTTAGCTATTTATATATCACAGCCCAAAAAAGAGGGAGGTAAAATAGACTTTTTTACTATATATATATGTGTCACAGCCTAGTAGGAGGGAGGAAAATTAGACTTATCCTGAGGAAAAGCACGATGGACCATCGTGCCTTCGAGCCGGGCCGGCACGGCCCGAGTCATGTTGGGCCGTGCCTGGGCCATGAGTGCGCCACGTGGGCTCACACGGCATGGCCCGGTGCGTCGGTCGGGCCGTGCAGGTCCGACAAGCCGGGCCTCGGCCGTACCGTGTCGGGCGGCCCACATGGCCATCTATAACCATGATCATAAGCATTGTAGATGCAGCAGTTAGATGCTTTAGAATACAGTCAATTAAAAGTTATTTTTACATCTATATTTAGTTCTAAAATAGTTCTAATTCGTGTTTTCAATTAGATATTTGGAATATGAAAAACTCAGAACGTTGTTTATTCTGGTGGTTCTTCCATGATTTTTGGAAGGCTACGCGTGCATGGGCGTGATTCATCATTAGGAAGTACAATGAGTACTACTATTTGTGATAGATATTTTATACTTTCGTAAGGAGACAATATATTTTTATTAGATAAAAAGATGCTTAACATTGAACGGCTAGCTAGGAAGTTTTCGAGAATTGTAAAGAGCTCTAATTAAGCAAATTATTGATCCTTCCTGTCCCATGACGCACATGCAGATGCTGAGCAGCTGAGCAACGGCCACCTCGACAGCACGGTGGTCGACTGGGTCCCGGGGATGCCATCGGACATGCGCCTGCGCGACTTCGGCCCCTTCGTCCACACCACGGACCGCCACGACGCCGTGCTCACCATGTACCTCTTCTACATGGACTGCCTCCGGACCATGCCGTCCGCCATCGTCCTCAACACCTTCGACGACCTGGACGGCGACGTCGTCGCCGCCCTGTCGCGCCTCATGCCGCCGCCCGTCTACACGGTCGGCCCGCTCCCGCAGCTCGCCGCCTCGGCCGCGCGACGCAGCCCGGTCGACGCCCTGGCCGCCAGCCTATGGCCGGAGGACGGCGGCTGCCTCGAGTGGCTCCGGGGCAAGCCGCCCCGCTCCGTCCTGTACGTCAACTTTGGCAGCATCGTCGTCGTGACGAGGGAGCAGCTGGTGGAGCTAGCGTGGGGTCTGGCAGGGAGCGGCCACAACTTCCTGTGGGTGATCCGAGACGACCAAGCTAAAGCTAAGGGCGGTAATCCCATCGACATGCTCCCGCGGGAGTTCGCGGAGGAGACGAAGGGGAGGGGCTACGTGACCAGCTGGTGCCCGCAGGAGGCGTTGCTCCGGCACGAGGCCATCGGGGCGTTCCTGACGCACTGCGGCTGGAACTCCATGCTCGACAGCATCTGCAACGGTGTGCCGATGCTGTGCTACCCGCTCGGCGCGGACCAGCAGACGAACTGCCGGTACGCTCGTACGGAGTGGCGCATCGGCGTGGAGGTCGACGAGGATATCAGGCGGGAATCGGTGGCGAGGATGGTAAGGGAGGTGATGGGAGGGGAGAGAGGCGAGGAGATGAGGCAACGTGCCGTGGAATGGAAGGAGAAGGCAGCCGTGGCGGTCGCACCTGGTGGGACTTCGTGGGTCAGTCTACAAAGGTTGATCAGTGAGGTATTCTGTTCACGTAAAGACCCGTGAATACCAGAGAGTGCTGCAGCTGCAGTGCCGCACGGCACCACCCGTGCAGCACCGCGCGGAATAGTGACGCGTGTCCGGTATCACTGCAGCCCGAGTCTATCCTTGCAGGCAGCCGAGCCGATGCGTGTGAAAGCCTGAAACACCAACCAAAACTTTTGATTTCTGTCGAAGTGCTACCCTCACCGGTGAGACGGTGAGTTCCGCGGCCGGCCGCCACCTCCCCATCCTAGCTCTTGCGCTTCTCTCCAACCAAAATCCAGCCGCCGTCTCTCCGCCGCAAGTTCCATCACCCCTTCCACGCCTCCTAGCTTCGACCCTCCTCTCCTCCCCAAAATCCAATATTCCGCCTAACTGCCCTAAGCTTCAATTTACCACCGCATTTATACCCCTATCTCTAGCACTCCTCCACTAGCATCACCGGAATACCAATATCACTCCTCCAACCGAAGATAAGAAGACCAGGAAGGGGAGAAGATAGCAGGTCTGTTGAAGCGAAATGGAAGGCTTAAATGGGAGATGATTGTTGTTTCTGAATTTCTCGTTAGATAACTAAATATATCAGTTAATCTTGGTTGTGTTTATTCTTTGTAAAGATAATCTTATGTGAAACTGCTGATAAAAGATACTCTTCGTAAGCAGCAAAATCTGGAAAATATCAATTTTGCCTTCTGTAATAATCATCCTAAAGCATGATCTATCAGTTCTCCGATTGTTGTGTGACTAAAGCCCTTTCAAAGTGGTAATTTGCTAAATATTGCTACGAATGGTGACTTATCAGACTTCTGTTCTGTTCAGAAAAAAAGGTAAAGAAACACTAGCAACGTCGATGGAGGAGCTAAAGATTCTATCCTGTTTGATGTGCTACAGAGAAAAGGTTTTGGTGAGAAATGGATTGGATGGATAAAACAGGCTACTATGAATGGTAGAGTAGCGATCAACATCAATGGAGTGGGTGAGGAATTTTTCAAGACTCATAAAGGCTTGAGGCAGGGTGACCCACTTTCACCGTTGCTTTTCAACCTAGTGGCTGATGCCCTGGCTGAGATGTTAGAGTTAGCTAAAGAAGGGGGACATCTTCAAGGCTTGGTTCCACACCTAGTCCAGGGGGGGCTAACTCATTTTCAATACGCAGATGACACTATTCTATTCATGGAACTTTCTGATTCTAATATCTTGACAGTCAAATTTTTGCTCTATTGCTACGAAGCCATGTCAGGAATAAAGATTAACTACCAGAAGAGTGAAGTGATAGTGGTGGGAAGTGATAGTGGTGGGAGCAGAGGAGGGGGAATCAAAAAGGGTGGCAGACCTTTTTAACTGCCAAGTGGGGAGTCTTCCCATCAAATATCTAGGTTTGCCTGTGAGTGACAAGAAATTGACGGCGACTGACTTAAGAAGCCCAGTTAACAAGATTGAGAAAAGATTAGCGACCTGAAAATGTGGTCACATGTCTTATGGAGGGAGATCTGTCCTTATTAACTCATGTCTAAGCAGTGTCCCGATGTATATGATGGGGTTCTATCTTCTCCCTGAGTCCATTCATCACAGCATGGATAGTCTGAGGGCTAGATTTTTCCGGGAAGGACTAGAGGGTAAGAGAAGGTATCATATGATCCGTTGGGATGCACTCTGTAGACCAAAAGATTATGGTGGGTTAGGTTTTATTGATACCAGAATGATGAACAAAGCACTGCTTTGTAAATGGATTTACAAGCTTGAATCTGGTAATGATGACCTCTGTTGCAAACTTCTGAGGAACAAATACTGCGGTGATGGTGGCTTCTTTCAGACCAACTCAACAGGAGGCTCTCAATTCTGGAAAGGGTTACATGAGGTCAAGAGTTGGATGAGAGTGGGTAGTAGATATAGGATTGAGAGTGGGAGATCGGTCTTCTTCAGGGATGATGTGTGGCTTGGTGATACACCTTTAAAGACACAATTTCCTTATCTGTATAGCATTTGCAGGGACAATGATGCAACAGTTAGTCAGCTGTACTCTGAGGAAGGTTGGAACATAGAACTGAGAAGATCACTTAGGACACAAGACATTGATGAGTGGGAGAATTTACAAATGATGTTAGAAGGAGTTACCTTGACAGAAGACAGAGATATGATGATTTGGACATTGAACAAAACCGGCAAATTTACTACGAAGTCATTATATAGGGAAATGGTGTTTGGGGGAGTGATAGATGACAGAATGCTGGAGATCTTGAAACTGCCAATTCCAGCCAAGATCAGAATTTTTCTTTGGATGATGGTGAAACGAAGGATCCAGGCTGCAAAACAATTAAAAAAAAATGAATTGGCCAGGAAGCCCTCATTGTAAACTGTGTGGCGAGGTAGAGGATGTGAATCACTTGATCTTTCGCTGCCCCCCAGCGAAATTCTGGTGGTGTTGTGTTAGGGATGCATTTAACTGGGATTATGCCCCTAATTCTTGTGCTGAAATGTTGAGAAGATTAAAGAAGCCGGGCAATCCTGTTAATATTCCTATACTCTGTACTATGGCAGCCGGATCGTGGGCGATCTGGCTGACCAGAAACGATTGGGTGTTTCATGACAAACTTTTGTCGGATGTTATTCAGTTGCCTTATAAAGCTATCTCGTTTTTACAACAGTGGAAGCCCTTGGTGCCGACGAGACTGGTGGCGGCAATGGAGGAAGCAAGGGGCTCGTTGCTTGCCACAGTGCAAGACCTGCGCGAGGGATGGGGAGGACAACAGCTTCAGCCGGGTTGAAGACGAAGGCGTAACAACGTCATGAGAACTGGAAAAGCTTAGACTTCAGTTGCTATGTTTCCTTTTGGTTGCTTTTCTGTTTCTCTATATCTCCAGGAGTAGCTGTTGATATTTCTGCTTTTTTAAGGCTTCGTTTAGTTCCCAAAAATTTTTTCCCAAAAACATCACATCGAATCTTTGGCACATGCATGGAGTATTAAATATAGATAAATTAAAAAACTAATTGCACAGTTAGTGAAAAAATCGCGATACGAATCTTTTGAGCCTAATTAGTCCGTGATTAGCCATAAGTGGTACAGTAACCCACATGTGCTGATGTAAACCGGTAACCCCGGTGCTGTCATGTTGGCCTGGCAAGCCAGTTACTCTGCTCCTCGTATGCTTTATATAAAGCTGGGCTATAAAGCCTTTTCTCTAAAAAAAAGATTCTATCCACTCCAGATATGAACCTATTGAAGTGCAATACTACTTCTGAAATTCTTAGAACCTGGTGGTTTGGGCATATGGCCGATGTAGCTAATTAGCTTGTACTAGTCCTGAAATCGTATAATGGGTGGTGTTGTGTCTGTCCTTTTCTTCTGCAATCTGGACCAAAATGATTTTGCGTGTTTTATATAGTGTTGTCAACCTGGTACTATAAAGAGTTGTGTTTTTAGTTGTCAATCAACACATTGGAATTTCTAATTATCAGGTTTGGTGCAGTGCTAGAATTAGTTGTGTGTTGCATGCCTTCGTGAGATCAGTATTCCTGTATTTATCATCAACGGTTGCGTAAAAAATACTCACTACGTTTCTAAATATTTGACGACGTTGGCTTTTTTAAATACATTTGACCGTTCATCTTATTAAAAAAATTAAGTAATTATTAATTTTTTTATCATTTGATTCATTATTAAATATACTTATATATATACATATAGTTTTACATATTTCACAAAAAGTTTTGTTTTAATAAAACGATTAGGTCAAATATATACTAAAAAGTTAACGGTGTTAAATATTTAGTAACGGAGGAAGTATCTATTAAGAAAATATTCAGACTTCACATTCAGCCAGTAGCTGCGGCTTGGTGGCTGTTTCAATGAGCTGAGGGAGAGCAGGATATTGGATATCGGCTCGGCTCCAAAGATACGATGGGCTCGGGTTGTAGTACGAGATAGAACACGCGTCAGTAACCTACGCGGTGTTGCACGGGTGGTGCCGTGCGGCACCGTCGCAATTTTTTTCCCGGTATGTTCCGATCGACTCGAATACAACAGAAGAGGCGTCATACAAGTAGATGTTCCACGGTGTTTGTCACATCCATTTATATATAATACTCCCTTTGATTTTAATAGATAACTAGCATGGTTGCACGGGTGGTGCCGTGCGGCACCGTCGCAATTTTTTTCCCGGTATGTTCCGTACTTCGAACGACTCGAATACAACAAAAGAGGCGTCATACAAGTAGATGTTCCACGTTGTTTGTCACATCCATTGTATATAATACTCCCTTTGATTTTAATAGATAACTAGCATGGTGGCCCGTACAGATTACGTGGCTAGCATCATTATATTTTCTCTCATATAATAACATATATGTTTTCTCATTATATTATTCAAATATATTAAAATGACATCATAATTTTAAATTTTACAATAACTTTACGAACTACAAATGTGTAATATTCATATTGTATTTTATATACGTCTTAGTTATTAATTATTTTTAATATCAAATTTTAGTTATTTGTAAATTATATATATATATATGGACTCGTCATTTAATATTTATTTTTTTTAATTTCGTATTTTCTGTAAATTGTATTTCCATATAAACTCTAGACTCTTTTTCTAATATTTTTTATTTTTATTTCTAAATTTTTATTATTTCTAATTGTATTTCTATGTGGACTTTGAACTCATTTTTCAATGTTCTTTAATTTTTAATTTCAAATTTCAGTCACTTCTAAATTGTATTCCTATATTGATTTTAAACTCTTCTTCCCATGTTTTAATTTCGAGTTTTAGTTATTTGTAAATTGTATTTTTATACGGACTCAAAACTCTACTTTTAATTTTATTACGTTTATTCCGAATTTTAGTTAGTTTTAAATTCCTATATGAACTCTATACTCTACTTCTAATATTCCTTATTTTTTTAATTCCGAATTTCTATTTTTTTAATTGTATTTCTATATGGACTCTATACTCTACTTCTAATATTCCTTATTTTTAATTTCGAATTTCAGTTATTTCCTAATTATATTTCTATATGGACTCTAGTCTCCTCTTCTAATATTCCTTATTTTTCAATTCCGAATTTCAACTATTTCTAAATTGTATTTCTATATGGACAGAGTCTCCTCTTCTAATATTCATTATTTCTTAATTTTGAATTTCAGCTATTTCTAAATTGTATTTCTATATGAACTCTGCATTTTCTTTTTCTCCAATTAATGTGAGAATTTATAGGCCATGAGAGCGAACGTGGAGGCTCCTTTTTCTATTCCTTTAATCTATAACTAATATAAATTTTCGTATTTTTCCGGTCGTCACACCGGTTTTTCGTCCCGCTTCGTTGCCCCCGCCCCTCCACCAAAATCCCAATCCGAATCCAATCAAACCCCATAAAAAAATCACAATCACAATCGGAGTTCAATCACACAAATCATGATGCATGCACAGATATATATCCAAATAAAAACCAAAAATTAGATCGAAGGGGGTCGCCGCCATCGCCGCCGCAGGGACGACTAGCCGCCGGCGGCTACCCTCCTGCTGGATCCGGTGGTGGGGGAGAGCGCCGCCGCCGCCGTCATCGGTGGTGGGGAAGGACTCCGCCGCCGCCGCCGCTCGCGGGAGGAGGGGTGCCGTTGCCGTCGGTCGCGGGGCGCCTTCCCTCCTGCTAGATCCGCCGCCGGTGGTGGGGGAGGGTGCCGCCGACGCCGCCGTGGGTGGTGGGGGCGCCGCCGCCGACGCCGCCACTGCCGCGGGATCCATCGCCGCCGGATCTAGTGCGGGAGGGAGGCGAGAGGGGAGGAGGGAGCCGCCGCCGGCCCGCGGCTGCCGCCACCGCCGACGGACCCACCCGCCGACGCCGCCGACACCGCCATCGCCGCCGGATCTGGGGCAGGAGGGAGGCGAGAGGGGAGAAGGGAGCCGCAGCCGCCGCCACAACCGCTGGATCTACCGCGGGAGCGAGCCTAGAGGGGGTGGAGGGAGCCGCCACTGACGTCGCCCCCACCCTCGGATCCACCGCCGCCGACCCGAGAGGGAGAGGAGGAGGAGGGGGGCGCCGCCGCCGACGTCACTCGGGGGAAGGGCGCCGCCGCCGCCGCTCACGGGAGGAGGGGTGCCGCCGCCGCTCGGGGGCACAGAAGGGAGGGCGGCAAAGGCGAATTAAGATGGGAGGGAGGGAAATGGGCTAGGGTTTCGACGGCTGAGAGGGAGGGGGTTTTGTTTCCCCACTATCGACGCTCGGCCGTCCGATCAAAACCCTAGAGATTGGACGGTCGGTGTCGTCCGGGCCGAAATCGGCCCAAGAGGGATCGAGAGTGAGGCCTCTTTTCCGACCCAAGCCCAGGTTGCGGCCTGGGGGAGGAAAAGTAAGCCCGCGCGTGCGCAAAAGGCCGTGGGCCGACCGGCAAGGGCCGAAAATAAGTCAATTTTAAGTGCCTCAGGCCGAAAAAAAGAGAATAAGTTCATTTTTAGTGCTCATTTTTCCAGAAGCATTACAATTATAGTTATTGAATGTGTTTTTGTCGAAGCAAACCTAAAAGGAAGTATTTCCTTTTTTTTCCAATTAAATAATTGTTAAATGATGTTTATATTAATAAAATTAGCAATTAAGCTCTGGACATTCCAATATAATTTCAAAGAGCGTAACTAATAATGGAGAATTTTAAAAAATTAAATTTAACCATGTCATTTTATTTCTCACATTTGCTTTACTTGTAAATTTATTTAATTATACACATATACCTACTTAAAAATACCAAATATTTCGCGAATTTGTATTTTAATTAATTGCATATTTTTCTGATATGTACGCTTCCCGTTGCAACGCATGGGCACTTTTGCTAAACCAACCAACACTTTTGGTCAATATACACACTCCGTAATCACCCGGTGCAACGCATGGTCACTTTTGCTAGTAATAGAATAGATGTTGTTATCTTTTATATGGCATTTGATCGTGTTTGTCTTGCTTTAAAATTTTGTACAAGTGCCATTTATTTTGCTGTGACTTGTATTACATCTAAATAATTTTGAAACATGACATATTTTTTATATTTTTCTCTAATAATTTTTAATAAGACTAATGATTAAATATTATACCAAAAGTCAACGGTATACCACAGAAACCCTCATTTGTGCCGGTTTGGAAACCCCATTAGGTACCGGTTTTCCCAACCGGCACCACGGAGGCGGCACTAATAACTACAAGTGATTGGTGCCGGTTTCAAAACCGGCACCTTTGAGGCATACGCGAGCCAAAAAAACCGGCTCGATGCATCGGCTCGAACATCGAGCATACTACTCGATCCAAAAACACATTCATCAAACCTCGAGATTGAAAGCTATCCAAGAACATGACCAATTTAATTTATGAACAGCACATTCATCAAACACATTCATGTAAGAACCTCCGCCGGGCAACCGCCGCCGCACCTCGCGCCGAGCCGTCGCCACCCCTCCCGCCCTGATCTGGTGGAGGGCGCCGCTGCTACTGACGCCGCTCCTCGTGCCGGGCCGTCGCCGCCCCTCCCGGCCGGATCTAGCAGAGGACGCCGCCGCCTCCTCCGCCGCTCCTTGCGCCGGCCGTTGCTGCCCCTCCCGGCCGGATCTAGCGGAGGGCGCCGCTGCTCCTCATGCTAGGCCGTCGGCGCCCCTCCCGGCTGGATCTGGCGGAGGGCGTCGCCACCTCCATCGCCGCCGTCACTGCCACGCCTCCCCTCCAGGCGGATCTGGCGGAGGGGAGGCGCCACCGCCTCCACCGCCGCCTCCACCGCCGGGCTGCCGCCGACGCGAGAAAGCAGAGGGGAGGGAGTACGAGAGAGAGAAGAGGAGAAGGAAGAGAAGGACGAAACGAGAAAGGAGAGAGCGGTGGGTGGATAAGACTAAGAGTGGTGGGTGGGGCTGAAGGGATAAGAGCGGCTCGGCTCGGCTCGGCTTTAAGGGTATCGGTTTTCTAAAAAACGACATCTTTGATATATTATAGGTGTTGGTTTTTAATTAATCGGCACCTATAATATATCAAATGTGTCGGTTTTTTTTTTAAAAAAACCGATACTTATAGTATAGGTGCCGGTTTTTCTCTAGAACCGGTTTTTTTACTTGTGATGCTTCATTGTACAGTGGAAGTGGATGTTGTGCCAAAATTATAATAGATAAAGATTAAGACAGTTTAAAAGAAAGCTACTATATTCATTATGGATGTTAAAAAATTTCACATTAACTAAAATCATAGTGGGTTCGAAATATATATGGTATAGGTTGATTGATATAGTTATATACAAAATATAATTATTTCTACAAAAATAAATGTTAAGAGTTGTATATGAAATATAAGTATATAAAATTGAAGGTTGTGTCTTTGTTCATGCAGCTAGGGTGTAACATCCTCAAATTTTAAACTAAAATTTGACTGCATCATGCTGGCTTTTGATTAAACTAGTGTGTTTTAAAAATCTATTTGTTTCTTTAATTGGTTCAAGTATTACTTCTTTAGAACCCTATTAATTTACTCTAATTATTCCTTTTATTCCAAACCTTAGTGAATTTGAGCAAATTCTCTCAAATTTTAAACTATAGTTTATTTCCTTAGCTTACCCTAATATTAGAGAGGATTTGCTTTACTCCAAACCCTAGTGAAACCCTTCCAAATTCATAGATTAAATTCATTCTTTTCTAGGGAAATATTCAAAAATTCTGAAATTCACTGTTCATCGCACACAAGGTGCTCGATGTAATGCTCAACCCAGCTAGAAGCAGCCCAACCTCTACCCAATCTTGTGCAAAGTTTAGGTTTGATCCTAGGGGACCACATCCCACTCAAAAAAACCGTGGTTTAGTTGGCCTTTTCCTCGCCTTGTGCGCGCCGCCCTGGCATCCGACTTTGCCGCGCGCCGAGCCGCCGCGCGTCGGTCTCGGGATCGATCGCGCGTGCCCGACCGCCTTGGCGCGCCGTCGCCCGTCCGATGCCCTCAGACTATCGTCACCGCACCAATCTTGATGACGACAAAGCCGAGACGACGACCGCCGCGAGAAATCGCCGCTCGACGCCGTGCGCGCTCGTCCAAAGCCGCCGCCAAGTCCGATTTTGATTCTACCCGGGGTGAATCGCGCCAATTCTTGCCGCACGGTTGGATTGAAGATAGACGGTGGTATCCCCTCTCACAATTCAAACCATTCACCCCCGAATCGGCCGTTTTCACCCCCGCCGCCGCCGCGCGTCGCACCCGGATTGGCGCCAACACGTCACCAGCCGAATTCGCACGCGGTCGAGCCAATCCTTCGCCGGTAAGTATTCAAACGTGGCCTCCCACCACTCAAATTGATCTTTGCCGCCCTCTCACAGCCTCTGCCGCCCCAGCCCTATCCAAAGACCGAGCTCATCCATGGTGATGACGGTGTCCGAGCTCATCCGCTCCTCCTAGCCCTGTAAATAGGACCCCAATCCCTTCCTTGTCCATCATCGATCATCAACAACCATAACCCTACAACCCCGAAGCTCTGCTTCACCAATCCATCCCATCAACCACCATCACCCGTCGGTCGAACACCTTGTGCACGATCAACTCCACATCCCTCCATCCATCCTCCGCCCTAAATATCCCTTAGAACACCTTATATCAACTATGTTCTAGTATACTAAGCCCTAACCGAAGCTCTGCGTCGAGTTTTATCTCGCCGCGCCAAGCCGAGCACCGCCGCCCCCATGCTGCTCTGTTCTTCGCCGCCGAGAAGTTTTTCCGTCCGCAATCCTTCATCTCGGCATATCTCGGTGAGTTCTTCTGTTTCAACCATTTACATACTACCTAGATTCCATTTTAGCAATCCTTTTGCACTATCATGCCACCCTCTGAGCTGCCGACGTGAGCACGGCCGCTGCCAATGGAGGCGCTCATCGGCAACTATTCTCCGCGCCTTGCCAAAGGACGGCAAGCTGTCGGAATCCATCTAGGTACCTCGTAGATGCTCTAGAACCCCTCCCCTAGCCATGTCTAACCCATATCACCTTGATCACCATCACGGCCTAACCGTGCTACCGCCGCCCTAGCCGCCAACCCATCCACACATCAAATTAATCCCTCCGCCGCCGCTCGCCATCGCCGGAGAGCCCTAGCTCCCTCCCCTCCTCGGCCGCAACCACTTTCCCCCCTCCATCGCCGCCGCAATCGCCAACCCTAGCGCCGCCGGCCCGATTTGGGGAACGGCTGGAGGTAGAAGAAGAGAAGAGAGAGAGAGAGACTGACAGGTGGGACCGCACATAGTAACATTTCACTTTTATTTGATTTTCAAACTTTAGAAGCCCATATCTTTTAAAATATAGATCTAATTCCAAAGAAACTTGGACCAATATTCTTCTAAAATCATTCTCTATCTTTTGAGCCCCTTTTTGCTATTTTTGCATTTTATTTTTTTTCTCCATTTTTCTTATTTTTGGATTTTATTTGAACTCCTTTTGAATTTGAATTTTATATGTCTAACCCTAGGTCTTGAGGATTCTTTTGACTCAATAGATAATATCAATCAATCTCAGGACATCGAGCAAGGCAAGTTACCATATACCTTTTGATCATTTAAGCCTATATTTTATAAATTATTTATTTATAACCTTCTATTCAATATTCTATTTTCTATGCATAAATCAATCATAGAAACCTAGACAATTTAGTATTGCTTATTTTGCTTACAATCTGGTTAAAACACCTTATACTTAGATTGGGATAGTACGTAAGATTTGGTTGATTCCGGGGTGGCTAGTACTGTCTCAATCGATATAAGTTTTACCAGGTACTTATGTCGAATGAACGGGTTCGACCGCAGTTTCTAGAATGGGGACAAATCTAGTTATTATGTTAATTAGCAATATGGTACCTCTGTATAGTGGTTCTTATTTTTAAGTCCTCGCGCAGGAGGCAACTATAGCCGCGAAGGGCAAATTTAACCATTACCATGTACAGGTAAATGGTTTGTGATACTCGAGTATAAACTATATGGTATATTTCTAAACCCTGATCGAGATGACGTGGTGTCATACGATCAGTTCCCCCTTAAATACCTCGGGAACGCCAGAACTCCTCTTGCTGCTGTTAACAATACATTCAGAGCATATGAGGATATGAGTTCATGGAACAGGTGCCACAATTGTTAATAACATAATACTGGGCCATGACTAAAGTCGATGAATATTGGCAAGTCGTGGACTGCGGGTAAAGCGTACATCTGCTGCAGTAGAATATCTTTGAAACTATTCGAATAGCCGTACTCATGGAGTTGAGTACCGGGACTCATATGGTACCCTGGTTAGAAATCTAAAGTCTATATGTTTTATAAATTCTTGCTATTACTCTCCAGATTGTTTATTACTACTTTTTGCAAAGAACCCTACTATATATCAATGCATAACACATTCCCATGATAACTTGCTGAGTATTGTGAATACTCATCCTTGCTCTTATAACCCCTTTTTCAGATTTGGGTCAAGAGGAGGACCCTTATGACTATTACTACGATGACCCCGATAATTTAGAGAATCCCTAAAGGTTATACCTCCCTAGTCAGAATGTATAGAATCTTCCGCACTGTATTAATTAGTTAGGTGAGTACCTATTATTGTAAAACCCTTAGTATTATAAAACTTTAACGTATGCAATGAAGAACCAGTTATATTGTATGTATCAATATTTACTGATCCAGGGATTGATACATTAATTCTAGTCGGATCCAAGTTTTTAGTTTTGGGCTCCGACAGGACTGGTATCAGAGCATATGTCTTGACTATAGGACGAACCTTAAGGACTACTAACTAAGTTAAGTTTGAATTTATTCAAGCTTATCTTTTTGAGGGGGTAGATTTAATTCACGAGCACGCATTATAATATCATTTGTGTATTTCAGGACAATGGCAGAAGAGCATGAGCAAGAACTTATAGAAACTGCGATTACTATCCATGATAATGACTGCACTGATCAATTAATCAACTTGATGACTAAACTGAAGATAAATGAGAAGCCGGAATTCTATTCACATGCCTATCAACGGGGAGGACGTTGGGAATATGATATGACCGTGAAGATCAATCCTCCACGAGGTGAACGTGATATGTATTATTTCCGAACACGTCATAGGCGGGATACCGTGCGAGCTGCACTATATGATGTGTCCAGGGAGGCTTTTCTACGTCTTAATCATATCTACCAAGACAGGTTGCAACACTCTCGCTATTCTTGTCATCCTATGCGAGAGCTGGGCGAAGATTATTGCACCCTCTAGAATGTGGATTATTATGAACAACCCGTCAAAGCAACTATGTCTATCTGGATGGAAGCCGCGGATGACATGTATGAAGAAGCTTTGGAACATATGGACGTACAACGTAAACGTTTGGAAGAACTGTATTAGTATCATCTATTTGTAGAAATGTTCCGGTTAAATTAGGAGATCAAATATTTTTAATTGACTTGATGGTACTACCTACCCAAACTATAGATATCATTTTGGGCATGGATTGGTTAGCCAGGAATAATGGACTAATCAACTGTGCAACAAGAGAGGTTATCCTTACTGATGAACGAGGAATAAATACATGGATAATAGTTACACCCAACCTATCTATAGAACATTATATGACAGACATCTGTATGCTTACACCAAAAGAAGAAGTTCCAGTGGTGCAAGAATATTTGGATGTATTTCCTGAAGAACTAAGTTCATTACCTCCAGATCAGGAAATAGAATTTATTATAGAATTACTTACTGGAACGGCACCTATATCAAAAAGACCCTATAGGATGCCAATTAATGAATTGGAAGAATTGAAGAAACATATAGCTGAGCTACAAGAAAAAGGCTTTATTCGACCAAGTTCTTCACCTTGGGGAGCTCCTGTATTATTCGTAAAGAAGAAAGATGGAAGTTTAAGAATGTGTGTAGACTACCGGGCTTTAAATGAAGTAACTATTAAAAACAAATATCCTTTACCAAGAATCGATGATTTATTTGATGAATTAAAAGGAGCAAGAGTATTTTCTAAAATAGATCTTCGATCAGGATATCATCAGTTGAAAATTAGGCAAGAAGATATACCAAAGATTGCTTTTGTGACCAGGTATGGGTTATTTGAGTTTACAGTAATGGCATTTGGGTTAACCAACGCTCCTGCTTACTTCATGAATCTTATGAATAAGATATTTATGGAATATCTGGATCAATTTGTGGTTGTATTTATTGATGACATTCTGATATATTCCAAGAATAAGGAAGAACATAAACAACACCTATGATTGGTATTGGAGAAATTAAGGCAACATCAGTTATATGCCAAATTCAATAAATGTGAATTTTGGCTAGACCAAACTGCATTTCTAGGACATACCAATCATAGGTGTTGCCGTGGATCCAGAAAAGATTAAAGCGGTAATGGAATGGAGAACACCAACCTCAGTACCTGAGATAAGAAGTTTCTTAGGACTTGCTGGATATTATCGGAGATTTATTAAAGATTTCTCCGCTATTGCAAAACCTATGACTAGATTACTTAAAAAGGACAGGAAATTTGAATGGACACCAGAATGTCAGAAGAGTTTTCAAAGATTGAAACATAAGCTTACTACTACGCCGGTATTAATCTTGCCAGACATCCAAAAAGATTTTGAGATCTATTGCGATGCCTCTCGACAAAGATTAGGATGTGTTCTTATGCAAGAAGGTAAAGTAGTAGCTTATGCGTCAAGAAAACTAAGACCCCATGAAGATAATTACCCAACTCATGATTTGGAGTTAGCAGCAGTTGTACATGCGTTAAAGATTTGGCGACACTACTTAATTGGGAATCATTGCAAGATCTATACCGATCATAAGAGTTTGAAATATATTTTTACCCAGACGGATCTTAATCTTCGGCAAAGGAGATGGTTAGAATTAATTAAGGACTATTTGGAAATTCTATACCATCCAAGAAAGGCTAACGTGGTTGCCAATGCTTTAAGCCGAAAAGCTTATTGCAATCTACAACAAGAAATAATATCAGAACAATTGCAAGCAGAAATGCTTAAACTAAATCTGGGTATTATTAAGTTTGGAGAATTAAACACTTTGGAGTTAAAACCTACCTTGATGGATCAAATAAAAGAACATCAGAAGGAAGATTCTGAAATACAAACTTTTAAGGAACGGAAGTAGCAAGGAAAGGCTGCAGATATTACTGAAGACCTGGAAGGAATATTATGGTACGGAAATAGAATTGTCGTACCACAATCAAGAAACTTGAGGAAGGTAATACTAAAGGAAGCACATGATTCAGCCTACTCTTTACACCCAGGTAGTACAGAAATGTACCATGATTTGAAAGACTTATACTGGTGGCCAAATATGAAACGACATATCGCAGAATATGTTGCACTATGTCATGTTTGTCAACAAGTTAAAGCAGAACACCAAAAGCCTACAGGATTATTACAACCCTTACAAATACCTGAATGGAAATGGGATGAAATAGGAATGGATTTTATTACTGGATTACCTAAAACTTCTACTGGATGTGACTCTATATGGGTAATCATTGATAGACTTACAAAGACTGCTCGATTCATTCCTATGAAAACAACTTATACTGGAGCATAACTTGCAGAACTCTATATGACAAGGATAGTATGTTTACATGGAGTGCCAAAAAGAATTATTTCCGATCGTGGTACCCAATTTACTTCACATTTTTGGCAGAAACTACATTATGAATTAGGAAGTTATCTGGATTTCAGTACAGCATTTCATCCGCAAACCGGAGGACAGACGGAAAGACTAAACCAGACATTAGAAGATATGTTAAGAGCCTGTGCTCTAGATTTTGCTGCTAGTTGGGACAAATGTTTACCTTACGCAGAATTTTCATATAACAATAGTTATCAAGCCAGTTTAAAAATGTCACTACATGAAGCCTTATATGGAAGAAAATGTCGAACACCATTGATATGGACAGAAACCGGAGAAAGAAGTATATTCGGAACGGACCTTTTAAAGGAAGCCGAAGAAAAAGTTCGACTTATTAGAGACAGACTTAAAGTAGCTCAATCTCGACAAAAGAGTTATGCAGACTCTAGACGGAGAGAGTTAACTTTTGACATTGGTGATTATGTTTATCTAAAGGTTTCACCTTTACGAGGGATAAAAAGATTTAAAGTAAAAGGGAAACTAGCCCCTCGTTATATTGGACCATATCAAATAATTGCTAAACATGGAGAAGTTGCCTATCAATTGGTTTTACCAGATTATCTATCTGATGTACATCCTACATTCCATGTTTCACAATTAAAGAAATGTTTACATATCCCAGAAGAAGAAATATCAGTAAGTCCTGTCGAACTGAATAAAGACTTAACCTATCCAGATACCCTATTAGAATTTTGGAAGAAGCACATAGAACAACTCATACTAAGGCAATAAGAATGTTTAAAGTTGAGTGGAATCATCATACAGAGAATGAGGCAACTTGGGAACGGGAAGATTATTTACAATTGAAATCATCGAAGGTTTTTTTTTTTTTGAAAAAACACAGTTTAGCGGTTAGGGAAATGTGCTAATAAAAAATAAAAAAGTTGTAGTTTGGAGTTGTAGTTGAGAACAGGGCCAAGAGTAGTATATAAAATACAAGCACGTAGAAATAAAATTTTTGAGTTGTATATAAAATTTCAACCTTATAAAAATAAGAGTTCTATATAAAATCCAAATACAACATACTCGTAGTACTAGGAGGGGTTTTTTTTGGGATGGAGAGAGTATAGTTATAAGAATTAAAATTTCAGAGTTGTTCAAATATGAATATAACATATAAAGATATGAAATAAAATTTCTGAGTTGTTCTAATAACACGTATTACCTCCGTGAATCTAGACAACTCTGTGTGTCCAGATTCATAGCTAAAAGTTGCTATATTTTAGGACGGAGGTAGTAGAATGGTACAAGACAATCCATTTTCTTAACAAGTACTCCCTCCGTCCCAAAAAAAAGACAAACCCTGGGTTTTCGTGTTTGACCATTCGTTTTATATGAATTTTTTTTATAATTAGTATTTTCATTGTTATTAGATGATAAAACATGATTAATACTTTATACGTGACTTGTTTTTTTAATTTTTTTTTATAATTTTTTTAAATAAGACAGACGGTCAAACGTTGGATACGGAAATCCTGGGTTTGTCTTTTTTTTTTTTTTGACGGAGGGAGTATGGTGGCACGTGTATGGGAAATTATGCCCTACCTTTTGGATCAGCAAGCAATCACTGCATCACTGCATTTTTTTAGATAGTCCTGAACCGTGTCTGCATCCAATGTACTGGCCTTTTTGGCAGTGTTGCGCAGGGGCATCGCTGGAAAAACATTCGTTCACTTGTATATAGCGTAGAGGGTAGGTACATTTGCCAAGCCAGGTTCTGTTAATGCAAGGTGGGCACGTGTCGCTCTAGGACCTAGGGTGCATGTGCACCCGAGTGCAAAAAATCCAATTCCTTTTATATATAGGAAAATGCATATTTGAGCTCGAGTCCATATGTACTTGTAACATCTGCCGTTCAATCGTGCTGAGATTCGCGCGTGCATTGTTATGTGAAGGAACAGCCAGAGTTGTTAGCGTGAGGGTAGATATGGTTAACGCCAGGACATGACACGTACGGATATACACTGTAACATAATAAAATCCTATAATGCCCTTCGCTGCTAACACTCACCAAGACAGACTGAGTCAGACATTGGTGCAGTAAAAGTGGCTTCCACAGCCTGTATGCATGAACACACACACATTAGGTGTTTTTGTCTGCTTGTCTTTGGTACAAGTGAAAGTGAGGAGTATTTTTTTACTTGTGATGCTTGGGGTGGGGTTTGCTTGGCACATGTTCCATATTTCCATTCTCTGTTTTGCCCCTCGCTCCACATCATGCGCGACGAATGAGCAATGAATGGGAAAAAAAACCGTCGGGGCTCGCTGTGTTGTTACGTCAAACATCGATATGTTTTTTTAGTGTGTTCGAAAAAAAGTTAGAAAATTAGATTGAAGTGATATATCGGTACCGTCTTAGGATGTCTTTAGATTCTAAAAAATTTTAGCCAAAAACATCATATCAAATATTTGAACACATGCATAGAGCACTAAATATGGACGAAAAAATTATTGCACAGTTTATATATAAATTGCGAGACAAATCTTTTAAGCCTAATTACAGCATTATTTGACAATGTGATGCTACAGTAAATTTTTGCTAATAATAGATTAATTAGGCTTCATAAATTCGTCTCACAGTTTACAGGCGGAATCTGTAATTTATTTTGTTATTAGTCTACGTTTAATACATCAAATGTGTGCCAATATATTTCAAAATTTTTACACCTAAACAACTAAACACGGCCTTATACAATCTTCTTTCCCCACGATACGCGTCTGTTGGTATTTCTTAACGACATTACTAGAAATATAATTTTCAGCAATGGCGCAGAAATACTTCTGGTATATTATGGTTACAGAGTTCATCCGCAAGCGCACGGATATACCATTGTAGCATTTCACCCGAGAGTATTCCAAGGGTATCGTATTTGTTTTATCCTGTGGGAAGATCATATAGAGAGAACTCAACTAATAATTTATATATTACTTGTGATAATCATATTCTTAGCAGGGGTTAAGATAATCCAAGGGCAGAGTGACACACAAACATTAACAACTCATTCTCATAATAAATGATCGAAGCTAGGTGGAAAGAAAAGAGAAAGGAAATCTATTCCTATACTTTTAGTATACATAATATACATACATTCTAATTAACTGATATACTAGCTAATACCCTCTATCCGATGCCCTTCTGGTACTTCGAGAAGCCACCCCTGACTGTCGAGTTCCTTACAACAACTCGTCATGACCATACAATCAGGCTAAATACGGAGGAATACCCTCCCCAGGAAATTAACTTAGGATTATATACCGACGCGGAGGAATACCCGTACTGAGCTGTCACCATCAGCGGCCCACCTCTCATCCGCAATATATAACTCCAAATAATGATATCCCGTAATCTAGGCACCACGCCTAAACTACCAGATACTACTCTAATATCATCGTCATGACATAGAGTAATTGCATAAGCAAACATTATACCCGCACCAAAGCATCTCCCAGATAAGCTAGCCGTATATTCAGTATAACATGAACATAATGTAAAGTAGGTACTCATATACTCGGAAAGTATTTTAATACCATAAATGTACAAAGAAGAGTATTCTAATAAAAGTACAAAGCTTATAAAAGAGGAAAGGAAAGTTGCTAGAGTCATACCCGAACTCTTCCAAAGACTTCTGGACTCCTGATTTCTACTCTATTCCTATTCCACTAGCTAGATACTATAAAACTAAACTTGAGAGAAATGAGAGAGCTATTGCTTGAGGTGTGTGTGAAATGAAGAAAGTGAGCTCCTTATATAGAGGTAGTTATGACGGTTATGGAAGGGGAATTGTCCGAAGTGCCCACCAACCGTTATTGGGATGCAATCCTGGACGTCCATGCCAAAATCTGGATCCAACAGCGCCAGGATTGGTTCGGTCGAACCTGGGGCTGGCCCAATCCAGCCCAATTTTGGCTGGTGGCCTCCTTTATTGCTTCACTCCACAGACTTGTGAATTTTGGCCCAATTCATCGTGTCAAGTCTGTGTTCTTGGCCTATTCATACACAAGTCTGGTTCTCGACATCGTCCGATTGATTTATCGTCTGAGTTGATGTCGATTCTCCTCCACTTTATGGTCATTCTCTGCAAAAGGTTAGTAAACCTAATACTAGTGGAATATTATTACTCTAACATGTTTATGCATTACAAGCATCACTTGTTCTCCTCTATTTTGGTAATATTGACGGTCGAAACTGATTGATAACGACCGTCAACAGCGTCCGCGTGAAATGGAGTGGCACAAAGATAATTTGATTTTATCTCTCATTCTGGATTGTAGTTTTCGAGCTTGTATTTTCTAGTTTAAAATTTAATTTATTTTATAGTTCTAAGCTTGATTTTGTTATTATTAAATTTAATTTTCATCATTTTCTTACTCGAACTCTTAATCATCTTTTTCAAATTTTAATTAAGGTTTTTTTTAGCAGTATTGCATCAGTATATAGTAATACCATGAACACATGCTTGCATGCACGAATGAATATAGTGCTGTGTTTAGATCGATAGGTGAAAATTTTTGCCGTTTTACATCGGATGTACACATATTTGAAGTATTAAATATAGTTTAATAATAAAACAAATTACAAAATCCGCCTGTAACTGCGAGACGAATTTGTTAAGCTTAATTAATCCGTTAGTAGCAACTGTTTACTATAGCACTATATTATCAAATCATGAAGCAATTAGGCTTAAAAGATTCATCTCACAAATTAGTCGCAATCTGTGTACTTAGTTTTTTAAGCCTATATTTAATATTTTATATAAGTGTCAAAACGTTCGATTTTAGGGTGAGATGTAAAGAAGGCTCGGGTGTAAGTTTGCTACTCCTACACAGGTCATGGTTGCACGGTCAACAAAGAAAAAGGCTGCTGCGTCTCATGTCACATGTGCATATGATGCAACACCTGCCACCCGGTCAGTGGAGCAATAAAAAAGCCAAAACTCACACCAGGCCTTGTTTATTTAAAAAAAATTGTCTCGAAGATGCCACATTGAGGCCCTATTTAGTTCCATTGGTTTTTTTCTAAACTTCTAACTTTCCATCACATCAAACCCTTCATACACACACAACTTTTCTATCATATCGTACCAATTTTAACCAAACTTCCAAACTTCAGTGTGAACTAAACACGGTCTACATGTATGGAGCATTATATATAAATAAAATTAGGGTCAAAAAAATTCGTCACACGGTTTTCAGGCGAGTTATGTAATTAGTTTTTTTATTCGTCTCTCAAACCCGTATCCGATATCCGATAAAACATCCGATCGACATCTGAAAAAATTTCTTTTCGTGAACTAAATAAGACCCAAACCACGTCGAAACGGGATGTCAAACATCGATATGTTTTTTTAGTGTGTTCGCAAAAAAAAGATAGAAAATTAGATTGAAGTGATATATCGGTACGGTCCTTTACAATCTTCTTTCCCCTGTTTATTTTCCTTCAAACTTTTAAAAATTCCGTCACATTAAATATTTAGACACATGTATGGAGCATTAAATGTGGACAGAAAAAACCAATTACACAGTTTGCGCGTAAATTGCGAGATGAATCTTTTGAGCCTAATTACGCCATGATTTGATAATACGGTGCTACAGTAAATATTTACTAATAACGGATTAATTAGACTTAATAGATTCATCTCACAGTTTACAGGCGGAATTTGTAATTTGTTTTGTTATTAGTCTATATTTAATACTTCAAATATGTGTCCATATACATCAAAAAAAATTTTGGCAAAAAGAACTAAACATGGCCAATGATGATTCGATTTTATCTCTCGTGAGATGAATAATTACTCAATTATAATGGAAATCGCGACACGAATCTTTTGAGCCCAATTAATACATATACTAATGATAGATTAATTAGGGTCAAAAGATACATCACACGGTTTCCAGGAGAGTTATGCAATTAGTTTTTTCATTCATGTCCAAAACTCGCATCCGATATCCAATAAAACATCGGATTGACACCCGAAAAAATTTCTATTCGCGAAGCCCAAACCACGCCGAAACAGGATGTCAAACAGCAATAGGATTTTTAGTGTTTTCGCAAAAAAAAACATTAGAAAAATAGATTGAAGTGATATATCGATACCGTCTTATATAATCTTCTTTCACCACGATACGAGTACCATGAACACGTACCTGCACGCCACGAAGCGGTGTATATATATATAAGTTGGATAGCAGGGTAAAAGTGGAAATTCCCCACCACCTTCACTAGCGATTGTCTGTGTGCTGTACATGGGTACTACTATAAAACAAACTAGGTGAAACCCCGCGCATTGCTACGAAAATTTAGTATGGTAACAATAAAAAAATAACGTGTAAGATAGCTAGATAATATTAGATTAAGTAAATTAATGTGGTTTATGATAATTTAAGTTTAAATAGTATGTAGAATGGTGATTCAAACGTAAAAAGTAAGGTGGTATGACTTTATGAAAGAAGAAAAGTAGGGAAATAGTTTGGACCGTAGATTAACCATCTAAAAGCTAAAAACAATTGATGTGATATGACTTAATTAGAGGAGAAAAAGAGAAAGATAATTTAGACCATAGATTAATCATTTAAGCACTAACTAAGTGAGGATAAACTATATAAGTATATAGGATATCATAAAACATAATAAAGATGTACATTGAAACATTATGTGAATTATGTTGGATGATAATTTAACATATTTGTATTTGAAAAACTCTTGAATTATAAAAACTATAAAGATATAGCATGTTTGCATGATGTTTAAATGTGATGATTGTTAGTGGATGATGATGTGGTATCTTGTTAATTAGTGGATGATGATGTGGCATCTTATTAGTGGATGATGATGTGGCATCTTTGCATGTTAAGCTTAAATAGTTAGTGGGGGATAACTTTATAGTAAGATAGGATAGGATGTGTTTTATCCTCCAAGTGACATTCAGCTATATTTAATGTGTACTAGCCCCTATACTATCCACACGCATCTTGGGATCGATGGATGGCCTGGATTTATGGACCATATGGACCGAGGTTCACATCTGAGTTTTCATACTCTACTAGAAAACTCATTTTCGCTGTCATTGGGGTTCGATTTTCGCAGGCGGGCATGTAATTCGGAGTTAAAACCCCGCTGGCAAAAAATGTACCCGGGGTGGAGGGGGCGGTCCACCTACGAAGATCGATCTTTGCAGGTGGACCATATAAGCGTCGCCTGCGAAGATCGATTTTCGCAGGCGGCAGACGTCGTGCGCCTGCGAAGATCGATCTTCGCAGGCGACGCTTATATGGCCCGCCTGCAAAGATGCCCCTATATAGTCTTCTTCCTCCCCGAGCCCTGTTCATTCTCCCCGAAGTTTCTCTCTCCTAAAGTGACTTAAATATAGGGGGGAGGTTTTGAACTTCAAATTTTTAGGGGATTTTTCTACGGTGCTTAGATCTACTCATTTCTACACTAGGTATGCAATTTTTTAAGCTTTTATACCTCAATTTGTGATGGATTTATGCATGCAAAATTGTGAAGGAAAAGCTCCATGTTTTTTAATTTAATTTCTTTTGACATGTTGATGTTAGATGTATGTGTAATACTTGATGCCTCATGTTGTAGTGGTTTAATGTGGTAACATAAATTCTCATTTTTTTTATTTTTGCTATCACATCCACCTCCTAGTTTCTAGATCTAGATCTAGATCTTGTCATATATAGAGAGAGAATAAAATTTTTAATGTCTATTTATTTGGTGCAATCAAAAAATAGTTATAGTAGTTTGTAATATGCCGATGATATGATTTTGTTAGATTTTCCTAATGTACTAATTTGGCATGTCTGTGTAAAAAAAATTGAAATAAACTTTGTTTTTTTAATAATTTACAATTAACCTTTATGTTAATTAGTTTGAATAGCGATAAGTTTTTTCAATAAACCCTATTAATTGTGCAAATATTTTATCTTCATTTTTTTAGAGATATAGAAAGTCGGGAATGGATGTATGATTGGCCGAGGTTTTTGACTCCATATAGAAATGAAGTGTCTAAATTTATTGGTATTGCCAAGGCACACGCTGAGAAGAACAATATGAAAAATATAATTTGTCCATGGGCTGACTGTAAGAATGAAATAGCCTGGGACTTCGACGATGCTTTTAAGGTGAAGGAGCACTTAGTAACTCGTAGATTTATGAACGAGTATGAAATATGGACACGTCATGGCGAAGAACAAGTGGACGGGCCTGAAAATGTAGTTCCGACACAAGTTGAAGACATGGTGCATGACGATGGTTCTGTTGAGGACAAAATCGACCTAGAGGAAATGTTACGTCATGCAGAACCCGAGGTGCTGATGGGGTCGGCTAGAGGGTTAAATAACTTCGAAGCTTTACAGAAGGCAGCAAAGGAAGTTTTGTACGATGAGTCTTAGGGCTGTGACAGTGAGTTCACAACACTACGGTCAGTTCTTGAACTTATGAGGTTAAAGGCGAGACATGGATGGTCTGATACCAGTTTCGACAGTCTGTTAGAACTTCTGCAGAAAATGCTCCTGAGGCCTAACTCACTACCATCCAGCACATATCAAGCAAAGAAACTCATATGCCCCCTTTCACTTGGTGTGGAAAAGATTCATGCGTGCATAAATCACTGCATACTGTACAGGAAAGAGTACGCTTCTTTAGATGAATGTCCAACATGCGGTGTAAGCCGGTACAAGTCGAATAGCAATACTGGCCTAGAACCGTCTGAAGCAACTGAGGGACGACATAGAAAAATCCCGCAGCTTGTGATGTGGTACCTTCCTGTCAAAGACCGCATTAAACGGATATATTCAAACCCGCGAGATGCGGAACTAATGCACTGGCATGTAGAAGGGCGCAAGAAGGATGGGATGATTCGACACCCGGCAGATGCTCGTCAGTGGATAAACTTTGATGCTCAGTATAGAGAGTTTGCTAAAGACCCACGGAACATTAGATTTGCACTGAGTACTGATGGAGTTAATCCTTTTGGAGACATGAGCAGCTCACATAGTACTTGGCCAGTGCTTCTCACCATGTATAATCTTCCTACCTGGCTTTGTCAAAAGCGAAAATACGTACTACTCTGTATCCTCATACAAGGACCCCGTCAGCCTGGTATTGATATTGACGTATTTCTTGAACCATTGTTGGAAGATATGGCTGATTTATGGAAAGAGGGGTTGAAAGTGTGGGACGAGTACTTAAGGGAATACTTCACAGTGAAGGCCATCATCTTCGTGACCATTAATGATTATCCAGCAATGTTTTCAGTTTCAGGTCAAATTAAAGGTAAAATAGGATGTGTGATCTGCTTGAATGGAACGTACTATAGGTATCTCCCAGGTTCCAACAAGCTTGTGTACATGCGACACCGGCGGTTCCTACGCACAAATCACAAGTACTGCAAGATGAAGGCGGAGTTCGATGGCACTGAAGAGACTGATCCTGCACCAAAACCTACATCGGGAGAAAAGGTGTGTGCAATGACAGAGAAAATTGTTTGCGAGTTTGGAAAAGTGACTAAGAAACCATCAAAGGGGACAAAGCGCAAGAAACCCGAGAAGAATACGAAACAAGGGGATAGTAAGAAGCAAGATGATAGTTCGAAGCCAGATGATAAACTCCCTCCCCCATTCAAGAAGCATTCCATATTTTTTAAGTACCTCCCATACTGGAAAGATCTAGAGGTTCGGCATGCCATAGACGTCATGCATCTAGAGAAGAATGTATTTGACAACATAGTTGGAACATTGTTGGACATGCCGAAGAAGACTAAAGATGGTCTGCAATCAAGGATGGACCTAATCGAGATGGGAATCAGGGAAGAGTTACACCCTCAAGAAGGAGAAAAGAATGGCAAAGTATATCTTCCACCAGCCTGTTTCACACTGACACCTGAGGAGAAGAAGTCATTTTGCAACTCACTCCGTGATGTCAAAGTGCCCATAGTTTTCTTATCAAACATCAGTCGACTAGTTTCAATGAAAGATTTGCCGGTATCTGGTTACAATTCACACGACTGCCATGTCTTGCTCACCATGTTTCTTGCAATTGCAATAAGGGCCATCAAACCGGAGCATTTAAAGGTTGCTATCACAAGGTTGTGCTACTTTTTCAACGCAATGTCACAGAAGGTCATTAGTCTCGAAGAGTTAGGAAATCTCCGTACATTCGCACATGAGATACTGTGCCAACTTGAGATGTGTTTCCCTCCGTCATTTTTTGATATGATGGAGCACCTCATTGTTCACATAGTGCCGCAGATGGTTGCGCTTGGCCCATTGTACCTCCATCAAATGTGGTCATACGAGCGTTACATGGCAGTTCTGAAGGGTTACGTCCGAAATCGTGCAAATCCAGAGGGATCAATGGTTGAGGGTTATAGTACTGAAGAGGTTGTCGAGTGCTGTATCGATTACCTCAAAGATGGATATGCAATTGGAGTACCTGTGCCCCGACACGAGGGCAGATTGAGTGGCAGGGGAACGATAGGAAAGAAGAGATTCGTCACCCATGATCACAAATCATTCCAAGAAGCTCACTTCAGCGTGCTTCATTAGTTTGCTATCGTTGAGCCGTACATCGATCAACATATCGAACTAATACAAGCTAACAATAAGGGTCGCACCACCGAGTGGATAATGAAAGAACACAAGCGTCTCTTCATAGATTGGTTGCGAGACCTAGACTTACCTGAGGGACAAACTACCGATGAAATAACTATGAAGCGGTTGGCTTGTGGTCCATCAACTACAGTAAATTCTTGGCAGGGATATGACATTAATAGATACTCGTTTAGCACAAGAGCCCGAGATAATAAGACCTGTATGCAAAACAGCGGTGTCCGTGTGGAGGCAATTGATGAAGCTGAGGAAAAACAATCATACTTCGGGTTTATTGAAGAAATATGGGAAATCGACTATGGGCACACAATGCAATTCCCCATATTTAAGTGCCAGTGGGTAAAATACCTGAACGGGGTCAATGTTGATCTTACTGGTGTTGACCTAGCGAGTGTGGGTCATAAGGATGACCCATGAGTACTCGCCAATCGCGTGGCACAAGTGTTTTATGTGAAAGACCCTTCAAATTTGAAGAAAGATATAGTGCTACCAGGGAAACAAAAGATATTGGGAGTGGATGGGGTTGAAGATGTCGAAGATTACAACCAATACGATAGTATGCCACTTTATAGTCAGTTTGTACAGAAGATTAAGAATGTCGAGACATCTATTCAGAAGACCATGAAGCCTTACATGCGCACGGACGGTGTGGGCAAAAATGTTAAAGGGTAATGATTGTTGAGTGGCATGTAAGCATCTAAGAAGATAGTAGTTATGTAATGATGGTATGTAAGGTGAGGTGTGATCATATCGCAAATTGATGAACAATTGTACTGAACATTTTGCATATTAATTTGTTTGTACCAGTTTTTATGTGCAATTACCATTTGTAGTGTAAAAAATTTGTTAAAAAATTTTAATAAGGTTTGTATATTTTGGAATAAATATATTCAACTCTGTACCAATTTTCGCAGGCGGGCGGTCCGCTTGCGAAAATTGTTATACCGAGTAGGGTTTACATCTTCGCAGTCGGACGACCCGCTTGCGAAGATAGTAAAAACGATCTTCGCAAGCGGTCCGCCCGCCTGCGAAGATTATTGCCCTATATAAAGGCAAGCCCGCGGCGCCAAAATTTCTAAGTCCAGGTGGGAACCCTAGAAATTTTGGCACCGTCAGGCTGCCGAATTTTTTCGCCGCCGCACGCTTCCGCCGTCCTCCGCCGCCGCCCGCCTGCGACCTTCACTCTCCGACCGTCGTCCTCCACCGCCGCTGACCATCGTCGTCCGCGCGCTGTCACCGAGACCGCCGTCCCTTGCCGCCGACCCCTCCACCGCGCGCGCGCGAGCTATACACCGCCCGCTCCACCGCCGCCGGCCCCTCCACCGCCGCCGGCCCCTCTACCGCGCTGGCCACCGGCCACTCCACCGCGCGTGCGGCCGCCGCTGGCCCCCTCCACCGCCGCCGGCCCCTCCATCGCGCGCACGGCCGCCGCTGGCCCCTCCATCGCTCCGTCGGCCGCCCCTCCACCACCGCTGGCCGCCACCTCTCTCTCTATCTCGCTCGCGGCCGAACGGCTTCATCAGCCGGTCGTCGTCCACGAGCGAAGACGTCCTCGGCCGAACGACGTCTTCGGCCGGTCGTCGTCCACGGCCGAACCTCGTCGTCGGCCGTTCGACGTCCACGACCGAAGCCGGTCGTCGTCTACGGCCGAACCTCGTCGTCGGCCCTTCCTTCGTCGTCCATGACCGAAGCTCGTCGTCGGCCGTTCGTCGTCCACAGACATGTGTTCATGTGGGTGTTTCTTTTTATATGTGTGTGCATGTGTGTGTGAGGGGGTATATATGTGTGTGCATGTGGGTGTGAATGGGCATGAGGGGTGGGTGATATGTGAATGAGGGGTTATATGTTGATTGTGAATGTGAATTTGGGAATGTGGGTGATATGTGAATGAAATTGGGAGGGTATGTTCAATTTTGCAGGATATGTGAATTTATCAAATTTTTTAAATAACATGTGGGAGGGTATGTTAACATTTTTTTTAAAAAAAATGTGGAGGATATGTTTGCCTTTTCAATTTTTTTTTAATCAACATGTCGATGAAATGTAACTGTCAATTAGTGCACTACTTGATAATAACATATCAAATTTTGTACAAATTTGTTTGTACTAATTAATTTAGCATAATAGTAAGTAGTAATTAGTTTCGCAATTTAAATTTGTTTGTACTAATTAATTTAGCATAATAGTAAGTACTAATTAATAATATTTCGCAATTTAAATTTGTTTGTACTAATTAATTTAGTATAATAGTTAAATTTGGGAATCTCAGATAATTTAAATTTGTTCATACGACATATTGTTAATATACAATTTATTTTTGTACAAAGTTGTTTGTACTAATTTGAGTAATTTAAAATGTGGACGATAACTCTTTTTTTTTAATATTAGAGGTTTGAAACGATGGCTGATAGTACTAAAGGGACTGAAGAGAAGGGTTTAGGGGAGCAAGAGCAGTCCCTTGCTGTTGTGGTTGCTCCGGAACCAACGGTCCCATCGAAAGGTAGTTCCGACAGCGACGTAGCTGACGAAGACTAGGAGTACTCGTCGCCAAGCGATCCTTGTCCAAGCCCAAGCCCGAAGAGAAGGAAAAAGGGCAACGGTGAAGAAGGCGACAAGGACTATATTCCCCCTAAAGAAGGGGTAAGTAAAGTTAATATGTAAACTGTTCACCGTGATAACTATTAGCCCGAGCTAATTCGAAACTTCCATGTATACCTTCTCGTAGGAAATGGCGCCACGGCGATCAAAATGGCAGCCGAAGAAAAAAGTTCCGTCCAAAGACGACGACGTACCAGCTAACACAACCGGCACAAAGAAAAGCGAACGGTCACCAAAGGCGAAGAAAAGGAAGGGCGAGAGAAGCGTGAATAGGAAGGATGAAGGGTTCCATGTTGTTACCCATGTTTCGCCTAAAGGAGAGCCGCTCGCCCCTAAGACGGCACGTGCGAAATTCAGTTCACAGTGTGGCATAATAGTAAGGGAAAAGATCCCCATCACGGTCAAGGACTGGGATCATGTATCGAATGGGGATAAGGAAGTCCTATGGAAAGAGTTGAAGAAAATCTTCCAGTTCCCGGATGGATCAGAGGCAGCAGTGAGGAATTGTGCACTGCAAACAATGGCCAAGTCTTGGCATGGTTGGAAAACCACCTTGAACAAGAAATTTGTGAAGACGGGACGCACACCGTTTTCGACGTATGCCAACATAACCCCGAATCAGTGGGACGACTTTCTGATGTTGAAGAACTCCCTGGAAGAAATTCGAAGGAGCCAAAAGTATGCAGAGTTGGCCAAGAAGAACAAATTTCCTCATCGGTTAGGCTCCGCGGGATACGCACCAAAGGTGGAGCAGTGGACAAAAGAGGAGGGGGAAATGAGGAAGGCGGGGCTTCTGGTACCAATGGAGGAATGGACACAGAGATCAAGGAATTGGGTAAGAGCTAGAACTCCAAAGATCACGGATGAAAGCAAAGTATCGTTTCAAGATCCGGAGCTGCAGGGTGTTGCCGATAAAATAGAGAATTTATCCAGTTCACAGAAGAAAGGATTTTTCAAGCCTAAGAGGGAGAAAGATGTGCTAAGTATGGCGCTGGGTACTCCTGAGCATGGGGGTAGGGTTCGAGGTGTGTCGTCCAAGATGAGTTGGAAGGAAGGGTTCAAACATGACCCCCACAAGAAGCGTGATGCGTACAAGGATAAACTTAGAGACGAAGGGGCTGCGGATTTTGAAAGGCAAATGATGGATTTCTGCGTCAAGCACATGCTTTTGCCTCGCCCCGAAACCAAAGAACCTGAGCCAGATTACCCCTTCGATGACCTCAAGGAGAATACACCCTGCAGATTGCACGTTCCCATTGGATGCTCCGAGAAAACTCTTGAGGCCGCTACAGCCATTGCTATCCCTGGGAGAACATACAATGAAGAGTTCATACCCGATGCGTATGCCAAGGTGCAGCCGCAAGTGGTCCACGAAGGGTTTGAGTCCTACGACATTGACTTCCCGACTGCAAATGGTGTATCCATACTTGGGGATGCGGTCGATCTTGTAATTCTCTGGCACAAGAATGACATATCCTTTGGATTGGGCACCGACGCCACGCAAAAACCTGTGGTGCCTAAACCGGGGTTGGGAAAACCTCCGAAACCTCCTAAGAGGAAGGTGACTGATAAGGCGAAGGAACCCGAGATGCAAAAGGAAAATCCAGTGCCAGAAGTGCCACCGGAGATTGCATTGCCGGAGGCAGCCATGGAGATTGCACCGCCGGAGGCAGCCATGGAGATTCCAGTGCCGGATGTGCCCATGGAGATTACAGTGGCAGAACCAGAGGTGCTATTTGTGGCATCAGTCGGGTCAGAAATAAAAGAAGTACCAGGATTGGAATGGGACGGTACAGAGCCAGAAATATTTGAAGACCCTTCTCCTGCGAAAGACCCCGAGGTGCAAGAGACCACGGTCCCTGAGAAGGCCACTACCAGTTCTGAGGTGCCTAGAGTGCTTAGGAGCCATGACTCCAAGTCCAAAGATGAGAACAAGGAGAAGTTCATGGTAACCGTCTTCAGGGGGGGTAAGGAACGTGCCCAGCTCAGAGATGACGACCCCAGAAGGCCGCTGAACTAGCCGGGCCAACATACTTCACAACCGATGATTGCCCGGAAAAGTACGAACATGGGAAAGCACTCTTGCCGGAATGGGCACTGAAAGAAGGACCATGGGAGATGAAAAGGTTACATACCTTCTACATGGAGGCCAGCAAGAAAGGCTTGGGCAATATAACAGCTCGATCACCGGCAGATTGTTTCGGCGAAGAAGGTTACGTATGGCTAGATTTCTCAGATCTCCACGCCTTATATCGTCGGGATAAGATGGACGTCAAGTACGTCGGTGTTTGGTGCATGTGAGTATGAGTTTTAATTAATTATATGAAAAATATGTACAATACAAATCCATGTGATTGTTACTAACAAACTTCTTCTGTAGAATGCAATAGATGGATGCTAAGAAGAAAAAAGAACCCATCGGCTTCTTGGATCCAACTCGGATCTGCCAAACACAGCATACCGTGAGGCTAGCACCAGGGTCTGACCAGCTGAAGGGCAAGAATCCAAAGGAGATAGCTGAATACAAGAAGGGCTTGCAAAAGGAGAAATTGATTACTGTCGCACAGTACATTGGACGAGCCTTCTTGCACTTTCAAAATAAGAGAGTCGTCATGGCCGCTTATAATTTTAAATAAGTCCGGTACATTTATCTTGTACACATATGTCTTATTTTAGCCGGTACTAACTAACTATACTGTTGTTAATATGTAGCGATCATTATATCTGTTTAATCATCCACCCTAAAGACGGAACCGTGGTAGTCTTGGACCCTCTCGATTACAGTCACAAGCAATACAAAGAATTTCTAACAATCTTACAGTAGTAAGTGATTATGACTTGCATTTGTATATGAATGTATTATAAATAAATATCCTCCTTAATGTGAAACGGTACGACATCCATACAGTGCATACCAATACTACAAGTTCAAGGGTGGAGAACAGACCCGAACACGGGAGAAGCTGCTAGTACGTACCTATTGGCCGGTAATACTCCACTCACTTAATGTATTCCAATTGTTTCACTAATTGCAAATTTTAACTATTTTTTTCTATGATATGTCCTGAAGTGTCACAAGCAACCGCGAGGAACGGTCCTTTGCGGGTATTATGCGTACGAATTCCTTAGGGTTAATGGACGGTACAGGACTAACGCGGAGGATGTAGGTCTCTATACTATGTACTAGACAGCTTCACATATTTATGATACTAATATATTGATTAACTTCAATGCATGCAGTTGCCAAGATTAGAACGTCGAACAAGCTTTGACGATACAGGTATCACAAATGTCCAGCGTGATATGTGCCACTTCATCCACCATGAGTGCTGTCATGTGAAAGGAGATTTCTTCGACCCAGAGGGTGTCCTAGCGGCAAGTGACGAATTCAAGGATTTTCGGGAGTGGAACACTGCTATGCCATAATGTAACTAGATGGCGTTATTTGAAGTGACAATGTAAAAAATATTGTAATATATATATTTTGGCAACACTTTTGAGTTATGCAATATATGTAGATTTCTCAGTACCAAATGCTTGAAAATCTTCCAATATATGTACATAATAATCTACCTGCAAGAATTTCTATTAAATAATTTAAAGGTAATTTACAGGCAAATTATTATTAAATTTTAATATTTTCTACCTATCTTCGCAGGAGGAAGTTTTTTTTTTTGCAGGCGGCTGATTCCTATTCTCGCAGGCGGATCGGACTAGCCAACGTCCGCCTGCAAAAATTATCTTCGCAGGCGGACGGCCGCCCCGCCTGCGAAGACCCTTTTCGGCCGCTTGCGATAATGCTTTTCCTGGTAGTGATATATATATATATATATATATATATATATATATATATATATATATATATATATATATATATATATATATATATATATATATATATATATATATATATATATATATATATATATATATATATATATATATATATATATATATATATATATATATATATATATATATATATATATATATATTAGAGAACTGGAGGTAGTAGGCAGCTGGTCCTACTGGTTTTTGAACAATAATGCGGTAAGGTTGTACCACCCATTTGTGCGTACTTGGGTGGATGATATAATTAAACATATGCAAATGGCAGATATAGGTAGATGATGTATCTTGGTGGTTGCTTGGAAACGTGCTACATTTTAGTGGTTGCTTGAAGGCCATAGGGAAGGAGAATCTCTTTAATGCACCTAGCCCATGCCTTCCCTAATAATTTAGATTCTGATAGTCACGTTAGGTTTAGTTTATTTCCTTTTCTTTAATTCATTTCAATTCTCATATTTATTTGTGCACGTCTAATAAAATAAAATAAAGATTTAATTACCAGGATTTTCACCAGTTGAGCCCTGCTTTCACCTTTGTGTTTTGTGCCTTTGAAGCAACTCAAGTACAAGAACAAGTGTGGGGTGATCTTGTGTTCGCATTGTACACTCACATACCAAAATCACCCCATGTTCGTGCTACACCATGACGCTTGCATACTCACAAGATAAGACGTAGCATCCATGACACATCGGTTGCTCGTCGCTGCACATTTATCCTCTCATCGGCACCAACCATTAGCCTACCTATGGACGTGTGCCGAATCGCTACCCACCACCATTTTATTCCGTGTTTCTTGTTTCAACTGTATTGTTCTCGCGAAACCGTTGAATCATATTTTCCCTTAAATTTTCACTTTTTTGCTATTGTTTCTTCTTAACTTTGTTTGGTATGAGCCACACAAATCTACAACAAGAATTCATGATTAAGGACATATTTAGGAAGCTTCTTGCAATAATAGTTATTTCCAAACTTTCCAGCTCTCCAACATGTTCAAATTTTGATTTACTATAGATTTATAGACCCAATAGTTACAGAATTCTTAGCACCTCAAATACTCCCATTGTCAAAAAGAATCCAATCCTGGATTTGAATCTGAGCATACACCATATCCAGATTTAAACCAAACTAAATTCGAACCCAAGATTGAGCTCCTTTTTGGGACAGAGGGGGTGTAGGGCCTAATTAAGTGCAAAATAATATAGGAATTTATGTAACGGTACGTATTATCTTGCACTCATTGTTGCACAATAGCGGACAAATCAATCCAAAAGTGTATGGTCTCCATTTTATAATAAATGTCGTCATTGACTTTTAAATAACGTTTTAACCATTCATCTTATTAAAAAATTTAATGCAGAGACTCGAGTGTCATCTATTAATTAAAACACAAATGGAGTATATGTTATGGAAGAGTTGGATGACGAAGGCTTAGCTAGAAAACTTCGTGACAACATGAAAAAGGCATCAAGCTAGTTCGCTGGCCAAAAGTTTCTACATTACTCTTCACTCGTATTTAGACGATATGCTTAGTTGAGTACTCCGAAACAATAGCAATATCAAATGTTTGTAAGGCCTAAGGATCAGATCATGTTTTACTATGTAGATGATATGATGTGATTAAGCTAATATACACGTTCAATGTGTTGTGATTTATTTGTGAAATATTTCCTCCGTTTTACGATGTAAGTCGTTCTAACATTTCTCACATTCATATTGATGTTAATGAATCCAGACATATATATATCTATTTAGATTCATTAACATTAATATAAATGTGGGAAATGCTATAATGACTTACATTGTGAAACGGAGGAAATAAATTAAATCTATATGCGCTCATATATTCAACCATATCAAACATTCACCCGCCTAATTAAGGAGATAATACATCATTGACCAACCTTTCTAGGTTGACCCATGAGGTTCCACCAGGCGCTATGGCCGCGGCTGCCTTCTGCTTGCATTCCATGGCACGTTGCCTCATCTCACCGCCTTTCTCCTCCTCCATCACCTCCCTTACCAACCTCGCCACCTCTTCCCTCTCGATGTTGTCGCCGATCTCTACGCCGATCCGCCACTCCGTGCGAGCGTACCGGCAGTTTGTTGGCTGGTCAGCGAACATCGGGAAACACATCATTGGTATACCGTTGCAGATGCCATCGAGCATGGAGTTCCACCCGCAGTGCGTCAAGAACGCTCCGATGGCCTCGTGCCGGAGCAACGCCTCCTGGGGGCACCATCTCGTCACGTAGCCCCTCCCCTTCGTCTCCTCGGCGAACTCCGGCGGGATCATGTCGATGGGGTCGCCGCCGCCGGCGACGACGCCCTTAGCTTGGTCCTCTCGGATCACCCACAGGAAGTGGTGGCCGCTTCTCGCCAGGCCCCACGCTAGCTCCACTAGCTGCTCCCTCGACAGCACGATGATGCTGCCGAAGTTTACGTACAGGACGGAGCGAGGCTTCTTCCCCTGGAGCCACACGAGGCAGCCGCCGTCCTCCGGCCAGAGGCTGGCGGCCCCCATGGTGGCCGCGTCGAGGACGTCGTCATCGGCAAGCGCCGCGGCGGCGAGCTGTGGGAGCGGACCAACCGTGTAGACCGGCGGCAGGTCGACGCCGACGCGCGAGCGCGATAGCGCGGCGAGGACCTCGCCCTCCAGCTCGTCGAACGTGTTGATGACGATGGCGGACGACGTTCTCCGGAGGTGCTCCATGTAGGACGCGAACATGGCGACCACGGCGTCGTCGGGATCCGTCGTGCGGATGAAGGTCATGAAGTCGCGAAGGCGCATGTCCGTCGGCATCCCTGGCACCCAATCGACAAGCGTTCTGTCCAGGTGGCCATTGCTGAGCTGCTCAGCATCTGCTCAGGGACAAGTTAGTAGAAAATCTTTACCTTCAATTTATTCTTGTGAGGTGCATGTGAGCTGCAGTTTGAGCTAGCTCGTGGTAGGTGGTACATTACCTTTGAGTGGAATCAGGTCTCTGTCGATGAGCTGCTCGAATTGCAGGAACGCCATGAACGCACAGGCGCTCGCCGTCCACAACGCCACAGCCGGAAGGCCCATTTCCCTGGCGGCGACCAAGACGACGTCCACGTCGGACACGACGCAGGTGACCGGCGCCCCAGACAGGGCAGCGTCATCTACCAGCTTCTTGAAGTGCAGGCCGGACGATCTGATGGAGAAAACCAGCGAGCCCGTGCGCGGCGCCGCAGCGTCGTCCCCGCCGGACTCGGACGGAGGCGGCGCCGGCGGCAGGCCGTCGGGGACGGCGGCGAAGCGGAACCCCGGGGCGCCGTCGAGCGCCGTGGCGCCGCGCGACCGGAGCACGGAGCGGTGGTTGCGTTCGGAGTGGACGAAGGTGACGCGGACGCCTCCCCTGGCGTGGAGGAGCTTGGCCAGGTGCAGCGCCGGCGCGACGTGGCCCTGCGCCGGGAACGGGAAGAACACTGCGTGGGCTGCAGGCGCGTCCGCCATGGTGGCCGGCATCTGGGTGCGGAACTACAGAAGACGCCTGATCATGGACTCCACTATCAACTCGGTGTAGGCACTAGTAGATGTCGGTATTGGTACTGTATATACATGACCTGTTTAGATACCACCCTAAAACTTTACACCCTATCATATTGAATGTTTGAATACCTACATAAAATATTAAATATAGTCTAAAAAATAACTAATTATATAGATTGTGACTAATTTACGAGACGGATCTTTTAAGCATGATTGATCCATGATTTAACAATTTGATGCTACAATAAATATATGCTAATGATAGATTAATTAGGCTTAATAAATTCGTCTCATGGTTTACTAACGGATTATGTAATTAATTTTTTTATTAGTATTTAAACATTTCATATGATACTTTATATAATATCCGATGTGACTTATCAAAACTTTACCCCATAAGACACCCATTTTGTTGTGGTTGCTGAGTCATGCATGCATGTATGCATCATGCATCGTTGTCCTAGCTATATATGTCGATCATTAGTGCAGAGACGTCTTCTAGAGAGTTTAGTTCCCGGCGTTAACGACTACGGGTGGCCAAAATTAAACCGCACACCGAAAGCCGAACCGAAGTGTCAGTTTTTCCGGTTTTCGGTTGGCCAGTCGGTTTTTGTATGTTTAGTTCGCGAAAAAAAAATTAAATGTCACATCGGATATTTGACTGGATATTAAAAGTGTTTTTTGGATAGAAATAAAAAAACTAATTTCATAACTCGCCTGAAAACCGCGAGACGAATCTTTTGAACCTAATTAATTCATCATTAGTATATATGTGTTACTGTAGAACTTATAGCTAATCATGGACTAATTAGACTCAAAAGATTCATCTCGCGATTTCCCCCACAACTGTGCAATTAGTTTTTTTATTTATCTATATTTAATGCTTCATGCATATGTCAAAAGATTCGATGTAATGTTTTTTGGAAAAAATTTTGGGAACTAAACGGGGTATATTTTGATCCAGTTCGGTGTCCGGTTTGTTAAGGGCAAGTACTATAAGCCCTAACATGTTACCCCTAAATTTGTCACATAAGATTAGGTGATGAGTTGGAGGAGAGAAGTTAGAAGAGAGAGAATAAGTCACCCCTCATGCAAGGGGCAACCTCCACACAATCTCCACGAAAAATATAAGATGATGTGAGAGTAAATTAATACTAGGGTTTGTGTATTAGAGGTGGTATGTTGTACTTGTTACCTCTTAATTAATAAGAAGATGACATGGTTTAAATTAGATGTGGTACTCACCTCCATTATAAAACTTGCCATAATCGGTTTTTATTCTCCATGATGAACCGAGGATACCGAACCAACCGAGAATTGCTGCGTTGAGTAAGGGCATGCCCAATGCAGGGTGCACCCCCATAGCATAAGTGATCAAGCACCCAGCTAGGGATATGTCTCACACAGTACAAGCCGTACCTCCCATCTGATTTTTGCACTGCAACACTTGTCAGTCAGTCATATTTTACATTTAAACCCTTGGATTATTTTTATTTACATATACATTCAATATTTGTAGTATACCCCCTAAAAATCACTAACATATATAAGGGCAACCCCTCCCCGACTCGATTCCCCTTCTCCCGCGGCGCGATTTCCTCTTCTCCGGCGGCGCCCCTCCCGGCGCGACGTCCCCTCTCTCTCCTTGGCGCCTCGAGCAGCGGTGGCGGCGGAGCTTCCGGCGGCGGCGGCAGATCAAGCAGCAACGGATGGAGGCACTGGCGGCCGCAGATCGACGCGGCGGCGGGCGCGGATCGAAGCGGCGGCGGCCGCAGTTTGATATGGCGGCGGCGTGGACCGACGCGGTGGTGGCGAATGGAGGCGCAGGAGGTAGGGATCGAGGCGGCGGCGGCGGATCGAAGCAGCGGCGGCCGTGGATCGACATGGCGGCCACGGATCAACGCGGCGGCGGCAGGGAGCGACGCGCGGCGGCGGAGCTTCCCGGGTACTCCCTTCTCTCGAGCCTAGCCCCTCGCCATCTTCCCCGTCGGCGGAGCTTCCCGGTGGCGTCGCAGATCGATGCGTTGGTGGCTGGCGGAGCTTCCCGGCGGCGGCGTCTTCCATCGTCTTCCTGAGAGAACGGAGATTAGAAAGGTGGAGGAAAAAGGCTAGATGGGGATCCGTCACGGGGAGACGACCTCGCCAACGCGCTGCTCCAAGCGTGCCTTCGCTGTTCTCGAGCCAGGGCGAGCAGAGGTGCGCGGCGCCCTGTAGAGGGGCCACGATTCAGGGCCGTTTAGTTCCCAAAAATTTTTCCCAAAAACATCACATCGAATCTTTGGACATATGCATGAAGTATTAAATATAGATAAAAAGAAAAACTAATTGCACAGTTATGGGGAAAATCGCGAGACGAATCTTTTAAGCCTAATTAATCCGTGATTAGCTATAAGTGCTACAGTAACCTACATGTGCTAATGACGGTTTAATTAGTCTCAAAAGATTCGTCTCGCTGTTTTCCAATGAGTTCTAAAATTAGTTTTTTCATTCGTATTCGAAAACTCCTTTCGACCTCGGTCAATGTACGATGTGACACCACTGGACAGGGCCTCATTGCAGAGCGATGGTCCCGGGCCAAAAAGTGGGTCGATTCGTACGTGGCGGGCTAGGGCATGTCCTAAATTGTTGCTTCCTTGTGAGTTGTGACTCGCGTGTCTTGGGAACAAGCTCGGCTTCAATGCATGGGCCCCACAAGGTGTTCCTGGAATCTCGGCATGCATGCATGCGCCGCGCTATCATGCATATGGGCCCCACACTGCTACACACGAGATCGAATAAGAGCAAGTTTAATAGCATATCCGCTACTGACCCAAATCATTTATAGTCAATTTAATAGTCAATTTATACAATAATTATTTACTATACTATTAATACCTGGTCCTATCTATAATACACATATTACATCTTAGAGTACGTGCTGCAGCTAGCTACAGATCTATAGCCCACTGTTTTTCTCTCTCTTCCTTTATCTATTTAAAATATATGCATAGCTGGCTTATAGCCTGCTATTATACCTGCTCTAACTCCAAATCATCTATAGCCAATTTAATAGCCAACTTATATAATAATTACTTACTATACTATTAATACATGGTCCCACTTATCATACACATATTACGTCTTAGTGTCCGTACTACAGCAGCTGGCTATATATCTGTAGCCCACTATTCTTCTCTCTCCTTTTTTAACTCTTTAAAATATGTTTATAGCTGGTTTATAGTATGGTATTGTACTTGCTCTAAAAGCCTATCAACCAGATCTACACGCAAGGACTGGGATGGTGAGTTGGGTTTATTCGGGAAAGACCAAACATCGAGAAAACCTAACCGATTTTCTTAGGTGTTCTTAATTCGGAACATTTAACTTTTGGCCACTTTTAAGATGTGGTAATTAATTATTTGCTACTCGCTGTCTATGATACGTGGGTGTGTCTATGACATGTGGGTCTAGTGATAAATTATTTATCACCATTTGTAAGAGTGGCAAATAATTAATTATTCCCTCGTAATTCGGCTTTTGTTTTTCTTGAGGTTCTTCGGTTTCTATTTTATGAAAACCGAGTTTATGGAAAACCGTTGAAACCGAACTGATGAAACCGAACGCCCACCCCTATTAACAACTTAACGTCTAAGGGCAGGCATATCGTCACCGTCGCCTATAGACCCCACAGGAAGAATATTGTATGGCATCTCATGCATGGCTAGAAGTGGACGGAAAGCTTGTAACTCGTTAATTCGCTCGACTCGTGACAAGCTCGGCTCGGCTCATTTTCCTAACGAACCGAGCTACTATTTTAACTCGTTAGAGATAACGAGATACCTCGAGCTAGCTGCTTGCGAGCCTTAACAAGCCCATACCTCAGCAGGCTTCCAGGCCACAAATAGGCCCATTTATTTAGAAGGCTCAATAGACAATAGTGAGCACCAAAAGTCACAACCCTAGGTCCCTTCCCTGGTGGCTGAGCGGTCGGCCGGTCGCCCGCCTCCTGCACCCGAGTCCCGACAGCGTCGCCCGCCCTCACGCATGACATCGCCGCTCTCTGCCTCCCCCAGCATCCGCCCAGCGTTGTTAAGCCCCTCCCTATGGTTGCAGTGCCAGCGAGATCGAGCTCATCACATCCAGCATCGAGCTCCTCCGGTCCTCCCGTGGTCGTGGTACCAGCGAGGTTGAGCTGCCTCCCATGATCGCTGGCTAAACGCACTCCCTTGTCTCTTCCCCCCATAGCTCGTGAGCTAAACGAGCTAGCTCAAGCTTGCAGACTGAGCCGAGGCCGAGCTAGGTTTCTAATTCGTTAGGATAACGAGCCACCCTGATGCACGGCACCACTCTTCACATCTTGCCATCTAACATGTGCACATGACTCAAAGCACTTTTACCTTCGAAAATCAAAACTGTAATATTCTGAAAGTTAAGAATCTAAAATACAAAAACAAAAGTTCGGAAAAATTAAAAACATTTTTCAAATGTGCATCATGCTAGTATTTATTGGATTTTTTCGTGCTAATTTTAAAATAAATAAATTTGAAGAATAATTTTCAAAGAGTTAAATTCAATTTCTAAATTCAAACATAAAATTTAAATAACATTTAGTAAGGAACATGATTATGAATTAATATCCTTTGAGGAATTATTTTATAAAGAAAAATGAATGTTAATTAATTCTAAGGACCATTTTTATGGACTAATTTTTTAAGAAATTAATTTACAAGTCTTTAACCAAAAGTCTAATTTTGTTTCATGATGGGCCTACCTAGCCCACCCCATCTAGACCAAACCTAAATTCTTCTCAGCTTTCCTAAAAGTCTAATTCTGATCCCTATACACTCTTCTCTCTTCTCCCATTCTTTCTCTTTTCATTTTAGAATAAGTTTATTTTGCTTCCCTCAACTCATACCCTTGGTTGAATCAAACCCTCAACCATAAAACTGGGTATAACCCGTCCTCTAACTTCCAAAACCATTGCAAATCGACTCACCGAGCAGTTTTGGAGGTGGTTTCATCTGACATGGCAGTTGACTCGCTGAGTCATCAGGTGGGACCCACTTGCCAGTGGACACCTCATCTTATCTTCCCCCTTACCTCTCCCAAGTCTCTCTCTTTCATCTCTTCCTCTTCTCTCACCTTCCATCAGCACAAGGGAGGACATTGATAGCAAACCGGCCACGCTGCGCGCAGGGTAGGAGCTCGTCAGGTGGCCGCGCGCGGGCCGGGGAAGGACCTCGCCGGCCGTCCGTGATGATGCGCTTGTCCCTCAATGACCGGCCGGTCTTGACGCCGGATAGCATCGCCAGCACGGCAGTGGATCAGTGGATGTGATGAACGACCCCTTCGTACTTGATCATTCTGCTCGTACAGCCTTGAATTAATCTCTCTGAACAAGATTATAGGAGTTTTCTCGTCTATAGGTTGCAATCGCATTACTTGTCTTCTTCGGACAGGGTGGACGTGTGCGCGGGGGGAGCACAGGGAGATCAGCTGGGGAACGCGTCCCTCGCTCGCTTTTGGCAGGGGGATGGGGCGAAGCAACCCACTGCGTAGGTAGGTTCTTGAGACAACGCACCCCAGAGCTTCGATTTCCTCTTCCACCCCTCTCTCCTCTGTCACCGGCCGCGTGTCAAGGGCGAGGCGGAGGCGCCGCTCGCCGCCGGAGAGAAGAAGGGAGGGCGAGGAGGGAGGCGGCGGCGGCGAGCGCGGTGTAAAAGGCGACGGCGCCATCATTGATGCAGCCACCGCCGGCGCCGCCACCATCTCGATGCGGTGCGACCGGCACCGCTCCATTCGCCGGGGGGCCAGATCTGGCCACGGCGGCGCCGGATCTGCTGCCTCCGGGGATGCACCATCGTCGTCCAGTGTAGAAGGTGATGACGACGACGATTGCTGCCTCCGCCCCGTGCGCCGCTCGTTGTCGGTCGCCTCTGCCCCGGATCTACCGCTTCGGCCACCAGACGATGATGACGATTGCCGCCTCCGCCCCGTGCACTCAATTCGGGGGCGGCGGCGGAGACGGTGGCGGTGGCGGGAGAGAGAGGGAGAGGGAGGCGAGCGGGGGCGGCTGGTGGCGGCGAGAGAGAGGGAAGCAGGCGGCGGCGGGAGCGGCGGTGAGAGAGAGGGAAGAAGGCGGCGAGTGGAACGACGGGCGGAGGAAGAGGAACGCGACTGGTTCGGACGGAGAAAGAGAGAGAGAGAGGTAGAATAGGAAAGAGAGCGAGAGGAAGGGGCTTTTTTGGGTTGGGATACTCATTGGGCTACCCATACATGATCTGCATTATAGAGGTGAGTACCTCTATAGTCCCTCAGTTAGTGAGGGCACCCTAGGAGTGGCTCATTGCTGATGCCCTTACCATTGCTACCAAGCCTGATGGAGTCCTGGTCACCATGCCACTGACGAGCCCGCCGACGGAATTCCCACTTCTCATCGTACTCTGACGCCACAGGGAATCGCCGCACCGCCGAGCCGTCACCACGCCTAGCTCGCGGTCGCAGGTGCTGCCGTCCTGCTTGTCTTGTGCGCCGCACCGAGCACGGGCCTATGCGATGTGCAAAAGTGTAACACCCTAAAACTTTTGATTCTAAAATAAAAAAACAAAGATTTAGAATAATCAAAAAATCTTTTTCAAAATTTTCATCAAGTTTTCATTTCTTTTTTTATTGTGATAGTGCCAAAATAATTTTAAAAGGAATTAAATTGAAAATGTAAATTCTACTTTGAAATTTAGACAATATTAATAAAAAATCATGATTATGAATTAATATCCTTTAATGAACAATTTTACAAATTAAATCAAACATTAATTATTTTCTCAAAACATTTTTATGAATTAATTGCTTTAATGAAATATTTTGCATATAAAGGAAAATATTGTTTATTCTAAAGACATTTGCAAACTCTATGAGAAAACTAATTTTCAATCATTTAAAGTAAAAGTCTAATTTTGCGCCCTAGTAGGACTAGCTCAGCCCACCTAACCAAGTCCTAACGCTAACCCTCTTAAATCTCTAGGAAAATGTACATCGAAGGTCCATCAACTTGTTATCTTGTTACAAAATCATCCTTGAACCGCAAATCCGAATACAACGCATCCCCCAACTTACAAAACTAGTGCAAACTAGGTCCCTCGGCGGTTTTGACTCCGGTTTTATCTGACGTGGCAGCTGAGTCAACGTGGGTCCCACGTGGGCCCCACATGTCAGCCTCTTCTTCCCCTCCCCTCTCCACCTCTCTTCCTCTTTTCCTCTTCTTCTCCTCTCCTCTCCTCTCGTCTCCTCTCCACGGGCGGCAGCAGGGGAGAAGCTGGGTGCGGGTGACGGCCAGCGGAGGAGCAGCTGGGCGCGTGCGGTGGGCGCAAGTGGCTGGGCATCCTCGACCTTCTTCGTCTTCCGCTTCTGCAGGTAGGAGAGTATGGTCGCCGACGGCGAGCAATGATGGCCAGCTCAAGATGTCGGTCTCTGACCGCCTCGTGGCCACCGACGTGGTCGAGCTCGTCGATGGCCGTGGCGAAGATGGCGGGTTTTCTTAGGAGCTCTGAGAGTGCCCACTCTACGGTCATCGACGAGCTCTCCGTGGCCCCGGCGATGAGGTCCAGCGCGAATGGCTTGATGCCGACGCGGCCGAGTTTGATCTCGAGGGAGGGGTTGTCAGCGAGGTCCTTGAGCACGTCCACCATGACCTTTGCCATGAACGTCTCGCCCTTGCACCGCCACCGCTCGCTGTGCTCGTCGAGGACATATTCCATGAACGCATCGAACATCTTGCTGACCTTCTTCATCCGCCGCTGGTGCTCCACGGATACTCCAAGGGCATCGTGGTGCGGTTCGTCATCCGCCTCACGCGTGAGTGCACCTCCGCGGGTGACCTCGCGGTGCGGCTCATTGACCTCGGCGGGTTCCGCCTTCCCCCGATATCACCGTGTTCGTCAAGGACGTGTACTGGAGGGGTGCCTCGCAATGGCGGTGGCAGCGACGCTAGGGTCAGCGAGTACTAGAGGTAGTTGCAGGAGACGGTGGCAATGGCCAAGAAGCAGAGCTCCTTCAAGCTACTCGACGGCGGCGAGATCAACCGACGAAATGCGCGACGACAGTGTAGCCCGGACGAGGAGGGGGTGGAGGACGGCGATGTCAGCAAGGAAGAAGAGATGGAGCGGGATCAGATCGAGAAGGCGCAGCTCACGCGGAACATCAGGCGGCGCCACTATTCCCCTCCACTCTCCCCCCCTCTCTCTCTCTTTGCCTTGAGCTCGCCGGCGCCGCATCCATCTGCTTCCACCTCCGCGCCCGCCGTCGCGTCGCTTGCCTGCGCCCGGGTCGTCACTGCCGCGTCCACCCCGCCATCCGTTGTTGACGGTCGTTATAGACCAATTTCGACCGTCAATATAACTATAATAAAGGAGAATTAGTTATGCTTATAATGCATATTTGTTTTAGAATAATATAGTTCCACTTGTACTTGGAGAATAATATGTTGCAAGAATTTAGCAAATAAAATAAAGAGAAAATGAAGAAACCTCACTCCTAAGCAAGCTAGAGGATAAGGAGGGCCCATATGTCAGGTGAAACCATCCCGGAAACCACCTTAACTGCCACAACCATCATAGGACCCACCTGTTGGTGACCCTGCCGAAGCTGGAGACCTGCTGGGCCAGCATAGGTTCAGCCGAACCCTAGTAGCGATGGCTCAGCTCGGCCCTCCACGTGGACGTCCAGGCTTGATTGCTGATGGCGGTTGCGGGGTAGGAAGGTTATTTCGCCTTTTCTACAACCGTCATACCGGCCCTATAAAAGGAGGAGCTCATTTCACTTTCAACACACTCAAGCAAGCTCAAGATTCCTCTCCATACTTTAGTTTAGTATTTTTTGTGCTAAGTGGAGTAGAATAGAATAATAGTTCTCGGAGTCCTCGGAGCTCTCGGAAGAATTTCGGTATAGCTCTAGCAGCTTTTCTATTTTCTTCTGTAAGATTCTCGGAATTAATGAAATATTCTTCTTTATATAATTTCGTTACTTTGCTTACTCTGAGTACTGCTCTTACTTTCTATTTGTGTCATTACAATTGTGTGGGTAGCCTACCAGAGAGGTGCAATGGTATGGGTTTAGTGTCCGATTTATCGGTTGCTCTATGTCATCTGCAAAGGTGTAGTCTAGTATTTATTAATGCAAGCATGGTGCTTAGATTACTAAATATCACTATCTGGGCAATATATGCTGCGGATAGTAGAGGTGGGCCGCTGATGGTGATAGCTCAGTACGGGTATTCCTCTATGTTAGTATATATTCCTAAGATAAATTCCTGGGGAGGGTACTTGTTGGTATTTCTTAACGACATTACTAAAAATATAATTCCCAGCAATGGCGCAGAAATACTCTTGGTATATTATGGTTACATATTTCATCCGCAAGCGCACGGATATACCATTGTAGCATTTCACCCGAGAGTATTCCAAGGGTATCGTATTTGTTTAATCCCGTGGGAAGATTATAATAGAGAGAACCAAGCTAATATTTATATGTTACTTGTAATAATCAAAGTCTAAGCAGGGGCTAGTTCAATTCAATAAGGGTAGGGTGACACTAAGCAGAAGCATTCACTATTCTCATACATGCATACACTTTAGTCAATATTATCTACTATATAATTGTATAGCCAATATCCCCCTTACGATGCCCTCGTTGTGTTTCTCGAGACCACCCCTGGTTGCCGAGTTTCTTATGATAACCCGTCATGGCCATCCAGTCAGGGCTAAATACGGAGGAAAGTAACTTAGGATTATATATACGCGCGGAGAAATACCCGTACTGAGCTGTCACCATTAGCGGCCCACCTCGACGTATTTGCAGCATATTCAATAACCTAAGCACCTAGCTTATGCTACCAAATATTACTCTATAATCATCGTCATGACATAGAGCATTCATGTAAATGAACATTATACCCACACCATTGCATCTCCCGAGTAAGTTAGCTAGACAATTATATCTCGAATAATATTTCATAAAGTCGGTACTCGAATAATCAGAATGAAGTAAAGTACCATAAATATATTAAGAAGAGTATTCTATAAATAGTACAAGTCTTACAAAAGAAGGAAAAGCTACTAGAGCCATACCCGAATTCTTCCGAAGACTCTGAGGACTGAAGATTCTATTCTATTTCTATTCCACTATACTCTAGAGACTATACTAAACTTGAGAGAATGTATGAAGCTTCTTGCATGAGGTGTGTCTTGAAATGGAGGATGAGAGCTCCTTTTATAGCATGGCAATGACGGTTATGGTGGTTGAAAAGGTCGGTAATACCCTCTAACCGCCATAGGGAAGCAATCCAGACCGTCCAGCCAACCCTGCATCGAACGGCTGCACGGTGGGTTCGGCCACCAAACCAGCCCAACTTCGGCTAGCGGCCTCCTTATCTCTTCCCTTATGCAGAACAGTGAATTCTGGGCCTATTGGATCGTGGCAATTCTGTATTCTTGGCCCATTCATCTTTAAGTCTGATTCTCGACAGCGTCCGATTGATTGATCGTCTGTTTTGATGCCGATTCTCCTTCACTTTGTATTTATTCTCTGCAAGATGATAGAATCCTAGTGCTAGTGGAATATATCTTATTTTAACAAGAATATGCATTGCAATCATAACTAGTTCTCTTTTATTTTAGTAATATTGACGGGCGAAACTGATCGCTAACGACCGTCAATAGTACTCCTCCGTATTTAGCTCCGGTTGGACGGCCATGACAGGTTGTCGTAAAAAACTCGGCAACCCGGGGTGGTCTCTCAAAACACCAGGAGGACATTGTTATGGGGTATTGGCCACATGATTGTATGCTAGCAAATGTAAATTAGAAATTGAGTGTATATTAGAAGTATATGAATTCATTGCTTTCTATCTCTTCTTCCACTTAGTTTAGAATTATTTATTAGGATGAATCTAGAATCTATACTTCGTGTCATTCTACTCTTATACTGAATTAACCCCTGCTTATACTTTGATGAAAGCAAGTAATATATTTATATATATTTATTAGCATGGTTCTATCTTTCAAATCTTCCCTTGGGATAAAATAAATATGATACCTTGAAATACTTTCAGGTGAAATGGTACAATGGTATATCTGTGCGCTTGTGGATTACTTCTGTAACCATAAATATACCAGGACTATTTCTGCGCCATTGCTGGGAATTAATATTTCTAGTAATATCATTAAGAAATACCAACACCCATCCCCGGCCTCCCTTTCCTGCCTCGCCCCACCGGCTGGCTTGCACAAGGGGGGCGGGGAGGTCGGCGAGCTCGCTCCGCCCAGAGAAAGCGCGCCGCCACCTGGGGAAAGCTAAGACCCCCCAGGAGCCACCGTAGCCGGCCACGCCATCCTCCGGCCGCACGCTCCGCCGTGGGTGTCCTAGCACTGGCATCCCCATGCCCCGTGCGAGAGCAGAGAATGAGAGGGAGGAATGAAGGAGAGAAAAGAGAGTAGGCGCTGACGTGGACACCCTGACATGTGTGGCCCACGTGGGTTTCTCGCTGACTCAGTCGCCACGTCGGACAAAACCGGGTTCGAAACCACCGGAGGACTTAAAGTGAACGGTTTTGTAAGTTGAGGGATGTCATACATCTGGTTTGGCGGTTGGGGGGCGATTTTGCAACTCGATGACAAGTTGAGGGACCTTCGATGTACTCTTTCCAAATATCTAAGTCTTTCTTGGGTTCCTTGTCTCCTCTTTTTCCTTTTTCCTCTCCCGTCATGGACCAGCCCACCAATTCCAATTACGCCATCCCAGCTTACCAACCACCCCACGGCCCCCTCCTAAGCTACGGAGGGGCCCTTGCCCTCTGTCTCCGCGTGATCTTCGATGAGCCTCCTGGTGCCCTAAAAACCATCGGCCACCTCTTGGAACCGCCGCCTCGCCGGCATCCATGGCAGTCGCGCTAGGCCGCCACACAGACCAATCGTCCATGCCGCTCAGAATCACCCCAGCCAGCGCATGGCTGCCCAAATGCAACGAAGACCCCTAAGGGCTACCCTCGCCGACCACCCCACCCTCCGAGCCGTGCGTCATGGGTGCGGGCTAACCCTAGGGTGGGCAAGCCTGAGAAAGAAGAAAGGGTCATGGGAGAGAAAATAGAGAAGTGAGGAAGAGAGAAGATGTGTGAGACTGATGTGTAGGCCCATTTGATTAAGGTTAATGGATAATAGTTACGCAAAATCTAAACCGAGAGCGCTCTCGATTTAGTGTTAAAGAGCGACGCACTCATTCGCGAGAGAAGGTCCAGTGCTACTAGTACGTGAGAGAAGGTCCTGTGCTGCTAGTACAGCTACGCGAGAAAAGGTCCAGTTGTTACTAGTGCACGCAATGCATGCCTATTTTTTTTCTTTTTATAGAATTTTCTCTCAAATTACTTATCCGATCTACAATCTGATTACACCATTACATTCGTTGCAATTAAATCTTTACAACAAGTTCTTACATGATTATATTACGATGAAAAAGTATTTATATTTATAAATTACTTTTATTATATACATAAGTTACTTTTATCATATATATATATATATGTTACTTCTAAATTACTTCTATACATTCATAATGCTCTAAGTTGATTATTTTTATTATTGTTTTTAGTTAATTCTATATTTTGTGGACTTTATAAATCTTCTCTACACTTTACTTCCGAATTTACTCTACATAGTTTCTTATTTCAGCTCATTCACAATATAATTATTTCTACTACAGAGATTACTTCCCCGTTTCATAATGTAAGTCATTTTAGCATTGCCCACATTCATATAAATGTTAATGAATCTAGATATAGTTCTAAATTAAAGTTACTTTTTTTTTTGTTATAAGTTACTTCTATAATATATGTAAATTACTTTTAACCTTTATTGAATTTACTTTTAATATGTCTAAGAAATAACTTAGTGAAATCTAGAAGTAATTTAGACATATCATCAAAGTAATTTGTGATTTTTCATCAAAACATAATCATGTGAGATCTTGTTGTAAAGATTTAATTGTTATGAACACAACGGTGTAATCGGATTATAAATCAGATGAGTAATTTAAGAGAAACTTCTATAAGAAGAAAAAAATTATATAGATATTGAGTGTACTAGTAGCTTTTTTTTTGGAAAGAAGGGTGTCTCTCTTTAGCACTATCCAGTTAGTACTCTCGATGTAGTTGTGTCCATATAGTTAAGTTAACTAAAGTTTAGTTATGTATGAATGACATGTGGGGTCATCTCTATTATAAAACTGATAAACTTTAATTTAAAAAATTGACATCGACATGTGGGCCACCCCAGTTTGGTTCATAGCCATAGGATGGTCAAGTTGACACAGTCGACATTCACCAGGGCCCCACCTATCATTGACACATAGATTTATCCTTTGGAAAATAATATTTATTAAAAGAAAAAACTAAGGGACCTAGCTGACAGTGAACCACAGTATTTTCCTATCGAAAAATAATTCCAGAAATAATTAAAAAACCACCGCAAAATAAGATGGACCACCACGGTGTTGCTCCCGCTATCTTATCTATATCCTTTTGTGTTTGGTATTGTAGATGATCATAGACGATCATGCTTGTCTATTTGGATCTCACTCGGAAAACTCTTGTATTATTAATATAATGTAAAACCTTTATAACGATGTCAGCTATATGATATACAATTATGACATGACATGTGTGTAGCATCTACTAATTCAGAAAATGGTCTGAGGTTTCCAGTGTTAAAACCAGGGGCCCACAAAAATCGTACGAGCAGAAAAGTAATTAACCAACGATCACCAACCTCGCTGTTGTCGGGCCCATACCGGGCTAGCCCGATTTTTGGCCCGTTCCTTGGCTTCTTCCTTGGCATGATGTGCTGGTCCGGCACAGCCCGGTCCAACGATCAGGAAAGCAAAATAGACTTATTCCAACCATATAGGGCACTGCCCAATGAGATGTGGGATTCAAAGTAGGCTTATTCTAGCCATATAAGACACTATCCAAATAGACGAGGGAGGCAAAATAGACTTATTCCAAGGAGGAGCACGAGGACTTCGCGTGCCTTTGGACCAGTCCGGCACAGCCCAGGTCTTATTGGGTCATGCCTGAGTCGTTGGTGCAGCCCATGAGCAAGCACAGCTTGGCCTGGCATGTCGGTTGGGTCTGATCTCCAACCATGCTTGGTCGTGCCTGGGCCGAGCAACCTATTTGGCCATCTATACTCACGAATGTGCACAAAGGCGGTGAAGACGAAGATGGTGATCCGCACGCAGGAAATAGATAGCGGCAGTGGTCGACCCTGCCTCTGCCCGAAGGACACAGCGGACGCCTCGAGTGGCTCTGGAGCAAGTGGCCTCGCTTCGTCCTGTACGTCAACTTCAGCAGCATTGTTCGGATACAAAGACAGAAGAGTCAATGCACGTACGACGTACGACGAGACGAAACAGGGGACGATAGACGAAAAATGATAAGTACATAATCATCTTTAATTTTTATAATAGGTAAATATAAATATATGGTATTTACTTGTTTGAAACAAATACCGCACTATTCAATAATATCATAAAATAAAATGGGCTTATAAAAAATTGCGCTAAACCTATGAGCGGGCGAAGCTAGCCGGGAATGATGTTAGCTAGGTTCACCTTCATTAAGGGCTCCTTTAGATCACAAGATTCTAAAAATATAGAAACAGGAAAAACACAGGATTACAATGTCACGTGCTATCGAATCTTGCAGGAATCTAAAACACACGAATACGATATGTTTCTCATTTGGATGGTTCAAAGGAAACCTTAAATAGAAATTTGGAGGATTCTAGGGAGAGATTAGAGAGACAAGAAGACAAGTTGCATTGGACTTCCCATAGAAAAAATGAAAGAGTTTTGTACTCACTGTCTATTTTCCTATGGAATTGGTGTATAGGAACTCAATCCATAGGAATTTGGTGAGTTCAAATCCTCTGATCCAAATGGCATGTGTAGGAAAATTTTCAATGGATTGCAATCCTCCATTTTTCCTATGAAAATCATACAATCCAAAAGAGCCATAAATGATGTGAAGCTAAATTCAAATATGAATAGTATTTTGTTAAGAAATTATAAAATTTTATCAGGGTCGACTGGCCCGATAAAAGGGTTCCACTCCCTACTAGCTACTTTTGAGAGTGTATAGAATTGATTGAGCGAAACGGATTGAGCGAGAGAGAATTACACACAAGAATGTAGGGAATGAATGAGCGCAATCTTTATTGATCAATGCGGTACAATATATAGATGGGGAAGGGGTGGCAACCGGAGACGCGATGGTTGGGAACCATCGCGTCCGTTGCCAAGGAGCGCCTAGGGAAGGCGCAGTTGCCTTCGGTTGTGATCCATCCTTTTATATGGATGAGATCACCCTGTTGTTTCATAACACTCCCCCTTGATCGAATCCAGTTTTGATCATTGCTCTTTCACTGTTCCAGATATCTGTAAAGATAATCTTAGAAATAATTATAGTTAAATACATCACGTAAAACTCCTCAAAAACCCAGTGGGAAAAATAAGGAGAGAACCGTGATATATATTATTGACTATTTTAGATCTATGAGTAAAGCTCATAGTATGATCCAAAATAGTATAATGTCTACAGTTATCATTTAGTAAAAACCCCAGTGGGAAAAAGCCAAATGATAAGACATATAACTTATATTGATATTACCTCGTTAAAAACTTTGGATGAGAAAACCTAAAGGGTAAAACTCATACAAAGGAAAAAGAGTATAATATGACGAAAATAGGTTATTTTCTAGAGGAAGATACTCCCCCTGAATCCTGAAAATCTTTAAGTCGTCTCATACCAATTCCTTCGACACATTTAAAGAATGTGGAGTATGGTAGAGATTTTGTGAATAAATCAGCAAGATTATCACATGACTTAGCTTGTAAGATGTTTATCTCTCCATGTTGCTGAAGCTCATGAGGATAAAATAATTTGGGAGCAATATGCTTAGTGATGTTGCTCTTAATATAACCAGTTTCCATCTGAACAACACAAGCGGCATTATCTTCATAGAAAATGGTAGGTGATTCCAATGAACCAATACCACAAGATGTTAATATGTGGTTAACCATTCTGCAAAGCCATACACATTCACGTGATGCCTCATATAATGCAATTATTACAGAATGATTTGTGGAAGTGGCTACCAGAGTCTGTTTAGAAGACTTCCATGAAATAGCAGTTCCACCTTGTAAAAATATGAATCCTGTTTGTGATCTAGCGTTGTGGGGATCAGACAGATAGCCAGCATCAGTATACCCAATTAAAGTCGAATCCTGGTTCTTTTTAAAGAAAAGTCTAAGATCTCTTGTACCATTAAGATATATCGAAAGACATTCTTAACTCCAGTCCAATGGCGTTTGGTAGGAGCAGCGCTGTATCTTGCTAATAGATTTACCGAGAAAGCAATATCCGGCCTCGTACTATTTGCAAGATACATGAGTGCGCCAATAGCACTAAGATATGGAAAATAAGGTCCAAGCACATCCTCACCATCTTCCTTTGGTCGAAATGGATCTTTCTCCACGTTTAGAGATCGAACCACCATAGGGGTTTTGGAAGGATATGACTTGTCCATATTAAATTTCTCCAAAATTTTCTGGGTATATGCACTTTGGTGCACAAGGATTCCAGAAGGTAAATGCTCAAGTTGTAGACCTAAGCAAAATTTGGTTTGTCCCAAATCCTTCATCTCAAATTCCGTCTTTAAATGATGACGTGCTTCATTAATATCTTGTGTATTGCCAATGATGTTGAGATCATCGACATATACCAAGATAATACAAAATCCTGTGGGGGACTTTTTGATAAAGACGCACGGGCAATCATCATTTTTAGTGTATCCCTTTAGTGAAAGGAATTCACTTAATCGGTTGTACCAGATCCTGCCCGATTGTTTTAAGCCAAAAAGTGACTTCTGCAACTTAACACAATACATGTTACGATTTACCTTCTGATTCGGGATGTCGATTCCGTCAGGAACCTTCATGTAAATATCAGAATCAAGTGACCCATAAAGATATGCTATCACTATGTCCATCAACTGCATAAATAGACGATTTTGTACTGCCAATGATATTAAATATTGGAAAGTTATACCACTCATAACTGGAGAGTAAGTTTCGTTGAAATCAATGCCAGGTTTTTGTGTAAAACCTTGTGCTACAAGCCTTGCTTTATATCTCACCACCTCGTTGTTTTCATTCCGTTTCCGGACGAAAACCCATTTGTATCCTACAGGAAAGATACCACGAGGAGTAGGCATTACAGCCGAGAATACATCTCTTTTGTAAACCGAGGCTAATTCCGCGTCAATTGCGTCCTTCCATTTGTTCCAGTCAGAGCGCTTTTGGCACTCTTTTATAGACCTAGGTTCTGGATCAACTTGGAGGCTATCAGCAATTTGTTCAGAAAAATTAATGTTGACAATTGTAGCTCTTCTATCAAAAGATTTTCCAGTTTCAGAGTAGTTGATGGCAATTTCATCAACCCCTATAGACTCATCGTGATCTCCCGAAACAATGTGTCTATGGTCTTCCGAATTCCTAGTCTCAGCATTGTGCACCACCGAGCTAGGTTGCAGACTATCATGATCTGCTTGATATATAGTATCAATTTGGTGTGTACCAACTAAAGATTGGTTTGCATTTACCGTCTTTCTTTGCTTATTAGCAATTGTTTCTCGCTGAGTGGCCATACTTCTTCCTCTGTTTTTAGTGAGTGGAAGTTGAGTGGTTTTATTTGGTATCTCCACTCTTTCTGGCGCATTCTGAGCGGGAATGAAAGATTTAGTCACACCTTTATAATTGGTAAATGCATATGGCAGGTTATTTGCAAGTCTTTGCAAATGTATAATTTTCTGAACTTGAAGTTCTATTTCAGTAGTATGTGGGTCTGAGGCTGGAATACCTTGAGCATCCCAATCAATTTCCTGGCATTCTTTCTGGTACTTGAAGTCTGCCCCTAATGCCGGGAAATGTTCCTCATCAAAGATAGAGTCAGCGAACCGGGCTGTAAATTGATCACCTATTAAGGGTTCTAAATACTTTATGATCGACTGTCACACCCTAAAAATCTTAATTGTATAAATTATTGTTTAAATGGAATTATCAGAAAATGATTTTAAAAGCCTAGAAGAAAAGATCTAATTTTAAATAATAAATTCCAATATAAAATTGGGCCAGATAAAATTTTACTAAATACTTTGCTTAATTCTATAATTCCTAGATTTTTCTGGGATTTATTTAAGCTAAGGAAGTATTTTTAATAAATGAAATTGCATTACATGAATAATTTTAATTGAAAAAGTTTTAAAAATTCTTTCTTTTGGCTTTGGGCCGAAAGTCGGCCCAAAACCCTTTCTCTCTCCTCCCCGGCCCAAGTCGGCCCAGTCGGCCCGCAGCCAAGCCGCCCGCGCACGCGCCGCCTCTCTCTCTCCCGCTCGCTGACAGGTGGGGCCCACCTGTCAGGTCGTCGTCTTCCTCGCGCCCGAACCCTAGCCGAGCGCCGCCGCCGCCGCCCTTCCGATTTCATCGCCTCTTTCCATCTCCGGTGAAATTGTTGGGGGGAAATGGTCTCCGAGATCTCCTCTACCTTTTCTCTTTTGGAAGTTATCGCTAACTCGGTTTGGAAACTCGCGGATTCGAGCTCGGATCGGATTCCTCTCTCTCTCCGAACCCTAGCTTTCCTTCACCGTCGCCGGGCCGCCATGGGCCTTCGCCGCCGCCTTTAGCCTCTTTATAAGGACCCCTGAGCTCCCCGCTACCCGCCGCCGCCCTCGCCTTCGCCTCTCGCCGTCTGTAGCGCCCTAGCGCCGTGAGTCCGTGCGCCGCCGTCGCCGCCGTTCGTCCAGCCGTGCACCGTCGTCGCTCCGGTCGTCGTCGTCGCTCGGGAAGGCCGTCGCCGTGGTCGCCAAGTCGTCGCCGTCCTCGTCCCGTCCTCCGTTTCCGCGGAGGGTCGCCGGAGCACCGCCGTCGTCGTCAAGCCGAAGGTCGCCGCCGCTTCTTCCTCGTCGCCGTCGACGTCCGGTCGTCGTCCGCCGTCGTTTTGGTCACCGGTGAGTTCGCCGCGATGCCTGCATCCCGTTGGTGTCTTCCGTTTGCGCCGCCGTGCCGTCGTTCGCCGGCGAGCATGCGCGCCCGAGCCGCCGCCGGTGGTGACGTCATCGCCGACGTCATCGTCGCCGTGTCCCGTGAGCCGGTCGTAGACCGTTAGATCTCGGCCGTTCGTTTTGGATAGGGTCGATCTCGGCCGCCCGATCCGTAGACCGCCGCCGTGCACCCGGTCCACCGTGAACCCGAGCCCCGCTGACACAATAATTCCCTTTTTCTTTTCAAAAATAATTCATTATTGCGTCATAATTCAATTAAAATTTATATAAATGATTTAATCCGATTTAATCTTTAAAAATTCATAACTAATTCATCTTAGCTCGGATTTAGTTGGTTCAAGTTTCTAAATTTTTCTAAAATTGAGATCTACATGATAAGAATATCCACATGTACTGTTCATGCTTGCTTATGTGCTGTTTTGGTGTTTTTGCTCTTTTCTGTTTAGATTCCGACGTTTCTGGAGAGTCCGTTTTCGCAGGAGAAGATTTAGAAGAGTTCCAAGGCCAGCAAGGCAAGTCACACAGATCCTAATCAATCCCTTGAGCATGTTGATCCCGTTTAAAGCTATTGTTTCTATTCAACTATTGCATTTATTTTCGAATGTCATTGGGTGGAATTAACCTATTGTTTGTTATAGCCCTTTTGTTCTTGATTACCTTATTCCTTGATACCTTGGGTTATAGTAACTTGACTAGTGAGCTTTATACTGGTTCAACTAGATATTAGATGTAATTGCTTAGCCATGCTTAGAAACCTTAGCACACTAATGGGATAATTTATGATTCACTATTACTTAATGATGGCTTAATGATAGTTCACGATGGTCAATCGTGGTTGGTTAACTAATTAATTTGCCAACTAAAATCTGATAATGGTGGGTTGTGAGTATATGGTTTTGATGGTCGTGCTCATGACAATTAAGGACCGGTTCACGAGTTTCGGTTGTGAAACATTAACCGTGCCAACCACAAGCCAGCGTGGGCAACGGCTTTATCTTTTGTATAGCATGGTTCATTGCGGAGCACCAGACTGAGAAGTGGCGGAGATAAGCCCACGGGGGTCGCTGGGGAGTCCATGCCTTGTTTATAAGAGGGTGGTTATGATCCAGCAATGGTGCGCTGTGGTGGATTGTGTTGTGCGAGGGGTACTGTCACAGCTCCTTTCCGAGGTACCGTGGTGGTATCAAGGCACATGGTGACATGTTGTGGGGCTGTGTCTTGTGGGTACAGTGGTACAACTCTGGCCAGAGTAAAACTATTCGAATAGCCGTGCCCGCGGTTATGGGCGGGTCTAACAATGTCTTTCGTGATTAGTCTCACACTTCACACCATAATGAAAGATGCTATAACTGGTAATAATTTGATTAACTCCTAGTTTGGAATGGTATATTCCTGGTTTGGAGTTAGAACTGTGCAGCCGGGGTTTGGTTGTTCAGAATGGTTGGGCCTATACAACAAGGTATGTTGTATAGTGTTGGATTAATACTGTTTAATTAATACTCTACTGTTTTATTAAATTTTGAAATATTTATTAAATGCTATTTATGCAAAGAAGCCTATATTATGCCATCCTTGGTTATCCTGTGCACTTGCATATTTGCTGCGTGGCTTGCTGAGTATGTCATATACCCACCTTGCAATCATTCATCAGAGGAGGAGTTCTACAGCGATGCTGATGGGGTGGAAGAATAGGCGTAGCCCTGGTCAAGCTGCCTATGGAGTGGTGTCGTCTGCGCTGTTTATCTTTATTTTCCGCTGCTTAGATCTTTATTACTTGAGAGGAACTATCTACCTCTGTAATGCCATTTTATTCGCTTATTAATTAGAGTAATAATTGTACTCTATTATCAATTTGTTATTGTGTGCCTCGGCTGATTCCTGGACGAGGGTTTACGCACATGTAAGCGTTTGGAATTTTGGATAGAAATTCCGGGCGTGACATCGACGGAGATTTGAATCCCACATAGATCCCCACTTTCCTGTGTGGGCCCATAGCAGTACGCTGTGGTGGTGAGATCGGTATGTATACAGCACAACCGAACTTATGCAAATGGGTAATACTTGGAGGATTTCCACGAACTAACTGCATTGGGGAAGTTTCATGATATGTAGTTGGTCGTAGTTGGACAAGGTTAGCAGCGTGCAGAACTACATGACCCCAACACGACGAAGGTAATTTGTAATTCATCAATAATGGTCGAGCAATAAGCTTAATTCTTTTGATCAATGATTCAGCCAAACCATTTTGTGTATGGACATATGGAACAGAGTGCTGAACCTGAATTTCCAATGCCATACAATAATCATCGAAAGTATGAGATGTAAATTCGGCAGCGTTGTCCATACGGATTGATTGACTCCTATGTTCAGGGTAATTTGCCTTCAACCTTATAATTTGAGACCTTAGTTTGGCAAAGGCATGGTTTTGTGTCGATAGAAGACACACATGAGACCATCTAGTAGATGCGTCAATCAAAACCATAAAGTACCTGAATGGTCCAGATCTTGGCACAATAGGGCCACAGATATCTCCTTGAATGCGTTCAAGGAATTTAAGTAGTTTGGCTCTAATTTTGAGATAAGATTGTCTCAAAATCAGTTTCCCAGTAGCACATGCAGTGCATACAAAATCAGAGGATTTAGGATATTTGTCAGTGATCAAATGATGACCAATAGAGTTGCCAATAATTTTTCTCATCATCCCGATACCGGTGTGCCCAAGTCGATCATGCCAAGTGTGGAATGCATCAACATTTTGAAAAATTACTTTGTACGCAACATGTGCAATGGGCTTAATGTATGTATAGTACAATCCCGATATGAGAGATGGAATTTTCTCGCAAATGCGTTTGCCATATCCGTTTTGTTTGGTTAAGAGAAGAAATTATTCTCGATTATCCATATGGGTTTCTATGTGAAACCCATTTTGACGGATATCTCTATAACTTAGTAGGGTACGGGTTGAATCAGGATACAATAAAGCATCCTCGATTGTAATTTGTGTACCCATTGGGAGTGTAATAATTGCTCGTCCTGAGCGAACTATCACAGTATCGTGCCCAGCGATAGTCAAAACTTTGCCTTCTCTCTTTTTGAGAGTTTGAAAGTATTTGATCTCCCTAAGTATAGAGTTTGTGGTACCACTGTCCATAAGACATAATTCCTCTCCAATTGGAGCGATATCCTTAGAATCTATAATGAAAGAAGAATTGCTTGATTAAGAATTCTTTATCCAATATATATACATACATACAATAATTAAAACATCAAATACAGAGTATGACGTTTACATATGTTAAAAGTACATAATCTAATGACTAGCAAGCCATACAATCTTACAATATAAGGGAATTCGTACTTATCTACTTATTACAACCAATATTGTTTGGCAAACTTATAGGACATCAATATACTATTTCAAGCACACTGAGATAAGAGCAGCTTCATCTCCAAGTGGGATGCACCGAGATCATTGCAAATCTCCAAGTGGGTCCGTTGAGCAGTATTCGATGAACATATCGTCCATCGCAGAGAGTGGAGCGACATCTTTTGGGAGAACATTGAGGTTGCTCTCTGGTTCAACAGGAGCCTGGTGAGAACTTGCAACCTCAGGGCGCTCTTCATGTGTAAGATTGAAGTGAGCTTCAAATCTTGGGTTCTCAGAAGACTTTTTGTCCTTGAGGGATTTTTGGTACAAGAGAACTAGATGTTTCGGGATGCGGCAGTCTTTAGCACATGAGTGTCAGATCCACACCTGTTGCAATGCTTGTTGTCATTGCTAAGAGTTTGTGGTGCCTTGCCCTTCCCTTTTCCTTTCTTTCGACTCATGAATTTGCGCTTGTTGTTGTTGCGTTTGCGCTTTCTAGTCAGATTCTTAGGATTATTTGAAGAATTTCCCTTGAATCTTTTCTTATTCTCAGCATTATTCTGTACATTGAAGTGCACCTCAGGCAGTGGAGCAGAGCTCGGTGGGCGCTGTTGGGCATTCTTTAAAGAAAGCTCATGGTGTCTTTCTGCCTGAGTCAATGTATGTATAAGCAGAGAATATTTCTGGAAATTGTTAGCGCGATACTGTTGAGTCAGTATCCTGTCCTCCGGAAGCATAGTTGATAGAGTTTTCTTTATCTTCTCTGCCTCCGTTGGCTCTTGTTCGCAAAACTTCAACCTGGAACAAATGTTATGAACAACATGGTTGTATTCTGCCACAGTTTTAAAGTCCTGTAGGCGTAAATGAACCCACTCATAATTAGCCTCAAGCCAAATGAGTTCCTTTTGCTGATCATAACGCTATTTTAGAGCTTTCCAAAGATTGAGAGGGCTCGTCTCTAACATGTATTCATGTTTGAGATCCTCGTGAATGTAGATTCTTAAAAGAAAAAGGGCTGTATTGAGCTTTCTGGGCTAAATTTCCGGGTCCCCATCATTGGGTTCCTCAATTGTATTTAAAATCCCCCGAGAGGCAAAATTGATTTTGACATCAGAAGCCCAGATGGGATAGTTAGTCCCATCGAGGGCGAGTTCGTCAAACTCTTTTGTTGCCATATCCCTACAATCATGGTTAACATTATCAATTTACAGAGGTAAATTAATAAAAACATGATATTAAGGTTGTAATCTCAATGCGAAATGTAAGACTTCATATTTTGTAATGTTTCGAAAAAAATGCAGGTAATAGACCTGACAATTTGACTTAGGATTCGAAATTAGGTGGCACAATGTGGATAATCTCCAAGTAATTAAAAAGTGGAGTAGATCTCTTAATAGTGGGCAAGTTATACTTGCTGCCTAAAACACGGTCTCCAGGCAAATATATTATGTTGAATATACCGCAGCCAATGTTTAGGACTCCACTACCTTGTGCTCAACCAAAATTCAAATAATCTCATTTCTCAAAACATATTCTTTGAAAATAACACATGTGGGTAATCATCGTGAGATGTAGACCTCTGTGAGATGGGCGAGGTGCTCGCTGCCTAGGTTATGACCAGTGCGGCCAATTTGTAGGACTCCATCAGGTAATCATCTCAAAATGTAGACCACTTAATGATTGGCGAGATACTCGCTGCCTAAGTTATGGTCGCGATGACCAAAGTATAGGACTCCATCGGCATGTGATTAATTTCCAAGTCAAAATGTGAAGTGGAACATGCATTAAATCTTCCATTAATCATGTTGTACATAATTAAGAGAATTTGCTAAATCAAAGTACAAAATTTATAGAATTTTGTAAATTAATAAAGCGAGAAAGTAGAGCGTGTCTTGAAATAATATGCAAAAGGCATGTTATTAAGACAACAAATAAATTTAGTGAAAATAGGTATTTAAATAAACACCTATGTTAATAAACACATAACATCAGTGGTCTATAGGACCATTACATAATTGTTTGTACAACTGATGAACTGCTTCGACTAAATTACATAAAACATAGGGACTAAAATGTAATTGCTGCTGAAAATAAAATTAAAAAGTAAAATTAAATGGTAAATTGGGTGGTGGGCCGAAATCTAAAGGATTCGGCCCACCACCGTGCGGCATTGGGCCGGCAAGCACGGGGCAGCGGGGCGCCAGGGCGTGGCCCATTAGGCCCGACAGCAAAAGGCATGGGGGGCGTGGGGGGGGGGGAGTTAGGGTTAGAACCCTAACCGCCCCCCGCGAGATTTCCGCCGCCGCCGCCGTGCATTTCGCCACCGCCGTCGCCGTTCCGTTGCCGATGCCGCCGTGGGGGCACGCCACCGACGGTGCAGTGGGGCATGCCGCCGACGCCGCCGAGGTGCGCCGCCGAGGGGGACGCCGCCGGCGGCTCCGTTGGGGGCGCCGCTGACACCCCCGCCGCCGAGTCCACCGCCGTCTCCATCCATTTCCTCCGCCGCCTCACCGCCGTCGCCATCCACCATCCACCATCTGCCGTCACCATCCACCATCCACCATCTGCCGTCGCCATCCACCACCGTTATCGCCACGGCTGCCCCTCCGTCCGCCGGCGGTTGGCCGGCCGGATTAGGCTGACAGCTCCCGATCCTCGTCGAAGTCGGAAGCCGGCCGAGCCCGGACACCATTCCCCGGCACCCCGTAAGGGAGTGTACGGCTAGGAAAGCCATGGGGAACGGCGATGAAGGTTTGGCGGAGGCCGGGACGACGTGCGGCGGCTTCACCGGCGTGACGAGGAGACGAGGACGGATTGAAGAAGGGCGGTTCCCCCGTGCGCGCTGCCAGGGTACCGGTCCGGCCAGACCCCAGTGTCGCGGGAGTGGGGGAACGGCGTCGGCGTCGGCTTGGTGTCGGTGGAGGTGGTGGAGGAGCGGTTGATGGTGGCGGCAGCGACTCCATCTCCGGGGGAAGATTGCATGGCTCGCGGGGCAGTGTCACCACTGCGGTCCATCCATGGTAGGCGCAGTACTGCACCCCCTATACAAGGATCCAGTGAGGTGCTTCGGCAACCGGAGGTGGAGGAGGAGGCGCGACAAGGACGGGCGGTGGAACCACAACCGAAGTTGCAGTCACACGGCGGCGAGGGTAGTGGCGGCGGCCACCAACCCTAGCCCTGCCTCCGCGGGATCCCCGGCGCGTGCTCCTCATCGGTCGGCGAAGAAGATGGCGGAGCCGGCGTGCGCGCTGATAGCAAGGGAGGCCGAGAACGGCATCCATGATCCAATGAAAGGTAGGCATCGTACCTTCTCGGATGATTCTTCTGTTCGCTTTTCTGTTAGATCAAAAGTGATGTTTCTTCCTTCTTTCACTTCGTGATCTCCTTCACGAGAGCGAAAGTGCTAATAACGTTTTGAGAGCGTATAGAATTGATTGAGCGAAACGGATTGAGCGAGAGAGAGAATTGCACACAAGAATGTAGGGAATGAATGAGCGCAATCTTTATTGATCAATGTGGTACAATATATAGATGGGGAAGGGGTGGCAACCAGAGACGCGATGGTTGGGAACCATCGCGTCCGTTGCCAAGGAGCGCCTAGGGAAGGTGCGGTTGCCTTCGGTTGTGATCCATCTTTTTATATGGATGAGATCATCCTGTTGTTTCATAATAGCTACCACATTTGATCACCTGGTACTAGTGGACCAGATTTCAGCAAAAATATTAACCAAACACCTTGTTAATTAAGTTGATAAGAAGTAACGTGGCACAGTATAGCACTCAACTAATAAACAACCTCTCAAATTACGGAATAATAAATACGGCATTCTGATAAAAAAAAATATGTAGCTGAAACACGAGCCTGGTTAGAAATATGCGGGCTGTCATATGGGTGTGTTTAGTTCTTGAAAAGAGAATTTTTAGGTGTCACGTCGAAAATTTTGATCGGATGTCGAAAGGAATTTTCGGATATAAATAAAAAAACTAATTTCATAACTCACCTGGAAACCGCGAGATGAATTTATTAAGCCTAATTAATCCATTATTAATATATGTGGGTTACTGTAACACTTATGGCTAATCATGGATTAATTAGGCTCAAAAGATTCGTCTCGTGATTTTCATGCAAACTGTACAATTAGTTCTTTATCTTATTTAATGCTCTATGTATGTGTTAAAAGATTCGATGTGACGTTTTTGGAAAAAAAAATTTTGGGAACTAATGTAGGCCTTGTTTAGTTCCCAAAACAAAAACTTTTTACTCATCACATCGAATGTTTGAACATATGCATGGAGTATTAAATGTGGAATAAAAATCAATTACACAATTTACGTGTAAATTGTGAGACGAATCTTTTAAGTTTAATTGCGCCATGATTTGACAATATGGTGCTACAGTAAATATTTGCTAATGACGGATTAATTAGACTTAATAAATTTGCCTCGTAGTTTTCTAGCGAAATCTGTAATTTGTTTTGTTTTAAGGGAGCAGCTATATTTATGACGCCATATTTTTCATCAAAAAATAGTCAGCATGTATTTACAATGTAAGTACCTAAATTACATATGTAAATTTACGTATTTACAATGTAAGTTTCAAAATTATATACGTAAGTCCTATAATTACATAGTAATTACATATGTAAGTGGTGTGTAAGTAGGATGTAAGTAGGGTGTAAACTACAATGTAAATTTGTAACTATAGTGTAAGTGGGCATAGGCATTGTTCAATACTCTCTCCATTCCAAATTGATCTACATATAGTTTATCTACATATTTGTGTTCATTCATTAAGTCTATTTGTTATTTGTGCATTGGAGTAAATGGACATTGTTGCATGCATCCATGCACATAAGTATTTATAACCCACATGTAATATCTTGATTTGTTATTGGCTAGGAAATAGTGGAGATGTTGCATGCATCGAGTTTGTTGCTAGAGTAAATATAGTATGAGAAAGTTATTAGCTTTTTCTGGTCTTGGTGTACCTATGAAATATGTATCAATTTGGAATGGAGGAAGTAGCTTGGTTCACACTTTAATTATTATAATAGGCTCAGTTCGGCGCCCAAGTTTCCAACCCAAACATCCAGTACGGAAAATAGAGCAATTCATTAGCACGTGATTAATTAAATATTAGCTTTTTTAAAAAAATAGATTAATTTGATTTTTTAAGTAACTTTTGTATAGAAACTTTTTTAAAAAAACACACCATTTTATAGTTTGGAAAGGGTACACGTGGAAAACAAGAGAGATAGGTTAGGAACATAGGGTGCCAACACACCCTTAATGGCTAACAGTACTTTCGTTTTCTCGCGATGTCCTGCATGAAACCGACTGCTACTGACTGCTACCGGCCCAAAAATATGACGACAGGTGCCAGCAGCCACAACACACGTTAGTTACATCATCGTCTGTGCACATGCAGCGAAGTCCCAGCTACCTGGCGCGTGCATCCATATGTGGATAGACACCTCGTCAACTTCTCCACACCTACCCAATTAGGTGTAGAAAATACTTTCTGGAGGGAAGAAGGATTTACACCTATCATTTACATGCCACTTAAATAGTTATAGAAAAAATTAAAAAAATTAGAAACATCGTTTGTGATGATGCAAGTCTATACACAAACAAACATGTAGGACTAAATTTGATCTACAACTAGAGAAACAAAAATAATAAAATCAGACAGTGAATAGTACCCGTACAGTGCAAATAAAATTTATTATTTTTGTTTTTTCATATATAGATCGAATTTAGACTTGCATGTTTACATAGTGTCGTGTATTATTATGGACTATCTTATTAAATTTTATGAAATTTTATATAACTATTTAAATTACATTACATGTATACACACCTAGGTGGTAAAATACCTTCTGGAGGGAGACCGGAACCTCTCTCTTTCTCCGTCCAATCGACCATGCCGGCGGCGTCGCCAGCCCACGCGGTGCTCTTCCCGTACCCGGTGCAGGGCCACGTCGAGGCGGCGCTGCACCTGGCCAAGCTCCTCCACGCCAGGGGCGGCGTCCGCGTCACCTTCGTCCACCCCGAGCGCAACCGCCGCCGCGTGATCCGCTCGCGCGGCGCCGGCGCTCTCGCCGGCGCCCCGGGGTTCCGCTTCGCCGCCGTCCCGGACGGCCTGCCGTCAGATGATGACGACGACGGCCCGTCCGACCCGCGCGCTCTGCTCTTCTCCGTCGGGGCCTGCGTCCCGCACTTGAAGAAGATCCTCGACGAGGCCACCGCCTCGGGGGCACCGGCCACCTGCGTCGTCTCCGACGTTGACCACGTCCTGCTCGCTGCCAGGGAGATGGGCCTCCCGGCCGTCGCGTTCTGGACGACGTCCGCTTGCGGGCTCATGCCGTCCCTCCAATGCAAGGAACTCATCGACAGAGGCATCATTCCACTCAAAGGTACGACAGGCCAGGACTCCAACTCTCCACCATTGGTGCATCTTGTTAATTAGTACTTCTATCGATCTCTTGTCTCTAAGCAGACGCTGAGCAGCTGAGCAATCGCTACCTCGACAGCACGGTGGTCGACTGGGTGCCGGGGATGCCTGACATGCGCCTGCGCGACTTCTTCTCCTTCGTCCGAACCACGGACCCCGACGACCCCGTTCTGGCCGTCGTCGTGTCCACCATGGAGTGCCTGCGCACCGCCACGTCCGCCGTCATCCTCAATGTTAGATTTAATTGGGTAATTGATCCATTTAAATCAATTAAATCAAATAAATTTCAAGACTCATTATGCTAGGAATTCACGTGAATTCATTCTTTTATGGGATATCAATGGGATGAAGAGTTTTGAGAATTAATCTATTTGATTAGGTAATTGGTAACTTATATCAATTAGTTCTAATTGATGGATGGTTGATGGCTGTATAGTGGAGGATGGTTCATGGCTAGTTGATGACAATTAGTTGCTCTATTTCTCTTCCTGTTTCATTGGTAACTTACATCAATTACTCTTAATTGATTGTTGGTTGATGGTTGTGTAGTGGAGGATGGTTCATGGCTAGTTGATGACAATTAGTTGCTCTATTCCTCTTCCTATTCCATGACTCTTACTCTTCATCTTCCATTCCTCTTATAAAATGAGAATGGATTTGATGTCCCGCGAGAAGAGTGAGACACACTTTTATCCATTTTCCAACGCTGTTGCTGCTACGGTAATCCCATCCCGACGAGTGTGTGCACACTCGTTGGGAGAGTAGGCCTCCGAAACCACGCGCTGCTGCGACGTTTGCATGGACGGGCGGGCGATCAGGTTTTTGGGAAGCGCAAGGCGCGACTACTCACTGTTCGTCAACATCTACTTCACTTTTACCAATATGTCCAACACTGGAGACAACGGCAACACTGGATACAAGGAGAAGGAAACTCCCGTCAACACCAACGGAGGCAATACTGCCTCAAACTCCAGCGGAGGACCATTCTTGGGGTATAACCTTCTTACATTATTTCAATTAGAAGTTTTATTGTTAATGTTCATCGCAATTTCAACATTGTGTTATTATGTGATTGTTGATGCTTATTCTACATTAAGCATGCTCATGTTAATTACATTCACCGCTATCACTGGATCAAATCCCATTGTAAATATTGTGTTTATTATCTTGTTAGTTTGGATTAAAATATGCCGAATTATGATCAAATTTCCAACAATCCAAAAACATGATAGGTCATTTTCGGTAGTTGGCTTTGCTGCAACACTGAAACCACATGCTTTTGATGGTTCTAATTATAAGAGATGGAAAGCACGTGCACTACTGTGGTTGACAGCGATGCAATGCTTCTATGTTTCACGGGGCAAACGAAGTGAACCACCTCTCTCTCCTGAGGAGGAGGCTAAGTTCGAGGCTTCGGATTGCCTGTTCCGTGGAGCATTGGTCAGTGTACTCACTGACAATATAGTGGACGTGTACATGCACATGCCTTCAGGGAAGGACATGTGGGATGCACTTGAGGCCAAGTTCGGAGTTTCTGACGCCGGCAGCGAGCTGTATGTCATGGAGCAGTTTTATGACTACAAGATGGTCGATGACCGTTCTGTAGTGGAACAGGCTCATGAGATTCAGATGCTGGCAAAGGAACTTGAGAACAACAACTGTGAGTTGCCGGACAAGTTTGTGGCGGGTGGCATTATTGCCAAATTGCCACCTTCTTGGTCGGACTTTGCTACTTCTCTAAAATACAAGAGGCAAGAGTTCAGTGTTACTGATCTCATTGGCTCTTTGGGTGTTGAGGAGAAGGCGAGAGCAAAGGACAACCGGGGCAAAAATATCGAGGGAGGTTCTAGCGCCAATTTGGTGCAAAAGAAGAACCCTCACGCATCCCATAACAACAACAACAAGAAAGTCAAGCCTGATGTCAAACCAAAGGCTACAACCAATTTTAAGAAGAAATGCAAGGGAAAGGCCAAGGGCGACTGCTTTGTGTGCGGTAAGTCTGGGCATTGGGCGAAGAATTGTCCTGATCGTAAGGACAAGAAGTCTGCCAACATGGTTATTAGCGAGGGCGGAGGAACATCAGGGTACGGTAATTTTTTACCTACAGTTCTCTCTGTTTTTCATTCACCTGATAGGTGGGTTGATACTGGTGCTAATATTCATGTGTATGCTGATATTTCCCTGTTTTCTTCTTATCAGGTCGGGAGAGGTTCCTCCTTGTTGATGGGAAACGGGTCGCTTGCGGCTGTTCATGGTGTTGGTACGGTCGATCTGAAGTTTACTTCGGGAAAGACCGTGCAGCTGAAGAACGTGCAGCATGTCCCTTCAATAAAGAAGAATCTAGTTAGCGGCTCTCTACTGTGTAGAGATGGTTTTAGACTTGTGTTTGAATCCAATAAATGTGTCGTATCTAAATATGGAACTTTTATTGGAAAAGGTTATGACAGCGGAGGTCTGTTCCGTTTTTCTTTGGATGACATGTGTAATAATAATAATAATGTTGTGAACCATATTAGTGAGAATGATGAGTCCAATGTGTGGCATTCGTGACTTTGTCATGTGAATTTCGGTTGTATGATGCGGTTGGCTAACATGAGTTTAATTTCAAAATTCACTTTGGTCAAAGGTTCCAAGTGCCATACTTGTGTTCAATCGAAACAACCTCGCAAGCCTCACAAGGCATCTGAGGCGAGAAATTTGGCACCACTAGAACTAGTTCATTCCGATCTGTGCGAAATGAACGGCGTGTTGACTAAAGGGGGAAAGAAATACTTTATGACACTGATAGATGATTGCACTAGATATTGCTATGTGTACCTATTGAAAACAAAGGATGAGGCATTGCATTACTTTAAGATCTATAAAGCTGAGGTAGAAAACCAACTTGAAAGGAAAATCAAACTGTTGAGGTCTGATAGGGGTGGAGAGTATTTTTCCAATGAGTTTACGTCCTTTTGCGAAGAGTTTGGAATTATTCATGAGAGGACGCCTCCCTATTCACCCCAATCAAATGGGATAGCCGAAAGAAAGAACCGCACTCTAACTGAGATGGTGAATGCCATGTTAGACATTGCGGGACTTTCCAAGGAATGGTGTGGGGTGAGGCAATTTTGACTGCTTGTCATGTCCTGAATAAAATTCCAATGAAGCATAAGGAAGTAACACCATTCGAAGAATGGGAAAGGAAGAAATTAAATCTCTCATACCTACGCACATGGGGCTGCTTGGCCAAGGTAAATGTACCTATAGCCAAAAAGCGTAAGCTTGGACCAAAAACCGTAGACTGTATGTTCCTTGGTTATGCTATCCACAATGTGGGCTATAGGTTCTTAATAGTAAACTCTGGAGTACCCGACATGCGTGTTGGTACAATTACTGAGTCCAGAGATGCCACATTTTTTGAGAATGAATTTCCCATGAAAAATACACCTAGCACGTCTAGTCAAGAACCTGTTTTACCCCATGAGCACTTTGCACCGATAAAACACAATGATCAAACGACTGAGGAAAATCCTGAGGAGGATAACATTGTAGCAACTTGAAAGAGTAAGAGATAAAGGACTGCAAAGTCTTTTGGAGATGACTACATTGTATATCTCGTGGATGACACTCCAAGAACCATAGAAGATGCATATTCATCTCCTGACGCTGACTATTGGAAGGAAGCGGTACGCAGTGAGATGGACTCAATTATGTCTAATGGTACTTGAGAAGTCGTTGAGCGTCCATATGGGTGCAAGCCTGTAGGATGCAAATGGGTTTTCAAGAAAAAGCTTAGGCCTGATGGTACAATTGAAAAGTATAAGGTAAGGCCTGTAGCCAAGGGTTATACCCAAAAAGAAGGCGAGGATTTTTTCGACACCTACTCACCTGTTGCCCGCTTGACCACAATTCGAGTACTACTTGCTCTGGCAGCCTCTCATGATCTTCTCGTCCATCAGATGGACATTAAGACAGCTTTCCTAAACGGAGAGCTGGAAGAGGAGATCTATATGGATCAACCAGAAGGATATGTACTAGAAGGTCAGGAGGGAATGGTGTGTAAACTGTTGAAATCCTTATATGGCCTTAAGCAAGCACCTAAGCAATGGCATGAGAAGTTTGACACAACACTTACATCTGCTGGCTTTGTTGTGAACGAAGCTGACAAATGTGTACTATCGCTATGGTAGGGGAGAGGGAGTGATCTTGTGTTTATATGTCAATGACATATTGATTTTTGGAGCCAGCCTCAATGTGATTGAGGAGGTTAAGGACTTTTTGTCCAAAAACTTTGAAATGAAGGATTTGGGAGTGGCTGATGTTATTCTTAACATTAAGCTACTGAGAGGAGATGAGGGTGGGATTACACTCGTGCAATCTCACTATGTGGACAAGGTTTTGAGTCGCTTTGGTTATAGTGACTGCAAGCCAGCTCCAACTCCTTATGACTCCAGTGTGCTATTAAGGAAAAACCGAAGAATAGCAAGAGATCAATTGAGATACTCCCAAATCATTGGTTCATTGATGTACTTGGCTAGTGCAACGAGGCCTGACATCTCATTTGCTGTGAGCAAGCTGAGCCGGTTTGTTTCAAATCCGAGAGATGATCATTGGCAGGCTCTGGAAAGGGTCATGCGCTATCTAAAGGGTACAATGAGCTATGGAATTCACTATACTGGTTACCCAAAAGTACTGGAAGGGTATAGTGACTCAAACTGGATATCTGATGCTGATGAGATAAAGGCCACAAGTGGATATGTGTTCACCTTGGAGGTGGCGCTGTTTCCTGGAAGTCTTGCAAGCAGACCATCTTAACGAGGTCAACAATGGAAGCAGAACTCACAGCACTAGATACTGCCACAGTTGAGGCCAAGTGGCTTCGTGAACTCCTGATGGATTTGCCGGTGGTTGAAAAACCAGTGCCAGCTATCCTAATGAACTGTGATAATCAAACAGTGATTATTAAGGTGAACAGTTCGAAGGACAACATGAAGTCATCTAGGCATGTAAAGAGAAGACTGAAATCTGTTAGAAAGCAGAAAAACTCCGGAGTGATAGCACTGGACTATGTCCAGACAGCTAAAAATCTGGCAGATCAGTTTACCAAGGGGCTACCACGTAATGTGATAAACAGTGCATCGAGGGAAAAGGGCCTGAGACCCACTTAGAGTTGCACAATAGTGGAAACCTGTCCATTGTGATCGGAGATCCCGTGAATTTGGATGGCGAAACAAACTATTGAGTAACTGAGAGAAGAGACCCTTAAATGGGCTCATTTTCATGATGTACTTCTCTTCTATTCTGTATGGTAGGATGGCTTATGCCTCAATGTGTTCCGAGTGGCTTTCATTAAGCAGAGATGTTGACCTGCAGAACATCTTAGAAGGAACACACCTATATGAGTTCGACTGCTAGTCACAGTCTATGAGATTTGCGTGATCTCTAGATACTCATGAACGGCCTGGAGTATGACTTATAAGCTCCAACCCGAGGGAATACTAACGGTTGCCTAGTATCAGTTATGAAATTGAGTGAAACCTAACTGCACAAGACTGACAATTCAAGGCTTAGTCCATTGTTCAGTTGTAGTCAGGTGTAGCTCCTTTTCTAGGTGAAAGTTCAACTTAATAGTCTTCACCGAAACACTGGTATATAAAAGCTGCTATGGAATAGAGAGCATTCTCATGAGCCTTGAAATTTGGTGGGGATTGTTAGATTTAATTGGGTAATTGATCCATTTAAATCAATTAAATCAAATAAATTCCAAGGCTCATTATGCTAGGAATTCATGTGAATTCATTCTTTTATGGGATATCAATGGGATGAAGAGTTTTGAGAATTAATCCATTTGATTAGGGAATTGGTAACTTATATCAATTAGTTCTAATTGATGGATGGTTGATGGTTGTGTAGTGGAGGATAGTTCATGGCTAGTAGATGACAATTAGTTGCTCTATTCCTCTTCCTGTTTCATTGGTAACTTACATCAATTACTCTTAATTGATTGTTGGTTGATGGTTGTGTAGTGGAGGATGGTTCATGGCTAGTTGATGACAATTAGTTGCTCTATTCCTCTTCCTATTCCATGACTCTTACTCTTCATCTTCCATTCCTCTTATAAAATGAGAATGGATTTGATCTCCCGCGAGAAGAGTGAGACACACTTTCATCCATTTTCCAACGCTGTTGCTGCTACGGTAATCCCATCCCGATGAATGTGTGCACACGCGTTGGGAGAGTAGGCCTCCGAAACCACGCGCTGCTGCGACGTTTGCACGGACGGGCGGGCGATCAGGTTTTTGGGAAGCGCAAGGCGCGACTACTCACTGTTCATCAACATCTACTTCACCTTCACCAATATGTCGAACACTGGAGACAACGGCAACACTGGATACAAGGAGAAGGAGGCTCCCGTCAACACCAACGGAGGCAATACTGCCTCAAACTCTAGCGGAGGACCATTCTTGGGGTATAACCTTCTTACATTATTTCAATTAGAAGTTTTACTGTTAATGTTCATCGCAATTTCAACATTGTGTTATTATGTGATTGTTGATGCTTAATCTACATTAAGCATGCTCATGTTAATTACATTCACCACTATCACTGGATCAAATCCCATTGTAAATATCATGTTTATTATCTTGTTATTTTGGATTAAAATATGCCGAATTATGACCAAATTTCCAACACTCAACACGTTCGACGCGTTGAAGGGCGAGGTCGTCGCCGCCATGTCGCGCATCCTGCTGCCCATCTACACGGTCGGCCCGCTCCCTCAGCTCACCGCCGCATCACACGTCGTCGCTTCCGGCGCCGACCCGCCAGACACGCCGGCCCTGAGCGCCGCCAGCCTCTGCCCGGAGGACGGTGGGTGCCTTGAGTGGCTCGGCCGCAAGCGCCTGTGCTCCGTCCTGTACGTCAACTTCGGCAGCATCGTGTACTTGACGAGCACACAGCTCGTGGAGCTAGCATGGGGGCTGGCCGACAACGGCCACGACTTCCTGTGGGTGATTAGAGACAACCAAGCTAAGGTCACCGGCGGCGGCGGCCCCACCGGCATGCTACCAGCCGAGTTCGTGGAGAAGACGAAGGGGAAGGGTTACTTGACGAGCTGGTGCCCACAGGAAGCCGTGCTCCGGCATGACGCCATCGGTGCGTTCCTGACACACTGCGGGTGGAACTTGGTGCTCGAGGGCATCTCCAATGGCGTACCCATGCTGTGCTACCCGATGGCCGCCGATCAGCAGACAAACTGCCGGTACGCTTGCACGGAGTGGCGCGTCGGTGTGGAGGTCGGCGATGACATCGAGAGGGAAGAGGTGGCGAGGATGGTGAGGAAGGTGATGGGAGAGGAGATCAAAGGCAAGGAGGTGAGGTAGCTTGCCACGGAATGGAAGGAGAGGGCAGCGATGGCGGTGGTGCCTAGTGGAACCTCATGGGTCAACTTAGATAGGCTGGTTAATGAGGTCTTTTCTCCCCGTAACAATGTGTAATATGTCAAGATTTGCTGTTGTTTCTAAGTGCTTTCCATGTCATATAAATTTAAATAAAGACGACTTGTGTAGGGGGTACATAATATGCGCTCAATCGTGCGGGGGCACGCCCACGCAGTTTCCCCCTCTAGTCTCTTCTGTATATACGTATATATGCATTTATATACCTTTTATACAACTTTAGCCCACGCTGTTGCGTGGGTACCTTATTTATTATTTATAGAAATAATGTTAATAGAATTAACAAATTGTAGATTTCACCTTATAATTAAAAAAGTCTTTGTCGTGAAATAGACCGTAGACTTTAATAAACGATAAGAATGTTTCTTATAATCAAAAGCAAAAATCACTTTTGTCCAGATTACACGTAAACTCGTCTATTGTCACCATTACTAATTATTATTGTTGCTGGATGCCTTCTTAATAAATGGGATCACCAAAATAAGCCTAATACATCATTAATACATAAAACATTAATCTCCATAGCATATCTAAATGTTTATGTTAACTCTTATTTCTAAATCTATAAATATTCTAAAAATAAATATTCTAAAAATACTGCTTCTATTGGTTAATAGGATAACATTATACCCTATAATGGGTGGATCTACTTATTGCCTTCAAACAGGTTTCGTAGCGATGTACTTGTGCCTCTCAAAGCCAGCGTGGAGCATAACACTAAGTCCTATTTCACTATCGGCACTCTTAAAGATTATTACTTTAGTATATAGAAAGTTGAGTACTATTGTCAATGGTGGCCTCCATTGGGTCTATCTCAACTCAATCATATGTACGACCTTTAAATAGTTGTGTTAACTGACTTGGCTAACTGTTCGATGCCCTTTAGAAAAGAAAGAGAAGATGGATGTGATGAAAATAATTCTTTCCACAAAAATAGTTATTTTTACGTTTTGAGTAGATACAATTTGTTTGTAGTATTAATCAGCACTGCTTAAATTTTTATGGCATAGATAAAATATTTTCTTTTGAAAGGTGTGAGGTTGATCATTAAGAAATGTATCGCTAAACATACATACGACCGTGACAATCTTCAGAGTATCATATCATTGTTTATATTTTGATAAAGATCTATATTTTAGCGTCTAGTTTACTTTCGTCACCTATTGTTCATAACGTGTATATCAATTTAAATGAAAACGATGGTGAGATTACATAGTGCCACATTGTCGACGGGGGATACCCGTATACCGGATATAGAGGGTATTGGGGTACGCTAGTACGAGGATCTACGTAATACGAGATCAAGCAACAAAAAACAGGGATTATACTGGTTTAGGCCCCTTGGTAGGTAATAGCTCTAATCCAGTTGATATGGGATTATATGATGGAAACCACAGATTACAAAGGGAATAGTGGAACTCGATGATACCGACGAGATCGTAGTCGAGTTGGTTCGACTAGATCACCCGGTGACTTGGCTCCTGTAGGCTCCGGCTTCGTAGGCTGTGGATGATGTGTTGGCGGTAAGATTCGATGCCTTAGGTCCTCCCAGGGGGTCCCTTTTATACCGCAGGTCAGTTGGTTTCTAAGTAGGACTCGGAGACATCGGACCCTACATGATACAGTGACGACTCAGTTCTATCCGAGTAGGAATCTTTCCATCTGCGGACTCCGTAATGAATTTCCTTAGCGTGTACAAAGAATGTCCGTATACGCGCAGATATACCATATCGGTGTATAACGTATATCCAAGTGTAGAGGGTATACCTTATCCGTAACCCTGACAGTAGCCCCTGACTTCTGCTTAAATGAACTCATGTAGCCGATCGCGACTTCTGATATCGGGGTTGTTGTCGTTCTCGACTGGTCGATCTTGGTGTGAGAACCGTAGAGACAAGGAGTAATCGACAACACCATGCGAAATTCAACGGTCGTGAGTGAATTTAAATTGAAGTCCGAAAACTGCCGCGCGTAACGGACCCAGAAATTTCCGGCGGCCATCTCTCTCCTTTCCTTGGAATTCGCACCGTCGTTAGTGCGTCTATTTAAGGGAGTTTTGGGGATCCATTTTGATGTCCGCCTGTTGCAAAAAACTCTCCAGCCTCCAAGCGCTCCTTGTCTTCTCCTCTCCTACAAAAACCCTAGCTTGCTCATCTCAGTCCCTTCTCCGGCGATCTCCGACGGCTATGGATCTTGACAAGTCCACTTCGACCGGCGCATCCTTGAAGAAGCTGCAGGAGGACGACGCTCTCCCCGGTCGCGGGACCATGGAGAGAGAACCGGGAGGTATTGAACCCGAACCTGTCCTGGGCCGCATGGTTGCGGTTGAGGACTATATCCTTTGTGGTTTTCTTCCTCCGCCTTCCGAGTTTCTTCTTCTTGTTTTGAATTTATACGGTCTTTCTTTGCTCCATTTGAACCCCAATTCCATCGCCTTCCTCAGTATTTTTTCCCATCTTTGTGAGGCCTACATTGGGGTAGAGCCGTTTCTTGATCTCTTTCGTTTCTACTACGAGTTGCGTTGGATGGAATCCAACAGGGTATCTGGGTGCGTCGGTTTCCGACTTTGGGATGGCCTGAAGTCATGCTACATCCCCTTCCAGTGCCCCTCTTCTCATAGCAAATGGTGGGCAAGGTGGTTCTATCTTCAGATAGAGAATTCGGATCCAGTCTTCATTGTTCCTGAGGAACAACCAGACAAGATTTTGTCTTGGACCGCCAAACCCACCTTAACCCCCTCCCTTCAGTCCTTCATCGATATCATCGATGACCTCCGAGTACGAGGGTTGTCGGGGTATGAAGTCGCTGCCGACTTCATTGGTAGGCGGATCCAGCCGCTCCAGGCTCGAGCCCACCCAGCCTTTGACTATTCTGGGCCAGAGGACGCGACCCAGGTTTCTCCTTGCGGTATTTTTCTTGTATTTTGGATTCCATTCCTTATGTGCATGTTCCTCCTGACTTATCGAATTCTGGTTCTCGATCAACAGGTTTGAACAGCGAAACCGTGGAGCGCCGCGTCGGTCAAGTGATGATCAGCGGCCCTACAACGGTGAGCAACGTCCCTATCCCTCTTTACGAGAAAGAGATAGTCGAACATGAAGCCGCAATCAACGTGAGTGTACTCGATGACCCTTTCGTCTTTTTCTTTCGGAATCGCATTGTGAGTTCATATAGTGCAGGCTCTCCCTCTGACTGATATCATCTGGCCGCTCGTGGACCATTAGGCGGTGGCGTCACTGAATGAGAACGTCACCAAGGAGGCGTTCGATGTTGCTGTCGTTGCTGCCAGGACGAGTGGTAGCAACGTTCCAAAGAGGGGGAGGAAGTTCTCCTCCATGCTCGGAAATCGTCGGAAGATGCCCACCCCATCGGTAAGCTTCTCTGGTCCTTCATCGCGTAGCCGGAAGATCTTGACCTCACATCGTGCTCGTTTTACTTTAGGCCTCGGACGTGTCTCCCCCGCCTTAGCGATAGCTACGGCTTGTAACGCTTGGCTAGAAGTAAGTGGATGACTTTGAGGTCTTTCGATTTCCAAAACTTTAGTAGCCTGTCTTTATGAAAATCACGAAAATCCTTTGCAGGGCGGCGCGGGCGAAAGCAGCGCAGGACGAGTCTGGGGTGGCCACTAGTGCGTCTCCTGCGGCAGCCTCGACAGATGTCGTGGTCGTGCCGAGGTGCCGGGAGGCGAAGCCCAGCGGCCCTGCCAGTGGCCTGGTGCCTGCTCGGGGCCCATCCGCCGATGTCGTCACCTGGGGGGAGCTCCAAATTGAAATGGAGCGGATCCTCCAGGCCGGTGCCCGTGGCATAGGGCACGAGATTGAGGAGGCAAAGGCGGCGCGGCGTCGTCGGTGAACGAACGCGCCAACAAGCTGGCACGTGACTTGGCGGAGGTCCGCGAGGACCTCCAGAAGATGTGGGAGCTGGTGGCCAGCAACGAGTGGCAGCAGCAGGGGCTCGAGCACCGCATGTCGGAGCTCAAGAACAACCTGTCGGAAATCCGCGGCTCGCTACGGATTACCTACACCGGCCTGCACCAGCTCGCCGGGGAGTGCGGTGTTACGACCGCCATCCCGGCGAATCCCAATGAGTTCTCGCTAACGACTTCGCTCACGGAACTGGCGACGGCGATGGAGGAGATCCCCTCCAAACATGCGGCCAGGATCGGGGAGGAGACGTCCAACGGGATCTACACCGGGGCGCGCCATGTCCTCGCGTGCGTAAGGTTGGCGCACCCTGAACTCGACCTCCATAGGATCTTGAATCAGGGGGCTGCTAACGACGCGCATAAGGGCGTGATGGAGGAAGTTGGTGATCTAGAGGAGTCTGTTCTCCCCCTCTTTGAAGAGTAGGATTTCAGTTCTCCTGTACTCCTTAATCAGTCGTGCTTTGTAAAACTTTTGTTGGTTCCAACTGCCTTTGTGTGTGCAGTCATCACCTTCGTTTTCTTTAGCATTTTGATCCCGAGTACTTTGTTGTTGTTGTAGAGATGTCGATGTCGAGGATGTCCAGCAGCGCGGGCAGCCTGAGTTGCCTGTAATCGTTCCGGCACTTGCGCTCGAGCCGTAGATCAGAACTTGCCCGTGGAAGCAGGTATGGCGACGACTTCCCTAGGTTGGTTTTTTTTGTTTTCATCTCCTTTGCACTTCTGTCTGGATTGACTTAATTTGCTGTCTTCTCGAGAGAGGAGAGCAGCTTGACTTAGCCGTTTCCATACTAAGCAGACCTTGAGAGTGCGCTGGCCGACCGAGATCGTCGCATCCAATACTGGAGGACAAAGTTCGAGGTGGCCGAACTCGAGAGGACTATGGTGGAAGTGAAGAAGGATCAGGCCGTGGAAGCACTCCGAGGTCGCGAGGTGTGGTTCAACTCGTACCTCAGGAGCTGTTGCACAGCCATGGCCGGAGTCTGCAGGGAACTCCGAGTACCTCGTGGGGATCCCGAGGAGTCGGTGGCCGGATATATCTTGTGGTTGAATGGGGCCTGCACCTAGCTCGAAGGCATCGGCAAGCGTATCGATGAGGCCCTGAAGCAGGAGTGCCGTCGATCGAGCCGATATGCCGGAGGGCACGTGCTGGCCTGTATACGAGACCATCGTCCGCAGCTGCACCTCGAGTTCCTCCACGAAGGGTTTTCACGTTCTCGGAGGACTCTCACAGAGATAGATAACCCGGCGAAGTCGATGTGCCGCTTGCGGAGAAAGTCTTCCAGTAAGTGTAATATATTTTGGGATTTTTAGGACTGTAAGAAGTACTTGTGAAATAGAAAAGAAATCTATCTAAGTTTTCTTACCCTGGACGCGGTGTGTACGAGTGTCTTCTCACTTCGCGACTTCGATCAGTCACTTGAGTCATACACTCTCCCTAACCCCAGCCTTGTCATCGGAGAATTCTTCTCGGAAGATAAGGCTCTTAGACCTTTGAGCTGCCTTGGTTGAACAAGCACTGATCCTAGCCCCTAGCCGTGAAGTTGGAAAACCCAATTTCCGATTACACGGCTTGGTTAATACGCACGGCGAGAACTCTTACACGACCAGATCTTACATGGTCTTTTGTCTCTACAGGATCCGACAAGGCCTTATCGGCTCTAGGCGTCCCCAACCGAAGTTCCCTTAGGTTCCTCGGAGGCCTTGTCAAGACGGCGTAAAGGGTTTAGTAGGATAGGTTTCAACGCTATGTGTCATCGTGGTGAGGGATCATCGGGAAGACACACTTTGATTGTAATCTTTACCTGAAAATAAGCTTTATTGAAGCTGTAAGATGTCTTACAACTATGGATAGTATTGATTTATACATAGAATTTACGTAATTGATCAATGTTCCAAGAATTTGCTAACTCGTGACCATTGCCGTCTGCAATCTTGCATGCGCCTGGCCGCAAGACTTGCGTGATCATGTACGGTCCTTCCCATTTGGGTGAGAGCTTGTTTCGCGCTGCTTGGCTTTGAACCCGTCGGAGGACGTAGTCGCCGATCGAAAGCGTGCGTGCTCTGATGCGCTTCTCGTGGTATCGGCGAAGGGCCTGTTGGTAGCTAGCTGCTCAGACGACAACTCATTCTCGATGTTCCTCGAGTAGATTCACATCGTCGTTTCGCTGCTCCTCCTGATCCTCGTCGGAGTACTTATGTACTCGTGTACTCTGATGTTGTAGCTCGGTGGGGAGCATGGCCTCTGAGCCGTACACGAGGAAGAAATGTGTCTCCTTGTTGGACGTTGTCGGTGTGGTGCGCACGGCCCAAAGTACCGAGGGGAGTTGTTCGACCCACTTCTTGTCATATGACATGAGCCTGTCATAGACACGGGTCTTGATTCCTTGTAGTACTATGCCGTTTGCTCTCTCGACTTGTCCATTGCTCTGAGGGTGAGAGACTGAAGCGAAGCAGATCTTGACTCCTAGTCCAATGCAGTAATCCTGGAAGTCGGCACTGATGAACTGGGAGCCGTTGTCCGTTATGATGCGGTGAGGCAATCCATATCTGCAAAATATCCCTTTAATGAATTTGATGGCGTTGTCGGCCTTGATTTCCCCCGTGGGTGTTGCTTCGATCCACTTGGTGAACTTGTCGATCACCACGAACAGGAACTTGTAGCAGCCTTGTCCTTGTGGGAATGGTCCGAGTATGTCGAGCCCCCAGCACGAGAACGGCCAAGTGAGAGGGATAGTTTGGAGCGCTTGCGCTGGTAGCTTTGTGTGTTTACTATGAAATTGACAAGCTTCACACCGCTGTACTATGTCGCAAGCGTCTTTGAGGGCAGTTGGCCAGAAAAACCCTTGTCAAAAGGCTTTTCCGACCAATGTGCGATCGGCGGCATGTGACCCACAGATCCCTTCGTGTATGTCGAGGAGGAGGTGTTTGCCGTCGTCGGACGAAACGCATTTGAGAAGTACCCCGTTTGGCGCCTTGTTGTATAGATCGTTGCCGATCATACAGTAGATTTTGGCCTGACGGGTTATTTTCTCGGCTTCTGCATCGTCCTCAGGCAACTCGTCGCTACTTATGAATTTAATGAGTGGAATCTGCCAGTCGTCTGTGGTCTCGATGTCGGCGATGGCGCATTCTGCCTCTGTAGCCCCTGAGCTGATGTCGGGGGTGACTGTGCTATTTTCGTCGTTTGCCTCTTTCACCGATGGCTTTGTCATGACGTCCAGAAAGGTGCCGGGTTCGAGTGGCTCCCGTCTGGACGCACGCCGTGCCAGATTGTCTGGTTCGATGTTGTCCTTGCGGTATACGTGTCGGACCTCGATTCCATCACGTCTTTTTTTCAGCTTCCTGACTTCTGCGAGGTACTTGGATAACTCGGTGCTAGAGCACTTGTAGTCTTTGTGCACCTGGTTTGAGACTAGTTTGGAATCCCCTTTTACGATCAGTCGCTTGACTCCAAGTGCGGCTGTTGCTCTTATCCCAGCGAGTAGTCCTTCGTATTCGGCAGTGTTGTTTGTCGCCCTAAAATTGAGGTGGATTGCATGCTTGAACTGATCCCCCGAAGGTGTAGTCAAGATGAACCCTGCCCCTGCTCCTTGGCTGTTGAGTGCGCCGTCGAACGCCATTGTCCAAGTTTCGTTGTCGGTTTGACTATCTGACATGTTTTCAGGCATAGTCCAATCGGCTATGAAGTCGGCGAGAACCTGGGACTTGATGGTTGTTCGTGGCACAACGTGGACATCAAGCTGGCTTAACTCGACTACCCATTTCGCAATGCGGCCGACAACGTCTTTGTTTCTCACGACTTCACCAAGAGGGAAGGAGGAAACAACTGTGACCTTGTGGGCTTGGAAGTAGTGGCGTAGCTTTCTTGACGTCATGATTACTGCATAGAGCAGTTTTTGGATCTGTGGGTATCTTGTCTTCACGTCGTGGAGAGCTTCGCTGACGTAGTAGACTGGTCTTTGCACCTTCTCTCTTTCGACAACAATGACAGTACTCATGGAATATGGCGTGGCGGCAATATAGAGGAATAATTCTTCATTAGGTTGGGGAGCAACAAGTACAGGGGGATTTGACAGGTAGCGCTTGAGTGCGATGAACGCCTCTTCGGCTTCCTGTGTCCATATAAATTTGTCTTGTTTCTTCAGCAGAGCGAAGAAGGGTTGTCCTCATTCTCCCATCCTAGCGACGAACCTACTTAGTGCCGCCATGCATCCAGTTAGCTTCTGTACTTCCTTGAGCCTTGTCGGCAACTTTATGTTCTCGATTGCCTTGATCTTCTCGGGATTTGCTTCGATCCCTCTTCCAGAGACAAGGAACCCGAGCAGCTTTCCCGACGGTACTCCGAACGTGCACTTCTCCGGATTGAGCATGAGGCGATATCGTCAGAGGTTGTCGAACGTTTCCCAGAGATCGTCAATCAACGAGTCGCTTGTCTTGGTCTTGACAACAATGTCGTCGACGTAGGCTTCGACATTGTTCCCAAGCTGATCGTTAAGTGCCCCTTGGACCGTTCGTTGGAAAGTGTTTCCTGCGGTTATCAGTCCAAACAGCATCTTAACGTAGCAGAATACACCGAACGACGTGATGAATGCTGTCTTCTCCTCGTCCTCTTTCGCCATGCTGATTTGATGGTAGCCGGAGTAAGCGTCAAGAAAACTTAACAACTCATAACCAGCTGTTGAGTCCACCAGTTGATCTATTCGAGGAAAAGGGAAGTGATCCTTGGGACACGCCTTGTTGAGGTCGGTGAAGTTGACACACATCCTCCACTTCCCGTTGGCCTTCCGCACCATAACTAGGTTGGCTAGCCACTCTGGATGAGTACCTCTTCGATGAAACCAGCTTTGAGAAGCTTGTCGAGTTCTTCTCGTATGGCCTATTTTCGATCTGGTGCAAATCTCCGCAGTTTTTGTTTTACTGGGTTGGCATCGGGTCGCACCATGAGTTTGTGCTCAATCACCTCCCTGGGGACCCCCGGCATGTCGGACGGCTGCCAAGCGAACACGTCAGCATTGTCGCGGAGGAAGGTGATGAGCGCGAGTTCCTATTTCTCGCCTAGTGATGCCCCGATCTTGACGGTCTTGTGGGGTTGGCACTAGAGAGTGGAACGATCTTGATTGCGCCGTCTGGTCTCGGCGTCTTGTTTGTTTTGCTCACTTTCTTGGGTGGCTCAGCTGTGGCGGGTGGGCTGGGCATGTGCTCGACCATGTCGAGGCTCCGCTTGTCGCATTGCACCGCCAGCTTTGCATTCCCTTGAATAGTGATTGTTCCCTTCGGCCCGGGCATCTTGAGCACTTGATATGCGTAGTGAGATGCGGCCAAGAATTTCGCGAGTGCAGTTCTCCCAATGATGGCATTGTATGCTGTATCAAATTAAGCAACATCAAAGGTGATCTGCTCCGTTCAGAAGTTATTTGCTTGGCCGAAAGTCACAGGCAACGTAATCTTGCCCAATGGCTTGGACGATGACTGAGGAGTAATCCCATGGAAGGGTTGATCAGTGGGAGTCAACTCGCTTCGTGGGATTCCCATCGCGTCCAAGGTGAAGAGGAGGTTGATGGAGCTGCCGCCATCTACGAGAACTCGCGCGACTTTGATATTCCGAATAGTGAGCTTGACCACGATCGGATATCGTCCTGGGATGACGGCAGCCTTGGGTGGTCTTCATCTGAGAACTCGATCTTCTGTTCAAACCACTTCATCTTGGGTGCAGCCCCCTGCCATGTCGAACAATCTTCACGCTCCACTTTCTTGTATTCTCGCTTTGAGGAGTACGCCGTGGAACCTCCGAAGATGTGTGAGACATGGAGATCGGAATCTGGGTATGCTGAGTCCGAGTCCTGAGTAGTTGCCTCAGCGGCCTTCTCGACTACACGTACTCGCTTGCCCTTCTCCAATGCCAGTTGCTTTGCCAGCGACTTTTTGAAGACGAGGCAATCCTCCAAAGAATGTCTATCCGACTTGTGTATAGGGCACCATATTTTCTTCGTGTCGCTGCCTTGTGGGTCTGGGTGCTTGGGGGGGCCACGTATTCTGCCGCGAGGACTTTCGCTTGGGCTTTCCTTTTCCCACTCTTGCGACTTTTCTTCTTGCTTGATTCAGGTGCGTCCTTGGCTGGTTTCTTCTCTCCCCCTGCCTTTGGCTTGTCGTTCTTGCGTCTTAGTGCGTTGTCCGCGTGAGCGCATCGATCGACAATCTCGAATAGTCTTCGAGCAGTCGTGATGCGCCTTGTTGCCAACTCCTGGGTAGTGTAGCGATCTCTGACACCGGACTTGAAAGCGCGGATCACAGAAGCGTTGGTCATTTCGGGGATTGTATTTCTACACTCATTAAAGCGCCGAACGTAGTCCCTCAAGGATTCGCCCAGATTTTGTGTCAACGCGTGTAGATCGTCTTCGATCGTGTGGCGCTTGTAAGTTCCTTGGAAGTTAGCGACGAACTGCTGCCATAGATTTGCCCATGAAGAAATCGAGTAGGGTGGGAGGTGCATCAGCCATGAACACGCAGAACCTTTCAATCCAGTCGGCAAATAATTCGCCAATGTGTTGTCGTCTGCTCCGGCGGCATAGAGTACCGTGGAGTAGACCTGAAGGAATTCTTCTAGGTCGGTACTCCTATCATACTTCTCTATTGCTCCCGGTCGGAATCTCTCTGGCCATCGGACATCACGCAGCGAACGGCTGAAAGCTCTACACCCGGCGCTGGGGGTGGTGGGTTGTCGGCAATCGTATGTCATTCGTGGATGTCTATCTGACGATGAGGATGAAGAGGATGATGACGATGACGATGAGTCACCTGGTTCCGGTGTACGATTACGAGGATGTCGTCCGGGCTCTCGAGAATCCTGTCGTTGCCCTCCCCCCCCCCCCCGTTCTTGTCCCGGCGCCGATCTCCATCATCGTCATCGTTACGGCGGCGTCCACGACCAGTATCGCTCGGCATCCGCTGTTCGCGATCATCGTGATCGTAGCGGTTGCGGCGGTTATCACGGCCTCGGTCTTCGCCCAAGCGTCCCCCTCGCTCTTCGTTCTTGTGACGTCGTGAAGAGACGCGATGTCGGGAACGGTTCTCGTTGTCTCGCGTGCGTCGTGCTTCTCGGCAGCCATTCAAATGGTCACGGAGATCGGTGGTGCCACGAGGTGGAGGGGTGGCTCGTCGAGGTGATGTCCGTTGCTCAGGTGGTTCACCATCAGCGCCGCTAGCTATCGGTTGTTCTGGCTGTGCTTCGGCAGCAGCCTCCTCGAATGCGTTACTGAGATTAGCTACTGATTCCCCTAGTCGTTCCGTCCACCGTGCAAGATCATCGTTTAGAACGGGATTATAGGGGGTTTCTCTCAGTATTGCGTTGCTGGCCCCGATGTGCTGGGCCGGCGTAACCACTTGATTTTCCGCTTCCGCGTTGGCGCGTGCTGACGTGATGGTCCCATCGATAGCAAACACATCGCGTGGTGTGCTTGTCGACGATGAGCCCTGGTCTTCGAGCAAGTATAGGACTGACGGCTCGTGGGGATCGATGTCGATCACCCCAACGAATCGGTCCAAAATGACCGTTGCTCCTCGTTCCTTGTCCACATCTCTAGGAGAGATTTGTGATTGTTGGACCTTAGGAGGTGACGTCTTCATGGCGTTGAGAAGAACCTTGCAGTTTGAAAGGTCGTGATTCTTTGTCTTGTGAATAGCACAATAGACATCACGAGTTGGAGAAGTACGTTGAATTCCACGCTCTTTGCAGGCACGGATCTCAGCTTGTACGTCGAGAAAAATCCAACAAGCTTGCAAGGTGTGTTTCCTGGTTTTGTGGATAGGACACCAGTACCTTGTCGCCTCGGAAGTTGTCCTTGTCGGCTTATGATTCTCGTCGGAAGGACAAGATTTGGCCGCACTAGGATCCTCCTCGGGCTTGGATGTCGTCGACATTCCGTTCTCTACTTCCATAGGAGGATCCTTCAACATGGAGTCGTCCAAGGTTGTAGCCATGGCGTTCTCGCTTCCGATCATTGATTGACTAGCCAAGACCAGCACCGTGGTGTAAACCGGGAAGACGATTTCGCTGACTTGATTCCACACCAGCATTGTTGAAGTAGGAACTCCTTGGTTGACGCTGGGGTTGACGCCGTTGTCGAGAAAGTTTGACGACATAGTAGTAGAAGCTCGAGCACCAAGTGCCCCTACCTGGCACACCACTGTCGACGGGGGATACCCATAGACCGGATATAGAGGGTATTGAGGTACACTGGTACGAGGATCTACGTAATACGACATCATGCAACAAAAACATGGATTATACCGGCTCAAACCCCTTGGTAGGTAATAGCTCTAATCCAGTTGATATGGGATTATATGACGGAAATCACAAATTACAAAGGGAATAGTGGAACTCGATGATACCGACGAGATCATAGTCGAGTTGGTTCGACTAGATCACCCGGCACTTGGCTCCTGTAGGCTCCGGCTTCGTAGGCTGTGGTAGATGTGTTGGTGGTAAGATTCGATGCCTTAGGTCCTCCCGGGGGGTCCCTTTTATACCGCAGGTCAGTTGGTTTCCAAGTAGGACTCGGAGACATCGGACCCTACACGATACAGTGACGACCCAGTTCTATCCGAGTAGGAATCTTTCCATCTGCGGACTCCGTAATGAATTTCCTTAGCGTGTACAGAGAACGTCCGTATATGCGTAGATATACCATATCGATGTATAATGTATATCTGTCACATCCTGATTTTTGTTTCAGGATTTATAAATTATTTAATAAATTATTATTAGAATTTATATTAAATGTTCATTAATTTACAAGTGAAGTTAGATGTGGGAAATAAAATTTCTTAAATATAAAGCATGGATGGATTTAATTTTTATTAAATTCTCCATGGTTAATTATACTCTCTGGAATATTCTCGGATTTTTCGGAGCTCAATTCCTAATTTTTAATCATACAAAGAGCATTTCAGTAATTACCCACATATTAAATTAATCATTAAATGGTCTAATTATAATCTTGTTAAGTACTTTGAGTGTCCAAGTATTTTCAGGATTTTTCTTGAAATTATTTGAGCAATGGAAGTATTTTTAACAATTCAAAGATCATTTAAGTGATTATTTTAATTGGAAAAGTTTTTAAAATCCTCTCCTCAGCCTGGGCCGAATTCAGCCCATTCTCTCCCTCCTCGCGCACGTGCTGTGCAGCCCACGCCGGCCCAACCCGAGCCTGCATCCTCTCTTCTTCTCTCAGCCAAAGTCCGGTTTTGCTCCCTCTTCTAATCAGGCTGAGAAAAGAAAAGCCCGGAAAAAAGTCTGATTTACCTCCCTGCGCTACTGTTCATCTTCCAGCTCAGGCAGAGCCCGAGCCAGCCGTGCCGTGCACAGTGCCGCCGCCCCTTCTCCCTTCAAATCCGTCTCCAATTCGGCCCCGTTTCTTCTGATTGTTTGAGGGGTTTTGATCCTCTCATTCTCCTCTATCTTTACCCCCAAAAATCGGAGCAAATCGTTGAGTATCTTATCCGAATCGAACTCGTTTTCGAGTTTATCTCCAAAACCGAGTTTTGATTTCCCGGATCGATTTCTTGCGGGAGGAGTCCGATCTTTTCAATCCAAGGCTATAAATAGGACCCCCTAGTCCTCCTCTTTCGTTTGCCCCCTCTCCCGTGGTCTCCCGTGCCCCGTAGCCTCGTCGTCGCCGCCGCCACCTCGTCGCCGGCCGTCGTCGGTCATCAGTAGACGTTGTGGTGAGTACCGTTGGGTTCGCCTCGTCGTCCTCTACGTGTGCATGTCCTCCAAAGTCGCAGCCGACCATCCAATCTCCGGCGAGGTCGCCAGCCCGGGCCGGCCATTGATGATGTCATCATGACGTCATCATCGGTTTTTCTTTTTCCCTTTTTCTAATAGATTAAATCTTCGGAAAATCATAACTAAATAACCGTAGCTCCGTTTCTAGTGGTTCAAGTTGCTAAATTTTTCTAAAATTGAGATCTACATGTTAAAAATATCCACATGTACTGTTTATGCTTGTTTTTTTACTGTTTATTTGGTTTTTATTAGTCTTTTTCTTCGTTTTGCGTGTTAGCTTGTCGTTTCCGTCGTTGCGAAGGTTCATGAGTGCGTCGGAAGTATTCAAGAAGATTAATTGAAGACCGATTATTGCAAGGCAAGTCACACAGATCCTAAACACAATCCTTGAGCATGTTGATCCTATATTTAAATTCTCTATTTATTTCAACTGTGCATTTATTTTCGAATGTCACTGGGTGGTGTGAATCTATTCCTTTGTTATGGCCTGTTTGCATTGATTACTCTATTCCTTGATACCTTGGGATATTATAATTTGACTAGTTGAGCTTTATATATATTGGTTCAACTAGATGTTAGATATAATTGCTTAGCCATGCTTAGAAACATTAGCTCACTAATGGGATGAATCATATATACTTCATTATTATTTATGGTTATATTTAATGGTAGCTCACGATGGTTAATCGTGTTATGATAATTAATTGGTAATTAAAATATGATTAATGGTGGGTTGTGAGCACATGGTTTTGAAGGTCGTGCTCATGGCAATTAAGGACCGGTTCGCGAGCTACTGTTGTGAAACATTTACCGTGCCAACCACAAGCCAGCGTGGGCAATGGCTTTATCTTTTGTAGCATGATTCATTATGGTGTGCCAGACTGTGAAGCGGCGAGAAGTCCGTGGGGGTCGTTGGGGGGTCCATGCCTTGTTTTATAAGGGGGTGATTATGATCCAGAAATGGTGCACTGTGGTGAGTTGTGTTGTGCAGAGGGTATTGTCACAGCCTCTATTTGGGTACTTTCCAGTATCGCGACGCATGGTAGACATGATGTTGAGGCTGTGTCTTGTGGGTACAGTGGAACACCTCTGGCCAGAGTAAAACTATTCGAATAGCCGTGCCCGCGGTTATGGGCGAGTTGAGCAATGTTTTTCGTGATTAGTCTCACACCTCTCACAATAATTTTTGATGTTATACCTGGTAATAATTTGCTTAGCTCCTGGTTTGGAGTTAGATCTGTACAGCCGGGTATGGTTGTTCAGGATGGTTGGGCCTGTGCAGCATGGGTGTGTTGTTCAGTGTTGATTAAAATTTTTGATTAATTACTCCACTGTTTTATTTCTCTTAAATGTTTTGCTAAATGCTATTTTTGCAAATGAGTCTATATTATGCCATCCTTTGGTATCCTTGTGCACTTGCATATTTGCTGTGTGGCTTGTTGAGTATGTCATATGCTCATTCTTGTAATAATCAATCAACCTCAGTTGAAGAGAAAGGACCCAGAAGGAGAAGACGTTTGGCTTATACCCCAGTTGAGCTGCCTGTGGGAGTGGAGCTGAAGCCATCGCTAGACCGTTATTCCGCTGCTGTTTTCTTTTCTTTTGTAAGTGTGTAACGTTATTATTATGATGGATTTGTATATTAAATTGTGTGTTTGTGTACCTCGGCTGATTCCTGGACGAGGATTTTATACACAAATAAGTTCGGAAATTACTAGTGAATTTCCGGGCGTGACAATATTCAAGGGGAGAGGGTATACCTTATCTGTAACCCTGACACACATGATAGTCTAAGAGTGCTTATAGAAGCGTCGCATGGCCATATTTGTGCAGTCATAAATTTTATTTTATATATATATAACTCATTTTTAAAAGATCATATATTTTTCCACGATGGTTCTATGTACATATATTTTTCTTAAGGGTTTTATAGCTTTTTTTTACGTACGTCCTTTTTTTTTCAAATGAACAGTAGGTAAGGTATTTTTTTCCATCGATAAACGGTATGTACGTCCTTTTTTTCAAATGAATATAGTATGTAAAGGTATATTTTTTCCGGGCCCATCGTATGTTTTCCCGGCCGGTATGCAGGCTCTTTTTTAGGTAAGTATAAACGAATTCTGTGTATTCACGTGAAGTATAAACTTTCTTTTTAATAGATCTAATCTAACGGTCCACCAACTTAAATAAAAATCGACAGTGAGATTATAGCATGCTACGTGGCAACCTAGGAGTGCTTGTAGGAGCACCACATGGCGGCTTAGAAGCGTTTATAGGAAGATTAATGGACTTTTAATATATAATAGATAGATAGATATCGATTTGATACAAAGTTTATTTATACAAAGTATATACATATACATTGGTTTAACACACACTGATTTAATGATTTATCGAAGTTCTAACGGTAGGCGTACAGAAGATATCTGTGACATTCTGGGCCATTTAGAATTTGGCCTATGAGGCTCAAGAGCCGTGTGTATATGTTTAGTATCACCTTACTAGTTTAGAAAGGGCGGAATCAGCTTATAAGATCTCTTCCCTTCAACCATACTACTTTCAGGTTAACCCTTTTATCTGAAGCGGAGACGAAAGTGTAAGTAGGTGGTATGGGTTGGGAGTGGAAGTGATCATAGAAGGGATGTTACAGTATCCAAGCAAAAATAGAGGAGTATAGGAGGGATCAAGAAAAGATGTTACAATATCCAAGCAGGGGATCAATACTAGCGGTAAAAGAGATAATAGTAATTTTTTGGTGGTCAAAGAGAGAATATGGTTGTAACGAAGTGGAGTAGTAAAGTGAATTTTTTTCCTTTTATAAAGCTATTTTTCTATCTCTGAAATCGTATTGCGAGCTCCCAGCAAAGAAGTGGAGTAGTAAAGAGATTCTTTTTTCCTTTTATAGAGCTATTTTTCTATCCTGAAATCGTATTGCGAGCTCTCAGCAAGGCCGCAGCATATGTTTCACTGCAAGTCTAACAAGAGCCTACACGTCACACGGTCACTCACACCCGGTACGACCATGTCGCATGCATTAATATGATCGTGCTCCGCACGATGAGCGTGTGTGTCGGGGGTGCATGAACCTGAACCAACAGTCCTACATGTATGCTATCATTTATTACATATTACTCTCTCCGTCCCATTTTAAAAGTAACCATGAATTTTCGTATTCAATTTTCATTGTCCGTCTTATTTAAATATTTTTATAATTAATAAATTTGTTGTTATTACATGATAAAACATAAATAGTACTCTATGCGTGATTTGTGTTTTTTTAATCTTTTTCATATATTTTTGAAATAAGACGGTGTTGAACACAAAAATTTATGGCTTAGGGAGTAGTTCTGAATGGCTATGGAATGGGAAATGCATGCATGCTTCTTAAACAGAGATGACAGTTGATCTGACTGCTCCAATGCGATAAATATTTTCTCCGTCTAATAAAACCCAACCTTCTAGGACGGGACATAATATAGCACAATGAATCTGGTCAGACTCCTATCCTTGTACTATATTATGTCTTATTCTATACTAGATTGGGTTTTTTTGACGGAGGGAGTACACGTGATGGTGATGTGACTTAACCTATAGCTTGCTTTATGAGAGTTAGTGCGATAGTGGATTTTAAACTCTCGATGAGACGTCTTCTCATTGCTTGTGTATCATTTAAATAGTTATAAATTTTTTAGAAGATGTATTAACATGTGATATATCACTGGACAGGCATGCAACTTAAAATTTAATTTATGTTTAAATTGTTTTTTTTTGACACGTAGAAGTTGAATTTTGAGTTGCATATTTGTACAACAATGTATCACATATTAATTCATCTTCTCAATTTTTTTTAATTTTTTGCACAATTATTTGATATGCAAATAATGAGAGGATATCCAATCGAGAGTTTAAAATAGTTTCGCCAGTTAATGCTTGTAGTGGGAACCAATATAAAAAGAATGGATTAGGTACGACCTCCATACCAAAATAAGCTTAGTTTTGAACCATCCTATGTATAACAATACCAACAAAAAAGATAAAATTAGTCCTGCTCTATCAAATTTCAATACAATTATTTTTCTCTTCATCTACTTTTAATGTATTTATGCATTACTTTTACAAACTCTGAACGAACAATCACTCAAAAAATAAACTTGTTTTAGAATAAATATGAGAAGCCAAAAATAAACTTACTAGAGAACTTCACTAAGATACGGTTTGCAGCACATGCATCGGTCTCAGCACATGCATCGGTCTCATCTTTTTTTTCTTATGCTTATATTTATCAGCTAAAATTTAAATTTTTAACCTTATATTTGGAGTAGATTTTGGGATTTTTTTAATCGAAGTTTATTTTTCAGTCTTTTCTTTTAAATCACAAGAACACGTATATAAAAATTTTATTTATAATTTATTTTTCATTTGCAAATATGTCATTTTGCGAAACAATATATGGGACCACATCATGATTCCTCTATTGAAAGCAAGGATCGTTCTTGAATTTTTCTAGTGAGGACATTGAATCTGTCGGAGTATGACATCAAGTGAGTGACGTACGAACAGTGTGACACTGTGACAGTGGTACAAGCTCTTTGCGCGGTTGGTACATCTGTTTGAATCATTGAATGGCCCCAAGACAATCTAGAAGCAGACTATAGCACCACATGACCGACCGGCAGCTTGGTCTGCTATGCTTCCATATACTGCGACGCAAGCTCAATTTATTAGCAATTCAAATACAACTTTAGCTATCAAAATTTGGTATATTCATAGAAAACCTGCCATAGTTTGATAGCATCAAAATCTGATACCAGTGGTGTTTGGTACTTTTTGATCCTAGGGGTAGATAATGTCAATGATCCCAAAAGTTTGTGGCTGTAAAATCAAAGTTGGTTTCTTCACTCCAAAATGAATCAAGGATTGTAAAATATCTTAGAGCTGTGTTCGTTAATTATGGTTAGGAGCAAATCCCTCCCGCACAGCAAACAGAGCAGTCCATTAGCACATAATTAATTAAGTATTAGCTAATTTTTTTTAAAAAAATAGATCAATTTGATTTTTTGAACAACTTTTGTATAATTTTTTTTTTTTTTGCAAAAAACATATTGTTTAGCAGTTTGAAAAGCATGCGCGTGGAAAAAGCTTAGATCCGGTTCTTTTTCTCAACCCTAAACTTCAACTTTCTCGTTATTCGTTAGCACGTTTTTTAAATTGTTAAATAGTATATGTCCCCGGCAAAATGTTTCTATGTAGAAGTTATCAAAAAATTCAAATAAATTATTTTTAAAATTTTATAATAGTTAATAATTAATTAATTGTCACACCCGGAATTTCTATCCAAAATTCCAAACGCTTACATGTGTGTAAACCCTCGTCCAGGCATCAGCCGAGGCACACAATAACAAATTGATAATAGAGTACGATTATTACTCTAACTAATAAGCGAATAAATTGTCATTACAGAGGTGGATAGTTCCTCTCAACCAATAAAGATCTAAGCAGCGGAAAATAAAGAAATAAATAGCGCAGACGACTCCATTCCACAGGCAGCTTGACAAAGACTACGCCAAATCCTCACCACCATCAGCTTCATTGTAGAACTCCTCCTCTGATGAATGATTGCAAGGTGAGTATATAACATACTCAGCAAGCCACGCAGCAAATATGCAAGTGCACAGGATAACCAAGGATGGCATAATATAGGCTTATTTGCATAAACAGCATTTAATAAATATTTCAGAATTTAATAAAACAGTAGAATATTAATTAAACGGTATTAATCCAACACTATACAACATACCCTATTGTATAGGCCCAACCATTCTGAACAACCAACCCTGGCTGCACAATTCTAATCTCCAAACCAGGAATATACCATTCCAAACCAGGAGCTAATCAAATATAACCAGTTATAGCATCTTTCATTATAGTGTGAAGGGTGAGACTAATCACGAAAGACATTGTTAGACCCGCCCATAACCGCGGGCACGGCTATTCGAATAGTTTTACTCTGATCAGAGGTGTACCACTGTACCCACAAGACACAGCCCCACATCATGTCACCATGTGCCTTAGTACCACCACGGTACCTCGGAAAGGAGCTGTGACATTACCCTTCACACAACACAATCCACCACAGTGCACCATTCCCGGATCATAGTCACCCCCTTATAAACAAGGCATGGACTCCCCAGCGACCCCCGTGGGCTTATCTCCGCCACTTCTCAGTCTGGTGCTCCGTAATGAACTATGCTATGTAAAAGATAAAGCCGTTGCCCACGCTGGCTTGTGGTTGGTACGGTTAATGTTTCACAACCGAAGTTCGTGAACCGGTCCTTAATTGTCATGAGCACGACCATCAAAACCATGTACTCACAACCTACCATTATCAGGTTTTAGTTGTCACATTAATTAATTAACCAATCACGAATAACCATCGTGAACTAGCATTAAGCCATCATTAAGTAATAGTGATTCATAAATTATCCCATTAGTGTGCTAAAGTTTCTAAGCATGGCTAAGCAATTGCATCTAATATCTAGTTGAACCAATATAAAGCTCAACTAGTCAAGTTATAGTAACCCAAGGTATCAAGGAATAAGATAATCAAGAACAAAAGGGCTATAACAAACAATAGGCTAATTCGACCCAATGACATTCAAAAATAAATGCAATAGTTGAATAGAAACAATAGCTTTAAACGGGATCAACATGCTCAAAGGGTTGATTAGGATCTGTGTGACTTGCCTTGCTGGCCTTGGAACTCTTCTAAATCTTCTCCTGCAAAAGCGGACTCTCCGGAAACGTCGGATTCTAAACGGAAAAGAACAAAAACACCAAAACAGCACATAAGCAAGCATGAACAGTACATGTGGATATTTTTAACATGTAGATCTCAATTTTAGAAAAATTTAGAGACTTGAACCAACTAAATCCGAGCTAAAATGAATTAGTTATGAATTTTTAAAGATTTAATCGGATTAAATCATTTATATAAATTTTAATTGAATTATGACGCAATAATGAATTATTTTTGAAAAGAAAAAGGGACTTTATTGCGTCAGCGAGCTCGGGGTCTACGGTGGACCGGGTCCACGGCTACGGTCTACGGGAACGGACGGCCGAGATCGATCGGACCGAACGGACGGCCGAGATTAAACGGCTCACGGCCGGCTCACGGGAGACGACGACGCTGACGTCGGCGATGACGTCACCGGCGGGGACGGCACACCGGCGGCGGCTCGGCACGCATGCCCGCCGGCGAACGACGGCACGACGGCGCAAACGAAAGGCACCAAAATGATGCGGGCGGCACGGCGACCAAAGCGACGGCGGAGAGGCAACGGACGACGCCGGCGACGAGGAGGAAGCGACGGAGACGATCGGGTCAACGGCGGCGACGGTGCTCCGGCGGTCTTCAGCGACGGCGAAGGGTCGGACGAGGACGGCAACGCGACGGCGACCACGATGGCGAGCTCCCCGAGCGACGGCGATGACCGGAGCGACGGCGGCGCACGGCTGGAGCGGCGGTGGCGACGGCGGCGCTAGGGTTGCACGGCGCTAGAGCGCTACGGACGGCGAGAGGCGAAATCAAGGGCAGCGGCGGGTAGAGGGGAACTCGGGGATCCTTTTAAAGGGGTCGGGAGGCGGCGGCGAAGCCCACGGCAGCCCGGCGACGGCGATGGAAAGCTCGGGTTCGCCGACTCCGATTCGAGATCGAATCCACGCATTTCCAAAGCGATTCGGCCGATGATTCCATAAGAGAAAAGGTAGAGGAGATCACGGAGAACATTTCCCCTCAATCAATTGCACCGGAGAAGGAAAGGGGCGACGAAATTGGAAAGGGCGGCGGCGGCGGCGCTCGGCTAGGGTTTCGGCCCAAGGAAGACGACGACCTGACAGGCGGGCCCCACCTGTCAGTGAGCGGGAGAGAGGGAGAGCGACAGCGCGCGCGCGGCTCGGCTTGCTGGGCCGGCTTGGGCCGAGGAGAGAGAGAAGGGTTTTTGGGCCGACTTTCGGCCCAAAGCCAAAAGAGAATTTTAAAAACCTTTTTCAATTTAAATAATTCATGAAATGCTCTTTCATTTATTAAAAATACTTCCTTAGCTCAAATAATTCCCAGAAAAATCTAGAAATTATAAAATTAAGCAAAGTATTTAATAAAATTTTATCTGGCCCAATTTTATATTGGAATTTATTATTTAAAATTAAATCTTTTCTTCCAGGCTTTTAAAAATCATTTCTAAAATTCCATTTACACAATAATTTATATTTTTGGGATTTTTAGGGTGTGACATTAATCTAATAAATTTTCTCGTTTTGCGTGCGCTAAAAATATCCACTAGCTAACTAGAGAGAACAGACGGGGCCTATTAATACTAGCAAGGTCAGTAAAAAAACCTTGGATATATATGTTCGATTTGTATTTTGTTTGTATATTCAGATGGTTATAGCTGAACAATGGCGGCTCCAAGAGCATGTTTGTAGTTTGGTTCATAGCCATTCCTGACTTTGCCAATGACAAGATTAGGCCATTATTGCCTTTTTTTTTTTGAAAAAAAAGGGGCTTGGTATTCACTTGCTTTGCTACCAAAGTTGCATTTGGCATTCAACTAAGTGAAATAATTTGGCAATGACACATTAATTTTTTGCTACAAACAAAACACATAAGTAATTTTTTTGGCATTGTGGAAATTTTGGCTTTGGTTAACAAACCAAACATACCGCACAAGGGCCTGTAGTAGCACGCAGTTTAGCATGACGGGTAACTGGGCCAGTAGAGGGACGCGTTGTGCACATGCATCTTGGTGCAAAGTCACCGTGGCCCGTGAGTAAGCAGGCCATGTGAAACCGTCTGGAGGAATTTTTTTTATTTTTAGATTTTTTTTAATATTTACAGAAATAATCTATCGGCGCCAAAAATTACAAAAATAGACCCTGCCGCCCCAGTAGTGGGTGGCAAGCTGACGTGGCAGACGGCGGCTCGACCGCGCCGGCGGCATGCCGCCGTCGGCCAAAATTACATTTAGCCCCTTGCCCATAAAGAGCTTGGGGCTGTACTTTTTGCATCTGGGTCCCTTGCAGCCCCACTAGAGGGCGGCAAGGGACCCAGATGGAAAAAGTACTGCCAAATAATTTTTTTCTCTGTTATGTTAATAATAATTAAAGAAGTATTTATTGATAAACCTTGTTAATAATGTTATAAAAATGTATTGAAATTGGTTGTTTCGCAATTTCATATGTTAAGTAAGATATCATTTTGTAACTTATTCGACGTATTAGTACTCGGAGAATTGATATAGTCCTATCACAGTCTCGGTCGCAGAAACATTATATGGACTTAAACAAGGAGAATTATGTAACATGAAGAAATAGTAGTAATAAAACTATTTCCATTGCGGTTATATAGATGATATTAGATTCGAACTAGGAGGGAGGAAGTGCAAGAGTTGAACACAACGATGATGTAGTATTGGGACAAGAAAGCATGATAGTAGAAATTTCAATATGCCAAGTTGTCTGATAATAGCTAACCCCTACGTGAGGATCCCTCTCCTCTCTCAAACCGCGTTTCAGTAACCCTGTATTGCTCTGGTAGTTCAAGCTGCACAACACGGCTTGACATCTCCTTGGTGGTTCCTGGGAGGAAAGAATAGATGTGAAGCAAACAAAGTTAGTAAATGTTGTGAGAAAATAAGGATTCATGATAATCAAAATATTCTTACCATGAAATCGTCGTCAAGAATATTTGAACAACCAAAGAACCTTCGACCCAATGTCGTAGGCTTTATGGAACGAAGAACCTGACAACGATCACCACACCTGCATCTTGGACGGGCTTCCCATGGAGGGAGTGCCGTAGTCAGCGCACTGTTGTTCACGACATTGTCGTTCGTAAGCCGCTTTTCTCTGCAAGTATTGCTCAGTACTTTCGGATGCAAAATACCAGCGACCTTCTTGTAAACAAGTGGTTAGGTCGAGAATGGGATTTTCTGTATCGACCCACTCGATGTATGCACAAGTCGTAGTGCGGGTCTGCCGAATAGAGTAGTATTATGAAGAATAAAACAATTGCCCATACGGAATGAATAAGCATATGCAGATAATAAAATACCTCACGGTCATAGTTAGGGCACCTAAAAAAGCGCCTTCCTCGAATATCAGGATTCTTCGAAGCCATTAGTTGGCATCGGTCACCGCATAGGCAGAGAGGACGCTGGCATCGAAGCCATTAGTTGGCTTCGGTCCTCGAATATCCGTCTCATCATCTGACGAATCACCTTCCTCTACACGCTCGTTGTTAGAATCCTCTCTCTCCATTCCATCCACAATGGCACCGACAGTCTCCCCCTCGTTGGCCACTCCACCTGGTTGAATGCCCACTGGAGCTACTACGCCCCCTTCCTCTCGTGCGTTGACCTCTTCCACAGAAGTCTCATTTACTTCAGCACTTGGTCCCTCGCCATCATCCATGTTCATCTGCACACCTGGATCCTTCGGGTGAACAAACGGAACCATAGCTAGAGGCCACCCGCGTTGCAATGCATTTTCTACATACCATCTCCACACTCGAGAGTTTTGAACTGGCATTAGTTCCCAATAAAAACCCTCAGTTGCCCGACTTACTATAACATTGATTGTTATGTCACTTATCTGTGCATCAACTCTCAAGCCCCTCATTAACCATCCTTTTATAGAAGGTACACTCCTCTCAGCCGGTCTATCAATTCCCCTTTCTGATACAATAAATTCTAACAGATCTACCCCAGTTGGCCCGTAACGGACGTTTACTGGGCCATGGTAAACTTGAAATATTTGTTTGTTCGACATATCTGTCAACGAAATAACTAGATCTTGTGTATGCCAATGCAACGGTAAAGTATTGATGCCAAACTAGCAGATCTACGTAGTTACCGATATCTACAATACGCACTTCTAGATTAGTATAACTAAAACCCTAAAAATATAATGCATTTATTCAAACAAAGTTTTAAAAAATACACGGTAGTTAACTCAATAGTCACATATAGGATCTATAAATATTACCTGAAATCGGCGTCTGAATCCGGCAGGGCTTCGCCCCTTCTTCTCTTCTCCTCCCTCTTCTTTTTTTTTAAACTGGAGTTGTGAGGGGAGGAATGAGGGCTGGGGGCTGGGCGGCAGGCCTTTTATAGGCAGCAAGGCCTGCTGCCCGGCTAGAGGGCGGCAAGGGGCCGCCTGCAAAATGGCCGGTCCCGGCTGGCTTTTTTGCATTGGGGCCCCTTGCCGCCCTAACAGAGGGTGGCAAGGTTTTTCCTGCAAAAAACCCTCCCTCCGTCACCGCCCGTCCCTCCGACGTTTGCCACGTCAGCTTGCCGCCCACCAGTGGGGCGGCAGGGTTTATTTTTGTAATTTTTTTCGCCGATAGATTATTCCTGTAAATATTAAAAAAAAATCTAAAAATGAAAAAAATTCTCGTTTGGAGGAGTGCAGGTGCAGCAGAAACACACAAGCTGACATGGATAGAGTTTGATTCGCATCCTGCAAACACAGAACCAGATATAAGGGTCCTTCAATTATTAAAACCGAGTTCGATGCCTCCGCTTGGCGCAGTTCGTCCGCCTTCCTTTTTTTTTTTTGGAAACACAAACAACTTTATTAAGCAAGAACAGATATTAGAGAATAAACCCCAGTACACAACATAGGATAGAAACTGTAAGCATAAGAGACAACACTAAAGAAAGAGGGTTAACCCAGCTACGGAAGCCTTCCAGATGTGACCAAACAGTAGAAAAAGGAGCAAATCGACAGGGAGCAGCGATGCTGTCATGACGACTAACAGAGCCACAATGTCTTAAACCGCGACGACCGCTACCTTGGGCCTTAGTTGAAGTGCACATCGCTTGACAAACCGTTGATCCCCTTCGGTTGCCTCCACGGAAATGGCACAAGATCGAGGTTCGTTGCTGAGCCGTAGATTTTGGTGTGAGCATTACCGGACTCAGCGAAGCATCCCCACGGGATTCGTCATTGAATCTGAGGAACTCTAACAACAACCCTGACAATCAAAATTGCGCAGGGGGTCTGAGCTCAACCCGAATGACAAACCATGCCCGGTTTCTGCTTCTAGAAAAACAAAAGAGAGGGCCAAAACATAGACCAGCCAACCATCAACAAAGAAGCATTTGAGAGGCTGTCAATTGACTTCTGTCTTGCTATGAGGGCAGGGATGGCTAAGAAAAGGGCAACCTGCAATGTGGAACCACAAGACTCTGAGCAGAACAAACACCCATTCACAAGAATCCCAAAGGCGTCGGCTTGGAGGAGAATGTTGATGACGAGCCGACCGCTGCCGCCAACGGAGGAAGAATCTGCACCAGGGACAGCACCGGCTAGCGCACTGCAGGTGACGGGCGTACGGGAAGTGACAACCGCCACACCGCCGAGCGCAGCACACACGCCGACGCCTGCCAGTGCCACCACCAGCGCAAGCGTCACGGAGGGAGACAGCAACCACAGTGATGCCAACCACGACGTTCCCACCGACAGCACCGCCAACACAGGCGCGGCGAAGGGAAACGACGGCTGCCGTAGCGCCGAGCACGGCGAAGAGTCCGTCGCCACCTCGATGACGGCCGCCGAAACGCCGAGCACGGCGCCGACTCCGTCGCCACCTCCAACGTGGATCCGCTCGCCAGCAGGGCACTGGTGTTGATGCGAAAAAACACACTGGCCTGGAAGATCTGCTTAACTTCAGTGCAGGTCCAAAATCTTGCTTTTAGGTTTGTGAGCGTGCCAGTTGATTTGATCCTGCAATCAACAAGAAACAAAGACAAGAAAAAACACGGATAAATCCATAAACGATATCCGATCGGCTAGTTGCCGATGACATATCATTTATCTTTGAGCATTGGAATCAATCGGAAGTTATAAAGAAGCAAAATAGAAATAAATCTACTCGATCGGCTGTAGATATCAACGATATATAATCCTTCTGTCGATGTATATTTAAATCAAGTGATTGGGATAGATCGGTCACCATGCCGAGATAGTATAAATTACTTACATCAAAGTATACATTAACACAAAGATTATAGATTATAGCTTAGCCGATCAGATAGATCTAGCATGTATCGGCTAATACTCCAATACTACTCTATATTAAGATATTAAAACAGGTATAATATATCAATCAAAAGCTTAATATACTTTATTGCAATAAGATCTTAACATAAAGGGCAGATTTAGCATATCAATTAAGCATATAGTAAAGCTAAATCAGGTAAGATCGGCTGAAACCCCGATACTATCTCTCTCGGTGATCATAAAGCAAGCCAGATATCATAATTATAGATATTACTTAATAGATCGAACTCAAACGATGCAGCATTAAACATAAAGACAAGTATAAGATCTAGACAAGACGATGAAAACCTCTAAAAGATGGTAGATACACGATACAATCCAGATTAATAACAGAACATAACTCTATCGATTGCCTCCTAACAATAAGAACCAGCCGATAACAAGTTATATAGCGCGACAAACAAAGATTGCAACATGTATATGATAACTCGACGAATTACATAAACAAGATTAAAGTGTCATAAAGATGGAAGCATTAACCCCGAGAACGCAAGCCTCCATAACAAGTTTTACCTCTAGTTGAAGATCGAATTCGATGCAACTGTTAACGACCAAATTTGGTAATATCAGTATCGAAGATGAAGATTAGACTGAAGTGGAATCAAAGACAAAGATTGTTGCGGAAGCAGAGCAAGAATCGGCTGCAATCCGAATCAGCTACGGTTAGGATCGGCAGAGTTCGAGTCAGACAGGGCTAGACGACACAGCCGATTCCGACAATACAACTTGTGTACGACATCGGGTTGAGTTGATATGCTTCAATATGATTGCCACGCATGGATAGAGTCCTGAGAAGGCAATTGTATCTATTAATTAGGATATTTTATGTAATTTCCTTAGAGATATATTTGGGCAAAAGTCTGCCGTAAAGACTTATGGTATCTTAGAGTTTGTCAGAGATAAGAGTCGTGTCCGATATGGACATAGTTTGTAGTTTTCGGGTATAAATAGACCCCGAACCCCATGTAATAAAAAACACACACGTTCAATACAATCTCGGCGCATCGCCACCCTTTTACTTCCGTTTTGTTTCGACGAGTTCTTGCTTTCGGGTTGAGCTGCATCGATTTCGATCTTCAACAAGAGGTAAAACTTGTTATGGCGGCTTGCATTCACGAGATTAGTGCTTCCATCTTTATGATACTCTAATCTTGTTTATGTAATTCGTCGAGTTATCATATATCTTACGTAATCTCTGGCAGTATCGCTATGTAACCTACAATCGCCTAACTTCTGTCGGTAGAGGGAAGCCGATAAGGTTAGACATCGATGTTGACTTAGATTATATAGGATATCTACCATTCTATAAAACTTCCAGCGGCTTCATTGTCTAGATATTGTTCTTCTTTTCGTACTTAATGTTGCATCAGTTGAGTTTGATCTATTAAGTCGTGCTTAGAATATCAATCTTTAGCCTGCCTTCTAGTTGCCGATTAGGGTAGTATCGGAGTTTCAGCTGGTCTTTCCTGATTTAACTACATTTGCTTTATATGCTTCATTGATATGTTGAATCTGCCCTTTATATTAAGATCTTGTAGCATTTAAGTATATTAAGCTTTTGTTTGATATATCCTTCTTGCTTTAATATCTTAATATAGAGTGGTATCGGAGTATTAGCCGATACACGCTAGATCTATCTGATCGGCTATGCTATGAACATATGTATTCCCATTATTAATGTATATTTCGATCTAAGTAATTTATACTATCTCGGCATGGCGACCGATCTATCCCAATCACTTGATTTAAGTATATATCGATATAAGGAATACATGTTGTTAATATCTACAGCTGATCGAGTAGATTTAGTTCTTTCTAATTTATTCATAACTGCCGATCGATACATATATGACATCGGCTCAGGGATAAATGATATGTCATCGGCACTTAGCCGATAGTCTGTCATTTATGGATTTAACTGCGGTTCCTTTGTTTTTATTTCTTATTGATTGCAGGATCAAATCAACTGGCACGCTTGTATACCCGAAGGCAAGTTTTTGACCTACACTGGAGTTAAGCAGATCTCCCAGGCCTCGTGTTTTTCATCAACACGCTTTTGGCACGCCTGGTGGGACCGATTAGAAGTCAGCAGTTTTCCTCATGGACGAGAAGCCGCCAGCGTCGCCGTCTTCGGCTAGTCCAGGTTTTGTTAAAGAGAAGATTCAGCAGCTGGGCTTATCTGATGTTAATGAGGGCAACATCGTGACCATTACTCCAGACAAGTTGACACCTGATCAGAAGAAGAATTTTGAAGCGATGATGCAGCAAGCACGGAACCAGTTCTTGAGCTCATTCATGCAGACTCGCAACGGGACAGTTGTCACGCCCGGAATTTCTATCCAAAATTCCAAACGCTTACATGTGTGTAAACCCTCGTTCAGGAATCAGCCGAGGCATACAATAATAAATTGATAATAAAGTACAATTATTACTCTAATTAATAAGCGAATAAAATGTCATTACAGAGGTAGATAGTTCCTTTCAATCAATAAAGTTCTAAGCAGCGGAAAATAAATATAAACGACGCAGACGACTCCACTCCACAGGCAGCTTGACCAGGGCTACACCTAATCCTCCACACCATCAGCATCACTGTAGAACTCCTCCTCTGATGAATGATTGCAAGGTGAGTATATGACATACTCAGTAAGCCACGCAGCAAATATGCAAGTGCACGGGATAACAAAGGAAGGCATAATATAGTCTCATTTGCATAAACAACATTTAATAAATATTTCAGAGTTTAATAAAACAGTAGAGTATTAATTAAACAGTATTAATCCAACGCTATACAACATACCCTGTTGCATAGGCCCAACCATTCTGAACAACCAATCCCGGCTGCACAGTTCTATCTCTAAACCAGGAATATGCCATTCCAAACCAGGAGCAAAACAAATTATTACCATCATCATTTATTAAGGTGAGAGATATGAGACTAATCACGAAAGACATTGTTAGACCCGCCCATAACCGCGGGCACGGCTATTCGAATAGTTTTACTCTGATGAGAGATGTACCACTGTACCCACAAGACACAACCTCAACATCATGTCAACCATGCGTCGCGATACTTAACAAGTACCCGAATAGAGATTGTGACAATACCCTCTATATAACACAATTCAAAGCAGTGCACCGTTCCCGGATCATAATCACCCCCTTGTAAACAAGGCATGGACTCCCCAGCGACCCCCGTGGGCTTATCTTCGCCACTTCACAGTCTGGTGCTCTACAATGAACCATACTATACAGAAAGTAAAGCCGTTGCCCACTCTGGCTTGTGGTTGGCACGGTAAATGTTTCACAACCGAAAATCGTGAACCGGTCCTTAATTGTCATGAGCACGACCATCAAAACCATGTGCTCACAACCCACCATTATCAGGTTTTAGTTGGCAATTTAATTAATTAACCAATCACAATTAACCATCGTGAGCTACTATTAATCCATCATTAAATAATAGTGAATCATAAATTATCCCAATTATATGAGCTAGTATCTCTAAGCACGGCTAAGCATCCTATTCACTTTAGTTAAAACCATATAATGTTCTAGCCAATCAAGTTATTAACCAAGTGACAAAGAATAGTAAATCAATAAGAAAAGGGTCATAACAAGGCAATAGGTTATTTCCACCCAATGACATTCAAAAATAAATGCAATAATTGAATAGAAACAATAGCTTTAAACGGGATCAACATGCTCAAAGGGTTGTTTTGGGATCTGTGTGACTTGCCTTGCTGGCCTTGGAACTCTTCAAATTCTTCTCCTGCAAATTCGGACTCTCCGGGAACGTCGGAATCTAAGGAGAAAAGAGAAAAATCACCAAAACAGCACATAAATAAGCATGAACAGTACATATGGATATTTTTAACATGTAGATCTCAATTTTAGAAAAAATTAGAGACTTGAACCAACTAAATCCGAGCTAAGATGAATTAGTTATGAATTTTCAAAGATTAAATCGGATTAAATCCTTTATATAGATTTTAATTGAATTATGACGCAATAAAGAATTATTTTTGAAAAGGAAAAGGGATTATTGCAATAGGAAAAGGGATTATTGCAATAGGAAAAGGAAAAGGAAAAGGGATTATTTTTGAAAAGGAAAAGGAAAAGGAATTATCAGCGGGCTCGGGTTCACGGTGGACCGGGTGCACAGCTGCGGTCTACGGATCGGGCGGCCGAGATCTAACCCTATCCAAAACGGACGGCCGAAATCTATCTAATCCACGGCGGTTCACGGGACACGGCGACGATGACGTCAGCGGTGACGTCATCACTGGCGACGGCTCGGGCAGCGCATGCTCGCTGGCGAACGATGGCGCGGCGGCGCGAACGGAGGGCACAGCACGTAGAGGGCGACGCGGCGATCCTTACAGAGGCACGAACGGCGGCGGATGGCGACCGGACGACGACGGCGACGAGGATGAAGCGGCGGCGACCTTCGGCTTGACGACGACGGCAGTGCTCCGGCGGTCTTCGGCAAAAACGGAGGACGGGACGAGGAAGGCGACGACTTGGCGAACCCGACGGTGGCCTTCCCGAGCGACGACGACGACCGGAGCGGCGGCGGCGCAAGGCTGGACTCGCGGCGGCGACGGCGATGCACGGGTTCTCGCGGAGGCGGCGCTACAGGCGGCGGCGAGCTAAGGTGAGGGTGGCGGCGGAGAGAGGAGACACCGGGGTCCTTTCATAGCGGCTAGGGGGCGGCGATGGAGGCCCACGGCGACCGGCGACGGCGACAGAAAGTTTAGGGTTCGGGAGAGAGAGACGAATCCGATTCGAGATCGAATCCACCGCTTTCCAAACGATTTTAGCCGATGATTCCAAAAGAGAAAAGATAGAGGGGATCTCAGGGATCATTTCCCCTCTATTAATTTCACCGTATCGGGAAAGGGGCGGCCTAATTCGAAAGGGCGGCGGCGGTGCAGCTCGGCTAGGGTTCGGCCGGGCGACGGCGCGAGGAAGACGACGGCCCTGACAGGTGGGCCCCACCTGTTAGCGGGTGGACGCGCGCGCGCGAGCAGCGGATCGGCTGCAGGCCAACTTGGGCCGGGGAGGAGAGAGAGAGGGTTTTGGGCCGACTTTCAGCCCAAAGCCAAAAGAGAATTTTTAAAACCTTTTTCAATTTAAATTATTCATGAAATGCAATTCCATTTATTAAAAAAACTTCCTTGGCTCAAATAAATCCCAGAAAAATCTAGGAACTATAGAATCAAGTGAAGTATTTAATAAAATTTTATCTGGCCCACTTTTATATTGGAATTTATTATTTAAAATTAGATCTTTTCTTCTAGGCTTTTAAAATCATTTCTAATAATTCCAATTAAACAACAATTTATATATTTAGGATTTTTAGGGTGTGACAACAATGGTGCAAAAATACAAGGTGAAAGTAGTGGCTGATGTCCCTGGGACCGGTTCTTCCAAGGATGGAGTGAAACAAGCTCCAGATGGCTCGGCTCAACCGAGCAACAAAGGTGCTACAGATGATTCTCAAGGAAATCAAGGTGATAACTCTCAGGGAGTTCAGGGAGTTCAAGGTGATGGTGCTCAGGGGGTTCAAGGTGAAGGACCTAATCAAGACGGCAATGCAACGCAGTTGCAGTTCAACAACTTCCAAGATCAGGTTGACTATGTTGTACACCACGCTTTGATTAATCAATCTGGAATATAAACCAATACTTTGGCAAATATGGTGAAGTCAATGGTTGATGGTTCAATGGCCGAGTAACAAGCTACAGGACCAATCTACTTACCAGGAGGGGTGTTCCCGAATTATCGGCCATTAATCACCGATAATCAACCAGTTGTCCAGTCGATCCCTCTTAATGCACCATCGGCTCAGACGACGGCACCATTACCAGCTCCTGCACCTGCTGCACAACCTTCGGCTTCAGGCCAATTAGTTAATCCCCGATTGTTGGTGAGAGAACAACCACAGCACAGTGGACAGAATGTGAATCGGCTAACCCAAGACCAGGTTGCATGTATGTTCTTACCTCCGCAACATGCCACTGATCCAACACAGCAACAGCCGATTCAGCAAACACCGCCAAGGCAGCAAGTTGTGCAGCCGATTCAACAAACACCCCCAGTCCAACAGGTTGTGCAACCAATTCAGCAGACGCCACAGAGACGGCAGGTTTTGCAGCCGGTTCAATAGATGCCTTTAAGGCAACAGGTTGTTCAGCCGATTCAGCAGCAAGGCTCAGTGAATGCATCGACTGGGTTTGCGATACCTAGTGGTCAGTCCGTGCAGCATACTGCAAATCAAGTTGTCCCGGAGCACTTGGTTCATCACGTACAACCAGATGGCACAGTGATTCCTCAAGTTATTCCTGAGCATTTGGTGCGTAATATTCAGCCGGATCTTCAAAATTACCGGGGGGCAATTTGAATTATCAGTATTAGCCGCCATCACCGCAAGTTCAATACCAACAGGCAGGATCGGCTCAACCCCAGTTTGTTCCTCAATACAACCAATTTGAGCCCATGTCACAGCAGTCTCAAGGAACGCCTCAGCAACGACCATGGGCCGATTTGATTGCGGATGTCATGAAGGAGCAATTTGGGCTTAGGCCGAAAGATGCTGGAAATTTATACCGACAGCCGTATCCTGAATGGTTTGAGAGAGTTCCTCTCCCTAACCGGTTCAAAGTTCTAGATTTTTCAAAGTTCTCAGGGCAAGATAGCACATCAACTTATGAGCATGTCAGCCAATATTTAGCTCAGTGTGGTGAAGCATCGGTTGTGGATGCCTTGAGGGTTAGGTTGTTCCGGTTGTCTTTGTCTGGATCGGCTTTCACTTGGTTTTATTCTTTACCGTATGGGTCGATTAACAGTTGGGCCGATATCGAGAAGCATTTTCACAGCTATTTCTATAGTGGTGTGCATGATATGAAGTTGTCCGATTTGACAGCAATCAAGCAAAGACATGATAAGCATGTGCATGAATATATTCAGAGGTTCAGAGAAATGAGGAATAAGTGTAATAGCTTAATTTTGACTGATGCTCAGTTAGCCGATTTGGCATTTCAGGGTATGATTGCTCCAATCAGGGAGAAATTCTCATATGAGGACTTCGAAAGCTTGTCGCATCTTACACAGAAGGTGACTTTGCATGAGCAGAGATTTGCTGAAGCTAGGAAGAATTCTAGAAAGGTTAATCATGTATGTCCTTATATGTATGGATCGGATGATGAAGATGATGATTCTGAAATAGCTGCAGCCGAATGGGTAAGGAGCAAAAAGGTTATACCATGCCAATGGGTGAAGAGTTCTGGAAAAGAGGAGAGGTATGACTTTGATATCACCAAGGCTGACAAGATTTTTGACTTGCTACTCCGAGAGAAGCAGATTCAACTTCCTGCTGGTCACACAATTCCGTCGGCTGAAGAATTGGGCAAGAAAAGGTATTGCAAATGGCATGATTCTGGGTCTCATACTACCAATGATTGCAAAGTCTTCAGGCAGCAGATCCAGGTAGCTATCGAAGGAGGCAAAATCAAATTTGACGATTCTAAGAGGCTGATGAAGGTTGATGGCAATCCTTTTCCTATCAATATGGTGCATACAGCTGGCCGAACAGCCGATGGTGGTCGTGCAAGAGGTTTTCAAGTAAATTCGGCTAAGATCATCAATAAGTACCGAAGGAAGTATGGTAAACAGCAGGAGAAGCATTATGAGGAAGACGATGACGGCTTTGATCCTCATTGGGGTTGTGAGTTCTTTAGGTTTTGTTGGAATGAGGGTATGAGGCTGCCGTCTATTGAAGACTGTCCTAGGTGCTGCAATGTTGCAGAAAGTTCAAGCCGATCGTATAATAGAGGCAATCGGCTAGGGCAGACAAGGGTTCCTGTTCATCAAAGATTGGGTCCAGTAAATCAAGATCACGGTTAGGAGGACAATGAAAATAGGAAAACTCAATGGTGTCCTTCTGGTATCTTTACAAAGAATCAGAAGAAGAGGGTGCAAAGATTGAGGAACAGGGAGCGCTTTCAGGAAGTCGAGTAGGAAATCAATCATCGGCTAAGAAGAACAAAGCCGAGGCAGGAGTGGCGTGTTAAGAATCAAGCTCCTGTAGCCGATGAGGCCACGGCCGAAGAAGCAAAGAGATTGGCCAAAGGGAAAAGTGTTGTGACCGCGTCGGTTAACATGGTTTTCACGTTGCCTGCTGAGTTTGGAGTCAAGCAAGCCGATGTCGATGAGGTTGAAGAGGAATCGGCTAAGTTGGTTTTGTCGCCGGAACAAGCAGTCTTCGAGAAGCCGGAAGAGACAGAGAATCGGCATCTTAAACCACTATATATAAATGGTTATGTCAATGGGAAGCCGATGTCCAAGATGATGGTCGATGGTGGGGCTGCAGTGAATTTGGTGCCTTATGCTACATTTAGGAAATTGAGCAGAAATACTGAAGATCTCATCAAGACGAACATGGTGCTTAAGGACTTCAGTGGTAATCCATCAGAGACTAAAGTAGTTTTGAATGTGGAGCTGACAGTCGGCAACAAAACCATCCCTACATCGTTCTTTGTCATCGATGGGAAGGGTTCTTACAGCTTGTTGCTTGGAAGGGATTGGATTCATGCCAATTGTTGTATTCCTTCAACTATGCATCAATGCTTAATTCAGTGGCAAGGCGACAAGATTGAAATTGTGCCAGCCGACAGGTCAGTAAATGTTGCCAGTGCCGATTTGGCTCTTTGGGAGATGGATGGTCTTGATTGTTTGTCCGGGAAAGTTTGGGATGGAGATTTTCTAAAAGTGTCCGATTCTGATATACAGCCTGTTGAAGATGGAGAACCCAAGCTATTATTTTGAGGGCGTCGTGGAGGGTTCAAACGTCTACACCAAGGACACAGTAGATGATCTCGATGACAAGTAAGGACAGGGTTTTATGTCGGCTGATGATTTGGAAGAAATTGACATAGGTCCAGGTGATCGACCAAGGCCGATGTTTATTAGTAAGACCTTATCTGCAGAATTTAGAACCAAGTTGATAGAGCTATTGAAAGAATTCAGAGATTGCTTCGCTTGGGAGTATTATGAGATGCCAGGACTTAGCCGATCGATTGTTGAACATCGGCTACCTATTGTTAACGACTAAATTTGGTAACATCAGTATCGGAGATAAAGACTAGATTGAAGCGGAATCGAAGACGAAGATCATTGCGGAAACAGAGTAAGAATCGGCTACAATCCAAATCGGCTATGGTCAGGATCGGCGGAATTCGAGTCGGACAGGGCTAGCCGATACAGCCGATTTCGATAATACGACTTGTGTACGACATCGGGTTGAGTTGATATGCTTCAAGGCGATTGCACGCATGGATAGAGTCCTGAGAAGGCAATTGTATCTATTAATTAGAATATTTTATGTAATTTCCTTAGAGATACATTTGGGCAAAAGTCTGCCGTAAAGACTTATGGTATCTTAGAGTTTGTTAGAGGTAAGAATCGTGTCCGATATGGACATAGTTTGTAATTTTCGGGTATAAATAGACCCCGAACCCCATGTAATCAAAAAACACACACGTTCAATACAATCTCGGCGCATCGCAACCCTTTTGCTTTTGTTTTATTTCGACGAGTTCTTGCTTTCGGGTTGAGCTGCATCGGTTTCGATCTTCAACAAGAGGTAAAACTTATTATGACGGCTTGCGTTCTCGGGATTAGTGCTTCCATCTTTATGACACTCTAATCTTGTATATGTAATTCGTTGAGTTATCATGTATCTTACATAATCTATGACAATATCGTCATCTAACCTACAACCGGCTAACATCTGTCGGTAGAGGGCAGCCGACTAGGTTAGATATCGATGTTGACTTAAATTATATAGGATATCTACCACTCTATGAAACTTCCAGCGGCTTGATTGTCTAGGTATTGTTCTTCTTTTCATACTTAATGCTGCATCAGTTGAGTTTGATCTATTAAGTCGTGCTTAGAACATCAATCTCTAGCTTGCCTTCTGGTTGCCGATTAGGATAGCATCGGGGTTTCAGCTGATCTTATCTGATTTAACTTCATTTGCTTTATGTGTGTTATTGACATGTTAAATCTGCCCTTTATGTCAAGATCTTATTGCATCTAAGTATATTAAGCTTTTGTTTAGTATATTCTGCTTGTTTTAATATCTTAACATAGAGTTGTATCGGAGTATTAGCCGATACATGTTAGATCTATCTAATCGGCTACGCTATGAACATATATAGTCTTGTTGTCAATATATATTTTGATCTAATTGATTTATACTGTCTCGGCATGGCGACCGATCTATCCCAATCACTTGATTCAAGTATATATCGACACCAGGATTATATATTGTTAATATCTACAGCCGATCGAGTAGATCTAGTTCTTTGTTATCTATTTACAACCGCCGATCGATTTAAACATGACATCGGCTCAAAGATAAATGATACGTCATCGGCATCTAGCCGATCGGCTATCATTTATGGGTTTAACTACGGTTTCTTTGTTTTTATTTCTTGTTGATTGTAGGGTCAAATCAACTGGCACGCTAGCATACCCAAAGGCAAATTTTGGACCTGCACTAGAGTTAAGCAGATCTCTCAGGCCTCTTGTTTTTCATCAACACCTATCAAGCCAGGGGTTAGGCCACACCAACAGCCTCCGAGGAGATGCAAAGCCGATATGCTTGAACCTGTCAAGGCTGAGATTAAACGATTGTATGATGCTTGTTTTATTCGTCCTTGCCGATATGCTGAGTGTGTTTCTAGTATAGTTCTTGTGATCAAAAAGAATGGTAAGGTCAGGGTGTGCATTGATTTCCGAAACTTGAATAAAGCTGCCCCGAAAGGCGAATATCCAATGCTAGTAGCCAATCAGCTGGTTGATGCTCCCTCGGGACACAAGATTTTGAGTTTTATGGATGGTAATGCAGGATACAATCAAATCTTTATGGCCGAAGAAGATATCCACAAGATGGCTTTTAGGTGTCCTGGTGCAATCGGCTTGTTTGAGTGGGTTGTAATGACTTTCGGCTTAAAGAGTGCTGGAGCTACGTACTAAAGAGCTATGAATTATATATATCATGATTTGATCGGCTGGTTGGTTGAAGTCTATGTTGATGATGTGGTTGTTAAGTCTAAAGAAATAGAAGACCACATAGCCGATTTGAGAAAGGTTTTTGAGAGAACCAGGAAATATGGCCTAAAGATGAACCCGACAAAGTGTGCTTTTGGTGTATCGGCTGGCCAGTTTTTTGGATTTCTTGTTCATGAGAGGGGGATCGAGGTGACTCAAAGGAGTGTTAATGCGATCAAGAAGATTCAGCCTCCGGAGAACAAGACAGAATTACAAGAAATGATCGGCAAGATAAATTTTGTTAGAAGGTTTATTTCTAATTTGTCTGGCAGGTTAGAGCCTTTTACACCATTGTTAAGATTGAAAGCCAATCAACAGTTTACTTGGGGGGCAGAGCAATAGAAGGCTTTGGATAGTATTAAGGAATATCTTAGCTCTCCTCCAGTTTTGATTCCTCCACAGAAAGGAATACCTTTTAGATTATATCTGTCGGCCGGTGAGAAGTCAATCGGCTCAGTCTTGATTCAGGAGCTTGATGGAAAAGAAAGAGTTGTATTCTATTTAAGTCGTCGGCTCTTGGATGCAGAAACTCAATATTCTCCAGTGGAGAAGTTGTGCTTGTGCTTATATTTTTCATGTACAAGGTTGAGGCATTATCTATTGTCCAATGAGTGCACTGTCATATGCAAGGCCGATGTGGTCTAAGTAGATGTTATCGGCTCCAATTTTGAAAGGAAGGGTTGGAAAGTGGATATTTTCCTTAACTGAGTTTGATCTTCGGTATGAGTCACCGAAGGCAGTCAAAGGGCAAGCTATAGCCGATTTTATTGTAGAATACCGTGATGATTCGATTGGCTCAGTTGAGATAGTGCCGTGGACTTTGTTCTTTGATGGATCAGTATGTACGCATGGTTGTGGCATCGGTTTGGTTATAATTTCCCCTCAGGGGGCATGTTTTGAGTTTGCTATACTATTAAACCTTATGCAACCAACAACCAAGCTGAATATGAGGCAGTTCTCAAAGGGTTGCAATTACTCAAGGAAGTTGAAGTCGATGCTATTGAAATTATGGGGGATTCTTTGCTAGTAATCAGTCAATTGGCAGGGGAATATGAGTGCAAGAATGATGCATTGATGGTTTATAATGAGAAGTGCCAAGAACTAATGAAGGAATTTCGACTGGTTACTTTGAAGCATGTATCTCGAGAACAAAACACTGAAACTAATGATTTGGCCCAAGGGGCATCGGGGTATAAGTTGATGATCAAAGATGTTGAGGTTGAGGTTGCCTCGATAACAGCTGATGATTGGAGGTATGATGTGCATCAATATCTACAGAATCCATCTCAATCGGCTTCTCAGAAATTGAGATATAAAGCGTTGAAGTATACTTTGTTGGATGATGAACTCTATTATTAGACGATTGATGGGGTATTGCTTAAGTGTTTGAGTGACGATCAGGCTAAGGTTGCAATCGGCGAAGTTCATGAAGGATTTGTGGTACTCATCAATCGGCTCATAAGATGAAGTGGTTGCTTTGGCGTGCAGGGTATTTTTGGCCGACATTGCTGGAAGATTGTTTCAGATATTACAAAGGATGTCAAGATTGTCAGAAATTTGGAGCAATTCAACGAGCACCGGCGTCGGCTATGAATCCTATCATTAAACCATGGTCGTTTAGAGGTTGGGGAATCGATATGATCGGTATGATTAATCCACCATCGAGTAAAGGACATAAGTTTATCTTGGTGGCGACCGATTATTTCACCAAGTCGGTAGAGGCGATTCCTTTGAAGAAAGTTGATTCTGGGGATGCTAAACAGTTTGTTCAAGAGCATATAATCTATCGATTTGGTATCCCTCAAACCATTACAATCGATCAAGGTTCAATTTTCGTGTCCGATGAGTTTGTTCAGTTTGCCGATAGCATGGGAACCAAATTGTTGAATTCTTCACCGTATTATGCACAAGCTAATGGGCAGGCCGAGGCATCTAACAAGAGCTTGATCAAAATGATTAAGAGAAAGATTTCTGATTATCCTCGGTAATGGCATACTCAGTTAGCTGAAGCATTATGGTCTTATCGGATGGCTTGTCATGGATCGATTCAAGTCCCTCCTTATAAGCTTGTCTATAGTCATGAGGCCATTTTGCCATGGGAAGTTAGAATCGGCTCGAGGAGAACAGAGTTGCAAAATAATTTAACAGCCGATGAGTATTATAACCTTATGGCCGATGAGAGGGAAGATCTGGTTCAATCACGATTGCGAGCCCTTGCAAAAGTTACCAAGGATAAGGAGTGAGTTGCTTAGCATTACAACAAGAAAGTAGTGCCCAAAGATTTTTCGGAAGGTGAACTTGTATGGAAGTTGATTTTGCCGATTGGGACTCGTGATAGCAAATTCGGCAAGTGGTCGCCAAATTGGGAAGGACCGTTCCAAATTCATAGGGTGGTATCTAAGGGAGCTTACATGTTGCAAGGACTCGATGGAGAAGTTTATGGCAGAGCCCTAAATGGCAAATACTTGAAGAAATATTACCCAAGTGTTTGGGTTAATGCATAATCGGCTGATGTTGCCGATACATGATAGCCGATGCGTTTTCATCGCCTTGAGATGGCCGATATGGTTATATCGCCCTTAGTTGTTTTTGATTGTAATCGGTTGTGGTTCGCCGATGTACAATGGCCGATATAAATATATCGCCATTAGTTGTTTTTATAATTTTATCAATGCGTTCGACATTGTAAAATTAGGGGGGCACATATATACGAAAGATGAAATTTTTGAGCAAGTTCTGAAGTTATATTAATCGGCACAAAGGATTATCATACCCGATTACAAAAATTTCTTAAGGTCTATTATACAGAATGTCACTGAGACAAATATTGCTGGATAGCCGATATAGCCCTTTGCCTAATTTGTTCTACTTCTTCAATGGCTTGGGCATCTTGAGCATCGGTTCCAGGAATGATTTTTAAAGACTTGGTTAGATCAGCAACAATCTTGATGGCCGATTTAAGTCTTGCCTTCTGCTCTTCGATAGACTTTGGGAGATCGGCTAGCTTTTTATGCTCCATATCCAGCTCGGTGTTGCATTCTTGAAGTTGTGCCATGAGATCAATCTTACAAGCTTCAAGCCGATCAATATTTGACTTGATCGGGCCCTCAAACAAATGATCAAGCTTGGACTTCTCTTCGTGCACAAGCTGCCGATTGTGCTAGATTGTGGCTTCAATATCTTTGCGCTCCCAGCGATCGGCTAATCTCTGCTTGGCCTTCTCTAGCTTGAATTGGTGTTGCTCAAGGTAGACGGCTGGAGTAAGAGCATCGGCTAGCTCATCTGGGAGTAGAGCTTGGATATCTGTGAAGCTTGCCCGGATCGAGCCACAGTTGGTCACTAAGTTGTCTAATGATGCTTCTAGCCGATGAGAGATATCCTCAAGCGTTCTCTTCACATCATCGGACAGAGGAGCTATGGCTTTACTGGTGGTGTCTTCCTCTGTTTCATCGTGATAATCCTTGATGTCGAAGGAAAACAGATCGGCTAGGACCTGCAAGAGATAATATTATGGATGGTAAAGGATCAAAACATGATTGGCCGATCACGGATTTGTGTCAACGAAAACTTACTGGGATAGCAGGAGCAGCTGGTTGTTCTTCTTCCACAACATGATGACTCCCCACAGCCGATGGAGTTCGGTCACTTGATGGTTGTTGTACAGGGGGAGAAGGAAGAGGAGGAGGCTATAAAAGAGACAAGTGTTAGACAAAATTGGCTGAAATCAAATAGCAAAATTAAGAATATCTTACTGGTGCAGCCGGTTTAAGAATCGTTGCTGCCGACTTCTTCTTTATAGCAGTTTTCTTCTTCTGCAACTATAAATCTGTGAATAATCGGCTATAAGTGAAGAGATTGCAAAAAGAACCAAAGAAAGTTGCTTACCCTTGAGAAATGAGTGGGGGCAGAAGGAGTTGGAGGAGTTTGCTTGGGTGAATCCAATGGTGTTCTTTCTGTATCGCTCACTTCGGCTGCGGCTTGGTCAACATCATCTTCGATGTCTTCTTCATCTAGAGCTTGTTCGATAGATGGATCCAAGACAGGCAGATCATCGGCTGGTTTAGGTTTCTTGAGTTTAGCTTTCTTTTCGGGGCAAGAACTAATGTGTCTGCAGCCGATGACCTAGTTCTTCTCTTCTTACCTGCATCGGCTGGTTCTCTGATGACCCCTTGAAGAAGAGTTGAGGTCTTGGGAGCATTATAGCCGATGACAGGAGGGGATGGTCCACCTCCATTTGGAATTAAACCTGGGGCATATTTGATATCTCTACCACTGTTGCTTTGATGTGGAGGGGAAGATTCTATTGTCTGCAGAACAGGAACAAAAGATTAGTCAAGCAATGAATCGGCTGACAATCATACAGGTTAATGATGACAAAATATACCTGGGGTATGACATCAGGGAATAAATCTGTCATATACATGGAAGCCGATTGATGGAATAGATGTAGTTTCCATTCGCCCCACCATCTGTCAAATGTTTTGCTCCTGAAGGTTGCTAGCTCAATATTTTCAATGCTTCCTAGAGGAGGTCATTCGAGATTTAGCAGTCGATCCATCATCAGGGTCGATGAGATTTCTCCTCAGCATTGGATCTTACCAGCAAAGAATAAGCCGATTGGGAGTTGGCCCATTCCAAGTTGTCTAGCTGAGCTCATTGGATGATAGAACTCATAAGAGACTTGGATATTTCTTCCCTGATGAATGCCGACAGGAAGGATGCATGGGCTGATTGCAGCTGAAAAGACTTCCCTGGACTTTTGGTATCTTTCATGGTTAATGTCTTCAAATCTGAAGTTCGATGGATTTTCCAGAAGTGATGAATATTCATAGAGGAACCAGATTTGAGTTTCTTTAAGAAAGCCGTCATAAAAGCTGCAAAACCAGTCTTTGAGCAGCTCAGCCGATAGTTTTGCTCCGGCATCGGTTGGTGTGGAAGCATACTCTCCATAAGACGTACACCTACGATGGGTGCGTTCTTCTCCGTCATCATCTATGATTGGCTCCAGTCATGGGAATTCAGCTTCTGTTACAAATGGCCGATTGACAAACATCATGACCACTAGATTCAGCCAAGACTGTAATAACCAAAATGGTCCACCTGCTCCAACTCCCGAGCCGACGACTATCTTAGCAGACGCATTGTTCAGCATTTGGTACAGATAGCCAAGGAGGATCTTGCCTAAGGGAAATTGTCTTTTTTATTCCAAGGCTTCGGCTGCAAACTGCCAGTTGGTTGTAGGGCCGCAACTTGATCCACAGAAGAGAAATTTCTCCAGCCACATCAGAAGAAAGGCTACATGCTCTCGGGGGGTTACAGAACATTGGCCCATATATGCTGCCACATAGCCTGACCAACCGCCTATGCTTTTGGTCCTGAAGTCATACTGATTCTTCGTGTTCAAACTCATGAGGTTAACTGATGAAGTAACATCCAAACCGGTGATCATGGTGATGTCTACTAGAGTTGGGGTCATCAGCCCTTGGTTGAACAAGAAGGTGTTAATAGTGTTGGACCAAAAATAAGAAGCAGCTGCCATTAAGGGTTCGTCTTTGGCTGAGTTGGCTATAGTAAGATCAATTGCTTGGCCGATTCCAATTTCGTCCCAGTGAACTTTTTTGCTAGCTGACATGCACTTGAACCATGTAATCTAGCACTTTTCGGGTGGGGTTTTCTCAAGAGATGGCCAAGATTTGAAGGTGTTCTTCCAATGACCTAGATCTAGGTTGGCTATTCTGAAAGGAACCCTATTTGTTTCACCGATAATGAATTCGGTAGGATCGGGATTACCAACTGGGCCGAGAAAGGCCTGGAATCGCAACCAGATTGGACAGATGCTACAGATGCAGATAGGGATAGAGAAGAAGAAAACAAGATGAGGCAAGAGAAAATCAATCTGCTGCGAAAGAAAGAGATCTAGCCGATGGGTACTTACCTCTGTGTATTCAGCCGATGGCGCGGCGGATAGATTGGCGGAGGTCGACATTGCCGCGGGCGGAAAATTGGCTGGGGAGGAGGTCGCCTTGAAATCACATGTGCACCGAGGGGATCGCCGGAGAGAGAGAAAACATGGTTTGCTTCAGCGGTGAAAACGGAGGAAACGGTGTGAAGTTTCTCGGGGGTGACGGTTAGTATTTAAAGAGCTGGAGTAACGGTCAGAAAACGGCAAGTGCGATATTCACTCGGAGTCGATATATGGCAAATACGAAACATTACCAAATATTCCGGACTTGGGGGGCATATGTTAACGACCAAATTTGGTAATATCAGTATCGGAGATGAAGATTAGACTGAAGCGGAATCAAAGACGAAGATTGTTGCGGAAGCAAAGCAAGAATCGGCTACAATCCGAACCGGCTACGGTTCGGATCGGCAGAGTTCGAGTCAGACAGGGCTAGCCGACACAGCCGATTCCGACAATATGACTTGTGTACGACATCGGGTTGAGTTGATATGTTTCAAGATGATTTCCACGCATGGATAGAGTCATGAGAAGGCAATTGTATCTATTAATTAGGATATTTTATGTAATTTCCTTAGAGATATATTTAGGCAAAAGTCTGCCGTAAAGACTTATGGTATCTTAGAGTTTGTTAGAGATAAGAGTCGTGTCCGATATGGACATAGTTTGTAATTTTCGGGTATAAATAGACCCCGAACCCCATGTAATAAAAAAACACACGTGTTCAATACAATCCCGGCGCATCGCCACCCTTTTACTTTCGTTTTGTTTCGACGAGTTCTTGCTGTCGGGTTGAGCTGCATCGATTTTGATCTTCAACAAGAGGTAAAACTTGTTATGGCGGCTTGCATTCTCAGGATTAGTGCTTCCATCTTTATGATACTCTAATCTTATTTATGTAATTCGTCAAGTTATCATATATCTTACGTAATCTCTGGCAGTGTCGCTATCTAACTTACAATCGGCTAACATCTGTCGGTAGAGAGAAGTCGATTAGGCTAGAAATCGATGTTGACTTAGATTATATAGGATATCTACCACTCTATGAAACTTCCAGCGGCTTGATTGTCTAGATATTGTTCTTCTTTTCATACTTAATGCTGCATCAGTTGAGTTTGATCTATTAATTCGTGTTTAGAATATCAATCTTTAGCTCGCCTTCTGGTTGCCGATTAGGGTAGTATCAGGGTTTCAGCCGGTCTTACCTGATTTAACTACATTTGCTTTATATGCTTCATTGATATGTTGAATCTGCCCTTTATATTAACATCTTGTAGCATTTAAGTATATTAAGTTTTTGTTTGATATATCCTTCTTGCTTTAATATCTTAATATAGAGTGGTATCGGAGTATTAGCCGATACACACTAAATCTATCTGATCGGCTATGCTATGAACATATGTATTCTCATTATTAATGTATATTTCGATCTATGTGATTTATACTGTCTCGGCATGGCGAGTCGTGTCCGATATGGACATAGTTTGTAATTTTCGGGTATAAATAGACCCCGAACCCCAGGTAATAAAAAAACACACACGTTCAATACAATCCCGGCGCATCGCCACCCTTTTACTTTCGTTTTGTTTCGACGAGTTCTTACTTTTGGGTTGAGCTGCATCGATTTCGATCTTCAACAAGAGGTAAACTTGTTATGGCGGCTTGCATTCTCGGGATTAGTGTTTCCATCTTTATGATACTCTAATCTTGTTTATGTAATTCGTCGAGTTATCATATATCTTACGTAATCTCTGGCAGTATCGCTATCTAACCTACAATCGGCTAACATCTGTCAGTAGAGAGAAGTCGATTAGGTTAGACATCGATGTTAACTTAGATTATATAGGATATCTACCACTCTATGAAACTTCTAGCGGCTTGATTGTCTAGATATTGTTCTTCTTTTCATACTTAATGCTGCATCAGTTGAGTTTGATCTATTAATTCGTGCTTAGAATATCAATCTTTAGCCTGCCTTCTGGTTGTCGATTAGGGTAGTATCGGGGTTTCAGCCGGTCTTACCTGATTTAACTACATTTGCTTTATATGCTTCATTGATATGTTGAATCTGCCCTTTATATTAAGATCTTGTAGCATTTAAGTATATTAAGTTTTTGTTTGATATATGCTTCTTGCTTTAATATCTTAATATAGAGTGGTATCGGAGTATTTGCCGATACACGCTAGATCTATCTGATTGGCTATGCTATGAACATATGTATTCCCATTTTTAATGTATATTTCGATCTATGTGATTTATACTGTCTCGGCATGGCGACCGATCTATCCCAATCACTAGATTTAAGTATATATCGATATAAGGAATACATGTTGTTAATATTTACAGCCGATCGAGTAGATTTAGTTCTTTCTAATTTATTCATAACTGCCGATCGATACATATATGACATCGGCTCAGGGATAAATGATATGTCATCGGCACTTAGCCGATCAGCTGTTATTTATGGATTTAACTGCGGTTCCTTTATCTTTATTTCTTGTTGATTGCAAGATCAAATCAACTGGCATGCTTGTATACCCGAAGGCGAGTTTTGGACCTGCACTGGAGTTAAGCAGATCTCCCAGGCCTCGTGTTTTTCATCAACAGCAGCTCAACCCGAAAGCAAGAACTTATCGAAAAAGAACGAAAGTAAAACGGGTGGCGATGCGCCGAGATTGTATTGAACTGTTGTTAATTGTTTACATGTGGTGGCGATGCGCCGAGATTGTATTGCGGCAGACTTTTGCCCAAACATATCCCTAAGAAAATTATACTAAATATCCTAATTAATAGATATGATTGCCTATCTGAGAGCTTTATCTCCCTTATGACAATCCTCATGACGCACATCAACTGATTCTAGAAGCATCTCTGCAACCGTCATCACCGGAATCAACTGCATCACCTCTATCGACTATATCGGCTGTCCTCTGTCCGATCCATCTCAGCCGATGCATACTTTGTTGTTCGAATCCAACACTTAGCCGAATCCGCCTCGATTCCAATGTCGAACCTGGTTCATATCTTACCAAATTTGGTCGTCAACAACTGGCCACCACCGCCATGAGCTCCTCCACCACCACCACCAAGGCCAACCAGATCTAAAATTTTCACCTCACTTTGGGATCCTTGCTCGAGGATGATTCGACCTCCATAGCTTCGATTCGCCATCAAAGAGGCACAAAGCCACCAGTGTCATAGCCTAATTTTCCGTTTCAGGATTTATAAATTATTTAATAAATTATTAATAGAATTTATATTAAATGTTCATTAATTTACAAGTGAAGTTAAATTTGGGAAATAAAATTTCCTAAATATAAAGCATGGCTGGATTTAATTTTTATTAAATTCTCCATGAATAATTATATTCTCTGAAATTTTCTCATATTTTTCAGAGCTCAATTCCTAATTTTAATTATACAAAAAAAATTTCAGTAATTATTTAAATAATAAATTAATCATTAAATGAACTGGATATTATTATATTAAATACTTTGAGTGTCCAAGTATGTTCAAGATTTTTCTTGGAATTATTTGAGCATTGGAAGTATTTTTAACAATTGAAAGATTATCTCATTGGTTAATTTATTTGGAAAAGCAATAAAATCATCCTTCCTAGTCTTGGGCAGAATTCAGCCCATTCCCTCCCTTCCTCTCAGCCCGGCCGAAAGTCTGTTCTGCCTCCCCCACGCTACAGTACTCCATCTTCCTCCTCCAGCCGACTGTCTCCCGTGCGATGCACAGTGCCGCCGATCCCCTTCCAAAATCCGGCAACCTCGTTGCTCCTTTTTTCCAAATTAGTTGCGGGAATGGAATCCTCTCAATCTCCTCTTCCTTTTCCCCGAGAAATCCCCAAAAGTTTCTATGGAAATCCTTTCCAATTTCGCGGTTCAATCTTTCCTTTTTCCGGCCAGAACCCTAGACTTTCCCGAGTTTTTCCCGTCGTTGTGGGCTCGATCCCGGCCTCCCATGGCTATATATAGAGCCCCCTCCCTCTCCTCTTTCAGCCGCCACCTCCTCCTTCTTCTGCCACCGCCCGAAACCTTCTCCCCGCGCTCTCCTTCTCTCTCCAAGCGCCGGCGCCGCTCCAACTGCATTTCGCCGTCGCCCCGGCCGTCGCCGGTCAGCGCCGCCACCTCCCTCGGCTTCGCAGTGAAGAGCTCTACCCCGGCCACCCGTTCTTTTGCGCCGAACCCCGCCAGAAGTCGCCGTCACCGTGAAGGCCGAACCGTTGCCATGTTTTAATCTCCGGCGAAGCTTTGCCGTCGACTCCGTGGTCGCCGGACCTCGCCGTGTCCACTTTCGGCATTGCAGCAGTGAGGAGAAGCCCGGTAGCCATCTCCCCGAAGCCGAAATCCACCGGAGCTCCATCGTCGCTGTCAACCCGAAGATCGCCGTCACATTTTGATCTCCGGCGAAGCCCTGCTGCTCCTCCCGTCATCGCCAAGCTTCACCGCTGCCTCCATTGGATTCGCAGCTGCGAAGTGAAGCCCGGCCACCCCTCCGTTGTCACCGTGAAGCCGATCTGTTCCATCTTCCGTCGCTGTCCGTCGTCGCGTAAGTATTGGTAAGAATCGCCGTTGCCTCCTCTTTCTCCCGGTGCCCTCCGTTTGCATTATTTCGTCGGCAACCGCCGCTCCCATGCCGTTCACCGGCGTAGGTTTTTCCCTAGGGCCTTAATTTAATCTAATCTTGTTTGGCCCTAGCGTCGTCGTCGTCTCCGTGTGTTGTCGCTAGCATCGCCGTTGCCTCTTCCTCTTCGGTCTTCCCCGGTGAGGCCTCTTTTCTGTTCCCTAGGTTTAATCTTTGTGTAGCTGCAATCGTGTCTTCGTGTAGTCGCTGTTGTGCAGCCTTAGCCTGTGCGTAGCCGTGTGTGCCCAGCCACCGCTGCCGACCCATGCACCGTCGCTGCCCTAGTTGCATCGCCACTGCTGTCCAAGCCGCCGCCTTGCGCCGTCGCTTGCTGCCATCACGCCGCTGCTTGCTGCGCTGGCTCTGCCAAGCTGCTGCTATACCGCGTGCCGTGTCGCTGCTGCATGCTGCCACGTCGGCCGTGTCGCTTGCTGTTGCCGCTGCTGCTGCGTCACCTTTGCTGCGTCACCGCTGCTGCGCCTGCACGCCGTGCAGCGTTGCCGTCGCTTTGCCGCAGCCGCTTGCTACCACCGCATCGCCGCCCTAGCGTCGAGCCGGTCATTGCCGTGCACCGCACCCGCTGTTGTCCGCTGCTAGCCGCCGCGTAGCCGCTGCCCTAGTGCACGTACTGCAGTCGCCGCGCCGCTGTCGTGCATCGCTATCGGCTGTGCCGTCACCCTAACCCTAGCCACGTGTCTCCGCCGAGCCGCCGCTGCCTAGCCGAGCCAAGTCGTCCTAGTGCCGCCGTGTCGCAGCTGTGTGCCGCTTTAACCTAGCCGCCGCTTTAGCCGTTGCTCGGTAGTCAAGTTGTCTAGCCGTAGGTGCATCCCTAAATTCCTACCGGTCTATCGTTTGTCGTACCGGGGCTTTACCGTGAATCGTTTCTAGCCAACCGGTTTAGTCGCAGCCGTTGTTGAGTCGTTCGCTCGTTCGTTCGAATGAGGTGTTCCCCGTGCCTCGTTCATTCGTCCGTGTTGAGTCGTCCTTTAGTTCAGAGCCGCCGGTTCCGTTCGCCGGTTTCGGTTGATCATTTGGGTGATCCCGTGTCACGTAGAATTGACTCGTTGAGTCGGTATCTCGTGAGGCCCGCTTCCCAGATCAATCTAAGCCATCCAATCTTGGTCGACTCGGTCAAGATTAATCTCAGCCATATAAATCCTTTCCTCTCTTTCCAATGGCATACTGGTTCTTTTTATCATATGTCATCTACAATATAAACTAATCTTTTCCGGAGTTTGCTTAATCTTTTCTCTCAGTTATAAATCATTTGTAAATTGTTTAATTAATTTGGAATAGTCTTTTCTTTAATAGGTTTAATTGGAATTTAATCTTGTAAAATTTGTAATTAATTCATATGAAATCAGAATGAGGTCGTTCAAGTCTCTAAATTCATCTAAAATCATGATCTACATGTTTGTTTACTTTTATGTACTGTTTATTTGGTTTTTATTAGTCTTTTTCCTCGTTGTGCGTGTTAGCTTGTCGTTTCCGTCGTTTCGAAGGTTCGCGTGTGTGTCGGAAGTATTCAAGAAGATTAATTGAAGACCGATTATGTCAAGGCAAGTCACATAGATCCCAAACACAATTCCTTTGAGCATGTTGATCCTACATTTAAATTCTCTATTTATTTCAATTGTGCATTTATTTTCGAATGTCACCGGGTGGTGAGCCTTTCCCATTTAATTATGGCCGAAGATGACTTTATTTACCTATGGGTTATAATTTGATTAGCTAGAACCTTATATATTGGTTTGGTTCAGCTGGATGCTTATAATAGATGCTTAGCCATGCTTAGAAACAATAGCTCACTAATGGGATAAATCATGCTTCACTATCACTTATGGATATTTAATGGAAGCTCACGATGGTTAATCGTGATTGGTTAATTAATTAATATGCCAACTAAAACTTGATAAAGGTGGGTTGTGAGCACATGGTTTTGATGGTCGTGCTCATGACAATTAAGGACTGGTTCACGTGTTTCGGTTGTGAAATATTAACCGTGCCAACCACAAGCCAGCATGGGCAACGGCTTTACCTTTTGTATAGCATGGTTCATTGCGGAGCACCAGACTGAGAAGTGGCGGAGATAAGCCCACGGGGGTCGCTGGGGAGTCCATGCCTTGTTTATAAGGGGGTGATTATGATCCAGGAACGATGCGCTGTGGTGGATTGTGTTGTGCGAGGAGTACTGTCACAGCTCCTTTCCGAGGTACCGTGGTGGTATTGAGGCACATGGTGACATGTCGTGGGGCTGTGTCTTGTGGGTACAGTGGTACACCTCTGGCCAGAGTAAAACTATTCGAATAGCCGTGCCCGCGATTATGGGCAGGTCTAACAATGTCTTTCGTGATTAGTCTCACACTTCTCACCATAATGAAAGATGATATAACTGGTAATAATTTGATTAGCTCCTGGTTTGGAATGGTACATTCCTGGTTTGGAGATAGATCTGTACAGCCGGGTATGGTTGTTCAGGATGGTTGGGCCTAAGCAGCATGGTTGTGCTGTTCAGTGTTGATTAAAATTGATGATTAATTACTCTACTATTTTATAACTCTCAAATGTTTGCTAAATGCTGCTTTTGCAAATGAGCCCTATATTATGTGTCACACCCTAAAAATCTCAATTATATAAATTATTGTGTAAATGGAATTTTAGAAATGATTTTTAAAAGCCTAGAAGAAAAGATTTAATTTTAAATGATAAATTCCAATATAAAATTGGGCCAGATAAAATTTTATTAAATACTTTGCTTAATTCTATAATTCCTAGATTTTTCTGGGATTTATTTGAGCTAAGGAAGTATTTTTAATAAATGAAAGTGCATTTCATGAATTATTTAAATTGAAAAAGGTTTTAAAAAGTCTTCTTTTGGCTTTGGGCCGAAAGTCGGCCCAAAACCTCTCTCTTCTCTCTCTTCGGCCCAGTCCGGCCCAGCCCAGCCGAGCCGCCGCGCGCGCGCGCCGCTCCCTCTCTCTCGCTCGCTGACAGGTGGGGCCCGCCTGTCGGAGTCGTCGTCTTCGTCGCGCCGGCCGCGCCCGAAACCCTAGCCGCCGCCGCCTTTCCTATTCGGCCGCCCCTTTCCCGATCCGGTGCAATTATTTGGGGGGAAACCTTCGCCGTGATCTCCTCTACCTTTTTCTCTTTGGAAGCTTCGGCCGATTCGCTTTGGAAACGTGGGGATTCGAGCTCGATTCGGAGTCGGCGAACCCTAACCTTCCATCGCCGTCGCCGGGCCGTTGTGGGCTTCGCCGCCGCCACCCGACCCCTATAAAAGGTTCCCCGCGCTCTCCAATACCCTCCGCCGCCCTCGCCTTCGCCTCTCGTCGCCCGAGCCGCCCTAGCGCCGTGCATCCCGTGCGCCGCCGTCGCCGCCGCCGCTCCAGCCTAGCGCCGCCGTCGCTCCGGTCATCGCCGTCGCTCGGGGAGCTAGCCAACGTGGTCGCCGTCGCGTCGCCGTCCTCGTCCGACCCCTCGCCGTCGCTGTTCTCCGCCGGAACACCGTCGCCGTCGTCGACCCGAACCTCTCCGCCGCTTCGTCCTCGTCGCCGGCGTCGTCCGTTGCTTCTCCGCCGCTAGATTGGTCGTCGGTGAGTTCGCCGTGCCCTCCGCTATCCGTTGCCGCCATCCGTTCTCGCCGCCGCGCCGTCGTTCGCCGGCGAGCACGTGTGTCCGAGCCGCCGTCGCCGCCGTCGGTCGGGGATGACGTCATCGCTGACGTCATCGGTGCCCTCGCCCGTGAGCCGGCCGTGCGCCTTTGGATCTCGACCGTCCGTTCGGTCGGATTAGATCTCGCCCGTCCGTTCCCGTAGACCGTAGCCGTGGACCCGGTCCACCGTAGACCCCGAGCCCGCTGACGCAATAAAGTCCCTTTTTTTTCAAAAATAATTCATTATTGCGTCATAATTCAATTAAAATTTATATAAATGATTTAAACCGATTAAATCTTTAAAAATTCATAACTAATTCATCTTAGCTCGGATTTAGTTGGTTCAAGTCTCTAAATTTTTCTAAAATTGAGATCTACATGTTAAAAATATCCACATGTACTGTTCATGCTTGCTTATGTGCTGTTTTGGTGTTTTTGTTCTTTTCCGTTTAGAATCCGACGTTTCCGGAGAGTCCGCTTTTGCAGGAGAAGATTTAGAAGAGTTCCAAAGCCAGCAAGGCAAGTCACACAGATCCTAATCAATCCTTTGAGCATGTTGATCCCGTTTAAAGCTATTGTTTCTATTCAACTATTGCATTTATTTTTGAATGTCATTGGGTGGAATTAGCCTATTGTTTGTTATAGCCCTTTTGTTCTTGATTATCTTATTCCTTGATACCTTGGGTTACTATAACTTGACTAGTTGAGCTTTATATTGGTTCAACTAGATATTAGATGCAATTGCTTAGCCATGCTTAGAAACTTTAGCACACTAATGGGATAACTTATGATTCACTATTATTTATTGATGGCTTAATGCTAGTTCACGATGGTTATTCGTGATTGGTTAATTAATTAATGTGACAACTAAAACCTGATAATGGTGGGTTGTGAGTACATGGTTTTGATGGTCGTGCTCATGACAATTAAGGACCGGTTCACGAACTTCGGTTGTGAAACATTAACCGTGCCAACCACAAGCCAGCGTGGGCAACGGCTTTGTCTTTTACATAGCATAGTTCATTGCGGGGCACCAGACTGAGAAGTGGCGGAGATAAGCCCACGGGGGTCGCTGGGGAGTCCATGCCTTGTTTATAAGGGGGTGACTATGATCCGGGAATGGTGCACTGTGGTGGATTGTGTTGTGTGAGGGGTAATATCACAGCTCCTTTCCGAGGTACCGTGGTGGTATTGAGGCACATGGTGACATGATGTGGGGCTGTGTCTTGTGGGTACAGTGGTACACCTCTGATCAGAGTAAAACTATTCGAATAGCCGTGCCCGCGGTTATGGGCGGGTCTAACAATATCTTTCGTGATTAGTCTCACCCTTCACACTATAATGAGAGATGCTATAACTGGATATAATTGATTAGCTCCTGGTTTGGAATGGTATATTCCTGGTTTGGAGATTAGAACTGTGCAGCCAGGGTTGGTTGTTCAGAATGGTTGGGCCTATACAACAGGGTATGTTGTATAGTGTTGGATTAATACTACTCTACTGTTTTATTAAATTCTGAAATATTCTTTAAATGCTGTTTATGCAAAGAAGCCTATATTATGCCATCCTTGGTTATCCTGTGCACTTGCATATTTGCTGCGTGGCTTGCTGAGTATGTCATATACTCACCTTGCAATCATTCATCAGAGGAGGAGATCTACAGTGAAGCTGATGGTGGTGAGGATTTGGCGTAGTCCTTGTCAAGCTGCCTGTGGAGTGGAGTCGTCTGCGCTGTTTATTTCTTTATTTTCCGCTGCTTAGATCTTTATTGTTTGAGAGGAACTATCCACCTCTGTAATGGCAATTTATTTGCTTATTAGTTAGAGTAATAATCGTACTCTATTATCAATTTGTTACTGTGTGCCTCGGCTGATTCCTGGACGAGGGTTTACACACATGTAAGCGTTTGGAATTTTGGGTAGAAATTCCGGGCGTGACAAGTTGGTATCAGAGCCTCCTTGACCATAGGTTATGCCAAACAGTACCTATAGAAGCCCTCTAAAAATATTGAAAAACTAGAACTGTTCTCCTCCTGTTCTCTTTAATTAAACCAAGCTAATGGCACATGCAGTTTATAACCTCTTAACTTGTTCTTTAAAATTTACTTTTTGCCTTTCTGTGTTGTTAGTGCTGTACATCCATTACTGTACTAATGACCCATTTATTAGCAAAAGTCTTATGACATTGATTTATTTAATCTTGCTACAATAAACTTAGCATGTTGATTTTATAACTCTCTTTTAATTTATTTCTTTTGAAACCTGTTGTTCAAAAATGCAAAACCAGTGATCCTGTTTTTAACCGTTTCAACTTATCTTGCAAGAATGGTTTATTTTATTCATTTACCTTTTATTTTGAATTTTTAAGTTTTATTCAAAGTAACCGGAAAACTTGTGCTATTAATTGGATAAATGTCTTAACTCCCTCCTTTCACTTGTCTTTAGATGACGCGTGTCAAGCCTGAGTACTTGTTTGGTACTGAGGGGTTTGTCCTGGAGTTGCGTACGATGTCCTTTGCCATAGGATTTGGGACTGCTCCGTTGTACGCCCAGATTTCTCATGATCGCGATGAAGAGGAGTGCCGTGTCAAAGTCACCTTGATCAGTAATCGTGAAGATATCCCATCAGTGATGTTCGAAGCTGGAGGGAGAAGCTATATGCATGCATGCCAGGAGGGGGCAAGAATCGCCATCGGAGAGCTCCGTGACCGCTACAGCAAGCAGTTGGCCAATACGGAGTATCGCTACCATCCTCGGCAACCTCAGGGGAGTGACCGTGGCATCTACCTTGAACCTGCAGGAATTGAGAATGATGCTACCACAAGACATTTGGTTGAGATGCTATGGGCTATGGATGAGACCCGTGCTGAGATTGTGATAGCAGCCCATGATCGTGAGAACTGGAACCGTATGAAGATTTGCAAGCTGGAATACAAGGTGGAGAGTTTGGAGAAGGAGTTGGCAGCACTAAAGGGAGAAGCACCACCCCAGAAAGCCAGAGTTCGTCTTACTGCAAGAAAGAGAGCTATTTTTGTTCCTCGGTATCAGTTGGCGCCAAAGGTTCGTGTGGTGGAAAAGGAAGTCACCCCAGCAAAGCCCCCGGTCGTCAACATAAGTGATGATGAAGAAGAAGAATCAAAGAGCACCCATTCCAAGGTCGAGTGGGGAGCAACTCAAGATGATGTTAAAGACGAGCCGGACGAGCCTTCAATCAACTCCGATGCTAGGAAGACCTAGAATACCTTGTTAAGCTGTTGCCTTAGATCGTTGTGTTAGTTTGCTCGTTTAAGTTTGGTTGTGTGTGTGTGTCTCGCATGTGGTTTACATCAGTGTTGGGATGTAAGTGCATGCGTTTGTTTGCTTTCGAGTGTCTAGTAGTTGGTGAGTTTAGTGGTGTGAGAGTCTTCGAGTCTTTGTAATAATGAAACCCAGTTAAGATCAATAAAGTTAAGTGAGAAGAAAAGCTAATTCCCTGTCCTAAGTAGTTTTCCCCGGTTTCTCTTCTTGTGCTCCTGTCCATGCCAGATGGTGCTCACTCGCAGTGTTGGAAATGGTCCCAACAACAGCAACAGCAACAACAGCAATAGCAACAATGGAGAGAATCCTACCCTTGCCCAAGTTTTGGCTCAGCAGACACAGCTTATGCATATGATGATGCAGCAACTCCAGAACCAGCAGAACCAGCAGAACCAAGGGAATAACCAAGCACCTCCCCAGAACAAGTTATCAGAATTTCTCCGTGTGAGGCCACCCACGTTTTCTAGCACTACTAATCCAGTAGAGGCTGGTGATTGGCTGCACGCCATAGAAAAGAAGTTGGACTTGCTTCAGTGCACTGATCAGGAGAAGGTTTCTTTTGCATCGCACCAGTTGCATGGCCCTGCTTCTGAGTGGTGGGATTACTTCCGTCTCAACAGGACTACGGCGGAACCTATCACTTGGCTAGAATTCACTGCTGCTTTTCGCAAGACGCACATACCATCAGGAGTGGTGTCTCTTAAGAAGAGAGAGTTCAGAGCGCTCACTCAGGGATCTCGCTCTGTTACGGAATACTTGCATGAGTTTAATCGCTTAGCTCGTTATGCTTCGGAGGAAGTACGCACTGATGAAGAGCGTCAAGAGAAGTTCCTGGAAGGACTGAATGATGAGCTTTCTTACCCATTGATGACTGGAGATTATCCTGATTTCCAGAAATTGGTGGATAAGGCTATTCGCCAGGAGGATAAGTACAACCGCATGGAGCAGAAGAAGCGCAGGATTGCTCACTTCAAGGCTCAACAAGGGAATAATCAGAGGCCACGTCTTGTTTCGGGATCTCAGTCAATGCCTCAGGGAGGTTCTTCGTCTGTTGTTCGTCCGCAGCGTCAGTTCTTCAACAACAATGCTGGCAACAACAACCGCAGCCAAGCTCCACGTCCGGTGATAGCTCCGACATCGCATCAGCCTGTCAGGAGGGAACAAGGAAACAAGCCCGGAGTATGTTTCAACTGTGGTGACCCAGGCCATTACTCCGACAAGTGTCCGAAGCCCCGACGCGTGAAGGTTGTCCCTGCACAGAACAACTCCACCGCACCAGCGACAAAGGCTCGTGTCAACCACGTTACTGCTGCAGAAGCTCGAGATGCTCCAGATGTGATTCTGGGTACGTTCCCTGTTAACTCAGTACCTGCAACAGTACTTTTCGACTCTGGTGCTACGCATTCATTTTTGTCTATGAGTTTTGCGGGAAATCATGGGATGGAAGTAGAAGACCTTAGACGTCCTTTGATGGTTAGTACCCCGAGTAATCAAGCACTCTCAGTGCAACATAGTCCCTCTGTCAGAATAGAGATTCAAGGAGTGCCATTTCTGGCCAATCTTATTCTGTTAGAATCCAAAGACCTTGATGTCATCCTAGGGATGGACTGGTTAGCCAGATATAAAGGTGTGATAGACTGTGCTAATAGGAAAATAACTCTCACCAGTACTGATGGCCAAGTTGTGACTGTTCACGCATTGCCTTCAGAGCCCTTAAGGTCAAGTCTGAACCAAATAACTTTGGAAGAGATTCCCATAGTACGAGAATACCCAGATGTGTTCCCGGATGATCTACCTGGTATGCCGCCTAAAAGAGATATAGAGTTCAGAATAGACTTGGTACCTGGTACAGCTCCAATCCATAAGAGACCTTATAGAATGGCAGCCAATGAGTTAGCAGAAGTCAAGAGGCAAGTAGATGATTTGCTTCAGAAAGGATACATTAGACCAAGTTCGTCTCCATGGGGTGCTCCAGTTATTTTTGTTGAGAAGAAAGATCATACCCAGAGGATGTGTGTGGACTATCGTGCCCTAAATGATGTGACTATCAAGAATAAGTATCCGCTACCCAGAATTGATGATTTGTTTGATCAGCTTAAGGGTGCCACTATTTTCTCCAAGATCGATCTTCGATCAGGATATCACCAGTTAAGGATTAAAGAGGAAGACATACCTAAGACAGCTTTCACTACTCGGTATGGGCTGTTTGAGTGTACTGTTTGAGGTACCGTGGTGGTATTGAGGCACATGGTGACATGATGTGGGGCTGTGTCTTGTGGGTACAGTGGTACACCTCTGATCAGAGTAAAACTATTCGAATAGCCGTGCCCGCGGTTATGGGCGGGTCTAACAATATCTTTCGTGATTAGTCTCACCCTTCACACTATAATGAGAGATGCTATAACTGGATATAATTGATTAGCTCCTGGTTTGGAATGGTATATTTCTGGTTTGGAGATTAGAACTGTGCAGCCAGGGTTGGTTGTTCAGAATGGTTGGGCCTATACAACAGGGTATGTTGTATAGTGTTGGATTAATACTACTCTACTGTTTTATTAAATTCTGAAATATTCTTTAAATGCTGTTTATGCAAAGAAGCCTATATTATGCCATCCTTGGTTATCCTGTGCACTTGCATATTTGCTGCGTGGCTTGCTGAGTATGTCATATACTCACCTTGCAATCATTCATCAGAGGAGGAGATCTACAGTGAAGCTGATGGTGGTGAGGATTTGGCGTAGTCCTTGTCAAGCTGCCTGTGGAGTGGAGTCGTCTGCGCTGTTTATTTCTTTATTTTCCGCTGCTTAGATCTTTATTGTTTGAGAGGAACTATCCACCTCTGTAATGGCAATTTATTTGCTTATTAGTTAGAGTAATAATCGTACTCTATTATCAATTTGTTATTGTGTGCCTCGGCTGATTCCTGGACGAGGGTTTACACACATGTAAGCGTTTGGAATTTTGGGTAGAAATTCCGGGCGTGACATTATGCCATCCTTTGGTATCCTTGTGCACTTGCATATTTGCTGTGTGGCTTGTTGAGTATGTCATATGCTCACCTTGCAATAATCAATCAAACCTCAGTTGAAGACAAGTTGTGAAGGAGAAAACGTTTGGCTTATACCTCAGTTGAGCTGCCTGTGGGAGTGGAGCCGGAGCTTCGCTAGACCGTAATTCCGCTGCAGTTTTCTTTTCTTTTATAAGTATATAACGTTATTATTTTGATGGATTTGTATATTAAATTGTCAGTTTGTGTACCTCGGCTGATTCCTGGACGAGGGTTTTATGCACAAATTAGTTCGGAAATTACTAGTGAATTTCTGGGTGTGACAACCAGCTCTCATCGCCGCCGCCGATGAGGACCAGAACACCGGACACCAACATGGGAGGCAACACCGGCCAAACCCTAGGACACCAGACTAACTGGAGAAACAGGACAAACCTGACTAAGAAATACTATGGGAAGGTGGCTGGACCCCTCGTCCAGCCCTCGCCGACGCGAACCACCGGAATCGAAGGGGAAGAGGGGCCGGAGGGGATAAAATTTGGGGAGGTTAGGAGGAGGGGAACGAAGGGGGTCAGCTCAACAGAGAGTTATAACCCGAGAGAAATAGTTTGTCCGCCTCCTCGTCTCCGTATATGTGCTCATCGGGTTCATATGGGGAGGTGGCCTATAAGAGCAAGTTTAATAGTATAGCCAATTACTGGCTCCAAATCGTCTATAGTCAATTTAATAGCCAATTTTCCCCGCAAAAAAAATTAATAGCCAATTCATTCATTATCTAAAAAAAGCTAATTTATACAATAGTTACATATAAGCATAAACTACCGAATTAGTACTTGGTCCCGCCTGTCATACACACATACTTTGGAGTCCGTGCTGCATCTGGCTATAAATTTGTAGCCCGTTTCTTTTCTCTCTCCTTTTTTAGCTCCTCGAAATAAATGTGTTTATAGCTGGCTTATAGTGTGCTATAGTACCTGCTTTAACTTGTCGGCAAGCTAGTAGAGACGAGGGGGATGGAAGAAAGCCCTCAGTAACATGGGTCGTATGGTTATTTTTAATTTTTTTAAAGTAAAACAACCGTGTAATGTAAGCTCCACGTCATTATGGGTAGACAAAGTTAACACGCCACATCAGATAAAATCGTTGTATAAACCGGCAAAGGAGATGATTTGATATGGGTTTTGAAGTTGAAGGTGGCTTCCTACGTGGTTTTGCGGTAGAAGGATGAAAATTGAACTCGGTCTATATTTGAGGGAGGAGGTGATATTGACTTTTTCAAAAAATCTTAAAACGGTTCAGCTATCCATCGGCATGCGGCCATAGGCCGTGTCACGAGATGGCCTGGCCCAGGTGCTTTTGCCGATCGAGCTGCTAGCTAGTAGCTATCCCGCTAAGGGCATGTACAATGGTAGTCACAAGCAATAGTGGTCTCAAGACGTCACGTATGATAGAACCACACAAAGGTCACACAACCTACAGTGGAAACCACTCTAAAATATATTTTGTATTTCAGCCCCTATCTATTTATATGTCAGCCCTTGTGATGTATGTTATTATCAAACCTATTAAAACTTTATATTTTGGACCCTATAACAACCAAAATATGTACATATGCACCCCTAAACACTATGCGGACCCACTATCAGCCTCTTCCCCTCTCTTTTTACTCTCTCCCTCTATGCCCCTCTCCCCCGAGCCATTCTCCCCCCTCTCTCCCGAGACACCTCTCTCTCTCCCTCCCTCTCTCATTCGCCGGCGAGCTCCCTATCTCGGCGGCGGATTCGGGTTCTCGGCGGTGGATCTGGACGCGGGCTCGACGCCGCCGTCCTCCTCCCCCCCGACGGCGCGAAAGAGCTCGCCGACGGCGTGGCGAGCTTGGCGGAGGGCGAGCTCGCCTACGGCCTGGCCAGCTTGGCGGCGGCGGGCTCGCCGGATCCGGCCGCGGGCTCACCGGATCTGGCGAAGGGGGCCACAACGCGGCGGTTCCTCTCCCCCTCCCTTCTTCGCAAGCGCCGGCGGTGGATCCGGACGCTGCCTCGACGCCGCCGTACTCCTCCCCCCACGACGGCCTCTCCCCCGCGTCTTCTCTGCAAGCGGCGAAGGCGAAGCCCCAGCTCGTCAGATCTGGGCGCGGGCTCGCCGGATCTGGCGGCGGGGGCCACAATGGCGGCGGTTCCTCTTCTCCTCCCTTCTTCATGAGCGTTGATAGCGGGAAGCAGCGGTGGCGGTGGATCTGGGGACCGGTCGAGGCGACGCACGAGGCTCCGGCTCCGCCAACGCGTGGCCTCGGACCGTAGCTTCGCCCTTCCTGAGCCCAGGCGCGGCGCTTCGGGCGGTTCTTCTGCAAGCGCGGAATAGGGCTGCAGAGCCACGGTCCCCACTGCCACGGGTGCGCGCGTCCGACGTGGAGGTTTGAAACCACAAGCTAGGGTCACGCGTTGTACATGGCCTAAGGCGCCTCATATAGGTAAGGAATAAGTCTAAACCAAATATTTTGTCCGCTAAGGAATATTTTGTCGTGGTAAACTATTGTCTTTGATCGAATCACATCTCTCAACCACAAAAACAGGTATGTTTCATCCTCCAACTTCAAAAACCGATACCAATCAACTTCTCTGATGGGTTGGAAAAGGGGTTTTTGGTAACGTAGCAGGTTTACTCATTAAGTGAGCGTAGACTACTACGAATCCCGTGTTAGTACCCATTCTTCTCTACCCTTTTCTATATTTTCTCTCTCTATTTTTTTCAACCAAACCGGCAGTGCAGGGGTGGCTGACTGGCTGGCGAGCCCCTCCGAGCATGTTTGCCCGTCCATCGTGGCATCGTCCCCGTAGCTCCGAGAGGCCGCCGCGCGCACGGTAGGTCGACTGATTAGGGACGGAGAGGCACTTGCACTTGTGCAAGAGGATGCCGCTGCAGCCGGGGAGAAGCCCAATGGGAGGAGGCGACCGGTGCGGAGGGGGTCGTTCCCCCAAGGGCAATGGAGACGGATAAGTCCGAGGCAGCATCGTGCATGGGGTACGGTGTAGATCCAGCTGCCGTCGGTGTCTTGTCAAGCAGCGTGCGCGTGAGGGTGCTTGCGGCAGCGGTGGCTGTTGTCCTCTCCACCGCCGTGCTACTTCCTTCCGCCTTTAGCCCGGGGAGGAGTAGGAATGGTGCTGCTTGGTTCCCACCGCCACACACTAGGCTCGAGTGCCGCCCACCGCGACGTCGTCTGGGGTTGAGGCCTTGAGTTGAGGGCAAGGAGTCAAAAGAGGCCATAGGCACGGATGGCGTGCCCATCGATGTTCATGCGTGTCACGCCCAGAAATTCACTAGTAATTTCCGAACTAATTTGTGCATAAAACTCTCGTCCAGAAATCAGCCGAGGTACACAAACTGACAATTTAATATACAAATCCATCAAAATAATAACGTTACATACTTACAAAAGAAAAGAAAACTGCAGCGGAATTACGGTCTATCGAATCTCCGGCTCCACTCCCACAGGCAGCTTAACTGGGGTATAAGCCAAACGTCGTCTCCTTCGCAACTTGTCTTCAACTGAGATTTGATTGATTATTACAAGGTGAGCATATGACATACTCAGCAAGCCACGCAGCAAATATGCAAGTGCACAAGGATACCAAAGAATGGCATAATATAGGCTCATTTGCAAAAGCAGCATTTAGCAAACAATTGAGAATTGTAAAACAGTAGAGTAATTAATCATCAATTTTAATCAACACTGAACAGCACACCCATGCTGCTCAGGCCCAACCATCCTGAACAACCATACCCGGCTATACAGATCTATCTCCATACCAGGAATGTACCATTCCAAACCAGGAGCTAATCAAATTATTACCAGTTATAGCATCATTTATTATGGTGAGAAGTGTGAGACTAATCACGAAAGACATTGTTAGACCCGCCCATAACCGCGGATACGGCTATTCGAATAGTTTTACTCTGGCCAGAGGTGTAGCACTGTACCCACAAGACACAACCCACCAGCATGTTACCGTGCCAGGCCAGACACGTCACCATGTTGAGTGATTGTGACAAGACCCCTCGCATAACTCAACCCAAAGTAGTGCACCGTTTCTGGATCATAATCACCCCCTTATAAACAAGGCATGGACTCCCCAGCGACTCCCGTGGGCTTATCTCCGCCACTTCTCAGTCTGGTGCTCCACAATGAGCCTTGTTATACAAAGTGTCCAGCCGTTGCCCATTCTGGCTTGTGGTTGGCACGGTTAATGTTTCACAACCGAAACTCGTGAACCGGTCCTTAATTGTCATGAGCACGACCATCAAAACCATGTGCTCACAACCCACCATTATCAAGTTTTAGTTGGCACATTAATTAATTAACCAATCACGATTAACCATCGTGAGCTATCATTAAATATCCATCATTAAGTAATAGTGAAACATTAGTTATCCTAATAGTGTGCTAATGTTTCTAAGCATGGCTGAGCAATAATGTCTAACATCTAGCTGAACCAATATATAAAGCTCAACTAGTCAAATTATAATAACCCAAGGTATCAAGGAATAAAGTAATCAATGCAAACAGGCCATAACAAAGGAATAAGTTCACACCACCCGGTGACATTCGAAAATAAAGGCACAGTTGAAATAAATAGAGAATTTAAATATAGGATCAACATGCTCAAAGGAACTGTGTTTGGGATCTGTGTGACTTGCCTTGCAATAATCGGTCTTCAATTAATCTTCTTGAACACTTCCGGCGCTCTCACGAACCTTCGAAACGATGGAAACGACAAGCTAACACGCAAAACGAGGAAAACACTAAGAAACTCCAAATAAACAATACATATAAAGTAAACAAACATGTAGATCATAATTTTAGATGAATTATGAGACTTGAACGGCATCATTCTGACTTCAAATGAATTAAATATGAATTTTACAAGATTTAATCTAATTAAAGCCCATTTAAAAAGAATTAAATAAATTTAATTCTATTTATGGATAATTTTAATATGTAGATCTTTATTTTATACAACTTTAGAGACTTGAACCAACTAAATCCGAGCTAAGATGAATTAGCTATGAATTTTTTAAAGATTAAATCGGATTAAACCATTTATATAGATTTTAATTGAATTATGACGCAATAATGAATTATTTTTGAAAATGAAAAGGGATTATTGCGTCAGCGGCTCGGGTTCACGATGGACCGGGTGCACAGAGACGGCTCACGGAAACGAACGGCCGAGATCTACCCTATCCAAAACGAACGGCCGAGATCGATCCAGACCACAACGGTCCACGAGACATGGCGACGATGACATCGGCGATGACGTCATCACCGGCGGCGACTCAGCAACGCATGCTTGCCGGCGAACGACGACGTGGCGGCGCAAACGGAGGGCACCAACGGGTTGCGGGCATCGCGGCGAACTCACCGGTGACCAAAACAGCGGCGGAAGATCAACGGACGGCGACGGCGACGAGGTCGAAATGGCGGAGACCTTCGGCTTGACGACGACGGCGGTGCTCCGGCGACCTACGACGGCGACGGAGGGGTGGACGAGGTCGGTGACGGCTTGGCGATCACGATGGCGACCTTCCCGAGCGGCGATGACGACCGGAGCGACAGCGACGCACGGCTGGACCAGCGGCGGTGACGGCGGCGCACGGCTGCACGGTGCTAGGGCGCTACAGACGGCGGTGGGCAAAGGCTAGGGGCGGCGGCGAAGGCCCACGGCGGCCGGCGGCGGCGATGGAAAGGTTAGGGTTCGGAGAGAGAGACGAATCCGATTCGAGATCGAATCCACGGGTTTCCAAACCGAAATAGGCGACGATTCCAAAAAAGAAAAGATAGAGGGGATCCCGGGGATTATTTCCCCTCAACCAATTCGACCGGAGATGGAAAGGGGCGACGGAATTTGGAAGGGCGGTGGCGCTAGGGTTCGGCGCGACAGCGGCGCGAGGAAGACGACGGGCCTGACAGGCGGGCCCCACCTGTCAGCGAGCGAACGCGCGCGCGCGCGGGCGGCGGCTCGGCTGCGGGCCGGCTTGGGCCGAGGGAGAGAGAGAGGGGTTTTGGGCCGACTTTCGGCCCAAAGCCAAAAGAGGATTTTAAAACCTTTTTCAATTAAAATTATTCATGAAATAGAATTCCATTTATTAAAAATACTTCCTTGGCTCAAATAAATCCCAGAAAAAATCTAGGAACTAAAGAATCAAGAGAAGTATTTAATAAAATTTTATCTAGCCCATTTTTATATTGGAATTTATTATTTAAAATTAGAGCTTCTCTTCTAGGCTTTTATAATTATTTCTAATAATTCCAATTAAACAACAATTTATATATTTAGAATTATTAAACAAGAAAAGCTCTTAACACTTATAATTAGATCATTAATGATTAAATAATTACTGAACTGTTCTTTGTATCATTTAGGAATTGAGCTCTGAAAAATCCGAGAAAATTTCAGAGAGTATAATTAATCATGGAGAATTTAATAAAAATTAAATCCAACCATGCTTTATATTTAGGAAGTTTTATTTCCCACATTTAACTTCACTTGTAAATTAAAGAACATTTAATATAAATTCTATTTATAATTTATTAGATAATTAATAAACCCTAAAACGAAAATCAGGCTGTGACAATGTGAGGTTGTGGCTCAGGCACCGTACGTCCGCCCTGACCCCTGACACCATCATGGGAGGGAGCAAGGATCTTGAAGAGACCTCAATTGCAGTCTTGCAGATCATGGTGCGGCCACCAATCACGAGATTGTGGGCTTGGGTGCCGCCCTCCGCGACGCCATCTTGGGAGAGGGCAAGGAGCTTGACGACGTCACGAGTGCAGACAACACAGCCAACGATGTTCATGAGGGCTCTGAGTCAAGGCCACCGCTACCTGCTGCTCACTAGAGCTCGGCCATCTCATCGCCTGCCAAGAGAAACAAGGAATTGAGGAAATAAGGGCATTAGCAGTGCTCCTACGTGGCGTTCAGCCTCGCTCATCCATGTAGGAGATTCCATGCCACGCAAGCATTTGCTATGACCAACTGAGGAACGGGGAGCCTTGCTTTGCCACCCGTTCCTCCTCAGAATCGCCAGCTTTTGTTAGGGCCGACCCCCCGTGATGCCTGGAAAAAGAGAAGGAGAAGGGAGATGAAGGAAGGGTCGCCAGGCGCTCACCGGCTCGATGGCGAAGATGGCGGGGCCGGAGAAGCTCACCGTCCTCCCAGATCTGCGAGGGGAAGACCGCCACCGAGGAGGGGAGAGGCGCCATCTTCCTCCTCCTCTCTGCCGCCACTCTTCCTCTTCCTTCGCGGGGAGGGGAGACATCACAGTGAGCTCGTCGGGTAGTTGGCCGCCGATGAGCCCGGCGTTGCCCTCCGCGGCCAGATCCGGCAAGCCCAGGCTAGATGGCCGCCCCGCTGCAGCTCCGCTCGGCGCCCTCCCCGCTGCTCCACCCGGCTTCGGTGGCCTCCCCCTCCGGCCACCGCTCTCTCTCTCTCTCTGCTCCCACCCATGGCCGCCGCCCACCGACGCCGCCGCGGCGTAGCCGCCCGACGCCATCGCCGCTCGGGCCACGGCGCGGAGGCCGGACGCCGGACGCCGCTCGCCGCGGAGGCCGGACCCTGCCGCTGCTTGGTCCGGCGCCGTCGCCCCGCCGCCGCCGCTTGGTCCGTCTCCGCTCGGCTCGGGAAAGGAAGAGAGGGGAGAGAGAGGGAAAAGTGACAGAGGAAGTAAAAAAAAGGGGAAAGTGGTATTGGTGGGACCCACTGCAGCTATTTGTATTGTGGTCTTGTGGAGTTTGCACTGTGGAACATGTAGCTAATAGTGTTCTTCGTCTAGGTGGCATACGAGGAACACTAAAACTTGATGACGCACTGTAAACGCCCTAAGAGGGAGAGTTGAGGTGGAGCTGGTTTTTTTTTCCTTTTGTATGTGACTTATGTGAGCCCCAGGTTTTTCTACTTTTGTTTTCTTAGTAGAATTGCCACGTAAGCACCACATCAACATGTATGAACTAAGTCATACAAAACCACTGAGGAAGTCAATTTTTTGCACCAGTTTTGATAGTTTGGGGATGTTTTATACCCGGATTTTATAGTTGAAGGATGTGAAGCAATCTCGGCCTATAGTTGACACAGACAAAATAGATTTATTCCCATCGACAACACAGCCCATCGTATCCCATCGACCAAGCCCAGCCACGCCAGCCAGCGCACGCAGCACACACATCATCGACCCGTAGGGATGGCAACGTGGCGGGGCGGGGCCGGGTTGGGCTGGAACACCCCCGCACCCGACCCCCGACTTCACCCCCGCCCCCAGCCCCGACCACTCATGCCAGTCAAAAACATAACCTGCCCCCGACCCCTCGGGGCCCCACAACCCGACCGAGGCCCCGTATTGGGTAGCATCTCCATCCAATCAGCGCAAAAAATACAACACAATCATTCACAAATCACAAATCACAATATAGAGGCAGCAGTCATGGGCACCGTTTCATTCACAAATCACAAATACATCTCAGTCTCTGTGAATTGCCACCTGTGCATAGGTGAAGCTCGTTGTGAATCGCTGGCCACCGTCACGCCTATCCCCTCGCCGCGACCTCGCCGGCCGCCGCACCCTTGCCTGTCTCGCCGGCCGCCGCACCTGTGCGCCGCCGCCGCCCCTTGCTGACTCCAGAGGGAGAGGTGGAGCCGTGGAGGGGACGAAACTCGTGATGCCAGCGCCGGACGCCGGAGGGGAGATTAGAGAGGAGGGGAGGGGAGAGGGTGGCCGGCGAGGCGGCAACGCCCTGCCCCGCCGCCTGTTTGTCTCACTCACGGGAGGGAGGGGATATGGGGAGAGACCGAGAGATAAGGCTAAGCTAGGGTTTAGTTTTTATTATATATCTCAATTTTTTTTGGTGGGTTAGGCTTTTTGGCCTTCTATAGGCTATATTTTGAGGGTTTATATACTCCCTTAGGCCCCGCGGGTCACCCACGGGTGAAATATATCCCCCGTCCTCTCCCCGCCCAAATGCGGGGCCCCATCCCCGACGCCCCCTGTGGGTCGAAAATCACACCGTCCCCGCTCCTGTAGGGGCGGGTCCCCACAGGGAAATTGCCGTCCCTATCGATCCGGCGCCCCGCAGCCGGCAAGCGGAACGACACTAAGGGCGTTTACAGTGCGAAGACGTGGCATTCAGCCTCACACCAAAAAAGCGAAAATTCGACGCCACATCAGCTGGACGCGGAGCCAAACACGGACACTCGTTCTTCGTTCGAAGAACGCCTTGTGCAGAGGGAAGAACGACGTAAGAACGCATGCAGCCATGCACTGTGAGGAGAGGAGCTTCTGTGGTGGGGCCGACCTGAAAAAGAAATTGATGATGGGTAAGCTACGCATGCAGCCATGCACTGTGGGGAGAGGAGCTTGGACTGTTTTTTGTGGATTTTTTTCCAACGTGGACGTTTTGGCTCCTCATTCAGCCATGACGTATTGCTAATGCCCTAACTTAACTGAGTGGGGAATATCAATGGCGTAATTGACCCCCGTGATTTCCGCGGATGGTGCAGCTGCTGCCACGGAAGAGCAGGAGGGTAAACAAACCTCCATAATTATAACTTTTGCTTGCGTTTTACTACACCATTTTCTTATGACCTGTTAACTCTTTCATAAAAGGTTTGATAACATTTTTTATTTAAAAATTTAGTACAAATATGTCAAAGTATAAACCAAAAGTTTTCAAAGAAATATTAATTTTTTATTTAATGACAAAACAAGTCAAAAACAAAAGAAATGGCATATTTCAAATCGGTGGTTTCGCCATATGATCGCGGGACACACAGCCACACACTTCTATCTCTAGCCATTGGATAAATTGATCCATGGCTGAGAAAAGAGAGGGAAATTTCAAATTTTTCAGTGTACGTTTTCCTGGGTGCACTTAAGAAAGAAGTGAACCGTTGTTTTTTATATTAGTATAGATAATCTCTTCTGAGTAAATCACACATACGGTTCCTAAACTTATGTAAATGTATCATCTACTAGGTTTCTAAACTTTCACAATACATTTTTTATCTTCGAATTTATCTTGTGTATCATAAAGGTCCAAATAGGCTCCAACCTGCTTAGTACGCTAACATGGCATGACATGATGGCACATACATATCGGTATCGCATCAACGCGCATGGAGTGGGTTGGAGCCCGTTTAGTCTTATATGATACCCAGGATAAATTCGAAAACCCGAAATGTATTTTAAGAGTTTAGAAACTTATATATACCACACCCACACAAGTTTAGAAAATTGTCAGTGCACTTCACTCATTATTTTGGGTGCCGATACGTATGACACATATATATACCAGCAATATTAGTTTTTATTTTCCAATTACATGGCAACACACTACTATGCACACAATAACACACTCACATTCCCACGAATGTGCCTCCACTCTCTAACGCATGTTTAAAAAGATAAAACCCAACATACATTTTTGATCGAACTAAAATACAGTCGAAAACTCACATGTGCCTAATATTCTTTTAACACAAGATTTGAGATCGACAACTTTACCATGTACGGCTATACCAGCTATATATTAGTTTTGATACTTAATGGAATAGGTAAAGTCCAATTTTAGCTCGTAACCTTTTGTTAGAGTTCGCTTCTTAACGCTGGATCAAAAGTTGATTATTGTTTATTCTCAACTTTCAAACCCGAACAAAGAGCTTAAAGTCAAGTTCATATGGTCTTTACCACTGCTAGAAAAATCGTTTTTCCAGGCAGCCAAAAATCATTTTATTTTTCAGGTGGGGGGAAGGCCCACCTGAACGTATAAGCCTGCGAAAATAGTTGATTTTCGCAGGCGGCCCAACAGCTCGCCTGCGAAAATATTTTCATAGGCGGCACCTCCATCTTTGCAGGCGTCATATCCACCGCTGTGAAAATATTTTTGGCGAATAAAAAAATGCCACCCCACCCCCCGCCCTACCCACCTCCGGCCGCGCCGCCACCGTCGCCCCTCCCTCTTCCGGCCATATCTAGGAGGGAGGGAAGGGATCCACCGCCAGGAACCGCTAGCGCCTGGAGCCGCGCAGCCACTGCCGGGAGGGAGGGAGCGGAGGGAAACCGACGCCACCTCCTCCACCAGATCTGGGAGGAAGCCGATGCCTCCTCCACCCCTCTACGTCATCACAGCTGGTAGCCGCCACCGCCCTCGCCCCTCACGGCGGAGCCGCCGACGCCTCCTCCACCCTCTGCGCCGCCACCGCCTAGAGCCGCCGCCGCCACCGCCCTCTGGCTAGCTGGATCCCACGGCGGGAGAGGAGAGGTGAGGTGAGGTGAGAGGGGAGGGAGTGGTGAGGGAGAGGTGTGAGGGCGGAGTGCTCTGACTTAGTATTTTGGTGGGTAGGTGGTGTTTTTAACATGTTTAACCTTTTTGTAGACAGACCTCTTAAGGTATCGTCTGTGAAAATCGGACCAATTACAAGGGCCATCTGCAAAAATAAAGGTATTTTTGTTGGGGTCCGCCTGCAAAAGTAGATTTTCATAGGCGGACAACGATCTCGCCACACGATTGTCATTTTCACAGGCGGCCATTTAGCTCCGAGAGGCATACTCGCATGGGAAAAAATGTCATCGTCTCGAAAAATGGTTTTTTAGTAGAGTACGTCGTGGGGTAGTTTCGACAAGGGATAACCTGATGGCCAAGCGCAATTGGCAAGTAAAAATTGTTGGGTTTTTCACAAAGATTGTACAATATTATATTTGTTTTATGAGTGCATATTTGCCCGTTTTGTGTGGTGCATTATACAAGTAGCTACAGGGCTTTTCCCGCCTCGTGGTGTATCTAATATGTTTGTTAGTTGGCTACGGGGAATTAGGAAAGACTTGAAATCGCTTATCCTGTTAGGGGTAGCCACTATTTGTTGGACAATATGGCTTTGCAGAAATGATATGGTGTTTGACAAAAGAAAAATCTCTTCTCCTTTACATATTATTTTTTTAACCTTCTACTTCCTTCGTACCTGGGCAATCCTTCAAATACTGGTTCGCGGATTTGGTTACAACATAGTGTCAGCACTTGAAGCATGTGATCACGGAGTGTGTTTTACCCAGGGACATGGATGTCGGTCTAGCCTTAAGATTGATGCTCTCTAATTTTTACTGCATTCCTTCTCTTGTTACAAACTTTTTTGTGGGCGTGTGTATGCTTTAGTTGTGTGCATTCTAGTTATGCAGAGACTGTGAGTTTTCTTAGTATCATTCTATCAACTTGATGTAATCATCTGAGATTAATAAAAGCTTTCTTTATTAAAAAATGATCGTAGTTTTTTTTCCACTAGTAACTAGTGAGTTTCATTTACATGTAAGTAAGTGATGTCAATGGTAATAATCATGCGTAATACTCCTTCCGTTTCATATTATATAAGTCATTTGACTTTTTTTAAAAGATTTTTTTAGGTTTGATCAAGTTTAATTTATAGAAAAAAAATAGCAACATATACTACACTAAATTAGTTCATTAAATTTAATATTAAATATATTTTGATACAATATTTGATTTGTATTGAAATTGTTACTATCTTTTGCTACAAACTTGATCAAACTAAAAAAAATTTGACCGAGTCAAATTTATTATAATATAAAAAGAAGGGAGTACGAACTACGAAGCTTTAGCGAAAATCAAGGTCATTTCAGACATAACCACGGTAAGATAGGGTCGAAGGTGTTATGAAACATAACATAGTTAGTTTTGAAAGTTGGGTTGAGAAAAAGGCATCGGGAATTTGGGATAAGTTTAAAGGCAAATATAGAGTTGATAACCTTAACACACACCATTTCCCCTTCATGTTCGTATAGTAATTTGCCAACAATTCGTCCCTGAATACACCTGGTTCACGGATTACCTGCGGGCTGCGGCCTAATCATCGTCCACACCAGTTGGCTCACCAAAGGCAGCGTCCACGCACAACACCCAACCTCCTCTGCTGCAGAATTGCAGGGTTGATACGGAAGATTCCGGGGTCCCCTCCTGTCAGCCTCAGCACCAGGGCTGACGCAGCGAGCAAGGCAAACCCAACCTCGCATTCCGTGCCGCGGAGGTGGGGCCCACCTTGCCACTTGCCCGCCGTTCAGGCCGGCCGGCTATAAATACCCGCCGCCTCCGCCTGCGCCTTCGTCTTCCTCTCCCCAAGCCATTCGGCAAAAGCTCTCTCGAGGGAAGCGCGCATCCATGGCGCTCCTCTTCCGCATCTCGCTCCTCCTCCTCCTCGTCCCACTCATCCCCACCGCCGCCGCGTCCCACCACCACTCGCCGGCGGGAGGAGGAGCGGCGGTGCCGCTTCACCCGCGCCGCCACCACCGCTCCGTCGCGAACACGGCCACGGCGCTGTTCTACCCCGCCCCTTCCATGCACCAGAACCACATCGAGGCGGAGGAGGGCCAGTCGCTGCACGTGCTCGCCGACCCCTTCGCCGCCGCGCCCGACGCTGCCGAGGCTCCGTCCGGGGAGGCCGCCATCGCCGCGGTGGGAGCGGCGGCGGAGGAGGCGACCCCTACGCTGATCGACGACTCCCCGCAGCAAGCAGCGGCCGCATCACCACCACCACCTCCTCCTCCTCCTCCTCCTCTCTTCGCCAAGCCGGATCTGGACTCCACGGCGCCACCGCAGCCGCAGGAGGAGGGCGTGGACGGGTACGGGTCGACGACGGCGACGGCGACGGTGACAGCGGCTCCGCCACTCCACGAACCTGCTGCGGCCACGGCCACGACCACGACCACGACCACGACGACGCTTCCGCTCCCGAGGTACAGCCACGTAGCGAGCCCTCCTCCGCCTCCAGTCCACGCCGGGGTCGCGGGCTTGGGCGACGTGCAGCGCCTGGAGCAGCTGGCGAGGGTGCTCTCCTCGCTGGGGTACAACGAGATGGCCTCGGCGGCGCCGCTCCTCGCCAACTCGGCGTTGCTCGCGGCGTGGCCAGGGTCGATCACCGTCTTCGCGGCTCCCGACGTCTTCCTCCGCGCCTCTTGCCCCATGTGCTCGCGCCGCCATGTCCTACTGGAGCACATCGCCCTGGGCTACTTCCCCTACACCGAGCTCGCCGCCGCCTCCACCGCCAAGCTCCCCTCGGCTTCCCCGGGCTTCTGCCTCAACCTCGCCTCCGAGCACGGGCCGTTCGCCATCCACCACGTCAGGCTCTACGTCGACGGCGTCGAGGTCTCGCACCCGGAGCTCTACAACGACGGGCGCTACGTCGTGCACGGCCTCCACGGCTTCCTGCCGCCGCTCTCCCACGGCTCGTGCTCCCACGGCTCGCATCATCGCCACCACTACCACTACCAGTACCACCACCACCACCACATCATCGCTAGTTCGGCCGCGTCGTCCGCCGCGACCGCCGCCTCCGTGGTGCGCATCATGATCCGGGAGGCCATCGCCCGCCTCCGCGACAGCGGCTACGGCTTCGTGGCGCTGGCCATGCGCGTCAAGTTCGCCGAGCTCGAGAGGTTGGCGAACATGACGGTGTTCGCGCTCGACGACCAGGCAATCTTCGTCGGCGGAGGCCACGACTACGTCTCGGCGGTCCGCTTCCACGTCGTCCCCGGGCACCGCCTCACCCACGCCGACCTCCAGCGCCTCCACCCGGGCACGATGCTCCCCACGCTGGCCGGCGAGGGCCAGAACCTCGTCGTCACCCAGGGCGCGTCCGGCTCCGGCTCCGGCTCCGGCCCCAGAGACGTGCGCATCAACTACATCCCCATCAAGGACCCCGACGTGGTGATCAACTCGCGCATCGCCTTGCACGGCGTCTACGTGCCGTTCCCGCGCCTCCACCTCGCCAACCTCGCCGCCGCGGTCGCCCTCGCCTCCTCCAACCAGATCAACGCAACCTGCGGCGTCTTCGGCGACTGCGCCTCCGCCGCGGCGACCTCTACCACTGTTCCGGCTGCTCACCGCTACGGCGAAGGGCAGTGATCGCGTGAGTGCGTCTCTTTCGTCCTCCTCTGCTTCTAACTAGCTAGGATTTAGCACCTGCCGGTTTTGTCTGTCTCTGATTAGGATGAGTAATGTGTTGTGATGACATGTCGTGCTACTGCCTGTACGGTTCTCGGTTCATGCCATGGATCAGCTACTGCTTGAAATGAATAAGATCTTGAAAGAATTTTCAGCGGCCATGCTGATTTTGTTTGAGCATTTACAGAATCTCATTTCTCTTTGCTGATCTGGTTGCTCTGTTTTTATCTGCTACTTCTGCTTGCCCTGTTTTGCTACTTATGCTTGCGCTGCTTCGTTTTGATGCTGCTTGCTAAAATTTGTCTCCTGATGTGCTATGCTAACTTAGTTTCATGCATCATCACTGCATTCCCCTTAGCACATGTGGTTTACGAAGTGGTTCTAGTTGTTTGTCTATAGCTTTTCTGACATCCTCTGCCCTATTGGAACCGTGATGCTTAATCTAGGAAGTCTGAATGTTCTGTTAAAGATGCGAATAGAGTTCTTGATCGACTTGTCAGGCTATATCAAATTCTCCAATTGTAAACTAGACCAACTGTTTAATTGTCTATCACTTGCTCTGTTTCGGTGATGAAATTGGTAAGTGGTTGCATGCATTTTTGCACTAGGCAAATGTGCGACCTGCACATAGCGTGTTTAGTTCAAGAAATTGATCTAGCATATGACATTTTGGCAATCCGTGTGCGTTGTTGGTTTCTTATCTTATCTGTGCAAGAAATGTGCAAATTCATTAGGTAGTATTTTCTGAAGCTGTGTTGAATGGTGTAGCTTCATTTCCCCTTATGTTTAATATCAGCTGATCTGGTTGACGTGTCATGAGTTCGTGAATTGCGATCATGCTTAGTGCATAGCACACATGGATTAATGTGTATAAATGTTTAGTGAACGTACTGATACTGATACATGAATCGTTTTACGTGCTGTGTTGAATTTGTGTTCTCCTGATGAGTTATTCTAGCTTCCTTTCTGCACCACTTGATCATCACTTGTGAAGTGTTGCAAATAGCTTGCAGTTTGTCCGTTTGTGTGTAGTTGAATTTGCAGGATCTTGGCGAGTTTTGACATTTTAATGTTCAGTACAGTTTCTGATTGGCCAGGTTCTATTAACTTCTGAAATAATTAACCTTTTGAGGCCTTTAGTATGTTCTGGTTTCGATCATTTTATCATAGCTTCGTTGAACAGTTGAGTGTATGTGCAGCAGGCAATGTGCAACCTTTACATGCTTGTAGGCAACTATGGATCGTGCTGATTAAATTGGATGCAGTAGTAAATGTCATTTTGTCTTTCATCTGTTTAAGAAGTTGTAATATGCTTCAGGCTTGAGCTATACCATGCTCCGTAACTTTGCAAACTTCATTTATGTTCCGTAATATGATTTGCTTTTCAACTTTTTAGTCATGTACTAACAATTTAGTCCAACATTTTAGATCATGGACGTGCTTAGCTGAATAGATGGTCGTTTTGAGGCAGAGCTTCAATCAGTAACCAGTGCCTAGCTAGTAGCTACTCTTCTTAGGTCCTCTTTACAATAGTATACATCAAGCGTCCTCTCTTAATCCTCTACGAATTTGAGCATGCTCTATTGCCTTTCTATGCCATGCGTCGTTGATCGGTTGTACTGTCACTATATAACTGTTTTAAACGCTCGGTTAGACGTCCATCCGTTTCTTACATGTCATCTATATGGTTATAAAAAATTTTCAAAAAAATTGGTATGATAGGTTAATATGTAATATATCGTCTCACAAATATGCAAGTTGAAATTCAACTTCTATAAGTTATAACAAAAATAACAAATTTAACTGTGAACATACGTATACTAGTTAGAGTTTAATTTGTTATTTTTGTTACAACTTGTAGAAGTCGAATTTGAACTTGCATGTTTGTGAAGTGGTGTATTACATATTAACCTATCTTATATTTTTTTTGAAATTTTTTCATAATTATTTAGGTGGCATACAATAAACGGGTGGACGTTCACTCGAAAGATTAGAATCCATGAAATATTGGAAGGGTAAATAAATACTCTCTCAACTGTATGTGTTCTACCCAGTTTCTGATCAAGCATCTGCTTGAATGGATGTTCTGATTAGTGATTTGGGGGCATATACTTTCTACGGTGATTAAATAGAGTCCGCGCGCACGGTCAGAGACTTCGATCGTGACAGGATTTACCTTTCCGAAGAAAACCGTGAAATTTAACAAACCGACGCGGGACGAAAGATTTTGGTAGATTTTATTCAAACTAGCTGGGTGGTCCGCGTAATTGCGTGGCTAGCACCTAAATAGAATCATATATTTTTTTCAAGTATGGTTTTACTTAAAATTTATTAAATAACTATCTCGTTGTCTTAAGATTTTGAAAGACCAAATATTATCATCCCCGTGTTTCTAATTATATAGTTTTTAAAAGTCACAGTTGCTGCCTCTTACATCTGTCATCTCCTTCTTTATTTGCTTGCTCAACCTACTACTATTTTTATTCATTCTCCTTGGAACCTTTAAAAATTGTATCTTACAGTTTAGAGTTTATTGTCTTATTGGGTTTTTTCCCATCAAACGCTGCCATTATACTCCTCTACGCCCCGTCCACTGTCTTTTCTCTTTATTATCATTGGGATTTTAAAAATTGAACATAAATATCATTCGGGTTCAACTTTTATTTTCTAGAAGCCCCGCCAAATCGTTAACGGCTTTGCCATTGTACTCCTATGGCTCGCTTGTTGCCTCCCTTCTTTATTGTCATTGAGATTTTAAAATCGAACATGATTATCATTTTTTTTTAAACTTTTTAGAAGTTTCAAACCTTTAAAAAATTGGACCTCGTAGTTTTTAGAGTTTATTATCTTGTTGGGTTTTTATTTTTTATAATTTTTAGAAGTTTCATCAAACGATGTCATTATACTCCTCTACGGGCCATCCGCCGCTTACTCTTTATTATCATCGGGATTCTAAAAGTCAAACATAACTATCGTTGGAATTTATTTTTTATTTTCTATAAGTGTCGCTAACCGTCGGTGGCTCTGCAACTATACTCCTATACACCCCACCCACTGCTTCTCCTTTTTATTGCCATTGAGATTTTAAAAATCGAATATGATTATCAATGGGGTTTATTTATTTTTACTTTCTAGAAATCCCGGCAACCACCTTACTCGTTTGTTTCACGGCCTACCTATCGTCTCTCTTTTTAATCGTCATTAGCATTCTATTTGGTGTTTTATTAACAGTTTTTTATATATCGTATAAAAATGATCCAGTAACATGTACATCTTTAATTGGTTCCTTGATTTTCTGTGTACATGTATGCTGCATGCATGCATGAGACTGCTTGAGTCAGGACAACACATAGCAGCTAGCACCTACTGAATTACAATAGCTAATCCAAGTCAGTACAGATTGGTTCCACTCGAGAGGCAGGGATTCCGATTCCTCCTTTGTTTTTCTTTTCTAGCCAAAATTGACCGGTCTATTTCCTATTATATTTTTTCTCTATCTCTAAATATTTTAAATACGTTTATGTCTCGTATGACTTATGATATCCAATCATGATCTAGCGGTTTATATTTTTCTTCTTTTTCTTCAATTAATGTGATAATTTCTAGCTCTACAGCGAACGTGGTGCCTACTTTCAAAGCTGTCTTTATAATATAATATAGTAGATTCAATTTTGAAATGAAAAACCATGAAAAAACTCAGGAAAATTCCTATATATACTATGATATTACTAGTACATATGGCATAATTGTTTTTTTTTCAAAGAATCTTGAATTTATGTGAACATTTTTTTATGGATTTACGTAGGGGTGGCAGTTTCCCCATTGGGCCGAGGATCTAGTAGGGACCCGCCCCTATGGGGGTGGGAGCGAAGGAGAATTCTCACCCGCGGGTGAGTAGGGATGGGGCCCCGCAAAATTCCGGGGATGGGAGCGGGGATTAGAATTAACCCGCGGGTAATCTAGAGGGCCCCGGTTTAGACCCGAATGTGAGTAACTTCTATAAAAGTAGCTCATTGTAATAATATAGACTAACCAAGCTCATTTAAAATTGACATATAAAAACTCAACACCCTAGTTCTCCTCAAGCGTAATTCCTTTCTTTCTTCAACTAACCCACACCACCGGGGATATTAAAATTTCATCATAATATTATTCGGTGTATTGCAATATTTTTATGAAGTATTAGATTTATCCGGGTGATGCGTGGCCCCGGTCACCCACCGGGTCCTTGGGGGGGGGCGTCGGGTGATGTTTTTCACCCGACTTCCTTTGCAAGACTGGGCCAGGGCTAGAGATACCCGCATGAGGGCGGGGGCGGGGGCATTCCAACCCAACCCAGTCCCGCCCCGTTACCACCCCTAGATTTACGTGAACTTGTTGAACGGGGCAGAATGGGGAAATTTGAAAAAGAAAAAAAAATAAAAGGCCTCAACTTGCGAACGAATTCAGTTCTCTATTCTTTTTTATATCACTCAAATTTATATCACTCAAATGAATTCAGTTTTGCTAGAAATTCGAAAGTCTCAGTCACCTAACAAAGAAGAGAGAAACGCTTGCCCATCAAAAAAGAAACGCTTGCCCATCAAAAAAGAAACGCTTGAGAAATGAGATGACCAGTAGCTGGAGGATGTGAATCGCTAGATGCTGATCGGAGGGCTGACTGGCTGAGGACACAAATCGACTGAGCTATAGCCGTCCCCAAAAGAATTTTAGTATTTTGTTCAGTACATAATGGTTGAAGCGAACTTTCAGTAATTTCCAGTATCATATACGAGAATAGTTGAACTTTCAGTATCATATTTTCCTTTGTATGTTTCAATCACTCGAACGTGTCTAGCTCACAGGTGCAGCTGATGCAATGCTGCCTGTCCTCTATACATATTGAACACAACAGCAGCCACGGAAATAACTTACCGTGAACAGTAGTAGTCGACTCCGATTGTGAAGCACAGCTGGCAGACGGACCTCTACAGCCGGATGTAAAGTAGACGACAATATACAAGAATTTAACAGTTGATGCAGTCTACTTCAGGAGGTCCGCTGCGCATGTAGAAAGCCACACAGACCGCCACCAGCAGCACCACCGGAATAAACAGCCTCAGCACCAGCCACAGCATGGACTCCTTGCTACCGTCACTCCTCGTGAACAGCCTTCTCAGCAGCGCGGTGAGTGGCCATAGGCCATGCTTCTTACTTGGCGCCTGAGTTGTGCCTCCCTTCAAGCAGCAAACCAGAAACAAACAGGGACCAATGGTCAAATTCGGTGGATGAGGTAGTAGCGCAGGCACAAGATGGCAGGGTGCTAGAGGAGGGAGCTTACTTCGGTTTCCGAGTCTTCAAGCTTGCTCAGCTTCGAAATCATGTTGCCGTACAATTTCGTTTCCTTCCTCTTCTGCTCCTTGACCTTCTCCTTCAGCCTCCTGTACCCCATCTTCACATCCCTGGGAAAATGATCCAGCGCAAACTTTTTTATGCATAAATAACATAATGTTATCGATGTAATGAACATGTGATTTCTGCGTGGAATTGTAACATGTAATAGAATATTGCTTTGGCTTTATGGGAATGAGATATAATAGCCCACTCCATATGAACCATATCCAGGGATTAAATGAGATGTGAGGTCATCATATGACAGATTCACAATCCACTCATATACGACTCCAACAAACAGGCAAAGGAATAAAAGTAATTAGGTCATCCTAAGAAAATGGCCTTTTTAAACATAGCGTCAGTATGGCATATGGTTCTTCAAGCTTCAGAGTAACATTGATCAAAGCCAACTGGACCAGGGGATTACCTGTTGTCTGGATCTATTTCTAGTGCTTTCTTTATATCCAGTTCTGCCAAATCAAAGTCAACAAGATACATGTGTGCCTGTGCCCTTCTGTAAAAAGCCTTCACATTCATGCTGTCAAGCTCCAGGACCTGAGCACCATCATATGGTCAGCCAGCTTATTCTTGTTAAAATTATGTGAGATGGTCATGATGTTTTTATTCATAGTACCTCAGTACACAGTTCCTTTGCTTCCTTGTAGTCCTTAAGCTTCAGCTTACATGCAGCATTGTTGAGCTTGCAACTCACCTTGAGTGGTTTGGACAGCTGCTTCTCTTCTTCACTGAAGGAGCTGTCATAATCGATGAAGTTCAAAGCCTGATATAGAGCAAATCATACTTGTATCAGTACAGTGTAAAACAGGTGTAAGTCTTTCTTTTAAACAAAAAGCCTGATGTGTGACCTTTCCATATCTCTTAGAAGCCCTGGCATACTTTTCCATCTTAAACCAAGCATTCCCTTCATCTTTCTTCTTTGCAGCCGCTTCAATCTTCTCAGTATTCTCCTTCATGTCCCATGATTCTTTCTCCTGCACAAAAAAGCATATGAGATTTAGATTTTCATTAGCAATCAGTAGATGTTAAGTCAGAGATACTGAAATTAAAGCTTAGTTACCTTATCGAAGGACACTAGCTCCACCTCATAACAAACAGTTGAATTAGCAGGGACAACAGACAAATCTTGCCTTGTTTCATCAGATCCAAACGCATACTCTGGTGGAATAGTCACCAATGCAACTTCTCCTTTCTTCATGCTAAGTACTGCTTTGTCAAGCCCTTCAACCACTTGGTCTTCATCAGTCTTAAACTCCAATGGCTCGTCACCATCATGACCTCTTGTGACAAATATGGTACCATCCTCTAACTTTCCAATAAGTTTCACTGCAGAGTTCGAACATTATCACTTTTTTAACAAAATATCATTAACAGTGGTTTCACTCAAAGATTATCATGTAATAGAAAGAGCTCAACACATGAGACCACATACCTCTGACAAGTGTGCAATCACTGGGACGCTCATAGCCTTCACCCTCATGGAGGATCTTCTTGACGATTTTCTTATCATTACCAATCTCAGTGACTGCCTTCCAGGACACCAATTCAAGATTAATGTGCAATGTAGCATTAGGGGGTATTGCAGCTTCATCTCTAGCGGCTGGCCTGCCTTGCTCACCGAAGCCATCTATTCACCACAAAAAATATGAGACACTATTGCTGCATTGGACCAAAGAAGGCTTAGCCATATTAGTTCTGAAAACTCACATTGTGGTTTGACTGTGAGGAGGGCCTTCTCATTCTTCTTCATGGTCTTCACAGCCTTGGATATGGCAGGGCAGAAATGCCCTAAAAGGAAAACATTCCTATGTGAGAAACTGACCTTTCAGAACTTTATAATACAAATGTTCAAAAATGGAAAACATTGTACCATCTTTCACGGTGAACTCGACACCATCAGATTCTGCTACAACAGTCCCATCCTCAAGCCTCACCTCATACTTAACTGTACCAAGAAATGGAATACACATATAGCATATTTTGTTCCTAAAAAACGCACTTTGCCACAACACAGGAGAAACATGAATACTGTACCAAAAACTTCATCGCGGTCTCTTGGGTTCTCCCACTTCGTGCCTTCAGTTAGTACCTTCTTCAAGATGCCACCATCCTTGCAAATGTCCTTGACACTTTCCCAGGAGATAAGCTCGACATCAAACTGCAGCGTGGCATTTGGAGGGATAACTGGAGGGGAGCCATCCTCACCATATGCAAGCTCTGGTGGAATGGTGAAAATAGCATTCTCACCTTTCTTCATGGTCTTAATGCCCAAATCCCATCCTTTAATAACTTGGCCTGTAATTAGAGAGTAACATCATCATTTACCTTATAATAACTGATTGCTAAATATTCCCTCCTGTCATAATTATATGATGTTGTTGGTGGTTATATTGCAACATTAACATGGAAAATACAAAATCATGAGCCAATGGCCTCCTACATGAAACTAACTTAAAAAGGAAAATTTTCCTTGTACAAGGAAGCTTAAATATACAAGAAGAAATTCAAGCAGCTAGACTTGTAAGGAAAAAGAATAAGCCACATCTAGTGATTTACAAATAAAAGTTGCAATCATCTAATGTTCTCCTGTCAGACTAATGAAGAGATCACCTCATATATCTTTTCAGCACCATTGGAATGGTCATCTAATGTCTGATCAGTCATCCATGCAACTTCGTTATGTGATAGCTATTTGAAGATAATCTGGTATCCTAGTAACTTGTAAATTTTTTACGACCAGTCCATGATACTACTGTTTCAGAAATCAGCACAGTAACGATCTGATCTACTACAGCTGCTTCTAATTTATGTTACTGTTATATTCCCTGGGCCATTCATGTAGTGATGAAATACACAAACATTTAATCCACATATTAAACCTAGTCTTGGTAATTAACAGCCAAGATCAAGCTCCTGAAGACGAAACACGCATCAATCACAGGCCGAGCAGAGTGTATAGCCCAACACAGGGGACTCATTCAGCATTGTACTTGGTAGCAACTAGCAAGTGATAACAATAACAATTGCAGATTTGCAGAGTCACGTACGAAAATTCCACTTTTCAACAAGAACAATTGCGAACTTTGAGTGTTACTAGTAGTAGAAGAAAGGTCGCTTTGATCCTAGCTTGCAAGACGAAATGGGATCGGGATCGATTTGCTTACCTTGGCCCAGGGTGAACTTGAACGGAGCATCGCGATCCCGGCTGGAATCGAACTTGGTGCCATCCAACAGCGTCCCCGTGTAGTGCACTGCCTCAGCACCAAAATCCATCACAAAAACACCAAGTCAACGACCATTTCAGAAAAAAAAAAAAACCAAAAAAAAAATCCAGAAATCACCAAAAAAAAAATTCCCGAGAAGCGAACGCACCTTGGACCTCGTCGCCGGCGCCGGGGCGCTCCCACCCCTCGCCCTCCTTCACCAGCTTCTTCCTGAGACCCTCCTTCCCGATCTCCTTCTCCTCCCCGACCTCCATCTCCGCCGCGTACGGCCCCTCCCCTCCCTCCTCCCCCTCCGCGCCTCCCCCGCCGCCGCCGTACAGGTCCTCCATGCCCCCGCCGCCGAAGCCGCCCATCCCGCCGAGGCCGCCCATCGCGCCCAGCCCACCGAGGCCGCCCATCCCGCCGAGCCCACCGAGCCCACCGAGGCCACCCATCCCGCCGAGCCCGCCCATCGCGTCCAGGCCGGCCATGCCGGGCGGGTAGCCGAGGTCGTCGTCGTCCATTCCCCCCGCGCCGATGCGAAGCTAGCGGAAGCTTCTAGAAGGGGGACGTGCCTTCTTGCGATTTCCGAGACTGATGAGAGATTTTTCCTTTTTCTTTTTATCGCGTGCGAAAGCAATGGGGTATAGCAGTGTGGGTTCTAGAGAGTTCTTGGGAGTTAAGCGGGGGATCAGTCAGTGGCGGCGACTGCTACATCGCATTTGACGATGACAGGTGGGGCCGAGGTGGTGGTGGGCACAGGATGTCAGTGACTGGTGGTGGGGTGTGACGCGACTACGCGGGAGTCTGGAAAATGGCAGCTTCAGAATAGTAGTACAAGTGTAGAACCTTATCTAGAGAGTGTAGTTAACGGCAAGCTTATGCCAGTCGGTGGGAGGGGGGTCGTTGGCCGTTGTGGAATGTTCTGGAATGACTAAAATTTGTGTGGAGTTTAAAATATGTAAAACAACATGATACTTCATGTTTTGCTGCGAAATCCATAAATTAATATATGCAAATTATTATATAAATTGATAAATGTTGAAATGTTATTGACACGATGTAGAGAATATGATGTGCCATGCTTGTATAATTTAAGATGTTTACAATAGTAGTACTCACTCTGTTCCGTAATATAAGGAATTTTAATTTTTTTTTCTTATTCGTCTTATTCAAAAAATTTTGAAATTATTATTTATTTTATTTGTGACTCACTTTATTATCCAAAGTATTTTAAGCACAACTTTTTGTTTTTTATATTTGCACAAATTTTTTGAATAAGACGAGTGGTCAAATAATAAAAGTTAAAAGTTAAAATCTCTTATATTATTGTATTATTGTACAGAGGAAGTAATTGCTAGTGGGTGATGATTATACTTGCATATTGAGTTTTAATTTTTAATAATTGCTAGTGGGTATCACCTATATAAAAAATATAGATAGATAAATGTGGCTAAATATATGGAGGGTTTGTTTGGATCCAAGCCAAAAATTTGTCAATTCATTTTTTTAGCATCACAACCATTTGTCTGGTTTACTATCAATGTTTCCCCACACTAATGCAAATTCTATTGTATTAAATTTGAGAGGACAAAACTTACAAAGGTTTTGGCACTACCAAAATATGGTAAAATTTACTACAAGATACTTAAAAGTGTGGTATTTGCTGGTAAATACTGTAAAAACTTAAATTTGCCTGAGGACATTTAGATATGGGTAATTTACCATATGACTGTAAGGCTATTAAAATATTATTTCCTTTAGAGCTCGAGAGAGAATTTAACTAAAATAACTTTGCTACCATGACTTCTTCCGCCCATCCAACCAGCAAAAGGGATGGCAAAATCTTACCGACAGCAGAGGAAGCTTCCAGTGGCGAGGAGGAATAGAGAGTGGCAGTGATCAGGATGGCCGCCTCGAACTTATAGTTTTTTACTTCCTCCATCCCATTTTTATCACCCCTAAGGTTTTGTGAGATTTTTCTTTAAAATGATTATCTAACAAGTGTTTCTTTATTTATTTGTGCAAAGAATAAATGTACATATATTGCATGCAACCAATCAAGATTAATTTCTATTGTTGCAATGGCATGCAATATTTAAAACATTAGCAATCCATGGAACTAGAAGCGATGAAGCACTTTAGCTGATGATAACTAATTTGAGAATGATAAATATTTTCGTATCCTTAATCTTAGTGTCATTTGCTTAGTGTGTGATCGAATTGGGATGGGGGAGTAGTGTATACCAGCAAATATCACACTTTTTAAGTATCATATAGCAAATTGTGTCATTATTTTCTTAAGGCTAATGGCGTCCTCATCCTACTAGTCATATTTCTTGCTTTTCTTTCTTTATTTTACCTGAGAAGATATGAACAGTTATCAACATTTTAGGTGTGTTCTTTTATGCTAGCGGGATGATCGGAGAAATGCGCATGCAAACGGTGTGATTTTGTTAAAAAATGAATTTCTAAGATAACTACTTAAAAAGTCAGTTTTCAACTTAACAATATACAATTCATTTACTAGTCCTCTTAAATAATTATCATAGATCATTCAGTTATTCAATCATCCAGCACAAAACAACTTAAAATGTTTGTTTTCGTAACCACAATTTATCTCACCTTGCCATGGCAAAAATTTGTGAGTCAATTAGGCAAAATTGTCACAAAATTTTGCAAGTCAATTAGACTGTTTGGTCGGTAGCTATACTTATGGAATATTTTTATACTTCACTAGGTACACCTCACATGTCAACGATATAGAAAAGGAGTGGCGAAGTTAATTACCTATTACTAGCCAGAGAGTGGTTCCAATTTTATTTAGGGTTAATTGGACCCATGCCATTATAATTTTCACGGATTTGAAATATGCCACTAATATTTAACTATTTGTAACCATACCATTATAATTTCGTAGGTATTAGATACATGCCACTACCTAACCGTTCAAGCCATTTTATAAAATTTTTGGACCATATTGCCCATTTCTTCTTCCTCCATCCCCACACCTATCTTTCCTCTTCATCTCTTCCATCCAGCCAGCTGCAAACCCCTGCGCTTCCACGCTGGCAGTGGGGATAGCTTGGGCACTGGCGGAGAGAGCGGACATACAGCAAAAATGAGAAATTGATCGAAACAGTGAACATGAAATCGCCCAAACAGTGAAAAGAAAAACTGATGGGGGATAAAATATTTCTGCTTTAAATTTGGATGGATATATAGAAGGAAACATCCATTCGTGTTAGCTCGTCCATGAACATATCGGCAGAGGGCTCATTAATCTGAGAGCTCATCCAATTAAACATACAAAGCACCCATACTTAATATTTCTCACCGAATCAAATGAGAAAAAAATAGAAGAAAAGACCAATAGTCCAGGAAAAAAAAGAAGTGATATTTTTAGGGGAGATATGTTGCTTCGCGAGCTGTTGATTAAGCCGCCGCACCGCGCATGCTGGAGGCAGAGGATGGCCTCGGTACCCGAGGAGGAGGCGTTGGGGTTGACCGGTTGAGGTCGGCCAAATCTGTGATGGCCAGATCGGGAGGAGAAGAATAGGATAGAAAGAGAATGAAGAAATGGGTATTTTGGTCCAACAAAGTTAGAAAATGTCTTTAAGAGGTAAGGAGTGGCATACATCCAATAACTACAAAGTTATAATGGCATCACTCCAAATAAATAAATAGTAATGGCATATTTCAAAACTAGGAAAGTTATAATGGCATGAATCTAATTAACCCTTTTTATTATCCAAATCTTTGTCAAGTTAGTGAAAAAAAAATATGACAAGCTTACTTAACCAAACATCGACCCTCTATATATGTACCACGCAATGCGCCAGATAGTAGCCACATTCTCCACATAGGGAAAAAGCAGATTAGGCCACGGTTGAAGCGATGGTGATTCCAGTGCTGGCTAGCTTGAGATAACAAGTTAATAATTTGAAATTCCAATTTTCCTTATTGCCAGGCCGGCCTGTCCTTAACTCGATTTTAACCATCTCCTCAGAGTCCAGGCTGTTAAATACTTAAACGTACATGTCGCCTAGCCGACTTCCAGCTGACGAGGCCACCTGTTAACCTGGGGAGGGCGGCTGGCGCTTGTCAACTAGGTGCTCTCTGCGCTCCCATCTTACATGATGGGAGCAATGCTTCTTCTAAAAGAAATCATTGACGCCATTGATAAACGCCGTCATGCTTTCTTCTGTGCAGGCGAAAATAGTTGCCACGGCGGGGACTGCAAAGTGGCGTGGGATGTCGTTTGTTCCCCTAAAGACAAAGGCGGGGTTGGCATCAAAAACCTCTATGTTCAAAACAAATGTCTTCTTCAAAAATTCCTCGTCCGGCTACATGAACCTAGGGACGCTCCATAGCTACTCTGCTTCCGGGAGAACTACGGCTGGTCTGCGACTGTTAACCTTGGCGACCCCGTCCCTCGCCCAACCCAGATCTAGCGTGATATTTCATCTGGGATCCCAGAATTCTGACGACACACTTGTGCGATCCTTGGTGACGGGACTTCCATATCGTTCTGGGATGATCAGTGGATCGGACAGCCCCTTACCCACCGCTTCCCTGCACGGAGATCTGGGCGACGTTGACTCCCGTCACGGCCGATCCCTGCCTGTTGCTGGTGTTTCCGGCCATGTGAAGGCCGGAGAAGAAGAAGTCTTCCACGGTGATGGCCGCTGGGTCCTTGCATGCAAATCCATTGACTAGAACTGCAAGTTTGCCCAAACATGTAGATAGTTCAATCGGATTAGTTAACAACAATATTACCCTGTTTAACCCTAATGACATGTACACGCTATATTACTGATTTAAATGCACATATAAGTAAAATATATGGAAACTAATTATAGCATGTTTGCAGTATTACCTTGCGACATCTTGTCAGCGACGCAGAAGTCCTGGAGTTGGCTGGGATCGGAGGCGAAAGCATGCGAAATCGATGCGGCCAGGAGGGCAAGGAGGAAGAACCTTGTTGAGGCCATTAGGACACTAATCACTAAATCAAGTGAGTGTCAATTTGAGCAGGAAACAAAGGACGCAACGCAAAGTTTCTTGTGATGTGATGAACTGATGATGATGCTTTGCTGTGTGCTTCAAACGGGGTGAGAGATACCCAGCATATATCGAGATGGAGTAGAGTAGGAGGATTAAGTTGGCTTGTGCTTGCTCTGTGCTAGAGAAAATTTATTAGATGTTTAATATGTATTGAGGTTTCAAGAAATGGTCTACGCCAATTCTCTGGTAATTTGGAACAAGTCTGAATAAACGCGTTGTGGCATGCCTGCAGCAGCGGCTACAGCAAATTCAGTCAGAAGCTAATATATATATGCATAGCTTCTGACTGATTCTTCATCATGTGTAAATTGTGCTCTCTCCAGGTGGACTCGATGGTAACGACACCTGCTTAAACAAATTACGTCAAGCAACAATTTAAGCTATGCATTACGCGTTCCTCGTTCGGTTAACAAATTCTGTTTGGGAAAATTACGTTTTAATTAGGTATCATTATCATTGAGAAATGCATGCTGAGTCTTCCGGTTAGCACCGCAACGTGTGGGTTAGTCCAATCTATTCGGTTTCAAGCCTCACCTCATCTCAATAAATTTTGATATAGGAGTCCCTCCTCCAACGTTTAATTAGGCATCATTTTGTAGATAGTATAGGCGTGTAGTCAATCCTCTGTCATTTCGGTTGGTCGAAGGAGTTTTAATCCCGTCTTCTTGGAAGGAAGCAAGCAATGAAAAGCAAGCATTATTATTTACTTACGTGCATTTTTCTCCGGAACAAATATGGTGTTAATTTTAATTGCTATGATGAGATAAGAATATTACAATGGAGATCGGACCATTGTCAATCGATGATCAGGCCGGCCGGCAAACAGCAAGACCAGTAAAAAATTAATATGATCCATATATCCACCTTGGACAGCATTAATAGCCACGGCTGCTAAGCCTGCAGATACAGCACTCATCCATGGCTTAGACTTCTTCAAGCACAAAGTATGTATGATAACATTAATAAGATTTATTTCAGGATAGATTGGTATATATATCTGCAGACTGCAGGTTGCCCATCCACGCAATATTATGTATTTATGTATGACGCCTTCTTCCTATCTAGCTACTAGCTAGCAGTGACTCGTTCTTGGTGCTGTACGACGCATGCATGGCATGCACAGACACACAATATTCTGTCATCACAATCATCACCAGAGATTTCAGAGTTCAATAGGCTATTCTGAAACCTGAACTCCCCTAATAAATACCAGCTTTCCTCTCAATCCATGAAATTCTTCATCATCAGTTCATCACAATATATCATCAGAGCAATCTGCTATACCATAAGTATTCTTTTCTGTAGAGAACTCTCTGCCTCCTCCAGGCTCCAGCTATGGCTGCTGTTGGAGCCTGCTTCCTCCAGCAGCTTGCTGTCGTTGCCCTCTTGGCTCTGTGGTGCTCTCATGGCGCCATCGCCTCCGATCGAAGTTTGTTCGACATGGCAGGGGCTGCACCCAAGATGAGGTGGTCCAAACAGAAGATCGAGTTTTCAGATGAGGACCACCCCAAGGCCACTGTTATCCCAGGACGATATCTGATCGTGGTCGAACCCACTATTCGGAATATCAAGGTAGCACGAGTTCTCATCGATGGCGGCAGCTCCATCAACCTTCTCTTCGCCATCACCTTGGATGCAATGGGGATTCCACGAAGCGAGTTGACACCCACCGATCAACCCTTCCACGGAATCACTCCTCAGTCATCGTCCAAGCCATTAGGCAAGATCACGCTTCCTGTGACTTTCGGCCAAGCGAGCAACTTCCGAACAGAGCAGATCACGTTTGATGTTGCTGAGTTTGACACAGCATACAATGTCATCATCGGGAGAATTGCACTCGCGAAGTTCATGGCCGCATCTCACTACACGTATCAAGTGCTCAAGATGCCCAGGCCGAAGGGAACAATCACTATTCAAGGGAACGCAAAGCTGGCGGTCCAATGCGACAAGTGGAGCCTCGACATGGTCGAGCACACACCCAGCCCACCCGCCACAGCCGAGCCACCCAAGAAAGTGAATAAAACAACCAAGACGCCGAAACCAGACGGCGCAATCAAAATCGTTCCACTCTCCAGTGCTAACCCCGACAAGACAGTCAAGATCGGGGCATCAATGGACGAGAAATAGGAACTCGCGCTCATCACCTTCCTCCGCGACAATGCTGACGTGTTCTCTTGGCAGCCGTCCGACATGCCGGGGGTCTCCAGGGAGGTGATTGAGCACAAACTCATGGTGCGACCCGATGCCAAGCCAGTAAAACAAAAACTGCGGAGATTTGCACCAGATCGGAAACAGGCCATATGAGAAGAGCTCGATAAACTTCTCAAAGCTGGATTCATCAGAGAGGTACTCCATCCAGAGTGGCTAGCCAACCCAGTTATGGTGCGGAAGGCCAACGGGAAGTGGAGGATGTGCGTCGACTTCACCGACCTCAACAAGGCGTACCCCAAGGATCACTTCCCTCTTCCTTGAATAGACCAACTGGTGGACTCAACAGCTGGTTGCGAGTTGTTAAGCATCCTTGACGCTTATTCCGGCTACCACCAAATCAGCATGGCAAAAGAGGATGAGGAGAAGATAGCATACATCACGCTGTTCGGTGTATTCTGCTACGTTAAGATGCCGTTTGGACTGATAACCGCAGGAAACACTTTCCAACGCACGGTCCAAGGGGCACTTAACGATCAGCTTGGGAACAATGTCGAGGCCTACGTCGATGACATTGTTGTTAAGACCAAGATAGGCAACTCATTGATTGACGATCTACGGGAAACCTTCGACAACCTCTGACGATATCGTCTCATGCTCAATCCTGAGAAGTGCACGTTCGGAGTACCATCGGGCAAGCTGCTCGGGTTCCTCGTTTCTGGCAGAGGAATAGAAGCAAATCCCGAGAAGATCAAGGCAATCGAAAACATGAAGTCGCCCACAAGACTCAAGGAAGTACAGAAGCTAACCGGATGCATGGCGGCACTAAGCAGGTTCGTCGCTAGGATGGGAGAACGAGGATAGCCTTTCTTCACTCTGCTGAAAAAACAAGAAAAATTTGTATGGACACAGGAAGCCGAAGAGGTGTTTATCGCACTCAAGCGCTACCTGTCAAATCCCCCTGTACTTGTTGCTCCTCAACCTAATGAAGAATTATTCCTCTATATTACCGCCACACCATATTCCGTGAGTACTGTCATTGTTGTCGAGAGAAAGAAGGTGCAAAGACCAGTCTACTACGTCAGCGAAGCTCTCCATGACACGAAGACAAGATACCCACATATCCAAAAACTACTCTATGCAGTAATCATGACGTCAAGAAAGCTACGCCACTACTTCCAAGCCCACAGGGTCACAATTGTCTCTTCCTACCCTCTTGGTGAAGTCGTGAGAAACAAAGACGTTGTCGGCCGCATTGCGAAATGGGTAGTCGAGCTAAGCCAGTTTGATGTCCACTTTGTGCCACGAACAGCCATCAAGTCCCAGGTTCTCGCCGACTTCGTAGCCGATTGGACTATGCCTGAAAGCAGGTCAGACAGTCAAACCGACAACGAAATATGGACAATGGCGTTCGACGGCACACTCAACAGCCAAGGAGCAGGGGCAGGGTTCATCTTGACATCACCTTCGGGAGATCAGTTCAAGCATGCAATTCACCTCAACTTCAAGACGACCAATAACACAGCCGAGTACGAAGGACTACTCGCCGGGATAAGAGCTGCAGCTACACTTGGAGTCAAGCGACTGATTATGAAAGGGGATTCCGAACTAGTCGCAAACTAGGTGCACAAAGACTATAAGTGCTCTAGCCCCGAGTTATCCATGTACCTCGCAGAAGTCAGGAAGATGGATAAAAGATTTGATGGGATCGAGGTCCGTCACGTATATCGCAAGGACAACATCGAGCCGGACGATCTAGCATGGCGTGCGTCCAGACGAGAGCCACTAGAACCCGGCACCTTTCTGGACATCCTGACAAAGCCATCAGTGAGAGAGGCAAACGACGAAGATAGCCCAGTCGCCCCCGACATCAGCTCGGAGGCTACAGAGGCAGAGCGCGCCATTGCCGACATCGAGACCACGGACGACTGGCGGACCCCACTCATTAAATTCATAAGTAGCGACGAGTTGCCCGAGGACGATGCAGAGGCCAAGAAAATAACCCGTCAAGCAAAAATCTACTGTATGATCGGCGACGATCTATACAAGAAGGCGCCAAACGGGGTACTTCTCAAATGCGTCTCGTCCGACGACGGCAAACACCTCCTCCTCGACATACACGAAGGAATCTGTGGATCACATGCCGCCGGTCGTACATTGGTCGGAAAAGCCTTTCGACAAGGATTTTTCTGGCCAACTGCCCTCAAAGACGCTTGCGACATGGTACAACGGTGTAAAGCTTGTCAATTTCACAGCAAACACACAAAGCTACCAGTGCAAGCACTGCAAACCATCCCTCTCACTTGGTCGTTCTCGTGCTGGGGGCTCGACATTCTCGGACCATTCCCACGAGGACAGGGCGGCTACAAATTCCTGTTCGTGGCGATCGACAAATTCACCAAATGGATCGATGCAACACCCACAGGGGAAATCAAGGCCGACAACGCCATCAAATTCATCAAAGGGATATTTTGCAGATATGGATTGCCTCACCGCATCATAATGGATAACGGTTCCCAGTTCATCAGTGCCGACTTCCAAGATTACTGCATTGGACTGGGAGTCAAGATCTGCTTCGCCTCGGTTTCTCACCCTCAGAGCAATGGACAAGTCGAGAGGGCAAACGGCATAGTACTACAAGGGATCAAGACCTGTGTCTACGACAGGCTCATGTCACATGACAAGAAGTGGGTCGAAGAGCTCCCCTCGGTACTCTGGGCCGTGTGCACCACACCGACAACGTCCAACAAGGAGACACCTTTCTTTCTCGTGTACGGCTCAGAAGCCATGCTCCCTACCGAGCTACGACATCAGAGTACATGAGTACAGAAGTACTCCGACGAGGATCAGGAGGAACAACGAAACGACGACGTAAACCTACTCGAGGAACATCGAGAACGAGTTGCCGTCCGGGCAACTAGCTACCAACAGGCCCTTCGTCGATATCACGAGAAGCGCATCCGAGCACGCATACTTTCGATCGGCGACTACGTCCTCGGGCGAGTTCAAAGCCAAGTAGGGCGAAACAAACTCTCACTCAAATGGGAAGGACCGTACACGATCACACAAGTCTTGCGGCCAGGCGCATTCAAGATTGCAGACGGCGACGGTCACGAGTTAGCAAATTCTTGGAACATTGACCAATTGCGTAAATTCTATGTATAAGTCAATAGTATCCATACTTGTAAGACATCTTACAACTTCAATAAAGCCTATTTTTAGGTACAGATTGCAATCAAAGTGTCCCTTCCCGATGATCCCTTACCCAGATGACACCTAGCGTTGAAACCTATCCTCATGTCCCTTTACGCCGTCTTGATAAGGCCTCCGAGGAACCTAAGGGAACTTCGGCTAGGGACGCCCAGAGCTGATAAGGCCTTGTCGGATCCTGTAGAGACGAAAGACCATGTAAGATCTGGTCGTGTAAGAGTTCTTGCCGTGCGTATTAACCAAGCCGTGTAATTGGAAATGGACTTTCCAACTTCACGGCTGGGGGCTAGGATCAGTGCTTGTTCAACTAAGGCAGGTCAAAGGTCTCAGAGCCTTATCCTCCGAGATGAATTCTCCGACGACAAGGCTGGGGGCTAGGGAGAGTGTATGACTTAAGTGACTGATCGAAGTCGCGAAGTGAGAAGACACTCGTACACACTCCATCCAGAGATACAGAGACTACCAAGAAGGCCAACGCCAGTCCATCGACTGGAACACTTTCTCCGCAAGCGGCGCCATCGACTTCGCCAGCTGGTCTATCTCCGTGGGAGTTCTCCGAGAACGTGCAAACCCTTCGTGGAGGAACTCGAGGTGCAGCTGCGGACGATGATCTCGTATACAGGCCAGCACGTGCCCTCCCGTATATCGGCTCGACCGACGACACTCCTACTTCAAGGCCTCGTCGATACGCTTGTCGATACCTTCAAGCTGGGCGCAGGCCCCATTCAGCCACGAGATGTATCCGGCCGCAGATTCCTCGGGATCCCCGCGAGGTACTCGGAGTTCCTTGCAAACTCCCACCATGGTTGCACAGCAACTCCGGAGGTACGAGTTGAACCACACCTCGCGACCTTGGAGTGCTTCCACGGCCCGATCCCTCTTCACTTCTAACATAGTCCTCTCAAGTTCCGCCACCTCAAACTTCGTCCTCCAGTATTGGATGCGACGATCTCGGTCAGCAAGCGCACTCTCGAGGTCTGCTCAGCATGGAAACGACTAAGTCAAGCTGTCTTCCTCTCCCAAGAACATGCTAAACTGAGTCAATACAGATAGAAGAGCGAAGTGGATCGAAACAAAAAGGACCAACCTAAGGAAGTCGTCGCCATGCCCGTTTCCACGGGCAGATTCTGGTCCACGTCGTCCCGCGGCACATACGGCTTGAGCGCGAGTGCCGGAACGATTACAGGCAACTCAGGCTGCCCGCGCTGCTAGACATTCTCGACATCGACATCTCTACAAGCAACACAAAGTACTCGGAATCAAGATGCTAAAGAAAACTAAGGTGATAACTGCACACACAAAGGCAGTTGGAACCGACAAAAGTTTTACAAAGCATGATTGATTAAGGGGTACAGGTGAGTTGCAGTCCTACTCTTCAAAGAGTGGGAGAACAGACTCTCCCAGATCACCAACTTCTTCCATCACGTCCTTACGTGCGTCGTTAGCCTCCCCCTGATCCTAGATCCTCTGGAGATCGAGTTAAGGGTGCGCCAACCTTACGCACGCGAGGACGTGGCATGCCCCGGTGTAGATCCCGTTGGACATCTCCTCCCCGATCCTGGTCGCGTGCTTGGAGGGGATCGCCTCCATCACCGGTGCCAGTTCCGCAAGCGAAGACGTCAGCGAGAATTCGTCGGGGTTCGCCGGGATGGTGGTTGTGACACCACACTCCCCGACGAGCTAGTGAAGGCTGGCATAGGTGACCCGCAGCGAACCACGGATCTCCGACTGGTTGTTCTCGAGCTCTGACATGCGGTTCTCGAGCCCCTGCTGTTGCCGCTCGTTGCCGGCCACCAGCTCCCTCATTTTTTGGAGGTCCTCGCAACCCTCCGCCAGATCACGCCCCAGCTTGTCGGCGCGTTCATTCGCCGACGACGCCGCCGCTGCCCTCGCCTCTGCAATCTCGCGACCTATGCCGCGAGCCCCGGCCTCGAGGATCCGCCCCATCTCGACTTGGAGCTCCTCCCAGGAGAGGACGTCAGTAGGCGGGCCTCGAGCAGGCACAAGATCGCTGGCAGGGCCGCTGGGCGTCACCTCACGGCTCCTGGGCGCGACCACGACATCTGTCAAGGCCACCGCAGGAGACGTGCTGGAGTTCCCTCCGGACCCATCTTGTGCCGCCTTCGCCCGCGCCGCCCTACGAAAGATTGCCATGTTCGATATCAAGACAAGCTGCCAGAATTTGATCAAAGGAAGGACATCAAATTTCGTCCACTTACTTCTCACCAAGTGTCACCAGCCTCTGCCGTCGCGGAGGCGGGGGAGACGCATCCGAAGCCTAAGTAAACCGAGTACGATGTGAGGACGACTTCTTCTGACTACGTAATCGTAACCAAAGAGGCTTACCGATGGGGTGGGTGTTTTCCGGCGGTTGCCGAGCACGGAGGAAAACCTCCTCCCTCTCTTCGGAACATTGCCGCCACTGGTCGTAGCAGCAGCAGCGGCAATGGCCACGTCGGACGCCTCCTTGGCGACGTCCTCCTTCAGCGACGCCACCGCCTGGTGGTCCACGAGCGGCCCGATGATATCAGTTAGGGGGAGAGCCTGCACTGCGTGAAGTCACAATGCGATCCCGGAAGAAAAAGACAAAAAGGCCGTCGAATACACTCACGTTGATTGTGGTTTCGCGTTTGGCTGCCCCCTTCTCGCAAAGAGGGACGGGGACGTTGCTCGCCGTTGTAGGGCCGCTGACCATCACTTGGCTGACGCGGCGCTCCACGGTCTCGATGTTCAAACCTGTAGATCGAGAACCAGAATCGATAAGTCAAGAGGAATACGCACTTAAGGAATGGAGTCCAAAATACAAGAAAAATACCTTGAGGAGAAACCCGGGTCACGTCCTCCGGCCCAGAATAGTCAAAGGCTGGGTGGGCTCGAGCCTGGAGCGGCTGGATCCGCCTAGCAATGAAGTCGGCGGCGACTTCATACCTCGACAACCCTCGCACTCGGAGGTCATCGATGGCATCGATGAAAGACTGAAGGGAAGGGGTTAAGGGCGGGTTTGGCGGTCCAAGACGAAATCTTGTATAGTTGTTCCTTAGGAACAACAAAGACTGGATCTGAATTTTCTATCTGAAGATAGAACCACCTCGCCCGCCATTTCCTACGAGAAGAGGGGCACTGGAAGGGGATGTAGCGCGACTTCAGGCCATCCCGAAGTCAGAAACCGACGCATCCAGATACCCTATTGGATTCCATCCAACGCAGCCCGTAGTAGAAGCGAAAGAGGTCAAGAAACGGCTCTACCCCAATGTAGGCCTCACAAAGATGCAAAAAGATACCGAGGAAGGCGATAGAATTGGGGTTCAAATGGAGCAAAGAAAGACCATAGAAGTTGAAGACCAAAAGAAGAAACTCAGAGGGAGGAGGAAGAAAACCACAGAGAATATAGTCCTCAACCGCAACCATGCAGCCCAGGACAGGCTGGTTATCTCTCCATGGTCCCGCGGCCGGGGAGAGCGCCGTCCTCCTGTAGCTTCTTCAGCGACGCACCGGTGGAAGTGGACTTGTCAAGATCCATAGCCGTCGGAGATCGCCGGAGGAGGGATTGAGATGAACAAGCTAGGGTTTTGCGGGAGCGGAGAAGACGAGGAGCGTTTGGAGGCTGAAAAGTTTTTCCGTAACAGGCGGACTTCAAAATGGATCCCCAAAACTCCCTTAAATAGGCGCACTACGACGGTTCGAATTCCAAGGAAAGGAGAGAGATGACCGCCAGAGATTTCTGGGTCCGTTACGCCGGGCATTATTCCGCAGTTGTTTCTCCTCTTCCCCAACCTCTCTCACCTGATCTGTTGCCCGTGTCACAGGATTAGGGGGCTTTGCTCTTGCTTGAAAGGCACCTGGATCCTATGCTCTATGAGGCCACGATGGGAGGTTCCATCTACTCCCCTGATACTTCCTTGCCTCGTACTGCTTCTCCTGTGTTTGTTCTTTCAGCTGCTGGAGACACATAGGCGACACCAGTTGAGGAGACCCGGCATGATGTGGAGGAGTTCCCGGCGGAGGTGACCACACCCATCCTGTTGAGAATATAGGCATATAATGATTTAATATATTCTATAAATAAATCATAACATTGCAGATGTATACTAGCATTAACGCATCATTAGATCTACATATGTAAACTAAGCAGTAAAACATGAATAGATCAAATTTGCGCAACATGTCGAACACGTACCGAGGTGGCGGAAAGACCGGCTGCTCGGCAGGAACTACTCGCGGTTGCGAGCATCGACGAAGGCGCGCAGCACGCGAGTGGAGAGGAAGGCGAGCCGTCGCGAACAAATAGGGAGCAGTCGCGCGAAGCGCTTCCCAAAAACCTTATTGCCGCCTTCTCCCGGTGCAGGACGTCGAAGGCAGAGGTTCCGGAGACCTGCTCTCCCGATCACCGGTGCACGCTGGCGAGCGGGATGGAGTAGTCTACGAGCGACGGCGCAACACAGAGGAGGAGGCAAACCCTAGATTGATTTCGCGTGTGTTGTGTGAAGGCGGTGGCTCGGTTTATATAGAGATAGGTCGCTTGATCAGGGCGCCCGCACGATCTCCACTCCGCATAACCGAACCGGATAAGTCGCGCGTAACTTATCCGGACTCCACGCCGTTTTCACGCACCGGATTTTTCGGAATGTCTCCTACAACAAAACAAATCCAAATTTTCTTGCAGCAAAACAAAACTGCAAAAGGAGGCTGCATCTGCGCAAGGGTGAGGAGCCAATTTTGCGGACCATTCGACGCGTACGTTGTGCACGCGCGCCGCCTGCCCTGCCAGGCGAGGCAAGCGAGCGCGCGCGTGTTCCCCCTCTTCTCTCCACCACACATGCTTCAAGTGGCTAGGAGGGCATCCTCCCTTTTAAGGAGGTCCCCCTCTCCTAGAATAAGCAAGGTGGTACTAAACTCCACATGCATGCCATTCCATGAGGTGGGCTTTTGTGGTTTTCCAAAGAATTAATCTTCAAGTGGGCTAAGGCCCATCCATTAATTCCAACACATCCAGCAGCCACTCCTTCCTGCGCCAGGAACCAAGCCACGCCGCCTATGCCGCAACAAGGTGATTACTCCAATACAAAGGCAAAGTGCAAGACTGGCCTTGAAAGCCAGACGCAATACAAAGCTTGATTTAATTGCGCAAGAAATACTGGCAAAGAAATTTGGCGTTCTTGATGATAATAAGCGTCTAGATGACCAAATTAAGAAACTTTACTTGCAGCACTACAAGAAACCGCTCTCCCCAGCAGACATGAAGACAATCACGACACTGGTGGAGAATGGAGGCTGCAAAGGCGTTCGGCTGCGTGCCAAGAGGGCGACATCGGTGGTGCTGATATGAAGCCCCAACCGCGACAGAAGACTGCCGGCCAATTGTTGATGATGTTAAGCAGATGGCTTTTGATGTTTGTAATGCAAATGTGCACCTCTTTGTGTTTCTGCCAAGTTTCTTGGCTGTGTTTCAGAGATGGCCATTTGCATCAGAAGTCCTCCCCTACAGATGGAGTCTCCCCCAGTAGTAATGACTTCTATTCATGTCGCAGTTGAACTGTTTCATCCTCAATTGGAATGTCAGAGGCTTGATCAGCCAAGTTAGAAAAAAAAGAGTTAAGCTGTTGGTAGAGCAGATGAATGCTACAATGGTTTGTCTCCAGGAAACAAAGATGAATCAAATCTCTGATGTGGATGTATTGCATACTCTGGGTTCTCGTTTCAAAAACGAATTTGCTTTTCTCCCTGCTGATGGAACCAGAGGAGGAATCCTCCTAGCCTGCAATGATAACTTTTTCAGCCTCTCTAATGTTCTCCTGAAGTAGTACAGCCTCACAGCCACAGTGACTATGAAAAATGACGGCATCGCATGGACGATAACTGTGGTCTATGGACCTCAGCAAGATGCCCAGAAAATTGAGTTCCTCACTGAGCTACAGGAAATAAAGCAACTGGTTCTGTCACCTTGGCTGCTAATAGGAGATTTCAATCTAATCTACAAAACCTCAGACAAGAACAACAGCAGGCTAAATAGAGGTATGATGCAGAGGTTCAAAGGAACTTTAGATAGATTGGAGGTAAAGGAGCTGCCTCTTTCAGGAAGGAAATTCACTTGGACACAAGAGTGTGATAACCCAACCCAATCAAAAATTGACCGTGCTTTTTGCTGTCCTGATTGGGATGTTCTTTTCGACTCAGCACAAATGTCTGCCCTCCCTTCTTCCTGTTCAGACCACGCCCCCTTATTCATAACAGGTTGTGTGGAAAGAGAGCAAAATAACTCCTTCCGTTTCGAGTCCTTTTGGCTAAAATTCCTAGACTTTCTTCAGATAACAGCGGAGTCCTGGAACAGACCTTTACAGACCACCAATCCTTTTGCATGAATTAATTTAAAGCTAAGAAGGCTTGCAAGAGATCTCAGAAGATGGAAATCAACCAAAATAGGAGACACGAGATTGCAGCTGGCAATTGCGAATGAAGTAATCTTTCAATTAGATGTTGCTCAAGAGGATAGAGTTTTGTCAAATGAAGAACAGTATCTTCGAAAATTTTTGAAAGTAAGAGTGCTTGGCTTAGCAGCTATGGAGAGAATTCGCTTAAGACAAAGAGCCAGGATCACATGGCTAAAACATGGGGATGTCAATTCAAAGTTCTTCCAAATCAAGGCGAACGGTAGAAAGAGAAAAAACCACATCCTGCTCCTCCAAACACCGAGTGGTATTGCTGTCACAAAAAACCAGAAAGAAGAAGAAGTGAAGCGATACTTCACTCAAAAACTAGGTTCTTTTGGCCTCAGAAATCAACGACTAAATTGGGCTGCCCTCAACATACCTTCTTTAGATCTCTCAGACCTTGATGAGACTTTCACTGAAGAAGAACTTAAATCTGTCATTTCTGATCTACCCTCGGAAAAAGCCCCTGGCCCGGATGGTTTTATTGGGGCTTTTTTCAAGCAGGCCTGGGATATAATTAAAACAGATATGTTGCAGGCAGTAACTTTCTTTGGAGATTTGGGATATTCAAGGCTGCAGGACCTAAACTCGGCACATATTTGTCTCATTCCCAAAAAGGCTGATGCTTCGAAAGTGGAAGATTTTCGACCGATAAGCCTAATTTATAGCTTTGCAAAGATAATTGCCAAACTGCTAGCCAACAGGCTTGCACCTAAGCTAGGAGATTTGGTCTCCCAAAGTCAAAGTGCGTTTATTAGGAAAAAAGCAATTCACGACAATGTCCTGTTCATCCAAAACATGATCAAAGCATGCCATAGAGCAAAAAAGCCAACTCTTTTCCTTAAAGTTGACATTTCGAAAGCCTTTGACACAGTTAATTGGCCATATCTGTTAGAGGTCCTGCAAAACTTCGGTTTTGGTCAGAAATGGTGTAATTGGATTTGTAACTTGTTGGGTACCTCCTCCTCGTCAATTCTCCTGAATGGTACCTCAGGGCAGGTAATAGAACATGCAAGAGGGATGCAAGAGGGCTCCGTCAGGGAGACACCCTCTCCCCCATGCTTTTTATTCTTGCAATGGAACCTTTACATAAATTGTTTCTAAAGGCAGAAGAGTCTGGACTTTTGTCAAGTCTCCAAAGACAAAGACGTTTCGATGTTCTCTCTACGCAGATGATGTTACCCTTTTCATAAAGCCAATTCGAGACGAGATGCTAGTTCTTCGTGGTATTCTCTCTGTTTTTGCAGAAGCCAGTGATCTTTACACAAACATGGAAAAAACATAGATATACCCGATTAGCTGCAATGAGATCAATCTTGATGAATGTCTATCCATCTTCCCAGGCAAAGTTTCAAACTTCCCATGTAAATACCTTGGTCTCCCTTTGCACACAAGAAAATTAAGAAAAGTAGAACTTCAGCCTTTGGTGGATAAAGTGGGATCAAGGATACTTGGTTGGCAAGGTCGATTCTTCACTTCGGCTGGCAGAGAAGTGTTAGTCAAAAATACTTTGTCCTCAACCCCAATTTACCACTTAACGATTCTACAACAAAATAAATGGCTATACAAGCGAATTGACAGATTTAGACGAGCTTTTCTTTAGAAAGAAAACGACCCTGAAAATGTTAGTGGGGACAGCTGCCTCCTCAACTGGTCTGAGGATTTGGAATCCTCAATTTGGAGAAGTTCGCGCGGGCTCTACAACTCCGTTGGCTTTGATATGAATGGAAAGATAAACATAAGCCATGGATTAATATGGAAATTCCATGTGACGAGGTGGACAGAATCAGAGATAATTAAAGATGAGGGTGAGTTCGCCTCTCCGCAGCGCTCCGCCAGTTTTCGGGGCGACGTGCTCGCTCGCGCTTGTGTCCACGTCGCCCCGCTCCCTCCCGCGCGCGAGACGCGGCCGCTGTGGGCCCATCTCATCCGTTCTCCCGCGCTTTGCCCGCCCTCTTTCCCGCGCTCGACGCGAGCACGCGGTAGCGCTGCAGCTGCTGCGGGCTTGGGCATCTGCTTGTTGGGCCGGCACTACGAGGCCCAATAAACGACGGCGCTTTGGCAGGCAAGCCATTTCACCTCTCGCTCATTCATCGGTCCGGCGCACTTTGCAGCCGTCCATCGTGCGACAGTGGACGGCAGAGATAGCTGGCTGCCCTCGTCCGCCTCCCCCAAAACCCTAGCTGCGGACCTGCGCCGAAGCAGCCGCTCATCCTCCCTCTCCGCCGGCCTCCCCATCTCGATTTCTCCCTTCTCGTCGGGCGATTTGCGATGACGGCGTCGCCGCGCGGACGTGCGGCGAGGCAGCCAGTGACTGGGACGGCATCCCCACAGACCGCAGCAGGCAGGACAGGAGGCCAGCCAGGTGGGCACGGGCAGCTGTGGCAAGAACGCTGCGCGGACGAATAGCATGCTCCCCTCCCTTCCCATGCGAGGCTGCGACTCATGAGCTCGACAAAGAGGCGGTTGATCTTTTGGCACTGATCTCTATCTCCACGGTGAGCGCTTGGTGCAGGGTCGAAGCAGTGCCAGCAGCGTTGAGGATGCTTCAGTATATCCCTCCACTACAAGTCCCCAAATCTGCAGGTACAAGCTCCCGTTCTCTCTCTCTTCTTTTTTTTTTTCATTTCTTCTTTCTACGATCTGCATTGTTCTTGCCTAAAATCCATGTTGTGCTCTGCTATAATATATGCTTCTGCTGTGCGATAGTAATACAACGCCGAACAGAATTAATGCCAAAGAGATTATAGATTCAAAGCTTATCTCCTGTCGCTGCTAGGTAATTCGGTTCTGTTTTATTAGTGCGCGTGTACTGATTCGGTGAAACAACCGAGTTGATCTGCTGTAGTGTAGTGCTAATTGATCTTCTCACCCTTAACAAGGGATTACTTGTTTGTGTGTGCTGCTAACGTTTTGTCATATGAGAAAGTGACAAGCGCCTGGAACTGATAATTATTTAGCATGATTGATTATGACATGCATGAAAGCTGCCATTTTCCATCATTTTGCAGGTGCTTTAGAACGATATCTGTTCTATTCCATGCCTCCCGTGCCCATGTTTTGTTAACTGAGAGGCTCAGATTCTGGATTTAGATTGACTTGGATATAGCTAGGCTGCACTGTGCTGCTGATACAAACTGTTATTCATGGTTGTTGGTCTTGATATTTCAAGACTAGGTTCTTAATTATCTTGATGCATAAATTTTTCAAAGATAGTTTTTTGTGTTTCCCTGTGACATAATACATTGTTATGATGCACTCCTAAGATTTTTTACATGGTGTATTGTGGCAGTTTGGAAGTGTGCATTCATTCAGCCATTTATATGGTTGTTTCTCTGCCACCTTTCTGTCCTTCTTTTCCTTTGCTAGATTTGTCTTTTAAATACAAAATTTATGTAACAAATTAACTCACCTTTCTTTAGACCTATTCAGTTTTTTTTGTCAAAAGAAATTTTTATAATATAAGATACAAAAGCTAATCTATCTCCGATGCCTGCTATTTTCTTGAGCAATAAAATCAGCCATCATAAGCAACAGACCTGAGTTTGCTATACTAAATCCACACCAAGTAATGCTCCAGTTTGTAGGACTGCAGTAGGCTTGTAACAGCTCCTGTGTTAAACTGAACACTGCCTTGCAAACAGATAGAGAAGATTGTAGTGATTTGGTTGTTTAAAAAAGGAAAATTATTATTAGTTAGACCAAAGTATTGAACATTCTGAAGGCCAGGTTTCTTTAATATGAAGTAATGCCACTTGCTCTTCAAAATCTTTGTATGCTGCATTCAATTTCGTAGGTGTAATGCATTCTTTGTTCTTGAATCGATGTTTGGAAAGCTCGTATTCCTCCTAGAAACAGTTCACCGTCGTTTATTTTGAGTGCCATGAAATATTTGGGAAGGAGACTTACAGTGCCTTCGGAACAAATATAGGTTCAAATCTACATTGGCTTGGCAATAAGAAGCATAGCTGTCTAAATGTGGTTTTTTACTCTGCTTTCTGTTTATATGGAGATACAAAACGATCTCTGTGTTTTTTTTCTGTTGTCAGGTTGGATAAACGTGAGATGTTGTGCTGTAAAATGACACCCTTTGCGTGGTGCTGGTGGCCGATGTTCAGAGATCTGGGGACATTCAGAACTAATGGAAGGCTAGACCTTATGATCATGATTCTGTGAAGCTCACAACCCAATGATAGTACTCTCATTTTAATTTTGCACCCCAATATGTTAAGCTTGCATCTAACAAGTATTATATGTATCTATTAATGTAGCACGCAACAATTTTTAGATTCTACTGGTTTGCATCTGTAGAGATCTCTCTATATAAAAATCTAAAAATATATCACTCTTACTCACGATAGGGCGCCGCGAAGCGCGCCTTAAGGTCTAGTTCTGTTCAAGGCAAGCACGCAGATCTCTCTTGGAAATGGAATGAAATGTAAGTTTTGGTCAGACAACTGGCTACAGGGAAGGGCTCCTAAAGACTTGGCACCAAACATTTTCAGATTAGCAAAAAGAAAAGCAAATTGTGTAGCTCTAGAGATGCAAAACAACCACTGGATCACTTCTTTAAGGATGATCACCTCGATTGATGAGATCAATGAATTAGTCTTCTTAGGATCCCAGCTGCAAGAGATCAACCTACACTATAACTCTCTAGGTAACAGCCTGGAAATGGACTCAACATGGGGAGTACACAGCAAAAAGCGCTTATGAAATTCAGTTCCAAGGCTCTGTTGTAAGCAAAAACTTTATGCCACTTTGGAAAGCTGAAGCTGAACCAAAACACCGTTTCTTCGGTTGGCTGATCCTACATCAAAGAACCCTCACAGCGGAAAACCTTTTATTAAGGCATTGGCCATGTGATTGGATATGCAGTCTCTGCACAGAAGCTTTTGAAGATGCAAATCATTTAGCAAAGGAATGCAGTTTCACTATCTTGGTCTGGAACCAGGTTTGCTTGTGGCTAAATTTCTCACAAGTTCCAAATCATCTTGTGCATCAGAACATCTCAGATTGGTGGGAATCTTTAGTAGTTTCATTTCAAGGAAACAGAAGAAAGAAGCTAATAGGAGCCCTTCTAGCAACCTGGTGGCATGTGTGGTTTGAACGTAACAGAAGAATTTTTCAGCAAAAACATCTTAGTGCCACACAAGTAGCTTTTATGGGTAAAGAAAATATAGATCTTATGTAGATCTTGCGCCAAACCTAAAGGTTTGTGCCTTGCGAAAGTTGTTTCTTTTTTGCCTGTAATTTAAAAAGTACCACTGCTTGTAGTGGTCACCTTAAGACTTTGTATCTGCTTATTCTCCTAATATATCCGGCAGATCTCATGCCGTCATTTGCTTAAAAAAAAAACCGTTGAACTTCGCATAGTGTTATCGACTACTCCTTGTTTCTACGGTTCTCACACCGAGATTGACCAGTCGAGAACGACAACAACCCGACATCAGAAGTCGCGACCAGTCACATGAGTTCGTTTAAGCAGAAGTCGGGGGCTACTGTCAGGGTTACGGATAAGGTATACCCTCTACCCTTGGATATACGCTATATATCGATATGGTATACCTGCGCGTATACGGACGTTCTCTGCATACTTTAAGGAAATTCATCACGGAGTCCACAGATGGAAAGATTCCTACCCGGATAGGAATGGGTCATCACTATATCGTGTAGGGTCCGATGTCTCCGAGTCCTACTTGGAAACCACCTGACCTGCGGTATAAAAGGGACCTCCCGGGAGGGCCTAAGGCATCGAATCTCATAGCCAAGACAACCACCACAGCCTACGAAGCCGGAGCCTACAGGAGTCTAGTCGCCGGGTGATCTAGTCGAACCAACTCGACTACGATCTCGTCGGTATCGTCAAGTTCCACGGTTCCCTTTGTATTCTGTGATTTCCATCATATAATCCCATATCAACTGGATTAGGGCTATTACCTATCAAGAGGCCTGAACCAGTATAATCCCTGTTTTCTATTTGCTTGATGTCATATTACTTAGATCCTCGTACCAGCGTACCCCAATACCCTCTATATCCGGTCTACGGGTATCCCCCGTCGACACTTATAAACCCAATCAGCCTTGTGACTTACAAGAAAAAAGTCAGCAAAGTTTTGACATAACGTTTTTAACTGATGGGCACCTTTTCAAATGCATCGTAGTAATTCCAAAGAATTTACTAACTGCTGCAAAAAGGATTTAAACGGTATTGGGCATATTAATTACGAGCAATTTTGCCTAAGCAAAAATTATGCTTAAATCCCAAAGGATCGTAATTAGCCACACCAAAAAGTCATGGGCTAAAAACACTGTATAGGCCTAGGCCCAATAGCATCTTCCGATACCCGGAAATAAATAATGCCGAAGCGATATCCCTTTGTCTTCCTCGCCGCAACACTTGCTCGATCCCCTTTTCTCGCTATAGTACCAAAACTGCCGCCGCCAAAACTAGGGTTCGTTGTTGCGCCACTGTAATAGACCCAAAAATTGTAAAACCTAGAATACATGATATAATCAGTGAAATGGGGTCCCCTCTGTCTTTTGAGATTATTTTGCTCGTTTTTGGATTTTTCATGCATCCATCATCTCATCCTTATGCGTTGAAACTAGCTTGGAATAATTTTAATAATTAATCTGTGTGTGAAAAAATCCTGGAAAAATTCACAAAATTACTATACATTATGGAATACCCTCAATTAAATTGGCATTATTTTATCAGCTCATTTGATACCTCAAATTATTTAGTCAAACCAGTCAAAAACTGGAATTAAAACATATCACTTAGTTCTCTTTTAAAATCTACCACAATAAAACCATAACTCCTCTGACCTTGCTTTTCTGCCATATAGATCATCATGACCTCCTCTACTCAGTATTTTTGCCAAAAATTTCACCTCAGAGTAACCCACTCGAAATGGCCGGTCAAAGAGACAATGTGAGTATGTGATTTAAATTCGAGAAAATTCAACTTGACCTTCTCTCACCCTACCGTATTTCACTTCCACTGGGTCCAGCCTTCCTTGGCCCCGCTAACCAGCCAGTAGTCAAGCCCAGGTCACCACCCAGCCTTCCTACTTTCTCTTCCTCTCTCCCTGTCCTTGTAGGCATTTCGTCGAACACGTGGCATGCGTCTTCTTTTGGAGTGGAGAACAACACCATCCAGCTTTCCTCCACGCCAAGCCGAGCCTTCTCCGCGAAGCCTAGCCATTAGAAGTCACTTCAGGTGGGCCTAGACACCGTGTCTCCGTACCCATCGTCCACCTTGCGCCATTCTCCCCAATCGTCGCATGAGTACGCCTCCATTGAGAGTAGACGAAGTCGTTCCGGCCAAATCTCCGCGCCCCGACCAAATCTCCTCCTCCATTACTCTTCCTAGACAGGAAGCAAAGCTCCTGACACGCCCAGCCGTCCCGTTCCATCGCCGCGCTGCTCGAGAACTGAGACACAGAGACAAGGCCATAGACCGAGCTCACGAGCACCGCATCCAAACTCCACCTTTAAGCCTACCCTTGCGCCAACACTCTCTCCTAGCTCGCCTCTTCACGTTCCAAGTAAACCCAGGGAAGGAAGTCCCTTGGGACAGCCGGAACGCGAGCGCCCACGTCGGCGTCGGCGAGCCCAAAACGCTACCGACTTCCCTCTAGTGAGCCTCGCAAGAAACCACCCGCGTCATCTTTCTTAGCATCCCTCACTGAATCCATTTTACCCTTTTCCTCAGACGAAACGCAGCCGGGCAACGCTGCCTCTTTGACGTCCTTCGCGTCGGCCAGAATACCGCCGCCGCCGCCCTCACCATTGATCCGCTGCCTTGGTGAGCTATAGCTCTATCCCTCGCGCCAGCGCACTCCTAGGACCACCCTAAGCCTTTCCCCCTCAACTTTCCACAAGTTCCATCGCCGGGGGAGCTCCGCCGCTGACGCCACTCGCCGTGAGAGCAGGACACCGTCGCCGGACCTCTCCACGTCGCCTCATCCCCAACTAGCCACAGGGTAAGCTTCAAAGTAGTCCCTAGACCATCTCCTTACTCCTAATAGAGACACTGCCCTCCGTAGCGCCATGGCCACAGCCATCACGAATTGCCATCCTTCTCCCTGTCTATCGTTAGTTCTGGAGGAAGAAGGACTGTGGCACATAAATAGCAAGAAACTTAGGGTCCAAACTGTAGAAGTATCACACATGGAAAAATATGTTCAGGACCTATGCGTAATTTCTAGAAACCCTAGTGCTCAGATGAGAGACTAAAACACTAACCCAATGACATGTGGACCCAGAGCCCTCTCCGTAGTGTAAATAGGAAATTTTGATTTCTGTGATTTATTTTTACTCTATAACATGCTGAAAACTTTGAAAAATCACAGGGAACTCATTTTAACTCCGATTTGAATGAACCAAATTTCAGTATGATTCCCATGTTATTCTCTTTAAAATGGATAGAACAAATCTTGCACAAATATCACGCACATGTACAGCTAAATTCGAATTTTCAAACAGTGAGTAGTAGTCTTTGCAATTTCAGGATTTTAAACTTTGAAAGATTATATCTAAGGCATATGAACTCGGATTCAAATGATTCTTTCACCTAAATTCCTCTAAAATCATCCTCTATCTTCTGTACCAGAATCATGCATATTTGAGCATTTTTAATTTTTGGTGTTTATTTGGTGTTCATCTGAATTTCGTTTAAATTTGAATAGACAACAAAGTTGCAGCCGTAGAGGAGTGCGAGCAGGAACCTGGGACTTGTGAGGAGTTCACTGAGCAAGTCAAGTCCTATTCAATTCCTCCTTCGAACATGTTGAATCCTATATTTTGCAAATGCTATATTGTTTATAAGTTGCATGCGACATTGCAAAATGTGGGATCTTGGTAGAAACTCCTATTTGCTGCACTTATCCTCCTTGATTATTGATTACCTTACTGTTGATATATCTAGGAATGGCTGAGGTACTGTCCAAGTACCAATTTGGGTATATTCGCGCTACTAATATAGCTATTTCTTAGCCATGCTTAGTGTTACACATGTTACAAATGATGGATCATTCACTCTTCAAAATTTGGGCTATTTGAAAACAATGGACAGGGGTGTTGCCTCTGTTATTTGTGAAGTTGAAAACTGAAAATTGATGATTTTAGACTTGGGTGGCAAGTGGTGTGCATATGGTGGTAGTTGCATACTGATAGGGGGAGTGTTCGCTCGAGTCGATTAAGGACCGAGCTATGTGTCACCAACTAAAATTTACAGTGCAACCACATGTGTTATTTATGGGGTAACCTTAGTTATGAAGTTGCTTAATGTCTAACCTTGCATTGGGAGGCCGTAGTAGTATGGACTAGTCGGAATGATGGTTTATGGAGGTACCTAGTGCGGTTTTTGCCTAGGCGCCTAAGCGTATCCAATATAACGGTTAAGTGCCTCGTTGAGGGAACGGATGGTTCGCTTCACGGCGCCAGGACCAGTGAGGGCCTCCTGGACTAGCGGCACTAGGGTTGCTCCTAATGTGGGTTAACACTTGCCATGCTCATGCAAGGTTAGGCTTTGAGTAATGTAGTAACTTCGTCATTTGTTAGCAAATCGGGTACCGTTTGGTACCGTGTGACATGATTTACATGGTTGCTAGTTTGTGTCATGTGGGTACAGTGCACAGCCTCTGCAGGGTGTTGAACTAATCGATTAGCCGTGCTCACGGTCATGAGCGACTTGGTGAAATGATACAAGTATAGTGTTGGTGGTTTAATAAATGTTTTGTGAAATTGGCATGGTGGGAATTTGGTGATGACTTTGCCCGGTGTGGGCTGAAAGTAAAATAGTTACTTGCTGCCATGGAGGGCACAAGGATGATATTAATATGCTTATCTTACTACTACTACTGTTTACTTATTGCTTTACAAATTTCGTTGCAATCTATTACTACTTACTATTGTGAATCAAAATTTGCTTTATGTTGAAATTTAGTCCACAAACATAGCCTCATTTGATCTCAGCTTGCAATAGACATAGGCTTCCCAAGGTTTGGGTAGGACTTGCCAATACGTTTGTATTGACCCACTCTTGTTGTTGTTTTTAGACATTGATGCAGGAAATGAGATGCCTAGTGATGAGTACTTTGCACCGGGTACCGAAGGTTTTGAGGATGGTTCTTTCTAGGGTGATTCCTAGTCGGTTGCCTGTGGTGGTTTGGTAGATGGGCATACCGAAGAATATATATATATATATATATATATATATATATATATATATATATATATATATATATATATTGCTACTGTTATTCCGTTGCGTTTAATCTCTTTCATTTGGCCGGTCGGCCCTATCTATGGATGTGATGACAAGGTTGTGGATGTGTGTACTAGCCACTGATCATGGGACTAGTACGGTGTACGCTCCGGGTATTCGGGAATTCCATCCCCGGGTGCCGACAGCCGCGATCCGCCATTCCCATTTCTTGCTCTTGACAAAAAAATCAATCCTCGCAACCTCCACTCCTCGATCCCCATCCAATCCCTTAGCCCAAATCATCAGAACTTCTCCACTCAAAATCGACCATGGCGGATGAGAGAGAAAACTGGCAGAGTCAATGGGCGCCATCTGATGTCAAGGAGGAAACTCTCAAGGAAATGGTGGCGCATGGAGTGTTGCCAAGCAAAGAAATCATCGGTTGGCGTCCTACGTTTTGGTGAGCCCTTTCCAACCCCTGATACACATGAGATTGTGGTCTTCACCCACTTTTATTATTCAGGGTTTTCTCTGCCCACTTTGAAATTTTTCCGGGGAATCCTTGAGTTTTATGGAATTAACATATATCATCTCAATCCCAATTTTATCCTTCATATCGCAAACTTTGTCCATCTCTGCGAAGCTTTTCTAGCCATCCGCCCTCATTTTGCCCTTTTTCGCCGTATCTTCTTCCTCAAACCATAGCATAACAAAAACAAACAAAAACAACCCTTGCATAGTTGGGGGCTCTGGCCTTCAACTTCGGGGAACCTTGCGGCAAAAATACTTTTCTCTTCCTTTCAAAACTTACAATAAGGGCTGGCATGCTAGTTGGTTTTATGTACAAAACCCTGATCCTGCTTTGCCAGAATAGTCTTGCTCTCCTCCCAAGCACCAAGAAATCTGGAACTCACTCCCATCTGGTGATGAAGCAGCTCAAGCGGTCAAGTTGCTTCAAAAGTTAATTAAAATCAAAGAACAAGGACTCCAGGGGGAGCAGATCACCCGACACTTCATAAAGTGTCGGCTAGCTCCTATAAAGGAGAGATCACGTACTGCTTTTGAATATGATGGGCAGACTGATCCTAACCGAGAAGACCCCAACTCCCTTCAATTCAAAATTATGAAGGAGCGAATGTATAAAATCTTTTCTTCTGGAATTGTGGTTGATTACTCGCATCTACTTCCAGTGGTGCCATACAATGCATTCAACCCTCCTCCAAAGGTAAACTTCTACTTATGTTAACGTCTGCTATACTGCTCATATGGAATATGAACACCAAATCTTTATATACAGGAAAATGCCCTGCTTTGCTCTAATCCTCCGACTGCCCAGCGTTGCTCACCTCGTCATCATTACAGCCAATCTTCTGGTGGTCCAAAGATCAATCCAGGAGCTCAGGAGGATAATGCTGAACAGACTGAACAAGCCGGCTCTCGAAAGAGAAAGCTGGTGATTGATAATAGTGATGACGACAAAGAAGACAAGTCGGCCGGCAAGCTTCCGAGGCAAACTAATCCTCCGAAGAAGAAACAGCCGGTCGTACTATACCAAAAATCCGAAGATCTTCCAGGTAGAAAAAACCTTTTATCTCAATCTTTGAATCACTTCCATGTGCATTTGCCAAATTATAGCCAAACTTTTTTGTAACCTTATCTCAGGAAACCATTGGACATAGATCCAACTGGTAAAACCATCGATCCAGCTGCTAGCTCGGAAGCAACCGAAAAAGCAGAAACAGACCCTACAGCCGGAACAAGGGCATCCGAAGAAGAGTCCCCAACTAGAAATTAGTCGGGAACAGGTGGAGACGAAGCAAATAAAGAGCCCCCGACTGGCAATCAATCAGCTTCCACTGAAACAAGGCTTGGGAGAGGATGACAAAATCCCGGAGGCTCAAGAACGCACTTGCAATCCTCCTCCAACCCAAGATGAAGACACTAGACCGGGACCCAGCACATTTGATAAAGTTGAAGGTCCTGCTCGACCACCTCCGACAATTATCACATGTAATATATTTGCAAGCAGATTCACATCTAAAAGCATACATCAATTCTTGCATAAATGTAGGCCCAATGTCCAGTGACAAGGAAGAAATTCTTCGCATCAAGTCGGCTGTAGACTCGCGGCCACCCATCTTGGTTAAATGGTGGGATGATGAGAATCAGCTGCATGGTATTGTGATAAACAAGCAAAGAGAAGAAGATGAAGTAGCTATGCTGACAAGAACATTGAATCAAGCTACTCGTCTTGTGAATGTAAGTATACTTCTTCGTACGTATTTAATCTTCGAAAAGCTATATTCAATTGAATATGGTATTTGTAGAGAATTCATCTGCGGAATGAAGCAAAAACCGCTACTCTTGAGAAACTGGTCCCTCATCTTGGTACTTTGGAAGAAACTAGAGCCAAACTCCATGAAACTAAAGAAGAAGCCAGAAAAAGGGAACACGAACTTAGAACACGAGTGGCTGAACTTCAGGATGCAAATTTTGAGTTGAGTGGTTCCTCCAAAGGTTAGAATCATTACTATCCAATCTTATATATTTAACTCCAGCAATCTTATAATTCTGGTATACCTTGTAGTCCAAATTGCCAAGATTGTAGAACTGGAAAAACGAATCAAAGCCTTGGACAATGACAAAGCTGCTATAGCCAAAGAAAGAGATATAGCAGTCAAAGAATTTGAAGGCAAGTCTTCTCATTGTCCATGTCTGAAGTCTATTAATTTTATTGCAACTTGATTCTTGAATATCATCATATCCAGATCATAAGGGGAAAACAAAAGCCCAATTTGACTTTCTTGTAAATAAAGCTAAGAAAGCTGAAGAAGCATGGGACGAGGTAGCCAATACTGCCACTCCTATAATTCAAGCTATGTTCAGCAACAATAGTGGTACAAGCTCCTTGGATGCTGTTGAAATCTTTGACAAACTGAGAACTGCTCCAGAAGTTTATTTCAAGAATATCAAGGAAGCTGGCGCTATGGGAGCAAGTATGGCATTGGCTATGACCAAGTCCTTGTACCCCAGGATAGAAATTAATTCAATAGACGGCTTTGCTGAGGGCACAAGTGAAGAAACTGCACTGGATCTAATCAACGAAGCCCAAGACGCAGCCAATAAAATTGCTATTGATGTATTAGATAAATTCCAGAACACAAACCAAAGCTCTAGTGATTCTGATGAAAACAATGACTCTGACGAGTAATCGTGTAATATAGACAATGGAGGTTCAATTATATAATACTGATCTATTTATGCTGTGCTTGAAAATTTAAACTTAGTCTCTGATTTCTTAAAAGTTTCTGTCAAACTTTGTTAAGCCTAAAACTCTCAAAAGTTCTCAAAAAACTTTCAGTCCTCATTAACTAAGCCAAAAAACAAATAGGGCAATGATAAATCAAGTAGGCAAATTGGATTGATAAAAATCACACTCCATTATTATTAGTATAGCCCCCGACTGGTAACTCAAGAAATACTTGATGTTGGCAGTCAAGAGAAACATAATATACAAAAATAACGCCAAAGCATAAAAACGATGAAGATGTTCAATATTCCAGGAATTATCAACAACCGAACCGTCTTCACGCTTGAGTCGGCAAGATCCTGGCCGAGTTACTTTAGAGATAATAAAAGGCCCCTACCATAAAGGAGACAATTTGTGCCGATCCCGTGTAGTTTGAATCTTCCTCAAGACCATATCTATAACTAGAAATGCACGCGATCTGACATTGAGATTATAATAACGCCGAAGTCCTTGTAGATATCGTGCCGACTGGATTAATGTTGCCTCTCGAGCTTCTTCCAATCGGTTGAGATCATCCACTCGATCTTCCTCATAGCGATCCTCTTTGAAGTTACGATACCGCATAGATTCAAATTCCATGATGTGACCATGGCTACTATAGATACAACTGTCGTTCACATCAAGATCAAGCCGTCCAAGTTCTGCAATCCAGTTCGGCCACCTGCTACAGTGACGACTTCAAACGGCCGCCGAATCTGCATACGACCTCCATATTCGGCCCGTGAGTACTTGATGGAAAGCTCTCGGAGCCCTCTTTCCAATGGATCCAGCCTCATCTCCGAATTCCATCTCGTGTGGCCGCAATCACAGGAACAAGGTGCTGCATCACCTATAATGGGCCTATGGGCTTGTAACTTTTGGGACCCCGGCCCAGGTGGGGCCCATGTGGGGTGCGCCCCAACCAGGTGGAGCACGACCCTAGGCACCCCTAGGTCGTCCTCCCGCCCCTATATATAGCTAGGTACCCCTTCAGGGTTTCTTGGGTTTTGATTAATTGTAAGTTTAGCCATTGCTACTTTGCTTGCAGCGCGCGTGTCGGCTAGACCGTCCGTCTGCTTGTTCGGAACCCCACTTTATCGTGTATCAATTCATCTTTGTGCGTCTTGTCTATCTAGCTATTCAGTTGCTTTATATCTTGTTCTTGCTTGTTCTCGATTGCTTGCAGGAATAAGGTTGATCTGCACCGGCAAGATCAATAACCCACGGAGAGGTGTATCGATCGCTAAGGCGCAACGCAACATCTTGTACGGTTGTAGTCGGATCATCAACGTTTCTTCCAAATCGTAGTTATCATCAACTCACCGAAAGATCGGGCCAACAACACCCTTGAGTGTCTCGAGTGGAACTCAGGGTTCATCATTCCATCTCACTCGACAACATGGCCTCTGCTCCATAAACCAAGAAAAACGGCGACTGTCTAGTCGCCTGACTAGGCGTAGTGCGCAAAGACCAAAGTACTGATGGCAACTCTTCAACCCTTTTCCAGCATAAGGACGCAATCGATCAAAAACCCGTGTCTTGATTCCTTGGAGTATCATACCATTGGCGCGTTCAACTTGACTATTACTCATAGGATGCGCTACGGAAGCATAACAAATCTTGATATCAAAATCTTCATAGAAATCTTTAAAAACCCCTCCAGTAAACTGTTTGCCATTATCCGTAATGATACGATTAGGCACACCGAACCTATGAACAATGTTGATAAAGAAATCACGAGCTTTGTCCGCGGTTATGGTTACCACTAGTTTAACCTCAATCCACTTAGAGAATTTATCAACAGCCACAAAGAGATAAGTAAATTCACCAATTGCTCGCTTAAAAGGACCAACCATATCGAGCCCCCAGACCACAAAAGGCCACGAAAACGGTATAGTCTGTAGCTCTTGAGCCGGTAAATGAGTTTGTCTGGCAAAAAACTGACAACCTTCACATGTCCACACAACCTTCTCAGCATCGGTCACCGTAGTGGGCCAAAAGGAACCCTGTCGATATGCCTTGCCGACTAAGGTGCGAGCTACGGCGTGATTTCCACAAATCCCTAAATGAATATCCTGTAGCAATTGTCACCCCTCATCTAGAGAAACACAGCACTATAGAACACCAGACGGGCTCTTTTTCTATAACTCAGCATCAACCATGACATAAAGCTTGCTGCGTCGTGAAACACGTTCAGCCTCGTTCTTGTCTTGAGGCAATCCTTGCTGAGTCAAAAACTTGATGATCGGCTCTCTCCAGTCAGCGTCAATCATCCCGACATCATTGGTCTGCTCTTCTTCGCTTTTGTCTTTCTTCGATACAGTCGGCTCATAGAGATGCTCTACAAAAACATCAGAAGGTGCTACTTCTCTCTTTGACCCAAAATTAGCTAATCTGTCAGCCGCTTCATTATTGTGTCTAAGCACATGAGTTAATTCCAGACCATCAAACTTGTCTTCCAATTTGCGGACCTCTTGTCGATAAGCAGCCATATTATCATCGAGGCAAAACCAATCCTTCATTACCTGATTAATAACCAGCTGGGAATCACCACGAATCACCAGGCGCCTAATCCCCTAAAGACACAGCAATCCTAAGGCCGTGGAGCAAAGCTTCGTATTCCGCAACATTGTGAGACGCGAAAAAGTGTATCCAAAGCACATAGCTAAGTCTTTCTCTAGTCGGGGAAATCAAAACAACCCCTGCTCCAGTACCCGAAAGTCTTTTGGACCCGTCAAAATGCATAGTCCAATACTCCAAATTTTCCACAGGTGTATCTTCTTGGCACTCGGTTCACTCGGCTACGAAATCTGCCAAAGGTTGAGACTTAATCGATGTTCGAGGCTTGAATGATATGTCCAAAGACATCAACTCCAAGGCCCACTTTGCAATACGACTTGTCGCCTCTCGATTATGAAGTATATCGCCGAGTGGAAAAGATGTTACCACCGTAACCGAGTGACTCTAAAAATAATGGGATAATTTCCTAATGGTAATTAAAACACCATATAGTAACTTTTGTACCTGAGGATATCTGGTCTTGGAGTCGGCCAAAACTTTGCTAACGAAGTAAATTGGTCGTTGAACCTTTTGAACATGTCCCTCCTCTTCTCGCTCAACAACCAGTACCGTGCTCACCACTTGAGACGTTGCCGACACGTATAACAATAATGTCTCATGAGGATGTGGTGAAGCTAGGACTGGTAGAGTTGTAAGGAGTTTTTTGAAATCATCCAAGGCTTGCAGGGCTTCGGGTCCCCACTGGAAATTGTCTGTCTTCTTGAGTAACTTGAAAAAAAGGCATCCTCCGCTCACCGAGTCTTGAGATGAATCGGCTAAGCGCCGCCATACATCCAGTCAGCTTCTGAACATCTTTCTGGGAACTAGGCGGTTTCATATTAAGGATGGCATTGATTTTCTCCGGGTTGGCTTGTATGCCCCTATGAGACACCATAAAGCCAAGCAGCTTCCCTGACGGAACTCCGAAGGTGCACATTTCAGGGTTTAGTTTCATCCTGAAAGCGCGAATGCTAGCAAAGGTTTCTTTCAAATCAGCGATTAAGTCGTCCATCTACTTGGATTTGACTACCACATCATCAACATAAGCTTCAACATTGAGACCAATCTGAGTTGAAAAGCACCTCTGAATCATGCGCTGATAGGTCGCCCCAGTGTTCTTCAATCCAAAAGGCATAGTGATGTAGCAGTAAGCACCAAACGGCGTGATAAAAGATGTCTCCAAGCAGTCGAATTCCTTCAGGCTAATATGGTGATATCCTGAATAGCAATCCAAAAACCTGAGTAACTCGCAGCCGACTGTTGAGTCAACTATTTGGTCAATGCGAGGTAACCCAAAAGGATCTTTAGGGCAGGACTTATTGAGATCCGTGTAGTCAACACACATACGCCATTGTTCTGTTTTCTTCCGAACTAGAATTGAATTGGCTAGCCAGTCGGGATGAAGGACTTCCTTGATGAAGCCCGCTACTAACAACTTGGTCAATTCTTCCTTGATTGCGTCCTTCCTATCCTGTGCAAATCGGCGGAATCGTTGCTTGATGGGCTTAGCGTCCTCTTTAACATTTAAGGAGTGCTCAATCACCTCTGTAGGAATACCAGGCATATCAGATGGTTTCCACACAAAAAAATCTTTATTAGCTTGAAGAAAGGTGATGAGCGCACTTTCCTATTTACAATCTAACTCTGTGCCTATAACAGCAGTTTTGGAAGGATCAGCTGGATCTAAGGGGATTTTCTTGGTATTAGCGTCGCTTTCATCAGTCTTGGACAGCTTGGTGGCAGGCACTTCTCCTTCAGTCGTCGTTGATGCAGCCAGTCGGATTTCTTCGCTGCCGAGTGCTATCTCATGAGATTGAGCCATCTCACAGCTTTACTTATCACAGGTGACGGCTTGCTTCATGTCGCTTCGTAGAGATATTACTCCCCGTGGACCTGGCATCTTCATCATCATGTAGGTGTAGTGCGGAATAGCCATGAATTTGGCTAACGCCGGGCCTCCAAATATGGCATGATAGGCAGTTTCGAAGTCGGCAACTTCAAAACAAACGTTCTCTGTACGGAAGTTCTCCCGAGTGCCGAAAGTAACCGGCAAGGTGATCTGGCCGAGTGGTGTAGCAGACAACCTTGGGATGACTCCATGGAAGGGTGCGTTACTCGGCTTCAACTCGGTCCTTGGGATATGCATCTCGTCCAGAGTTTTGGCGAAAAGAATATTGAGTGCACTGCCACCGTTGATGAGGGACCGCTTGAGCTTGACGTTGTGAACCACTCGATCGGGATGATCCGAGCGGTCGAACTTTATTGCTACCTCTGACCATTGAAGATATTGAGGTGATCCTGGTTGGACAGCGTTGATCTCCCTATCGGTCAGTTTCTGCTTCCTTTTAGACTCATAGGCTTGTGGACCGCCGAAGATATGGTTGAGCTCCTTGCGAGAGTCTTGGAAACCAGACGGGCCTTGGTCATTGTCATCTTTCTTCTATGAGGTGCCTTGCTCTTCATCAGTTGGCTTCTTCAATTGCGTAGCATACTGCTCAGCGAGCTGCTTATAAATGAAACAATCTTTGGCAACATGCTTGTTATTAGGGTGATGAGAATATTGGGCGTTCATGATCTTGTCGAAAGTGCTGACGCGCGATCGTTGATGTGGAGAGTGCGTTGTGGTAGCCACCAAATCCTTAGGCTTACGCTTGCGATCTTTGTGGTTGGAGCCGCTTCCACCTGCGCCAGTGTTTGCTGCATCTTTCTTAGGCTTCCAACTGCTACCCGATTGCATGGAGGCATGGACCACGTCGTCAGACTTGGCATATTCGTTGGCTTTCTCGAACATTTGCTTGACCGTCTTGGGAGGCTTGTGTCCAAACTTGCCGACAAGTAGGTCATTGCGAACTCCTTTACTAAATGCTGCGATGATGATGTCGTCGGTAATGTAAGAGATTCGTCAGGTTTCTGGATCACATTGTAAAGCTCGAAGTACGTGCCAGGTTGCTCGAAGGTGCCTTGGAGGTTGGCGATGAAGTGATCACGAAGTTCAGCCCAAGATCCGATCGTGCCTCGTGGTAACCCAGCGAGCCAGTTCCGGGCTGAGTCAGCCAGGGTGACTGGTAAATAATTAGCCATTGCCTTGATGTCTCCTCCTGCTACACGGATTGTGAGGCAGTAGACGGTGAGCCATGATTCAGGATCTGTCTTGCCGTCGTACTTCTCAATACCAGTCGGTTTGAAGCCGGCTGGCCAATCCACTCGACGCAGTTCACTTGTAAAAGCTGCCACTCCTTCATCATCATTGTTGTAGTGTTCCGGCGTATGGTGTCGTCGGTCATCTCTTTCAGCACGGCGACGTTTGAGAGTCTCGCGTAGGTCGATAGGTTGCCGGCGACGAGGCGAGCGAGGATGCTCATGGTGCTCCCGATGCCTGTCAACAGGAGAGTGAACAAAATGTTCCCAACGATCCCTGCCCTCGCGATGTGATCTTGAATCCACTATGCTTAAACTTGGTTAGTGATAATCTTCAGATCGGAGAGACGGATCTCGGGAACCAGTGGGTGTCCAGACGCTGGCCGAACTGACCGGAACTATCGCGGCAATCATCGTCTTTGTCTGGTTGAGTATGTCAAGAACATGGTTGGGCTGTTCCTCTCTAAGGAGGGTGTCCAAAAGTGTGATTGCTGCAACTGCGTTCTGTTGTGGTGTGAGGAAAACTTGTGTGCCGTCAACGTCCTGTTGTCCAATGAGGTCACGCGCCCGGCGGCCAGCCGCCAAAGCTCATTGACGCCATTCTTCAACTTCATTCGCTTGTTGCTCGCGTTCCTGCTGCTCGCGCTGCAATCTAGCTTGCTCCTGTGTTTGTCGCTCCTGCTCCAATCTGAGGCGCTCAGCATCTTCTAGTGTGCACTCGGCATCTTGTCGAGCGTGCTATTCGTTGGCCTCACGTGCTAGGCATTGTTCTTCAGTCTCGTTGTCGGCCATGAAGACGCCGAAAAAGAGTGGAGTATAGTTATCCTCAAAGTTATCGCCAATGTCTTCGAGATTGTTGAAAGTGTTGAATTCGTCGTCGTAGTTGAAGTCGTCATAATCAATGATCTCAGTGTTACGAGAGTCAACTCCAGGAAAGCTAATGTAGCCCTCTAGTTCCTCGGTTGAAACTGATCTGAGTCGTTGGAGAATTATGCCGACTTCCCGAGAGCCAGATCGAACAAAGGTCGAAACCGAGTTGGACCTAGACCTACGGGGAGAGGACGCTCTTGTAGTGAAAACCGCAGCCAGATCATCTGGTAGCCGCATCAAGATTGATGGGTAAGCTACTCCGTCTTGATCTGGTTCTGAAGAAGAAATCGCTGAACCCCCGTTCAAGTGGTTTGGAATCGACTCGGACGAGAGTTCCTTGGAGTAGATCTCAACCGAATTCGGGAGACCAAATGGGGCTGAGACGCCATCTCCTCCCGACTGGTTTGAGTCTAGGTCGAGAAAAGAAATCTTGCCGAAGTTGTTGGTGATGAAGTCGAAGCTGCCGAACCGGTACGCCTGCCCGGGAGGGAAGACGAAGTCGTTGACGCTCGAAAAAATCCCATCGCACAAATCGACGAAAAACTTGACGCAACCCCTACCTAGCACGCCAACTGTCGAAACAAGATTTCGGCAATACTAAAAGGGGTTGCAATCAAGCTGGAAAAGTGGATGGGTTAGGAAACACGAGGTTTATACAGGTTTAGGCCTTCTCGATGAGAAGTAATACCCTACTCCTGTCCGGGGATTGATCCGCCGAGTGTATTATTGATCGTAAGATTTGGGTGAAAAGTTATGCCCCTAGAGGCGCCCGAACCCCTCCTTATATAGGGGGAGGAGCTAGAGTTACATGATACAACCCATGTTCCTTATGGAATAGGCATGTAAAGATAAATTACAATCATAACCGACACACATCTCTCGAATGAGGAAGTATGTAAGGATTTAGTGAAGAGATCTGCCAGATTATCACAAGACTTTGTCTATTAGATGTTTATTTCTCCACTTTGCTGAAGCTCATGGGGATAAAACAACTTAGGAGCAATATGTTTGGTGGTATTGCTCTTGATGTAGCCTGTTTGCATCAGTGTAATACAAGCAGCATTGTCTTCATAGATAATGGTAGGTGATTTTGAGGAACCAATACTATAAGATTGCTCAATGTGGTTTATCATCGTGCGGAGCCACACGCATTCATGTGATGCCTCAAACAGTGCGATGATTTCAGAATGATTTGTGGAGGTAGCCACTCATGTTTGTTTCCATGATATGGTCGTTCCTCCATGGAGGAATACAAAAACTGTTTGTGATCTGGCGTTGTGGGGATCAGACATATAGCCAGCATCAGTGTACCCAACCAAGCTAGGATCAACAGTTTTATGAAAGAATAAGCCAACATCCTTAGTGCCATTTAGGTACTTGAGGATTTATTTTCCTCTAGTCCAATGACGCTTAGTTGGAGCAGCACTATGTCTTGCTAATAGATTTACTACAAATGCAATGTATGTCCGGCCTAATACTATTTGCAAGATACATGAGTGCTCCAATGAGACTGAGATAGGGATATTCTGGTCCTAATATCTCCTCTCCTTCCTCCCGTGGTCGGAAAATGTTATTTTCTTTATCAAGTGATCGAACAACCATGGGGGTTTTGTTTGGATATGCTTTGTCCATATTGAATTTCTCCAATAATTTCTGGAGATAGGCAGATTGATGCACTAAAATTCCTGAGTGGAGGTGCTCGATTTGCAAACCTAAGAAAAATCTGGTTTTACCCAAATCCTTCATCTCAAATTCCGCCTTAAGATGGTGGTGGGCTTCATTAATATCTTATGTGTTGCAAATGATATTCAAATCATCTACATACACTTATATAATGCAAAATCCTGTGGAGGATCTTTTGATGAATATGCACGAACAATGATCATTGTTGGAGTCACCTTTTTGCAAAAGGTACTCACTCAGTCGGTTATACCACATTCTACCTGACTGTTTGAGACCATAGAGTGATCTTTTGAGCTTTACACAATATATTTTGCGATTTGCGCTTTCATTCGGTATAGGAATCCCATCGGGGACCTTCATATATATGTTCGAATCTAGTGACCCATATAAATATGTTGTCATGACATCCATCAACTGCACAGATAGACGCTTTTGAATTGCCAGTGATATCAAATATCGGAACGAAATTCCACTCATGACTGGAGAATATGTTTCATTGAAATCAATGCCCGGTCTGAACCCTTGTGCTACAAGCCTCGCCTTATATCTCACCACCAGATTGTTCTCATTCCGCTTCCGGATGAAAACCCATTTGAAACCCACGGGGAAGGTTTTTGGAGGTGTAGGTATTACTGATGAGAATACCTCTCTTTTTTTGAGAGAGGCTAACACTGCTTCAATTGCTTCCTTCTATTTGTTCCAGTCCGAGCGCTTCTTGCACTGTACCATGGATATTGGATCTGGATCATTTCGGATGGTATCTGCAACTAATGATGCAAAGTATATGTCGACAATTGTAGTCTTACGGTTGAATGATTTTCCAGACTCAACATAGTTTACGGAAATTTCATGTACCGCAGTTGACGGCTCAGTATTTCCCAATATGACAGCGTCGGGGCGTTCCAATGTCCCATCATCAGAAATTGAGTGCACTGTTGATGTGGGAAGTGGATTGGATGGGTCCACTTGGTGTCTCTCAACTTGAGGTTGAGCTTCATTTACTCTGTCAGAGGATTCTCTCCTCTGTTTCCCCATGCGCTTGCGAGGATTTGCCGTACTTCTCCCACTCTCTTTTGAGAAAGGGAGTTGAATAGTTTTATTTGGTACCCCTATTTATAATTGAAATAATCATACATTATATATCTTAATATATATAATGTATAATATGTGTCCTCGAAACGAACACGTATTTCATATTTACGTGTCTTCCTATCGTAGCCGATGACGGTCGGTCGCTCGGCTCCTCTCCATTTCCCATCACCCGGCGCTCGCATCGCGTCGCACTCGCACCCTCCCCAACATCGCAAGCACTGAAGCGCCCAAACCCTTCCTCCACACGCTATCTTAATATGTCTCTATGTGTTTTCTATATTTTGCTTTTATTCTTATGAATTTAAATTCTGCATTATATAGATTATTACGGGAATCAATCTATTGGAAGAAGAGATGTGCCTAGTGGACAGTTGTACCACTAACACTATACTTAGGGAAGTCAAATTTTTCTAAACTCTCACAAAGAGGGAAGGACAATTTTTGACCATCACGGGACGCGATGCTATGATTGTTGGTTCCGGTAGGGCCACTATCATACTTCCAATGGATACCCAAATAAATATCGAGGAGGTATTATTGTATCCCGATTCAACACGTACCTTACTAAGTTATAGAGATATCCGGAAAAATGGAATTCACGTGGAAACATATGAAGAAAACAATGAGGAGTTTCTCCTCTTGACCAAAGATACTGGATATGGCAAGCTAACAATTGAAAATGTGCCTTCTCTCCCATCTAGATTTAATAATCGACGGAGATAAATATCCCACGTAGATCCCCATTTTCCTGTGAGGGCCCATTGATGTACGCTTTGGTGATGAGATCGGTACGAATACAGCGCAACCGAATTTCCTCAGATGGGAAATACTAAGAGGATCACCACGAACCAATTGTAGCTGGGAAGTTACTAGCATGTAAGACTGGTATTCACTTTAAATGAGAGAGAAGGCACATTTTCAATTGTTTGTTTGCCATTTCCAGTATCTTTGGTCAAGAGGAGAAACTCCTCATTGTTTTCTTCATATGTTTCTACACGAATTTTATTTTTCCAGATAACATAGTAGGGTATGTGTTGAATCGGGATACAATAATGCCTCCTCGATATTTATTTGGGTACCTATTGGAAGTATGATAGTGGCACTACCGGAACCGACAATCATAGCATCGCATCCCGCGATGGTCAAAACTTGTCATTCCCTCTTTGTGAGAGTTTGGAAAATTTTGACTTCCCTAAGTATAGTGTTAGTGGTACAACTATCCACTAGGCACATCTCTACTTCCATTGGATTGATTCCCGTAATTAATCCTCCACGAGCAGGTGAGTTTCACCGTTCTTTCTTTCTCGGTAGAGCGTGCTGATAACGTATTAGAATATAATATGGATGAAAAACAGTGAAAGTGTAAATTTCCTCTCATTTCAATGATCTCAAATGTCCCCTTTACAGGGAGATTTAGGCTACGTTCGGGAGTGAGGGTTCACTCCCTGGCACAGAAAATGGAGCAGCGATTAGCGGGTGATTAATTAAGTATTTGCTATTTTCTTAAAAATGATTAATATGATTTTTTTAAGTAACTTTCGTATAGATTTTTTAAAAAAAAAACACACCATTTAGCAGTTTGAAAAGCGTGTGTGCGGAAAATGAGGGAGAGAAGTTGGGAACAGGAGGTAACGAATGCAGCCTTAGTGTGTTACAATGCCTTAGGATTCTCCTAGGATTCAAGGAGGTTTTATGCCTCTAATGTAGCTGTTACAAAACACAAATTCTTCTCTTAATATGGCTGTTAAGACTCTTGATTGCTGCACTTGATGAGATCAAATATTGGCCAAGTAATGGGCTTTGTAACACTCCAGACTACCATTTTAGCTTTCTACTGCTAATAAGTAGTTCAAACTACTAAAGTAAAGTATCATTCTTAGGTTTATTATTACCTACTCTGCTACTCATAATAGTGCTGCTTGTGTATTTTACATGCTCCGAAGATTTGTTTCCTTCACCATTTCATTGCCCATTTCTAACCCATTTTATTCATGTTGATATTTTTGGGGTATTGGTGGTGGCAGGGTGTGACAAGCGATGACAAACAAGTAAATTATGTGTACATATATGTGCGTGTATCTACTGCCTGGGATCTGGGAGTGTGGAAATTACCTTGCCACTGGTAACGACTTAGTACAGTGCCTACTTCGTGCTAGTGACGATCCAGTACTCATGATCATGTGCTTGTGCTCTTGATCTGATCTGCTGCTGGCTCTACCCTCATCGTCAGTTTGCTAATCACAGGTTCTTCTCTCCCCCAATTTAAGTTGGTGCTGATCTTGTCCAAGTCATATATTCCCCTGACATCCATATACTCCTTCCGTTTTTCACAATATAAGTCATTCTAACATTTCCAATGTTCATATTAATATTAATAAATCTAGACATATATATCTATCTAGATTCATTAACATCAATATAAATGTGGAAAATACTAGAATAACTTAGGCTTTGTTTAGTTCCCAACTTTTTCTTCAAATTTCCAACTTTTCCATCACATCAAATTTTTCCTACACACATAAACTTTCAACTTTTTTCTTCAAACTTCTAATTTTGACGTGAAACTAACCACAGCCTTAAGCTGCATTCGGTACCTCCCTTTCGCAACTTTCCTTCCTCGTTTTCCTCGCGCATGCTTTTCAAACTGCTAAACAGTGTGTTTTTTGCAAAAAATTTCTATATGGAAGTTGCTTAAAAAATTAATATTAATCCATTTTTGAAAAAAGAATAGCAAATACTTAATTGATCCCCCACTAATCGCTGCTCCGTTTTCCGTGCCAGGGCCTAACCCTCACTCCCGAACGCAACCTTATATTGTGAAACGGAGGAAGTACTAATTATGGACACTGAGATTAATTGTAAATGCACAGTTTGTACTTTTTTTCTTTACCAAGATATGAGATGTCACATGGCTACCGTACCACATAGTCCAGAGCTCCATAGTTCACATAATGCAAAAGAAGGTAATACAAGTCCATGGATAATGCAACACTAGCCATCACGGGTGAGGTGTGAAGGGCATTGTTTCAACTTGCTATAATAATAGTAATAAGTATTAGCACTCTGCTTGACGACCATGCCCTGCTTCACACCTTAGAGTCAGGCTGCGGTTGCAACACCCTCACCTGGAACTTCTTTCTCGCCTGCTCCCAAAATTCCATCCCTGGTACAAGAGTGCATCTTAGTTAAAACATGCAGAAGTTTATTATAAAAGGCCCTCAAACAGAATTCTAATGATAAACACGTGTGCTGGACAAACAACTTTCCTATACTCTATGAGAGCAGAATTAACATCACTATTTTTGTTCGTACAATCTCTTTGTCCAACAGTTGAGTTTCTTTTTGTTCTGATTCTGTATTTTCGCTTGCATGCTTCCCAAGCTTCTAAACGGCGGTGCGTTTTGTGCAAAAGTTTTTCAAATTAAATTTTCTTGGAATACTTGATGTGACCATAACTACTATGGATACAACCATTGCTCACATCATGGATGAACAAGAAGACATCAAGGTCAAGGCCTCCAAGTGCTGGAATCCGATTCGGCCACCTATTGCCCTGCTGATTTCAAACGGCCGCCAAATCTCCATACGAGCTCCGTTTTGGGCCCGTGAGTACTTGATGGAAAGCTCTCGGAATCCTCTTTCCAACGGATCCAGCCTCATTGCGAAATTCCATCTTATTGAGCCGCAATTGAAGCAACAAGGTGTTGCGTCACCTGTCATGGGCCTTTGGCCTTGTAACTTCGTTTGGGACCCCGGCCCAAGTGGGGCCCATGTGGGGTGCGCCCCAATCTGGTGGAGCATGACCCTAGGATCCTCATGGTCATTCTCCCACCCCTATAAGTAGCTAGATACCCCTTCAGGGTTGCTTGGGTTTTGATAGATTAAAGTTTAGCCATTGCTACTTGCTTGCAGCGCGCATGTCGGCTAGACCGTCCGTCTGCTCGTTCTTCGGAACCCCAACTTATCATTTGTATTAAATTCCTATTTGCAATTCAGATTGCTTTTATCTTGTTCTTGCTTGTTTCTTCGATTTGCTTGTAGGAATAAGGTTGATCTGCACCGGCAAGATCAACAACCCACGGAGAGGTGTATCGATCGCTAAGGTGCAACACAACGTCTCGTACGGTTGTAGTCGGATCGTCAACGTTTCTCCCAAATCGTAGTTACCTACAACTCACCGAAAGATCGAGCCAACAACAGCCTTGAGTGTCGAGAGGAACTCAGGGTTCATCAGGTGGTATCAGAGCTTTCGTTGCTCAGTGAGTTTTTATCTACCTATTATCAGAAAATAGCCACAAAAAAAATTGCATCCTGTACCTAGCCATCTTTGTGCAATTGTTTTGTTCTATTCAGTTTTTGCTTTGTTGAATTTTGTGTTGCATCGTCTCGTCGTGTTGCTGGTCTTAGCGTCTACTTCGTTTAGAGTTTCGAGTTATGGTCACGTTTTATACCACAGTCGTCGTCGCCTCCGTGTCTCTGTTGTCGTCGGGACCTACGAAAACAGAATCGGCTTGCTGTCACGGTTCTATTTTTGTAGTTTTCAAAAGTTTTTATCGGTCGGTTTTGGTGTTGCATCAAGGGTTTGTTGTTTACCCGGGCTTAGTGCTTGTGCCGTGGTTCTGTTTTGCCCGTGAGGAAGAAGGGGAAAGGAATATAGAAGATCTGTTTGGATTCGGTTGGGTGGAAGGAAAGGAAAAAAAAAGGAAAGAAAAGAATAGGAAAGAAAAAGAAGATTGGATCGGGTGGAAATCTGTTTCCTTTTATTTTGTGCATCGAATCAAAACACTAGTACTGGCCGCAATATTTAGCTCCACCTCTCCGTGCGGCCTTCCTCCCTCCGAGTCCGACTCCTCCCTCTCTTCTATCAGTTTAAGATCCATACCGTGTCTTCCCGCATAGCTTGGTGAAAATTTTTAGAGTGTCGGATTGGAGATCTGTTTGAAAAAACAGAACCAGTACAAATTCAGCATTCCATTTTTGTATAATTCTAATTTTGGGTTTGGACTTTTGCATTTAAGTCCCTGTAATTTTAGTATTTACATTTGAGTCCATGTAATTTTGCATTGAAGTCCTTGAGTCGTTTTTGCAGAAAAAAAATAAAAAAAAGTGAGAAAAGGAAGAAAGGTGCATACAAAAGCAAAAAAAAAAAAGCCGCACAAAAAAAAAAGAAAAGGAAAAAAAAAAGAAAAAAAAAGAAGGAAACAAAGAAAGAATAAAAAAAAAGAAAAATCAGTTGTATTTTTAGACCATTTTCATGTATCAGAGTTGTGTTTGAGTTGTGCTATCTTGTAGTTCGTTTGTGTCTAGGCTCGCGTCTCTAGTACGTTCTAGCCTAGGACCAGCACGGTACTTGACTTTGAACGATCATTCAACTTTGTATTCTCTGGATTGAGCATTTGCTATTCCTTTGCTACATATTTAAGCCTACCCAGAGCTCCACAGATTTGATTACAGCCGTACAGCAAGTGTTTGCCAAGGCATCGATACATCCAAACTCTAGTAGGGTGCTTGGTTGAGTCGGTGTATGTTACCATTCCACTTGCTTTGGTAAGAACTTGTAAGAGCTTGGTTAAAAGCTTGAGTGTGTGTGATATTTGAGCTGCCACTACCTAATAGTTGATAAGAGCGTACATATTCTTGTGTGTGTTCTTGTTTGCTACTAACCATGGCAGGATTGCGCAAGGGGAAACGAGATGGTCATGCTCAACATCAACATCTTCACCATCAACGAGATATAGCGACTTCTTCACACATCACATATGAGGTACATGATAATGATCTTGCAAGGGTAGAATCTAAATTGCCAGTTTTTGATGAAAAGTATGATTCCGCTGCATACATTAATTGGGAGCTAGCAGTAGAAAAACAATTTGATGAGTATGATTTTTCTAATGCTCAAATGATTAAGGCTGCTAGTAATAAGTGTACCGGTTATGCATCTTTTTGGTGGCATACTGTGGGAAATAAGCTTGAAACTTGGGATGAATGCAAAATACTGATGAGAAAAAGATTCGTGTTTTCATACTATAGACGTGCTCTCCTTGAGAAATTTGAACATCTAAAACAAGGTGACAAAACTGTTAGGGAGTACTTTCATGATTTTAAAATTTGTATCATTTATAGTGGTTTACAAGAATCTAATGAGAACACAATGACTAGATTTTTCAGAGGGCTTAATTTCAATATTCAGGCTGAGCTTGTTAATGTGACATATAATCATATAGGCCAATTGTTCATGCTTGCTTGCAATGTTGAGCGCAAAATTTTGGAGAACCCAACGAAGCAACAAGCTATGCTTGTGCCTCCTATCACTGATGTTTTGCAGGAAGTTCAGAACAGTCCCCAAAATGAGAAGAACGATATGTTTGAGATGTCACTTTCATCACTCGCGAATGAGGAGAAGGCTGATGCACCTACATTATCTGAAGAGGGCATAAAAGGTAAATTAAATGGTGCAGAAATTACTCAAGGTGAGTATGCTTCATGAATTACATTTTTCCACTTTCCATGCTGACCTAGAGCAAAATTTAGTGGAACCTACTTCTGAATTGCCTTTGTCACAAGTTGATTTGCATTCTGTTCCTTGTGATAAAGAAGAGCTGTGCGATAGTACTTCACTTATATCCATTCCACAACTAGTGAATGAACATGCTACTTTTAATCTTGATTCTCTATGTACTGAATTTAAGCATGTTATTCACACGTCCAGCGAGAATGATGAACTTCAATTGCAATATTCTTTAAATACATTGGGCTATATTCTGTTTGATGATTCTTGTGAGCTCAATTGTTTGAAGGCCAAAATATTTGCTCATTCTGATTTACCATGTCCTCGTAATGTTATTTTTCGTATCTTTGGCAAATATAATGATAGAGGAATATATTTAGTGCATAGAGTTTTCATTTGTTCGGATTTAGAGAAACATGTTATTGCTAATCACACTACTTCGAGTTTCTCTAGTTTTCATTGGATGAAACAGGTTATTTTGAATGGACTGTGTGAAAAGCACCATATGGAAAAACCGAGGATGGTTTTCCGTGAAGAAGGGGAGAATGATGTGACCATAGCTACTATGGATATAACCATTGCTCACATCATAGATGAACAAGAAGACATCAAGGTCAAGGCCTCCAAGTGCTGGAATCCGATTCGGCCACCTGTTGCCATGCTGATTTCAAACGGCCGCCAAATCTCCATACGAGCTCCGTTTTCGGCCCGTGAGTACTTGATGGAAAGCTCTCGGAGTCCTCTTTCCAACGGATCCAGCCTCATTGCGAAATTCCATCTTATTGAGCCGCAATTGAAGCAACAAGGTGCTGCGTCACCTGTCATGGGCCTTTGTAACTTCGTTTGGGACCCCGGCCCAAGTGGGGCCCATGTGGGGGTGCGCCCCAATCTAGTAGAGCATGACCCTAGGATCCTCATGGTCGTTCTCCCACCCCTATAAGTAGCTAGATACCCCTTTAGGGTTGCTTGGGTTTTGATAGATTAAAGTTTAGCCATTGCTACTTGCTTGCAGCGCGCGTGTCGGCTAGACCGTCCGTCTGCTTGTTCTTCAGAACCCTAACTTATCATTTGTATTAAATTCCTATTTGCAATTCAGATTGCTTTTATCTTGTTCTTACTTGTTTCTTCGATTTGCTTTTATCAACAACCCACGGAGAGGTGTATCGATCGCTAAGGCGCAACACAACGTCTCGTACGGTTGTAGTCGGATCGTCAACGTTTCTCCCAAATCGTAGTTACCTACAACTCACCGAAAGATCGGGCCAACAACGGCCTTGAGTGCCGAGAGAAACTCAGGGTTCATCAATACTTTTCTAAAGCAACTTTTCGAATTTGTAGTAGTTAATTCATTCCTTTATACTCTTGAATAGCTATCAAAAAATCAGATTATCTATCAGTTCATCAATTTCAGCTATCTCAAACAGGGCCGATGTATTGGCATTTTCTAGAGCCGGTCGTCAACTCTTATATTCCCTCCCAAAGGAGGCAACATGGGATTGTTTGGATCCTTAGCCAGGGTGAGCAACTGCTAGGCTAGGCGAACTAGCTTATCTATTTTCTTATTGTATGTGTTATGGAAATAATTTTGGCTTGCAGTTAAAACGAATGAAACCCAAACAGCAAAGCATGTTCAAGATCAAAAGAAAACATCGCTTCATTGGTACACATTTTTTGCATAGTTTTGGCAATAATATGCGCATAACTTTTGCTCAATAAGGGTGAGTTACACCAAATGGCTTGCAACATGCAAAGCATGGATAAATCATGGCTTATGAGATAACTGAGCAAGGGCGTGTAACATTATCCCCTCAAATGAGCCAACTATTGGGATCATTTGGCTCTTTAGCTGGGGTGAAAATACAAGGTTAGGCAATTAGTGTATCGATATTGCATTTGTCATGTTTGATGGAAATCATATTAGTTCTGATGAAAAATAATAAACTCTAAAGAGCAAAGCAAAAAATACGAAGTAGGCATTTAGTGGTGCACATTAACACAACATGGTGTGAAAGATGCAAACACAGGGCTATGAGATAGGAAATACCCTCTTTCCCAAAATATGTCAAGTTTTAGCCCATGGAACAGCTATTAAGGAGAGGGGTAAAAGATTTGCAGGTGAAGTGCAGGCCAAAACTAGATGGGGCTATAATGAAGCAAAAGGGTAGAAGGGGTAGCTTAATGGTCAAACATGTCTATCTTTAACCGTTAATTGTTAGAACCTTGTAGTTTAATGACATGTGGACTATATATTATGAAAGTATTTCTAATGGTGAATCTTGGTGGTCAAAGATTAAAATACTAGACTTCATACAAACCTAGAACAGCAAAGTAATTTGAAAGGAAGTAGTCATGATTCATGAAAATATAACTAAACCATATGATCTTTCAGGTGCAGCGCATTATAAGCATAAACTCCACGGGAAAGGGTTTTACTGAACATGATAGGAAATTAAAACAAGGCTTGCTGTTGTTGTTAGTATATATTAACATCATGATTCTGTCCAACAACATACAACATCTTCTTAATGAAACATAAGTATATCCTTAGTGTTAATATAAACTTAGTACAACATAACTAAAACATAAAAGGTTTCTGTCCGATAAAAAAGAATCAAACATCTCAGCTTCAGAATGAGATCACCTATAATATTATTCTGCTGCTAGTCGATCAAGGTCAGTTTAGTTTGTAAGCGCTTGGTTCAAACTAGAGTACTCAAAACAAAATTACCTAGAGGAAGAACAATTGCTCAGATGCTTGGAGATCCCAGATTGAAGATAGGTGAAACCGTAGCCCACAGGCCTTCCAAAGCCAAAATCAGCCACACCCTTTAGAGCCTTGTTCCTCATATCGACAGCAATCACCAACGCCTTGTCCTCCTCATCCGGATCAGGTGTGTGCATGATGTAGACAACATCACTGTCGTGCAAGCTCAGTGCAGGATAACCAGCGTGGAGTCTCTTCAAAGTTAGCCTTGTTGTACCAGCCGTACCATGCTGCAGATTAGGCAGCCGCAGCATCTGGGCAAATGTGAGGCTGTCCACTGGTACCTCGGAAAATCTGATAGCGCAGTCGTCCTCCCAGCTGCTGCTGCTGTTCCCAGATGCAATACTCGAAATCTTCATCTTCTTCGTTGCAGCCACCCAACCTTGAGCAGAGGCAGATCCGGTGTGGTTGTACATCTCGAAGAACTTGATGTGCCCTCCAAGAACAATGATGTCGCGAAGAAACATCGGGTCTCCCCTGAGCTGCCTGGGCACCAGCGGCGGCGGTAGTGGGATGTAGCGAAGACGAGGGTTGTCGAGGAGAATGTCGCAGACGAGGATGCCATGCCAGAGATCGACCCAGCCCACGGTTCCGAGCTCCCCTCCCATGACAATCACCTTGCTAGCTAGGAATACCTGAAACTGGTTGAATCATCATCGACGCTCATCTTCCGCTTGGTGTTCCATTTCCCTGTCTCGGAGCTGTACAGGTGGAGATCGAACTGCTTGTGGGTATACTGGCGACAGAGGGTGGGGCGATGGAGCGCGGCGAGGAAGAAGGCGTCGCGGCGGCGCAGAAGGACGACCTCACTGTTGGGGAAGGCGAAGGTGAGGCCCGGGGGCGTGGGGACCGGCGTGAGGCGGCGCCGCTGCTCGTCGTCGCCGTCTGCGTGGTAGACGAAGTAGTGGTTGTTGATGGCGTAGATTTGGGTGGCCTCAAGGCAGATGGGGATGCGGAGCAGGAGGAGGTGGTGGTCGGAGCAGACGGCGTCGGGCGCGTCGGCGAAGGTGGAGCACTTGGTGTCGTCGGGGGAATGGAGGGTGAAGAAGGAGGCGCGCGGCGGGGTGGCCGTCCAGAAGGTGACGACGATGTTCTTGCCGTCCCTGGTGAGGCCCCTGGCGGTGGTGTGGTTGGTGCGGTCGCTGAAGTAGCCGTATGGCTCGAGGAGGATGGAGGCAGGAGGAGGGGAGCCCGGCGGATCCACGGTGTGGAGAGGCGGAGGGACCTTCATGAACCAACCCGACGGGCCGTCCATGCGGGGAGATCTCCTTCCTTCCCGGTGGTGGAGGTGGAATCAGATCTGCAGCCGAAGCAGGAAGGAACTGAATAGAGCCATAGAGGGAGTGGAAACCCTAAACCAAAGACCACAACCACATTGCCATGGGCCCTGGCTCGGTGGCTGCTTCGTTCGGCTGACAGGGAAATAGGCCGGGATTTCCCGGCCCGAAGGGGAAGCCCACCACCAGGGGAATAAATCCCTGAGTTACTCGAAAGTTCATTCGGATCAGCCTGGGAAGGTGGGGGACTTTTTTTTTATTTTTAAATTTTTTTTAATATTTACAGAAATAATCTATTGGCGAAAAAAATTACAAGAATAGACCCTGCCACCCTTACAGAGGGCGGCAAGCTGACGTGGCAAACGGGGGAGGGACGGGCGGTGACGGAGGGAGGTTTTTATTGCAGGAAAACCCTGTTGGGGTGGCAAGGGGCCCCAATGCAAAAAAGCCAGCCGGGGCCGGCCATTTTGCAGGTGGCCCCTTGCCGCCCTCTGTTGGGGCGGCAGGCCTCGCTGCCTATAAAAGGCCTGCCGCTCTGCCCCCAACCCTCATTCCTCCCCTCACAACTCCAGTTAAAAAAAAAAGAAGAAGGGAGAGGAGAAGAGAAGAAGGGGCGAAGCCCTGCCGGATTCAGACGCCGATTTCAGGTAATATTCATAGATCCTATATGTGACTATTAAGTTAACTACTGTCTATTTTTTTAAACTTTGTTTGAATAAATGCATTATATTTTTAGGGTTTCAGTTGTACTAATCTAAAACTGCGTATTGTAAATATCGGTAACTACGTAGATCTGCTAGTTTGAAATCAATACTTTACCATTACATTGGCATACACAAGAAGATATTACGTTGTAGGTGTTTATTGCATGAAAGAATAATATGATCTAGTTATTTTGTTGACAGATATGTTGAACAAACAAATATTTCAAGTTTACCATGGCCTAGGAAACGTCTGTTACGGGCCAACTGGGGTAGATCTGTCAAAATTTTTTGTATCAGAAAGGGGAATTGATAGACCGGCTGAGAGGAGTGTACCTTCTATAACAGGATGGTTGATGAGAGGCTTGAGAGTTGATCCACAGACTAGTGACATAACAATCAATGTTATAGTAAGTCGGGCAACTGAGGGTTTTTATTGGGAACTAATGCCAGTTCAAAACTCTCGAATGTGGAGATGGTATGTGGAGAATACATTGCAACACGGGTGGCCTCTAGCTATGGTTCCGTTTGTTCACCCGAAGGATCCAGATGTGCAGATGAACATGGATGATGGCGAGGGACCAAGTGCTGAAGTAAATGAGACTTATGTGGAAGAGGTCAACGCACAAGAGGAAGGGACGTAGTAGCTCCAGTGGGCATTCAACCCGGTGGAGTGGTCGACGAGGGGGAGACTGTCGGTGCCATTGTGGATGAAATGGAGAGAGAGGATTCTGACAACGAGCGTGTAGAGGAAGGTGATTCGTCAGATGATGAGACGGATATTAATCCAGCCGAATGGGCTAGTCAGGATTTTTCTGGTCTGGTCGTCTCTGAAGAGGATAGTGTAAGATGGGAGTACAAAGAAAATGAGGTTATTCAGGGAGCGATTTATACTAGAGCAGAAGATATGAAGGAGGCGGTAAAGCATTTTGCAGTGTCACTTCATAGAGAGTTTTGGGTTGCCAAGTCCAACCGGTCGCAATATGAAGTTTGGTGTGTTAAGAAAAAGATGGTTGTCCCTGGAGAGTGCACACTTATAAGGGAAAATGGAAGGATTACTGGACAGTATCGGTCGTTACCAAGCATACATGTTTTCTACCTGGTGTTCAGAAATACCACAGGAACATTACATGTGCATTTGTTGCATCTGAGATGTATGCGCATGTCATCGATAATCTGACATATGAACCAAGGTCAATAATTCGACACATCGAAGAGATATACAAGTATACTATTAGCTATGCCAAGGCGTGGAGGGCCAAACAGAAAATAATTGAGATGAGATTTGGAATTTGCGAAGCCTCGTATGACAATTTGCCACGCCTGCTTGGTGTTATCGAAGAAAGAAACCCTGGGAGCTCTTACGCAGTGAAGAAATTCCCCTCAATTGAACATCCTGGCAAGAGTGTGCTACAAAGGGCGTTCTTAGCTCTACATGCATGCAAGATGGCATTCGTGCACTGTCGTCCTGTTCTCTGCATTGATGGGACATTCTTGACTGGAAAGTATCGGGGCCAGATACTAACAGCAATAGGGGTAGATGGGAACAATCAAGTATTGCCCTTGGCATTTGCTTTTGTTGAGAGTGAGAATACCGACAGCTGATACTGGTTCCTGAAACTGGTTAAAACAAAAGTTGTTGGTATGAGGCCCAATGTGTGCCTGATTCATGACAGGCACGCCGGCATTCTGCGAGCGATAGAAGAGTTGCAGTTTGGGAGTATGGAACGGGGATACCCTGGTGAGTGGGAAGATGTACAGAGTAGGTGGTGCATGCGTCATATGGGAGCTAATTTCTTCAAGCAATTCAAGAACAAGGAGCTTATGAACATGTTCAAGAGGCTATGCAATCAGAACCAGGAGAAAAAAATTCAATGAGCTTTGGAAGATATTAGATGAGTTGACAGCCAAATGCAGTGATTAGTGTGCAGCGGGTCCATCGACCGCCGTTGATGAACCTCCTCAAGCTCTTGGACCTCTCCCAACGGATAGTCCAACATTGGTTAGAAGAACTGGAGTGGAGATTCGGAATTTTTCTCAGTGGATTCTGCATGAACCAAAAGAGAAATGGGCCAAGGCTTATGACACAGGTGGTGCTAGATATGGGATAATGACAACAAATTTGGCAGAAGTTTACAACTGGGTGATGCGCGGTGCCCGTGGACTCCCACTAGTTGGCATAGTGGAGTTCATTTTACATGGGACATGTAGGTATTTTAGGGATCGGTTCCAGGCAGTTCTTCCCTCTATGCCGAACAACAGCAATTTATTCGGAACTTTCATGCAGAAAAAGCTAGAGGAGTGGCGTAAAAAGGCCATGAAACATCGAGCTCTAGTGCAAGGTACCCAACAACACAGGTTTGAGATACTATGTCAAGATAAGGCAGGCAGGGGTATCTATCGCAAGAGAGTGAAGCAGGAATGTGTTCTCAAAGCCGACGGCATATGTCATTGCTCTTGTGCAAAGCCGAAGCTGCTCCACAGGCCATGCACCCATGTCATTGCTGCCGCATCGGAGTGTGGCATACCAGATGCAGTATATGTGTCACAGTACTTCAGTAAGCTAGCAATATATCATACATAGAGTAGCGAGATTTATGGGTTCGGCATAGCTTGGGAGTTCACAGAGACTAACAATGAAGTACTCAATATTCCTGACCCATCGAAGCTCCGAGGCAAGGCTAGAAGGAGGAAGACTCGTCGCATCCACAACGATATGGACGAGTCGGAGGTGGGCAGGGTGAAGCGTTGCAGCAAATGCGATGAACGTGGGCACACCTACAAGCATTGTCCTAAAGACAAGGAGAAACCAAGTGCGGCGGAGGCAGGACTATCAGGATCAGCAGCAGATGGAGCTCGCCCTACGGGTGAAGGCACTACCTCAACTCGACCCCGTCCTAGACGTCGTTGTGCCACATCTGGCTACGTCATGTAGTTCTTGTGTTCTATGTTGGCATGTGGCTTTGCTTGTAATTTGGTTCGAACTTATCGATGTGTTTATGTTTCGTCGTGTAATGTCAGACTTCGGCATGTTTCGCACCAGTACAGCGCGCGCCACATCTCCCGCTCCAGCCGTTGGCACACCACCGCAACACCGGACCTACGAAGAGGTGGCTGCTTCAGTTCACTGTGAGTTTTTTTTACCGAAATGACAAGCGTACTACATATCTTAGTCCTAAGGTAACGTGCCTAACATTTTATCGAACGCTTGCAGGTCGAGCAGTTACAGGATGAGGCCAACGAGTACTCCTACAGCCGCTGTTTGGAGGCGTACTTGCTCTAGCTTTTTGGCTGGGTGATGTTCTGTGGTGGTCACGAGCACGCGGTCAACAAGGGTCTCGTGCACTACGCCAGGAGCATCGCCGACGCCGCGGTAGGCGAGGTGCCTCAGTGGAGCTGGGGTTCCGCGTTGTTGGCGGCTCAGTACCGTGGCCTTTGTGAGGCTTGCACGAAGACGGATCCCAGCGCGACCTTCGGTGGGTGCCCTCTCTTTCTTTCTATCTAGGTAGCTGAGAGGATTGCGATCGGCCGCCCTGAGGTGGACCAGCACGCGTACATGGAGTCACTGTACGCGGAGCGACCGGAGGTCGACTACCCTACGATGGGTACTCTGTGGTGCCGTCGTCAGGTACGTTGCATCGATCGTCTCGTATTGCAGCGCCGATAGGCTCACTTCCAGGTTAGGTGGTCGTATCCTGAGTTTGTTATGGAGTTCGACCGCCTTTTGCCGACTGACGTAGTGTGGGAGCCCTACAGTGCCGCGGCTACCCAGAGTCGTGCGCCGTTGGGCCTGTCCACACTCTGCACAAGGGACCAGGCGTACTGGATGACTACGGTTCCGATGGTCTTCGACATCTGCGTTGAGCCTCACGCCCCTTTCCGCGTGATGCGGCAGTTCGGCTTCCGTCAGCCCTTTCCAGTACCGTTTCCGACGACCGTCCCAGCTGCTGTTCACCGGTAAGATCTTTCACTACGCTTTGATTTGTTGCATTAAAATCTACCTCTCCACAATAATTTGCAACATCTGTCGATTCACACTAATACGATACATGTCATTCGCAGGTACTCGCGCAAGGGTCAGCAGTCAGCTGGCGACTGGCCCGCCAAGTTGGGGACTTTTGTTGAGGATTGGTTGCTCGCAACCGAGGAGGTCGTGGAGCACGAGGGAGAGCCACACACCGAGGAGGCGTACCAGGCCTACCTACGCTGGTACCAGCCACGCACCCGTACTAGGGTCACCTTCACTCCCTTGGAGCAACAGGCCCACGTTGCGAGCACTAGAGACCTCTACGCCAGGCACCGCGACCAGGACTTCGCTCGTGCTGTGAGTACCCTGCATCGCACCATTCCTTTATCTTTTATTCCTTTCTCTTCATCGACATCAACAGGGTCGTCGTTGACGGTTCAACGACGATCCAACATTTAGGCGCGGGGATTCTGGTACCCGTAGAGGAGCACCTGACGACGTACACGCGGATGGTGGAGTCGATGCGCTTGATTCTCTGACTGCTCACCTGTCGTGCAGACGATGTTGCTCGGGCAGACGCAGCACCACAGCGGCCACCCCTACCGACTGGTCCCCAGCTGCGCACGTTCCTAGGCCGACTCCCCCTCCGCATGGAGGTTAGTATTTTTAACGATTTTTTGTACATGCCTCGCACATCTATGTGAGCCGATTGATCCGATTGCTTCAAGGTTTCGTGCACCGTTCAGCACCCCGCCTTCCTCGGCTAGGCCTTCTGTTGTGCCCCCACAGGTACTTAAAAAAACAACAGTACTTCGACAATCAATTTACATGCATTTTATGTCTTAGCTTACAAGGGTCCCGTTGTCGATGTCTAGGTTTCGCCCAGTTCTCTACGACGCAGGCCGCCCACTTCTCCCAGGCTGCAGGGTCAGCGTCTCAGGCATCTGCGTCGACCTCGCACTCAGCGCAGTTCTGGCAGTACACCGGGACTTCGTCACAGGCAGTCGGCACGTCGAGTCAGGGTCCACCACTGGACCATGCTGGGACCTCGTCGGACTAAGGGGTGGCTTCCGCCTTGCTCTTCGACATCACCGACTTCGACTTCGCTTCAGGCTCGACACAGGACGTCATTGGCCCCTCACAGCTAGGAGGCGCACCGCCGGTGCAGACGCAGGACCAGTCGCTGTCCACCCCGCCGCCAGACACTCGTGCTACCCGTGCTGTGCCACCGGATTGTTTCACGTATTCCCAGAACCACGTGCGAGCACAGGGCCGGAGGACCAAGCGTGGTCGCGGCGCGGGGCAGGGCCAGTAGAGCAGACTTCTCTTTGTTTATTTACTTCACATGCTAGTACTGTATGCTTCTGTAATGAATACGTTGTTGTTATTCGGGTTCTCATCCCTGAACTTCGCTGTTACTTTTTACGACTGCACGATACCTTTCGGCGCATGCACGACTACTTTCTGCCGCACCGATGCAGCCTCCTTTATTCGCGTGCGATACTACTAATTGCCCGCCATTTCATGGAAAGAATATTTTGATTATCATGAATCCTTATTTTCTCACAACATTTACTAACTTTGCTCACTTCACATCTATTCTTTCCCCTAGGAACAACCAAGGAGATGTCAATACAGAGAATAGATAGGCACCAGAAGGGTTCTAACTCCACCTAGCCGTGTTGTGCAGCTTGAACTACCAGAGCAATACAGGGTTACTAAAGCGCGGTTTGATAGAGGAGAGGGATCCTCACGTAGGGGTTAGCTATTATCGGACAACTTGGCATATTGAAATTTCTACTGTCATGCTTCCTTGTCCCATTACTACATCATCGTTGTATTCAACTCTTGCACTACCTCCCTCCTAGTTCGAATCTAATATCATCTATGTAACCGCAATGGAAATAGATATATCATGTTCAAATTTGACTACTATTTCTTCATGTTACATAATTCTCCTTGTTTAAGTCCATATAATGTTTCTACGACTGAGACTGCGATAGGCCTATATCAATTTCGCACACTAATACGTCGAATAAGTTACAAAATAATATCTTACTTAACATATGAAATTACGAAACAACCAACTTCAAAACATTTTTATAACATTATTAACAAGTTTTACCAATAAATACTTCTTTAATTATTATTAACATAACATAGAAAAATCATTTCGCTTGTACATTTTGCATCTCAGCCAAATGCTCTAGAAGACTGGGCTAAATGCAAATTTCCCAGACGGTGGCCGACGGCGCCGTCGAGCCGCCGTCTGCCACGTCAGCTTGCCGCCCTCTGTAAGGGCGGCGGGGTCTATTCTTGTAATCTTTTTCGCCGATAGATTATTTCTGTAAATATTAAAAACATTAAAAATGAAAAAAATTCGAAGGTGGGGTTACCGGCCCATTACCCTCCAAACCCTAGGGAAATTCATCCACGGCCCTACCTCGTGGAACTCCACCACGCAACTCGCAGCGGCGCGAGCGCTTCGCCCTCTCTCGTCCCAAACGCCGGCGTCGGCGCATCCGACGGTGGTCGCCGCCGCAGCAACAACCGAGCAGCAGCTGCCGTGGGTGGCGAGCCCTCTTCCTCGCCTCCTCTTCCTTCTCGCGCGCTTCTCTCGGTCGGGTGTTGCTTTGGTTCGGATGGTATCTTCTCCGGGGCAGCGGGGAGGTGTGCCGCCTCGTCGATCCGTCTCCGCTGGCCGTGGCTGTGGTCCTCCTTGCGCGGACGGGCCTCCTGGAAGGTATACTTCTCAGCCTCGAAGTCGTCCCCCTCCGTGATACTGAACTGGGTAGAGTGGGGGATCCACCCGAGCATGGTTTGATTTCTTTGCTTTTGATGGTGATGATCCCCAACTTGGTTGAATTCTGATATTGATCCGAGATTGTTGTGGTGGCCGCAGGTGTGGCACTCCAAGGGATTTTGATAGGTTAAAATTGTGATCAAAGGAGTCTATGTTATTGGAGTTATCATTTCTGCTCAATTGCTCTGTACACAGATAATTTCTGTGCATCTTTTCTGCACAAAGATAAAAATGGATCTATAGTTGTGTTCAGTAAAATTGAGTGGTTGATAAAATACTGGAGTGTTGGTTTATCATTTGTATGATCTAGAGTTAGTGTAAAGTAAGAAAAAAAATTAAAGACCAGTCAGTATGTTCTATAAGATTTTGGAAGAAATCAAGAAAATCCTAGTAAAGTGAAAATTGTCCCTTTTACAATTCTATATATAAAAAATAATAAATGTTTTACAATCTGTTGGTCCAAAAGAAAATATTGGTTTGAGAAGAAGAGCTTGATAGTACAGAAATACCTACACAGAAAAGATGTCGCTGTTCCTGTTCCTTCTAATATATTATTAGATGTTTTGTGAAGAATTTAATTATGATCTAATAGGCTGTGTGTTTGTCAAATTTCGCAGCGAATTGTAATGTTCCCTTCTGCCATTGTTTTGATTAACCAAGCCAATTGTTTTCATGGCCAAAACCAATATATCAGCATCATGTGTGTGTTTGCATGCAGTGGACTCACTACTAAAGTCTCGGGTTGTCAGCCAAAGTGTGAACTAGCTTGAAGACCAACGCATGCGGCTGTTGCTCATGGTGTAAAGTGTAAATTAATAGTGTGAGTTAAACAAATTCTTATGTAGTCTGGTCCCTCTTTTTTTTCCATTATCAACCGGTGCACGATTAGCTTTTACTCTTCCTTTGAGGTCTATACGTTCAGACAACAAATTCACTAAAAGAATTGATAAATATATCACCATGTTAATTTTTATCCCCTAAGATTTTTAGTATCTTTTCTGCAATGCGATCAGTTACCTGAAATAATGGAACTTGCTAATCGTCGTCTTCCCCCAAGGCTTGATAAGTTCAGGACAACAAGAAAACCATCAGTTTCCCTTAAATGTAAAAGCAGGGTTTAGGATGGCTGCTAAAAGCGAAAAACCATAGCTGGGTTGCTCTCAACTTGAAAACCATATGTTTTGTTGAAAACTAAGAATGCTGGGAAGAGATGAATAATTTATGGTCAAATTATATGAGTGAGGCACATAATTTCCTTCAAATAGTGTAGAGGCTTATAAGTTAATGGGAAGCCTACAACTGAACATAGGTGCAATTAGAATTACTGAACTTTTAGTTAAGAGTGGAATTTATTTCAGGACAAGCAAGACCTTATATATGACCTGCTTGTAAGCTTGTTTGCTTTTGGTAGGATGACCAGACATTAATCTGCTACCTTCCTGCAAGAAATTGTTTCAGACCTGTGTGTTTCAACATTTTGTTTTACTATATTATTCTTTTGAAAGTAATCACAAGGCATATACTTCCTTTATAATCAGTGTCTTTAGTTAATTGCAACTGTGCCACCATGCTGTTTTTGCGTTTAGTCTTAGTCCCTGTTTGTGTACATCAAGCAGCTATATTCCAAAATTGAGTCAAGATGTGATTTTTTATAGTTTGCTCAGGTAAGCAGATAAAATTAGATGTTCTTGATTTTCAATAATGTGAGGTCAATAGTAGCAATATAATTATTCCTCTTCTTCTTTGCATCTTCTAGGGGTTGGGGCTAGCAGAGAAAACGCCTAAGTTCATAACAGTGCGTTTTTTAACTGTAGTAAGTGTCACTTCATTTTCAATTTGTTGCATATGTGTTCAACTACACTGCTCCTTTATTTTCAATTATAGTTAAGATTTGATCATGTACTGATATTTATGTTATTACATTATTTTTTTATCTAGCAGTGACGAAGGTGCTAATCAGGTGAATGTGGGAAGACATGAATTTCTTAACTCTGAGAGGAACTAGATTTGTAGGACCATTATTTTAATAGAGCAATGTTTATATGCAAGTTTGTATGTACATAGTGTTTGATGTAACATATTCCACCTGATCGATATGAAGGACCAAAGGTTGTGCACTTGGTTCTGTTAAACTGAGGAAAGTCAAGTGTTGCGGACAGCATGCACAATATACTTCTTTTATTTTCGTTAGAAATTTTGGATTTTATTTAGAATATTTTGAATTTTGGATGAAGTTAATTTTTAACTTCGAGACTGCTAGGTTCTGATATTCTTTTTTCTGGTTTCTTGGTCTTTTCTATGATCTAAAATTTAAATAGCAGTGCTAAACTTTATTTGATGTGGAGTTTGTCTAAACGTTAGCTCGTATCTTTTCCCTATCAAACCAAATGGCCCAAGCGATTGAAACCCTCCGGGGTGGAAGTGACGAGGGGATTGGGTGGTGGGAGGAGATCCACCCAATCCCTCCCTGGTGTATTTTTCCCTAGAGAAAATTCTCCCCACTACCCGAACGAAGCCTTATAGGGTGCGGTGGTTGAAGCGCACGGCGGATGCATCCATGACGACAACACGCAGTGGTCCAGTGGACATTCCGAAGCTGGCCAGCCTCCACAACACGCCGCGGCTGTACCTGCAGTCCGCGCGCTCGGCGCTTCGCTGCCAACGATTTCGCCACCGTCAAGCGGTCCGACGGCTGGCACTTCGCACACCGCCATAACACCGCGTTGGAGCTCGAGCGGAGCAAGCCGCAGCTGCGGCGGAGCTCCGGATCCGCTCCCTCCACCGAGCTTATCGCCGTCGACGACCATCCCTGGCCCGACCTCATCACGGCAACTGCTGATGCATGCTGAGAAGAAAGAGGGAAAGGGGAATGAATGGATGGATGGAGGAAGAAGACAAGGGCATTTTGGTCAAAAAAAAAACTTTGTGAATTGCATTGAAAGGGTAAACAGTGGCATATATTAAATACATGTTAAATTGTAATGGTATGATTATAATTTCATGAATTATAGTGGCATATTTCAAAACGTACAAATTAATGGCATGGATCCAATTAACCCTGAAAAGGGTTAATAATGAAAACACAGCGCCAGTTTTATTAAGAGTAATTATCGGACGAAAAAGCCCCTTTTTTCAGCACATCTAGCCGTTTTTTCATTTAACGCCGAATCAATACTATCTAAGATCACGCATATTTTTTAAGAACTAAAAGTTATTTTTTAATTACATATTTCACATATCATATGGGTGTTTTTATAACAATAAGTTATTTTTTTAACTATTAAATCCAATGATGATAACATCACACAAATTTCTTAATTTAGTTTTTAACTGTAACATCTTACAGGCATCGTAACCCAGGCACCAACTGCATGCAAGTTAAGTTTTAACTCCTAAATCGGTATGTGTGCACCGGGAATGGGGAACTCTACCTGTGTGTCGCAAGTTAAATTTTAACTCCACAATGGAATGTTGACATCGAGAGTAGGGAACAATCCCTGTGTGTCACAAGTTAAGAACACTCCCTGTTTGTCGCGAGTTAAGTTTTAACTCCGCAGTCGGTTGCTAGCACCGGGAGTGCGGAACACTCCCTGTTTGTCGCGAGTTAAGTTTTAACTCCGCAGTCAGTTGCTTACCTTGGGAGGGGGGAATTATCCCTATGTCTCGCACCACGTACTTTCCTGGCGCGGAGCGCATGTTTCTAGCGCTACCGTCGTTAACCAATTTGATATACTAATAATATCAAAATTTTAAAAAACTTTATTTAAATGTAAATAACATTTAATTGATGGATAAAAACTCATAAATTTAAGATGTGATCGTAGAACTCAAAAGCATGGTAAATTAAAATCAAAATGATTAATAGTGTGGTTTTGTGAAACTTAATTGCCATAATACCTACGGTTATATGCCACATGTTTTTTACAATTTATCAAATTTACTCTTTTTTTCCAGTGACTTGGAAAGACCTTGCAATAAGAAGTTTCCCAACGGATCGAGAAAAAGGTTTCACCAATTGAACTATCTAAATGTTCGCATTGTCCGAAGAAAAAATCCACCTCAAGTATTCTATGCAGAGTTGCAGACAACAAAAAAAAGCAGAAATTAGGCTATGGCTGGATATACCTTATTAATGGTCTTGCAGTCTCCTGTTATTTTCTTCACCAATTAAAACATCACCACTCCTGATGTCACAAATCACAACACTTGTAAGTTGTCTTTTCTTTTCGATTCCCTATCCCCTCTCCTTTTATATATGGACAAGGGACTGCGAACAAGTTGCGTAGCAATTTGCATTGGGTTCAAATCATTGCACATTAGCTTCCAAACATTCCTTAGGCTGCGTTCGGGAGTGAGGGTTGGGAACCCTCACTCTCCGGCACGCAAAACGGAGCAGCGATTAAAGCGTGATTAATTAATTATTTGCTAATTTTTTTTTTCAAAAATGGATTGATTTGATTTTTTTAAAACAACTTTCATATAGAAACTTTTTGAAAAAAAAACGCACCGTTTAGCAGTTTGAAAAGCATACACGCGAAAAAACAAGGGAGAGGAGTTGGAAACTTGGTCTGCCGAATGTAGCCTTAGTATTTCCAGGCTATTGACATTCAAGAAAGCTAATTCACCCGCACGTGTTGCCGGCACGCACTTCGAGCCCACAAGGCTCACGCACGCGCGTGTTTCTTCTCTCATTTTTTGGCACATTTTGCTACGGCCGTTTCTTCTTTTTTCTTTTTTATTCTTTTTTCATAGTTCGCTGCCGCACGAGTTAAAGAAAAAATCGTAATTAGTTTACTACTAGTGATTAGTTTCCTATTTTTACTAGTGATTAGTTTACTAGTAATTTTTAAATCTTTAATTAAAAATTTTCAATTTTGGACTTGAAAGTTTTCAAATCTCGAGTTAAAAATTTTCAAATCTCAAGTTGAAAGTTTTCAAATTTTTCAAATCTGGACTTGAAAGTTTTTGAATCTCAAGTTGGAAGTTTTCAAATCTCGAGCTAAAAATTTTCAAATCTCAAAGTTGAAAGTTTTCAAAATTTTCAAATCTAGACTGGAAAGTTTTCGAATCTCGAGTTGAAAGTTTTTGAATCTGAGTTAAAAGTTTTCAAATTTTGACTTTAAAATTTAAATCTTAAATTGAAAGTTTTCAAATCTAACTTAAAAAATTTTCAATCTGTTAGTAAAAAAATCTTCAGAATCTTTCCTAATCACTGTCAAAAAAGTTATATTCAGAACAAATCAGTTTTCGCTGTCAAACAGAGCATGTTTCATAATTGACCAAACTAACAGTCCACAAACAGTTTTGGTCAGCATTTGAGTACACCTACCAAGAATCAACCAAAGTCGCATGAAGAAAATATGCCACGAGAGAGAAGCAATGGAAAACAATCTATTAGCTTTGACTCTTATTCTGAACGAAACAGCAAGCATAGATAAACATCTAACATACATCTGCAAGGTGGTCCGACAAAATCTTGATAACACCATCCTGATGGTAGAAAACAAAAAATATGCAGTGGTGTCCCATGAGATGAAAATGAGTCAATATGAGCACCTCTTGAGAGTAAGATTTTCGCTATTTCACGCTCTCCTGAAACCAGAAATAAACATGTAATAGATAATTAGATATTATATACATATAGAACAAAAAATAATATCCAACAATTTATTTGCATAATACAAATATCTAGCACATGCTAGAGACAATTATCACCGGTAGGTTCCCATCGAAGATCCACACACAGCTGGAGTGAAATACATGAGTGCTGGAGATATTTGATCAGGTAGAAATTGAATCTACAATTAATACATCTACATCTTCGAACATTTAATAAATTTTGTATATAAGTAAGAAGCCATGGTTTAAAAATGGACGATTCGCTAGTTCTTAATGTATATAAACAATGCAATATGTAAAAAAGAAACATCAGAGTGGGAAATATATTCACTTTCCTAAGTTAGCTCAGGAGACAATATAATGCAAACATGGAGGACACAAACCCCAAAGATGCAACTACATAACAGGTTGCTTGTAGATGCATTACCAAGCAGGCCAGTTTAAATAGTAGCTGAAACATCAAAAGAAGTTCAACAAATCAGAGGCTCATACAAAAAACAACAGAAAATGCATGCTAGTAGCATTTTTGCTAAGTCATCAAGAAAATGTTTTTTGTATATCTAAATATACATCATAAGTATCTACACACACATGAAGCGTGGCTGATTTCGAAACAACACTGCAACGATTGATTGTTCAGCGGTGCGTTGCCAAATGTTCAAAGGGTCTTGTATCTAGCCGGTAAAGAAGATCATCCATGGAGTTTGGCCGATGCTAGAGGTCTGCTGCAGCTAGTGTGCTAATCCTTACGTTCAGGAGTTTTGGGTTGTATATGTTTCCTGTATATATGGTGGATGTGTGGCCGTGTGGAGGTGTGTTGTTTTATGAAATCTTCCAATGAAGTGTACAGAATCATAGAAGTTTATTTCTGAGGTAAGTTGATGGAAATAAGCAGCAAAGGTTTTTCCAATGAAGTGGTTCTGCATCCAAATAGTAGAGAAGATGCCATGAAGGATTGACGGTAGCTTGGTACAAATGAAAATCACAAACATTAGCATGATTTTACGGCATGACGTTGTGTCATGTACATTTCCTAGTAAGGGCCTATTTTACATAGCTTAATATTTAAATTTCTCAGAAGATAAATACAGTGACTAAAATGGAATTCACACTTAGCGATTAACCTGAGTTTACCTAGTCCTTCTGTAGTATCTTAGTTATAGCTAATCGAGAACAGCTCAACAAAGTTCTAAAATATGTATGCCCAAACAGGATAGACACCAACATGAAAACCATTCCTAAAAATATGTTCTAGATGGCTGAGCATCATGCATATCATATGAAATTAAGCCAATCAGATGGCCATTTACATGCATGCAAGTGATTATTGTTCATTTCGATACTAGAGAAATAGCAGTTACACGATGGTAGTTAAATTCCTTAAATTCCTTAAAACAGCACCTCATGAGTCATCCTAAGGCAATTCAACCAAATACTTTCAGTATCTGGCACAATCCCATCTAGAGAAAAACAAAACCAACTGCACAAAGCAATCCAAATTCTCAATGAGGAAATACATATCAGAATAAAGCATGCCATGAACAAGCACACGGAAAAACTTATGATGCCATGCGTGCTGTGAAAACCAACAGGCCCAAATTTCACCTAGGTGCTACAGATCGTGTCACCAACGATTAGAGACCTGAATAATCTCTTGATTCTTAAGAGAAACCTAGGGTTTCACAAGAGGAGTAAGCACTGGAGAGATAACCTGTATTGTAAGTGGCGTGGACGTCCACCTGGAGCTCCTCGAGCCAAGTACAAGCACACCGCTAACATGCCAGGCCATGCCTCGGTGCCCCAGTCCCTCATGCCCTCCAAATGACACAACACTCCCAACTCCATCATGCTTCAAATGAACAATTGCTGCTTTTATAGCAATTCCATACAGACTCCAGCCTACAAATACAGAATTAACAATTGTCATCCTTAATTTTTTTTAAAAAAAAGTGGAATGCAGTAGCAGGAGAATAAACTTACATTCATGCCATTGCAGAAGATCCTAACAGCTTAGCCAAAGTAAGCATGACCTGAGACTCAAGAAGAATGGCCCCGGCAATTTCTGTTTCATCAAGTGACTTCATGTTGCTGTTCGGAAAATTGAGTATTTGCGTGGATGACTCTGCTGTTCGGAAAATGGCTTATCAAATGAACGCTCAGAGCCATGTTGCGATAAATGCCTCAAGTACTCAATTAGGAATCCCATACTATTTCCATAGTACCCTGAAGCCTCGGTTTTGGGGTTTGTTGCATCTGCTGTTGTTGTTCCCTCAGTCCCTGCTTCATCTGCTGTTCTTACTGACTCTATTGCAGGCTCTGTCCCTGATGCATCTGTTGCTGTTGTTGCCTCTGCCCCAGCTGCATCTGTTGTTGGGTCTATTGCAGGCTTTGTGGCTGCTGCATCTGCTGTTGCTGTTGCCTCTGTTGTTGCTGTCCCTGCTCCTGCATCTGCTGTTGCTGTTGCCTCTGTTGTTGCTGTCCCTGCTCCTGCATCTGCTGTTGCTGTTGCCTCTGTTGTTGCTGTCCCTGTTCCTGCATCTGCTGTTGCTGTTGCCTCTGTCGTTGATGTTGCCATTTGTCCCTGTTTCTGGTCTTTGCGAATGAAAAACACTCCAGACCATTCTGTTTGCTGCCTTCCTTGTATTAATTACCCATGATTTTTCATGAAGTGTATCCAAGATTTTCTTGAACACAGTCTGATCACCAGTATCATATGATCTAAAAGCATTGAATATACCTGATAACAAGTTCGCTCGGGCCATTGATGATTTCAGAAAAGGATGGTGCTCAATCAATTCCCTCAAAGCCTCTGCGTCATTCGCATTGGACCACCATTCAGCATATTGACTCATCTGACTCAACATACCATAAGAACTTTTGAAATATGGAATGGATGTCCTGGGGGACTGGAATTTCTTAAGGATTGTTTGTGCAATTGTATCGAAATCTTTCTCCATAGCAACAATCATCTCTTTTGAAATTTTAGGCTCTATTGGAAATGATTTTGGAAATTTTGTGATAACTACCTTGTCATCATATATCTCTATGCCATCCATAGTAAGTTCTCCTTCCCATGAGAAACCATCTCTGTGCTTGCTATGAACATATGAAATGAGCCTTGAAACCAGGGCACATTTATTAGGTAGAGGTGTCCTAATTGGCTGCCCCTTATGGCCAAAGACTTGCATCCGTTTCGTCAAAGGAGGCTTTAGACAGTCCTTTAGTAGTTTGTACCTATCTAGAAAAACCCCAATATGGTGTGCAGTTATATCGTCTTGTTGGAACATAGCATTTCTTCTCTGCTTATTCCGATTCCGTGTCTTCTGAAACTCCCACGGTTTTGTTTGAACTTCAGGTGGAGGCGGCAGTGATTTAATAGGAGGAACATCTGTTCGAGGCTGCATGCTAAATTCAGTTAGCTGAGATGCCTCGCCCGTGGTTATTGGACGAGACAGACCTAGGTTATTCTCAGGTTTTTCCATGGACATCTTTGTGGCCTCCTTCTTATATTTAGCCTTTTCCTTCTTTGGTGGTGATGAAGAATTGGAAAGGTCAAGTAAAAACTCCTTTTTGCACTTAAAACAATAGCCTGTTACTGGGTCATCGTGGTTTGCTACCCACCAATGCTTGTTCCTACAGCAGTGTGCTTCAGCATGGCCACGTGGCTTTGCATTTGCACCACCACAATAATGCAAGCCCAAACATGGCTCGTCTCCACCTTTGCCTGCTCCTTGGTAGCAGCACCTTTTGCAGCACCCCTTTTCTTCTTCTTCTCCTTGCCACCCTTCTCCTTGCTTCCCGCACCCTGTTGCTTTGTTGGGGGGTCTTTACAGCATTGTTCACACAACACGGCAGTTTTGGATGATAAAATTTGGATCCAATTGTTTTTCATGTCGGTAACCTCTTGATTGCTGTAGTGGCGGCAGACAATACGCATCTGTGTTACATGAACAGATGGTACACCGAAGTATTGTGAGCCATCCATCCTATATTAATCCAACAGCTAATAGCCTCATTTATTACTATCTAAAGACAATTAATGCCAGTTACTATCTCCTGCCTGCATTTATATGATTCCACAAGCCTATATTTCAATGCTATCCTAGTTTCCATGCTCAGGCCCTGTTTGGATCATTTAGTCTCTAAACTAAAATCAGTCCCTAGACTAAAAACTTTAGTCCCTACTGTTTGGATCCAGGGACTAAAAGGGACTAAAGGCACGTGGACCGAGGGAGAGAGAAGAGAGAGGCTGCCACTTTAGTCCTTATAAGTAGTACCTCCAAGAAGGACTACTGGATTTTAGTCCCAATTTGCACTTTTAGTTCTTTTTAGGGGCTGTTTGGATTTTAGTCCCTCTCACAGAAATATAAGTCCCTAGGGGAGGGACTCAAGGGGTGTTTGGGAGAGAGGGGCTAAACTTTAGCCCCTCTCTCAAAAACATAAGGCCATGTTTCTTTGAGGGTCTAAAAAAGAAGTCCCTCCACTTTAAGTCCCTTTAAGTCTGTATAGTCCCAAACAGGAGGGGCTAAAAAGGGACTAAAGTGCTTTAGTCCATAAATCCCTAAGGGAGGAGCTTATTGGGACTAAAGTAGCTCTTTTCCACCTGCTGCCCCTCATGCATGGGCATGGTGCATTTCTCTTTGCATGGTTTTAGGGGTAACATGGTCATTGTGCAGCGCATTTAATAAACTTTAGTCCCTTTTAGTCTCTATAACCAAACAGCCATGGACTAAAGTGATTAGTCCTAGGACTGAAATAAGTCCCTAGGACTTATGGATCCAAACACCAGTCTCTCCCCTAGGGACTTATGGTTTTGAGAGAGAGGGGCTAAAGGGCTAAAGTTTAGCCCCTCTCTCCCAAACACCCCCTAAAATTTCTGTGAGGGACTAAAATTAGTCACCCTTGTTTGGATTCTTAGGGACTAAAAGGGTCTAAAATGGAGGGACTAATGGATTAGTCCCATGAACCAAACAGGGCCTCAGTCTCATAACAACGACAATTTGCTGCCTAAAAATTTTCACTCATAAATGACATTCTACAGGAACTAGCAGTAACAGTATAACATATTCTGGACAGATCTAAGCAACCACACTCATAATAGGAAAAATGAGCATTCATTATTAACTAAGGACACAGTTTCCTACTCTCTCCCTCCCAAAATATAGCGACTTTTAGCTATGAATTTGGACATAAACATGTCTAGATTCATAGCTAAAAATTGCTATATTTTGGAACATAGGTAGTACTACATTTTACCACCTACACATTCTAGTACACTTCAACTCATAAATGAATTAACATTTCATAATTTGTGAAGTTTCATAAATGAATTAACAACTTTATGCCACCACCTCTGTGTCAACAGCCTATTGAGCTGCTGGTTTTTTATCCTACACTAGCCAAAATCATGTGCTTTACTACAGATTAGAATAATTTATACATGTGCCAATATTGCTTGGAACAAATTATTGTGAGATTTTTGGGACAATTCAGTCCCAGTAGATGTTGTTGCATAATAATTTGTATTTTAGAGATGAAAGAAGATAGAATCATATCTAGTAGGACTATTTTGTAATATTAAAACACAAGAAGTGGTAGTTGGTAAAAACATTAAAAAAAATACTTCGTACAATAGATATGGCAGCCAACTTGATCACAAGGGTGGGTTTGTTTTTAAAAAGAAGTTCTACCATAAGTGGATCATGGGTTACAAAAATGTGTTGTCAGCAGTGTAGTATTAACAGGCCATATACAGATTAAATAAGTCCAATTTACCAAATGGAGTGTGGAGAAAATGTCAAAATTCGCAACAAAGCAAACAGTGTGAACTGATTGTAAGGACTGACAAATCAAATAAAGGTATAGTACCTCAAGCAGGAGGTTTACGATTTCCAATTTACCAGCACTTTTAGCAGCATCAAGAGGTGTTTCACCATTTACCATCTTGTTAAACTGGTGAGAAACATTAGTTAGGCATATTAGTTCATATTACTGCAAATAATGATACTTAAGGGACATAAGATAAACAGAAGATGAAAAGATATAAACGTATAGAAGTGTAATGCTGCATCAAAATTGCAATGATTGAATAGCTTTTATTTGCATTACAAAAATAAATAAGCAGACTACTACATACAGTTACATTGTTTTGTTCAAATCTTAACAAGTATATTGTATTCAGTTCAAGATGGAGCTTAAAAGGAGCACAAATAATGCTAGTGAATCAAATAATAAACAATCATGGCAAATAACTAAGAAGCCAATTGCCCAAGTTATTGATTACATGAAATCAGCATTTCTGAATCCTGAACTCCTGAAGTGACAATATGTACAGAGGTATCCTGGCACTCCATTAAAAACTAACGGAATGGCATTTCCATCCTAACAATGACAAAATGATTCTTATGCATAGGAAAGGACAATACAAATCTAGATGTAGCTTGGTTTGTGGATAAAATGCTATAAATGTAAACACAAGTGAATGAATTGTTAATGGTTGTTACAGAGATATTATCCATTGCTTCCATTCCATTAATACAGAGAGAGACTGAGCGAGTTCGTCACTGTCTACTTTCCTTACCTAACTAAAAAACTAACTTAAACAAGCCAAAAAGAGAAAAAATGGACCAACTCATGATATCCTCCCTCATCTTTATTCTTGGAACCTACAATCCTTTATACTATCCTTCCCTCACACCCATTCGTTGCCAATGCCCATGCGTAATGACATGCCATGTTGTGGCAATTCGATCCAACAACACACAATAGTGAAAGGCAGCACATTGAAGGTAGGAGTGCGATGGTTAGGTCAGGGTGGTGCAGTATAAGGCTCAGCCATGATGGTGATGTTCCTTAGCATTGAGATATCCTAAGGCCACGGTGCAATGTTTTTATGAGGCAGGTTAGCAAAAGCATGGCTTGGAGTGTTGAGAAGCTTATTGGGATGCCACATTACGTTCTGCAGGAGGTAGTAGGTTGGGGCAAGTATGAGGATAAGGATTATGGTTGTTTTATTAAAGAATGAAAAAGAAACAGCAAATCAGTTGAAGATATTCAGTCCAAATGAAGAAGAGGTCAGGTTTCCCTGTGGTCTGTGTCAATGAATTCCTTTTTGCATAAGCATGCCTTGTAACAAATTGCAAACTGTGAAAAGCAAAACATAGAATAAAGTTTCATGTCATTTGAAGTACCAAAATATCAAAAAACAACTGGATCTCAAGACCACCATAAACAACTCAATGTAGAAGAGCTGAAATAGCATAAGTTGCTCCAAATTTTCACCCAAACCCTTGAGATCAGTAAAGTGAGCAGAACAGGAATTGCATTCAAGCGAAGCTTGTCAGTAAGGTCTGTTTTCAGTCAAATTTCCACTCTTAACTATCCAAATATGTGTATGTCGCATGTGGGACAGTGACTCAAGCTTACACAACCAACAAAACGTTAGTCATTATGAACATTGTCTTGTCAGTTGTGGAGCATGCCACATTGAACAAATAATGAGGATTGTGGGTTTGAAGCGCACATGGAAAAAGTTGGTATTGAAGAATGGTGTACCAAGTAGAGACATAACGTAATAAGTAATGAACATTATAAGAGTTAAGTACCAAAGGTTACCATTTCAAGATGTACCAAAGTTTGCTAGCAATACTCCATACTGAGCACAAAGTTTTAATTATTTCAACTACGAAAATAGGTACCAAGTAACCCAACTACAATAACTAAAATGGAACATGCCAATAAGGAGATAAAAATTGGCGCAGAAAGCAAACGTTTGAAAACATGTGTGTTTACTTGTCCAAAGGACAAGTTGAAGCACAAATTGCATGCTGTAAAACTTACTTCTGCACCGTGGTCCAATAAAATCTTCATAGCACCATCTCGCCCTTTAATAGCAGCAACATGAAGTGGTGTTCCACAGTCAGCTACTGGGTCCACAGAAGCTCCTTTTGCAAGCAATTGCTGTATCATACCACAATCACCTGAAAATAAACGAGAAAAGACACTCATTATAAAGAGTTCTCATCATTGTTTCTCAAAAGCCAGTTGGACCTCCTTTTGTATTGAACATATTCCGAAGAAGTTCCAGTACATAGAAAACATTCCATAAGGCGAAGATCTAAAGTTAGTCAGAGAAACTATAGAATTGACACTGTTGAAAATAAAAAATCGATTGATGTGTGGGCATGCATTTCAAGGGCTAATGGAAAGCCCCAAAAATACATAGAGGAAGTGGCATAGCAAATGCATGCTTAGCAGTTTTTATCCATAGGCAAACGATGAAATTAGTGTCCAAAAGAACTTTTAGAGGATATCCACCTTAATTGCACACTGGCACGTTTTAGGAAGTTCCAACTATAATTAAGCATTTTATGACTATCATATTTGAATAAAACTCAGTTTGACATTAGCTAAGGCCCGATGGGAGAAAAGAAAAGGAGAGAACAAGTGCAAATAGATCCTAGTAAGACAACAAACCACATAATCTACTACAAGTAAAAAAAGGACAAGATTCAAGAAAAAGTGAAACCAGTCTATGAAAATCAGAGAAGTGTTTATAGCGGGGTACCTTGAAGAGTGGCGCAATTTAGAGGGGTAGACCCGTCAGGTCTGGCTTTGTTTACATCAGCACCATGAGATAGAAGATAATCGACGATGCTTATATGATTGAAAAGAATTGCAGCCACCAGAGGAGTTGAACCTGTGCACACAGAAAACATTATTGAAGCAAAGCAGATTTGTATTACCTTAAGAGAAATGATAGCAGTCTCTGTTTTTCTATCAAATATATTTCCATGAAAAGTTTCATAATGGTGACATCATTTTCTGAGAGGATATGGCATCTAAAAGTTGCTTATCAAGACCTCCAGATAATAAAGTATGGACAAAAGGAAATTTAGGTATCTTATGAAGTAGAATGTCTGAGTGTATGGGATAACATTGGGCAGCCAATTTCATATTATGTGTAATGACCATGGGAACATAACAGAATATGGACAACGAAGCCATTAATTTTACAAGCTAGGTTAGATTGTTGTCTATTAAACATTGCTTCACAGTGTCATATATGCATAATCTTATCAAGCACAAGACAGTCTGAGTACCACCTACCCCATGAAGTCATCACTGAGACACATTGATCAACAAAACAAGATACTCAAGAGGCTAGTGCCCCAACCAATGCTTTTTAGAAGGAAAAAAAAGGCACATTATAGATTATTAAAATATGGTGTTTTTTATACAGCTGCAAAGGATTAATAAGAACTAAAATATGTGCACGTGATCATCCATAGCTATGTAAATGAGAGTTTTGTATCTCGTGAGAGATGGACCTTCCTGATCAGCGTCATCCACGTCCAGCCGTAGCTCCTCGATGAGGTAGCGGCACACCTCCAGCCTCCCTTTGCTGGCGGCGATGTGCAGCGCCCCCATCCCGTCCCACGACGCGGTACCTTGCGCCCTCGCCGCCTGCACCACCTCGCGGAGTAGCCCTCTCCCCCCATCCAGCAAAGTCGCCATCCCTGCAACGGCTCGGGATCCTCCCAAAAAATTTAGCACACACCAAAGCACCCAAAATTAAAGCGCACAACGCGGCCGAAATCAGGACGCGCGCATGAGCAGAGCAGCGTACGCTTGAAAAGTTCGAGGTCTCCGTTGTGAGCCGCCTCGAAGAGCTGGTACTTGTACTGCATCAATTCGCCGGCTGCACGCGGCGAGGAGGAGCGGAGTTAGCAGAGCTTGGAGGGTGGGGTTAGGGGTTGACTGCCTGCAACCGGGAGCCCGGGATCTGGAGGGAGGGGGCGGGGAAGGCGCTTACCATCCGTGTCGTGGATTAAGGAAGCTGAAGCCATGGCGGCGGCAAGCTGGCTGGTATGGGAGCGTAAGGGCGAGACGGCGAGTAGGGTTTTGGGTGGAGAAGAGGAGGACGGGGGGTTTGGGGTGAAGGAGAGAAGGGGAGAGGAGTGGAGTGGAGTTGGTTCCTCGAAAATTGAAATCACCCTTACCGTTCGTTACCAGGGGTTCCCAGCCTCCCTCACTCGTTTTCCATGCGCACGTTTTTCAAACTGCTAAACGGTGTGTTTTTTGTAAAAAAAATTCTATACGAAAGTTGCTTAAAAAATCATATTAATCCATGTTTGAAAAAAAAATTACAAATACTTAATTAATCATCCGCTAATCGCTGCTCCGTTTTCGGTGCGGTAGGAAACCGTTCCCAACAGTGAGTATCGAACAGAGCCTAAATGAAGAGGGGAAGAAGGAAAGCGGAGGAGGCGTACGCGCGAAGCCTAGGGAGGAGCGGGTGGGCACGGGCACAGCGGAAGCAAGTCACTGGCATGTGGGCCTAGAGTGCGGCGCATGGACATGTCGGTTACAGGCGCAGCGTATTGGAACAAGTTAATTAGGCCTCATTTTCCAGCCATCCTTATAAGTCATAATTTAAATTTTTAATCTTAAAATTATTATAGCAAGTTGGAACAATGCCCTTCACACCTCACCCGTGATGGCTAGTGTTGCATTATCGATGGACTTGTATTACCTTACTTTTTTGCATTATGTGAACTATGGTGCTCTGGACTATGTGGTACGGTAGCCAACTAGCCATGTGACGTCTCATATCTCGGTAAAAAAACAAAAGGTACAAACTGTGCATTTACAATTAATCTCAGTGTCCATAATTAGTATATGGATGTCAGGGGAATATATGACTTGGACAAGATCAGCACCAACTTAAATTGGGGGAGAGAAGAACCTGTGATTAGCAAGCTGACGATGAGGGTAGAGCCAGCAGCAGATCAGATCAAGAGCACAAGCACATGATCATGAGTACTGGATCGTCACTAGCACGAAGTAGGCAGGCACTATACTCGAGTCATTACCAGTAGCAAGGTAATTTCCACACTCCCAGATCCCAAGCAGTAGATACACGCACATATATGTACAGATAATTTACTTGTTTGTCATCACTTGTCACACCCTGCCACCACCAATACCCCAAAAATGTCAACATGAATAAAATGGGTTAGAAATGGGCAATGAAACGGTGAAGGAAACAAATCTTCGGAGCATGTAAAATACGCTAGCAGCACTATTATGAGAAGCAGGGTAGGTAATAATAAACCTAAGAATGATACTTTACTTTAGTAGTTGAACTTGAAACTAGTTAGGCTGCGTTCGGCAGGAGGGGTTGGGAATCTCTCCTCCCCGGCACGCAAAACGAAGCACGTGTTATTGCATAATTAATTAAGTACGAGCTAATTTTTTTAAAAAATGGATTAATTTGATTTTTTTAAGCAACTTTCGTATAGAAACTTTTGCAAAAAACGCACCGTTTAGTAGTTTGAAAAGCGTGCGCGCGGAAAACGAGAAAGAGGGGTTGGGAACTTGGAGATAAGAACAGCGCCTTATTAGCAGTAGAAAGTTAAAATGGTACTACCTCCGTTTCAGGTTATAAGGCGTTTTGACATTAGTCAAAGTCAAACTACTTCATGTTTAACTAAGTTTGTAGAAAAAAAAACATTTTCAACCCAAGACAAATTTTATTATGAGAATATATACAATTATTGATTTAACGAAACTAATTTCATATTATAAATATTATTATATTTGTCTATAAATTTAGTCAAACTAATAGTTTGACTTTGATCAAAGTTATAACGTTCTGAGATGGAGGGAGTAGAGTAGTCTGGAGGATGTATGAACAAGAGGAAAAATTTATACTGCACGGAGAGGTTCAGCATAACATATCCCGACTGTATGCTCCCAATAAACCTTGACAGAGTACGCTAAAATGAACCTTGATGAGGTCTAGGAGCTCTGGGTTGGTAACCAAATTAATTTTCTTCCTAAAACAAATCACTAGCACATATCATTAGATAATCATAATGTGGAGTAAATGGCATAGCAATTAGGGACTCATGGACTGCCAGAGTTGTGCATGCTGCTCTTCTTGTGAACTGTGAACAGCTATCACAACATGACATGCTGCAAGCGTTTGAATTCCAGGGCATCTGATCAGGCAGCAATATACTTCAGGGCTCCAACAAGTTGTATATATTTATATTGGTAGATATGGAGACCGAAGATAAACAGTATTTACATCAGGATCATAATCACAGTGGAGGGAGATTTACGGATTTTGATGATTTATCAGGGCGTACTAACAATAAAACTTGCATAGACCGCTATCTTTTCTCTAAGGCATCGGAAACATATGCAGGTATCCTAGGAACCAGTAAACTGTAAAAGGTAGCAACTCGCTTCTCTTTAGACAAGTATACTCCTTAAAAAGCTCCCCATCTATTTTTTTCGATAATGTTAATCCAGAGGTTCCATATCAACGCTGCCTGACATCTTCAAGGATTGCAAAGCCTCCCTGCACATTTCCAGTTACTGAGATGAGCATGTTTTATAAAGGGCCATTTCAGTGTAGCTGAAGGGACTAAGGTTACCTTAATGCATTATTCATCTCAATATTCTCTGGCTCCAACTTGAGACCATCAAGAAATGAGCTGCATGCATTTTTGTAATCCTGAATGCATAAAGATTAGAACATACGAAACGATCTGTTACAGAATCTTCAAAAGATGATCAGAACATTTATGTCCCACCTCCAGTAACATTAGAGCAGCTCCTTGACGGTAGCAGGCTTCTGGCCAGTTTGGTTGCATCATCCTGCAAGCTTCAGCATCTACCAAAGCCTTCTCCCCCTCACCCAATTGAAGCCAACAAAGGCTCCTATTTGAGAACAAAGATGCATCTCTAGTATTGAGAGCAATAGCCTACAGCCAGATAAGCAATTAGCACAAACAGTTAAGGTTGCATGCCCTACCACAGTTGACCAGTGACATCTCAATAAATTATTTATACCCGGTTGAAGATTCAATTTCACATTCAATCTACTGTCTGTATTTTTAGTTTAAAGATATAAAACAATGTGTGATATTTCAAATGTCAAAGGAAAAATTATATCGGAAATAGATGCATCTTAATATGAAGCTGTAATAATGTACCTTGGTATAAATGTGCATGGCACCACGATAATCTTTATTATTGACTGCTTCACGGCCTTGAAATTTTCCCATATCAAGCATAGCTTCGCAAAACTCTTCATCCTGAAACATTGAGAAAAATCAAATGAAATATAAGGCTCATTACCACACATTATAGCCCATATGCTCAGTACTCAGTTGCATCAATTATTATATTTTTATCTTTGAGCCAATGAAAGATGTAAATATATTTTTATATAGTTTCATGAAGCAGTTGCCAAATCAACGCAAGGAATCATGTGATTGTTACACCTCACTATTTTTACCGTCATACTACTGCTAATTTACAGTTCTACAGTACTGATGTTGCCATATTATGTTTTCTACAGCATGCCAAGAAGCACCCACTCGTATATAGTAGCAGTGAGTCATGTAGACCTTGGAACTTTCAAGATATTTCTTATGAACGTACTTAGAAAAAGCATACTCAAGCAAATTTAAGACAAACCAGTGAACTCCTATATTTTTTGCTTTTTCCATCATAAATGTGTGCAATATTAATTGTCATAAGAAATTGCATTTTTACTTTCAACAGTTCCAAATGTCTGTAAGACAACAAGTGATCCCCCTCTAATAATTCTTACTAGTGGCACCCACTAGCAATGTTTTAAGTCACTAAAGCTTTAGAATAATGTACCTAAAAGACCGAAAAGCGAGATGTTTTAAGATCCCATGTCCAATGGCCAATTGGCATTTGCTAGATCACAAACCACATAGGATGGGAAATTGAACATGAAATATGTAGATAATCCCCAAGTTCAATGAGGATGGGAAATTGAACATGAAAAATGTAGATACCCCCCAAGTTCAATGAGATAAATGTTAGACATGTATGCTCTCTAGAACAGTCTCTTATCGTAAATTGCTACATCCATCAATTCAAAACAACTTGATGATGCAAGGAGGTCACAACATCCAACTACCATACTGCTAAATGCTTGCATATAATATGCCATGAAAAATTATGCCGTATGCATTACTGACAACTGAGTTGCAGGTTTTATATAAATTGCGTAGTGTACAATACCATAGACGAATGTCAAGAACTACCTCAGTTCTTTTTTTGTTTGTTGTTTTGGGCATCTATAATCTAAAAAAGTCATTTCCTTTCTTTTCTTTTTCTTCGAATTCAAGTTCTTTGATCTCATATTAGATAGAAGTTGATTTCTAGAGTTCAAAACTTGTCCCAAAATAAATTGATTTCTAGCCTCTTGCCTACCCTCAGTTCACAAATTGAGAAATTTTATACCTTCAATACCCCTTACTTACCCATCCACCAATACTACCTTCCAATTAACGTGGGAAACTTTAGTCTTTTCCCCTCACCACTAAAGTTTTCTCAGGACACGAGGGTTTCATTTATTTTGGGAGAGGGACTATACTAGATATACTCAGATGTAGAAGTTGATTTAAAAGTTCAAAAGTACAGAATATTGAAATCGATTTGACAAGTTGGTCGGTGAGCTTGATCCAAGCAAGAAAGAACAGCACACAGAGAACACAATAAACTGGTTTACAGGGAGTTTAGCCCTTACAGAAAGATGACTATCATGCTAAGTATTCACCTAATAACAATCAAAATAATTTCTTAGCCACTTAAGATGTTTTTCAGGAAGAAGGTTTGAATGCTTAAAGGTCAGGGGCGTGAATATAGAAACCATAGAAGGGAAAAATCTATCTCCAAGATAGTACTACAAGTCAACATGCACGCCAGTAACACAATGAAGTTCTCAGATCAAACCTTCACATCAGGCAGTGACTTTGCATAATTAATGATTCCATCAACAGTCCAATTGTGCACAGACGGAATACGATAAGTGACAGGAAATAGGGTCTCAACATCTTTCCGCGCACCACAACGTGCGGCAACTTCTATAGGCAAGTGTCCAAACTGTCAACAACACAATGAAACAAAAAATCTTATGCCAAGATAAATACAGCTGGAAGAAGTTCCTAAGGTATTGTAAAGGTGTCTGAGGAAATGCTGCTTGCTATGATCGGCTCACTAGAGATAATTATGCAGATTTATAGAGCCACCAACAGAGCCATTAATGTAGAGCAAGGCCTCATCCCAGTATACATATTGTATTATTTCAAAAAGAGCAATTTAACATGAAATAGACTTCTTGACTGAAAGACGTTACCTAACAATGAGGATGATTGTGCATCTCACATAACAACACAACAACGGTCTACCAGTTGGGGACAACCATTACATGCAACAGGTTATAACTCTGATATTGATCAACATGACCAATGCCCGAGCCATTCCACATTGTAGTCCTCATACAGTAAGAAAACTACATGAGTAGCACTGCTACACACTTGCACTATTACAAAGGACCCAAACCTGCATAATTCCTTTGTGTCGATCATGTCATTTTTGTATTGTATGATCCAATCCAGTTCATAAATTAGCTGAAATTTTCAATATATGCAAGGATTGCCAAGTTGGCTTTTCAAAATAACTGTATCATTTTTTACAAAATTATGCTAATACTTCAGAACAGATAACTTTATAATACTAAAGCGTGAAAACAAGCATGTAACGTCAAGGTAGAAAAACTTACACAACCACGAACATTAGGGTCTGCACCAGCCTCAAGTAAGCACTTTATGATGTCAGTTAAACCCTTAGAAGCAGCAGTCATTAAGGGTATTTCTTTACCAATTCCCTTCACATCAGCACCAGCCTAACAAAAAAAGTTATCATTTCCTCTTAAGTCTGATGAACAGGATTTTTTTTTCATGCTTCTATAGAGTAATCCACTAGCCCTTGATGTAAGATATAGATTACATACCTCAATCAGGAGCTTCACACATTTCAGTGAGCCAGACTCAATAGCAACAAGGAGAGGTGTATAGGCACCCCAAGCTACTTTCTTGTGCTGTTAAGAGATTAATAAAAGTTAAGAGACACATATAAGGACAGACTGCAGGCAAGTCATAAAAGGGGGAAATAACCATCAATAGAACCACCCACACAAATGTCATAGTTGGTACAAGCTTCAGTAAGAACAAATAAAGGAAAAAGAGATCCAACTCATGTATTGTTTATCATCCTTATTGGTATTTCACACTAACAAAAGTCTAGGAGCAGACATGCGAACTAGGATCTGTTCGGAATGCATGGATTTAATAGAATTTCCATACAAAGCAGATCATAATTCTGGTAGAAATCCTGCAAATAGTTATGGCTTGTTTGCCTTCAACCTTACCAACTGCTAATGATCAAACCCATATATGCCACGACATCATGTGGATGGCATTGAAGTCTTGTGATTTTTTCTCTGGAAGCTTCACTTTCTCTATTGCCATTCTCACTTACATATACATGGGATGGGCCCTCTTCAATAGATGGGCCAGCACACAAGACACACACACATAACTAGTCTATTTACAGCCCAACACTCCCCTTCAAGATGGGTGATAGATATCTATCATACCCATCTTGTCACATGAACAATTACACTCTTTAACACCTAAGCCCTTTGTTAAACAATCAGCAACTTGTCCACCAGACGTTACAAATCCTAATTCCAACACTCCCTCGTCCAATTTTTCCTTGATAAAGAAACGATCTATCTCCACATGCTTTGTTCTATCATGTTGGACTGGATTATTAGCAATGTTAATAGCTGACTTATTATCACACAATAGCTTCATGGGAGTGTTCCCCAAAATTTTCAGCTCAACTAGAAGATTTCTTAACCACAACAACTCACTTAAACTCGCTGCCATTGCCCTGTATTCTGCTTCAGCAGTTGAGCGAGACACTACGGATTGTTTCTTGCTTCTCCAAGATACCAAGTTGCCACCAACATAAACACAATAGCCTGAAGTTGACCTTCTATCATCAAGACAGCTAGCCCAATCTGCATCACAATACCCTTCTATCTTAAGATGTCCATTTTTCTTGAACCATAAGCCTTTGCCTAGACTTCCCTTCAGATATCTCAAGATTCTATACACCGCCTCCATATGACCACTTCTTGGATCATGCATATATCGACTCACCATACTGACAGCATATGTTATGTCAGGTCGTGTATGACATAGATATATCAGTCTTCCCACCAATCTTTGGTATCTTTCCCTATTCACTGGATCTCCAGACTCCGCACATAACTTATGATTTTGATCAATTGGTGTAGAGACTGGGCGACATCCAAGCATACCTGTTTCACTAAGCAAGTCCAATACATATTTTCGCTGTGAAATGACTATCCCTCTAGGAGATCTTGCAATTTCAATACCCAGAAAATATCTCAACTGGCCTAGGTCCTTGACATCAAATTCTTTGCTTAGATTCCGTTTCAACCTAGTTATCTCCAAGCAATCATTTCCAGTGATAATCATATCATCAACATAGACAGCAAGAATGGTTTGATCTCCACTATGATGATAGAAAACTGTATGATCTCCATTACATTGCTTATAGTCCATAACACACATTGCACGCCTAAACCGATCAAACCATGCTCTTGGTGACTGTTTAAGACCATACAAAGATTTCTTCAATCTCAACACCTTTCCTTTAGTTTGTGAAGTGGCAAATCCAGGTGGGACATCCATATACACCTCTTCTTGAAGATCTCCATGTAAGAATGCATTCTTGACATCTAACTGATGCAATGGCCAATCAAAATTAGCTGCACAAGATATAAGAGTTCTTACCGTGCTCATCTTTGCTACTGGTGCAAAAGTTTCATCATAATCAATTCCATATGTTTGACTATATCCCTTAGCCACCAACCTTGCTTTGTATCTTTCCACCTTTCCATCAGGATTTTGCTTTACTGTATAAACCCACTTACAATTGACAATTTTCTTCCCTTCGGGAAATGGTACAAGATCCCATGTTTTGTTCTTTTCAAGAGCCTCTAGTTCATCTAGCATAGCTTGATGCCACCTTGGATCTTGCTTTGCTTCTCTCCAATCCTTTGGGATTTGCACTGAATCTATGCTACAAAGGCCTTATATGTGGATAACAAGGAGTCGTAGGAAACATAGTTGGATATATTATTTTCATCATCACCCTCATCTTGAGCTTCAAAACCATACCTTAGTGGAGGTTTACCTGCATTGCTTCTCACACTCTTTCTAATGGCAATTGGTAAGTCAGATTCTTCTCTAACTTCCTCTTCTTCTCCCCCTGACTCCAAAGATCCTTGCTCACGGCTTACATCTTCCTCTACCTGATTATCCTCTTCAACTTGTTGGATTACTGGACACTTGTTCTCCTTGTGTATACTTGAAGATTTTTCTCTTCATGTGGCTTCCTCCATTCTTGCTCCTGTGCAACAGGACCACCCATGGGACATGGAATTGAACCAACCACAAGCTTTTCCTTCTTTGGTTGTTCATCTCTCTTTGGACCCAATATTTCATCTTTCATTTGGTGACCATCATGACCACTAGTTGAATCATCAAGATCAATGAATAAAGAACTTAAATCTGTCTTCTCACCATAGAATGGGACAGATTCTCTAAAAGTAACATCCATACTTACAAAGGTTCGTCGTTCTGATGGACTCCAACACTTATACCCCTTCTAGCCAGATGAATAGCCTGCAAAGATGCATTTGACAGCCCGAGGATCAAGTTTTCCAATGGAAGGTCTATGATCTCTAACAAAACAAGTGCAACCAAACACTTTTGGTGGAACAACAAATTCATTCCTTCCAAATATCATCTCACATGGTGTCTTCATTCCAAGTATTCTTGATGGTGTGCGGTTGATAAGATAAGTTGCTGTCATTACTGCCTCACTCCACAAGAATTTAGGTACATTCATAGTATACATCAATGAGCGGGCTGTCTCTAAGAGATGACGGTTTTTCCTCTCAGCCACCCCATTTTGTGGAGGAGTATTAGGACAAGAAGTTTGATGCAATATTCCTTCTGATGAAAGAAAGCTACTAAATTCATTGTTTATATACTCCCCTCCATTATCAGTTCTAATAAACTGGACCCGAGCATTAAAATGATTTTTAATGTATGCATAGAAATTTAGAAAACATTTAAGCACCTCATCCTTATGTCTCATAAGATATAACCATGTCATGCGAGAGTAGCAATCAATAAAGGTAACAAAATACTTCATTCCACTCATAGAGACCACAGGTGAAGTCCAAACATCTGAGTGAATTAGCATAAATGGTAACATACTCCGGAGTCCTCTACTCACATATGATGTTCTTGTATGTTTTCCATACTCACATGCATCACATACTAACTTATGTTTATCCACTCTACTTAGTTCTGCTGGGAACATCTTACTCATAGTTTCAAAAGATATGTGCCCCAGTCGACAATGCAAAAGTAATACCTTAGCCTCTTCTTCACTTGTAGAAGCCATCAATGCAAGACATACATCTTCATTTGTCTCCTTTCGATCCAAATACCAAAGTCCATCACGCCTGACGCTAATCCCAAGTTTCTTCCCTGTTTCCCTCTCCTGAATTAAACAATTCTCACGATCAAGGGAGACCCGACAATTCATATGATCAACAAGAGAACTTATCGAAACCAAATTCACTGGAAAAGAAGGGACATATAACACTGATGATAAAGTGATTGAAGGAGTACACTATACTGTACCCTCTCCCTTAACTGGGCATGATGTCCCATCAGCAGTTTGAATTGTTTCTTTTCGTGTAAATGGGTATGGTTTATATGATGCAAATTCTCCACACATACCCGTGACATGTCTAGATGCACCCGAGTCAAGTATCCAATTTGAATGAGAACTATTGATAGACATAAATGCTTGGTTTGAGTTACCTGAGGAAGAATGAACAAGATTGGCAACATCAACATTTGTAGATCCAGAACAACCCTCTTCAAGAGTGACCACATTAGCTCTGTGATCACTTCTATACTCATAGCCTCTACCACTGTTACCTCTACCTGCATAACCTCTTCCACCTCTTGCTCCACCCCTATCACCAAATCTTCCTCTCCCATAACTAGGTTTGCGAGGAGCGCGGCAATCACGTATAAGGTGCCCCATTTCACCACAATTGAAGCACTCCCTGGTCTCTTTACTTTGTGCAACTACATAGGTGGGGCTTGGTGAAGATGGTGTGGCACTAGGCAATACTTTCTTCTTAAGCTCCTCCTGTGTCATAGCTGCAATAGCCTCATCCAAGGTAGGAAGGGTGGTTTGATGAAACATTGCATCCCTTCTTCCTTCAAACTCCGAATTTAAGCCCTTCAAGAACTCAATGACCCTTCTACGCTCAATCCATTTTCTCATTTTTGCTATACAATCAGGGTGCTCTAACCCAAGAGGATCATAATGATCCAAATCAGACCACAAATGCTTCAATTCAGCAACATATTCTGCAACAGAACGCTCCCCCTGTCTCAAAACACTTATCTTCTCCTGTGCCTCCACCATTAACATCACATTTCCTTCTCCTGAGTAGAGATTAGTAAGAGTTTTCCACATCTCACTTGCACTAGAGATGGTCTCAACAGTTGTAGCAATAGCAGGGATAAGTGAGGTTAACAACCATGCTACTACTAACGAGTTGGTAGTACTCCAAGTCTTCCATTCAACACTTGATATATTCTCAGGCTCCTTTATCTCCCCGGTAACATATCCTTCTAACCCCTTTGTCTTCAAAATCAATAAAGCTCTTCTTGACCAACTCAAATAATTTTTTACACCCTCCAACTTAATGTCATTTTGCATCAACTCAATTTTTTGCACCGATTCAGTATGAGGAACCACTGCACTACTCGTAGTTGGAGCCTCATTAAACTTCTTTGCAAGCATCTCTACCAATTTACCCATTACTTGTTCCAGTCCCTGATTTTCCCCCATTTTAATCAAGCAATACTTGCAGTAGAAAGTTCCTTATTCTCACCTTCTATAAGTTGTAGCTACTCCAACCAGCAGCAGCTACACAGGCACCAAATCCTCCCTTTTCCTTTCAACAGCAACAGCACAAGCACCTCACCTCCTCTCTGTCTCCTCCCTTTTTTTCCTTTCAACAGCACAAGCACCTCCGTCGCACAACTCTTCTCTGTCTCCTCTCACAGCACAAGTACCAAATCCAAGCAGCAGCAACAGCGCCAAGCACACTACCAACGCACAGCTCTTCTCCGTCTCCTCTCACAGAACAAGTACCAAATCCAAACAGCAGCAACAGCACAAGTACACTACCAAATCCAAGCAGCAGCAACAGCACAAGCACACTTACTCACTCCTTCCTTCACAAGCACAAGCACACCTAGCACTGCAGCCCTGCTCCCTCCTTCACACCGGCCGCGCTGCAGCAGCCGTCGCCGTCTTCGGCGTCGACGTGGCCTCTCCGCCTCAACCGTCGACGCCGCCGCTCCGCCTCAGCAGTCGACGGGTGCAGCACTCCTCCGCTCACAGCGCCGCCGCCACACGTCCTCCCCAACACCAGCGTCTCCCTCCTCGACGAGCTCCGGCGAGGCTAGGATTTAGCCGTCGCCAGCCACTAGCCGGTTGGCTCTGATACCATGAAGTCTTGTGATTTTTTCTCTGGAAACTTCACTTTCTCTATTGCCATTCTCACTTACATATACATGGGATGGGCCTTCTTCAATAGATGGGCCAGCACACAAGACACACACACATAACTAGTCTATTTACAGCCCAACAGGCATTATAGATGGACAAGCATAAACATTGACTTGTATTATTTCGTGTATATTAATTGAACTACATAAATAGAGCAATTGTGTTTGATTTGAATGTGAATGTTAATCTTAATTCTTGACTAAACCTACTTGTCACGGACTGGAAACAGCAGAACAGATCAAAACTTTTCCATTATTAAGTCATTTAAAAAGGAATTTTGAGGAGGACAAAGAAAGATATGTAAGCAATAGGTGAAAGACAGCCATGCAGTGAATAGCTAGAGTACTTTCTATCATCTACAAGAGAAAGATGAGAAAAGGATGTATTATGTCCAAGAGTTTTATCTAATTATGAATTTAGAATAAGGTCCAAAATTGAACAAACCACTTATCTCAATCATATATTCTGGTAACCACCCAAGCACATGTTCCTTTCCCCTTGGATTCAGCTTTGCCTTAGGTTGAACTGGGTGGTGATTTTTTTTTTGTGCAATGTTTGGGCCTAAAAATTTGTTAGTAGGCATTGTGAAAAATATTTTTGCCTAGCTTTAAGTTTTAAAGAGTGGTTTGGTTTCAAGTCGATATTCAGTCAGGGTAGGTTTACTGAAAACATTGTTTAGCTGAAACTCACCTTAAGTTAAACTGATGTTGTTCTACAGTATCCCTTCTATTCCATCAAAAAAAATATACAGAGCATATCTTATCATGCACATAGACAGACCTAAGAGACATAAAAAAGACTAGATTACACCTGATTATTGTATTTATGGTCTATATTCAAGCCATGCATACAAGGAATACAAAGTATAATTGACTAATTATTAGGAGTGTAATGGTGCATAACTCTTATTTTGCATTGCAATATGAAATAATGCTAATTCTGATGGCTAATACTATTAAAAAACCTAAATAATTTGGGACAGAGGTAGCAAACAAGATTCAGGTGACCTGTTGTCAGGAGTAACTAAGGCTCCTATAAATTTTAACCAAATTTTATTTTTTTTTCTAAAACTCTACATCCAAACAATTAAATAGATGTTGCTATAAAAGCGAGTAGGTGTCTTCATTTTTACCACCTTCCTTGGTTTAAATAACGCTTGAGGTAGAAGACTGAGCTAGAGGAAAACTACTGACTCAAGTACAATCCAACAAGAGACAATAACTGCCAATGTAAAGTATGATGGAAAAGTTTGGGCAAGAATAAACTTACGTCTGCATGGTGGTCCAATAAAATCTTCACAACATCATCCCTCCCATTATAAGCAGCACAGTGCAGTGCTGTCCCACCAGTAGTCAACGAATCAATATAAGCTCCTTTAGACAGCAAGATTTCTACTATTTCACACTTTCCTGAATAACAAAATAGGATATAGGATAAGTTGAATAGGAAATGCAAAGTTTACCAGAAGATGAGAAGGCACAAGCTCAGCTAATTTAATACATGATCAACAGTTAGGGTTTGCATACATGGAGAAATTAGAACTAGCACTTATTCATGTTAACTAATTAGGTACAGCATGTAAAAATAGAATGGCTTACTAACTATTCCCTGAAAATGTAGAACACAAGGTTTTTGAGAAACTATTGCACAGACTGATAAAATAAAATGTGTGTTATCCTAAATTTATCCCCAGACCATTGGCATGTTTGTTTTTCGCGAACGCACAAAAGAACTACACGTCAATATATTAGAAGAAAGCAGAGTTTAGTAACACGACGGCATGTTTGTTACGTCAACCCCTCTTGATTAATGAATAGAAAACAACTTCAGAAGCTTGCACGCAAGATATAAATAAACATAGATTATAAACCTTCGCCAGAAGCAAAATGGAGAACAGTAAGTCCATCGTTGTTGAGCTTTTCAGTATCAGCTCCATGATCAAGAAGATACCGCACCATGTCCGCATTGATCGCAAATGTCAAGGCCGTTTCACCTGTCAACCAACGATACCAGAAACCGAGAAAAGCCTGACGCAATTGTTTTGCCACCAATTTGAGCGCACGATCAACCAGAGTAGAGCAATGCAGCTACACTCAGCTATCAACATAAAAACTAGGAATCTCGAAGAGAGAAGCGCACGTCACACACCTCTGTCCTCGACGGCGTCAATATCCACACGAAGCTCCTCGAGCAGGTACCCGCAAACGGGCAGGCTCCCCCGGCCGGCGGCGAGGTGCAGCGCGCCGACGCCGTTGCTGTCCCTCACGGCCCCCACCTTGTCGCCGAGGCGGCGGCCGTCCCCCTCGTCCAGCGCCCTCGCCATCTCTGCAAGGGACACCCCGGCCCGAACCCAAATCAGCGACGAAACACCAACGAATGAACGAAGCGGAGATCGATCGGAGAGGGGAGCTTCAGTCCGCGTTGGCGAGTACTCCTGACGACGCGGAGGTTGCCGTCGAAGGCCGCCTGGAGGAGGACCTCCTCCGGCGAGCCGGGGGCGAGGGCGGCGGCGGCGGCGGCTGCGGCTGGGGGGCTGGGCCTGGGCTCCGGCGGTGTGGATCGCGGCGGGAGGCGCGCGGCGGTTTTGGTTTGCGGGGTTGGGGATTCGGAAATGGGCGGGTTGTGGCGGGAGGCGTATGCGGGAAGGAAGGAGGGAAGCAGCCAAGCAATGAGGAGAGGCGAACGGAACGGCGTGTGTCGTGTACGAGCGTAGCGGAGATTGCGAGAAATTTTTTTACTTTTTAGACTTGTTATATTTTTTTTAATAAACATTTTCAAAAGTATTTTCGAAAACTAAATATTTTGACCAGCGTGGTTTTACCACACCAACAACGACGGCGTGGTAAGAGGCTAACGTGGTAGGAAGACCATTTGTTATTGTAAAGTGAGGCGGCAATGAAGAGTTCATTGCGACGAAACCCCTTATGATCGCCACCGGTGACCGCCCTGGAGGATCCACCACGGAAGCACCCCGTGAGCATGAGGCGTTGTGGAGTTGGGGATGGTTGCTGTGAGCCATTGCTGATCATGGGGTGGGATACGAGGAGTGAGACGTGGTCATTGTTGTTGTGAAGAGACACGGAGGCGAGAGTTCCATTCTTTTCTCTAACAAGAGTTAGATGAAGATTAAGATTTTCGTGGCATACTTTTCAAACTGCTAATCGGTGCGTTTCGTGCGAAAACTTTTTATATATGAAAGTTACTTCAAAATATCATATTAATCTATTTATCAAGTTTGTAATAATTAAACCTTAATCTATTATATGTTAATACCGCCTCGTTTTACGTAAAAAAACTTAATCTTTATCTTTATCTTCATCTTTATTTTTAGATGAAAATGAACACCACGAAGGTCATGGTTGTTGCGGGGGAACACAGAGACCTGTGGAGTCAAAAGCTTTCGATCTGGACTTCTATTTGATGCAGAGAATGGCAATCTCGGTGCCATGTGGATGACGTTGAGGGCGTATTGAACGTGGCGCCGTTCATGATGGATGATAAAAGGGCAAAATTAAGCACCATGAATTTTCTTTATCAATTTTATTTTAGTAGAAATTAATAGATTTTGCTTCGAAACATTGCCACACATCTGAAAATCACAGTTCCCATTATATTATCACTTTCCCCATAAACTCTAGCTATATCTAAAAAGGGCTAAAAAAAACAAAGCCAAACCAAGCCGAGGGAAAACCTTGAGTCAAGCAGAGGCTACTCCCTTCGTCTCAAAAAAAACTCAACCTACGGGGGTATGACCCCTCCTAGGTTGTCTAGATTTATTGTTCTAGGAGAGGTCATACCTCCTTGTAGGTTGAGTTTTTTTTTTAAGGACGGAGGGAGTACTCTACAAGCTTTGTACCTAGAATGATATGCGAGCTCCAAACTAGATCCATTTTCCAAATATGGAGCCAAACTCTCGACCTATAAATTTAGACCTAATCCTAGCAAAGATTAAAATCATTTCTATTAGTCCCTCTGGCTCAAAATAAGATAGTTGCCTATTTTTGGAAGTATTAAGATTGATGTAAGAAATGGTTGTTGTTGGTTTAAATGAGAAAGTATGTAAGAAAAGTAAATGAGAGATGGTTGTGATTAATTGAAACATGGAAATTGATTGAGAAGAGACAAATCTAAATGCTAAAAATTGCTACGTATTTTGAGACGGACGAAGGACTGAAAAAGAAATCTCAATATGACATTTCAGCTCAAAATGACTATACCAACAGAAACATGATTTAAGGGCCTGTTTAGATCCCACCTTAAAATTTTACACCTTATCACATCGAACGTTTGAACACCTACATGAAGTATTAAATATGGCTAAAAAAATAACTAATTGCACATATTACGACTAATTTCCGAGACAAATCTTTTAAGCCTAATTGCTCCATGATTTGACAATGAGGTGCTACAGTAAACATGTGCTAATGATGAATTAATTAAGCTTAATAAATTCATCTCATGGTTTACTTATGGATTTCGTAATTAGTTTTATTATTAGTGTCCGAACACTTCATGCGACACCCTATATAATATCAGATGTGACACGCTAAAACTTTACACCTTTGGATCTAAACACCCCCTAAGTTTGGGTGCAGGGAAAGATGCTATCCGTCCATGGTTTCGAAAATCGAAACAAAATCCTTATTCATATTTTTTCTTAAAAAACACAGTACAAATGCAGACGCTCACAGCACGCTCACACTCACCCCTATGAACACACACAATACTATCTGTATAAGCACTTCCAAAAAATGGACCAGTGTATCTTGAGTTTGACAAAGCATCACGAACACCTCGTTGTTGATAGATACGTCACCTACCACTAAAATAATAATTAGTCATAAATACGAGCACCCATAGGGCTCTCAAAAAAGCCCGAGACTCGATTCGAGCTCGGCTTGAGCTCCAGACGAGCCAATCCCAAGCCTCTCACAAAGCTAGCGAGCTTTGTCGAGCCGAGCTCGTGCTTCCAATGAGCTTAGTAATATATGACATTTGTTGTTATTTAATAAATTAGGAGATTAAATATGTTATTTGAATTAAATATGTTATTTGAATACCTTGCATTGGCATAATATATGTATTTTATTCTTTTTCCTCTTCTATTAATATGGCGAACTAGAAATTAATTATTTTTAAAAAAATATCTTGAAATATACATTGTTTTAATTAAAAATCAAGCTCGGTAATCGAGCTCTACATTTTATTGGCTCGTCTCGAGCTTGTAACGAGCTCGAGCCTAGATAGGTGAGCTCACTCGAGCTCAACTTGTTGACAGCCCTAGGCACCAATGTCAAATCTAGGACTTAAGTTCGGATGAATTGATTAAAAAAAACAATTAAGCTACGCTCAATTCGCTTGTTCCCAATATTTTAGCATCGGAAAGCCACATGAAACTTACAGTTACCTCTTTATTTCCTTTTTCTTTTTACTTGCAATTCTAATCTTATCCCAAAAGATATCGGACAATCCCAAAATGAAAAAAAAAAGAGGAAAGCTAAGGGCCCCTTTGAATCACATGATTGAGAAAACAAAGAAATAGGAAAAACATAAGAATAGAATACCACACTTATTAAATTCCTATGGGATTTTGAAATACAAGAAAGTCTTCAAACTATCGTTTGATTAGTACATATGAAAAAAAATCATGAATCTTAGACACATGAAGAGGAAAATATGAAGTGAGACCTCATGCTTATTTTCCTCTCAAATTGCTCTAGTAAGATGCATTCTATAGGAATTTCAAAGAAATTAATAGGAAACAATTATTTATTTCAAACGACTCTATAGGATTATTTTTCATAGAATAAAATTCTCTAAAATTCATATGATTTTTTGTTTTTTCTTTGATTTAAAGGTGGCCTAAACATCGGGACGAATTACCAGACTAACGAGAGGCTCGGCTTGTAGCACAACGGCTAACCCAGCCGAGCCCGAGCTAAGCCAAATTGATACCGGCTTGGTCTGCGGTCTGCACCGACCAAGCTGGCAAGAGACACAGGGTGCTCCGAAACAGATCCGGCTTCCGAGTTGGAGCCAATTCATCGAGCCATAAATCTGGAGCCAAATCCGCGCAACGGTTTCCTCTCCCGCTACAGCGCCGCCACCCACCTCTCAGCTCGCTCTCTCTCTGCCCTAGGGTTTCCTCCGTCTCGCTTTCCCTCCTCGCCGACCACCCTAGGGTTTCGATCTCTCTTCCCTCCGAGGCGTCCCCACCGGCCGGGTATGGCCTTGCTGATGCTGCGGGCCGCGCTCTCCCCCGCGATCGTCCTCTCCACCATCGACGGCGTCGTCTCCATCTCCGTCTCCGTCGCGGCTGCTGCCTCCGACCACGACCGCGTCGGCGCCGCGAAGAGGGCCCGCGACGGCCACCTGCTCCCGCGGAGCGAGGAGCACGACGCCGACGCCGACGCCTGCGGGTGGTCGTCGGCGGTGATGGAGCGCAACCTCGCCCTCCGCCGCCGCCGGGGCGGCGCGTCCTCGCCCTGCTGCTCCTCCTCCTTCCGCCCCGCCGCCACGGTCGCCGTCGTCCAGGAGCAGGGCTTCCCGACTTCGGCGGCGGCGGCGCGCGATGTCATGTGATGGTCGGTGGGGATCAGGGCCAAGCAGGGGAGGCGGCGCCGGCGCCGCCATGGATCTATCTAGTACTCCGTTTCTTCCCTAAATGTTTGACACCATTGATTTTTTTAAACATGTTTGACCGTACGTTTTATTCAAAAACTTTTGTGATATGTGTAAAACTATATGTATATATAAAAGTATATTTAACAATAAATCAAATGATAGAAAAAAAATTAACAATTACTTAAATTTTTTGAATAAGACGAACGGTCAAACATTTTTAAAAAAGTCAACGGCGTCAAACATTTTTAAAAGGTAGTATTAATTAGAGTTAGAGTAGCGTAGTGTGTTAGTGTAGAACTGTAGACTTCCGTGTATAGAATTCCTGTAGATCGGATGCAGTGCATCATCCATTGCTGTTCTTGTAATTATTACTGTATTTATCTTTGTAATTAATGCTGATATAATAAAACAATATAATCATAATAAAGTCTATATTTATCAATTGCTTGATTACCCCAAGTAGTGTGTTAGTGTAGAACTGAAGACTTCCGCGTATAGAATTCCTGTAGATTGGATGCAATGCATCATCCATTGCAGTTCTTGTAATTATTACTGTATTTATCGTGTAATTAATGCTGATATAATAAAACAATATAATCATAATAAAGTCTATAGTATTTATCAATTGCTTGATTACCCCAAGTGACAAGGTCGACAACTAACAATATAGATTTGTATCATAATCAGTGATAATAGTTTGTTCATAATCAGCGATAATACTATTATCCGCAAGTAAAAAAATTACTAAGATATAATTATACGGTGTAATTGATACTAGCTGGTGGTCTGAGGGGAGTCACAGAATACATGAACCTGGTGAAAACCTTCAGCAACTAGTAGCATGGCTGACGGCTTTGCAAACATAAGTGTTAGTACTCATGTACAAAAGTTAGTTCTCTCTTGAACAGATTGGCAATTCAAGCAGCACGAGACGCCTTCAATGATTTCAAAGCCTCCCTGCACAGTAAGATTAAGACAAATCTTATTCTACAAAGAGGAAACATACGGTATATGCAAAGAGGATTGAGGCATGATCATTCTGCAGGTCACAAGATGTTAGCTGATTTAATCAGCAGGAAAGTAGCATATGTATGTCTTGGCGTGGAACCACAGATGCGATGTGTATCATATCATGGTAGTATTATTGGTAGCAGTGTGAAGTATGTTTGCCGAAGGTTTCACATGGACAAGAGATAAAGTACGTTACCGTAGCGCATTTTCAATCTCAATATTCGCTGGGTCCAGTTTGAAACCATCAAGAAATGCATTGCAGGCCTTTTCATAGTCCTGAAAACAAAATAAGTGTTGTTTATGAATAAAAAAACGATTTTGCCAGAGCAAATAGCGGCAGCTTAGAAGTAAAATCAAACAGAATATTACATCTCACCTTCAAGAACATGTGAGCGGTCCCTTCCCTGTAGCAGCCCTTGGGCCAATCAGGGCGCAATATCCTGCAAACTTGAGCAGTTTCCAAAGCATTCATTCCTTTACCCATCTTAAGCCAGCAAACGCTCGTGTTCGAGTACACGGTCATATCTTCAGGGTCGTGCTCGATCGCCTAGAAAATACCAACAATTATCACAATTGCTTCCAATCCAACAGAGAGATATGCCCGTTGAAGTGGTTTTATAACAGATGAACATTCTGGTGTGACATCACTACAACTAAAGTTGTCTAGAAAATCTACATTGGGAAATATACAAAGTCAACATCAGATTAGATTTTTATAGTGAAACACAAACATATACAAGTTACAAAATCCCATTTGACATTTTGTAACAAAGAGTTGCCAAGAATGCCAAGTGCATCCCTTAATGGCTTAATGTATTGCTGTTACCAAATAGGCAAAAAGTAGTGCAAACATTGTATTGGCTCATTATCACAATTAGGATTGTTTTCTTTAACAGACCTTGCAGGAAATTAGTATTGTATATAGTAACATAATTAAAAACACAAGATAATTTAAAATTAAAGCAGTAAAGGAATTAATAAAAACATGAAGGGTCAATTGCATATTTGCCATTAGATTGAACCGGTATTGTGAATTTGCCATTGAAAAAACTGTATTTGGTAATTTGCCACCGAAGCCAGTTTGAACCCAATCTACTTGCCATTGGACTGACAGCTTAGACTAACGGGGTTAAAAGGTCTGTTTTTCTAAAAATTAGGACAAGGATGCCCATGCCACAAATTGCAAAGTTGACATCATTTTGGCATAGACATCATCTTGACATGAGCATTGTAACAACCTAGTTCCATAGTCTTCCTTGCTAGTTGTTGCTGCTGCTGTTGATGTAGTGTTGCTGCTACATACTACCGCCGACGCATGCTGCCAATGGTGTTGCCGGCGCCGCCTCCTGGTAATGGTGCTGGTGCTGCTGTTGTTGCTGCTGCTGCCGCCGACACCGCCTAGTGCTGCTGCTGTCGCTGCCACTGCCTGCTGCCGCCGCCCATCGGCCTGCTGCCACAGCGCCCGCCGACGCCACATGCCATCCCCGACACCCAGCCGCCGTCGCTTACCCATTCATGAGCTCTTCCATTGTCATCTCCTACTTCATTGCAACCGATTTTTGGTTGATCTGTTCTTATTTAGAAGGGCGATTTTTGGTTGATCTGTTCGTGATTTAGAAGGGATGGGGGATTTGGGTTTTAGGGTTCATCAAGTGAGAAGGGATTGTTTCTAGCTTCTGTTGTGCACACAGCACACATAAGAGAGCCGATAGGGGATTGAATCTGAGAAAGATAAAATAGTCTTATCGTGTTACCCTTGTTTTTTTACTTTAGTTTCCTTTTAACTGCACCAAATCAAACGGCAACGACATACGCCATGTACATGCACCGATTTAAGTGGCAAATTTGCAATTGATGGTTTTATAATGGCTATTTTGCAATTCTCCCAAACATGAATTACACTCTAATTTGAATTCTTGCTAGAGATTCAAAACGGTGCAGGTCATCAAATCATGAGTTGGCACACTATACAAGAGTTGGGTAATAGAATAGGGTGAAACGCAATACCATATTGTAGAGTTTTGCGGCAGTAAGATAGTCTTTTCTCATGTATGCCCTATTTCCTTCTAACCTCAGATCAGCTGGTCTTATTTTGAAGAAAGGGTCAACCTGAAATAATGAAAAGAAGCAGATGAAATAAAGTTGAGGACAAGCATGTAAAGGAAGTTACAAAGAGCTAATCAGTACGTAGATTTTTTGTTCATACCGCATTCTGAGATTCAATCTTTGTGAAGTGTGAACAACAAATACAACAGTTCAACTTTAGTGGTAGAAAGGTTGCACTAGTTTCCATGGTCTACTAGATTCATATTTCGAATATGCATCCATATTGTCTTAATTTGTAGTTATTAAATGGCTTGTTGATGATTGTGAGCTCTACATCCATCCCCTTCACTTCAAAAGATATTTGGATGGATCTATGCAAACAAAGAATCTTTTGTGAAGGATTGCATCATCTGCATGTCTATTTAAATTTACTTTCATAGACAAGAAGATTTTTTTAGAGAAAAAAAAGAAGTCCAGGCGTAAGGGAATTTTCACTCAATGATCGTCAACAAACATGACACTGGTGACATGACAATAAGACAATGGAATGGAAAACAAAAATCTCAAATCCACCTCAACATAGCGCACACCCCAAATTTTCACCAATTATATTGATCTAACAACTTCAGTTTGGTTGTACAAAAGAAACAAGAGAGTTCATGATACACAGTCATACTTGAAAAGGCAAAAAGGAGAATAAAAGGCTGTTACACTTCAAGTAGCAGTAGTTGAAACTTCAAGAAGCATACCAATTACCAAGAGACGAAGCATACAGATAATTGATTTCTTTTTCTACAATTGCTTCTAGATCCTTTAATATTTTTTCTACAATTGCATACGGATAATTTTTTTTATGACTAACCAATCGTGTTGCCTCTTTTCAGTAGAGATTTGAATTTTGTATCAATCTTGAATCAGGGACAGGGTTTGAAATTTCAGTTCGAAATTTCCGAAATTTCGCCCCCCACCAGCATTTGGTCAAATTTTATTAAAATTCATTCAAATTCAGTCAATTTTTCAAATAATTTCGGCCAGAAATTTCCGAAATTTGGGTAATTTCGGTCACCCCCGGCATAAAATCCCATTTCGAAATTGAAAACCCTGGTCAGGGAGATGTATTTTAAGAGTTTATATACAAAAAATGCTCTAGTGCAAATTAGGCAATCTTAATACTAAGCAATAACATCTATACTCCAAAAATCAAGTGGTTGTGGACTTGTGATAGTGAATCTGCCACCCACCACCAGCACATTGAATTTTTCCTTAATATTACATATTAAAGTTTCCATCTGCTGTTTTTAATTGTTTCGCATTCTTATCACAACTTAATATGAAAAGGTTCAAGTAGCCAGACATATTTTCATACATACATGTAGTTAGTTTTACAGTTCCTCTATAAATAGATAATTTTACAATTAGCAAGTGTAAACACCATGAATCCTTGAAATAAAAGTGAAGGGCTTGTTTGACGCAAGATAGCATTATTGCAAACAATATTAGGATATGTACGATTTTATTTTATTATATACGCAGCAAATGCATGGGTATTTAGGTAGCAGCCTTAAATATTACAATGGTGACCTAGCTCATACCTCCACCTGTTTGTTTACATAAGTAATCATCCCATCAACACTCCAATCATGCACAGATGGAATACGAGAAGTTACTGGAAGTAGGATCTCCACATCTTTCCACCTGTTCTGACGTGCAGCAATTTCTATGGGCAGAAACCCAAACTGTTTAAAAATAGAACAGGACAGTTTACTAAGGGGAGATATATAACAAGTGCAGAAAGGTATAAATATAGCATGTATCCCAGGCGTTCACTACAAGAGCTGGTACGAATGAATTTTAGACATTACATGTTACAGCTCAAACGAGTGAGATGCACCCTTTAATGCTGCATCTTACTGTGGAAGCTATGAGCATACTCCCTCCGTACTCGTAAAGGAAGTCGTTTAGGACAATGTTTAAGTCAAACCTTAGAAATATAAATCATGAATAACTCTCAAGTTATTGAGTTTAAAAATGTAAAAAATATATAAATAGATTTTTCTTGAAAAATACTTTCATAAAAGTATACATATATCTTTTTCAATAAATATTTTTATAGAAACAAGAAGTCAAAGTTGTGTTTTGGAGACCGTGTCGCTGTCCAAAACGACTTCCTTTATGAGTACGGAGGGAGTATAAAATATCTGACTAAAACAAGACGAGAAAGAATGTTGCTCATCACATCACCAAAATTGTTGAATAACACATTGAAAATTATCTAAGCAGATTTCGAGTTATCTAAAGCTCAAAACTTATACACATTTTTTTTGAGGGAAAAACTTATACACATTAAGCATTTCCAGTGCAAAATTAACTTTTTATCGGTATTTTTTACTGAAATAACTAAGTAGTATAATATCATCTGTGAAGCCAAGCAAAGTGAGTGTCAGTTTCATTAGAAATTTCTGGCGCATGCATATAAACCAGCACACAGGTCTACACACAATCCATGTATGATTTCAAAAGAAAAAAAAATCCTTTTCTGAAAAGCTAGAAGATATATACCATAGCACAATAAAAAAACACTCTTGAAATAAGAACCTACACTGTGCCACTGAGGTTTCAACCATAAGATAGCATATGACACCATTTGTGAGGCTGACGTTAGAACTTCTAATATATTAGTGCAACCTTATTTCATAATTTAGCTTAGAGATTGCATGCAAATAATTCAGCAAGTATGACTGATCGGTAAAGTTGCAAGTAAAATTGACTAGCAATTATTATAAAAATATATATATTGCATGCATAAATTCAGCTTGTCGTTATAAACCATCTAAAAAACATGTACTGTAAATCTGAAACTAATCCAAGTGTAATTGCTCGGTTGTGCACCTAGAAATTATGTGCATGGGCATCATGAGCAAATTATTCTTAATAGACAAATTATTGTGTATCATGAGCAACTAGGATAGTTTGAATTCAGACATAAAATTAACAAATCATTCTTAACAGAAAAAACAGTATGTTTCTCTAAGAGGGGAAAAAAGAACGCGAGGAACAGTGCATTGTGCTAAAACCTCAATTGGTGTCAACACTACAGTCCTGTCATTAATGCATCTACATAGCTATCAATAAAACATTAGACGAATAGTAGTATGAGATCATGAAATAGACCATCTGATAGATATGAATATCAATAATATAATTTCCATGAGTGAAAACAACCACTCGATGTGCAGTGAAGAAAATGCAGTGAAAAAGGAAAAGAGTTACTTTATCAGGCACATCAGGATCAGCACCACCCTCCAGTAAGCACTTATAGAAATCAGTTAAGCCTTCAGTTGCAGCAACTATTAAGGGGGTAAAAGTACCAACACCCTTAACATCAGCACCAGCCTAACAAAAAACAAATGCAGATACTTTCTCTAAATAAGCATGTCATGATTTGTACAATATTTAAAACTAAATATCCACCAAGTTTTGCCTTCTAAAGAGGAGTTCAATAATGTAATTTCAGTTTGGATTTGAAGAACAAGGTATATCACCTCAATCAAAAGCTTACAACATTTCAGTGAGCGACCCATCATCGCAGCAATGAGAGGTGTACAAACTGTAGAGAATGTCTTGTTACACTAATAAGACAATTAAGAAAAATTAGTACCCATACATGTCGAAAGTAGAAGATGGTTTGCGGACAAAGAAAGAGGTATAAAAAGAATATCAAACCATGTCACCAAAATCACAAGTTTGCAGATATATAGGTACCATGCAAAAGCACATAAATCATATAAAGCATAGTTATCAGACCCAACACGATCATATACTCAGCCCTGGATCACTGGGTCACCAGTTGGACCACATGTTTTGTTTTAGATATTTTTTGTATATCTGACAGACAAAAGAACACATACATTTATACACAGTTAAATTCCAGTGCAGGTATGTGATTTACAAATCACATTTACTCTAACTTATCATATAAGAACAATAAAAAAACCTTTAAATTTATCGCTGTCTTGGTATTTGGGTACAATAAATGCAGATTAATCAGTTTCCTCTTATTCTTTCACTATAATACTACTCCCTCCGTCCCACTCACTAAGGCGCGCACGTATTTTAAAATTCAACTCTTCAAATATTTGACCAACAAATAGTTTATTGTAAATTAAATTTTATTTGATGAAAATAATATCATTGGATTGTCATTTAAATTTACTTTCATATGATTATGATCTTGTTGCTACAAATATTATAGTATATGAGAAATTTAAAGTCAAAGATTAGTCTTAAAGACCATGCCAAGTTTGACCGCGCCTTAGTGAGTGGGACAGAGGGAGTACTATTATGTCACAATAGCACATGCGGCACAGTTGGCAAGGCAGGCAACTGAATGCAAGCAGGGCATGCATTCAAACCCATCTATACGCATTTTTTTTCTGCAATTTTACGCAACAGAGGGTAGTTTGCACCAGTCTGATCATAGATGGTTCACATAAAAAACAGTAATTTAACCAGTATTTTACTGATTCAACATGGACCGATTGCTTGAACTATCCGATAGCCTGGAGCAGACCCACCAAGGCTCTTGGTCCCGCTTTTTCTGGTCAAACTGCTGGTCCGATCTGGATTTTCTAACTGTAGCAGCAAGTCAAGAAATGCTTCACCCAGGTCACTCCACCGAAGTTGCACTTCCTCTGTCCCCCTTATTTAGCCAAAATTTATTATCCTGTCTTCCAACATCTCAACTCCTTGATGCAACCAATCGCTAATAAGCAAGCCTTCCATCAGATGGAGGGCAGGGCCGTCGTAAACGTTAACAAAGACCTCAATGCTATGCAGCAGTTGAGTACCTCCTCTAGTCTCAAAGGCCTTGACGTTGCACTATAAATAGGTTTCTTTTTAGTTCATCCATATTTACAACTAAATAATTGTTTTGTTTGGAGTTGAAAATACTCATTCCATCCAAATGACCTGAATTTTTTCATCGCTGGCATTCCTTTCAGGGTAAGAAATTGATTGCTTATGACATTTACAGCAATAGACATTTTCTATCAGATCAAACAACAAACCAAAAGCCTGTGTGCAATATATAATAAACCAAACCAACAACTTCAGTCTGTACACAGCCTGGCAAACCACTACCAAGTATAGAGTATAGACCAATCTTACATGAATGTAGATGAAATTAAAATATATTATCTCGTAGCATGAACTATTTTAATGTAAGCGGCAAGCAAGGGAAGAAAAGCATATAACAAAGCTTACATCTGCATGGTGGTCCAACAAAATCTTCATACAACCATCCTGACTTTTTGAGGCAGCAACATGCAGTGGTGTCCCATGGTCAGAAGATGAATCAACATTAGCACCTTTCACCAGTAAGACCTTTACTATCTCGCAATGTCCTGAATTAGAAATATTGAGTATCCATTAGTGTAAGTGTGTAACGTTGTAGAATATCCAGCAAGCTATTTGTCACTGCAACAGTTTTATTGGTGAAATCTAGTAACTTTATTACCTATACAGAGACAATACCTTTTTCCCACCTAACGTCCATTTTGAACAGTGTTTTAACTGATATCTTCTGTGCCAGGAGAAATAACAAATGGGCCCGTGCTCACATGTTTTGACAACTAGTGATGAGAGCAACAGCTACAATACTAGTATAAGTTGTTAGCTCCCCGAATTAGTAATAGTTGCCATCAACTATAACCCAACAAGTACTGGTTAAGTTGTTAAATGCATTATTATTTAGCTTCAGCTAACTAATACTAGTTACTCTCTAACAACATGCATAAGCTTCCCCAACTTATCAAATAGTAAAAATGTATGTAACAGTACAAATTCTGTCAAATATTTAGAGTTGACAACAATGAAAGACAGTTAGCAGGCAACCTGTAGGTGCCACCTCATCCAGGTAATAGTTGTTCTGTGATTAGACATACATAGCTGCCACTTGAAAAAAAAAAGAACAAGAACATATCTATTACATCTCTAACATGCCCAGCACATATCATTATGCTCATTGTATAGAACACAACTGTGTACATGAATGCTAAACAGGTACTTGTGAAGGATACGTGATCATTTCAAAAAACAAAAGATAGCAACTTCAATGCTCCTCCTACTCTTTCTAATCTATTTTAGTTCTCTTATTCCCTTTTCTTTGGCTCACAAAAACACATTAGCGACAAGGGGGGAAGGGGAATATGAAAGGAAATGATGGCATCCCCAGCTAAAAATGGAAGACGGAGAAATGCAAAAGGGCCATAAAAGATTAGAAGAAGTTTAGCACTAGAGTGCTAAAATACTAGTGGGAGTGATATTAGTAGCATAATAATTAGCATAACCATTTATAACAATATTACATGGGTCATTTCCTATTCCGAATTTATAATGGATAACCTACATTTTTTGCAACTTTCATTATTGCAGTTCTCCTAACAATAAAAAATAATATAAAAAAACAGTGTTGTGCAGCCATGCACATATAAAATAAAGGAAATGCATTGAGAGGGACCTTGTTCAACTGCTAGATGGAGAGGGGTACACCCTTTTTCATTTGGCTTATCTGGATTTGCACCATGATCAGGAAGATAGCTCACAGTATCCACAATCCCACCATAAATCGCATAACCAAGAGGCGTAGCGCCTATGGAATCATTGAAAAAAAAATCAGATTTCTTGTAACAAGCAAAAGAAAATCCACACTGATCATTTTTCAGATTGCCTTGTGAAAGTATAGGATAGTAGATTTCTTGACATGTGGTAAAACAAAAGTGCATACTTTTAATTTCAGCTTGATAAGCGCCAAAAGAACAAAACTAAAATAATAAGGTTTTAAAGATGATTCATCAGAATTAAGAAATTACTTGCTCAATTTAATTACCTCATCGAGTTGCGTTATGCCTGTAACAGTACTAGTAACTCTTTCGGTTGAACTAAGCACGTCAAAGTAACGTAAATCCAACTAACCCCAAACTCCGAGAATCGACCGTACGGCTGTAGTGTTTGCAAAGCCTCCAACTCACGGAGGCGCAACTAAGACCTCAATCTGTAAATTTATTTTTTTAAAAAAAAAAAACGGGGATTCCTCTTCCACAAAACGAGAGGAGGCGAAGAGATCACCTAACTCATCGGCGGCGTCGATGTCCACCTGGAGCTCCTCGACCATGTACGCGCACATCGCGGTCCTCCCGTAGCGGGCGGCTTGGTGCAGAGCCCCAGCGCTGCGGTTCTTCACGGCCTCCACCGCCTCCTTGAGCCGCCCCTTCCCGCCGTCCAGCATACGAGCAAACTCTGCGAGCGGATCGGAGAAAAAAAAAAACCATCCCAACCCCCAAATCAGCTCCCGATCGAGCACCAAAAAACGCAGCTAAACCATGCAATCCAAAAAGGGGACAAAATAACAGCGAAAAAGCAGCGGAGGAAGGGGCCCGGCCGGCGGAGCGAGCACGCACTCTTGAAGGCGGGGAGGTCGCCGGCGGCCGCCGACTGGATGAGCAGCTGCTGCGGTACGCCGGGGCCTGCAAGGGGAGGGAGGAGGAGGAATGGTTAGCCCGCGGGCGGGTAGGTAAAGCTAGGGTTTCGGGCTGATTGCTCACCCAGTACGAAATGCGGCGCCATGGCGGTGGTTTTTTGGGGAGAGTGAGGCGGGAAGGCGAAGCTGCGGAAGTGGGGGTGGAAATGAGGGGAGCCACTGGCAGAGTGGCAGATGGGGGGAGGTAGCAACGCGTCCTTGACAGTGGACTGCCAAATAGACCGAGGAAGGCCGTGTTTAGTTCCTTTTCCAGAAAAAAAAAATTTAAGTATATGGGCACGCATTTAAAATATTAAACGTAGATTAATAACAAAACAAATTACAAACTCCGCCGGTAAACTGTGAGATAAATCTATTAAGCCTAATTAATTCGTCATTAGCAAATATTTATTGTAGCACCACATTGTCAAATCATGACGTAATTAGGCTCAAAAGATTCGTCAAACAATTTACATACAAACTGTGCAATTGGTTTTTTTCGTCCATATTTAATGCTTCGTGCATGTGTCCAGCATTTGATGTGACGGAATTTTTGAAAGTTTAAAGGGAACTAAACACAGCCGAACTTGAAAAGACACTTCGTTCACCGTGGACAGTGCTACGTGGCCTTTGAACTGGATCCATAAAATCTGGACACACACAAATACTCCCACTCCCTCCGTTCCAATGGCCCCGTTTGGCATAGCTCTAACTCCCAACTCGAACTTACCTAGAGTTGAAACTGTGCCAAACGGTAAAGACTCTATTTTTTGGAGCGGAATAGGTAAAGTTGCGCCACAAAATTGTACTACGGGGGTGGAGCTGGGTTTTTGCTGTTCTACAGCTCCACTCCACCCTAAAAGACCCACTACCCTTTAATTTTTTTGATGTATTTATACAAAAATACCACTGAACTACCCCTAAACTCCTCCTCCCATCCTCCCATCATCTCCGGTGAGATCCGGTGGCAACCGACGGCGGGCGGGCTGGTAGCGGCAACGCACGGGCTCGACGATAGCGCGCGGGCTGACCGGTGGCGGTGCCGGCGTCGGGCGTTGGCGGTGGCGGTGCGCAGGCTGACGGCGGGGTGATGCCAACCAAGTGTTCGACGAAATGACTACAAGGGATGTGGTGGTGTGGAGCTAACAAGTCTAGCCAAACACTTTCACACCCACCTCAGCTCCTATACGAGCTAGCTTCCACTGGAGTTGGAATTTAGAGTTGGGAGTTGGAGTTTGAAGCTCTACCAAATAGGGCCATAGCAATCCCATTACTATGAATCTCATCTTAAATTGCTACATATTGGGACGGAGGAGTAGTTAGAGTGTTTTTGGAACTTATAAAAATAATAACAAATAGTTTTATTTCCACATACGAGCAAACACCAGCACACTAGAAAAATATATACTTCCATCCATCTATAACGTTGTTGACTTTTAACAAACATTTAACCATAAATTTATTTATTTATTTATAAATATGTAAAATATAAGTCATGTTTATCCTACCTTTAATAGTAAAACAAATTAGAAGAAAATAAGCAAATATAAGTTAGGTTTAAACTGCCTTTAATAGTGAATTCTTAGAGTACTATTATTCAAATTTTTGTGTGAATATAAATATATATATATAAGTTAAATTACCTTTAATAGTAAAACAAATCAGAACAAAATAAATAAATTACATAAATTTTTAATAGTAAGACGAAATGGTCAAAAGAGTCGATGGTGTTATACGTTAAGTTAGATAGCGGAGGAAGGGATATTAGGGTTTAGGGTGGCAAGTTATACCAGAGGTTTTTTGCCCACAGCAAGACAGTTTATTTTGAGAGTAAGTTCCAAAAGGGTTCATTTTCTTAAATTTTATTTGAAAAAAGGTTCAAGAAAATGTGACTACGGCTCTTCGAAATGATCCGTATATAGTCACCTAGATCTCTATATGGATCTGCTCTTTTTTTTATAGTTCAGTTGTGCATAACCTTGCTCAAGAGGTCAACCAATATTTATGCATACTAAAATCTTCGTGCGGCTCTCGGCTTACGAATAACTGTCAATATTTATGCATACTAAAATCTTCGTGCGGCTCTCGGCTTACGAATAACTGTCGATAGCGCCAGGCTGTAACCTATCTTGTCTATTGCTTGTTCAGGAAACTGAAACTTGGCCGGTTTACCGATTTTGATTTTACCATGTAAAGCGACGATCGCCAGTTTTCCGGAACCATACAAGTGAGGTGAGCGCACGCTGCGAAACGAAACGATCATTTGATTGAGGAGCCGCAGCACGTCAGGCTATACATAACGTCAAGATTAAAGAAGGTAGTAACACAGAATGTACAAAGGTGCCTGTCTGCCCGTATTAGTTCAGGATCTAAACCGGAGTCTTCCTGTGAGCCAGCTACCTTACCTCCGAGGCAACCCACCGACTTTCTTCAGAGACGAAACTTTGGTAAGAGTTGTTGAGCTTGTTCAGTTGTTTAGGAACTATTTACAAGACCAGGTGGGGTATTTCACAAAACGGCCTTTGCAACAGCGCTATGCTGGCAGATTATCTTATGATTTTCTTCTGAGAAGATGGCAATCCAATACCCACTTTGGCAGCATGAGATATCTTCAAGGATTCGAAAGATTTCCTGCATCAGAGTTATGATAATCACTATGGTGTAATGGAATGTTAATGCATGGTCTGTGTTCTTGAGGACCTAAATAGGAGAACAGTCATATAGAGATAACAAGGTTTTACCCAAAAAATATTAGGCAGCTGCCATGTGTATGTTTAAAAACGATATTTTGTTGTGGATTTTGTTCTCTTTTTGAGCAAATTTACCCGTTGTGAACTAGAACTTTCAACAATCAATGTAAAGAAAGATAAGTACGCTACCTTAATGCTTCTGCAATCTCATCACTTGCTGGATCCAATTTGAGTCCATCAAAAAACGCATCACATGCCTTCTCAAAGTCCTGAATACAGAGGGTCCAGAAGCATTTCGTCAATACATGCTGGCAAATATGGGGGTGGAAAGACAATATGTACTGGAATATTCACCTTCAGTAACATTTGAGCAGCACCTTCCAGATAGCATGCCTTCGACCAGTCAGAATGCATCAACCTGCAAATTTGAGCATCCTGCAATGCATTGACCCCTGCACCCATCTTAAGCCAGCAAAGGCTCCTATTTGAGAATAGGGTTGCATCATGCGGGCAGATATCTGTTAGCTACAACAACAAACCAAATCGACAATCACCACATTTGTTAATTGCTACCACTTGCATATCATACAAAAATTCCCACTTGCATGCAATGTTTCCATGTCCTAGGCTGCTTAGCCAGATGTGGCTATCTGATATTTAATTTCCAACTCAATAGTGTGCAGATCTGTAGACATATCCATCCAAACCACATAGATTTCTTCCAAAATCCATACCATTAGAATGGTCTACTTGTTTCAGATTTTTTTTACAAGAGCTACAGTTTGGTGTGATAATAGTTGAGGTTTTGTACCAAATCTAGATGACCTCTATTGAGATTTTATAGGAGTGTTGACAAGAACATTTATGTACCACATTTCATATAGGAAATGCAGAACAAGAAGTAACCACTGAATCATTATAACGATGACAGTTCTCATTAGCAGCCCATGCAGGAGAGCAGAACATTGATTTCTCCACATGAATGTGAATTTATTAACACAAAGAACTGTAAACCGAAGCAGCAAAGGAACATACAAATAGAGGCACTGTACTAATATCTAATTCATGCTAGGGACTCAAAATGATGCATAAACATATATTATGAACTGACAGTATCGAAATGATTAATCATTTTATGAGTAGTACAAGAACATAGTGCGATAAAATACCCTAGTATAGAGCTTCATTGCAGTAATGTAATCTTGTCTCCTGTATGCCTCACTTGCTGCTAACTTCATATCAGCTGGACTCATTTTGTACATAGGGTCATCCTGGAATGTTGAAACAGGTTATTTGTCATAGACTAAGGGGGTGAGGGCATGCCACATGAGTGTGATGAAGACAATAGTTACACAGATTTGTTTGAGAAAGATATGAAAAGAATACCACATGGATCATGGATGTGAAGAAGATAATAATTAGGAGTTACTGGAAACTGTAACGTTTCCAGTTTTGCACCCAACATGTTCACATTAAACCTAATGATTTCTGTGTATAGAATGAAGCTGAGAAAAAAAAATCCAAAACTTAAACTGAACTGTTTAGACAAAAAAAAACTGATCTGCACAATTTATACCCAAACTAGATGAGTACAAATAACGCGGCTTTGTTTGGTTCCAACAAAACCAAGAGTTTGTGATACACCATACCACCCTTGCCAAAAAGAGAAGTCAGAATGAAAAGGCACCACTTAAAGTAGCAAGCAATTGATAAGGCAGAACAAATAAATATTGAGATATATCAAATTGATATTCTTTTCTATTATTGTTACTAGACCCTTGCATCCAAAAAGAATATTCTACTTCATTTTCAGTCAACCAATTGTGATGCATCCGAAGTAGTGGAAGTGGAATTGTGTGCATGCATTGGAGAAATCTTAAGAGTAGGAAATATCCTAATGCAAATGATAAACTTATTAGAATATGGCAATGATGCTTCAGATCATACCTCCACCGATGGACACGATTTCACATAACTAATTACCCCATCAACACTCCAGTCACACACAGATGGAATACGAGAAGTTGCGGGAAGTAAGATCTCAACATCTTTCCTCCTATTGTTATATGCAGCAAGTTCTATTGGAAGGTGGCCGAACTGTTAAGAATAAAACAAAGAAAAATTAGCTATAGCATTTGCAAAGGCTATGCCAATTAATTCTAATATCGAACATTACAGTGCAAATTAGGGGTAGTACCAGAGAAATGAAATTATGCCTCACAACACCTTCATTGTGAATAACATGCACGTGGTAGCTAAATCGAAAAGAAAAACTTACTTCATCTGGAACATTAGGATCTGCACCAGCCTCCAGTAAGCACTTATAGAAGTCAGTTTGCCCGTTGTTTGCAGCAGTTATTAAGGGTGTTACCGTACCAACACCCTTCACATCAGCACCAGCCTGATACAGAAAATATTGTAGGTGCATCATCTAAATAAGAATGCCATGATTTGTATAAATTTTGGAATTGAAGTATTCATCCTACTCAAAAGTTCACAACATCCAATACCTTAAGCAGAAGCTCCACACATTTCAGCGAGCTAGCATTGAGAGCCATGATGAGAGGTGTAAACACAGGTTTGAGTAGCTTGTTAAACTGAGAAGAAACATTGAAAAACACTATGATTAAATGATGGTAAGTTGGCAGACTTTTTTTTTTGGTCGAGAGTTGAGGGGTGAAAGGATTGGTAGTGGCAAGTCCAGAATGTTTCATACTCCATGTAAGCTCCACTTAGTATTAAGGTATTCAACAAAAATGATCTGGTCCCTGTTTTTAATGGTGCACCAGTAAAGTTTCAAGCTAAATACATGATAAGAACACTTTTATGCGATGAATCGCTTTTGAAATAGGCTTATTACAGTCCTGGGCCAAAGATAGACAATATCCCAAGCATGGATTCCGGACAAGCATGGACTCGATTATTTTTTACAGTCCACATCTGAATTCACACCATGCCACATTCTGCATGCCCAATCAGCGGTAAAACTCTATGTTCAGGCTGAGTCAAGACTAAATTTAACCAAGCGTAGCACTATAATTAAAAGAATACTAATTATAAAAGAATATTGATTCAAGTCGTTAAGAATACAGGATATGTTCCTTTTGTTTCCTTTTAAGGATTCTAATCAAAGAGGTAGTGCGACTTTTCTTCGTGGGTCATCATTTAGTGTCAATCCATCATTACAATTTTTTACCATCTCAAGTACTCCATGCAGACCTCCCAAAAAAAAATGTACTCTATGCAGACAACGAAAAACAAGAAATTAGGCAATGGCTGGATAGACCTTATTAATGGTCTCTGTCAGTGAGACCATAGTTGCAGCCCCTTGTTATTTTCTTCACCAATTAAAACATTACCATTCCTAATGTACTGACCACTTATAAGTTGCGTTTTCTTTTCAGTTCCCCCTCCCCTCTCCTTATATATATGGACAATTGAACGTGAACAAGTTTCCTAGCAATTTGCATTGGGTTCAAATCATTGTACATACTTCCGAACATTCCTTAGTATTTCCAGGCTATTGGCATTTGGTGTTTTGTTATATATGAAATGGATCAAGAAAAAAGTTATATTCAGAACAAATCAGTTTTCACTGCCAAACAAAGCATGTTTCATAATTGACCAAACTAACATTGTCCACAAACAGTTTTGGTCAGCATGGAAAGTCAGTTTTTGAGTACACCTACCAAGAGAATCAACCGAAGTCGCATGAATAAAAGATGCCACGAGAGAGAAGTAATGGAAAATAATCTATTAGCTTTGACTATTATTCTGAACATTAGTAGCAAGCATAGAAAAACATCTAACATACATCTGCATGGTGGTCCAACAAAATCTTCATCACACCATCCTGCTGGCAGAAAGCAGAAAGATGCAGTGGTGTCCCATGAGAAGAAAATGAGTCAACATGAGCACCTCTTGAGAGTAAGATTTTTGCTATTTCACACTCTCCTGAAACCAGAAATATACATGTAATAGATAATTAGATATTATATACATACAGAACAATCCATAATATCCAACAATTTATTTGCATAATACAACTATCCAGCACATGCTAGAGACAATTATCACCGGTAGGTTCCCATCGAACATCCACACACAGCTGGAGTGAAATACATGAGTGCTGGAGATATTTGATCAGGCGGAGATAGAATATACAATTAATACATCTACATCTTTGAACATTTAACAAATTTTGTACAGGAGTAGAACCCATGATCTAACAGTGGAGGGCCCACTAGTTCTTTAATGTATCTAAACATTGCAATATGTGAAAAGGGGACAAGATCGTTTAGTGTGTACATGTAAACCATCTTTAGACTCCAACATGTTGATATGCTCTCATGCCCAACATCAGAGTGGGAAACATATTCACTTCATAAGTTAGCTCAGGAGATAATATAATGCACACATGGAGGACAAACCCCAAAGATGCAATTACACCATATTGATGCAATTACATAACAGTGTCACTCATTTATAGATGCATTAGCAACCATGTCAGTTTAAATAATAACTGAAACCAAATCGATTATTTTGCATGATAGGGACATGCTAAATTAGTCCTGGACATTTATATATGTTGAATTGATTACAGTACTCGGTAGAGTTCAAGTTTTAAACCTTTCGTCAAATTCAGAGCAGAGAAACATAAATCACAATACTACATGTACAATACATAGCATCATAGTATAAGTATTGGCTTTTTAATTTCAAACAACACTGACTGAACAACTAAGTACTAACACAAAATAAATATGGTAGCTCTGCACGATTGAATGAACACTGTCCTATCCATGAAATGTTGATAACATATTTTCAGACTTGAATGACCACAATTAAACAACTTGTTCTTGTCCAGCAAGATATCTCACAATCTGTTGCAAATTTCATTATCTACAGCCCTCCGATATAGAAACAAAACTCTTAAAGCAGTGTCCTGCATGCATATGATAATAGATATGTATTCAACGTGCATATAAGTGGACCTTTAATAGCTGCCACATGGAGAGGTGTATATCCTTTATTATCAGGCTTATCTGGATTGGCACCATGGTCAAGAAGATACTTCACACCATCGATGGAACGACCACGAACTGCATAAGCCAGAGGTGTATCGCCTACAGAAAGCATCAAAAGAAGTTTAACAAAACAGATACTCATACAAAAAACAACAGAAAATGCATGCTAAGGTTTTTGCTAAGCCCTCAAGAGAATGTTTTTATATACCTAATTAAATATGTTCCCAGTCTCTAAATACACATCATAAGTATATACACCAATCCAATGTAGCATGGCTTCAACTCGTTGGTTAGTATTGGGGCCTGGATGATTTGGAAACATTGTAACGATTATGTGTTCAACGGTGCGTTGCCAAATGTTCAAAGGGTCTTGTATCTAGCCAGTAAAGAAGCTTATCTATGGAGTTTGGTCGGTGCTAGAGGTTTGGTGCAGCTAGCTGCAGGTTAATCCTTACGCTAGGGAGTTTTGGGATGTATGTGCCCTGTATATGTGGGGTGTGTGTGTGTGTTGTTTTATGAAATCTTCTCTCTTAATGCAATGATATGCAACTCTCTTGCGTATTCAAGAAAAAACTATCTACACTTGACAATTGCACATTCAGATTTACAGGAGAATGTAAGATATCAGTTTCCTTCAGTACATCAAAATATCCTGGACTCCTGGTGCCTATAAACACTTCATTAATTTGATGAGTATCATCAGCACAAATTATATTGTGGGATGTCCAGCTCAATAAGAATAAATAAACTTAAAACAGTAGGAAAACAAGGATAGAGTTGCCTATGTGCAGATAATCACACAGTCCATGTATAATTCACCCTAGGCAAGGTGCATGTTTTTGTGAGGCAATATTATGTTAATATGTTTCTTTTTTTTAATATCAAACAAGAAGATATTACCAACTGAACAATCAGATAACCAGTTGTGGTTGGCACAGAAGAAATCAAAAGATTATTGTTGAGTTAAAACCCAAAATCATAATCAAGAAGTTGCCACTAAACCTAAAGCAAGCTATTTCTGATGGTACAGTGCACACAGACAAAAATGTGAGAAGCTGCATTCCTTGAAAGGTCTTTGTATATAGAAAGAAGTGTATAGAATGATAGAAGTTCCTTTCTGAGGTAAATTGATGAAAATTAGCAGCAATGGTTTTTCCAATGAAGTGGTTCTGCATTAAAATAGTAAAAGATGTCATGATGGATTGATGGTAGCCTGGTACAAATGAAAATCATAAACATTAGCATGATTTTACAGCATGAGGTTGTGTCATGTACGTTTCCTAGTAAGGGCCTAGTTTTACATAGTTTAATTTTTAAATTTCTCAGAAGATAAATAAAGGGACTGAAATGGAATTCACATTCAGCATATAAGCTGAGTTTACCAAGTAGTCCTTATGTAATATTTTAGTTATGGCTAATCGAGAGCAGCTTCTACCAAAGTTGTAAAATACATATGCCAAAATAGGAGAGACACCAACATGAAAAGTGAAATCCATTACTAAAAACATGTTCTACATGGCTGATCATCATGCATATCATATTAAGCCCAATTCGTTGGGCATTTACATGCATGCAAGTAATTGATGTTCATTTCAATACTAGAGAATAATTAACCAAATATTTTCAGTATCTGTGCACAATCCCATTCCCATCTAGAGGAAAACAAAACCGACTGCATGAAGCAATCGAAATCCTCAACGAGGAAATCCACATCAGTCATCACAATAAAGCATGCCATGAACAAAGCACACAGAAAAAAAAACTCATGATGCCATCGTGCGTGCTGTGAAATCCAACAGGCCCAAAAATTCACCAGGTGCTACAGAACGACTAGATAAACCTAGGGTTTCGCACGAGGAGTCAGCGGCGGAGAGATAGGTAACCTGAATCGTCGGCGGCGTCGACGTCCACCTGGAGCTCCTCGACCAGGTACGAGCACACCGCGAGCATCCCGCGGCCGGAGGCGACGTGCAGCGCCCCGGCGCCCCGGTCCCTCACCCCCTCCACCGTCTCCCTGAGGCGGCCCTTCCCGCCGCAGTCCAGCTTGCCCGCGATCCCTGCGCGCGCGACGACGACGACGACGGCATCGATCAATCGGAGAGACCGATCAGCCCCGGCCCCCGGTAGCTCAACCAAACGCAAAACCGACAAGCAGCAGGAGAAGACGGGAAGGGAGTAGCTTGGCTTACTCTTGAAGGCGGCGAGGTCGCCGTCCGCCGCCGCCTGGAGGAGCCGCCGCGTCGGCGCCCGGGGATCTGCGCGAGAGGCCGAGTAAGGTGGCTAGGAATCGGGTGCTAGCGCTAGCCGAGCGGAGCGGAGATAGGGTGGGGGGGAATCGAATCGATCGCTTACCGCTGGGGAGAGGCGGCGCCATGGCTGGGCTCCCGGAACGTGGAATGATGGCGGAGTGGAGCGGTAATGCTAGCCTCTGCCTAGGGTCTATGTATATGTAGGCGCACGGCGGAGAGAAAGGGGGAGGAGGGGGAGGAGGAGTCGCGTTGGACGTCGGGTCGGTGGGAGTTCATAATAGGGATATTCTGAAAATTCTCGTGGTTTGGAGAATGCAATTCCATAACTCACTGCCAATCAATTGATTAAAAGTAATAAAAGATATCAATAATCAATAACAAGGTGAATAATCATAAATACCAGCAATATAAGACCTTAAACGCAAGGTAAATTTTGATACACGATATTACGACTTCGTGGTTTAGCTGTAGAACACTGCATAAAATCATTTTTGAGGAACACCCTCTATAAATATGGTTATTTGCCAGGGAATACCGAGCTCATTAAATTAGTGTTTTCATGCTAACGAGACAAGAGGAAATCCACTTTGCTACACAGTTTGACCAAATTGCTACTTGATATATATTTTGCTTAAGTTCGCTGCATCCATGATCCGTCTGCTTGTTAGAACCCTAGGTTTCCATCTTGAACCCAATGCTCACCTTGTGCTGACGTTGCTGCCACCGCCACCACTCTCTTCTTCGCACCGACCAACCCTGTCGCCGAGATGTAAGGCTGAGCTCATCTTTCGTGGGGGACTAACCTGCAGTCATGGAATCTGTGATAGAGCCGGTGCATCTAAAATGGTTGCTCAAATGGTAAGTTCGATTTTCCGTGATTCTACACATGAAGGCAATTTGGTCACGTCATGCAACAAAGTGGGCATCTCTCTTGTCTGGTCAGCATGAGGGGTATATATGCTTTCCTTTTCCTTTTTGAAAAATCCAGGGGGTTAGCCACGGAATTTTCATAATAGGGAAAGATGCATGGAATTCCCAGAGAATACAAGGGCTCATTTGCAGATTCACAATTTACTCAAGCAACGGAGTTGTTGTAAAATCCAAAGCAAGAGAAATCTTATGCCATTCTACGGAAAAAAAAACCATCATTTTGAACAGAAGGCCTATTATTTCCTGAAGAAAAGAAAAGGAAGACACTAGACAACTAATATAGAGGGGTTATTAACTAACATTGCTTGGAGGATTATTCGACTATCCAATTAATATTTTGAAATATATTTATGACAAAATTTGCTATGGGACAATTTAAAAACGGACCTTGCTGGAGTACATCATAAAAATGTGGTTTGCTAGTGGATATTCTAGTTTCTTAGTTCTTTGTCATTAGACACGCATTATTTTATCATTTCTTGCCATTTTAGATAGTCAAATGACACAAACGTCCTTGCTAAACCGTATAAAACCGTGTAAAATTTTTCAAAAATTCAAATTATTTTTTAAATTTATTTGAATTTAAGGAGGTTACCGCGGTATTTATATTACCGTACCCCCGTGGTAAGCTCGGTAACCGCGCGGTTATCGGCGGTAAGGTAAACCCTGGCAACGCAACATTGTCAGAGAGGAAAATAAGAGGAAGCAACACAACATTGTCAGAGAGGAACAGAGTAAATGAGAGAAATGAGGTGAAGGGCATTTTTAGTCATTTAGCAAAGTTTCTCTCTTTAAAATAGCAATGAATGATAAAATAATATGCACGGTGTCCGATACCAAAGAACCAAGAAAGTAGTGTCCACTGGTAAACCCACATTTTTGTGTTACCAAGCCTCTGTTTGAAAGCTCCTTTAGGGCTACTTTTTTTTTTTGCCGCATGTGAAATGAGAAATGCCATTACCATTAATTAATATTCTTTTTGGCATAGCTCTGTGTATTATTAGTTCCACAAATATATAAATATATGACACTAGATTTACAATCACGTTGATAACATTTAAATAAATTATTTTATACCAAATAAAACCTAAGTAATGAGAAAATTCTTTATGTACCATAATAGTTTGCCCAATCCTTTTTACTCCCCTAAATTTTACTCGTTCCATTATATACCTCCCTCTTTCCGTTAGTTGATTGTAAATATTTTATTAATAAATCCATTTTACCCTTTGGTATAAAAAAATAAATTTATTTATGGAATATAGAAGTCTGTTGTATGAGACTTCTAATAACATATGTATTAGAATATTTTTAATATTTTAAAAAGTGAAGGATGTAAATAGCAGAAGGATGCAATCCGCAGAATCATCGGAACCTAGCTTCTCTGTTGCACAAAATGCACAAAGAGTTTAATGCAGCCTGGAGAACACCCACAGGTACGAGTGTATAGTAATAGCACAGTATCAGCAGTTATGCCATCCCAATGCAGCATTGCATTGCACCCACTGCCACCCCAAACAGCAGTTATAGACACGAATCACCGTGATGTTCAACAATCACCACCCCGGTTAGCTACTTTGCTTCACTTACAAAAAGGAGATAACCCATTCTGGTTCTGGGTATCGAAGTCTCCGGGCAAAATGTGAGAACACCTGTGGACTCAGGGAACCAGAGGCTCTTTGCAAAAAGTGAGACGCCTTGGACAAAACGTGTAGGAGAGGACCAGGGCGCCTTGCCCACCTTGCAAACACCCACGCTGTTCACCTAGCCTCCGTGCTTGCAGATGTCTTCAAGGACGCCAGAGCTTCCCTGCATGTTTCAAGAACATTGAGAGAACATGCGATAATTTAGGATGGCTTTGTCCCTCGATAGATGCAGCAGGCAGAACTTTTGTTCCATTATTTAAAAACGAACTATGAGAAAACAAGTACGATAGCTTCAAAACTCATAATTCCTCTAGCACAGGTGAATGCACTATGCCAATACCTTGATGAGAAATGCAATGCACACCTCCTCTTTAGTTTACAATTTACATTAGGAAATTCATTGGCGGGAAGATTCCATACTCCCATGTAACCATTGTGCCTAGTGGATAGTGCTGATCAAAGAGCAAGTTTTGGTACAGTAAGATATGGATGGCATCACCGCTAGAGCAAAAGTCCTAACAATCTCCCAAAAACAGAATGGAATTTAAATAATATTCATACCCCACAAGTTTTCAAGGCATAGGTTTATGCTAAACCTAACTACAACAAGCCAAAGGCCCTGTTCATTCAACTTCACCGGACTATTGCCATGGATATTTGCTCCACACCTCTAAAGATTCATTTTCTAAAAAAAAAACCTTTAGTTCCAAGCTAGTGTTTGTTAAAGTTTATTTCTCAAAATATTTACAATTAATCCCAACAGTGAAGTAGATAATCCACAGCATTAATCCACCAAATAATCTGTTTCAAACAGAGAGCCGTGGTGTGGCCGAAATAGACAGAAAGGATACCGTAATGCACCCTCCATCTCAGAGTTCCCTGGATCCAACTTGAATCCATCGTAAAGTGTTTCGCAAGCACTCTCATAGTCCTGATGATACAGTGCCAAGTAAATAAGCAAATAATAATTTTCAGCACAAAACCAAAAGATAGATAATTGCATCATCTATTAACCTTCAGTAGCATCAGAGCAGCACCCTGTCGGTAGTAGGCCTTCAGCCAGTCAGGCCGCAATTTCCTGCATTCATAAGCATCCAACAAAGCCTTGTGTCCATCACCCATGTGATGCCAGCAAAGGCTTCTATTTGAGAACAAGGTTGCATCATCAGGGTAAAGGTCCACTGCCTACATTGAATAAGGAAAAGCATGAGTTAGCAGATTTACTGAGAACATAAGAACAGTTATGAATCTAACACCTAGAAACAAGAAACTTGCACATCACCACACTACTATTACACTAGTAGTCTAGTATACAGAAACTGGTTGAGCAAACTAGACAACAAAACTAGAAAATATGCGTGCGTGCTCAACCAGTATTTGTTGAGCACGCACGCATATTTTCTAGTTTTGTTGTCTAGTTTGCTCAACCAGTTTCTGTATACTAGTGTAATAGTAGTGTGGCGATGTGCGTGCGTGCGTGAGTGCGTGCGTGCGTGCTATGTTTCAGTCACAACTCACAAGCCAAGCAACTCCACAAAAGCTCTACTGTAGTTTGTTTCATGGCATAGTAGTGACAACAAGAGCACTGAGAAAGTGAGTCTCCTAGAACAATTGCGCTACTCTCATCACGCACATATTCTCTCTTTCCGTTATGATAAACAGGTACACCTCAACAGAGCCTATGTGAAAATAGTATAAAAATATCAATGGTTTCTACACGAGGAAATGCACCACATAACTGAAAGAGGAAATAAGATATCTAGGACATTGGCACTCTATAGGTATGGTCCAAAGCCCCAAGTTTTTAGTAATACCCCTTGTAGCAACATTGCCAAATCTTTGGTTTGGCTGTTTTGGGAACACAAAAAAATAGCTCCTACGTACATTGAGTTAGATTTTTTTTTTTACCCAGCGACAGTAAATTTTGTACATTGAGATTTTTTTTTTCTAAAAGAATACTTCAGATTAACTTGTTTGCATGCGAGAATAAGCAAAGCCAGGTCATAATCTCTGTACAATGTATGAAAATACAAGTTCAAAATAGAGATGAACAAAATGAGGAAACTTGGTGTTCTGAAGTACCTGACTGTAGAATCCTGTTGCAGAAAGATAATCCTTTTTCTCGACCGCCTTATTACCCAGTGACTTTAACTCTGTTGCTTTCCTTTTACTGACAGGCTCACCCTAAACCATCAATTATATCAACGGATAAGTGCTATGCAGGAAAAGTCATAACAATAAGCAACCATCTAAATTCATGCATTGGAAATTCAAGCAACTCTGTATCACTCCAAGAAGCATCAAACTCAACAAATCACAAGAAATTGTGCAAGGTAAAACCTGGCAATAGGGGTGGAAGTAACATCAACTGCAAATGTCACTTGTGTGCTCATTAACATAGCAGCATCCGAGAGAAATACAGTCTTTTGCATCAGTAAAATCAAACAGCGCCGAACTAATTAGAGCAATATATCACGGTTGCTTAGTACTAGAAACCTGAGCAAATCCCTCAAAAAACATTGCCATGCCAACAATCTGAAACTGACAGTGTCTTGCACTACTCGTCTACTAAAACACTCAAAAAATTAGTTACACCGACCACTTCAACGTGGACTTACCAGGGATGCTTGATCGTAGCCATAATCGAAAGGGTCACTCCAATCAAAATTGAATGCAAATCGGAAGCTCCAAGCTGGAGTTCCAACCTGAGAGTGCGGGTTCTCGAAGGCTACCAGCTTACTCCCTTCGCTGGCCCATTTCGCGGAAGCCATGAGGGTCTCCATCTGAGCCTGCGTATCTCCTTGACAGCCCGACGAGCAGAAGCATCCATTGGTCACCACGACGACCATCCTCTCCAGCTTCCGCGCACGCTCCGCGACGAACTTGAGGAACGTGAGCTCGCTCTTCGTTCCGCGGAACTCGCGCATGATCACCTTCTTGATGTGGTGCTGGACACACTCGATCGGGCCGGCATCCTGCCAGAACTTGAGATTGAGCTTGCTCTTGCCGGTTGGCTCATCTTCAACTGCAGACTGCAAATTAAACCAACCAGTTAGTCAGTATGTCAGTCACTCACATGTTCAGGTAGATATAGAGAACAACTGATTTGATCATGCTTTGCCAGATAGGAGTAGTAGCTACTCATTACTGATGGGAAACACCAAATGAAGCAACCAGTATATTTTACATGGATATGGAGAGTCTCGACATTGGGGAAGCATTTGAGGAAGCTTGGAAGCATTCTAGCTTCATCGCGGACTGCGAATTTCACCTCTAGTGCCAAGATCTTGACACTCCGGACAACAGTGCTTGGGCTCAATTTCATCCCCGCCTGCAAATGCGAAGCAAATTACACTAATTGTGTCACATTTGCACGGGAGGAACAGGTCACGATCGAATTCGTATGTGACATTTGGTGGTTGGGATCAAGATCCAGCAATCAAATTATGCACCTGGATGATGGTGTTGCCGATCTCCAGCTCGTGCATTCCAGGCTCCATGAATCCCAGCGACCGCAGCTTGGGCGCATTGCGGATCTTGACCATGGAGGAGAGGCAGCTCCGGTGCTTGCTCGTCATCCAGAGCATGAGCCGCTCCAGGCGCGGCGCGTCCACCACGTCGACATAGTTGACGACGGTCAGGCAGACCTGCAAGATGCGGAGGCTGCGGCTGGCGAGGCGGACGCGGGCGCCGTCTTGGCACGTGATGATGGCGAGCTTCTCCAGGGCGGGGCTCCTGTCGAGCAGGAAGGCGAGGTCCCGGTCCTCCATGACGACGCAGGAGAGCACCATCTCACGGAGGTGGGGGAAGGCGGCGCCGCGCGGGACGGCGCGGGTGTCCGGGAGGCGCCAGACGCCGACGTGGAGGCGGGTGAGGGAGGAGCAGCCGAAGAGCGCGGCGGGGAGGCGGAGGTCGAGCGGCCACGGGCGGTTGACAAACACTAGCTCCTGGACGCCCTTGGCGGCGAGGGCCTCGAGCCAGCGCGCGACCTCGCCCCGGTGCGCCTCCATGGAGGTGGTGGTGAGGTGCGCGCAGCGGAAGGGGCCCGGGTGCGCGGCGAGGACGCTGGACACGGCGGCAACGACGCCGCCGCCGCCGCGTCCCTCCGGTGCGAGGTGGGCGTCGACGAGCGCCAGGGGCACCGAGCGCCAGACGCCGCGCCAGCGCGTGGACAGCGCGGCGGTGCGCGCGCCGTCCCTGGCGGGGAGGCGGGACACGACGTCGCGGAGGAGCTCGTCGGGGAGGCGGCTGATGCGGTCGACGCCGTCGGCGGGGGCGCGCGCGGCGGCGGTGGGGGCGAGGCGCGGGAGGGTGGAGACGGGCGGGTCCGGGATGGAGTCCCCCACGAGGATCCGCATCAGCTCCATGCCGACCTCCAGCATCTCCGGCGGCAGGCCGCCGCGCTGCATGGAGGATCGCATGTGGTCCATGCTGACGCCGACGAGGGCCTCCTTGCCGAGCTCCATGGTGGCCGGCGGCGGCGGCGGCGGCGGCGCGCGGGAGGGAGGGAGGGAGGGAGGAGGACGCGAGGGTTTGGGGAGTGGAGTCGTGTGGCGTGGGAGTGGAGTGGGAGGTGGAGTACTAGCGAAGTGGCGTGAGAGCGAGAGCGACTACTCCTGTTGTTAGGGTTATGTCTTGTTTTGTCGTTTTGTGTTGATGGGCCAAAGAAGGAGCTTGCCGAAGAGAGGCCTTCATCGTCGGTTGCCAGCGAATGAGCGAAGAGAAAGGGATAAGGTGGAGAGAGAGAGCCTGGGAGGGGGGAGGTGCGGCGTGCGGGAAGAGAGGGCGAGCGAGCGTGACTCAGCTTACTAGCACTCGCACGAGATAGCAATTCCCATATTTAACTACAGTAACATGAAAATTGAGCATACAGTATTTCAACTTGGTTGATGGGTGTATCATAACTCAACAATTTATTTCCTCCGTTTTATTACAAGACGTATTGACCTCTCTATCTCTCATCTAGATTTACTACCATCATAAGAATTTAGATACATATATAAATTATATACATGGATCAATTCATTAATCTATTCAAAACCTAAAACGTCTTACAGTGCAAAACCCAAAATTAACGTCCTACAATGCAAAATTGAGGAAGTAGAAATTAAGCTTATTGATATGACAACTCGGGGGATATAGCTCTTTGCCTCTTTGTGACACCATTCATGAACCGCTGGTAAATCGCAGTAGCATATTCCACACGGCCATGATTGGATCGTCTGCATGGCAATTTCCAGCTCGGCCAACTTCATCAGCAAGGCCTCAACGTGTTCATAGCAAAGACCAACTTTGAGACAGAGGCAAAGACCAACAGAGATGCAGTACTTTGCCATACAAACTTTCAAAAGAGTTGCTCCGGTTATCATGAGAACGTTTCTTGTGCTCCATTTTTCACATACAGGTTGTTTAAATTGAGAAAATATGTAATGTAAATCACATGTATAATGTAAATATGAAAACTACCTTTGGATTAAAAATAGACATCTGAGATTTGTACACATCACGCATAGTAAAATTTTTACTGTTTTTAGATTTTCATTACAAACATGGTTTGCAGTATATATTTTCCCATTTAGATTAGACTAGTTAAGCATCTGCGGAATGTTGTGATGGGCTGACGTACGGTTGTTGAGCTCAACCGATGGTGGTGAAGAAATAAACATAGAAAATACGTACAGATAATCTAAAGCTGGTACTGTATATGTATGGTCTCTTGTTGACCATCTCGACCTCAACGTGCTATTTTAAGAGTAGTAGCAGCAGCTATCTAGTGCTACCCCCTTTGTTTTTAGTATTAGCATGTTTTAATACTTTCTTTTTTCCGAGCAAACAGGCAGAGCCCTACCATTTCATTAATAAAAGCAAAAAATAAGCAACCAGCTTACAAGTTCATGCATACATGATTACATAATTTGTAGAAAATGGAAATCAACAAGCATATGCAAACGGCGGAAAATCATCTTTGCAACTGTTTGGGCAGCCTGCCGCTCTTTGCATGGCGATGATCGAGTCGACCACCTGAGTAACTGTGCTGTAAGCTGTCATTGCACTGTAACCAAATGCACCATGCCGTGTAAATAATGACGCCATCAACAATATTTATAAAGTTTTAATATATGGTGCAGTCAATTGTTTTTCTCAAACTTTGACCAATAATATTTATTCAATTCCATGTAAAAATAAAGTGATACATGTACCACTAGCTCTGTCATTAAAACCATTTTAAGCGTGCCTTGTATGTTTATCTATTTGCACAAGTATATTTTTAAAAAGAGCGAATAGTTAGCTAAGTTAAAAAAAGAAGTCAAATGCCTCGTATATTAAAAAACGAAGGTGATAAAAATCGATCAGCCTTGTGTCCTCCACGATCCAGCTGTAACGAACACGAAACAACTGTAGGTGCAGGAATATGACATGCTGAGAGTTCAGCACACATTGCTCGCCGTAGCACACAGGGACACCGGACACACGGCCCACTTACTTTTATACAAGCCTCCCGGACCAATAATAATCCTGGTTGATTGCAATGCACAAGTGTATTCGCGGGTTGACCCACTTACAACCTTAAATGCACTAATCAACTTTTCTACAGTGCTATAGCAAAGTTAGCAATATGCTGCCGGCCAACATATTCACAATTCAACGGCACCTGCTGCTGCTAAAGCATATAGAAGTACAAAACAAAGATAGAAACTTAGAAAGAAAGAAGCTGCAGGCTGTGGCGCTTCATTCAGGTTGTCAGCTTAGCATCATCAGATATCTTCAAGGACTCCATCGCCTCCCTGCGTACATACATACACAGAGCACGTCGGGTTAGAGCGAGCTCAAGCGTCTCAAGCTTCCGTAAAATGTTTGCACGTGTTGATCAACAACACTAGAAACCATATAGGTTGAAGGTTTACTGAGTCTAAATAAAGCTTCCATTATTTAAAAAAGGATGGAAGGCCAGTAGGCCACTCACTACCATTGCAAACTAGAACACGCAGATATGCAGTAAAACCGTAACCAGAGATACCTTAGAGCGTTCTCAATCTCAGAGTTCCCTGGGTCCAATTTGAAACCATCGAGGAGAGCATCACACGCCTTTTGGTATTCCTGCATATATATACGGAGTAGAGTGTGTACAGAAACAGATTTGCTTCAGATTATGAAGGGAAAAGAAAAACGATCTCACCTTCAGCAGCATTAGTGCTGCTCCTTGGCGACAGCAGGCCTTTGGCCAATCAGGCCGCATCATCCTACAAGTATAGGCATCCCCATAAGCTTTGTCTCCATCACCCATGTGAAGAAAGCAGAGGCTCTCCTCCCCTTCTCTGTGGGGAGTTTCTGGATTGGATTGAGGTGGCAGCTCGTCAGCGGGGGAAGCCCAGGCTGCCAAAGCAATGCCATCCAGTCCCGGGTTCTCCTTTCGTCCAAAGCTGCCGAGGAGGCCGGCGGGTGGTGGAACGGAGGGGTCCTAGGCCAGCTCTCAAGGGCGGTGGTTGATGTCGGTTGACCGAGGGGCGTCAGTGCGGTGTGGTTCGATGAAGTCGGCCGACGGAGGGGCGTTGGTGCGGTATGGCGGAAGCTACGTGCTACCATTTGTCTGTGTGGTGGTTCTGAGTTGCTGGACGGCGATTTGCAGTCAAGGTTGTAGAGTCCCAGGCGAAAGCCTAGTCCGGTGGTTCACCGGGCCGGCAGCAGCTACGTCTTCGAGCGTCGTAACCTCCTTGGGGCGTTGTCGAGGGGTACCATCTTCCTTTCTTGATGAGCTTCTCTGGGTGAAAACCACATCTTTTTTAGATGGGCGATGGCGGTATCCTGGATGTCGTGACCACCTTGGTGGCATCGTTTTCGAAGTCTTGTCTCTGTGGTGTTGCCATAGGCCTAGCGGCGTTCGGCCACGCTTAGGGGGGGTCGTTTGGTGCTAGGCTTCACCCTCAGTGGTTTGTGCTTGGGTGGTAGCGCGTGGTGTGTGGCCATGCACCTTGGTGCATTGTGATGTTTTTTCTTGTAATTTTTACCCCTTCTTAATACATTCGGATTGCCTCTTCAGCCTTCCCGGCGAAAAAAAAATACAGGGTTGCATCATTGAAATCGAGGCAAAGCGCCTACATTCAAGCACAATCAAGTGAACAATTACTACATCTGCCACACATGAATATAACTTCATTTAGCATAGAAGAGCTACCGTTAAGGTTTTGGTTGCAATTTTTTGGGGGTAGGACTATATAGAAAACAATTAACATATGAGCAACCATGGAGAACAACATGATATCCAAAGTAAACAATCTTAACATCGGACTGCAGTACTGCCGCAATTCCCAGACCTTGTTGGCTTGCAAAATCCAGCTGATTCCCACGGACTCTAAAAACTGGAGATGCGTCATGTCTGCCTTTAAACGTTTGGAAATGATCATAAGTAGGTGTAACTCAGGTTTCATATATCACAAGCAATTACTCGGTGCTTAAACAAATGTCAGTCATATGCACTCAATCGATGCTTAAAACAGAAGTCAGACAGGATTATATAATATGCCCCAGGCTGTGTTTGACTACCTAGGACACTAGGAACTCATTTTATCAATGAGGTCATTTTGGCTCACCTAGTGAAAACATGGATTTATGTGCCAAAAATATAAGAGTTAAGTTGAAACGTTGTGACTATCAATCATCATGCTGAATTCTCTAGATACAATGGATTTCCATTTGCATTTTGCAACCAGAGACTGATAGTAAATGGGGAACTGTAACCTTCACTGTGAGAAATATGTAGTCATGCAAGCAATCCAAGTTGAAGTTCCAACTGATACGTGTAAGGTTAAAAGTGGAAGAAGATGAAAAAAAATTAGTACTCCTCTATCACAGAATATAGCAACCTAGAACCGGATGAGACATATCCTAGTTCTACGAATCTGGACAGGCCGACTAGAATGTGTCCCATCTAGTTAGGTTGCTATATTCTGGGACAGAGGTAGTAATTAGTAGAAAAGATGTGCAATTATATACCTTAGTGTATAGGTCTGATGCAGCAAGATAATCCTGCCTCTTCAATGCCTCAACTCCTTGTAATTTCAAACCAGCCACTTCTTTTTCAAGGCCACTCTCATAGTCCTGAATCACCGAAGGCAAATAATGAATAAATTTTATGGAAAAAGATACAGCAAACTGCAGAGCAAAGTACCTGAGATCAAGCTGAAATATGCTTCTGCTTCAAATAAGAAATGTGAACATTTTTGCATGAATATACAATTATTTGTATAACTCCCTGAAAGCATTATGTTTCAAGTCTAGCATCCAGTGTTATGGAAAAAAAAAAAAGATGTAGGCGGTGCCTAGGCACTTTGCTTGTAAGAGAGCCAAGAGTGTGAAAGGGATTAGGAATAGGAGGCAAGTGCGGAATCCAATGGCTGTGGGGGATTAATTGGTGATTGAACAACAGAGAAGGCTAGTAGGGTTAGCAGCCCATGAAACTTAGTCAGGCCATAAAGAGTACTTGGGTTAGGTATTTCTTACTAGCAGCTGCCATCATTTTTCTCTGGCAGCAGCAGCTCGAGGGTGGCGCACAGCAACCAAAAGCCGTGGCAATGCAGCTCGAGGGTAGCAACTGAGCCTCCCTGATCCCTCTTCTTCCTAACATGTATGCCCTGAGTGCCCTGTTTTTATTTTATTTTGCGTGGCCACAATGCCCACAAAAATTTGCTACCTAGGCAGGCTAATCCTAGGTACGGTCTGCCATCTGACTAGCAATTAGCACCTTGGTGACACTGCTAGCACCAACGGACCAACCACAACAAAAAGAACATTTCAACAAGGACCAACCACAACAAAAAGAACATTTCAACAAGTGGGTGTGGAAACATGAACCAGACATAAAATAAATGAAAAATTCCATCATCACGAACTTCCCAAAATTCAAGGATGAAACAAAAAAAATTCTGTAGACTTTCTAAAGCCAAATCAAATACCAATTTGCATACTGAAGTTATTAGTTAAAGAGAGATACAATATTGATGCCACAGTTCATATAGTACCTTTTGCCCTGGCAGTGTGTTCACATGACGGATTATTCCTCTGACACTCCAATCAGGTACAGTCGGCATAGGAGATGTCAAAGGAAATAGGATATTGACATCTTTCAATGTACCACATCGCACAGCAAATTCTATTGGCATCCTGCCGAACTACTCATGATCAAGAAAATATGAGTTCATAAAATAATTGCAATTTGGAGGGCAAGACATAGAAGCACAAGAGACATTAAAAACATCGGAATTTCAATGCAATAATTGGCAACAATCTAGTCTTTGAAGTACTTGAGAAAAGTATCAAAGTATTTTTTTTTTGACACGGAAGAAAAGTATCAAAGTAAGTAACTCAAGGAATTACCAAATCTAATATGACAAAAGGAGTTCAAATTATTCAATAATCGACAATTATGACTGAGGCTGCTGCATGCTAAATCGGTGTATCCATCTGATACTATGGTTGCTGCAATTGTCTTAGTCACTAATGGGATAAAAACGTCATAAATTGATTGGATAAATGATTAAGAACTGCGAAGCCTGAAAGAGCAACATGTTCAGCAGTGATTTGTTAAAACAAAATATCTTTAGGTAAATAAGGTTGGTGAACATGCCATCAAAATGATGGAAGGGGAGAACATACTTCATCAGGGACATTAGGATCAGCACCGGCCTCCAATAAGCACTTCATGATCTCAGTTGAGCCAACAGAAGCTATTAAGGGGGTTATATTACCAACACCATTTACATCAGCACCGGCCTAAACCAAGAAAAAAAATGTTGGGTTGCCTCCTCTAAAATAAATATCCTAATTAATAACATTGAGAAATGCAGTGTTGTACAAAAACATCTATTTCCTCTGAAATTCCAAATATTATGGCTCTCTTAAAAGTTAAAATCAAAACGAAATATCTGAAATATTTTTAAGTGCATGTGCATCATAAAAACCTTCCCATGGTATTTTTCTTAACCAGTCAAATGCCCATGTATTGCTACAGAATAACAAAATGGATCACGTCGATTGCTTGTGACGCACATATAGCAATGCAACTGTGAAACTTAGTGGTGAACCCCATGAAATTCTTTACCAACATAAGCTCATTTGAAAGCAAAAACAAGGCAGAGTGTACTCACAATAGTTAATATGCACTAATCAAAAGAATATGTTGGCTATCTGAATTCATCAAATTATCCTTTTCTTTCTCGTGATTGGTCTGGGTGGTCATGGTTTTGACTGCACCTTTTCATGGTTACTTCTTTCCTTGTATTGTTTAGTTTTCCTACTGAGCCAAAGTAGTTTTTGGGAGTTTGCAGGGCGGGCCTGACCCTGACAAGGCACAGATGATGCAGCCACGCGGTGCGTGCAACAGAAGATGGGATTTGACCTATTGGTTTTCTCAGTAACCAGCTTTTTTGGGGTTTTTCGGGAGGGGAGGAACGCCCGATGTGTGGGAGGTGCAGTCGGATGAAACTCCCCTTTTTAGTAGTAGACATATAATAGCACCTTCCCCATAGTACGTTTTTTTTTTAAAAAAAATTGTCACCCTTCATACTCTGCTGATTGGTGGCAGTTTCAGGATGGTTAGGAGCAGAACAGCATAAATGGGCAACACGTGTAATCTGTAGCCAGCTATATCATAATCATATCACAAATATGAAATTAGGATTTCCAGTAGGTACATGTTGAATTTCCCCATGAAATATTTGACACCAAAACATTCTAGATGATTTACTCCCTCTTAACTAAATATAGGTCTTGTTGGACATTGGCATGGTACCTAATCAACTATCATGACCATTAATTTCTGTTCCTCCCTCCTGTCATAGATATTTGACTTTTTAGTTTTAGGGCAAACTTTGGTCAACTATCATAGTACTTGAACTTTAAGTTTATGATATTGTGGTAACACTTTTCTAGACAAACCTAAGCATACCTTTTCTTTGGGGTTTTAAACTAAGCATTTGAGAAGTCATTGATGGTCAAAGTTTCAAATTTTGACCAAATCTTGTCCTAATTGTCAAATATTTATGATCGGAGGAAGTAATATATTGTTGTAAATCATTAAAAAATATTATACAAGTAATTTTAAAATGAATCTAGCAATAACAAATTATGTGGCATCCCGATATCATCTGACACAGTCAAGGTCAAAATTAAGAATGATTTGAACTGGTGGATTCGAGGGCAACCATTATTTAGTGGTGTAGAGAGTAAATTCTAAGGAACAAGCCAAGTGACAGCACCTTAATCAGCAGCTTTACACATTTCAGTGATGAACCGTAAATAGCGACAAGGAGAGGAGTGTAGACAGCAGATACAATCTTATTGCACTGCAAAAATAATCAGTTGGCCAAAAACCTCAGTGACAAAAGGAAACAAAGACACATTATAATGTAAACAAAAATATAAATTGATGAAACTAGAACCGCTATGCTCACTATACAGACTTCAGAGACTTGAAAAGGGGTATCTACTCTACAAATGTTATCTATCAAGGGTTGCGGCTGTACTTGAACATTGAATTTCTTATGATTTTAAACAATAGTAGTGTAGAATTCAGTGCAGCCTCCATGAACAAATATAATATTTATGAGTAGGAGCAAACCATGCAATGCCGTTAAACCATGTTAATTTTATTTTACAATGGTCTTCAGTCTTTAAAAAGAGTTGGGAGTGATGGTGCACTCTGCACCCATCCCGTCAATAGAAAACATCTGCGTGGATGGATCTACATAGACATGTGCATGATATCTCTCCAACTTTTTTGTGGAAAAATGTATTGCAGATGTGCATATTATGGAGGTAGTTGGCCAATCTCCTGTAGTTGTGCATTACGCAGTATTGAGGATAATTATATTTTCTTTGCATTTTTACGTTTAGATTCCATGTTATATTTATTAGGCTGCCATCACAATCGGTGAGCATTACACTAATTAGAAACTAGGAACATGAAAGCAAAAAATGGCATACATCAGCATTGTGGTCCAATAAAATCTCCACTACACGATGTTGTCCATTTGTAGCAGCTAGATGTAGTGGTGTACCACGAACAGACATCGAATCAACTTGAGCCCCTTTAGCAAGCAAGAGCTCCACTATATTGCAATATCCTGTACAAAAGAACAAGAAATTTCAACGGGTATCACTATGCAAGATAGTTATTCTATATGATTTACTTTTCCTGATGACATCTGCTAGATTTCAGTTTGCCCTTAACATATGTATATTGGGGACATAAATGATCAAGGAAATATAAATATTGCATTAGATAAATATCTATTCTGAGCCAGAAAAAATGATAAACAATTCCTGGAGAAGCACCCATGGGCAAATTTTGGATATTTTGATATCTGTAAATCAAGTAGGGAGCATAGGATCAATCAATGGCAAATATTAGTAACACTTTGATATCACTTTTCTTTTGAATACGCAAGAGAATTGTGTATCATTTCATTAAGAGAAGGAAAAAAAAGGAACGGGAAGGGAGCAGTGCCCACTGACCCGATCCAAAACAGGCTGTAGCCTTTACAACACACACAAAAAAACCCACCTCCGAGGGGCTATTGACCTATCAATTAACTCCTTTAGCCTAGAAGCCCCGGCTAGCGACCACATGATACACTCATTTGCCACTGTTTGGAGGACAGTAGCTACACAAGGGTTAGCACATTAAAAACACAGTCATTCCTATGCTTCCAAATCTCCCATAACACCAGAGTGATGAGAGAGCTAAGTCCTTTCTTAGTGTCTTTATCTCTTTCTCTCAGCGCCCTTGACCACCACATTGATGAGTTGGTTGTATCTGGACCTGGGGCTATATGGGCCAGCCCCATCCTTAAACAAGGTAATTGCTTCAGTGGATCATTGTGAGAAAATTTTATGATATAGTCAAATTAAAATTGATACCTTAAAAACATAAGGTGGACAGTTTTATATGGAGAGAATTAGAATAGACACCCTTGATAAGATTTGCAACATGTATATAGCTTGCCAGATGGCCATCCCCAAAAAAAAAACCCTATGTTCAAGGGATTTGGTCTAAGACCTACATATCCAAATAAGCACTTAGGCAGCTTGTTGCCCAATTAACAGTATGCAGTTGGTCAGAGTTAGACCACCCAGTCTACATCAAGTCAAACATCATAAGTACTCAAATTTTCGTTCATTAGTAACTTCAAAATTAACAAATGCTTACTTACTGGTGTACAAAAAGAATACCATGGTGGCATGGTATAAGAACAAGCAGCATATATGCCACCTCACATGTAGAAAAACTGGTTTTCGATCAGTTACATAAACAAAGAATGGCCAAACAGTTTATCTCAGATACATATCATAATGTTCATTTCTCTAGAGTCTAACACATGAAAAATAAATTGAAGTACAGCAGACAGGCAAAAATATGATATATGCAAACCTTCTTCAGCAGCAAAATGGAGAGGGGTGAATCCTTTATTATCAACTTTATCTGGATGGGCGCCATGGTCAAGAAGGTACCTCACGGTAGCTATATTTGCACCATTGACTGCATAAGCCAGAGGTGTTTCACCTGTCAAAAGCATCAGGAACAAATGGTTATATCAACCAAGAGCAAGTTTTGGGGTTTTAGCATGCGTACAGTTTGCTACACATTTACCTTCCATCTCCTAAAGATAAAACAGAAACCACTAATAGTTCAAGTGTGCAACGCATAGGCCTTTCTAAATTATGATCACATTACATTACTAAATGTTGATTATCTAATATGCGGCAGGTTCCCTTTTTTTCCCTTTGAGAAGTCCAAAATATGAAAAACAAGCTGCATATTTTTAATCAAGGCAAATAAACACCAGAAGATAATATTTAGTCACTGATACAAAAGGTAGTGTCTGATTAAAAATATGCAGCTTGTTTTTCATATTTGAATCGAAGGGATCTGTCCCCGCGTCGCTCTCGTGCGGGCGGTGTAGCGACCATCGTATTCCACTTCCGAGGTAGAATACCGGTCTACGACTCATTCCTTAGTAAGAACCAACTTACTAAGAAATGGGCACACCAGAGTAGCATAGCAGAAACAATTGTAGCGAAACCCATTAAATAAAAACCATAAGAAATTATTTTTTTTACCAAAATAATAACACTAACAGTACCTTGCTCTTCTAGATCTTCATCACCTTCAACATTTAGTTGATGTAGAGATATGCAACACTTGATCAATTTTGTAGAATCTTCTCTTCACCTAATTGTTAGCTCAACACTACAAGGAATAATATATATATAGATTATGGACTTGATTTTATTAACTTTTATTTTAAGAAAGAATAATTGTTTTACTTAAAAGAAATTTGATTCACTATAGAGATTTTTTTTCAACAACCCTTAGATATATTATTTTCATAGAAATAACATCTTTGTTTGCTTAGGAAAATAGTTTATAAGATATATTTCGAGGAATACTTTTATTTGGATTTATAATATGGAAGATTTTGTTTTATATATATTTACTTCAAAAAGATACACTTTAATTTAATTTAGACATCATCAGGAGTAAATTAGAATAAGCAATTGCAATAATACATCAGAATATTCAAGAATTAAGTTTGAATAGTTTAAAGAGTTTAAATTAATCTTTATATAGCCCAACTACTAGAGCCCACATCAACACAACCCACCTAGCCCATCTTCTTTCTCTCTCTCTCTCTCCTTTTCTTTTCTTCCGTTCTCCTCTTCCTCCCGTTTTCCCCTTTCTCTTTCTCGCTCTCTCCTCTCCCTGGCGCACGAGTGCTGCGCCCCCAGTTGGAGGGAGCGCCGCCGCCTCCGCCTGTCTGGCCGGCGAGGTGTCGCCGCCGCCGCCTCTTCCTTCTCTCCCCTTCCTTCCTTCCTCTCTCCCCCCTCTAAATCTCTCTATACAGCTTCTCTCCCCTGGTCATCCATGCCCAACCCTATTCATCGGCTCCTTTCCCGACGACGATGACGCCAACCGAAAATCCCAGGTTGGGATTTCCCCAGCCCCCAATGCCCTTGAATCAAGCATGGCTCGGACCAACTGTGACTACCTAAGCTCCTCCTCTCTGATCCCCTTCTATCCCTACTTCTGTGACGTGATCTGATTGGTTGTTCTCTTATGTGGTAATGAGTACAGATTCTAACAACCAACTGGATGGTGCTATTCCTGCTATCTGTATCTGTAGGTTCTATATTATTTGATTTGCTATTCCTTTTCTTTTCTTCCGTTCTCCTCTTCCTCCCGTTATAAGACATGTAGTGTGTATGTATGTATGAAATCTATGATCAGATAATTTGTGAATAAAATGCTATAGCTTCTACGGTGTCTTCTATCGTGCCATTGTGTGCTTCTTTCAGTGAAAATTTGTAATGACTAATCCCCTCTATACATGGCCAGCAACGTGGCATAAATCCCACTTAAATTTCTCACTCCTCACTAGGTTTAGTTTAACTAACAATAAATCAATGATGCATATGGATATAACTTGATAAATAAATAACAAGGAAGCGATCGAAAAACCATTTAATATCCAGAAGAGAACAACAATAAACATATTTATAGGTCTTAGCTAGCATCGTGACTCAATCAACACCGCTCTCAGCCAGTGTGACCAAGTCATTAGCATGACTAAGACTATAGCTAAAACCCGAGATGTTACAGGCGGCGAAAAACCCTAGCCGCCCGCGCCTCCACCCCTTCCCCCTCACCTCGCCGCCACCGGAGCTCGCCGGCGGCGTGCAAGGAAGGCGGCGGCAAGGCTTCTCTCCTTCGTGGCGTCCCCCTCCATGGTGCGACGTGGACGGGGCGTCATTCCCTCACCGGCGCGGTCCGAGGCGGTGGCGCGGCTCAGGCGAGGCGGCGGATCCGGCGCCCCCAAGGCCGAATCCGACCACCCCTAGCCTGGATCTGGCGCGCCGGCGGGGCGACGCGGCGCGGCGGCGTGCGGCCAGCAGCGAGACGGCTGCGGCTCGGGCGCGGAGGCGGAGGGCGGCTGCGGCTCGCCGCCGGTGGCTCGGCGTGGCCGGCCCGTGCGGCAGCGCAGCTTGCCCAGCGCGGCAGCGGCAGCTCCACAACGGCTGCTCGGCCCAGCCGCCCAGCGGCACGACCATGGTCTCCTGCGGCGCGCGGGACGGCGCGAGGGCCGTGCGACGGTGGCGGCGGCACGAGGGCCGCAAGGAGGCAGTGGCAACGGCGCGCTGGCCATGCGGAGGCGGCGGGCTAGAGGCGCGACCGGCGAGGTGGCAGCAGAGCGGTGGCTTCGGCGAGGCCACCGTTGGGCTTGGCGGCGGGGTGAGTGTGCTGGCGGTGGGGTCGTCTTTCTTGTGGTTGGCCAGGCGTCCGCTGTGTTCGGGGAACTTCTCCCCTTCTTTGTGGGGAGCTTCTAGGCACGGTGGAGGCGTTGGCCAGCCTACAGGAAAGACTCAGGTTGCCAAGGCGAGGTTGTTCCCAGTCCGGTTCCATAGGTCGGATTCGACGTGGAGGCCGACGGGCGGCATGGCGGAGGCGGCCTGGGTCAGCGTGCTAGGGCGTGGCGGCGGGGTAGAGGGCGCTGGCGGCTGGGTCGTCTTCCTTGCGATCGACCAGGCTAACCTCTGTTTGGGGAGCTCCTCCCCTTCTCTGTGGGGAGCTTCTTGACAGGCTGGTGGCGGTGGTCAGTCCACAAGGAAAACTCAGGTTGCCGAGGCAATGTTGTTCCTTGTCCGGACTCCCTTAGTTTGGATTCGACGGGGAAGCCGGCGGGCGACGTGGCGGAGGCGGCTTGGGTCAACGCCCTGGTGGAGGCGATTGGTGCTGTGGCAGTCTTGTCGTTGGCAAGACTGGAAGCCGGCCGACGGTGGGGCGTCGGTTGGGTGTGGCGGAAGCCATGTGCCGCCGATGTTTAGATGGTGGTTTCGGATTGGGCAACAGATCATGGCGGTAGGAGGTTCCGAGCGAAAGCTTAGCCCAACTTTGGGCCAGCAATGACTACGCTTTTGAACATGGTAACCCTCCTGAGGGCATTGTTGAGGTACCCCTCCTCCCTCGGCAAGGAGCTCTGGGTGAAAACCTTGTCCCGTTTTTGAGAGGGATGACGACGACGTCTTTGACGTCGCGACCCTCCTGAGGGCGTCGTTTTAGAGACTTCGCGTCGTGGTGGTGTTGTTGGCCCAGTGGCGATCGGTCTCGCATAGCGACGGCCGGTTCGGTGCTTGGCTTCCCTCTCTGTAGCGTGTGCTTGGGCGGTTGGCACTTGGTTCGGGGCGTGTGCTCTGGTGCACATGCTTCCTCGACAGCCAGCTGTCGATGTAAAACCTTTTCTTCCAATCTTAATTACATTGAATGACCTCCTATGGTCATTCCGGCAAAAAAAATATGTTTAAAATGAGCACTCAATAACTGTTATAACGCACCGCCCATTGACATTCAATAAAGTGTGCATCGGATTTGGGAAAGCGCCATAAGATAAAAAGTAAGGTCATGCTATAACGTTTGCAGCACAGGGACTATTTGGAGAACAATGAAACAACCATGGAATTATTTACTCAACCTTTGTTGGACAACTCGTGTGAGAATGGGAGTTTACATCAAAGTACTGTAAATGTAAGTATCTTTTCCCTACATAGTGGATCCAAAATATCAGGATATTCATGCCTATATCATGCTTAGTTTTAGTACTCCCTCCGTTTCAAAATGTTTAACACCATTGACTTTTTAGCACATGCTTGACCGTTCGTCTTATTCAAAAAAATTTGTGAAATATGTAAAACTATATGTGTATATGAAAGTATGTTTAACAATGAATCAAATGATATGACAAGAATAAATAATTACTTAAATTTTTTGAATAAGACGAATGGTCAAACACGTACTAAAAAGTCAACGGTGTCAAACATTTTGAGACGGAGGGAGTACTTCAGAACTTGTCTTATAACAACAATGACTAATGCCAATGTCTTGTTGGCCAATTCAGGTTTAAGTATATGGATTTTACATAAGTAAAATTTAATATGCTATATAAAAATCGGGCCTAACAAATACGACATATCATGTACCAGGCAGCATACAGATGCAAATGCAAATTTATGATGGCATTCCCAAAATAGAGGTATAAACGATGGATGATATTTGTCAACTGAACAATGCCAACTCCAGGATTCAAATGTACTACAGCATAATTGTGAGAAATAAAGTTATGAATACTAATCAAGGGGTTAGACAGCTATGAAAAACTGCAACAGTGTGAATTGGCAAACTGAAGAAGCCAAGAAACAAATGCAAGTTCAAAAGAAATGCTAATCAAGGGCTAGACAGCTATGAAAACTGCAAGCTCAGAGGAAAACAAAGGAACGGTTATTTTTCAATCGTGACTCATGATAACGTATATATTACCTCTGTTCCGGATAAAGTCCTTTTGAGAATTGGGACAGATGTAGCAGTTGCTAAATATAAGAAAAGAAGCAGCCAAAGAAACAATCACCTTTCCTAACAATGCGCTAAACACAAATTTAGTATATAAATAGATGGACTGCAAAAAAAAGAAGGTTCCATTCCACAAACAAAACTAATCCATTCAGTTGCATACACAACGCCAGTTAAGTGAGTACCAATTAGTCAAAATTAGCACCACTGAAGTAAGCATACAAGCACTCACACACCAAAGCACACTATGAATGGCATCAAGTAAATGTGTACGGGTATACACGTACACAGGCAAACTCACATCAGTGATCAGTCAATGAGAATAAACGCATCCCTAAACAAAGCGCAACTACACATCAGCCAACGAATTCTGAAAATAACACACCGATACTACAAAATCATTAGTATCGCCCGAATTCCACAATTAGCAAGGCCCAAAACTCCCTGCATTAATTACTGCTACCAAATAGGAGTAGACAACGACGATAGGATCACGACCCGTGCTAAATACAATGGCGTTCGCGGGTGTGTGAGCGAGTGAGAGGGTGAGGACCTTGGTCGTAGAAGGCGTTGGCATCCACCCGAAGCTCCTCGACCAGGTACCTGCACACCGCCAGCTTCCCCGCGCCGGCGGCGAGGTGCAGCGCGCCCGCGCCGCACTCCCGCACGGCCTCCACCGCCTCCGCTTGGCGACCCCTCCCTCCGTCCAGCGACCTCACCACCCCTGCGAAAAGGGCAAATCGTCAGCACGCAGCGCTGGCCGAACAACATCAACACCGAAATCGCGGGGGGGGGGGGGGGGGGGGGGGGGTGGAGAGCACGCACGCTTGAGGAAGCCGAGATCGCCGTCGGATGCCTCCTCGAGGAGCATCTCCTGCCGCGGGGAGAGGGGGACGGGGGCGGCCGGCGGTGGCTTCCGCGGGCGGGAGGAGGCACGCGAGAGCGAGAGCGAGAGAGCGACGCCATGGTAAGGTTGCCGCCGCTGGATGATCGCTAGGGTTGACGCGTTGGCCGGTTGGAAGAAGAATGGAAGGGATCGATTAGGGAGTAGGAACTTGGATTTGAATGTGCGACACTGCGACTGCCTGCCTACCTACTCCCTTATGTTACGGGGTTTTCGACTAGTATTTAACACCCTTCAAATGTTAACTTTGGCTGCTGTGGGTGTAAAGTTTTTGTGTGTAACATCGGATACGAGAAAACGGATATTTCGCCACGTTCAAAACACGGTTTCGCTAAAATACCATCCCGAAAACGTGATTCAAAAAAATGCCAATATTTAACATACGTCCACTGCCACTTTGCCATTTTCACTATTTTATTTATTTTCAAAAAGATTTTCTTTCCTCTACTAATTGTTGAGACAAAATTACCCCTTATCAACTCAGATAACACGGTGAGAGAGGAGACAGATAGAAGGGGCTGCGACACCACTTCTGCCGGCCGGCGCGCCGCCTCTCCACATCATGCGCGGCAACATCGTGCGCGTCCGCCGCGGCGGCCTTCGCATGCTCTGCCCGGCGACGGAGCGGGTGACCGACAAGGAGATGATGAGGGGCACCAACGCCGGCGCCGGCGCCGGCGCCGGGAACGGGATCGATCATCGACGAGGCCCTCTGCTGATGAAGCTTCGCGAGAACGTCGTCGACTCGATGAAGGCCGACCTCTACACCCCCGTCGTCGCTGCCACCCGCGATGGTGGAGCAGAGGCGAGGGGCGGGCGCCGGCGTGGTTTCGGCGGCGTCCTCGTCCATGAGGTCGTCGTCGTAAGGGGTCGAAGTCGACCGCCTCCACATCGGCATCCCGGCGGAGCTCCTGGCGCACCGCCAGCGTCCGCGCCGACCTCCACCTGGTCTTCGCCTTCCTCACCGACGACCTCGGCGTCCGCGACTAGCTCCGCCCGGCGCTCCTCTACCTCCGCCGCCTCGGCTTCCACGACAGCCGTGCTCCACCTCCCGTCCTCGTTCCCGCTCTGGCGCGCCATCCCCGACTGCTCCACATAGTGGTCCGCGCCCGCCTCACTCTCCTTCGACGGCGACCTCGTCGCCTCACCGACCCTGCCAGCGAGCCTCCGTTCTCCACGGCGACGACAACAAGCAATGCTCCCGCGCTCCGCCTCAGGCGCCACGGGCCTCGCGGCGGCCGCCTCTGCCGCGGTGCTCCCCTGCCGCAGGCGCGCCGCCGCCGCCGTCGGCCGGCAGCATCCGACGGTTGGTGCTAACGCCGGAGGGCCAGGCGAAGTTGGACGCGCCGCCTCCCGGCCACCGCTGCTCCGACGGCGTCCTCGAGAGCGAGGAAGAGGGGAAGAAGGGAAAAAGAGAGGTGAGAGTGTATGACACGTGGGGCCCGCGTCAGGGGTATTTTGGTCTAGGGAAAGCATTCCAGTGAATAATGATTTCGAAAATGCACAAAATGGCCAAAATGGCAAAGTGGCGGTGAGCACGCGTTTCATATTGTCATTTTAGCGAAACATATTTTCGGGATGGCGTTATAGCGAAACCGCTTTTTGAACGTGGCTAAATGTCCATTTTCTCCATCGGATATACGGACACATATTTAAAGTATTAAACGTAGACTAATAACAAAACAAATGACAGAATCCGCCCGTACACTGTGAGACGAATTTATTAAGCATAATTAATCCGTCATTAGTAAATGTTTACTGTAACACCACATTACCAGATCATGGAGCAATTAGGCTTAAAAGATTTGTCTCGCAATTTACACGCTATCAGTTTTTTTCGTTTATATTTAATACTCCATACATGTGTCCAAACATTCGATGTGACGGAGTGAAAAATTTTGTCAGGGATCTAAACAACGCCTTTGATATTTGCCATCGAAGAGAGAAGATTTATTACTCGTGTGTCCTTTTTTTAAGATCATGAGAAGCCATGTCACCGATCTGAAGGCAAAATGACCATCTTGCCCTTCTTCCCTTCCACTGCCTCCAAAAAACTCAATCCCTCCCATTCCCTCCCTCTCCATGGCTAGCGAACTGTTTGGTCTCTACTCTCTTAAAATATAAACGATTTTGGGTGGATGTTAGGGATGCAACTGGGGTGGGCAAGCAGGCTTTTTTTGTCTCGCTTATCCCACTTCTAGTTCATTTTTTCTTCTAAATTTTGTACTACCATGCGAAAAATAGACAAGCAAGCGGGTTTTTATGCGGGTAGCGGACTACCCACTTGCATCCCTAGTGGATGTGACACATCCTAGTACTACGAATCTGTGTCACATCTACCCAAATTTCTTTATTTTTAGGACAGAGGGAGTAATAAGGATCTCCACCTGTTCCGCGAGCTTTAGCCGTCCCTTCACTTGCTCCTGTAACAACTCCAAACGCGCAGGAGGCGAGGATGGCCAGCAGCAGTCATGTCCTGTGAGGACGAGGTCGGCGAGGGGCGAAGCAGGAGTGCCTCAAGACTGGCGGTGCGGAAGTCGGGCCCTCGACAATGAGTTGGCGATGGCTATGGTGCTAGAGGATATCGCGGCTATGGTCATCAACATGGGGTAGGTACCCCTCGACAACGAGTCAATGACGGCAGCATGGCGCTCGTCGATGCTGACGAGGTTGTGGCCCACGACTATGCCCTCGGCGTGGAGCTCGTGCGGTTCCACCTAGTTCGTATGTCTTCATCAGCAGGGACCCCGCTGGAGGAGAGGGAGAGGACGAAGAAGGTGAGTGAAGGGAAGAAGAAAGTTTAAGTAAAAAAAAGGAAGAAGAAAGGAAGAAGAGCAAGATGGTCATTTCATCCCCGGATTTGGTGATGTGGCTTCTCATAGGCTAAAAATGGCACACAAACAAGAAATCTTCTCCCTCCGATGGCAAAAAAAAAAATCAAAGACATTTAGAAAGATGGCATTTGAGAATACGCCATCCAGAAAAAGAGTGGCAAATAGTCCAAAACCCCGCATCTTTACTTCATACTTCCCATCAAAATTAACCTCTGAGATTAAATATGAATAAGTACATGCCGTTGTCTATTTTTGAGATGGAGAGAGTAAGCTGCAGCTGCTTTGAGCATGAGATCATGGGTGAGAACTTAGAAATGAAAACGGAACGATTTTGCTATAAACCAATCATTTCTAAATTTTACTACATTATTATGAAAATTATCATTATGAAAATTACTGTATTCCTAAATATGCAATATTTCATTTCTTTATTTAATTCATAATTTAGATGCTCATCGACTGCTCAACTAAATCCTACTTGTACTCGTAACATTTCATAATTTACATAGTGTAACTTTAAATTTAGTTTATCATATTGTATATTTATGCACAATTAAATGTATGATTTCACATTTTAGTGTTTTCGATCGACGCTGACATGCTTCCATCCATATAGTCCTATTTTTTGTTTTCCGATATTTTCTATACCGTCTTTCATTTTCAGCTTTACAATTTTCATCCATATAATTCTATCTTCGTTTTCCAATATATTCAATACCCTTCTTCATTTTCAGCTTTACCATTTTCGATTTCGTTAAAGAAAAAGGGTTATACGAATGGTTGTGATGTTTTCCTACCATTTTCATCCTACATATGAGATCAACTTTAGCTCATTAACTTCAAATTCTTATTCTAAATTTTAGTAAAACTTAGTAGTTGCCCTGTTCTTTTTAGCTTATTTACCAAAACATTAAAATGGATGATTTTTCTACACTTATTTTTTTTTAAAAAAAAATCTTGTACTGCGTGGCTTAAGCCACTTGTTTTAAACTATTTATTAGGTTTATGTCCTAAAATATTTAATTTATTCCCATAGTCAAACAGATAATCCATAGTAATAAACTAATAATCCACTTAATAATCTAAATCAAACAGACATACAGATAGGGACTAAATGAAAACCCAGTAGCTTCGTTCAAAATAAGATGTTCCAATTCCATATTGTGGTTATGTTCAAACTTCAAACACGACTGTGCTCCTTGCAAATAACAAAGGTACTGATAATTATATTGCCGTGAAACTTTTCCTTTGCACCAAGCATGATGGCATTTCATTTCATTACCAGATCGATCACATTTTATCAACTCAAACATGTCATAAGAACATTCAGTCTTAAAATTGTCGTAAGAACATCCAGTACATCTCTGGTATTCATACATTCCAGCTACCAATTCGAATATTTTCCAGATGCTAACCCCAGGGCACAAGATTAACTTCGTAATGCTCGTCAGAGTTATGGACTTGAAACACCGTGATGTTCAGCAGTCGTCCACCCGTTGGCTACTTAGCTCGACTTACACAAAAAAAAAAAAAAAAAAAGAAAAAAAGAAAAAAAAGGAGATAACCCATTCTGGGTATCGAAGTCTCTGCAAAAGCTGATAACGCAAAACCTGTGGATTCAGCGAACTAAAGGCTCTTCTGTGCAAAAGGTGAGACGCCTGTGGACAAAACTTGGAGGAGGACCAGAACTCTTTGCCCCCCTTTGCAACACCCATGATGTTTCACCTAGCCTCCGTGCTTGCAGATGTCTTCAAGGACTCCAGAGCTTCCCTGCACGTTTCAAGAGCTAATGAGAACATGCAATAATTTACAATGGGTTTGCGCACCGCTAGATGCAGCAGCCGAAACATTTGTTCCATTATCTAAAAGGAAGAGAAAAAAAACATAATGGCTTCACAACTTGCCAGTCTTCAAGCGCCATAGTAGTAAATTCTATGATGAGAAATGTAATGCATACCTCCTTTTTAGTTTAAAAGAGTTACATTAGGAAACTCATTGGTGGGAAGATCCTATACTACCATGTAAATATTGTGCATTGTGCAGATCAAGAGCAAGTTTTGGTAGTTAAGAAATGGATGGCATCAATATAGTAAGAATTGACTTCCAAAAGTCCTAACAAACTCCTACATAACAGAATTGAGTGCAAATAATCTTCACACCCACAATTTTTCAAGAAATAAATAAATCTATTCTAAACCTAACTACAACATAGGAAAATTTCTAGCATACAAGTGAAACATGGAATGGCCAGATAGGCACTAGCCAAAGCTATCATCATAAGCCATATTGCCATAATGCGACCAAAATAGGCAGAAAGGATACCGAAATGCATCCTCAATCTCAGAGTTCCCTGGATCCAACTTGAATCCATTGTGAAGTGCTTCGCAAGCACTCTCATAGTCCTGTTGATAGAATACAAAGTAAATAATATCAAAGAAAAATTTGCAGAAAAAACAAATACATGGCTAACTGCATCGTCTATATGTTAACCTTCAGTAACATCAGAGCAGCACCCAGCCGGTAGTAGGCCTTTGGCCAGTCAGACCGCAACTTCCTACATTCATGAGCATCCAGCAAAGCCTTGCTTCCATCACCCATGCGATGCCAGCAAAGGCTCCTATTTGAGAACAAGGTAGCATCATCAGGGTAAAGGTCCAGTGCCTACATTGAACAAGGAAAACATGGGTTAGCAGATTTACTGAGAACATAAGAACAGCTATGAATTTGCAATCAATAAACAAGAAATTTGCACATTGACACATAACCACACTAGTATAAAAGAACTGGTTGAGTCAGCTAGACAACTAAAACTAGAAATGAGAGTATGGGAAACAATGGTACGGTACTGTAACACTTACAAAATATATGGAATTTAAAATCATAGCACTTTTGGATCAACAAATCCTGTTCACTAGTTTTTAATCCTCCTTGAAAATATGGAGTTTTAAGCCTTTTTTGTAAGTTCAATCTAGTTTCTCTATGTTTAAGCCAAGTCAAGCAACTCAACAAAAGCTCTACTGTCGTTTTAATGTTGGATAGGAGTGACAGCAAGAACACTGAGAATCTCCTAAAACAATTGCACTATTCTCATTAGTACATATTCTCTTTCTGTTATGATAAAACAGGTACACCTCAGGAGAGTATATAAAAATATCAATATTGTTTCTACATGAGGAAATGCACCACATAAAAGAGCAAATAAAGATAGCTAGGACCTTGGCGCACTATGGGCACAAGCACCAAGTTTTTGCTACTTCCCCCTGCAGTGGCATTGCCAAAATTGGCAAAATTCTGGGGATACAAACAAAATAGCTCCTATGGACATTGAAAGGAAATGATGTTGCCAATATATTGAAGAAATGATGTGGTTTTTGAAAGGAAAAACATATCTTCTCCTTTGCAGGTTTATCTTTTTTATTACACATTGGCTCCGCTCATGGGCTATCCTCCAGAAGGTCAATTTGCGGGGTACTATCATTGCGGCTTGTCAACAATTGGAGCTAGTGGCCCTGGAGTTTTCTACCCCGGCACATGGGTGGCGTTCTAGGCTACGGTTAGAGGGCTCCTGAAGTTCTTTTTGTTCCTGCTATTTTGGATGATGAGTTTATCTTTTGTTTCTTTCTTGTTGGCTGTATGCACTCTTTGGGTGCAGAAGCCAGAGGTGCTCTCAGAATAATTGTATGAAATTTACTGAGATTAATAAAGCTTCCATTATCTAAAAAAATGGACATTGATATTTTTTTCTTTGCCCAGCTCCAGTCAAACTTTGTACAATGGAATAGCATTTTTCTACTAAAAGAATAGATGAACGAGTTTGCATTCAAGTATAAGCAAAGCCAGGTCGTAACCTTCATACACTGTATGAAGGGACAAATTCAAAATAGAGATAAACAAAATGAGGAAACATGGTGCTCTGATGTACCTTACTGTAGAATCCTGTTGCAGATAGATAATCCTTTTTCTCGACAGCCTTATTACCCAGTGACTTTAAATCTGTTGCTTTCCTTTTATTGACAGGCTCACCCTAAACCACCAGTTATATCAAAGGATGAAGACTTGTGTTATGCAGGAAAAGTCCTAACAACAAGCAGCCAGGTATATTTATGCATTGGAGATTCAGGAAAGTTGAATTTAAGCATGTAACATCTTCAGTCATCATTTATATGATTCCACATGCCAATGTTTCAGTGATAGTATCCTAATTTCCATGCTCAGTCTCGTAATAGTGACAACTTACTGCCTAAATTTTAACTAATAATGATATCCTAATTCCTACAGCAACTACAGTATAACACATTTTACTCAGACCTCATCAGCCACTGAGCCACACTCATAATGGGAAAGATGGTCGTTCTTTCATTAACTAATGAGACTGTTTCCTCCTACATTTTTTTACCTCCTATACATTTGTACTGCACTTCAATGCATCCCTTAATCTGGATCCAGATAATCTTTAGGCTGTGTTCTAACTTCTAACTACAAGTTCCCAACTTCTACTCCCTCGTTTTCCTCGCGCACGCTTCCCAAACTGCTAGACGGTGCATTTTTTTTTACAAAAAGAAAATCTATAGGAAAGTTGCTTTAAAAAATCATACTAATATATTTTCAAGTTTTTTAGCTAATACTTAATTAATCATGCGCTAATGAGTCGCTTCGTTTTGCATGCAAGGGGGGAAGTTCCCAGCCCTTTCTACCGAACACACTCTTAGACGGTTCTCAATCATCGGTAACTAAGTCTTGTGCACAATTGAGATAATGAATTGACGTGGTATTCCTTAATGACGTTCAAATCATCTAATGCAAGTTTATCTTTCAATCACAATAGGTTGTTCCCAAAATAATTAACAAGCACAACTTATAGATAAAAATATCATATAAAACTTGTTTTGAGAAACAATGATTGACCATTGCTGCAAGAAAATGACTAATTCATACATTCACATTCAATTCTTAGGAAGATAAGACAACTTCTATAATTCTTTTCATTATTTTAACAGAATTTCAGCACATATGCTCCCTCCTGTCAAAGAAAGTACCACTGTAGAATATCTGCAGTCCAACGGGCAAACCATCTTTGACTAAACATATCCTCTAGAGTATGTAGGCTGCACAAATAACATTTTGAATATGTTTGTGGGTAAGAGATAAACATATTCGGAATGAAAGGTTTTGACTAAAATTTTTTCTTCTTATATTATACTAGTACAAATGATGAAATATATTATTTTGCAAGATTAACTCAATGACATTATTCTCTAGTGTCAAGTTGCATCTTTTTGACTTTTCAAGAGGTCATGCACACATGATTTCATGCACTGAGCAGGACACTAATCATGAGTGCATTTTCTTCAATATTAAATCCTTTTAATATAAAAATTCTCGATGAAGCTTAACAAATGGAGTATATAAGAAAAAAAAAATCTTATTTTTTGGTGGGTTTCCATCTCTCTGGCTCTCAAAATAGAAATTGTCTCTATTACTTTTGCTATACCAAGCTGGACAATTTGTGCCAAGCAAACTGTCAAAGTCGTAACTATGAAGAGTTCTTCAAAAATAACAGCTTGCAGGCATAAAAACTATATATAATTAAATATGGGAAGACCATTCCAAATATGCACTGGCAATTTAACAAAATGAATAGTACAGAGTCCCTATAAGAAAGAGAACAAAACTATTTGAATCCATGGAACCATTAGCAGAGCATAAACTCAGGTACAGAGCAACTTTGCAGTGTAGATTAGGGATTTCAGAGGAATGCATTTACAGCATTCATAATAGTAATGGATAACGGAGCAACTCCAGAACTTTGTTGAATTGGAAGGGAAGAATCAACAAGCAATGATTAGCCACGAACATGTCTTTAACCTTGAACAAGTTCAGTGTTTAGTTACCAACAGAATTCCAATCAATGTAAAAACTGCAATGATTAAAGTGCATGTTTGTAGTGCAAAGAGGTAAATCTTACATTATCAGAAATGTTACAGTTGGCACCAGTCTCTTCCATTAAGTAATTGAAGCACTCTGTAGAACCACTGTTTTCAGCAGTTAGCATGCGATCTTCACTGACAACAGCACCAACCTATCATATAAAATAAGTTTTACCATGTCCTCAAGATGACTAGGTATCATTTCATAATTTTTGAAGTTTCATAAATGAATTAACAACTTTATGCCACCACCTCTGTGTCAGCTGTCTATTGAGCTGTTGTTTTTATCCTACATATGGCAGGCAACCTAATCACAAGTAGGTTTTTTTAAAAGGGAAAAAAGTTTCAATCATAAGTGGATCATGGGCTACAAAATTGTGTAGTTGGTGTAGTTTTTAACAAGCCATATACAGACAAAATATGTTGAATTACTGAATGGAGCATGGAGAAAATGTCAAAACTTGCAAAGAAGCAAACAGCCTGAACATGATTGTAAGGATTGACAAAATAAATAAAGGTAGAGCACCTTAATCAGGAGATTTATGCATTTTAATTCACCAGCATCCATAGCAGTATCAAGAGGTGTCAGACCATCTACCATCTTGTTAAACTGGTGAGAAACATTAGGCATATTAGTTCATATGGTCAATGATACAACAGGGACAGAAGACAAACAATGGACGAAAAGATAAAACTTATAGAACCGCGATACTGCATCAAACGTGCAGTGAAAACGAATAGCTTCTATTGCATAAAAATATAATGAGAAAGTTGAGTTTGAAGCAAACATGAACAAGCTAGTCTTGAAGAATTGCGTACCTACTGGCTACTAGGGAGTAGGGACATAAGGTTATAAGTAAGTAATGAACATTCAAGAGTTTAGTTATGCCACATAATGCAAAGTTTGTTAGCAATACTCAATACTGAGCATGAAGTGTTAATGATTTCAACTATGAAAATAAATAAAGTATCAAGCAACCCAAATACAATCAATAAAATAAAACATGACAAAAAGGAATTGACAAACAAAAGTTGGCGCAGAGAGCACACGATTGAAAGCATGTGTTTTAAGGCACAAACGGCACTCTGTAAAACTTACATCTGCATTGTGGTCCAATAAAATCTTCATAGCACCATCTCGTCCTTCAGTAGCAGCAACATGAAGTGGTGTCCCACAGTAAGCTACTGGGTCCACACAAGCTCCTTTTGCAAGTAATAGCTGTACCATTCCACATTCTCCTGAAAATAAACGAGAGAAGCCACTCATTAGAAGAGTTTTTGTTTTTGCTATAACATCTATGTTTCTCAAAAGCCAGTTGGACCTCCATTTTTCTTGAACATATTCCACAGAAGTTCCAGAAAATAGAAAATATTCCATAAGATGAAGATCTAACATTGGCCCGAGGAATTACAGAACTGATACTGTTGAAAAATGAAAAATACTCAAGGTAATGTGTGGGCAACTAGGCATACATTTCAAGGGCTACTAGAAAGCCCTAAAAATACATAAAGAAAGTGACATAGCAAATGCATGTTCAGCAGTTCTTATCCATAGAAAATACACAATGAACTTTGTGTCCAAAGGAACTTTTAGAGGGCACCCACCTTCAATAAACACTGGCATGTTTAAGGAAATTCCAATGATAATTAAGAATATTATGACTATCAGATTTGATTAAAACTCAGTTTGTTATTAGCTGAAGCCCGAGGGAAAAATGTTGACGAGTGTAAATAGATCCTAGTAGGACAGCAAACCAGCATATAATTAATCTACTATAAGTTAAAAACAAAATAGGCAAGATTCAAGAAAAAGTGAAACCGGCAGATGAAAATAAGAGAAGAGTGTTTATAGAGGGGCACCTAAACAAGTGGCGAAATGTATAGGGGTGAGGCTGTTATGGCTGGCTTTGTATGCGTCGGCACCACAATCAAGAAGACACTCGACAGTGCTTACATGATTGAAGACTAATGCAATAATCAGAGGAGTCCTACCTGTCAAGCACAAAGAAAAGCTTATTGAAGCAAAGCACCTTCGTATACATTAAAGGAAACAATATTAGCTCCTATTTTTCTATAAAATATGCCTCCATAGAGTTAATGGTAGCAGCATTTTCTGTGAGCATAGCATCGAAAAGTTGCTTATCAAGACCTCCAGATAATAAAGTATGGAAAAAAAAAGAAGGAAATTTAGGTATCTTATCAAGTAGAATGTCTGGGCGCACGAGATAACATTTCACATCATGTTTTATATGAAGTGTAATGACCATGGGAGCATCACAGAATATGGAAAATGAAGCCATCCATTTTAAAAGCTAGGTAAAATTGATGCCTATTAACATTGCTTCACAGTGTTATGCATAATCTTATCAAGCACAAAACAATTTGAGTAACACCTATGGTGAAGTAAACATTGAGACATATCGATCAACAAAACAAGTAACTCGAGTAAACATCATTAGATTGATCATTACAATATGGACACGCATGAAAATTCAAGACGCATTACAATATGGCCCACATCATTTACTTTTAGAAAAAGAAAAGAACATACTTCCTCCGGACCAAAATATAGCTATTTCTATCACGGTACCTTGTCCCAAAATGAAGCTATTTTTTCCAACGACCCTCTCCTCTAAACCAATCACAACCACTCTCCATTTAATCTTCAGCTACTTTCTATTCTCAACCAATCACAACCTTCCTCAAATCATACATTTTTGAGACCGAGGTAGTAGTAGATTTTAAAAAATAGTTATTTCTTCCTATGCAACCGGCAAAGGATAAAGGATTAATAAGAACTAAAATATGTGCACGTGATCATCCATAGATACGAGGAAATGAGTAGAGCTCTGTATCGGGTGAGAGATGGACCTTCCTGGTCAGTGTCATCCACGTCCAGCCGCAGCTCCTCGATGAGGTAGCGGCACACCTCCAGCCTCCCTTTGCTGGCGGCGATGTGCAGCGCCCCCATCCCGTCCAACGTCCCCGTACCCCGCAGCCTCGCCGCCTGCACCGCCTCCCCGAGCCGCCCCCTCCCTTCAACCAGCAGCATCGCCATCCCTGCAACGGCTCGGGATCAAAGCAAAAAAAAATTAAGCACACCCGAGCAACCCCCAAAAAGACGAACAAAATCGATCGCGACCGGAATCAAGGCGCAGCGTGCTTGCGTGCGTGCGTGCGTGCGTGCGTGGCGTACCCCTGACGAGGTCGAGGTCGCCGTTGTGAGCCGCCTCGAAGAGCATGTGCTGCATCCATCCGCCGGCTGCACGGGGCGAGGAGGAGCGGAGTTAGCCGAGAGATTGGCGCCTCCGGCTGGGGCGGGCTAGGGTTTTGGTTGCAGGGACATGGAGGGAGGGAGAGGGGGTTGGGGAGGCGCTTACCGTACATGGCGCCGTTGAAGAAAGCTGACGCCATGGCCGGCGGCGAGCTGGCTGGCTGGTGGGGGGAGCGGAGAGAGGGTTGGTAGGATTTTGGGGTTGGAGTGGAGAAAAGGGGAGAGGAGTGGGGCGGGGCGTGGGTTCGAATTTTGACGGAAGAGGAACGAAGAAGCGGAGGCGGCCTCGGGAAGCCAGGGTGGGACCCAGTGTGAAAATTGCTGCGGGTACACATTTGTTAACACACATAAATTAGGTATTAGGGATACCTATTAGGGCAAGTTTCATAGTAGGGGTAGTTGCTACATCTAATTTTATCTATGTAAGATAAGAGGTAATATATACAACACACCATATCTACACCACCTCTATCATACCAACCCAAATAATTACATTTTATTTGTTTATCCAATCCCCTCTTTCTTTCATCTTCTTTTTTTTTGGTTTGTATGGAGGTTGTCTTTTGCATGAGAGGTATCTCACTTCTCTTTCCTCACTTATTACTTCCACCTCATCATCTAATCATACGTGGTATTTTTAGGGGCAACACATCAAGCATCATAGTACTTGCCCTTAGGTATCGTCTCGTCCAAACGGGATAACGTAAAGCAAAATCTAAATAAAGAATCCTCTCGTTTTAGTTATAATCCATGAAGCAAGTAGAGAAATATAATCCTATAACCTATGCTTCAAATAAAGTTTTCTCTTAAACTGCTAATCCGATTTACGATCCGATTACACCATTGTGTTCGTAACAATTAAATATTTATTGATCTCATATAATTATATATTTTTTAAAAAATTACAAGTTATTTTTATAATATATCTAAATTACTTCTTAGACATATAAAACTAAATTCAATAAAGCCTAAAAGTAATTTATATATATTATAGAAGTAACTTAAAAAAATGTAACTTGTCACGACAATAAAAACAAATCTATTGTGGGGATAAAAACATAAGATGTCTAGAAATTAAATTTAATCAACATATTAATTTAATCAACATATTATAGGACTAACAAATAAAGTAAAAGATACTTCCTAAGTTAGGAATCATAGGATTGAGGAAGTATGTTGGTTTAAAAATCTCTGTTGGTTGTGTCAAAATAAGTCTTGAGAGAAAGCTACGTCAGTTTTTTTTCCATGTAAAATGATTGTGAAAAAATAGCACCCATTGTTTATATTTCCATTTTAGGACTGAAGTATTAAAAAAATACTAAGATTCATTTCCACCTGTATCCAAAACAAAAAGAAATGTTATACTCCCTTCGTCCCTAAATATTTGACGTTGTTGACTTTTTTAAACATGTTTGACCGATCATTTTATTCAAAAAATTTAAGTAATTATTAATTCTTTTCCTATCATTTGATTCATTGTTAAATATACTTTTATGTATACATATAGTTCTACATATTTCACAAAATTTTTTGAATAAGACGAACCGTCAAACATGTTTAAAAAAGTCAACATCGTCAAATATTTAGAGACGGAGGGAGTATTAAATAACAAGAAGGATTCTAGCTGTATGCCGTGAAAAGTCATCGCTATTTCCATATACTGTTAGAGTATCTCCAACAGCCTCTCCAAATCGAACTCTCCAAACACCCATATAGCTAATACCTCTATCTGATTTGGCTAGTCAAACTAGTTGTTCACTCCAACAGCCTCTCCATCTACCCTCTCTACTTTGACTCTCTGACACCGGGACCCATATGTCAGCCTCTCCCTTCTTCTTTCTCCCCCTTCCTTCCCATCTTCCTCTTTTCTCGCATTGGCAGGAAGCAGGTGGCGGCGGCAAGCGGGGAGGGGACGGCGGTGGTGGGCACGGCGGGGAGCTTGCACCGTGCGGAGGCCGGCGGCCGCGGGGAGCAGAAGCGGCTAGCGGCCATGGCGAGCGGAGGACGGTAGCCGCGCCGAGCGGAGGCGGCGGGCCGCACCGCGCGGGGGCCGATGGCCGCGGCGAGCGGAGGACAGCAACCGCGGCGAGCGGAGGTGGCGGGCCGCGCCGCGCGAGGGCCAGCGGCCGCGGCGAGCGGAGGACGGCAGCCGCGCCGCGCGGGGGCCAGCGGCGGCAGCGAGCGGAGGACGGCGGTCGCAGCGAGCGGAGGCCGGTAGCTGCCATGCTCGAGCTCCTCCACATGCCTCCTCCTCGTGCTCCTTCCGTGCCTGGTTGCTGTGTGGGGATGGAGGAGATAGGCTGTGTGGGGCCCACCATTGGCCAGCCAAATAGAGTGGCCAAATGTGGCTAGTGGAGGGAGGGTTTTGGCCAGCCGGATAGCTTAACCATCCGGTTGAAGAGGCTGTTGGATCACGCTTCTTGGCTAGAATGGCTAAAATTTGGCTTGGAGAGTGGCATAATGATACAAACTCCCATAAAACAAACAATCACTAAACCATGACATAAAATCCCCAACATAGGATTGGTCGGCAAAGACCACATTCAAATACAGACCGTTGACCGACTTGCATGGTCGAAAGAAGTATGATTGGCAAAGAGTTTTTTTCACGACATATTTTTACCGATAGACTATCATACCCTTGTTGGTAAGATTTGTTGACCAACATTAGTTATGTTGGTTGACATATTTATCTAGATTCTCAACAATTCCTGACTGACGGTCGGCCACTAACATGAGAATTGATAACCCACATTCACTCAAGAACACAATTCAATTTTAAATCATATTAAATTTATAATACATGTTCATCAGGATTACAAAGGACAAACCAATATCCTCACCTAAACAAGTGTTTTCATACATTCTGTAAAATAAAAGTGTGTTTGATTATTATTTTGTGATGAACAATTGGCATATAAGATTCTTGGTTTTGATGTTTAGAGATTATTGGCGAAGTTGTTTTGAAGATGATTGATTTTCATATGATGAATATGGACTTTAATTTTGGATCAATCAGATCATGTTGTGGTAGCCGGTCAGACCGACGTGTGTTGTGCGGTCAGACCGGCCAGCCCGCGGTTTGACTGACCGGCTCTGTGTCGGTTTCAGTTTCGGGTTGTTTCTTTGGACATTCGTGGATAATTCATGTTTATGACTTCTAGATGATCCTATGCGTATTTAGTACTGTTGTGTGCTAACAATGAGTCAAGTTGAAAAAAACTTGCTCGGATATGGTTTCTTGGTTGATGCATGTGTAGGTGAGTGTTGATGCCTCGGGAGAGCGTTGCCAGTGATGATCGGGGGTCAACTTGGGAAAAATGACGTCCGTATGATCAAGATATCATGCGGGATACTTAGACTAAAGATCAATGCACGTGGTTAGTGAAGATTCCATATGGCATACGATGGAGATATTGTGTGCATATGGAATGCAGAGTCTGTTGGTGATATTCCCTAGAGGCAATCATAGAGATGATTGTATCACATACTATGTTTACATATTTATCCGACATTGTTCCTTGAAATAGATAATTCATTATTGATTAATGAATATGTGATTCTTTCATGAGACTTTTTATGTTGTATGCTGTTATTTCTAAAGGATCCCTGGTCAAATATCATATGTGAAATAAATATGTCTAAATGATTAGCACATGTATTGATTGATGATCATATCTTATGGATCATGGTATGGAGATATCAAATTAATAATGTGGACACATGTTGGGGAACATGTGTTGGATAGACCCAACATGAGACACTGCAAAAGTTATATATGTTGTGCCATCAGTGGTCTTATTTAGTATTGGTATAGAATCCTTACACCTGAGATTATCATGTTTCCCAACATATGTAGTAGCTTACTTAAGGGCTGCTAAACGCTACTCCATAACTAGGTAGTTAGAAAAGTAGTCTTCGGGTATGCTATGAAAAATGTAGCGGGACATGAATGATCAAGATGTGATTTGCCCCTCCTATAGAGAGATATCTCTGGGCCCCTCGATGTTATTGTTTATGGAAGTGCATAACCATGCCAAAGGTGATTGAGGAGTCAATCGCAGGTTATATAATCTATCACAAGTTCGAGTGATGATTGAGCTATTAGACGATGGAGCTTAATCGATATCGTGAGGCAGAGAGGTTCATACAAGTATACACTAGAGGTTCAACTGATATGATCTTTGGGCCTGTTTGAGGGAGCTTAAAATTCTGAGAAGCAGCTGGCTGGTAGCCAGCTTTTGAGAATCTGGAAAAGCTACGTTTCCCAGCTTCTGGCTTCTAGTTCATTTTCTGGATTCTGCAACTACAGCTTCTCAGAATCTGGACCAAAAGCTGGACTGTTTGGGGGAGCTCCTAATTTTGGGAGAAGCTACGGCAGCTAGAAGCTCCCCCAAACAGGCCCTTTATGTATGAGGTGAGTCAATACATCCTGCTAGGGGCCGCCATTGACACGTGAACCGAAAATGAGTTTTTCGGTTACAGCCGAGTGTACATGAACCTACAGGGTCGCACGCTTAACGGGCCGGAGCAACAGGATTGGATGGAGATCCAATATAAGCTTAATTCGGATAGTGACCCAAATAGGAGTCCTACGGGCCTTGGAGGCCCATTCATGGATCCTATAATTTTTTTGAGGGGGTGAGGGGGTGTGAGTAGTGGATTCATTGGATCACGTGAGAAACCCTAGCAGCCACTCCCATCCCCGAGCAAAACCCTAGCTGCGCTGTGCGCGGGTGCTTGCACGTTTGCACGTGGCGTTCTGTCCCTATACGTGTGGATACTAGTAAAGGCGCCGCTGTCTTGCGATGCTTATCGGTGTAAGAACACGGAGAGGAGAACGCACAAGGAGGAGAAGGTTGAGCTATTGCGATCGACTACTTCCTCTACATCGATGCGCGCTACGTCCCCGACATTTCTTTTTCTTCTTAGCGCTTAATTCCGTTGCACAAAGCGTCGAGTGGTAACGATCTATGATCTAATATTTGCATGGTTCCTGATTTACACAGTAGAAAAATTTTGATTTATACTATCGTAGCCTATGCGTTTCCCTTTAGAGTCGAATTTGAAAGGAGTCTAAATTTGGTACAATTGGAGTTTGTAAAGTTCGTTTCTTCTACGAGAAGGGTTCCTAGGGGATTATGACTTCTTATATAAGGTTGGTTCGTGACTTTAGCCTGCCTACCTCGGGTATAAATAGAGAGTGAGGGTGTGGTCTCCTAAATCCCGATATCAATTTTAAGAGAGTTGAGTTTAGAGAAAAGTTAGAGTTTCGAGTTTAGTCGAGATTTTCATCAAATTAAATCTCGGTTAGACCGATCTCCATCGACTTGAGGGTAACTTTTAATTTCGCTCAAAGTTTCGGTTTTTAGGTACTCCAACCATTCACCCTCCTCTGGTTGGCTTAGTTCTTCCTATTCGAGCCTACACATTCATTATATTGAGCTAAAGGCAACACTTCAAATTAAATACTGTAGTGCCTACCTTCAATTCATTCATAGATTAATTCAAAGTGGAGACAGCAATTGTCCAAAAGATACAATTTCCCACTTACAGATCATGCAATTCTAGCATATCCTAAATTTATGTCAGCTACTCAGCTTCAAACTAGTTTCAGGTGTTTATAATTTCATCAAATAAATCAAAATCTGAGTTCAAGTGTAGAAGGGAGAGGGTATTGAACCAACCACATTCTGCCACTAAGCAACGGACTTTGTAAAATCCAAGGCAAGAGAAATCTTATGCCCATTCTGTGAAAAAAAATACCCATCATTCTGAAATGAAGGTCTATTATTTTCTGAAGAAAAGAAAAGGAAGACACAGCAAGCAAGACAACTGATATAGAAGGGTTATTGATTAACTAACATTGCTTGGAGGAGTATTAGCTAACATTGCTTGGAGGATTATTCGACACTTAAGAAGGTATTTGCCAGAGAACATCATAAAAATGTGGTTTGCTAGTGGATATTCTAGTTTCTTGGTTATTTGCAATTAGACACCGTAATATTTTATCATTTCTTACCATTTTAGATAGTCAAATGACACAAATGTCTTGGTAAAGGGCTGGCTTGATGACAACGAGTACGAGGTGGAGCGGTCCCTACTCCGGGCAAAGAGGAGGAAAATGAGAGAGAGGAAGCAACACGACATCGTCAGAGACGAAAAGAGTAAACAACGGTGAGAGAAATGAGGGGAAGGGCATTTTTGGGCCATTTAGCAAAGTTTTTCTCTTTGAAATGGCAATGATGCCCGGTAGGCGGTAGCAAACAACCAAGAAATTAGTGTCCACGGTAAACCCGCGTTTTAATAGTGTTCCTTAGTAAATACCATATTTTTTAAAACACCATGTAGTAATTTTTGCCATACTAAATACTTCCTCCGTTTCACAATGTAAGTCATTTTAGTATTTTCTATATTTATATTGATGTTAATGAATTCATTAACGTGAATATGAATAATTCATTAACATCAATATAAATGTGAGAAATGCTAGAATGACTTATATTGTTTTGAAACAGAGAAAGTATCTGTTCGAAAGCTCGTTTTGGCCTTTTTCTTTTTTAGCCACACGTGAAATGAGAAATGCCATTACCATTAATTAAGGTTCTTTTTGTACAGCTTTGTATCCAAGATTTGTTGGAGCTAGATATTCTTAGGCTGTGTTTAGTTTCTTTCAAACTTTCAACTTTTTCATCACATCAAATGTTTGGACACATGTATGGAGCATTAAATGTAGACGAAAAAAAACCAATTGTACAGTTTGTATGTAAATTGCGAGACGAATATTTTGAACCTAATTACACCATGATTTAACAATGTGGTGCTACAGTAAACATTTACTAATAACAGATTAATTATACTTAATAGATTTATCTCACAGTTTACAAGCGGAATCTATAATTTATTTTGTTATTAGTCTACGTTTAATACTTCAAATGTATATCCGTATACGTTAATTTTTTTTTTCGCCAAAACAACTATACACGGCCTTAGTTCTACAAATCTATGGTCTTAGTTCTACCAATCTATGGCTCTAGATCTACAATTATATTGATAACATTTAAACAAATTATTTTGTGCACATTTCAGATGAAATTTTAAATTTTATCCACTTTAATCTTGGAGCCAGGTATTCTTAGTTCCACAAATCTATGGCTCTAGATCTACAATTACATTGATAACCTTTAAATAAATTATTTTGTGCACATTTCAGATGAAATTTTAAATTTTAAACCACTTTGTACACATTTCAGATGAAAATTTAAGCTTTAATCCACTGTAATTTGATGTATAAACTTTAAATCTCCCGTAAATCTGAGATCTAAAACTGTACCAAATAAAACCTAAACCTAAGTAACGAGAAAATTATTTGTATCCTAAAAGTTTGCCCGATCCCTTTTATACCTTAAGTTTTACTCATTTCCTTTTATACCTCCAAATTTTAGTTTGAATACTTCCCTCTTTCCATTAGTTGATCGTTAATATTTTATTAAGAAATCCATTTTTACCCTTTGGTATTAAAGAAACAAATAAATTTATTTATGGAATATAGAAGTCTGTTTAATGAGACTTCTAATAACAAATGTCTTATAAATTTGTTAGTAAAATAAATAGTCAAACATGTGTTAAAAAAAATCAATGGTGTCATCGATTAAAAATTGAAGAGCTTATATAGCAGAAAGATGCAATCCGCAGTATCATCAGAATCTAGCTTGTCTGTAGCAGACATGGTTTTTACACAAAATCCAAGGCATCATGTGAGATAAGTAACATTAAATCTAAGTATGAAGGAGTGATGTTTGCATTAAAAAATAATATCTAGTACTAGTTTTTTCTTAATGATATAGAGTTTATGGAAACTATAGTGTCTTGGCTTGGGTTGGGACTGGCCTTATGCCATCCCAATGCAGCATTGCACCCACACTGCCACCCCAAACGGCAGTTATAGACGCGAAACACCGTGATGTTCAACAGTCACCACCCCGGTTAGCTATACTTTGCTTCACTTACAAAAAGGAGATAACCCATTCTGGTTCTGGGTATCGAAGTCTGGGCAAAATGTGAGAACACCTGTGGACTCAGGGAACCTAAGGCTCTTTGCAAAAAGTGAGACGCCTTGGACAAAACGTGTACGAGAGGACCAGAGCGCCTTGCCTACCTTGCAAACACCCATGCTGTTCACCTAGCCTCCGTGCTTGCAGATGTCTTCAAGGACTCCAGAACTTCCCTGCATGTTACAAGAACTATGAGAGAACATGCAATAATTTACGATGGCTTTGTCCATCGCTAGATGCAGCAGGCAGAACTTTTGTTCCATTATTTAAAAAACGAACTATTTCCTCTGTTTCATAATATAAGACTTTCTAGCATTGCCTACATTTATTTAGATGTTAATGAATCTAGATATATGTATGTGTTTAGAGTCAATGATAGAAAGTTTTACATTGTGAAACGGAGGGAGTATGAGAAAACAAGTACGATAGCTTCAAAACTCGTATTCCTCTAGCGCGGTTGAAAGCACTATGCCAATACCTTGATGAGAAATGCAATGCACACCTCCTCTTTAGTTTACAATTTACGTTAGGAAATTCATTGGCGGGAAGATTCCATACTCCCTTGTATCTATTGTGCCTAGTGGATAGTGCTGATGAAAGAGCAAATTTTGGTACAGTAAGATATGGATGGCATCACCGCTAAAGCAAGTCCTAACAAACTCCCAAAAAACAGAATGGAATTTAAATAATATTCATACCCCACAAGTTTTCAAGGCATAAGTTTATGCTAAACCTAACTACAATATAGGAAAGAAGCCATAGGCCCTGTTCTTTTCAGCTACTTCACCGGACTATTGCCATGGATATTTGCTCCACACCTCTAAAGATTCATTTTCTAAAAAAAAGAAAAACTTTTTCCTACTGCAATGCCGCATTACTTCGACCATTAGTTCCAAGCTAGTATTTGTTAAAGTTTATTTCTCAAAATATTTACAATTAATCCCAATAACGAAGTAGATAATCCACCAAATAATAAATTTCAAACAGAGCCGTGGTGCACTGGTGTGGCCGAAATAGACAGAAAGGATACCGTAATGCATCCTCCATCTCAGAGTTCCCTGGATCCAACTTGAATCCATCGTAAAGTGTTTCGCAAGCACTCTCGTAGTCCTGATGATACAATGCCAAGTAAATAAGCAAATAATAATTTTCAGCACAAAACCAAAACATAGATAATTGTATTATCTATCAACCTTCAGTAGCATCAGAGCAGCACCCTGTCGGTAGTAGGCCTTTGGCCAGTCAGGCCTCAATTTCCTGCATTCATAAGCATCCAACAAAGCCTTGCCTCCATCACCCATGTGATGCCAGCAAAGGCTTCTATTTGAGAACAAGGTTGCATCATCAGGGTAAAGGTCCACTGCCTACATTAAATAAGGAAAAGCATGAGTTAGCAGATTTACTGAGAACATAAGAACAGTTACGAATCTGCAGACACATAGAAACAAGAAACTTGCACATCGCCACACTACTATCACACTAGTATACATAAACTGGTTGAGCAAACTAGACAAAAACACTAGAAAATACGAGAGATTCTTGAAAATAAAAGTAAGGTAATGTAACATTTATAATATATATATATATATATGGAATTTAAAAACATACCACTTTTGGATTAAAAAAAATCATGTTCACTAGTTCTTAGGCCTTGAAAATATGGGGATTTAAAGCTTTCTCTAGAAGTTCAATGTAGTTTCTCTATGATTCAGTCACAACTCACAAGCCAAGCAACTCCACAAAAGCTCTACTGTAGTTTGTTTCATGGCATAGGAGTGACAACAAGAGCACTGAGAAAGTGAGTCTACTAGAACAATTGCGCTACTCTCATCACGCACATATTCTCTCTTTCCGTTATGATAAACAGGCACACCTCAACAGAGCCTATGTGAAAATAGTATAAAAATATCAATGGTTTCTACACAAGGAAATGCACCTTACATAACTGAAAGAGGAAATAAGATATCTAGGACATTGGCACTTTATAGGTATGGTCCAAAGCCCCAAGTTTTTGGTAATACCCCTTGTAGCAACATTGCCAAATCTTTGGTTTGGCTGTTTTGGGAACACAAAAAAATAGCTCCTATGTACATTGAGTTAGATTTTTTTTTTTACCCAGCGACAGTAAATTTTGTACATTGAGATTTTTTTTTTCTAAAAGAATACTTTAGATTAATTTGTTTGCATGCGAGAATAAGCAAAGCCAGGTCATAATCTCTGTACAATGTATGAAAGTACAAGTTCAAAATAGAGATGAACAAAATGAGGAAACTTGGTGTTCTGAAGTACCTTACTGTAGAATCCTGTTGCAGAAAGATAATCCTTTTTCTCGACCGCCTTATTCCCCAGTGACTTTAACTCTGTTGCTTTCCTTTTACTGACAGGCTCACCCTAAACCATCAATTATATCAACGGATAAGTGCTATGCAGGAAAAGTCATAACAATAAGCAACCATCTAAATTCATGCATTGGAAATTCAGGAAAATTGGATTTAATTATGTAACATCTTCAGCCATCATTTACATGATTCCACATTTTCACATGCCTATGTTTCAATGTGAAAATCTCCTAATTTCCATGCCCAGTCCTGTAAGAATGACTACTTGCTGCCTAAGTTTTCACTTGTGATGATAATCCTACAGGAACTACTGGTATCGGTATAACACATCCTACGCAGACCTCACCAGCCATACTCTGACACTTGTAGTGGGAAGAAAGATGAGCCTTCATCATTAACTAATGGCACAGTTTCCTCCTACATTTTATCTCCTACACATCTAGTGCACTTCAAATCTTCAACACACCCCTTAACTTCTAGTAGATAATCTTAAGACAGTTCTCAATCATTGGTAACTAACTCTTGTGCAGAATTGGGAAAATGAACCGATGTAGTACTCCTTAATGATGTATTCAAATTAACTAATGCAAGCTTATCTTTCAGTTAGAATGGGTTGTTCCCAAAGTAAGTAACAAGCACAACATGTAGATATATAAAAAACGCCATATGACACTTGTTTGGAGCAGCAATGGTTAACCATTAATGCAAGACGATACTTATTCACACATTCACATTTCAAGTGTTAGGACGATAGGATCATTAGATATGAGAATTTTTTATACAATTCTTTTAAATTATTTTAACAAATTTCAGCCCATATGCCCCCTCCTGTCAAAGCAAGCATCACTGTAGAATGTGTGCAATCAAACCATCTTTAACCAAACATACCCTCTAGAATATAAAATAAAAGTTTTCAGTTTCCATGGTCTGAAAACATTTTATTCACCAAACATACCCTCTACAGATAATTTTCTTATATTACACTAGCAGTCTAGCACAATCGATAAAAGATGTTATTTTGCAAGACAAACTCAGTGACATTGTTCTCTAGTGTTCCATTTACATATTTTTAGCATGTCACAGTCCCAAACTTTCAAAACATTTGAGGACAGAGGGAGTAGAACAAAAAGACAAAAAACCTGTCATCAAAATTGCATCTTGTTGACTTCTCATGTAGATCATGCACAGATGACTTCATGCACTGAGAAAGACGGTAATCATGAGCTGATTTTCTTTATTTTTAAATCATTGTAATATACAAAAAAATCATGATGAAGCTTAACAAATATGGAGTATATAAGAAAATATTTCTTATTTTTGATGGTTTTCCATCTTTCTCTGCTCTCAAAATAGAAATTGTCTCTCATATGTTTCCTATACAAAGCTGGATAATTTGTGTCAACCAAAATGACAAAGTCATAACTATACAGCATTCTTGAAAATAACAGTTTGCAAGCATATAAACTATATATAATATGCGAAGACCATTCCCAAATATGTACCAGCTTAGGGATGTCAGAGGAATGCATTTAGAGCATTAATCATAGTAATGGAGCAACTGAGAAACTTTGAATAGGAAGAAAATAAGTAACATGCAGTTATTAGCCACAAACATATCCGTAACCCTGAAAAAGCAGAGTGTTAAGTTACCAACAAAATTCTAATCTATGTTTTAAAAAACTGCAATGATTAAAGTGCATCCTTGTAGCGCAATGAGGTAAATCTTACATTATCAGAAATGTTACGGTTGGCACCAGTCTCTTCCATTGAGTAATTGCACTCATTTGAGCCACCCTTTGCAGCAGTTGAGATGCGGTCTCCACTGACAACAGCACCAGCCTATCATACAAAAATAAGTGTTACCATCTGCCCCGAAGATGACTTGGTAACATTTCATAATTTTTATAAGTTTCATAAATGGATTAACAACTTTATGTCACTAACTCTGTGTTGTGAACTGACTATTGAGCTGTTGTTCTTTTTATCCTACATGTGGCAGTCAACTTGATCATAAGTTAGGCTTTCTAAAAATACCATAAGTAGATCATGGGCTACAAAAAAATGTGTGGTCGGTGCACTTTTAACAAGCCATATACAGGCAAAAATGCTGAACTTACTAAATGGAGTGTGGAGAAAATGTCAAAACTCGCAACAAAGGAAACAATTGTAAGGATTGAAAAATCAAATAAAGGTACAGTACCTCAATCAGGAGGTTTACACATTTCAATTCACCAGCAGCTATAGCAGTAGCTAGAGGTGTCAGATGACCATCTACCATCTTGTTAAACTGGTGACAGACATTAGGCATATGTTCAAATAATGATACTTGAGGGAAAGAAGACAAACAATAAACGGAAAGATAAAACATATAGGACTGTAATGCTGCATCAAACATGCAGTGAAAGTGAATAGCTTCTATTGCATTACAAAATGAAATAAGCTCATTGCAACATACAGTTACAGAATATATTGAGGGTAGGCATTGTTTTGTTCAAATTTTAACAAGTATATTTTATTCAATTCATGGTGGAAGTTAAAAGGAGCAAAATATGATTGCCCAAGTAGTCAACTATTATGGCAAATAAGTTGTTAATTGCCCAAGAACTTACTGATGACATGAAAATCAGCACCTCTGGAATCTGAACTCCTGAAGTGACAATACGTACAGAGGTTTTCTGGAACTCCATTAAAAAACCTAGTATAATGGCATTTACATCCTAACAACGAAATTTTTTTCTTATGCGCTAAAAATGACAGCACAAATCTAGATGTAGCTTGCTTTTGTGGAGAAAACGATTGGGTGAATGAATTATCAATATTTGTTACAGAGATATGGTCCATTCTATTAATACATAGAGGGACTGGCGAGTATGTCTGCTTTCCTTACCTGACTTAAGAACTCAATTAAACAAGCAAAACATAGAAAATTGAAGATCTTCAATAGAACAACTCTTGACTTGGCAACTCATGCATGATATCCTCCATCATAATCTTTATGCTCGGAACCTATATACTATACTTCCCTCACACCTATCCATTGCCAACAGGCATGAGTTATGAAATGCCAATACCATGTGGTGGCAAGACGATCCAACAAAACTCAACAGTGAAAGGCAGCACAGCATAGGATGAGTGAGATGGTTATGTGAGGATGGTGCACAGAAATCCATAAGTATCAAGTAACCCAACTACAATCAATAAAATGTAACACGCATGCCAACAAGGAGCTGATAAAAAAAAGTTAGCGCAGAAAATAACCGATTGAAAACATGTGTTTACTTGTCCAAATGACAAGTTAAGGCGCAAATGGCATGCTGTAAAACTTACATCTGCATTGTGGTCCAATAAAATCTTCATAGCACCATCTTTCCCTTTACTAGCAGCAACATGAAGTGGTGTGCCACAGTTTGCGACTGTGTCCACACAAGCTCCTTTTGAAAGCAATAGCTGTACTGTTCCACAATCTCCTGAAAACAAACAAGAAAAGCCACTTGTTACAAAGTTTTTTTCCTTTTTTTTGGGGGGTGGGGGGGAGGGGGCGTGGAAGGCTATAACATCTGTTTAACATATTCCCACACTCCACACAAGTTCCAGGTAAGTAGAAAATATTCCATAAGACGAAGATCTACAGTTGGTTGGAGAAATTCGAAAACACAAAATACTCAAGGTGATGTGAAGGCACACATTTCAAGGGCTATTAGCAGGGTTTAACAAACTGTTTTGGGTGGGGTTATCGCCACCCCATGGTTTGGCGGTTATCGCGATAACCGTGCGGTTACCGCAAGTTATACCGTGGTTTTAAAAATTGAGAAGGTTACCGCACATGATAACTGTGATAACTGCACGATAAACGCACGGTTTTGTAAACCCTGGCTATTAGAAAGCCATAAAAATACAGAAAGGAAGTTAGATAGCAAATGCATGCTTACAGTTTTTATCCATAGGGCAAACAATGAAATTTGTGTCCAAAAGAACATTTAGAGGATACATTTAATACATACTGGCACGTTTTAGGCAGTTCCAATGATAATTACAACATGACTATCAGATTTGAATAAAATTCACTATGTTATGAACTGAGGTCTGAGGAAATAAATGTGAACAAATGCAAACAGACCCCTACGACAACAAACAACAACATAATCTACTATAAGTATATAAAAAAGACAAGTTTTAAAAGCAAAACCAGCAGATGAAAATCAAAAAAAAGTGTTTATAGAGGGGCACCTAAATGAGTGGCGTAATGTAGAGGGGTGCGCCCATCATGGCTGGCTTTGTTTACGTCGGCACCATGATCAAGAAGATACTTGACAGTGCTTAAATGTTTACAAAGTGTTGCAATAATCAGAGCAGTTCTACCTGTCAAGCACACAGAAAAGCTTATTGAAGCAAAGTAACTCTGTATCACATTAAAAGAAACAATATCAGTTTCTATTTTCTTTGAAATATATCGCCATAAAAAGTTATAATGGTAACACCACTTTCTGAGAGCATGGCATCTAAAAGTTGCTCCTCAAGATAATAAAGTATGAGAAAAATAAAATTTTAGGTATCATAGGAAGTAGAAATGTCTGAGTGAGTGCACGAGATAACATTGGGCAGCCTAGTTATTATGGAACATATTGAGTATTATAACCATGGGAACATAACAGAATATGGAAATGAACCCATTCATTTTGCAAGTTAGGTAAAAGTTGATGCCTATTAAACATTGCTTCACAGTGCCATGCATAATCTTATCAAACACAAGACAATTTGAGTACAACCTACCATGAAGTTATCATTGAGACACATTGATCAACACAGTGCCATGCATAATCTTATCAAGCACAAGACAATTTGAGTACAACCTACCATGAAGTTATCAACAAAACAAGCTACTCAACACGCTAGTGCCCCGCACCAATGTTTTTTTAGAAAAAAAAGGCACATTGTAGATTATTTAAAAATGGTGTTTTTTTTATAATGCTGCAAAGGATTAATAAGAACTTAGAGTACGTGCACGTGATCATTCATAACCGTGCAAAAAGGAGGGTAATTGTATCGGGTGAGAGAACGAGAGATGGACCTTCATGGTCAGCGTCATCCACGTCCAGCCGCAGCTCCTCGATGAGGTAGCGGCACACCTCCAGCCTCCCTTTGCCGGCGGCGAGGTGCAGCGCCCCCATCTCGCCCATCGGCGCACCTCTCACCCTGGCCGCCTGCACCGCCTCCCCGATTCGACCCCTCCCCTCATCCAGCAACGTCGCCATCCCTGCAACGGCTCGGAATCCCCCACCCACCCCCACAAAAGAAAATAATAAATCAGCACACCCACCCAAGCACCCAAAATTGAAACGCCCGCCGTCGCGACCGAAACCAAGGATGAGCAGAAGCCGCGTTAGTTAATTACCCCTGACGATGTAGAGGTCCCCGTTGTGAGCCGCGTCGAAGAGCAACTTCTCCACCATTCCGTCGGCTGCACGGGGGAGCGAGGAGCAGATCGGAATTAGTCGAGTTAGTCGAGTTAGGGTTTGGTAAGGGAGGCGCTTACCGTAGCCGGTGGGGGCGGAATCCGATGCCATGGAGGCTGGCTGGTGGAGAGCAGAGTGGGTGGTACCGTGGTAGGGTTTTGGGACTGGAGGAGAGAAGGGAGAACGGGAAAGAGAGAGGGGGAGAGAGGAGGCGTACGCGGGAAGCCAAGGGAAGTCATGGGGAGAAGTATAGTGTGTCATCAGTTCACTGTTCACTCGCTTAGCTGGAAATTGCTGCGGGTACTCGTGTGCTCACGCATGGATCCGACTCATCGATGGGCCGACCTGTTTGTTTTCGACGAATGGATTAATTCGTACTATGTTTTTCGAATTTCTAAACGACATAATCTTTAAATTAATTGTCGTTCTAGGTTTGTCCAAAGTCGATATATCTTTGAAAACCCATATCATTTAACAACATGTGTATCATGTATTAGGAAAGTATTTTACACGGTGAATCTAAATATATAAATCTTACAACGTTTAACTATTTGATATTTTTCCCATCGTCACATCGGTTTTTCGTCCGTCGCTCGCGATGGCCACCATGTAAGGCTTTCGGACGATTTTCGTTCGTCGTCATCCGCATCCGACTCCTCCTGCGCTCGTGGAAGGACTCCACCCTCTCCTGGAAGGACTCAGAATCTCCCCCAAAAAAAATTAAGTGCATACCGGAATAAAAACCCCAAATCAATCAAATTCCTAAGCAATTGGGGCTTAGCCTTACCGAATCGGGGTCCTACTCGTTGTCTTGGCAGCATCAGATCGTCAGAGCCTGCCGCGCATAGCATCAGTCCCGTATCAGCTCGTCTCCACCTCCCGGACCGGGCTCACGTCTGGCTTTGTTGGCCGCGCGAGAGCGAGGCTCGCCATCACCGTGGCTTCTGCAGCACAGAGGAGAAGAACATGCGGGGGAGCGCCATGCCGGCCTTGACTCGCCGCACACCATAGCCGCCGCCACCATCACCTTGTCGTAGCCAGCCTCAGCTTGCTAGGGCACCAGGCTTGGACTTAGGCGTGCCGCCGCCTAGAACTCCACTAGAACCGTGCGACGACGAGGGAGGGACGTAGCTTGGAGTGGCGGTGACGGCTTGCTGATGCGGAGGAATCGGCGAGAGGGAGAGAGATAAAGGGAGATGAGAAGACGAGAGAAGTCGGGGTGGGGAATCGGGGATCGATTTGACCTCGAATCGGTTAGATTTTTCAACCCCTTCACCGTCAGTCATGGGTCCCAGTTGTCAGCGATATTACAAATGCAGAACAAACACGAGGGACAACCGCATGAGTAGGGGTGAAAACGGTCGGAAACGATCGGGAAACACCCTAAACCATTACCGCAACCATATTATTTTTCGGAAACGGAATCGATAACTGTAAGCCGGTAACGGAAACGATAACGGAAATATCGGTAAATCAAAAATAGAATTATTCAATCGGAAACATGTCGGTATCGATCGGAAGTCGATAATTAATGTCGGAAACATCAAACAATAACAATTAGCTAGCAATAGAATGATTGCTTGAGCAGAACAAAAGTTCATACTCACTCCATTCAACAGAAATACATACAACATAGCAAGTCCACTAGAACCATAACCACAGAACCACAATAACATTGTTGGACAGGATAACAATCACCGGGTCTCACATTAGTACATTACATAAATTTGCCATAGTCCCATAGACTCAAAGCATGGGCATATTCTTGAATTATTCCCCAAGTCCTCAATCAATCATCAGAGTCCATATATTCTTCCACCTAAAATGTTGCAATGTAATTTCAGCCCAATGAACATAATTCATAACGTAAATAACTAGCATTAATTCTTAAATTCAGATTGCTAGCAAAGAAACAAACTGATCTGTACTCACCTCAACCATTAATGTTTCAGCAAGTAACTCTGTGACATCAAGATCAGTCACAATTGACGCAACATTCTTACGTTCTGCAAAATTCAAATAGAGATAAATCAACAAGGTAGTTCTGATCTATTACACCTACATGCAAAGAAAATGAAGGATTTAATTTTTTTTCACCTTTTCTTGCAGCAGCTATCCAGTCTTTGGTACATATCAATGCTTCAACAATCTCAGGATCAAGGCGGCTACGATATGGATCAATGACACGGCCACCAGCACTAAAGGCAGATTCAGAAGCAACAGTTGACACTTGCATTGCAAGAACATCACGAGCAAGCAAAGAGAGAACAGGATAAACATCTGCATTGTCCTTCCACCATAATAAAATATCAAATGTATTCTCACTGGCTTTGTCAAGTAGTAAAGGTTCTTCTGCCAAGTATTTCTCCAGATCATTCCCAATAATCTGAGATTGGTTTGTTTGCTTCTTATACAGGTACTTGTCAAGTTCACTATCAAAATCATTTGCATCTTCTTCTACAGCTGGTTCATTGCTAGATTGAGGTGCATTACTATTTGGAGGGGGTGCAGCAGCAACATAAAAATCATACATGGTCATTATGGTAGAGAGAAATTCATCAAACTTAACCTGAAGCAAATCACCATAAAACTTTTTCATGTAGAAATGAACAATTATTGTCTTGAATCTAGGATCAAGAAAGCTTGCAACAGCAAGAGCAGTGTTTGACTTCTTCCAATATTTGTCAAACTTAGTATTCATAGATGCTGCCATGTTCTTAACCATGGTATCATTGCCTCTACTCCAAGACGTAAGCAACAGCTTAATTTCACAAAATCCTCTGTAAAATAAGTTTGCTGTAGGATATAAAATACCAGAGAATAGATTGGTAAGATCACTGAATTTTTTCAGGCACATACATACTTTACTTGCTTTTTCCCATTGTTCAGGGAGAGGGCATATGCTCTCATACTTGCGACGTTCCTTACTCGTAAGCCTCTGAAAAGCTTTCTTATAATACAAAGCATCCCTCAACATCATATAAGTTGCATTCCATGTTGTACAACAATCGGTTGAGAGTCCTCTGGTTGTGTCCAATTCACACTCAGAAGCACACTTCAAGAACTCCTCCCACTGCACCGTTGAGTTCTTTACAGATATCACAAACAATCTAATGTTCTGAATTGTTGTTGCTATTTCTTGCAAACCATCTTTAGCAATCAAATTCATAATGTGGTTGGCACATCTAACATGAAAAAACAAGCCATCACATAGTAAAGGACCATACTTCTTGAGTTCACAAATTACATCCTTAACGGCCACTTCATTTGCAGATGCATTATCCAAAGACAAAGAAAACATTTTCTTCTCAACAAACCAATTCAATAGACATGTAGTAAAGGTCTCTGACAACTTAACACCAGTGTGTCGTCCTTCTACATGGATGAAATTTGCAATCCTTTTCTGAATACGCCAATTATCATCAATCCAGTGCAAAGTGACACACATATATCCTTTATTCTGGTTTGATGTCCACATATCCATAGTTGCACAAATGCGGGATTTAACAAATTTCAGACATTCATACAATTTGTTCTTTTCTTCCAGATATATGCCTAAGATTTCTTTTCTAACAGTGACCCGGGACTTAATTGGAAAGTTAGGGCGTAGGGATTTAATGAAGTCAACAAAATATTCATGCTCAGCTATATTGAAAGGGTACTCATGCATGATTATTGCCAGATAAAACTTTCTTAAGCTAACTTCCTGATCATACCTGAATGGTTCAACAAAAGTGATGTCCTTAGCAGCATCCTTTCCTGTTTTCAATTGCAATTGTTTTTTATCCACACTATGATATTTGCTCAAATGATTCCAAAATCCAGTTGTTCCCCTGTTGCTCTCACATCTATTATTGCCAGAAGGAGCTCTACACCCTTTAAAGTTGCACTTTGCCCACTTCTCTTAAACCAATTTGCCATTAATCTCTACTGTCTTTGTGTACTTAGTGAAATACTCCCAGACATCAGATGTGCACTTCTTGTGCTTCTTTGCCGGATGCAACTCATCATGATCATCATTTTCTTCAACAACTGTATCATCACCAGCTACAACATTTGCACCTTCTGTCTGCGTGCCACTTCCATCGGTGCCATTAGTTGCATGTGCAACTTCAACAGATACAGGTGTTCCAGATGCAGATGATGTAGATAAACGCATTGAAGCCTGACTTGCGCCTACCAAATCAAACAGTTTTGTTTAAATTAAATCTCAAATGCTAAATCAAACACCCATGCATCTGTTTTCATCTCAATACATGTATCAATAGGCTACAGAGAAGGAGTTTTTCACCTGGACTAGCAGAGGCTGAGCCGGCCAGCAAGCTCCCCGACGGCGTGCTAGAGGCATTGCTGCCGTGAGGTGGTGGGGGCGGCCCCAACAGGATGCGACGTCGTGACGAAGCTTCGTCGGCTGGCGCCATTGTCTCTGGGGGACAGGAGGGTTGGGAACGGACGGGAGCTGACGCTATGTTGGAGCCGCCACGCCGCCGTGCCGCTGCGTTGGCGCCGCCGCGCTGCCACCTTGGTGTCGCCGCGCCGCCGCGCCGCCCCCTTGGCGACGCCGCGCCGCCACGCCGCTGCGTTGGTGGCTCCGTGTCGCCGATGCGTACGACGGTACGAGTACAACGGCGCTAGTTGGAGTCGGAGCAGCCGAGCAGTCGAGGAGCTCTAGGGTTATGGATTTTATCAATTTAGGGTTATTGTTGGGCTGAGAAAATGGGCCAAAGAAAAATAACTTGGGCTCTAGCCTGGGATGTTTGTAAAAGGGTAATTTACCGGAGTATATATACGGTAATTACCGGTATAATACGGTAACCGCACAAAACGGTCGGTAAATTATCAAACCATTTCCGATATCATTTCCATATTTTTTACCGTTTCCGTTTCCGATTCCGACATTTACCGTTTCCGCAGCGTTCGGTCGGTCAAATTCGGTTGCGGTAGCCCGGTCGGCCGGTAATTACCGCTACCGTTTTCAACCCTACGCATGAGTATCCTTCTTGTAAAGTATTAAATGCATAATTATTCACTCTTATGCCAGGGACAACCGCATGAGCATATTTTTTAAGGGCTTATTCGGAATGGAGGATTGAAAAAACACAGGAATAGAAAAATCATAGGAATATGATAGAAATGCACGTGTAAAATAGAGGATTGAAAAATACAGGAATACTATATAAACATGCGTTCGGATAGTGCGTAGGAAAAACATAGGAATTTTTAAAGAACCTACCCACTAACTAAAATCATCATGTGTCAGAGGAGTGAAGCTTGTGAAGATTAGTTTATTGATTGCCTCATTCCCATGTACATGAAAAATAAAAAGAGGTTGGAGTGGATTGTTTGTTTTCCTGTGGAATGGATGGCAAGGAAATTTTCCTTCGGATTTGCTCTGATTTTCCTATTGGGGATTCCTTTGATCCGAATGCTGCTACAGTACCCGAATCCGAATCCATAGGAATACAGATCCTATATTTTTCCTGTGTTTACCCTCCGATCCGAATAAGCCCTAAGTATTACTAGAAACGACGCGCGGCCTTGTCGCGCCCAATTTAGATTAGGCTAATATGTTTTGTCAATAGCCTTGTTTAGGATCAATGGCTTTTTATTTCTTAACATGTTGAACCAGAAACCTTAAGAAATAAATTAATAGGCGTTGGGACTTAAATTAGAAGAGGAAAATAAAATGTTCTTGCACACGAGCAAGAAAAATGACTCGGTAGTAGCATTGCCAAGGAATTTATGTATTTAGCAGGTGAGTATTAATTACACCATTGCTAACATGAAAAAAAATGTAATGCCCTGAATGGATGCTTTGCTAGCGTCAAGTTTTGCAATTCCAATTTGTGTTTCTTTCGGATTTCTGAAAAGCAAAAAAATAAAAATAAAAATAAAAATACAAAAAAACGTCTACTTCGATTGGTTAAATATTGCATCTAACTGTACAGGTATCATAAAAAGCAACCTTACAAAATCGTCATGGCAAAGGTAGAAAAAATTCAAATGTCAAGTACTTCAAAGAGGTCAAATTGCATATGCCGGGGTCATTAATTAGACAATACTTCAGTAACTGGCTAGGAAAATAATCAAAATTAAACATTTAATAGTATGGTTCCTGAAAGTGCATCTAGGCCCCTAATGATTTTGGTGATTAATTACAATGCAATTAGAGAGGACTAACATTTTTATTTAAGCAATTGTGAAGGTTGTTATGTCCTCAATGAGTTTGCGTAATGCATATCCCGCCAAATACGTTGATGTGATGTGATGCGGCAAATGAGCAAATGGTATATTGTACCTTTTCTTTTCATTTGAGTCAATAGAAATGCCGCACTATTAAGAGGGATGATGCATTGACATATGAGGAGTGATCAAAGTGCTCAAAATCAATTTTTTAAAGGTGTTTCTCCTCAGTTTGATGTGTTCTGGAAATTTTCGGAGTTTTCCGAAAGTCCTTTCCGAAAATGCACAGAACCAATTTTCGCTTCTGGAAATTTTCGGATATGTCCGAAAGACATTTTCGGACTTTCCGAAAAGGACTGTGGAGGCAAATGTGGTTCTGTTTATTTTCGGACTTTTCCGAAATTGATTTTCGGAGTTTCCGAAAAACTTCAGCAAAGTCAAAATCGCTTTTGTGTATTTTCGTACTTGTCCAAAAGCGATTTTTGGACTTTTCCAAAAACATCCAAAACGATGTTAATTTTCGGACTTGTCCGAAAAGTTTTCGGAATGTCCGAAAAGTCTTCAGTTGACTTTGCTGTTGGCGCTGAGCTGGAATTTTCGGACATGTCCGAAAATCTTTCGGAATATCCGAAAATCACAATTATTGTGCATAACGGGCAGAATTTGGGCTGTGGCTATAAATAGCCCCCTCCCCTCACTTGTGAGGGCTGCTGGTCACATTGGATATTCTTATGCCCTTGGCTTACTCTTGTTGAGATTCACTTTTGAGCCTTGCTTTCTTGTTTCCCCTCTCACCCGTGTTCGATTCGGATTTGGTTTGTGTGTGAGAGTTGTGGATTTGAGTTTGTGTGAGTGCTTGTTGTTGATTTCGTGAAGATTTGTGAGCACTTGCATCATCTCCGGAAGTTCATTGCTTCATTTGTTACTCTTGGAGGTTGAGGACTCCTAGGCGGCTTGGTGTCGCTCCCGAGCCACCGATCTACTTGTGGTTGGCCGGGAGAAGTTTGTGAAGGTCGGATCTCACCTCCGAAAGGGAAGAGATACCCTTAGTGAAAGGAGAAGTGCTTAGTGCAACCTCTAGATGAAAGGGTTAGCTAAGACCCGGCTCTTAGTGAGCTCCTCAACGGAGAGTAGAATCCCCTCAAGGATTCGAATTTCGGGAACAACTTCGTGAGCTTCATCTTCGGTGACTTTACTTCCTCCCTCTCCACTAGTTTTGCTTGTTTGAGCCGTTATAGGTCTAGTTGCTGTTTATGCTAGCTTATTCTTGTTGTAGGCAACTAGATCTAGGATTTACTTTGCTATTTGTGCCGACTCCGAAAATTTTCGGATATATCCGAAAATTTTGGAAATATCCGAAAATTGCTGCTTCCGCTTTTAATTGATTTTTGAATTAGCCTATTCACCCCCCTCTAGGCCTAATTGACACTTTCAGTTCCATATCAACTTGAACCCTGAGCACTGATCTTGTTGCTTAATAAGATAACATGATTGGGATTTTTACTTATCTTTATTTTTTCTTCAAAATAATGCCAGTTTAGTTTCAGAATTCAATGTTCAATAATAAGTATCATGTCATTGCATGAATAGAGGAGTACGCATAGAGACCATTGCCAAAATAAAAAAAGTGCATGAAGCTACGATTAAGCATGGTACTAATTCAACCGCACTTGAGTTTTGACGGCACTACAATGTATGAGGAAGCACTCCATAGGTTAATTATTAGTTTACAAATTTATTAAAATTACAAAACGATGCATGCATTTCCAGATTTAATTTTCCACTTGTGTGCTGAGAAAATACAGAAACAATCTGTAATGTAGAGTAAATAATGCTAACGACATAACAAATCTAGTACCAATTTCTGCTCTCTGTAATATGAATTTAATTTACTTACAATATCTAATTGCTCTAAGATATGACATAGTTTCTGGCATAAGCTTTATTCAGATCAATTGAAGGCTGCAAGAAAATGAGTTCATGAACATAAGTTGAAAGTCAAATATGTGCGCACAAATTCTAAATTCCAATGAACCAAAGTAATGATAGTACTTATCTTCATTTTATCCTTCCACATGTCTATAATTTATTTTGTTAGTAATTTATTTTCAGCAACAATCACCAAAAAGCCCCGGATGCTTTTTTGTGATACGAATTTTGTATGCCTTCAGGCTTCAGCAATCCTGCAGTCAAAAACACTATTGAAAGCGTTCCAAATACAAACCTAGCAATGCTGAAAGAAAAGATGCTCTATACTTTCCTCTTTGTTGCAGAATTGACACTTACTGTTTCTGATACGAATTTTCACCTTCCAACCGATACCGGTATATTTCTTTTTCAACAGTCCCATCTCCAATATCTAATAGGTCTGTTCAGATTATGTTTCCGAGAAAAAAAGTAATGATGAAAATGGAAGATAGATTTTTCGGACTATTCTCATATATATTAGCTAGACTTATTTTTGATTTTTCTTTCCTTCTCTCATAATGTAGTACTGAAGGATATGCTCAAACAAGCATAGAAAGTCCATGCCCTGTTTGCCTCGCTCTCGCGAGCTTATCAACCTAGGCCAGGGCCAGGGGAACAAGGCTTGTGGGCAAGAGACATATATTGATCTCCTTGGAACAATAATAAACTTGTTCTACGAATACCGTCTTCCAAATTTGGTGTGGTCTACAAATAGCTTCAGGACTTCTACCACCTCATAGTGTTTTATATATGTTTAGTTGTTGGCTTTTCAGAATAAATACATGTTGTCTAATTTGTACTCACTTAAATAAAAACAGGAAACAAAGTATTCCTAAAATCAAATAAAGTGTTCTCCCCCATTGACATTGATGTGAACTACCAGTTTCTTACTCCAACCGTCCAATGTAGTATTAACGAATTGTAAACCAGCACCGCAGCTTGCAAGGCCAGTTCTCTATGTCAGAACAGTAAAGCAATTGGAAGAAAAGTGCATGCATCAACAGTTCCGAACAAAAAAAAAGGGGGAACAGGAAAAATCCAATGCCATTTTACATGCAGAGTGCTATATTGTTAAGAACTAAAAAGTGCTTGCTTTTGTTACTTTTGTGATCTTTAAGATGAGCAATCTAGCAGCAGTGAAGTACCTAAAAGCAGTAGCAGTAGGAACAGCAAGTAGCCCAGGGCAAGCACAAAACTGAGGGAGAAGCACAATTAGACAAGCAGGGCAAGCAAACACAAGTGCTTCAATCATTTACATGTTAATGTTTTTGTTCATGGATTGGCATGCCATCATATTGGTAGTATTTAAATGCAGAAGTAAAAATACCTAAAGGCTACCAACATAGACAAATTCCCAGCTCAATAGTCCTGCTCCCAGTGTCAGGTCCATATCTTCTGCAGTAGATCGGTCCTCCCAGCTACCGGATTCATCAATCGCTTGCCTTCTCCACACTCCAGCAGTTCCTGGATGCGTTCATGAGCAGAGAATATTCTCAAAGCATCTGAAACCTCTCTCACCTTAGACCCTGTTTAGATGAGACTAAAACGGAAGGGAAGAGGGCGGCGCGCCGGTGCGTGGGTGGAGAGCGCCACACCGGCGAGTTGGGAGAGGATAGTGGTGGAGGAAAGGCCGCCGCCGTCGAGATCGTCCTCGCGCATCGCCCTGCCGAGCTATTGAGCGGCGCCGTCCCGAGCTATTACCGTCGGCGGAGAGGGGAAGAGGAGAGGGGGGCGCCGGACCGGGGAGGAGAGGAGAGGAGGCTGGCGGCGAGGACCAGCCGACCAGGAGGAGCCGAGGATGGCCAGGGGAACGGTAGGGATTGAGCGCTTTTTCATAAAAACCCCTCAAACTTCGTTTATTACAATGAGGTCCACTGCAGCGATATCCATCCATCGATCCGCGATCCGACGGCTAGGGAGAGGGACGAAAGCTGAAATCGCACAATGCCATGTGGAGGGGCTATTTGCACGCGAATCCGCATGGAATTCGGTATTAGAGATATGCATAATGAGCAATTTACTATAGTAGAAACCGAGCCAATAAAAATATCAATTGCAACATATGGACCTTTTGCTAGTAAGAAAAAAAAAACTTACCCATCCAAAACAAACTCAAACTAAGACATTTCGTTTATGAGGGTTCCCAACCCCTCTACCTCGTTTTTCATACATACGCTTTTTAAACCGTTAAACGGTGTGATTTTTGCAAAAAGTTTTTTATACGAAATTGTTTCAAAAAATCATATTGATCCATTTTTCTTAAAAAAACTAATACTTAATTAATCACGCACTAATAAACTGCTCCGTTTTCCATGCTGGGGGTAAGGTCACCGCCAGTGGCTAACTAACACAGCCTAAAAGGCTTTGCTATGGAATAAGTTCATCTAAGGTCCCTTAATTTTACACCGAATCCGATTTTCGTCCTTGAACCCTAAAACCAGATACAACCGATCCCCGAACTGTCAAAATCAGTACAAATAAGATCCCTCGGTGGTTTTGAAGGCGGTTTTGGCTGACGTGGCGTCTACGTGGCTAGTTTGACTAGGTCTCCGTCTCACGTGGCATTGACGTAGTGCTTATGTGGCAATTATATCTTGAAAAAATAATAAAAACCATGGTCCACCTGCCAACTTAAAAAAAATAATTTAAAAATGTCGGGGCCCACATGTCAATACATGTTCTCCTCCCCCCCTCTCTCTTTCTCTCCCTTCCTCTCAGCATCCGCGGCAGCGATGCGGCCGGGCAGCGGTGCCGATGCGGAGGAGCTCGACCGAGCGACGGCGGCGCCGATGCGGCGGGGCGCGGCTGAGCAGCGGCTCGTCGCAAGCGTGGCCGTGCGGCGGCGCCGGCCACGGCGCGGGCACAGCGCGGGTCGCGACCTCGGCGGTGCAGCCGGCAGCGGTGCCGATGCGGAGGAGCTGGCCCGAGCGACGGTGGCGCCGATGCAGCGGGGCGCGGTTAGAAAGAACAACACATAATCAATCGACACCTATTTCCTTTTATGTTGTTTTTCCTTCTCTTCGTTTTGCTCCTCCTGATCTACTGTAGGCGGCTGTCATCGTCATCGTCGTCCCTCCGGGCGGCTGGTGGTGACGCTGCGCCGGAGCAGCTGCTGCTGCGTGTGCATCTACGCGTGCCGCATCAGTTAGACGCAGCAGCAGGTGAATTTTTGTGTTGCTTTCCCGGGATAAATTTTTGTGGCAACATTTTCTTCTTCTTCCTATGGTGCCGGTCGCCGTGGGGTGGCGCTTGCGGCTGCTCGGGCAGCGCGGCTCCTCCGGCCATGCGGTGGCTGGCCGGATCGGTGGCGAGGCGAGAAGCTAGTGCCATGGGCAGCCATCGCCGTGGGCATGTAGGCGGTCGGCGTCGGCGTGCGGGCGCAGTGGCACTGTCCAAGAGAGAGGAGCATCCCGCGGTCTGCCGCTGCCGTCCCGCCCCTCCACTCCGCCGGCATGCTCCTGTCGCCGCTCTGCCGGCTGTAGGCGGCGCGAGGAGACGGCGTGAGTGCGTGACGAGGAAGAGGAAGAGCTGAGAGGGGAGAGGGAATGACATGTGGGGCCACACTATATTTATTTTTTTGTTGTAGCTGACATGTCGGCCCACGTGGGCCCTGCCATTTTTAAATTATCTTTTTGCGTTTGGCTGAGAGGTGGGCCCATTGTTTTTTTTATTTTTCCGAAATATAATTGTCACGTAAGCACCACGTCAATGCCACGTAAGCACCACGTCATGGGACGGAGACATAGTCAAACCAGCCACGTAGGCACCACGTCAGCTAAAACCGCCTTCAAAACCACCGAGAGACCTTATTTGCACTGGTTTTGACAGTTCGGGACTGGTTGTATCTGGTTTTGGGGTTCAAGGACAAAGATGGAAAAAGTATACTTTGAGTCCCTCAACTGTGACCCGAGTATGATTTATGACCTCCAACCACAAAACCGGGTATATCGACTCCTCCAACTATTAGAACCGTGCAAACTATATCCCTGGGTGGTTTTGGAAGCGGTTTAGGCTGACATGGCGCCCACGTGGCGGTGTTGACCCAGTCTTCGTCCCGCGTGTCATTAACGTGTCGCTTATGTGGTATTAGAGTTAAAAAAATTATGAGACCGACATGTCATTCACACGAAAAAAATAGTGGAACCCACTGACATGTGGGCCCACATTTCATCCTCACCTCTCCCCCCCTCTCTCTCATTTTTTCCTCTCTCACCTTCCATCAGCGATTCAGCCGCCCGAAACACGAAGCACGAAGGGAGAGGTGACGATAGCCGGGGGAAGCACGAAGCACGAGCTCCTCCCCGAAGCCGCAGTCAGGGGAGGGAGGAGGAAGAAGGCGGCGGCGCGTGGACGACCGACGAGCTACTTAGCTTATCTGAAACCATATCCGGAACAGTGAAAGCATATACAAGCATGCATATACATCATGCTCCCGTGGCCACGACGACCGCGTGGTTAAAGCCCAAATTAAAGCACGGCTAGCACCTCCCCCGGCAGGCGGACGGCCGGCGAGCTCCACCCCCATGCGCGGACGGCCGGCGAGCTCCTCCCCAGGCGCATGGCCGGCCGGCGAGCTCCACCCCCGCGCGCGGACGCCGGCGAGCACCTCCCCCGGCGCGCGAACGGCAGGCTAGCTCCACACCTGCGTGTGGACGCTGGCGTGCTCCTCCCCGGCACGCGGTCGGCAGGCAAGCTCCTCCCCCGCGCGCGGACGCTGGCGAGCTCCTCCCCGCACGCGGACCGCTGGCGAGCTCGCGAGACGGCTAGCGGGCTCCTCCCCCGCGTGTGGACGGCCGGCGAGCTCCTCCCCCGCGCGCGGACGCTGCGAGCTCCTCACCCGGCAGGCGGACGGCCGGCGAGCTCCTCTCCCGCGCGCGGACACCGGCGAGCTCCTCCCCCTGCGCACGGACGGACGGCGAGCTCGCGGGACGGCCGGCAGGCTCCTTCCCCGCCCGTGGACGGTCGGCGAGCTCCTCCCCTGTGCGCCGTCGCCGTCGCCGTCGCCGCCGCCCCGCGCTCTAGTGTTGGAAGGTGAGTGGAAAAGATGAGAGAGAGAGGAGAGGTGAGGATGACATATGGGGCCCACATGTCCATGGGTCCTACTATTTTCTTTTTGTGTGAATGACATGTTGGTCCCACAATTTTTTTATTACTCTTGTGCTAGATAAGCGACACGTCAACCACATGCGGGACGAAGACCGGGTCAACACCGCCACGTGGGCGCCACGTCAGCCAAAACCGCTTTCAAAACCACCTAGGGATATAGTTTGCCTCGGTTTTAATGGTTGGAGGAGTCAATATATCCGGTTTTATGGTTGGAGGTCATGAATCATACTCGGACTATAGTTGAGGGAGTCAAAGTATACTTTTTCCGACAAAAATTGGATTCGGTGTAAAGTTAAGGGACCTTAGATGAACTTATTCCCTTTGCTATCCCTCCCACCATCTTCCTCCTTTTCAGGCCCATTGGCCCAATAGCAAAAAGAGAAAAAAAGGAAAGGCCCAAACAATATCTCCTCACCTCCCATTCCCGATCCAGCCGCCAGCCAGGAGGAGACGCCGCGACGGGACGGGAGACCGACGAGCCGGCGCCGTCGCCGATCGCCCCGCCCCGCCGCCCCCGCCCCGTCGCACCGTCGCGGTCTCGCGTCGTGTCGCTGCCGCAGCCCGCCGTCCCCGGTCCCCGGTCAGGCCCTCCACGCACGCGCCGCCCCGGCGGCCGCCAGCGGCCAGCTGACCACGCCACGGCGCCAGCAGGCAGCAGCACTGCATCTGTAGGCAGGCTGCCAGGCTTCCACCGGCCACGCGCCAGCGACGCCGCCCGGTCGTCCGAGTCCGACGAAGGTAACTCTTCCCTAGTTCCCTTCATCCCCTGCCCTGCTGCCCGTAGCCCGTAGATGTCATGCCTAGATGGTTAAGAAGTAGGAACATTTTGGATTAGGAATATAGGATATTAGGATTTAGTTCATAGTTAAATCCATCAATCCAGGATGGTTCATTTGATTTAGTATTTAGGATTTAGTTTATTTCAATCCAGGAATAGTTCATGGTTGAATATAGTATAATGTTGTTTTGCAGGTTTGAAAAATGAAGAGAAAAAAAAAAGCTCCCACGGTTAATTTAAAGGATTTTTTTAGAAAAAGCTGCTGCAAAGAAGAGAACTCAAGAATTTTTTTTATCTCTTCTAATTTCGAATACCCAAGTTGAAAATCTAGGCCCGCCCTGACCGCCCCCTGTTGTTGATGACGCAAATCATTTCTTGGATTGGAGCAGGTGGTTGGTGAAGAGGGAGGCGAGGCCGTGTCCCCCTGCCGCTCGCCGGGGATGGATAAGCTGGTGCAGTTCGGGAGGAAGGCATGGTTCGTGGTGCGGGTGCTGTCCGGCTACGAGGAGAGGAGGATCCGTGCTCACAGGCTGCAGATGCAGCAGCAGATCGCAAGGGTAAGGCTGTGTTTTTTGTTTCTTTAACCATGCCACGGCCATTTTCTTGGATGGCATATCTATTCTTCCATGAATTGTGTCATATGAAAGCTGAAGAAATCATTTTTACTTTTGCAAGTCTCTAATACTATGCTAAAGCGTGAGACTGAATCTTCTAGTTGTCATCTTTGGGTTGACCTGCTTGAAATGGGATAGGGTTGCCCGTTAAGGATGTAGTTATCTTGTTTTCAGTAGAGTTTTGTTAAATTGAAGCTGGAATCTTCTCCTTTGGCTGATTGGCAATTTGGCATGGCACGGATAAGAGATTATTGTTATGGTAAATTGGTCTTGAGTCTTGTGTCTAATTGACAAATGTGCTCTTTTTTGTGTGCCTCACAATGCATATCCGTTGCCGGTTTCATTGATTGTGAATATATCAGCTATGTCCTGCAAGTGGTACTAGTTACCATCTGCTTTTTATTCAGACAAACCATCCCACTTATTGTAGTCTTATCCAATTTCTGCCACAACCACAACTGTTTTTTACATTGTATTGGGAATGATTATTTACTTCCATATCTTTTATACATGGTAACTGCGCTTATTTGGCAGGGTTACTGATGCCGACAGTTATGCAAAATACCACGTATTGTACCTATTTTACATACTCAATTACTTTGAATAATTGCTCTCTTTGAATAGGGATTTTGTAATGCAATCCAAGGAGAATAGCCAATAGATAAAATTAGCAAATATGCTAACTAATGGCTGTTCAGTCGGTGTGGTTGTTGTGTTAGCTTCTTATATGCACGTCCCTGCTGGCCCATGATGCACTGCCTTGAAGTTTCTCTGTCCCAAAATAACTTCATTTCTAGCAAGTGGTATTCAAATTAGTATCAAAGAAAAAAGAACAAAGTGCACCTTATTAATAGGAAAGTAGTATTGTTGGGTGGGTAGGAAAGAGGATATGGAAGGGGATAAAACTCAGACCAGGGGTATGCAAAGGGTATAAATGAACTTATTTTGGGATAAATTTTAGAGGCTAGAAATGAAGTTGTTTTTGATACGGAGGGAGTACAAGACAATGTGGGTCCTTGTGGGATATGTAAATAAATGGGAACCGATGAATTTGTTTTTAAAAGAAACAAAAGATTATACTTTTCTGATTTTTTATAGTTTTGGTGTTGGTAAGGGTTACGATCACTTATCCTAATTCCAGTATAGAAATTATTAAGTTTTCAGTACCCAGCTCCTCAAATGTCTGTAAATGTTGCAAAAACAATGCTTTCAAGGTAGCATGGTTGGTTATCCATGGTGATAACATCAATCATCGTTGTTCATGCATTCATTAGTTGCAATGAGCATACTGTGTTCATTTACACGAATACTTAAAATATTAGGAACTTTTTCCAGGCCCAAGCTAAGAAGGAAGAGCTTCGGAAGCAGCCAGAACAAATTATTCTATCAGAGGTTCGTCAAATGGTGCAGCAGATGCAAGCCCTCAATCAGCAGCTTGAAGAAACTGTAAGACATCCTGCCACAAATAAAATTACCCAGTCGATGTCTGAATGCCTGCATAGGGATTGTGTACTGTGGTTTTGAGAAAGTGTTACATGTTAGTTTATGAACCATCTCACAACTTGAATCATGAATAATGCTTTAAGTTACCCATGTATACCTGACTGTAAGAGGTGGATTGGCCATCATGCTGTTGGATTTTGAAGGACACCATATCTTCTATGGTTTAATCGATTGTTTGCTTTACGTGTTTGCCATGATTTTATACGATGGAAATTTAGGTGTAACAGAAAGGCGCATGTTATGTAGTAGTAACTTCTAGAGATGCTACTCTCTCTCTCTCTCTCTTTTCTGTGGATCTATAACGTGCTAACTTGTTCTCCATCCTATTTTGCAGGAAACCGCCATAGATGAATATTTCAAACCAATCGATAAGAATGCTAAGATCATAATGGACATGCAACTGGAGAAAGAAGAGAAGCAAATAAAGGAGATGACAAAAGTAATGCAAGATCAAATAGCAATGCAAAGAGAAATTGCAAGTAAGAGAGCTCAGGCCACTGCCATAGAGTCTAAAGACACCCAAACGAGTGACAAGATTGCTGAAGGCCCTCCGAAAGAAGAAACCATGAAATAAGTACGGTTCATTTTTAGTCTTTTTTATTGTAAACAAGTATTATGTACAAATGGATTCTTTACATAGGCTTTGGTGGGCTAGGCAATAAGTATGGATGCATGGGAGGACAGTTGCCATTTTTTGTCATTAACAGGAGGCTATCCTTTTCTCTGGCAGAGCTCTAACTAGTAACTAGTGTGCTTTACTATTCAAGATTGTGAAATCATGGAACATTTGTTCAATGTGATTCTGCCTTTCAAATTAAAAAAAAATGCAGTGTGAATATCCAGTCTAAGGTTTGGTAGAACGTGCCATAACAATACTCCAGAGTTACTGTTTGTATATTCTTCGCGGGTGCTGTGGTAGCTTATTTTTGGATTTATAGGGGATTTATGTGAAAAACGTGAATTTGACGCATATAAGATTTGACCTTGAATCTCGGACATATCAGTTATGGTGCTTGTGTAGTCTGCATGTTGCTACATTGACATAATCTTGTGTTTTGTTATGGAACAAGAAGAGACATCTTAGAAAAAAAAATTGTGATAAACAAAATCCGACCTGGGTTCCAATCCTGGCCTCCTGGCGGAACCTTTTGTCTTAAACCACTTATCATCAGAGCGATCTTATGTTTCTTGCTAATGATTTTAATCTTGTCCGTCTGTTCATTAACAATAATTTTAATCTTATCCTTCTGAGAGCTTTTGTATGTTTGAACAAATATGTCATGTAATTGTGAAAAGGTAAGGGGCTGCACTTTAGTGTAGAAGCAGAATGCTTTCATTTGCTTAATGAAACCTTCACCGTCAAAAAAAAAAAAGAAGAAGAGAAGGTTAACACAAGGAGTAAGAGATGGTTTACTCATTTCCCTGGGAAACAGAAAAGAAAGTAGATCAAACAAATATAACTTCTGTTAATTACAATACCACACATGCATTGGAGCAAGGTGGATGCATGCATGAAAGCACACATAACCAGCTGCTCTCCTCTGTTCAGAATCTTCAGAATTAAGTTACACACAAGCAAAGCACCCTCACGTAGACAGTCTGAGACGACACACTGCAGCAGCCGTACATATGCTCGCAGGCACAAATGGTTACCGCTAATTATTGTTTGAAACGCATAACGAATCATCATCAATCCACATGCACACAAGCATCGAAGTATCCACACCCAGTGTCATGAGCATTGCGCCGCGGAAGGCAGCCCATATCAATTAGTCAGATAAGATTATTAGTTAGTTAGAGATAAGATAAAATTAAGTTTTTACTTAGGAATCAAATTGTACCATCTATATAAGAATGAGATTGTAACTGTTATCAATTAAACAATGTGAATTAGTCTAATCTCTTCCTCCCAATAATGTTCTTCTCCCTAGGCTAAATCTATGTCCTTCTTCAGGAGCCAACGCCGCGCGGCTATCCTCTCGGTGGTGTTTATCCAGTCATGATCTATCCTCCTGGTGGTGTTTATCCTGTTATAGTCTCGGGTCATGACAACTTGGTATCAAATCCACTCACCATAGCTTCCGATGTTGAGAGAGTTCTCTATGTCACAGTGAGCAATCTGCTCTACCCAGTGACGGAGGATCTACTCCATCAAGTGTTCTTTGCTTATGGAGCAGAGAAGATCAACATGCAGCAAATAGGAACAAATGTGGAGGCTTCAATTAAATTCCAATCTCACGCGGATGCAGAGTATGCATGAAAAGCCTTCATGGCCGCAACATCTAATAAGATGGCCGTTGTAGTATGGATCTCCAGTACGAGCAGACCCCCACAATCAGGAACAACTTGCCGTTGCCTGTATCCCCGGTCATCAAGGAGTTAAAAGCAAACATTGAGGAGTTGAGGGTTGTTCTCAAGGAATTGGTGACCATAATTCAGGAGATATTGGTGAAGAAAGAGGAGGCGGCGTGTAACACTCCGAAAATTCGATAAATAAAATCGAAACCTAAAATTTTGTACTTTTAAAAACTTTCGAATATATTGCATTATGCTGGTGTTATTCGTTTCTTTGTTGCAAACATTGTTTTAAATTGAATACGATGAGAAACCAAATAGGTTGATGTGGAAAGACAAATACTAAAACCTAGAATATAGGGAATATAGGAAACATAAGTTGGAATTATAATATTAATAATTAACTTTGGGTGCAACAAATCACAAAATTAGGAATATTGAAAAATAGACAGATGCCCTAAAGAAATATAGGAATTGAATTATCTAAAAACTATTCACACAAAAAGTCAAAGGGAAGCCCTAATATGGAAATTATGGAATGGTACTATTCATTGTGCGCCAAGTGTTCGACTCGGACTCCACCCGGTCAAACACCCGGCGCCGCTTCCTCCGATCACCACCAAGCCACGCACGCGCCTCCTCTGCCCGTGCGCCGCACCATACGAGACCGTGCGCCGCGCCGCACCGCGCCACGCTCACGCGTGGGCCCCGCCGCCCAACCGAGCCGCTGATTCCCGCGCAAAAGGCTGCGCCGCCACGGGTGCACACGTCAGCGCCGTTGCCATCGCGCGTTGCCTCGGAGCCGAGGGATAACGGCCGGGACGCCATACCGCGTCATCCCTAGCCCTAGCTAGCCACCTAGCGCCGGAAAAACCATCCTCACGACGCGCATGCGTTGCCGGTGCCCATGTACGCGCACAGCGCCGTCGCGTCTGTGACGCCGCGCCACGCCTGGCTAGCCTGCGGTCAGACCCTGGTCAAGGCGCTATCCTCTCGCACCTTCTCCTCCAAGGACTAAGGAACAAAGCCGGGAGGAGGAAGCGATGCCATAGCCACGTCCGCCGCCTTATCCAAAATGCCATGATAACCGGTACCCCCTCCATTGAAACCAGTGGGTAAAACGGAGCCTTCCTCTCCAGCTAGGGCTAGAAGGGGTCATATGGCCCTGTTTGGGAGAGCTTGTCCCAGCTGCAGCTTTTCCCAAAAGCTGCTTCTGCTAGAAGCTGCCCCAAACAGTCCACAACTTCCGAGAATCTGTAGTTACATATTCTAAAAAATGAACTAAGAAGCCAGAAGCTGAAAAAGCTGGGTTGCAGAGCTTTTCCAGATTCTCAGAAGCTAGCTACCAAACAGCTGCTTTTTAGAATCTAAAGCTCTCCCAAATAGGCCCTATGGAGAAGAAATTGCACCTTAGCCGAGTCACCGTACTACTCCTCTTGTCCGATCACCATCTCCCTATTTCTACCCCTCTCGGACTTAGGGTCTGTTTGGTACAGCTCTAACTCCTAACTTTAACTCCAAGAGTTGAGTCTGGAGTGGAGTTATAGAGCTGCCTAAACCCAGCTCCATAACTCTAGTACATTTTGTGAGAGAGCTCCACCCAACTCCACTCCCAGTTTTAGTGGAGCTGAAACTGTTTGGCTGAGCTCCAGCTCCAGAAGGGGTGGAGCTAGAGTTGGAGCTGTGCCAAACAGGCCCTTAGCCTCATCCAAACCCAACTCCCCATCCAATCCTTCTCGCCCAATCCTCCCTCTACACCACAAAAGGGTGCGGGCCGCGCCACTCGCCGAGTGTCGAACACCTGGTGAGCGGGGGCCGCGCCACTGCCGCGGAGCTCCTCGGCCGGAGTTGGTGGCGGGGTGTGGAGGGGGTGTGTTCGCGCTGCTGTTGCTGCTGTCGGTGGGAGCCGAGGACCGCTGGATGTCGGGGAGAGTGCGTCGAACACCTGCGTGCGCTGCCGACGTCGATTCGCCTCTGCCTCACCCGCACCGTGCCGCGCATCACCGACCTACGCCGTTGCTCCACCGCACGGTAAATCCTTGCGCTCTTAGCACCCTCTAGTGACCTAGAAACATTTGGCCCCCTCGATTTGAGGTGTGTGTGCCGCTGCTAGCCTGCCGACGGGCCGCCATTGCGCCGCCGTTGAGCTCACCGTAGATGACACTAGTTCCAAACTAACCTAGGCCATATTATTGCATGAATTGGTTCACTAGAGACCCTAGATGGTGAATTTAGGCTCGGTTAGGTTTAATTCGTCCTCTCCCGCGCCATGGCCGAGCTCGCCGTGAGCTCCGTGCCGCCCATCTGTCGCGCCATGCCCCTTGTAGCTGCCGCGCCTTGTTGCCGCCGGCGGTGGGTCTCCGGTGGTGCGCCGCCGCTTCCCTCACCACGGCCGAGCCGTCCCGGCTCGGGCCGGTCGCATTAGCCGTGCGCCCGCGCCGTTGCCCTGCGCGTCGGGAGGAGGAAGACGACCGAGAGAGAGAGAAAGAAAGGAAGAGAAAGAGAAGCGGTGGGCCCCACATAGAGATTAGTGCACAGTAATCACCTATTAATCCAATGCAAATTAATCTATTACATGTGGGACCGGAAATTAGAAAAATCTAAGAAAAATTGATTATGAAGTTACTGTCAATGACATGCGGGACCCACCGGGATTAAAGGACCAGTTTTGACCCGGGTCAAATGGGACGGTCCCACTTGTCATTGACAGTGTACATTTTCTATAAGAAAATAAAAACCGAGAAAAAGAAAAGAGATACCCCACATGTCAGTCACTATGGATGTGCATCTCTCTGCCGCACAGTACCATTTGCAATTATTTGAATTAATTCAAATTTGAATCTTTAAACAAGTATAACTCACTCATTTTAGCTCGGATTTGAATGAAACTTGAACCTAAATTCATCTAAAATCAAGATCTAGCTAATGGAATCACTTTTGCTATTTATTTTTGTACTGTTGAATTTTGGTGATTTAATTTGAATTCTAATTGAACTCAAATCGAATCTTTCGCACGTACAAATAAATTCCGAGGGAGTGGTTGAGTTGGCTGCAGAACAGGGACAACAAGACAGTGAGAAAGGCAATTCATCACTAATCTTTGAGCATGTTGGACCTATTGCGAACTTATTTTGATTTAAATAAAGTTTGAATGCTATTTATATGTGAATGTCCTACTTTGTTATATGCCATATCTTTGATATGATTATCCATATAATATTTGTAATCCATGATATCATGTGTCTTTAGTCAATATTTGACAAATGCTTAGCCCATGCTAATTTAGATCCATGCATATTCATATTTATCAAAATGCTTTATGCTTGGGCAATTACCTTAGGGAAGATATTTGACATATGGCATGTGGAGACGTGAGCGCCACATTGCCACGATATTGATGAGATGATTTGTGAAAGAAAATTAAACTAAACAAATGTTTTCGACTGGGGTGGCTGGAGGACTTGGGTGGTGTCTGGTAAAGGCTAGTGCCGTCCCTAGTCAATTAAGGACCGAGCCATAAAGTTAAACATGAATGACCCCAATACAACTGTACTTCTCGAGTGGGTATAGAACTAGCAAAGTAAATAGCCGAGCGGAGGTAGTATCCCTGCATAGTGTTTTTTTTAGGTGTGTGAAGCGACAAGCAGTCTGCTGGCGGATGCTCGGAATGGATGGCCAGTCCGCTGGCAGATGCCCGTTACGGATGGCTAGAGACTGACTTGACAAGACTACAAGAAGATACTCAAGAGCAGGACAACTGATATGGACTGGGTTCAACTACAAGAAGCAACGTTAGGATTGTGTGTGTTTTTCCCTCCCCGGGAACACCAGAACTCCTCTCACTGCTATAAACTTATGACGCCTAGAGTGCATGAGGGCTTAAGTTCATAGAGCGGGTACTGCCAATGTGAGGTTATTGAAAGGCTTTGCCGTGATGCGTCTCATGTGTTGGGACGAGGCTCATGTGTTGGGCAGTCGCGGAGTAAGAGTAAAGTGTACATCCACTGCAGTGTGAGTAAACCAAATCTATTCGAATAGCCGTGCTCGCGGTTAATGAGCACCGGGACATGTATTACACTTGGCTAGACTCTAAACTCTTAAAATGATGGGTGGGATATGCGTGATGATTTTTAGACTGGTGGATCAACTTCTCGAGAGGCGAGAAGGGGTAGACCCCAGAAAACCATGATGACCAGTGGCGGGAAGCTATCCTTGGGAACACAACGGATGGTGGACATAACCGTCGCTGTTTAATGAACTATGGAAATAAAATTTGATCAGTTTATGCTAGGTCTTAGGCTTGTGAAAAGAATTGCAAAATTGGCTTTATGCAAATAAACCATTAGCCTTTCATTGAATATCCATATGCATCGTTGTTGTGGTGGTTTGCTGAGTACGGTTGGTACTCACTCTTGCTATTTACAAATTCCATCAGAAGCCGGTGATGAAGTCTCAGATGATCCATATGCTTACTACTAGGAGGGTGAAAAAGATCGCGGCGCTTAGTAGGTCTTAGTTACGGTCGTTGCCTGTGGCAATGGCGTCGCTGCTGCCTTGATTCCGTTGCTTATCTATTTCTACTTTTGGGATGTATTCCGGACCATTTGTTCCTATGTTCTAAGACTATGCCTGCGGGCCTATGATGTAATAATTCGCGCTAGACAGTCTTGTATGCGCAATTGATATTCCAGCAATGTAATCGTGAGTACCAGACTGTCTGATCCAGGGAAATGGTACTATTAACACGAGAGATTCCTGTTATAAAAACGGGGGTCTACACGGCGCAGAGGAGGAGATGCATGCCGAGCAGGCCATGGCAGTGGACATGGTGATGCAGTCATCGATCACTACGCTTCCAACTCAGCCGGCGGGTCTAGAGGCATGCATGCAGCGTCGTCTGTCCTCTCCTTTGCAACCACGTCCACAAGTCTTGAAGTGGTGCGCGCGGATCAGCGCCTCGAGGGGCAGGTCAACCCATGGGCGACCACCTAAGGAGGGGTTGCTCCCCAACCAGCCATGGGTGGCGATTCCCTCCACGGTGTCGTTCAAGTCGACGTGGTCCGTGGTCATCAGATTGTTGCAACAGCTAGGGAGCGGTGGACAGGGGATGCTTCCAGGGGATCATCGACGTCGCTGCTGGTCCTGACATCGGCTACTCCTGTTGCGACTGTGTTAACAGTGAAATTTGGTAAGCCCGGAGTAGTCATCGGCTTAGAGTCAGCATCGGCTTCGAAGTCCTGAGAGCCGATGAGAGTTGTCAAGTCGTCAGTTGTCGGATTCTTGCTATATTCGGTTAAGGAAATTGATCTACTAAATGAAGCTTATCCAGAAGAGACCGAGTTCAAAGAGAATACGGCATGGCAAGTTATCTATTAATTAGGAATAGTTTGTTAGTTTCCTTTTATCTTTAGGAAAGTGTGTTTAGTGTCCTATAAGGACTTTATCTTTTCCTTTTATCTTTAGGAAAGTTTCTTTCTTGTCCGATAAGGACTTGTATCAACCCATGGGTATAAATATGTACACCCGGTATCTATGTAATCTATCTTCACGATCAATACAATTCGGTGCATCGCCACCCTTTTTACTTCTACTTTTGATTTTACGTTCCGGCGGAATTTGGCACCCGACGTGGGGATGCATCGTCTTCAATCTCCGGCTAAGGGGTAAGTCCAATGTTCTGCCGGCCCAGGCAATTGTATCGTTTACGTCGGCGTCATTCAAGGCTGCATCAGTACATTCGACCTCTTGGATTGCTCTGGTTTGGATGGTATATTTGCCTACCTATTTATCATATGTCTCTGTTAATCTAGTCTTAGCATATCAATTTAGCTCTATCGGCTGCTTCTTGTTTTAGGGTTTCTGCCGGTATCGGCTAAATCGCGTTGCTAGATTAGATTAACTTAGACATCTACCACCCTGAAAACTCAATCAACGGCTTGATTGTCTAGATATTATGTTTCTTTTCATACTTAGTGCTGCATCAGTTGAGTTTGATCTACTAAGTCGTGCTTAGAACTATAATCTCTAGCCTGCTTCTTGATTGCCAATAAGAGTTTCATCGGGGTTTCAGCCGGTGAGTTATATGGACGTTGCATCGGCTCATAAGGATTGCATATACATATAAGTTGGATTTAGCCGATGACAACAAAGGTTTCATTGATCTATCTAATCTTGTGGATTTATTGGCATCGGACCTCCAGCCGATGTGTGCTTTAACCTTCGGACCAGTGCTTATTCTATCAAATCATTTCCAGCCGATTGGTTTCTATTGGACTATATTATTGCTATATTATATTATTGTCAGCCGATCACCTTTATATTTTTATTTACATCAAGTGTCAGAATCTGCATTGGACATATAGCCGATAGCTCAAAACCCCATCGCTATCGGCTGGTATCGGCATCGGCTATCGGCTGAAACTACTCCATCGGCTTGTCAGCCGATCGGCTGTTTTGTTTATTATTTGCATATCTTGTCAGTTGCAGGATCAAACTGACTGGCACGCCCGCATCTCAACAACCTTTGGATCTGCACAGGAGCTAAGCAGATCTCCCAGGCCGATGTGTTTTATTTTTTCGTCAACACAAATTGGCACGCCTGGTGGGACCACGAATTTTATATTCACATGTCTGAAGAAGAAGTCAATGCCAAGATCATGGTCACGGTGGAGATTTTAACGGAGGAACAACAATATCGGCTCGGGGGGCAAGCGCATCAGCTTCAGCATGGTGAAGCATATCAGTATCAGCTCATGAAAGCCGATTATAAGATAGAGAAAGAAGATAATTTTGAAGCATGAGTTCTCAAACTCCAAAACTGGGGGGCATGTGTTAACAGTGAAATTTGGTAAGCCCGGAGTAGTCATCGGCTTAGAGTCAGCATCGGCTTCAAAGTCCTGAGATTAGCCGATGAGAGTTGTCAAGTCGTCAGTTGTCGGATTCTTGCTATATTCGGTTAAGGAAATTGATCTACTAAAGGAAGCTTATCCAGAAGAGACCGAGTTCAAAGAGAATACGGCATGGCAAGTTATCTATTAATTAGGAATAGTTTGTTAGTTTTCTTTTATCTTTAGAAAAGTGTGTTTAGTGTCCTATAAGGACTTTATCTTTTCCTTTTATCTTTAGGAAAGTTTCTTTCTTGTCCGACAAGGACTTGTATCAACACATGGGTATAAATATGTACACCCGGGGTCTATGTAATCTATCTTCACGATCAATACAATTCAGTGCATCGCCACCCTTTTTACTTCTACTTTTGTTTTTGAAAGAAACTTGATGTCGCCTAGAGGGTGGGTGGATAGGCGGTTTTTAAAAATAAATACGGAAGCTAAAACAAAACAGGGTCGGATTATCTGAAATCAGGTCGGATAGTCCTATGTAATCGGATTGTCTGAACTGAGATCAGACTATCTGACCTGCACAACAACAATACAAACAATAGAGCAACCTATGTGCTCTAGATTTAATCCACAAGCAAAGAGGTGAGCTCGACCAACACAAAGATCCAAGTCACAAAGAACAAGGGGGATTTGAGATAGAGAGGGAGAGAGCTCAAAGATCCAAAGCACTTAGCACAAAGCTCAACCCAAAACAAGATTTGAATGAAATGAGTTTGGGCAACCCTAGAAAAGGGTTGGTGGGGGGGGGGGGGGTTTCAAATCAAGACAGAGAGTGAAGTTCTGTGAAAAATCGGATAGTCCGATACATCGGATAGTCTAATTTCAAATCGGATAGTCTGATGTTGCTCAAGTAAAAATGCAATAACTTTTTAATCCGAACTCCAATTTCGAAGATGGACTCTATGGAAAGCTAGTTTCGTGGGCTATCAAATCCAACATAAAACATGGTCCAAAACCTTCAAGAGATGTTGAAAAACTTGCAAAGAAACCCGGTGTAAGTGTTTTGACAAGTGAAACAACTCGGGATTGAAATTTTGGCTTAGGTTTTTCAACTCACACAAAGATGAAGCATTTTGAGTACTAGTATTCAACCAATTATATGCATGTGGTATCCCTCTTAATAGTACGGCATCCTAAACTCAAATTTAAAAAGTAAAGTTATACCAATAGGAGTACCTTCACACCATATTGTTTCTTCACTTGGAGGGTTACCAACGTCAAGATCATTTGATCATCGGGAAGATCTCAACTTCTTGATTTTTGACATTTCGTCTTCCATTTCTCAAATGATTAATGCGGATAATCCATGGCTTCAAATGGTCTCGCACGGTTCATCACGACACAGTCTTCACTCGCCCTTCACCACCGGTTTCGGTTCGTCGGTGCCAAAAGCCCCTTGCTTGCCCTTCACCACCGCATGGTCCATCGCAGCTGAGCGTCGCTTGCGCTTCACCATCTTGCCATAGGTAGTCACTTCATACTCGCATCTTCAATATCTTTTCTTTAATTATCATCCATTGATAAGTCCATTTCCTAGCTTCTTCATCAGACTAATCACTTGCTTATACACTCAATAAGTGCATTAGTCCCTTAATCGTTTGTCATCAATAAACCAAAACCCACTAGGGGCATAGATGCTCTTTCAATCTCCCCCCTTTTGGTGATTGATGACAACACGATTAAAGCTTACAAAAGATTGATAAAAAATGATTTTGAATCCAAAGGTTAGTTTGAGCTCCCCTAAATGTGTGCATATAAGTTTATGAAGTGAGCGCATATGCACATATTTTTGAAAATGAGAGAGCTCCCCCTAATTCTTTGCATCCGTGGGGTGTATTATGTGTGAACGAGATATCAAAAGTAAAACAACACACACAACTCAAATTCTTGGCACCGATTCAAAATGTATCAAATGAAATTCTCGATGCCAATTGCAAAAACTTGATTCTATGCCAATTGATTCCTGTACCAATTGAGAAAGCATGAGTAAACAATTTCAAGTATTAAAAAATAATCTCAATTGCATGAGGCATGGTGATCAAATAATAAGCATTCACAACAATTGATAAACACTTTTAAATATTCTCTCCCCCTTTCTGATTTACTCTTTGGCATCTTTAAAGCATGCATTTCGATAAGTTCTCACAAATATCTCACCCTTTGATTAATCTTTTCTTTATCCCCTTTAGTATACTTCTCCCCCTTTGACATCTAACACCAAAAAGGGCATAAGTAGGGAAAGAAAAGCAAAGGGATCCTTGATGAGGGATCATCGAGTACTTACCTCTCAATTTTATATTTCATCACTTGTGATTAGGAAATGAAGATCAATTTCACATAAAGATCACAAGTCAATCAATAGGCATTGAGATACAAATTTTGCGCATAGAAAGCTCACATGCAAAGGGTTTAAAGCATAGAAGAAGAAAGTCTACCCTTTGCATGTCAAAGACATTCTTCTTCTTTTTTAACTTAATGTATCCCTCCCCCTTAGTCCTTCTCTCCTACTTTGTTATTTAAGTATGGTAAGGAGAGGACATAATATACAATGAAGAGGATCATCAAGATTTGAACTTGCCAAACCACTTCTTCACAAATTCGAGTGAGATTCAAGAGATTTTTTTTAAAAAAATCTCACCCAAGATTTTCACAAAACATTTCACAAATGAGTTTCGCATGTATGAATCTCATAGTTTGTGCTAAGATCAAAAATTCACATAGAATGAGGTCTCCAAGCACGTTGATTCACTTAGAACAACTTTGTGACTAATACTCGCTTATTGACTAAACAAGCATGTCATCACAACATTTTGCAAATTAGGCTAATTATCAAGGAATGAAACTTGGCCTAGATGCATAGACAAGGCAAGTGATCCAATCATACCAATTTAAATAACAAGCTATGGATCATCGAGTTACCTTCCTTGTCGATTTTTGAGATGCCCATTCAATAAAATTGATATCTTGAACCCAATTTGAATTTGGCACCTTGATGGGCTTGATGAAATCTCTTCCTTGATTTGCTTGATTCCAATCCCGAGAAATAACTTAAGCTTTCTCATCACGAACATGTTTAACTCCTTGATCACAGTCTACGTCCTGATAGTGCCTGTGCTCTTCTTGTAAGGCCATGACCCGATCCGGTTTAGCATTTGCACCATCTTCCTTCTAATAGTACAAAGACAACAAGAGAGAGTAACATTCACAAATTTTGCAAATTGAGAATGAATAGTTACTCCCTTTTTGTAATGTCATTGAGGATGTTGTAGGGAAGATCTCGTTGAATGACGTGGTGAATTCTTGGATGGTACATCGATGGGACTTGAGCTTGCATGGTGTAACTTTGCTCTCGAGTGCTCTTGGCATCAATCCCATCCACTTGTACCGGAAGTATGTTCTTCATGTTTTTCATAGTCAATTGAGACAGGTTGACTTGAGTTGATTGAGGTTGATCAAGTAGTCCACCTTGATCATCATGGACTTCTTGTAGTCTCACCTACCCAGGTGTCTTCGAAGATGTTTTTAACCTCCTATGAGATTAATCACAAAAATACACTTGATAACAAGTTAGTCTCAAAAACACAAAACATAGGATATACTCCCCCTAAAAGTGTGCATCCAAGTTCTTGAATTACTTGTAGAAATACACTTGTTTAATGAAAACAAATGGGGAGTGTAGCCTATATTTTGGAGAAAGGCACATAAAGGATTCTCAAGAAAACACTTGTGCCAAAACATAACACACATCATAAAATGAGCATGTAGATTATCGGAAGATATTGAATCAAAGCATGACAATCTACCATATGAAAAAAAAACTATTTGGGTTACCTGTGATTCTTGCACGGAAGGATATCCTTTAAGTATGCATGTTCTTGTGAGCTTGGAGCCTCCGGCCTAGATCCTTCGGGTGACCAAGGAATCTTCCTAGAGTCTCCGGGGTATCCACCCAGAGCCTCCGGGCTCGATGGCATGATAATAGATGAGCTTGATTGCAAATTGAGCGGTCTTACCGAAGCCTTTGGTTCCACAATAAAATCTGCAATAAATCTTGTAGATAGGTCATCGAACATTGCATATTTTTCATTTTGGGAGTTTTACCCAATTCTCAAACAAATAGAAGCCACAAAAATCACAAAAATTTAGAAAACTGAAAGTTTGAGGATTTTCAGAATTTGGAACTCAAAAAGAGCTTGGAAAGGGCATCATAACAATATTCAAATGACTATAGAAAAATCCAAGTAAAATTAGATATGAAGCCCAACCATAGAGGAACAAAATTCATTATATAAACTCATTCCAGTTTGCAACCCATTTTGAGATATAAAAATCACAAATCAGTCAAAAACCATGAATTTTCTGAAAATTTCAGCAACTTGAGCAAGGTGAGAAAAAGTCAAATTCTTTCCAAATTAAATCAGAATGATGCAAAACCTTGCAGAAATGATCTTTTCACTTCATAAAAACTTTTCCAAAAAGAATTTCTCAAAAAAGATTTTTCTATCAAGAGAAATGTCAAAGAGAGTTTTGTAGGTCATTCAAATGAATATATCTCAACCAAAGTGTCAAATCACATCCAAATAAGATTTTTATGAAGTTTGACATTTGGAAAGCCTTAGATGGGTTAGATACACTAATTCATGCCCATATTCACAAAGAATTTTGGCTCAAATAGTTCAACCCACCATATGCAAGTTTTGGCCAAAAGAGGTAAAGTCAAGATTTTTGATGAACTTTAAAAGGCTGCAATATTTGAATGGTTGGTCTTTTGAAAAAGATTTGAACTAAAAATGTGTTTGAAATGACCAACCATAAAAGTTTTGTATTGGCAATTTTTTCAAAAACTAAATAGATTTTGATTTGGGGTAAAATATCACTTTTAACGAAAACAAGATCACTAAAGATCCCGTTTAAACTAAAAAGAGTTGTTTTCTTTTGAAAATAAGAAATTTTACTCCAAAAGCTTTGGAAAACATTTCAAACACATGTTGAAATAATTTTGAAAATATTTTCACAAATTTTGGCCTTTTACATACGATTTTTGACTTTTGACTAAATATGCTCTTTTAAAAACAATGAATGCAACTTTTGAGATTTTTCAAGTTTTGAGAGCAAGAGATACATGAATGTGGTTTGCACAATTTCACCCTAAAGTATCTCTTACTTGAAATCAAAGAGTTGAACATCTGGGTTAACTCATAAGATTGAGCAAAAAGATACATAAAAGCTCACTATTCAAAAACCTTCATCCAAAAGTCAAGAAATAGCAAATGAGAAGATTTTGGATTGCAATACATATGTATGAGCTTGACATACCTCCATGAACCAATATATATCAAGATATATGGTTCTAGTGGCAAAACTCACTTGATGCTACAATAGGACCAAATAACATTTTAAAGACTATCATAGCATCAATTTGAGGAGAGGATGCGAATGATGAGAGGTTATAGCACTCCCCCTAAATGTGATAACCAATTGCTCAAATTCAACTTATGCATCAACCAAGAAATCTTCAAGAAAAGCATTATGCACAAGCATAACCTACACAAGGTTAGGACATAAGTATTTAAATGTAAATACTTGTTACCGAGATGACATTGGTTCTTGATGTAGAACAACTATCCTCGTATTTGACTCCAGTTTAGGGTATTGTGTGAACTTGATTTTCCACAAATGAGTCAAACCTCCAATGCATCTCCAAATACCTATTTCTCACTTTAGCACATTTTGGTCTCCAACAACTTTGGGTCCATAAAGGTTAGTCACAAGAGACTTAGGCACCCAAATGGCCTTTGTGCTAGTGTGTGGTGAACAAATCACCCTAGTAGCACAAATGTCATTTTTGGCATTCCTAAGTGATCAAATGAGAGACTTGGCTTAGGAATGTTACCCATGGGACAATTTTTACCAATATGTCCCTTTGCCCGGCAATTATAGCAAAGTCGACTTTTGCTTCTATATTGCTTTTCGGTTTGCCTCTCACACTATGTTTTGCATTGTTCATCCAATGTGCAAGGAGACCTTGAGGCAAAGTGTCCCGCTTCGGTGTACTTGAAGCACTTGATATGAGGAATGTCCTTCTTCTTGCTCAACTTATTTACTTTCTTCCAAGGGCAATCTCTAACATGATGTCCCACTTTCTTGCACTTGAAGCAAGTAATGGAACTCTTGATCATCTTTTGATTTTGTCCCTTGGTATGAGCATTGATGGACTTGATATCCCTTTGATGGATCTTGGTGCACACCATGGTCGATCCCTTCTCAAGCTTATTCACCATGCATGCCCTCACGGTTATCTTGAGAAGGTTGAGAAATGCACACAAGTTCATAATACATTTGCTTCTCCCCTTTACCTATACAATCCAAGTCACATGTAGTGCTTGGGGAAAGATTTTCTTTGGAGCAACAAGTGTTAGTACAAGTAATAAGATCAACTTGAACATGAGGCTCATAGGATTTCACCGTTGTAATTATCACCTCATGAGCTACCTCTAACATGGCATGAGAATCTACAAGATTATCATGAGAACACAAAAGTTCATCATGTCTTTCTTGTAAATCCACATACTTGATAGTGATCTCCTCAAGTTGAGATTTAAGCTCTTGATTTTGTTTCTCCAAAGATGCTACACACACAATAGAATTAGTGGCACAAGCAAATTCATTTTCCAATTTTTTATACCTCATAATCAATGAAGAATGAAAATCCTTAAGTTTCTTGTGTTCTTTGGTTAGACTCATGATTTCTTCATTCTTCTTAATGAGGTATGCTTGTTGCTTCTTAGTGATCTCCATGAGCTTTATCACAATTGTTATGTCCTTCTTGCTCAAGTGATCAAACTCAAAGTCACCATCTTCTCCCATAAAGCAAGCACGATCTTTGGAAATAGAAGATGAGCATCTTGGTGAGGTGGATTATTCACTTGTCCATTGGCGCTCATTTACTTCTCCCTTCAAAAGGTTAGTTCCACAAGTACTATAGGAAGTAGAGCATTTATCCATATCATCCTCACACATATACTTGGGGCTAGGTGAGATGCATGAGTCAACAACACAATGCAATATGAAAATTTCATTATCGGTGTTGTTGGAATCCAATGGGAGAATTGGACGATCGTCAACCTTACTCACCAATTCATTACCTTCAACGTAGTCATGTGTTGATAAGGTGGACGTGGGATGATTATCTTGATCATCGAAGGTAGTCACTTGAGGTTCTTCGCAATTTGGTGATGAAGTTGAACATTCCTCAAATGGTTCTTCCAAAAAGAGTACATCATCACATTTGGACTTGTCATATCTCTTCTTGAGTGTGGTCCAAATGAGATGAGCATCTTCAAGCGGCATGATGGTTTTAAATACATCTTCACTCAAAACACTAAATAAAACATTAGTAGCTTGAGCATTGAGATGTATGCATTTCTCTTCCTCTTCAAATGATAGCTCTTTATCATTAGGAGGAGAAATGCTCACATCTACAACTCGTTCTATTTGAGGACCCATGGTCCTAAATATGTCATGTATGCGAGTACTCCAAGAATCATAATTTGAACCATCTAAAAGGAGTAAAGGAACCATATCCACCAAACTACTAGTCGACATCTTTACTCTCTAGGCAGTAAAGCCCTTAATAGAGAGACTTGGCTCTGATACCAATTGAAAGGAACTTGATGTCGCCTAGAGGGGGGGGGGGGGAGGGGGGGGGGTGAATAGGCGGTTTTTAAAAATAAATGCGGAAGCTAAAACAAAACAGGGTCGGATTGTCTGATATCAGGTCGGATAGTCCTATATGATCGGATAGTCTGAACTGAGATCAGACTATCTGACCTGCACAACAACAATACAAACAATAGAGCAACCTAAGAGCTCTAGATTCAATCCACAAGCAAAGAGGTGAGCTCGACCAACAACAATATTAGCATAGCACAAAGCAATGGAACAAGAAGGTAAAGAGAGTGAGAATATCACCGAGGTTTACGCGTAGATGTATTTCCCGGAGTTCAAATCTTTGAGGGGATTCTAGTCTCCGTTGAGGGGCTCGCAAAGAGCCGGGTCTTTTTCAACCCTATCCTCATGAGGTTGCACAAATGCACTCCTCCTTCCACTAAGGGCATCTCTTTCCTTGCGGAGGCGAGATCCGGCCTTCACAAACTTCTCTTGGCCAACCACACGTAGATCGGTGGCCTAAGAACGACACCTAGCCGTCTAGGAGTCCTCAACCTCCAAGAGTAATAAACACCACACAACTCTTGAACAAATCCTAGTGCTCAAGATCAAAAGAAACACACACTAGACTCCCAAACTCCAAATCCACACACAAAGATCCAAGTCACAAAGAACAAGGGAGATTTGAGATAGAGAGGGAGAGAGCTCAAAGATCCAAAGCACTTAGCACAAAGCTCAACCCAAAACAAGATTTGAATGAAATGAGTTTGGGCAACCCTAGAAAAGGGTTGGTGGGGGGTTTATATAGATCCCCCAAAATGTGGCCGTTGGAGGGGAATCTTTCAGCCCACGTCGGATAGTCCGATACAAGATCGGATAGTCCGATATTTTAATCCTCCAAGGCAACAAGAAACAGAGAACGAAGTTCCATGAAATTTCGGACTTTCCGAGACATCGGACTATCTGATGTTAAATCGGAGTATCCGATATTTTAGAAGCAAAAACTTCGTCCTCAAACAGAGACTCAAGTTTCATGAAATTTCGGAGTCTCTGTGTCATCAGACTATCTGATCCGACATCGGATACTCCGATACTTAGAAAAACTCACTCGATAGGATTTTTTCAAATCAAGATAGAGAGTGAAGTTCTGTGAAAAATCGGATAATCCGATACATCGGATAGTCTGATTTCAAATCGGATAGTCTGATGTTGCTCAAGTAAAAATGCAATAACTTTTTAATCCGAACTCTGATTTCGAAGATCTTGGAATCTATGGAAAGCTAGTTTCGTGGGCTATCAAATCCAACATAAAACATGGTCTAAAACCTTCAAGAGATGTTGAAAAACTTGCAAAGAAACCCGGTGTAAGTGTTTTGACAAGTGAAACAACTCGGGATTGAAATTTTGGCTTAGGTTTTTCAACTCACACAAAGATGAAGCATTTTAAGCACTAGTATTCCACCAATTATATGCATGTGGTATCCCTCTTAATAGTACGGCATCCTAAACTCAAATTTAAAAAGTAAAGTTATATCAATAGGAGTACCTTCACACCATATTGTTTCTTCACTTGGAGGGTTACCAACGTCAAGGTCATTTGATAATCGAGAAGATCTCATCTTCTTGATTTTTGACATTTCGTCTTCCAATTCTCAAATGATTAATGCGGATAATCCATGGCTTCAAATGGCCTCGCACGGTTCATCACGACACAGTCTTCACTCGCCCTTCACCACCGGTTTCGGTTTGTCGGCGCCAAGCCCCTTGCTTGCCCTTCACCACCACATGGTCCATCGCAGCTGAGCGTCGCTTGCGCTTCACCGTCTTGCCATAGGTAGTCACTTCATACCCGCATCTTCAATATCTTCTCTTTAATTATCATCCATCGATAAGTCCATTTCCTAGTTTCTTCATCAGACTAATCACTTGCTTATACACTCAATTTAGCTCTATCGGCTGCTTCTCGTTTTAGGGTTTCTGCCGGTATCGGCTAAATCGCGTTGCTAGATTAGATTAACTTAGACATCTACCACCGGCCGATGTATGCTTTAACCTTCGGACCAGTGCTTATTCTATCATATCATTGCTAGCCTATTGGTTTCTATTGGACTATATTATTGCTATATAATATTATTGTCAGCCGATCGCCTTTATATTTTTATTTACATCAAGTGTCAGAATCTGCATTGGACATATAGCCGATAGCTCAAAACCCCATCGCTATCGGCTGGTATCGGCATCGGCTATCGGCTGAAACTACTCCATCGGCTTGTTAGCCGATCAGCTGTTTTGTTTATTATTTGCATATCTTGTCAGTTGCAGAATCAAACTGACTGGCACGCCCGCATCTCAACAATCTTTGGACCTGCACAGGAGCTAAGCAGATCTCCCAGGCCGGTGTGTTCGATTTTTTTGTCAACACAAATTGGCACGCCTGGTGGGACCATGAATTTTATATCCACATGTCTGAAGAAGAAGTCAATGCCAAGATCATGGTCACGGTGGAGAATTTAATGGAGGAACAACAGTATCGGCTCGGGGGGCAAGCGCATCAGCTTCAGCATGGTGAAGCATATCAGTATCAGCTCATGAAAGCCGATTATAAGATAGAGAAAGAAGATAATTTTGAAGCATGAATTCTCATACTCCAAAACTGGGGGGCATGTGTTAATAGTGAAATTTGGTAAGCCCGGAGTAGTCATCGGCTTTGAGTCAGCATCGGCTTCGAAGTCCTGAGATTAGCCGATGAGAGTTGTCAAGTCGTGAGTTGTCGGATTCTTGCTATATTCGGTTAAGGAAATTGATCTACTAAAGGAAGCTTATCCAGAAGAGACCGAGTTCAAAGAGAATGCGGCATGGCAAGTTATCTATTAATTAGGAATAGTTTGTTAGTTTCCTTTTATCTTTAGGAAAGTGTGTTTAGTGTCCTATAAGGACTTTATCTTTTCCTTTTATCTTTAGGAAAGTTTCTTTCTTGTCCGATAAGGACTTGTATCAACCCATGGGTATAAATATGTACACCTGGGGTCTATGTAATCTATCTTCACGATCAATACAATTCGGCGCATCGCCACCCTTTTTACTTCTACTTTTGTTATTATGTTCCGGCAGAACTTGGCACCCGACGCGGGGCTGCATCGTCTTCGATCTCCAGCTAAGGGGTAAGTCCAATGTTCTGCTGGCCCAGGCAATTGTATCGTTTACGTCGACGTCATTCAAGGCTGCATCAGTACATTCGACCTCTTGGATTGCTCTGATTTGGATGGTATATTTGCGTACCTATTTATCATATGTCTTTGTTAATCTAGTCTTAGCATATCAATTTAGCTCTATCGGCTACTTCTCGTTTTAGGGTTTCTGCCGGTATCGGCTAAATTGCGTTGCTAGATTAGATTAACTTAGACATCTACCACCCTGAAAACTCAATCAACGGCTTGATTGTCTAGATATGATGTTTCTTTTCATACTTAGTGCTGCATCCGTTGAGTTTGATCTACTAAGTCGTGCTTAGAACCATAATCTCTAGCCTGCTTCTTTATTGCCAATAAGAGTTTCATCGGGGTTTCAGCCAGTGAGTTATATGGACGTTGCATCGGCTCATAAGGATTGCATATACATATAAGTTGGATTTAGCCGATGACAACAAAGGTTTCATTGATCTATCTAATCTTGTGGATTTATTGGCATCGGACCTCCGGCCGATGTATGCTTTAACCTTCGGACCAGTGCTTATTCTATCATATCATTGCTAGCCTATTGGTTTCTATTGGACTATATTATTGCTATATTATATTATTGTCAGCCGATCGCCTTTATATTTTTATTTACATCAAGTGTCAGAATCTGCATTGGACATATAGCCGATAGCTCAAAACCCCATCACTATCGGCTGGTATCGGCATCGGCTATCGGCTGAAACTACTCCATCGGCTTGTCAGCCGATCAGCTGTTTTGTTTATTATTTGCATATCTTGTCAGTTGCAGGATCAAACTGACTGGCACGCCCGCATCTCAACAACCTTTGGACCTGCACAGGAGCTAAGCAGATCTCCCAGGCCGGTTTGTTTGATTTTTTCGTCAACAGGCTGCGGCATCGATTTCGGAGGCATCAGCGCTGGTTTCGGAGGCGGCAGTTGGTGTAGTGGACGGGCGGTGCGGCGGTATTCGCGAGGAAGGAATGCAGCCCTTCAATCTTTTTCTTGTTGCTGCATGTAACACCCTGAAAATTCGACCGACAAAATCAAGACTCTAAAAATATGGATTTTCAAAAACTTTTAAAATAAATTGCATCATGCCGATTTTATTCGCCGTTCCATTGAATTTCGATTTCAGAGTTTTAAGATTGTGAATAAAGAACAATTTATTAAGAAAAAGCCCTAAAAATAAATTGGTAAAATCAATATAATTTAAATAAATAATAGGTGTGGATAGAGGTAAATGAAATATTATCGCAAACATATTTGCATCAATTAAATTTAAATGCGAGGGAATAAGAATTAACGCTAATTAAAAATTTAAATAAATTATATAAAATGTGAGCAATATTAATCAAGGGTAAATTCATTAGTTGGGATAACATAAAAATTGGGTAAAATTCATATATGTAAATATTAGGAATTATAGAATCAAATTTATATAATAAATAAAAAATAAAAAATAAAAAAATAAAAAAATTAAATGGGAAATTGGGAAATGCACTATTCATTGCACCTAAGGTGCTCGACGGAGTCCCCGAGCCGTCGCCGTCGTCGCCTCGCGCCCCGTGCCGCCGCTGCTACCGCGCCGCGCCGCCCGTTCCATCGCCGCGCACCGTCGCCGTTCGGCCGTCGCGTCGCCGCTGCCGCGCCATCGCCATCGCCATCGCGCGTCGCATAACCTGCCGCGCCGCGCCCCCGAGCCCCGTGCCGCCGCTGCTGCCGCGCCGCGTCGTCGTCACATCGCCGCGTCGAGCCCCGCGGCGCGCCACCCCGCCGACGCCATGAGGCCGCCGCCCCTCTCCCCTCTTCCCCATTATCACTCTCCCCCCTCCCCTATAAATCCCCTCCCCCTCTCTCCATTCTTTCCCCCATCCTCACCTCCTCTCCTCAACTCCACGCCGCCGCGCCACCGCCTCCACGCCGCCGCGCCGTCGCATAGAGCCGCCGCCGCCGCCACGAAGCCTCCGCGCCACGCCGCGCCTTGCGCCGACGTCGCCGCCGTCGCATAGAGCTGCCGCCGCCGCCACGAAGCCGCCGCGCCACGCCGCGCCTTGCGCCGACGTCGCCGCCATCGCCGCCGCTGTCGTCGCCGCCGCTGTCGTCGCCGCTGCCGTCGCCGGTGAGCCGCCCCCCTTTCCCCCTCGCGTCCACCGCCGCCGTCGCTCGGGTGAGAGAGAGAGAGAGCCGGCCGAGAGAGAAGAGAGGAAAAGAGAGGCCGGCCGAGGGAGAAAAAGAGAGAGAGAGGAAAGAAAGAAAAAGAAAGAAAAGAGAGAAAAAAAAGAGAAAAAGAGAGAAAGAGAGAAAAGAGAGAAAGAAAAGAAAGAAAAATAATAAATAATAAATAATAATAATAATAATAATAATAATAATAATAATAATAATAAATTAGAGGAAAATTAGGGAAGTTTAGAAAATTTAAAATTAGAATTTAATTATAGATTAATTTTTCGTCGTAGGATTGCAAAAATTTAATGTAAATTATGGATTATTCTTGGTAATCACTATAAGTAATCAATTCGCGGTAGTAATTTAAATGTAATCAACAACTAATAAACAAAATCTTATAGATTATTAAAGATTATTTTGGATAATCTCTATAAGTAATCGGTTCACGGTAGAAGTTCGGATTTAATCACTAGTAATTTTAGACGTATAGTATACTTAATCGGTTAGTCATAGACTAAATTAAATCGTATAATATCTCTAGGATTTTGTCCGATATTTAGCTCGCGGTAGAAATTTCTAACCTATTACATGGATATAATACTCGGGAGTATTAAATTAAAAACTTAAGACAACAAAATAATTATACTCATAAATAATTTACACCGAAAATGGGTTTGCCGTAGTTCGCGAATAGTAAAGTTAATATAAAGGTATCGACTTTCGCACTCGACTTTCATTTGGATTTACTTGGATTTTTATTTGAATTCTAACCGAATTCAAATCCATTTTCGCACATAACTATAGAGCCCGAGGAAGCTGCGGATCCAAGCGAAGGTCAAGACCCGCAAGACTTTGAGCAAGGCAAGTCATCACTATTCCTTGAACATGTTGATCCCAATTGCGAAATTATTTTGTTTACAAATAAAATTGCATGCAATGATAAACATCCTACTTGTGACTATGCCATGCCTTGATTATTGTTTACCCCTTATTCCTTCGTAACCATGTTTACATATGAGTCCCTAGTCAACTATGACAATTGCTTAGCAATGCTATTCTAGAATCATGCATACTCATATTTATCAAAATGCTTTATGCTTGGGCAATTACCTTTGGGAAGGTAATTGAGATGCGGCATGTGGAGACATGAGCGCCACATTGCCATGATATTGATGACATGATTTGTGAAAGGAGAAATAAAACTAAACAACTGTTTTCGACTGGGGCGGACGGAGGATTTGGGTGGTATCCGGAAAAGGCAAGTACCGTCCCCGGTCAATTAAGGACCCAGCCATGAAGTTAAGCATGAAACGACCCCCGTACAACCGCACTTCTCGTATGGGTATAGACCTAGCGGAATAGATAGCTGAGCGGAGGCAGTATCCATGCATAGTGGTTTCTTGATGTGTGGGGCAGGGGCTCTACGGTGGGGCAGCCATTGGTAGAACCGCGAGGCGGGTGTCTACAGTGGTGTCGCCATTAGTAGGACTGCCATGTGAGAATTTAAACATAATTATAACTTAATGTATGTGTGAGTCTTTCCTTCCCGGGTGCGCCAGAACTCCTCTCACTGCTAGAAACCGTGTACGCCTAGAGTGCATGAGGATGTAAAGTTCATGGAGCGGGTACTGCCAATGCGAGGTTATCGAAAAGCTTTGCCGTGACATGTCTCATGTGTTGGGACGAGGCTCATGTGTTGGGCAGTCGCGGAGTGCGGGTAAAGTGTACATCCACTGCAGTGTGAGTAAACCAAATCTATTCGAATAGCCGTGCTCGCGGTTATTGAGCATCGGGACGTGTATTACTCTTGGCTAGACTCTAAATTCTTAACTTGTGTGGGATGGGATGTTGCATGATGATTTCTATGCTGATGGAGCCACTTCCTGAGAGGAGGGAAGGTGGACGTCCTCAGAAAACCATGACGACTCGATGGCGGGAAGCTATCCTTGGGATCACAATGGATGGTGGACAGAACCGTCATTGTTTAATATGAACACTGGTACTAAAATTTGATCAGTCTATGCTAGGTCTTAGGCTTGTGAAAAGAATTACAAAACTTGCTTTGTGCAAAAGAACCATAGCCATTCCTTGAATACCCTTTATCATGTGCATTGTTGCTGTGGTGACTTGCTGAGTACGGTTGGTACTCACCCTTGCAAATATAAACTTAATCAGAGGCCGGAGATGAAGCGTCGGAGGATCCCTATGCCTATTACCAGGAGGGTGATGAAGACGATGGCGCTCAATAGGTCTTAGTTACGGTCGTTGCCTGTGGCAATGGCTTGCCGCTGCCTTGATTCTGCTGTCTTACCTACTTCTATTTTTGGAATGTATTCCGGACCGCTCGGTCCGATGATTTAAGATTATGCCTGCGGGCTATTGATGTAATAATTCGTACTAGACACTCGTGTATGTGCACTGGGTATTTCAGCTATGAATTCGTATGTACCAGACTACTTGATCCAGGGAAATGGTACTATTTACATGATTGATTCCTGTTATAAAAACGGGGGTCTACACTGCACAACGTGGTTCTACATGGACCAACGGGCCAGATTGGTTTTGGCTTTGCACTATGACGAGACTAATCCTCTCTTAGAGCTTCCGGATGGTTCCACCAACACTTGTTGACATCAAGTTAGCATGGCAATCTACAATTATCTTAGATTTATAAGTTTGCAATAATTTAGCAAGCCGAGATGTAAAAGGCTTGAGTCATCTTAGGCTTTGTCTAGGGAGTCGTCTCAACCAGCAAAAATCATGTTGCTGCCCATGACGAGCTGCTCAAAAAGAGAGTGTAATGTCATGGGAATTAGGTCGGAAGGCAGCCCATATTATCAATTAAGTTAGACATAGTATTGGACATGACTCCCGCTCGGGCTCCCGATGGGAGTTGGTTAAAATACTCCCGATTTACGTGCAAAACTACTTTAAACTGATTTTTCTCTTAAATTACTTACCCAAATCATGATTCGATTACACCATTAAATTCGTTGCAATTAAATCTTTAAAAACAAGACCACACATGGATATATTCCAATGAAAATTTTTTTTAGCTTATTATTGAATTATTTTTAAATGTTGCACGATGTTCCACTAGGTATATCGGAATTGTGTCACTAAGTAGATCGAAAATGTTTCACTCATTTAAATCGGGTGTTGTTTCACCTTATATAAAAACAATGTTTCAGCAAATAGCGAAAGAATGTTTCAGTTCACCGCAATATTAGATCTATACATAGTGAAACATTGTGAGTACACTAGGTGAAACATTTTTTGGTGGAACAAAAAATAAACCAAATTCCCTTAATAGGGGGTTTCCAAAATATGTGGGTTTTTTTGTTGCAATGGAATGTTTCGTTCACTGCAATATTAGATCTATACATAGTGAAACATTGTGAGCATACTAGGTGAAACATTATTGGTGGAACAAAAAATAAACCAAATTCCCTTAATACAGAGTTTCCAAAATATGTGGGTTTTTTGTTGCAAAAGAATATTTTAATTCACTGCAACATTAGATCTATAAATAGCGAAACATTTCAAGTACACTAGGTGAAACATCTTTTGTGGAAAAATGGGAGGGAGAAGTGGGTGGGCCCAATAGGTGCGCACGTGGGGGGAGGGGGAGCGACCGATTTTCTCACCTCCCCCTGGTCGACCAGCGCGAAGCATTTTCCGATAAGATAAGATTATTAGTTAGTTAGAGATAAGATAAGATTAAGTTCTTACGTAGGGGTCAAGTTGTACCATCTATATAAGGATGGGATTATATCTATCTATACTAATATAAAAAGGAAGAGTTCACTCTAGCAATCCTATAGGACAAATCAACATGTTAAATCCCAACCATCCATCTACCGCGCGTTGACTACTGCCCTATGCTACACGCGGACTCCTCGCCTCCTCGCGAAAACACCGCCGCCAAACCATCCGTCTCGCGAAAACACCACCGTCGCACGCTTATTTCCGCCGCGGGTTGCCTCCTCTCGCTGCAAATCATCTCTCCCGTGGACTTTAATTAGGGGTGGGCATAAAAACCGAGGACCGAAGACCGGACCCGAAAAAAACCGAACCCGTACCCAAAAGGACCGAATCTCCGGTCTTCGGTCGCTAGTTCGGTCATACGATCTGAAAGACCGAACTAATTTTTGGTCGTTCGGTCGTCCTGGCCAGCTAACCGAAGTGACGGAATGACCGAAACAGGGGGGGCGCCTAGCTGGCGCGTACACACCGCTAGCGCGCACTTCTCAGCCGACATATTAACACTTAACACTAATGATAGCAATTAGGAAAGATTTTGAAGATTTTTTTGGGAGATTTTTTACTAACAGATTAAAAATTTTTTAAGTTAGATTTAAAAACTTTCAATTTAATATTTAAATTTTAAAGTCAAATTTCGAAAACATTCGACTCAGATTTGAAAACTTTTAACTTGAGATTTGAAAACTTTCAACTCAGATTCGAAAACCTTCAACTCGAGATTCGAAAACTTTCCAGTCCAGATTTGAAAATTTTGAAAACTTTCAACTTGAGATTTGAAAATTTTTAACTCAAGATTTGAAAACTTTCAAGTCCAGATTTGAAAAATTTGAAAACATTCAACTCGAGATTTGAAAACATTCAACTCGAGATTCGAAAACTTTCAACTCGAGATTCGAAAACTTTCAAGTCCAGATTTGAAAACTTTCAACTTGAGATTTGAAAACTTTCAACTCGAGATTTGAAAATTTTCATGTCCAAATTTGAAAAATTTTTAAGTTAAGATTCAAAAATTTTCAAGACATGATTTAAAACTTGCTAATTGGCGCGAAAACAAAGAATTAGAAAAGGATAAAAAAAGAAAAAAATCACGAAAAAAGGGAAAGACACGTGGGAAAAAGGAAGGGACACGTGGCGTGGTGGGGGCCATGTGCGCTAGATACGGATCTGACGCGCGCGCCAATTAGCAATTCTGCCGAAATAGGCTAATTCCCACTGAAATTTTTACATTTTGGTCCTTTTTAAAAACTTATTTTACAAATGGATCCCTGGAAAAACTTATTCCAGGAATGGTCTTTTTGGTGCGCCATAGTGGCTGGTGCCGTCCCGCAACATGGCGGCACCAACCATCGTGGCGCCGCCGTAGTGACACCGTGGTAGTAGGGCATACGTGGAAGGGGTGACGTGGCAAAGGGGGGCACCAGCCACACTGGCGCTGCTCCTCATACCACAGCGCCAGCGATGCTGGCGCACCCCTCCTGTGTGGGCCGCGCCCCTTTCTCCTCCCCGCTTGCATTCTCGCCACTCTCCCAGGCCGAGCCACGCGTAGAGAGTTCTCCCTCTCTCTCTCCCCCTCACATCTCCACCTCAAATTCACTCAATTTGAAGTCGTTTTTCGTGGGAAAATCGAAGAGGAAGTTAGAGTCCTCCATTCCCCCCCTCTCTTTTTTTTTCGTTTTAATCGGTTGAATTTGTAGATCGGAGGGTAACCCTAGAACCAAATGTTTTGCCCAAATTTGTGATTTTTTACATTTGTTATTGGGATTTGCTTGTTGTAGTGCTACATGTTTGCAATGTACTCATTGGTGTCACAATTTTTGAACTATATATGTGGTAATGTGAATTTGGATGGTTTGGTTGGATGTATGGATGAAAAAATGGAGTTGAGGCATGAAAGTGATCTTAATTTGATGGACTTGATGCTCTAGGTTAAACTTTTAGCCATTAATTATATGAAGGGGAGACGAATTTGGTTGCATTATAGAAATTTATTATAGTTAATTAGAACTAGGTTGGGTTGTATGACGGAGTATTTGTAATATTTCGATGTTTAATGCACTAGTAAACTTGTTGATACTTTTGGATGTGGATTAAATATTTTTTTGTGGAGTAGTAGCTTTGGGACAATTTAAGTTATGCGTTGGTTATAATATGTCGGTTTGGACTATGTTCAGGAAGGAAGATGTAATTTTAGTTACAAAATTACAATTGATTTTTTGGTGTAGATGGATAGACTTGTTCGTGTTTACTACGGTGGTAGAGTGGTGGAACCTTACGTTGGTGCACATGTTGAGTTTGAGGATATGTCATTGAAGACTATTTTGTTTCCTACCTACCCAACTCTAGATGAACTAAGGTCACGAGTGAAAGAAGTTCTTGGATGGACTGAGAATAATGTGGAGATTCATTTTTATGGAAGATACGATGTTGGTCAAGGGCATAAGTATATATTGAATGTGATAGGTCAGTTGGAATGTGAAGTTTACTTTGATTTGGTAAAAGAACCTTAGTTTAGATCTCTAGAGGTGTTTGCATCAAAGTTGGTACGTACCGTAGACAATTTGGATATAAACAAATCTCCTTCTTATCATTACGTTGAGAAGAATTTTGTGACGTATTATTCTCGTCGTGGAGGGGGTGCAAGTAAGATTGAGTTGGTACGAGAAGACTTGGATGGGCAAGGAGAGAAGAAGAGACCTTTGTTTGGAAATGATTTAGGGGAGACAGGACCATCAAAGAGACATTGTGGTAGTGATGATGTGGACGTAGCCAGGGAGATGAAAAGGGAGTTAGTACAAGAGGGGCTTGATCTAAGTGAACATTTGTCGGAAGATGTACATTGGTCGTCGTACGGAGGCAACCCTGAATACCCGACGCAAGTAGCAGGCCAATATGTGGATTCAGCTGATTACTTTGTTGTCGAATTGACTGGTGGTCACGATTCTGTTTTAGTAGAAGTCAATCGAGAGGAGGTTGACGAGGAGCCAAGTGTTGAGCAATATGATGTTAAATTTGCTGAAGACTCCGATGATGAACGTCTATTCCCTCCACTAACTAACAATGACAAGTTATCATTAGAGGAATGTCATGCGTTTGAGAAGGTGTTTGGGAGGAAGCTGGACATTCCTGAGTTTAGGGACCTAACACATGCCCATGGTGCAATACTAGATGGCGGCATCAACTTAGATCAGTTGCCAGAACCATTCTAGGTGGATGGTCTCAAAAAGGGTTTGGAGTTCCCATCCATGGCCGCATTGAAGCTATGGGGCTCCAGGAGTACGCCATCGTGCACCATCGTCCATACCGTGTTATCAATTTTGCCGCAAATAGGAGGTATGCTGTTAAATGTGAACACGCATGGTGCAAATGGAAGGTCCACACAACTAAGAGGTTTAGTGACACGTGGAGGATATCACGAGTTAGCAAGGCATGGTAGCACCGGTAGTCGCCGCTGCGCTGTGAAGGAACGCGGGGAGGCATGGACACCGATGATGTGGAGGACTGCGCCGGTGGCGGGGAGGCCCGGGAGCGAGCGATGCGGAGGTGCGGGCAGCGGTTCTCTCGAGGAGGATTGGCGAGGAGGCGCGGCGTTAATCCACCCGCTAATCAGGGGCGCCGGGCAGCAAGTTAATCTTTTGGGTGGGTGAGGATTGCAGGATTAAAGATGAACGGCTACTTTTATATTGTTATTATTATTATTATGTTGTTGTAAAAGTTTAAAATAACACGTGATTTAATATATTTGTCTTCGCCTGTTACAACGTAAGGGGATATTCTTGATAGTTAAAAAAATGAAGGTAGCATAATTCAACGTGAAATGCACTCCTGTAGTGAAGAAAAATACAGACCATCCAGTCCGTTCTATTTCTACACGGCATCAGCTACTAATGATTCTTTATTTTTTCAGTTGACTGCTCAACAGGTGGTCCCCTTTAGCTTGAGGCCCCGTATGGCACAGCTCTAGCTCCAACCTCTAACTTACCTAGAGCCAGAGCTGTGCCAAACGGTCTAGAGAATCTTCCAGAGGCGACCGCTCTGGCTCCACCGTTGAGCAACTCCTCCAGCCGACGCAGCATCCCCACTGCGGTCGCCCGCTGCGGTCGCCTTGCGCGGCGGTGTCATCCATGTCGCCGTCGTGGCACACGGCGATGATCCTGCGAGCGTCCCACAGGCGGTTGATGAAGCCGGTGGCACATCAGTGGTGGAGCCATGATAAAATTATAGTGGGGCTAAACCAAAAGTGACCAAGAAAAGTCGAGACATGTCTCATGTAAATTGGCTATATGCCTAATACAAAGTATAATTATATAGAATTAATGAAAAATAAACATCATCCATACCAAAGCAATATTGAAATGTCCAATAGATGATGACATGATGTGCGACACTAGTACACCCTATCGCCAATTATTCTTCATCAGGGGTAATCTATACAAAAGAAATGCCAAATTAATGAATAATGACAATCGACAAACAATAGCTTCGAATAATTTAAAGACTTAGGTAGGGAATGGAGGCATGGAGCATACCGCTAAATTATTTTTAGGTAGTAACAGCTGACGCGCTTTCATATCTTTAAACCTTTGGATAATTTTTTCATTACTAATACTTCTAAAAATTTGCTTCTCAGTATAGCATATCATCAAGTCATTTAGCCATTCATGCCCCATTTTGTTTCTCAAATCTGTCTTTATAAGAGACATGGCAGAAAAAACCTCTCAACTGAAGCCGTTGCCACCGGAAGTATCAATACTAACTCAATGAGCCTATACTCTTTATCGAATCCGCCTCGTTCCCAATGTCGAACTAGGTTCATAATTTACCAAATTTGGTCATCAACAGCCTCACAAGCTTATCCACATCAAAATTAGAGAAGGAAATCCGTGGATTAAAGGCTGACATGCATACTAGTAAATCTGAACTAACTTCACTAAACCGACGATTCATTTCTGCCAAAATTGCATCTATGGCTGCAAGAAAGATCTCAACATGGTAATAATGCTTAATTGTTACCTTGTACTTTCGACGTGTAGATGTCCCTCTTTCATTTACTTCCTTGACCATTTTGGGAACTTTAATCTCATGTTTAACACAAAATGATGCTACTCTGTTCATCAAAGGCTCCCATCCATTCTCCCTCATGTCTTGTAAGAGATCTTTAACATCAATGATTAAATTCATTGCCTCAACAATGTTTTGATCCTTCCTTTGTAAAGCACATGACATGTCATCTGTTATACTCAAGATGTCTATCATCAAATGCATTATGAACACAAAATCAAAGCTTTGCATTTTACCCATCAAACCAAATGCTCCACCAGTAAATGTTGGTTTAGTAGAATCTTTCTTCACAATCTCAAGCACATCTATGATAGCTTCCCACATCACCATAATGCGAAGCAAAGTTTTAAGATGTGATCCCCATCTAGTATCTCTAGGCTTAGCTAGGCTGCATTCTTGGTTCAGCTCCCGTGGTAATCTTGCATTCTTGGTTCAGCTCCCGTGGTAATCTCACCATTCTCTACCTTTTCTAACAATACAACATGATGTTTTGCAAGCAAGGCATCCTTTCGCATGCAAGATGCGCCCATAGTGTTGACTATTAAAGGCACATAGTTCTAAAAAAAAATCTGCCATGGCTGCAGTGGAAGATGAAACAGTAACAACCATTAGCTGTAATTGATGGGCAAAATAATGGACATAAAAAGCAAAAGGGTTTTCACCCCTAATCAATTTCTTCACACCATTAAATTCCCCTCTCATATTAGAAGCTCCATCATAACCCTGCCCACGAATCCTAGAGATGATTAACTTATGACTAGAAAGCATACCAACCAAAGCTTCTTTTAATGCAACCGCTGTACATCTCTCGATGTGGTCAAGACCAAAAAATCTCTCCATCACTTTCCCTTCATCATTCACAAATCTGCATGGCAAAAATTAATAGTGTTAGTACTTTAAAAGAAACTGAAATTTTACAATGAAAGCACCACAAAATGGCAAAAAATCAATAGTGTTACTACTAACCTCAGGATGACACCCATTTGCTCCTTTATCGATACATCACGAGATTCATCAATAAGCATGGAGAAATTTCTATGTCCAATCTCATTCATAATCACGGCCGTCACTTCTTCTACACAAGCTTTAGTAAGATTCTGTTGAATGTCATGTGATAACATTTGGCAATTTTTATTGCCCTTATCATATGCATCCTTCACCTGAGGGACCTTGTCTTTGTACCAATTAACCATCTCTCTAAATTTGCCCTTATTAAGGGATGCATTTGTCTCATCATGTCCATGGAAAGGATCACCTTGCTCAATGAGAAACCTTATAACATCTAAAGAAGATGCCAACCGAATCTTGTATCTAATTTCTTCCTCCTCGCTAACAATCTCAATTTTCCTAGATACACTTGTACTTTGGTTCATAAAGTGTTCACATTTTTTCCTAGCATCATTGTGAGTCTTTCAATTACTATGTGTAGCAAGCCTATCTTTAGCTTTCTTCCAATTAACATAACCTTCCTTAGCAAATACAACACTTCCAAATTTTTCAGGTTTTCCTGGCAGAAATAAAAGATAACAATACAAGCAATAAGTTGCATCCTTTGAAACACTATACTCAAGCCAATCGAACTCATTGAACCAAGCTTTTTGAAAGGATCTCCATTCACCACTTTGCCACTTACGAGGAAATGTGCAAATATCTGGTTGAGTTGGACCACTCAATGCATATGCCCTTTTTTCTTGATCTCTAATTTTAGGTGGATAATTATCAATTGGTTTCCATTCCCCTGGATCACCAATGATATCCATATGACTAAACTCTGCCCTAGGCCTCTTTGAGAGACTTGCAATCTCATTATTGAGTGGAGGATCAGTGGTATTTGTGTTACTTGAACTAGAATAATATGTGAGGAGTGTTCTTTTTGACATCTTCACAATCTAGCAATATAACAAAGTAGTAAACTATCATTATTGACTGGAGGATCGGTGGTATTTGTGTTACTTGAACTAGAATAAAATGTGAGGAGTGTTCTTTTTGACATCTTCACAATCTAGCAATATAACAAAGTAGCAAACTAGGAATCACAAACAAAATTTTCAATTCAATATCTCTATGATTTCTTGAAGACTTGAACTATTAATAACAACTAGACTTGACAATTGAAATTGATTTTAAATGACAAATAAGAAATTTTATATACCTCACTTCCTAAAATCCTCAATCGTTGAGATGCTGCCTTGCCCCTTACTGCTGATTGCCTTGCTGCCTTGCTGCCGCCCGGCGCCCCCAGCGGCTAGCGGCCGGCGCGCCGTGTGCCCTGGCTGCTGCTGGCTGCTGCAGTGCTGGCGCGCCTCCGCCAAGCCGCCGCGTCCCCCCGCTGGCCCGCCCGCGCCCTGCCTGGCTGCCTTGCTGCCGCTCGGCGCCCCCGGCGGCTAGCGGCCAGCGCGCCGCGTGCCCTAGGTGCTGCAGTGCCGGCGCGTCTTCGCCGCTCGTCGCGTCCCCCCTCCGTCTGCCGTCCGCCTGGAACTGGAAGCCATCACACGCGCACTCGCGCTCGTGTGCCGCCGCCACCCACGAGTTATGCCATCACGAGTCCCCGCCTCTCTTCGGTAGGAGGAAGGAGATTAGGGTTGGGTAGGGTTGTGGGATATTTTGGGGTTTGTCAGTCTTTCAGGCCTTCTAATAAAGTCTATCTCAGTCCCCTTTAAATTAAAATTATAGAGGGAGGGTATTATGGGTAATTTAATGGTTTGTTAGGGGCCGCCCCTCGCTGTCTCTGCCGCTGATTTTAACGTATACAGTGTAAGTTTTATATACCCATCGTAAATTTCTTAGGTGCTCAATATAAATTTTAGATATTTACTAATTCATAAGTATGCATTGAATATAATTGAGGGTACATATACACTAACATGTAGTATAGACTATAGAGGCACTGATGCAAGTCAACTAGGGGCCTGTTTAGATCCCCTGGCATATTTTTTCACCTTATGACGTCGAATGTTTGGACACATATATAAAGTATTAAATATAGACAAAAAAAAAACTAATTACATAGATTGCATGTAAATTGCGAGACGAATCTTTTAAGGCTAATTGCTTTATGATTTGACAATGTGGTGAACATTTGCTGATGACGGATTAATTAGGCTTAATAAATCCGTCTCGCAGTTTACAGGCAGAATCTGTAATTTGTTTTATTATTAGACTATGTTTAATACTTCAAATGTCTGTCCATATATCTGATATGACACGGCAAAATTTTTCACCCCTGAATCTAAACACAGCCTAGAAGGCTACTTCTTGTTTGCCTTGTTCTAAAAATAAAAAAAAAAACCTCTTGCTTGTCCAATCACAAAGGCCGACGTACTTCTCTGTTGATTTTTTTTTCTGGAGACGGCCTATGATCGAGCTAAGCCCACTAGGCACTAATCTTACGAGCATATCAGACAACTGTTGACGATTGTTAAGTACTAAATTCTCGTTGTCAATACCTGCATAAAACTATAAATACAAAATATCCAATATAGTGGTAGGGTTTATATCTAATAATTTTCACGAGTGTTGGTGTATATTTGTATGGAGGAGCCGAATCACCAAAGTTGAGATGAAATATACATGAAGGATGAGAATATAACTTCCATCTTCAGGCCCAAGGAGTTTTGAACCCACAAACCCAATAAGATATAATCATTTGAGCCAAACCTCAAAAGAATATACAATGGGGCCCACATATTAGACTCCATGAGGAAGGGCTGGGCCAACAAAGCCGGCCAGGGTTCGGAGATCTGGTTCGGCCGAACCCCCAGCTGGCCCAATCCAGCCCAACTTCAGCATGACGGTTGTAGTCCTCATCGTATGACGGTTGTGGCCGTTAATACCGGTGGAAACTGTCATCAGAAGGGACACATGGCAAGGGAAGGATGAAGATGCTCTTTGGATTCTATGGAGAATATTCCTTAGCATCTCCACTCTCTCAAGTTACCTCCACACTATAAATACCCCTCTCCTCTCCCTCATTCACACACACCAAAGCATGAGCTGAATTATAAGAGGCTTTATTGTACTTTATTGTATACTAGATTAGGGAGAGAGTAGAGTAGAGGAAGTCGGAGGAATTCTGGAGTTGTCGGTAATCCTCTTCTTATTTCTGTTACTGTGTTAGTCACTTTGCTTTAATCGAATATCATTTTGAGTTTAAGATTTGTTCCGTGAGAGTTATCTCTTAGTTAGTTTCTAATCAACGTGCGAGATCATTGTTCACTATAGTTCATTAAAATTAAAATATGGTGATTGCTTTAGTGAGTTATAAACTCTAAAGTAGTTATTAACTGCGTAGACGTGGTGTCTGGGTGTATCTCACAGTAGGTTTGAGGTGGGTGTAGAGGTGGTGACAACTCTCAAGTACACTAAAGTTCTCCCTGTCCGGGTACGTCGTAGAGCCATATCTAGGAGTAGCGATTATGTAGACACTGTCTCTCACTAGTAAATCCTCCCTGCCCTTAGCCTATCTTAGCTTACCTTCGAATACTCCCGGGTGAAGTGCTACATTGGCATCTTTCGTACGCTTGCGGATTTTATACGTGATGTTAAGAAATACCAACAACAACCTAGCTAGAAATTTGACTGATATCTCAATCAAAATGTGTCTACAGATTTTTAGCAAAACTATAACTGTATTTGTTTTTTCCCTAGCAATATGTCAGTTATGTAATCTAAAGCAATTTTATTTTATCAACGAGCCTACATCAAAGAGTGGTTTACACTGCATGAGCATGTCTGTGCAGTCACTCAATAGCTGTTTCATCAATTGTTCTAAGGAACCACAGATTATGCGATTATTTGGAATATTGGCTGGATTCAATCCAAAGTGTAAGATTCAAGTCCACGACATGAATAAGGTGTCTTGATTTTCCAAAGGCCTGCTATACTTGCGCAGACTTTGCAAAGGCCTGCTATTACTTGCGCAGAGTGTTGTTTTTTTGCTATGTAAACGTACAAGAATGTAACTGAACTCGTATCTTCAGTGTTGATTTTTTTCTCATTGAGATGCCCAGTTGACCATGGTGGTTTTTTAATATTGTATTGTGTATATTAGATTGGTTAATAAAAATCAATGTAATGGAGGGTTAAAAATGCGGATGATATGCATGGAGAATTGGAGCGGTTCAAAACGTCTAGTTTTCAGCAGCGGAGAGATTGAATTTCTGAAACTACTATCCCTTTTCATATTATAAATCATTTTAGATTTATCTTAAGTTAAATCTCTTTAAGTTTGATCAAGTTCATTAAAAGATATAAACGTATATAACACCAAAGTTGTTTCATTAAATCTATTATTGAATATAATTTTCATAATATATTTATTTTATGTTGGAGATATGTTATGTTTTTATATAAACTTTGTTATTTGTGACTTATAATATGATGAAACAGAGGTAGTAGTAAACATCCATGTGCTAGAATAGTAGAATAGTAGTGAGCATGGGTGTGCGTTACCATATCCTATATTTGTCCGACTTATGAGTGTTTTAAAAGCGGAAATAGGGAAATTGGTATGTGTGTTCCAGAATATAACACAAATTGGAAGCAGAATAATATGAGTAATTACTTAATTCTAAGAGAATGGAGACTGTAATATTACCTCCAGTAGATTGAGTATATCATTAGGAGAGATCAACGGAGAATATTAGTACACGGACACCCAATTAGACAAGAGAAAATCGGGCGCTGCTACTACTACATCTACATGCATGGTAGGTTATAGTTACTAGTTAGCTTCTTCTCCCTCCCTCCTCCTCACCTTAAATATTTCTTCTTCTAAACTACTTATCCGATCTACGATCCGATCACACCGTTGTATTCGTCATAATTAAAACTTTACAACAGAATATCACATGGTTACATTCTAATGAAAAAAATGTATGTTTCAACTCATCAAAATTCTATGTTTTGATACACGATACCATATGTTTCAACATGTGTTCCATTGTGTTATATAGATTTCACACAACTATCTCCCTCTACTCTCTCTCCTGCTTCTCTCTCCATTCTATCCATCCATGCATGGATTTAGTAGGTTTTAAAATGTTTTTTTTTCCAAAACTACTTATCCAATCTACGATTCGATCATACCATTGTATTTGTTGTAACTAAATTTTTACAATAAGATATCACATGACGACGAAAGAAATGTTTCAGAATGTTATAACTCATCGTTTCATATGTGACAACAACATGTTGCAATACATGTTCTTATTGTGTTTCACAAAATTTTTAAATGTTTCAATTGCTGATTTTTCTGTTTCACCATATATAACCTTAATGTTTCACTCATTGGTCAATTGAAACATTTGACCACCCGATATTTTTTTTTTGACAAATCGGGCATTCGATTTGTAGATTCTTCCGAGATCAACACCAAGAAGAAAACATGTGGCACACGCATGATGCATTCATTATGCCATTTACTTTAATTGTTCATTACCTTATTAGTTATGCATAGCTCATCGTCACAATAGGATAACAGATCAAAATGCTATGATTAATCGCTTAAAGGAAAATTTAGTCCTTCTGATGCTTCTGTGCAATGCCACATGAAGAGATAGAGGGGGCTTCAGTTCTCGTGCATGAGATTCGGCAAAAATAAGGTAACATGGCTGCATCTACCTGCTAGAAAGAAATTAATGGTCCAGATTTAAAGAAATCCACCTGGTGCGATCGCTTGCGGGAGCCGACCGCAGGTGTGGCTTTGCACATCTCATCCATGTATCACACATCTGGGTCGGGCATCTGGTATGCACCAAAACTTTTTCCTTTTAGGCGTCTCGGCCATTCATGTCATCATCTATTGGACATTTCAATATTGCTTTGGTATGGATAATGCTTATTTTTCGTTAATTCTATATATTTATACTTTGTATCAGACTTATAGCCAATTTACATGAGACATGTCTAGACTTTTCTTGGCCACTTTTGGTTTAGCCCCCACTATAATTTTATCCTGGCTCCGCCACTGATGGCTGCCACCGGCTTCGTCAACCACCTATGGGAGGCACGCAGGGTCATTGCCATGTGCCACGGCGGCGACATGGACGACACCGTGCGCAAGGTGACCGCGGCGGGGATGCTGCATCGGCGGGAGGAGTTGCTCAACGGTGGAGCCAAGGCGGCCGCCTCTGGGAGATTCAGGCCCCGTTTGGTAGGGCTTCAAACTCCAACTTCTAGCTCTAAACTTCAACTTCAGTGAGAGCTAGCTCCTGTTGGAGTTGGAAACTCGTTAATAGTGTTTGGTTATACTTTCAGCTCTAGATCTGTAAAAAATTAAAAAAAATGAAAAAAACGAAACCAAGCCGCGTCGGCCCCAGCTGCGCTGCGGGGCCGCCGGCCGCGCGCCACACGCGCCGCCCGTCGTCGTCCCGCCGCGTCGCCCATCCTCGTCTAGCCACGCCGCCCATCGACGTTCTGCTGCGGCACCTGTCATCGTTCCGCTGCGGCACCCATCATCGTCCCTCATCGCCCGTTATCGTCCCGTAGCCGCCGCTGCCGCCCACCACCACCACCGCCGCACTAGTTCGGGATTGGGAGGAAGATAGGGGAGGAGAGAGAACGGGAGGATATGAGGAGTGAAGGGATAGTTGAGTGGCATTTTCGTGTAAATGCACTAAAAAAATTAGAGGGTAGTGGGTCTTTTGGGGTGGGATGGAGTGGAGCTGTGGAGCAGAAAAACCCAGCTCCACCCTGGTAGTTCATTTTCTAGGAGTAGCTCTACCAACTCTACTAAAAAGGTGAATGTAGGCCGTTTGGCACAGCTCCGACTCCAGATAAGTTGAAGTAGTGAGCTAGAGCTATGTCAATGACATAGGGTCTCATGCTAAAGGGGACTGCCTGTTGAGCAGTCAACTGGAAAAAAAAAAGAATCATTAGTAGCTGATGCCGTGTAGAATTAGGACGGATGGGACTCGACGGTCTGTATTTTTCTTCGTTACAGGAGTGCATTTCACGTTGAATTGTACTACCTTCATTTTTTTTTAACTATCAAGAATATCCCCGTACGTTATGACAGGCAAAGACAAACATATTAAATCATGTGTTATTTTAAACTTTTACAAGAGCAATATATATAAGTAGCCGTTCATTTTTAATCCTGCAATCCTCACCCGCCCAAAAGAAAAACCACGCCCAAAAGATTAACTTGCTGCCCGGCGCCCCAGATTAGCGCGTGGATTAACGCCGCGCCTCCTCGCCAATCCTTCTCCTCGAGAAAACCGCCGCCCGCGCCTCCGCATCGTTCGCTCCCAGGCCTCCCCGCCGCCGGCGCAGTCCTCCACATCGCCGGCGTCCACGCCTCCCCGCGTTCCTTCACGGCGCAGCGGCGACTACCGGTGCTACCATGGCTTCCGTCTTTTATTGTTGCCATTGAACTCCGCCTCGAGCCTCGTCGATCGTCCGCTGCTCTACCCGAATGAAATTAGATATGTTGCTCTGCCTTTTTATGCCCTAAAGATGTTCGACTAAATCCTGCTTAGCCAAAGTTTTACATCACAACTTGATTTCAACTGTAAGTGGGTTCCTCTTCCTCCTCCCCGTGTGCTCAATTTGTTGAGGATCGGTGGAATGCTTGCTTGGGAACCCCTCTTCTCCGGCACGTAAAACGAAGCACATATTATTGCACGATTAATTAAGTATGTTAACTATTTTTTAAAAAATAGATTAATATGATTTTTTAAAATAACTTTTATATATAATTTTTTTTACAAAACACACATCGTTTAGTAGTTTGAAAAGCGTGCGCGCGGAAAACGAGGGGAAGGGGTTGGAAAAAAGGGTGCCGAACACAGCCCAGCTATGTAATGGAGTGGAGCGAAGTTCAATATTTGGATACAATATTTTCATTTTTTGGGAGGATAGTAAGGATCTGATAATGACAATTTGGTTAGATGTGCACGGCCTGTATCTCAAGTGCTAAGCAAACCTACTGAATTTGTGTAGATAAACTATCATAGTTTGTGTTTGTACTATTTAATTTTTGTTTCGAAACGACTTAACCTGCAGTGCAAAGTTAGGATAAACAAAGCAAAGCCTATGACGGGAGGACACCACTATGACTTCTATTGTTTACTGTGTAATCCAGATCGTTGTCCGATTTGATTATTTCTTTCTGGTTCAAGGTAATGGGGCTTCTAATATATGATATGCCTAAAGCAAATGAAATCTAGAAAATCATGGTTCTTCAGTTTGCTGTAGATACCGCCTTCTACGATCATTTATGCTTCTTAAATGTGACCTTAATATTGTATTTTTGAATACTGAACGTAAAAATAAGTTGTTCAGGCTGAAACACTTAGAATCTTGATTCTTCATGCGATTAAAATAAGTTTTTTATCTGGTGACATTCCAGACCGACTGAACAACACCTTCCTTCTGTGCTGCTGGTGGTTATGGAACCACCGCAATGAAGTTTTTTTCCAGCACCTTGCACCAACGATCAGCCGTCTCCTTCGCTGCTGCGTGAACGACGCCAAGCTCTGGGCAAACCGTTTCAAGCCGGCCGACCGGGCGGTTCTTCCTTCTTGGCTTGCATCTTTCTCCACTCCTCTCCACCTTCCGTAATCTCTCTTGTTTGTTTTCTTCTTTTCTTTCGCTCTGTTCTGTTTCTTCTTTCTTTCTTCCCGGGTTTGTACAGTTTTGAAGTTTCCTTTAATTCTAATTCAGGTGGGGAGTTCCCCCCCGCCCCCCCCCCCGGGGTGGCATTCAAGAAAAATAATAAGTTTTTTAACCTTATGGATTTTTTAGATAATAACCTTATGGATTATCTATATTGTTTTTTAAAAAGATAGATATGCCCTATCCATTAAACATTTAATTGTTATTATGTGATTTCCTTTCGTGGTAGATTACTAAACCAGATATTACATTTCAATTAACGAATACATGATGTAAAATTGGAGGTGGTTATTATCTCTACTATAAAACTTGCTCTAAGTTGTAATATATAGTTGCGTGTGTGTGATGATGGTGTTGGTGGGTCAGACGGCAGAGATTGACCATGTCCACCCCTTTTAAGCCTTCGATAATCTTTTAGATCTATTTTTTATTTTTCTTTTTTTGCATAGCGTTTTTTTATAAATTTTTAAATTTTATTATATATTTCTAATAATGTATACTCTTAAAAATGTGTGTTGCATGTGCACTCTTACTAGTCATTGTAAAATTTTATTAGATAGGAAGCCGCTACCACACCTCCCCTCTGTCGCCTCCTCACAAAGTAGCCAGCACTAGCCGGCACTGACTGAGAGCTCTCTTGTAGCCGCACGTTGCTGCACATTGGCCACGCATTGCACCCCTGCCCATCGCGTCCAAATCACCTCAGCCCAAGAAATTAATGGATCGATCTTCTTTGGTAATATTGATTTTGTTTAGGGTGATTGAAATCCGATTCATCAACAAATCAATTCTTCTCTTGGGCTTGAAATCTGATTTTGTTTAGGGCGATTGAAATCTGATTCATCAACAAATCAATTATCATCAACATGGTTTCTTTCCTGCTCATCAACTCCGGCTTCAACTAAGGAAGCGGGGGCGGAGAGGAGGCGAGGGGGAGGTTCCGAGTAGTATGGATCTGTTGAACAAATGGTCACGACCATTGGATTGATGGACAACAAAAACACTATTTTAAGTAGGTAAAGATAAATAAAAAAATTTAAAATAGGAAGCTTCGTGGCTCGGGTTGTGCGGCAAGTTAGATTAGATTTCTTATTTTCTATTTTCATGCAATTGGACTTGGGCACAATTGGCATAGCGCGGTATGCTCCCATGTGGTACGCGGTATGCCAGGTGAGACGAAAAAAAAACTACAAATCTTTCAAGTCAAATGAATCGACAGAAACACTACGAATCTTTTAAGTATGTAAAGAAAAGATATATGATGTTGTTAATTTTTTGAACCATTTATTTTATTCAAAGTTTTTTTTCAGATATAAAAAAGATCTAAGTCATGCTTAAAGAACATTTAACGATAGATGAAATCATAATATATTTTTTTAATAAGATGAATAGTCAAACATATATAAAAAAAGTCAACGGTGTTATATATTGAAAACAGAGGGAGTATATTTTAGAGTACATTACGGTGGTTGCATTTTTTTACAGGTGGTTAGTGCTGAGCAGGGCGTATGGCCATTCAGGACTGCCGCAATGGCTTCTGTCAGGGTTATGGATATTACATACCCAATAATAATCGACTAAGCTCGACGGGGCTCACCATATACCAAGTTTTATACGGAATCAAACCTCGTATGTAGAAAGAGTTCCGGATAAGGAAGGACAAATAGAGATCTATATGGAAACGGCAAGGACTACTCGGATCGTATCTATATTTATCTCCCTAGTCTTACTTGGACAAGGGGATATCTATGGTATGAATACAAGCTCCCTATGAGGAGAGAGGACACACCCACCATAGATGCCACAAAGGCACAACAACAAATCGACACACGTCGTCGGATATCGATATCAGAGATTTGTCTAGCCATACCCCATCCGGTACCTACGGGAGCCGGCAAGAGGGATCTAGCAACATCTCTAATCTCGCCGAGTACGGATTCGAGGAGGAAGACTACCCCGTCGTCGACTACGGGTTGGTTATCTAATCAATGGCGACAGCTAGATAAGTTATCCCAAATATTGTATTTGTGTGATCCAGATGAATAAAGAGCAACACAGGCTACGGCCAACAGGATGTAGGGCTATTACCTGTAAGATAAGGGGCCCGAACCTGTATAAAAATCTTTGTCTCGATCTCTTTTACCTTAATCTCGCATATACCCTGGTATCAACGATCCTCATACTATCCAAATACCCTAGTCGTGACTATCAAACGTCGACAGTGGCGCACCAAGTAGGGGATTTTTGGTGCTTCAAGGTTTTCGACGAGATGGGTTCAAGAGATGAATTCTCCAATTACTCAACGACTGCGGTTGTGGGAGATACAACCCCATCGAAGTGCGTTCTCCGACAGATCGGGACCCTCGTCATCTCAAGCTTTGTTAAGCCATCGCCGCTGTGGAGTTTCCGGCAAGGGATACTTCAACTACTCTAGACCTGGGAGATCTGACCCGACCAGAGTATGTGCCCCGACAAGATCGGAACCATCGTCAGCAAATTCGATCTATCAAGCCTCAAGACGTCGCCCCGCCGCAGAGATCAACAACTTGACCAGGAAGCCTCCGTTCGAGTCAACTGCCCGGGAAGCGACATCGTCAATTAATCTTGATTCTGTTGGGACCCGGATTATCCTCACACTCCGACCAGGATCCAAATTTTGGACCCCTAACACATAGCCTACGCGAGCATCGATTTGACGACATGTACATGCACAGAAGACAATTCAGATCGGCTACCAAGGCTAATTAAGGTAATTAGTAGATTAATAAAATTGGTCTACTAATTCCGTAGATATATCCGGCATATATCTACACAGGTACGCAATATTTGATATAAAATTTACCGTACCTATTTTCCAGATCTATACAATATTGTTAGATCCATGATTTATTATGTTTACCTAGAGCATGTTTTATACAATATCTATTGTGCGAGTGTTTCCGGTGCAAGGCCAACTACGGTTTAATGCTGGGGGCTCGCTCTATTTTCCTCAGTATAAATCATGCTTGTTTACGGTTTACATAACGCCTGATATTTAATCTACTCGTTATATCCTGATAATACTAGAAGATTCGCGTAGTTTTTTGAGTACATACTCGATATTCTCCGTTATATATCTTGTCTTCTAGAAAATATTTTTCAGGAACAATTGAGCACTCGAGTAGGATGTGGTCGAGTACACCCCATTCTCGAGAACATTCTCGATAAAGACTGAGTTGTTGCACCCAACCTACCAATGAAGATTGATGACTTATCTCATTATAGCGTCGGCCACGCCCGAACTATTGGAGAATATGTCATTAACGGAGAAGTTCCTCGCAAATGTTGTCGGCTTGATCACCCGACATGATTGCGAATAGGCATCGGGATATGCTACGAGTTGGGTACGTGAGTCATGCTGGCCACGTGAGATACACATGTAATCACCAACTCTAGCGCCTCTTCAGGTGATCAAGATACGCCTACACCTGGTTCTCGACCAGTAGATCGTAGCGATCTCTCACCACCTAAAACTTCAGGTGATCGAGATACGCCTACACCTGGTTCTCGACCAGTAGATCGTAGCGATCTCTCACCACCTAAAACTTCATCTTCAGGTGATCGAGATACGCCTACACCTGGTTCTCGGCCGGTAGATCGTTGCGATCTCTCACTAGTTAAAACTTCGGGTGATCGAGATACGTCTACACCTGGTTCTCGACCGGTAGATCGTAGTGATCTCTCACCACCTAAAACTTCAGGTGATCGAGATACACCTACACCTGGTTCTCAACCGGTAGATCATAGCGATCTCTCACCACCTAAAACGTCATCTTCAAGCGATCGAGATACACCTACACCTGGTTCTCGACCGGTAGATCGTAGCGATATCTCACCACCTAAAACATCATCTTCAGGCAATCGAGATACGCCTACACCTGGTTCTCGACTGGTAGATCATAGCGATCTCTCACCACTTAAAACTTCATGTGATCGAGATACGCCTACACCTGGTTCTCGACCGGTAGATCGTAGCGATCTCTCACCATTTAAAACTTTAGCTGATCGAGATACGGCTACACCTGGTTCTCGACCAGTAGATCGTAGCAATCTCTCACCACCTAAAAATTCACTTTAAATGGTCGAGGTACGACTACGACTAGTCTTTGACCGACAACGTAGCGGTCCTCGCACCACGACTTTTGATGGTCGAGGTACGACTACGACTAGTCTTTGACCGGCAACGTAGCGGTCCTCGCACCTCAATTTCAAACGGTTGAGAGACTCCTACTCCTGGTTCTCGAACCACTAGGTCGTAGTGATCTCTCATACCTCCACTTCAAGTGGTCGAGTTATGTCTGTAACTGGTCTTCGACCAGCGGTGTAGCCATCCTCCCACTACTTCTGTGATTTGTTGAGTACAACTATACACCTGGGCTTTGCCTAGTGTGGTGGTCATCTCATCATCTACATCATCTTATGTAAGTGTTTATATGTGCAATATTTGTCCAGAGATCCCTTACCACGATAACACCTACCCTTGAAATCGAACCTATTGTCCTGTTACGCCAGTCTGACAAGCCTCCGAGAAACCTAAAGGAATTTCGGCTGGGGACACCCAGAGTAGATAAGGTCTTGTCAGATCCTAAAGAGCTAAACGACCATGTAAAACCTGGTCATCTAAGAGTGCTCCATAATGCGTATTAACCAAGCCGTGTAATCGGAAATTGGTTTTTCTAACTTCACGGCTGGGGGCTAGGTAAATCGCATTTTCAACTAGGCAAGTTATTGTCACATCCTAAAAATCTTAAATTTATAAATTGTTGTTTAATTGGAATTATTAGAATTGATTTTTAAGGCCTAGAAGAAAAGATCTAATTTTAAATAATAAATTCCAATATAAAATTGGGCCAGATAAAATTTTATTAAATACTTTGCTTAATTCTATAATTCCTAGATTTTTTTGGGATTTATTTGAGCTAAGGAAGTATTTTTAATAAATGAAATCGCATTTCATGAATAATTTTAATTGAAAAAGTTTTAAAATTTTCTCTTTTGGCTTTGGGCCGAAAGTCGGCCCAAAACTCTCTCTCTCTCTCCTCCCCGGCCTAGTCGGCCCAGTCAGCCCGTCGCCCCGCGCGCGCGCGCGTCCGCCTGCTGACAGGTGGGGCCCACCCGTCAGGATCGTCGTCTTCGTCGCGCCGCTGCCGCCCGAAACCCTAGCCGAGCCGCGCCGCCGCCGCCCTTCCAATTCGGCCGCGTCTTTCCATCTCCGGTCGAATCAATAGAGGGGAATTGATCTCCGAGATCTCCTCTACCTTTTCTCTTTTGGAATCTATCGCTAATTCGGTTTGGAAACTCGTGGAATCGAGCTCGGATCAGATTCGGTTTTTCTCACCCGAACCCTAACTTTCCATCGCCGCCGCCGGTCGCCGTGGGCCTTCGCCGCCGTCCCCTAGCCCCTATAAAAGGATCCCCGGTGTCTCCGCTACCCGCCGCCGCCCTTGCCTTCGCCTTTCGTCGTCGGTAGAGCTCTAGCGCCATGCCGCTTAGCGCTGCCGTCGCCGCCGTTCGTCCAGCCGTCGCTCCGGTCGTCGTCGTCGCTCGAGAAGGCCACCGTCGTGATCGCCAAGTCGTCGCCGACCTCGTCCGCCTCTCTGTCGTCGCTTTAGATCGCCGGAAGACCGCCGTCGTCGTCAAGCCGAAGAGCGCCGCCGCTTCTTCCTCGTCGCCGTCGCCGTCCGTTGATCTTCCGCCGTCGTTTTGGTCACCGGTGAGTTCGCCGCGATGCCCGCTATCCATAGGTGCCCTCCGTTTGCGCCGCCGCGCCGTCGTTCGCCGGCGAGCTTGCGCGCCCGAGCCGCCGTCGGTGGTGACGTCACCGCTGACGTCATCGTCGCCATTTCCCGTAGACCGCCGTAGACCGCTTCGATCTCGGCCGTTCGTTTGGATAGGAGCGATCTCGGCCGTTCGTTTCTGTAGACCGCCGCCGTGCACCCGGTCCACCGTGAACCCGAGCCGCTGACGCAATAATCCTCTTTTTCTTTTCAAAAATAATTCATTATTACGTCATAATTCAATTAAAATCCATATAAATGATTTAATCCGATTTAATCTTTGAAAATTCATAACTAATTCATCTTAGCTCGGATTTAGTTGGTTCAAGTCTCTAAATTTTTCTAAAATTGAGACCTACATGTTAAAAATATCCACATGTACTGTTCATGCTTGTTTATGTGCTGTTTTGGTGATTTTGCTCTTTTCTGTTTAGATTCCGACGTTTCCGGAGAGTCCATTTTCGCAGGAGAAGAATTTGAAGAGTTCCAAGGCCAGCAAGGCAAGTCACACAGATCCCAATCAACCCTTTGAGCATGTTGATCCCGTTTAAAGCTATTGTTTCTATTCAACTATTGCATTTATTTTCGAATGTCATTGGGTGGAATTAACCTATTGTTTGTTATAGCCCTTTTGTTCTTGATTACTTTATTCCTTGATACCTTGGGTTATTGTAACTTGACTAGTTGAGCTTTATATATTGGTTCAACTAGATATTAGATATAATTGCTTAGCCATGCTTAGAAACCTTAGCACATTATTGGGATAATTTATGAATCACTAATATTTAATGATGGCTTAATGATAGTTCACGATGGTCAATCGTGATTGGTTAATTAATTAATTTGATAACTAAAACCTAATAATGGTGGGTTGTGAGTACATGGTTTTGATGGTCGTGCTCATGACAATTAAGGACCGGTTCACGATTTTCGGTTGTGAAACATTTAACGTGCCAACCACAAGCCAGCGTGGGCAATGACTTTACTTTCTGTATAGTATGGTTCCTAGTAGAGCACCAGACTGTGAAGTGGCGGAGATAAGCCCACGGGGGTCGCTGGGGAGTCCATGCCTTGTTTCTAAGGGGGTGACTATGATCCGGGAACGGTGCACTGCTTTGAATTGTATTATATAGAGGGTATTATCACAATCTCTATTCGGGTACTTGTTAAGTATCACGACGCATGGTTGACATGATGTTGAGGTTGTGTCTTGTGGGTACAGTGGTACATCTCTGGCCAGAGTAAAACTATTCGAATAGCCGTGCCCGCGGTTATGGGCGGGTCTAACAATGTCTTTCGTGATTAGTCTCACACTTCTCACCATAATGAAAGATGATATAACTGGTAATAATTTGATTAGCTTCTGGTTTGGAATGGTATGTTCCTGGTTTGGAGTTAGAACTGTGCAGCCGGGGTTGGTTGTTCAGAATGGTTGGGCTTATACAACAGGGTATGTTGTATAGCGTTGGATTAATACTGTTTAATTAATACTCTACTGTTTTATTAAATTCTGAAATGTTTATTAAATGCTATTAATGCAAATGAGACTATAGTATGCCATCCTTTGTTATCCTGTGTACTTGCATATTTGCTGCGTGGCTTGCTGAGTATGTCATATACTCACCTTGCAATCATTCATCAGAGGAGGAGTTCTATAGTGACGCTGATGGTGTGGAGGATTAGGCGTAGCCCTGGTCAAGCTGCCTGTGGAGTGGTGTCGTCTGTGCTGTTTTCTTTATTTTCCGCTGCTTAGATCTTTATTGATTGAGAGGAACTATCTACCTCTGTAATGACATTTTATTCGCTTATTAATTAGAGTAATAATTGTACTCTACTATCAATTTGTTATTGTGTGCCTCGGCTGATTCCTGGACGAGGGTTTACACACATGTAAGCGTTTGGAATTTTGGATAGAAATTCCGGGCGTGACAGTTATGGGTCATCGTGCCTTCCCCTCCGAGAACAGACTTCTTCGAGGACAGGGCTGGGGGCTAGGAGGAGTACCGAACTTCGATTGCTGAGGGCAACTCTAGCGAGAGCACTCTTTTATTGTCACACGCAGATTCAATTTATTTTCAATTTTTCCATACATATTATATCATGTTACCCTTGAGCGTTCGCTCGGGGGCTATTTCTATTTAATATTCTGTTATGAGTATTGATTTCAGGAAAGTCAGACATCAGAACAGTCAAGTCATATTTCAAGGCTTTGTCACAGACTTTGCACCTTCTCGATTATCCGAGAACGGCTGCTGGAGTTCGACAAGGAATATGGAATGAAGCAATGGTGTACCTGCCGAGATGGAATTTCTTGACTTCAATCCAAATTCTCGATTACAGCAAGACAGGAGGTTTTGTCGCATGTTCCGTACCTTCTCAGCCGACATCGGAGATTAACCTAGACAAACCTAATATAGTGCCTACAAAGGCCGATAAGGGGAATCTAGCGTTATTTCTGATCACACCGAGAACAGCCAAGCGAGCACAACAACAGTTATTCCAAAAGTCTTCGGTCGAGAACATGAACTCGTTCATTTGCATTGAAGTTGGGGCTACTGTCAGGGTTATGGATACCACATACCCAATAGTAATCGACTAAGCTCGACGGGGCCCACCATATACTAAGTTTTATACGGAATCAAACCTCGTATGTAGAAGGAGTTCCGGATAAGGAAGGACAAATAGAGATCTATATGGAAACGGCAAGGACTACGCGGATCGTATCCATATTTATCTCCCTAGTCTTACTTGGACAAGGGGGTATCTATGGTATGAATACAAGCCCCCAATGAGGAGAGAGGACACACCCACCATAGATGCCACAAAGGCACAACAACAAATCGACACACGTCGCCGGATATCGACATCAGAGATTAGCCTAGCCATACCCCATCCGGTACCTACGGGAGCCGGCAAGAGGGATCTAGCGTCATCTTTGATCTCGCCGAGTACGGATTCGAGGAAGAAGACTACCCGTCGTCGACTACGGGTTGGTTATCTAGTCGCCAAGACGACGACAGCTAGATAAGTTATTCCAAATATTGTATTTGTGTGATCCAGATGAATAAAGAGCAACACCGGCTTCGACCAACAGGATGTAGGGCTATTACTTGTAAGATAAGGGGCCCGAACCTATATAAAAATCTTTGTCTCCATCTATTTTACCTCAATCTCGCATATACCCTGGTATCAATGATACCCATACTATCCAAATACCCTAGTCGTGACTATCAAACGTCGACAGCTTCTCCGTTAGGTTCTCTCTTTACCGGGACGATCGGTGAGGGAGATGGCAACAGCGGCGACTGTGACCCCTCCTGAATGGATCTGTCCGTCGAGCTCACAGAGGGCATCCTTCTCTCTGTGCTAGCCTGCTATGGGTGCAAGCGGGACGGGCTAGTGGGCTTTTTTTTTGCCTGCTTGTCCCACTTCTAATTTATTTTTCTTCTAAAATTTATACTATCATATAAAAAATGAACTAGCAAATACAATTTTATACTAGCAGTGGGACTGCCTACTCCATGCTGCTCCCCCCTACCCGCGCGCACGCGCTTCACCTCGACCTCTATAGCAAGGGGATAGGGAGGAGAAAATAACAAACAGAGTGGAGAGGAGGGGATGACAGATGGATCTTAACGTATTTTTTAGCTGAAAGATTTACATATTGGTCCTACTTTTTTAATTAATTAATTAACTTTTGTTAACTATAATGTCACGCAAGCATCATATATGCTCTAGGTCAACGGGTCACATATGCGACGTGTAGGATGAAACCGTCGTCCAAACAACTTAGTGAGGCATAATAAGCCGGTACGTTTTAATAGTTTTGGAAGCCTTTACATTTTGTTTTGCTGGTTGAGAGAAACTAATCAGATTTGGACTGCATAATAGTTAATTAAGGGAATAAAATGGACGTTTTTTTCATACAAGGTGATCAGAAGGAAGGACGAGGATCCAAATATCCAATCTGCGTTTTCCCAGCCTGAAAGCCCAGAGCCGCATTGGCGAACTCGCATGGGCCGTGGCGTGCAGTTGAGTCAGTCTGCGTGCTGTGGGCACTTCGACCGCACAGCTGGTCAGCTAGTAATCTTGAACGTGCCTAGTTTGACCGCCCTGGCTCTATCCTCGAGCAGCTCCTCGAACCGGCGCAGCATCCCCGCCACGGTCGCCCTGCGCTCGCCGTCGTCGAGGCCGCCGTCGCGGCACACGTCGATGATCCTCCGAACATCCCACAGGCGGTCGACGAAGCCGGTGGCGGCCATGAAGCTCCGGTCGCTGCGCGTGTCCTTCCCCTCGTCGCACACGTCCACCATGTCCGGGTGGAAGAAGGCGTGGACCAGCATCCGCATGTGCAGCCGGTCCACGAACCCCGCCGCGCTCATCGTCGCCGCCGCCGCCTCGGCCTCGGCCTCGGGCGGCTCCGCGGCGGCGTGCAGGCCGGCGAAGAACAGCCGCGCCATGTCGTCGGCGCGGTCGGGGGTGACCTCCCGCGTCCAGTCCCGCGCCAGCTGCCGCCTCCGCCTCCGGCTCGTCGGCGGCAGGAAGGCCTCGACGAGCTCCACGGCGTCGTGCTTGAAGCCGTGGATGCAGCAGGGCAGGAAGGAGTTGAGCAGCGCGTCGGTGTACGCGTCGCGGTCTAGGTACTCCTCCTCGTCGCCGGCGCCGTCGTCCTGGTCCGCCGGTCCGCCGCCACCGCAGCCGCTGTCGACGGCCGCTACGCCGACGGGATACGAGCCCGACGCTGGTCCCGCCATTGGCACGTACGCTGGGGCTCGATCGATCGCTAGCTTTGGTTGGTGTGCGTGTGTTCGATCACTTGGAGGTGAAGAGCATCGCGTAGTGTCGCCTGTATATATATTTGTAGATGAATTAAGAAGAAGATTAGCCTCTTGCCGCAGGATTTACTACTCGTCTCCGTTTCGGATGAATTAAAAAGGTGACGATCGATCGGACGAACCAGTTGGTAAAATCGGAATAACTACCATAATGCCCGTGCGTTGCAACATATTCTAAATAAGATTCATCGACATAAATTAAAATTTTAAACCACATATCACAATTGGACCGAAAGAAATATGATTAAATTAAAATCTTAAATCATGTCACAATTGGACTGAAGGAAATATATAATCATGAAAATAACAACATGAAACTATAAATAACTTTGGCCGGAACGATAATTCAATACCAGAAAAATTATATAACTAAATCCCCTTTTTTTATTTAGCTATAAATAATTTAATATTTGCAAGTTACAATAATTTATAATGGATCAAATAGTGCTAAAATCAATAACGTAAATGAAAAAACAACTAAAATTAGCTAGAAATTAGAAAACCTTATTTTAACCCACAGATGAAAAGCCGATCATTAATTCTAAACAGCTACCCCTTTCATTGATATAAATTAGAATTTTCCTGTTCTATTCATATTCCTATGGTCTCAATATTTAGTGAGTGGTCCAGGAGCATGGTTAGGCTAGACTAGGAAGGAATAGTGCCTTCGTCCATAGATGGTGGAGGTCGGCAATGAAGAATATCAGAACAACATGAATGCGGCTGGCAACGACGTGGTACTGATAGAGAGAGAAACAGCAACGACAAAGCTCTGGTGGAGAACACGAATGGATGAGTGTGTCAAAAAGCGTTCCCAGATGAGGGGTTCCGTTTTCCTTGGACGTGCAGTACAGGAGAACGAAAGATCGAGAAAAACAACTAACACTGTTCATCGTCTTCCCTAGCCGAAACAAGAAACATAAGGGGAGGGAAGATGGGTGCCGGTCCTTTTGCTACCAAACGACGATGAGGAAGATAGCTGGACATGTCCCATGACGTGAACTTGTCCATAGATGGTGGCGATTGGCAATGAAGAAAACCAGAATTTTAGTTATAAACGTCAATAATGTTTTAAATCCCTAGCACTAATGTCATGTTTGAGTTATAAATGTCCATGTTTTTAATTAAATTGACACTAAACCTATTGTTCTATAATAACTTTATTACTAAATATATAGTTTTGTGATACTTCATTGCAAATCAGTAGTTTTGTGATAAATTTAGTGTTAAATTTGTAGTTTTGCAATATTTTGATTAAATTATTTGTAGTTTTGTAAAATTTGCTCTATTTAATTTGATCACGTCAATTGTTACTATTTCCGTTGTCAGCGCTTCTATTATTATAACACTCTATTTGGATTGCATTTTTCTCTCCAAATAACAGTCTTATTTGGTGCAAATGCCCCATATGTTAATAAATCAGATGGACTACCAATCAGTAGATACAGAGCATTTGAGAAAACATGACAATACATAAATATATTTTACATAACCTTAATTTTCTCTCCAAACAAACTACTATTTTAAGTTTTACATTTTGAAAATGCTAACTACCAGGATCTCGTCCCCACCGTTCGGACGGGATCCCGCCGTCCCTCCCTCTCTCTTGAGTCTTGCCCACACATGTATTGGGCTGTCTGGGCAGCATTTGCCCAGACATTTCCTCTCTGTTTTACTACATGTCAGTGTGGGTCCCTTACGTCCTACATTTCCTTTCCGTTGTACTATGTGTCAGTGTGGGTCTCTCCTATCCCACATACCCCTGTTGCTATGCGTGTTTTGTTCAATCTCTTCCACTCACAGTTTCTCCTAAACTAGCTTAAGCCCCTATGAATTCGTATCAATCTACCTGGCTGGTGCTACTTTTTTCGTGGGCAACATAAGCGTACGTACTATATCACCGCACTATGAGCTTTGAGTAGCTTAGTTATAGCTAAACTAGACCAACCTATTATCCTCTATTTGGCCGTATTGCTTATATCTCTATGAGATTATTAAGTAGGAGTACTATACATACCTTCACAATTATTATTATTTAACTTATGCACTATGTTTTGTTTCCTTTTTCTTCACGAAGGAAAATGCCAGCGATAAGAAACATGACAGTCAAAACAAAGGAAACTAAAATTTACCTTCAAATTTCACGGGTATTTTTTTCTTATTATTTTATATTTTTTCTAGTATAAATTGATTGCTTTCCTTCGGTGCAACCTTTAAAACTTTAATCCCAAGAATTTTTCATCTTTGATACCTATAGGTATCATCATGGGTTCCTATAAATAATATCATCAATGCACTGATACCTGACAGGTTTCATCACCGATACTTATTGGTGGTACTTGGTAGGTATCATCACAAATACCTGATAGGTATCATTACCGATATCATCACTCACTGATACCTAGTAGGTATCAATACTCACTGATATCTAGTAGGTATCATTACCGGTACCTGCAAGTATCATTGATAAGTACAAGTACCATCAATGTATTGGAACCTAATAAGTACCATCGCTGATACCTATTAGGTATCATCATAGGTACATGCAAGTATTATCATGGGTACCTATAAAAAATATCATCTATGCACTGGTACCTGATATGTATCGCCACCAATACCTATATGTATCATCAGTCACCGATACTTGGCGGATATCATCACTCACTAATACCTAGCAAGTATCAACACTTAATGATATCTAGCAGGTATCATCAGTGATACTTATGAGTATCATTGGTACCTACAAATATCATCAACATGTTGGTACATGATAACTGATAAGTATCATCGCTGATACCTAGTACATATCATCATGGTACATGCATGTATCATAGTTGGTAATCTTAGGCAGATTTAATAATTATTTTCCTTATTAACATGGGAAGATTTTGCTAGACTGACAAGTAAGGATCATGCTATATTTGTTTTATGTACTCACCTAAAAAAGAATTACTTTTCTTGTATAATTGTACACTTGAGTCAATCTGGCTGATTTTTGGGAAGGATAAGTGGTCATGTTGCTGCACATCATGCAAGACATTGCACATCTCATGTGGGCCTAGCACAAACCAGCTAGAAAGTTATAGCTAGTGCGTGAGGCTCACCCTATCAAGCATGATTGTTTAGGCGCCCTGCCACCCTAGCATGTTGAGTGTGCGGGAGGAGAACGAGGTCTGCACGTCGCGCACTTGGTATGGATGCGAGCATTCCGTTTCATGACTTGGAACGGGATACCAGTATCTAGTAGCCCCTTTACATTTACAGAATTTTTTTAAAAATTGCGTCCCATAGGCCATAGCACACAAGACAATATATCGCACAAGCCACATATCAGCCTAATAGCCTATCAACTAGTCTTCAAAAAGGAAAAATAAATTGTCGATCTAGGGTGACCAGGGGGCTCACAGTTCACTGCATACACTGTGGGCCAGTGAGATGTGTGCTTACAACCCAATCCAATTGGTATGCCCCATTAGATTGGAATGTGAGACATCCAGGCCTTGCAGCCCAATACTAGCCCATCATGTGAATAGACCGTCAATTTTAGTTTGAAATACTAGCCTACCAAAGGGAATTGGACCGTGCTTCCGAGCTTTGAAACAAGGCCAGAAGGTAGAATCAACTAGGTGGATGGGATCTAGCCGGCCTTGACGTACTTTTTTTGCTTTAAGTTTTTGTAAATTTCATAAGTTTTAGCCAAGTCCTCTTCAGTTTCCTGGATGTATTTTTGATATAGGGCCCATTTCATAAATCCTAGAGAAGGGAATGGAATTAACGCAACTAGAGGCTAGATCTATTTGGGGAGTAGTTTCACGTGTTGGTGTTGTAAAGAGTGTGTGCGCGCGCGCGCGCGCGCGTGTGTTATTCACTGATCTTGAATGGACAAAAAGTCTGCCTTGTTTTTTCTTTCTTTCTTGACATTTGAAGTTTTACCAAGAGGAAACACCTTGTGAACTGTTTTCTATATGCTGCATGTGTTGGACTTTATTTTCATATTGAAATGTTGTCTATATTGGTTGAGGGTAAACTAGTTTCTAACTTAGGCCCCGTTCATTTCTTTGTTTGGCAATTGCAACTTCATTATTTTCCATTAGCACACTTTCCAAACTGCTAAACAATATGTTTGGCAAAT